>OX359245.1:37268068-38599068 GCA_947179485.1 Allacma fusca
TCCTTCTGAATTTAAAAATGTTCGTTTTAGCTTGCGCCTATCGTTGTATTCACATCACAATTCCATCGGAATTTCTAAAAATGAAAACCTTCCCATACGACAGTTAGACTCAAAATAATCCTGTCCCTAAAAGATGTAACTACAATGTTTTAATTCTTCCTTGAATTTAAGTGTCGCTTACTTTTTTTTGCAGCGGATGTTTTGGGTAATTAAGTACCAAATGACATTGATAGGAGATGGGTTTTGAAGCCACCGGACCAGGATTATCAATGAGTCATTTTGTTTACGTTGTTTATTCATTTTAATTGCAAAGTTGGGAGCATTGAATTTAACTCAATTCTCCCTTTACAATGTATTGAAGAGAGGTGATTGTTAAAATGGGGGTCATTAATTTATTTCTCTGCGTTGGTAATCCCCAAGTAATTTCCGAATGTGTGAGATTGTCTTTCATCCCCTTTCCTTGAACATTCAATAGGGTTAGTTTCAAATTTTCAACCAGGTCCTATGGAATTAGCGATTCTGTCTTGGATTGAATTTTCCCGTGAATGAAGAAATGAATAAGTCTTTAAAAATACAGACAGCTCTTTTCATTCACTAATTAGAAATTAAATCCTTAACTTCTCTGTTACTTAAAAAGTACCAGCACAATATCTGCAGTGTTTTTACCTTTCTCTTTCCACAATTTCGGAGGTTAGTTTGGAATAATTATTTAGTTACAATTGGGGTTCAGAAATGTATTTTCACATTTTGTAGAATGCATTTCCTGGCTACCTGCTATTTTCAATATCATGTGAGCATTACAAAAATGTAACTACTATATGTGGACATAACAATTAAATTACTATTCCAATCTAGCAATTAAAAGTTAGGATTGCCCCGAGAGCCAAATGAATTTGAATGATATTCAGTGCTTCAATCTGTACATTCAAAAAAAGGGTTTGGACGCATATTAAAAATAAAACTTTCCAGTCGTGACAGTCGCTCGACAAACTTAAGTCAATCGTATTCTTAACAGATGTATTTGGGTTATTTAATTTTATTTAATTGACTTCAATTCTTCTTCCCTTATTTTTACAGATGGCTTGACTACAGTATAATGAACATTATTTCAAAGTTGAGGGTTAAATTAGACAGTCTCATGAAAGCCAAATTTTGTCCTGTTACAAGCTCCATGTCTCCTTGTATTACTCACTTATGTAATAATTACGAAATAAATAACTAAATTCCAACAAGTATTGTAACGAAGCTTTTCCTGCAATATGACACGCATTGTCTGTCTGGAATATTTCAATTATTTGATATAAAGTAATGCAATCGGTCCGGATTTTCACTGATGCATTTTCCATTGCATTATATTATGAAATTTAATTTTACATTCTTTGTGTAATTTAAATTGAGGCGTTATAAAGTCAATTATCAAGCAATCAACATGTACTCTAGGTCAAGGTCTATCTGACCCAGCTGGTGACTATTTCAAAAGGAATGCATTGTAGAACATTGCAGAGGCTTCATTAGCAGCGCGTTCTTGTAAGTACGCTCCGTTAGAAATAGATCCTTGTATTTGAATAGACATGATCTTATACGGAGGTAGCAGTGTTTTAAAAAAATACACTATGAGTCTCATTTAAAACTGGTACCGCAGGATGGGAAGATACAATGCAGATGCAGAGCATCAAGTGCCAATAGTTATCATTGTGATATTGTCGTGTAATATTGTAATACTAAAATACCTTAAAGCCCTTGTACAGCTGTCCTGATTGGATTTTCAATTTTGCAATAATTATAAATTGGTCTTATCACATCGATATTAAAATCAGTGAGAGTGGATCTTACTCGGATAAATGTATGGATGCATATATGTAACTGTCATATTTAAAGAATCTTTTCAAGAATTTGTGCTCTAATTTGAATGAGTCGTAAATAATCACATATCCCCAGCCTGAAGGAGATTACTCCGCTGGCAATTAATACCGCATCTCTTGCCGTGTCATATGCAAAACCGAACCTTGACGCTGTCCCATGCAATGTATACAGTGTACTCTGAATATTCTGGGTACATTATAATAGCATTACATGTAAAGAAGCTGTTGTTATCTGTTTCCGCGTCCTTTGATTCTAAAAGGACTTTACAATGAGGCCCGATTTTGATTTTAGGATTGTTTTCATATGGGGTCCTATCATATGGAGTGTGCACTTCATTTCTATTCTAACAATTTACTTGAAGTGGGGAAATTTATTGAAATGCTTTTATCTTGTACTATATCTATACTATGAATGGATTTTTCGTCAGTTATTTTTGATTTTTGACGACAGGGTAGAATAGGAAAAGTATCTTTTGCTACTCACATTTTCAAAATTATATTTTCTTCTGTAATAATTTAAAATGAAACTCACTTGGCTTGTATTGGCCTTCATGGCTATAAATGTGCACGTAACATTTGGAGAAATGACTCCAAGACTGGTCCAATCACCTCGGGTTAAACGAGAGAGCATCCACCATGTTTCCAGTCCCGCAACATTCGAACGCACCCATTCAGGAATTCAAACGCTGGCATCTCAACCAGGTACAATTTGTTTTTTGTATTAGTCCGAGAATTTGTAACTTACAATTAGGCAACTCCCACGGGAATTCATTTGGAGACTTTTTTGTTACATTATTTCTAGTATGGGTTATAATTGTTTAAGTTTCACGTCAGCAGGTAAATGAATTAGAAAGAAAATTCTCGATATAAGTTCATGAGAAAGTTTCTTTTAAAGTGAAATTACTCTCTCCCACTGTATTCATCTAGATACGTAATGCAAGCAAACTGATAATGCGGGGCAATTATCTAACCCGAAAATGACCTGTTCGCTTCAGTTACGTGGGTTATACGTAATGTTTTCTTATTTTTGTACTTGTATCACAGTGCCCTATTTCAAAAGCAATTTATTCCTTGTGTTCCCGTCTACATATGTATGTGAGTACTTGGGGCTTGTAAAATGGTAGCGGAATGTGTAAATACTAGGAAATTTTACAATAATTGAATGCTGATTAATAATCTTAGTTCCTGGCTTTAATATTCCTATAAGTTTAGTTTAGTTAGTTAACAACATTACAGATAGTAGGGAATGTAGCAACTTCAAGGCCTATTTGGCTCTTGTGTCACATTGCCCCAATTTATATTTCCTCCTTTGCGTGAAGGAAAAGTTTTATTTCTAGATAATTTACTTTACTAACTGTGCATATGCAAAGGGATGGTAATCATCTGGTACTGTTCAGTAGTATTAATAACATTTTCATGTCTAGCATTAATTTTTTTTCTATTTTCTAAACAGCTCGATATGTTCGTGGGGCCAGACCCGATCCGTTGGGTAAGTTTGTACTTTTGAACACTCATGGTTGTAATACATTAGCATCTCTTTATTTTTAAAATGCTTTAAACATTTAAGATTAAGTCATACGTGCGCTTGTGTTAATACAGTATACATTTGCTCTACCACACTGTGCTCTCGATATAAATGTTCTGTTCAGGAACGGAGCTTCCATATAGATCCATATGGACTTTTAATCACTGTATGTTTAAACACTTCAATTTAATTTTTTTATCCTTTTATTCAAGCATAATTGATAATTATTACTAGATTCAGTTAGTTATGACGTGAACAGAAAAACAGCCATTGAAAGATTGCACTTTCCTTGGGTAAAGTTTAGCTGGAAGTGTGTTTATGTAAAGCTACTCGGTCATTGAGTTCCCTACTCTCCATTTTCTGCTTTTTGCATATAAATGCTTTAGAAAAGGTTCTCTTGAAACGGCCCTGATCATAGCTCTGAGTCCTCACTTTAAATATTAACTTCGAATTTTTACTTTATATTCGTTCCCCATGACCCGTACACTATTAAAACAAATGTTTATCAGAATGTAAGGAATACATATTTTGCGTCCGCGATTTGGGATTTTACGCTAGTAATTTGCATGTGAAAATGTGTTTTCTTAGTAGAAATGATTGAACGCAGTTTAGACTATTTCCCAACTTCGAATCATTTGCATAACTACGGTCTGATTGTTAGTAGGATTTGGATTGAATTTAATATTCAAAGGTCGTACTGATTGTGAGGCCTTGGTTTGACGATTTATGTATGTACATATGAGTGCATAGTTGCAAATACATTGTGATGTAATACTCCCTATGCATGTCATGCTGACGAGTATATCTTCACATTTGTGATGACTAGATTTTGAAATATAATGTGTCAAGGGTGATGCTCAAACTTTAAAAAGTTTAGCAAAATTATTCAAATTCAAAAAATCATTTTTGGTATTTGATGCTAAATCTTCTGATTCCCCTCCCCCCTCCCCGATATAATCGTATTCCAATGAAAAATGCATTTTTTCAGAGTTTCTTTACTTACGGTAATACAGTTTTTAGAAGCAGAACATATGTACATGTGTAGCTGTATTTGCAACAGTGTATTTTTAGTTAATTTTAATTTTCAGAGTTTGAAATTACTGGAAAAGAGTTTCATTTATTGATTTTTTATTATTTGTAGTTATACCATTTGATCCTATTGCCACTGTGACTGTCGGTAAGTGTTTTTCATATAAGGTTTACACTCGTAGTTGTAATTAAGCATGAATCTCTATTCTTATCAATCTACCACGTTGTGATTATTCTGGTAATTTATTACTCACTGGGCTCAATTGTTGTACATGAACGTAGAGCTCAATGAATTCCTTAAGCCACATCCTCAGTGGATTAATTTATAATATATGTACATAGGTATACACATACGTGTCCCAATAGCGAGATGTTGTTTCTTGGGATTGATTTTGGAGTCTTCACTATGCATGTACATAATTACCTATATAGTGGCCACAAGTTTAGATTTGAATTTCTGTTTCATAAATTTTGCCAATCTCTTTTTCCGTACAAACGACTTGAATTTCCCAGCATTCTAAATACTCAAATTAGGTTTTAAAATTGATTTACGATTACTCGCAGTCAACTCGGGTAATTATACAGGCGTTAAATTGAACAGAGAGGAAGATGCTGCCAAACCCTCCATCTTTTATGCAAATGTATTTTATTTATTGAGGCACAAGCCAATTGCTTGAAATCGCGAGAAATGCAATTTTTCCGAGATTAAAAAAAAACTTTAAGTGTGGTGTTTGACACGCGAACAAAAATAACGCTTGTTTTTAGTATTATGGCTACAGAATGAATTTTCAAAATAATTTTTAGCATATTATCGTACTCAATGATTTATTTATTATGGTCAAGCCAGTGGCTCTTATTCATATCATGTAATTAAATGTCATCTGTCATCTTTAAATATATCTACATATAACCCTTGAATGTCAAATCCTTGGGCTCTTGCTGTGTTTTGTGAACACACCTGTGTTCCACTGCTCACCAATTTATATATCATTAGTTGGGATACTATCCTCCCATAGATAGTGAATTGCTATTGACGACTGACAGCAAATAGATCACAAGCCGAACTTTTTTTTAATTATTGTAAACAAAAAAATATCGTTGGCTAAATTCTAAAAAGTACCATTTTCATTTCAGAACCTATGCTTTTTAAATGGGTTCGCAAATGAAAATGGTACTTTTTAGAAAGCCAACGATAGGAACTTTCTTAGAGGGGGAAATTCATTTTAAATTCTAAATTGGGATTTCATACAATTGCTTTAAATAAATTAATCCTTTTTAGCATTTTTATTTTATCCCAAACATGAACCCATGTGTTGCATATAAGCAATCTTGATCTTTGAAAAGACTTCACTGAATTTTTATATTAACAACAGAATGTCAGTCATTTTACTCAAATGTTCTGTTGTGCAGTGTAGACCATGCGGAGTAATTCAATCCCTACAGCCCAGCCTCATTTGAAATATTTACGTTTGTGAACATTTCAAACCCTCCCCTGACAAAAGAGTGACTCAAATAATATCTCCATCCAGCATTAACATAATTACTGAAGATTTTAATTTCCCTCCAATAAGGATTAATCACTCCTCCAAGTTGAATGATACAATTCGTTAAATGGGGTTTTCTCATATCTTTTATAGGAATTTTCAAAACTGTTTAAATAATTAAGTAAATACCACAGGAAGAATTATTATTGATTTATTTCTTAGTCATAATTATTTTCCTGGATTATTTGATCTACCACCTGGGGATGAGAGTGTACTATTTATGTAGTATGTACCTATGGCGACTATTTACCAACGTATTTTTTAATTTTGGCACGAAACATTTTCTGTTGTGTCCAATGTCATACAAGCTTTACGAAATCATTTCTACGTGAGTAGTTCAATAATCTTTACGTGGACAAACGCTCAACACTTCAGGTTGTCTCAACAGACGATCGACTTTTTAAAAAAACAAACTGTTTTCTTTAAAGTAATTTTTCCTTAAAATAGTTAGCCAATACATTTGTTTAACTTTATTAATACTTACTTTATTTTAGGTGGTTCTGGGACTGCGACTCCTACAAGTAAGTATTTACTTAAATGACATTCACATATTTGTATTTTCATTCCGCACAGTTTGTAATATGAATTAACTTTTCATGTTAATGTCTGCCTAGTGAGTTTCAAATTTACCATAATATCACACACGTACATACAATATTCCTTCCAACTCCATCTCTGTTCGGATTTGCCGTCAAATAAATTACAGACGTGCTCAGATTTTTAGACCTGATACTTCCTAGGGCTGAGTCATAGCTGAACATATTTCATGACAAAATATATTAATTTTTGGATTAATTTTTATTTTGCAAAATTATCTACCACTGATTTACCAGTGGGAGCTGTTACTGTAGGAATTACGTGTAGATTTTATTATTTATTTATATTTGTAAACTGTGTTCAGCCCTTTCCCTGATACTTTCAATATCATAGACAAACGCTCCACCCTTCAGGTTGTCTCAATCAACGATCGACTTTTTTTAAAAACAAACTGTTTTCTTTAAAGTAACTTTTCCTTAAAATAGTTAGCCAATACATTTGTTTAACTTGAATGATACTTACTTTATTTTAGTTACTGATGGTACGGGAATTCCAAAAAGTAAGTATTTACTTAAATCACATTGACATATTTGTACTTTCTTTACGCACAGTTCGTAATGTTTCCTAGTGAGTTTCAAATTGACAATATTATCACACACATACATACAATGCTCCTTCCAACTCCATCTCTGTTCGGATTTGCCGGCGAATAAATTACAACCGTGCTTAGATTTTTAGACCTTGTACTTCCTAGGGCTGAGCCATAGCTGAACATATTCCATGACAAAATTGATTTATTTTTCGATTAATGTTTATTTTACTAAATTACCTACTACTGATTAACCAGTGGGAGCCATAGATGGGCGTTTTTCTCCCCCTCTGCCTCTTTGTGCGAGGGATGGGATATAGCCTGCTCGCACTCTCTCTCGTCAGCATTCGAGCGATACGTTACGGGTTGTCCTCGTCCTCGCCCTCGTGAGGGGCTACTTTTAAAATACACCCCTCTCCCTCGCACTCATGAGGGCCCTCGTTATTTTATATTACACGTAAATAACCCCCCTACAATTGCCTGCAATACCTATGCCTTCAAATAAATTTTTCGTGGACACTTGGTTAAAATATGACAACTTCAATATGTGTCGACATTACACCCAGTTCTGAACGTACGGAACTTTTGGATAGCTTAAAAAGTTTATAAAATTTCCTACAACCTAGCGTTCAAAACAAATTTAAAAAAAATTATTATTGAAATAAACTACTGTATTCAAAATAGTGCCCTTTATTAGTCCAGGTTTTACCCAGGTATTTGGGTACAGGTACATATTAGGCTTCGTGGTTGACATAATTGTAAAAAGTATAAAAAACTTGGAAAATTTACAAACTTTTTCGATTTTGTCCTGAAAATGACCTAAAAAACCAGTTTAAAATTCTAATTCATCGGTAAAAAGTGTCTATCTTCCTTATATTTTAATTGTCGGCAAAATGGAAAACATTCAGTAGTCAAACTACAATATTTTGCTATAAAAGACATTTTTGTTGGTCTTTGACAGTTTCTTCATTATATTCGATTCAGTAGCTCAGAAAATGACTATTATTGATCAAAGCTGTTTTCTACGTGTCCGGTTAATAAAGATTAGTCACAAATGGATTCCATAACCTCAGACCAGTAATATTCAATAGTAGGGTCTGAAAACGGCATTAATCAAATATAAAGCCCAGGTGCCCTTGTTTCCAAATGACAATGTCTCCCCTACATCCTAAAATGAAATTTTTTCTTGAGTTTAATATGAGAAATTTTAACCTAAACAAGAGGACCTTTTACTTTTAAAAATTAAAAATTTTTACCATATACCATGTACCTAAGACGTCATGAAGTTGGTCTTGCTACAGAACAATATATGTATGATTTTCGCATAACGATTAAGGTAAGAGAAGGTCATGAGGGCTTACATGTGTACTCTGCCTCCCCCTCATTTGTTCACATCCTATTCATAGGTCCTCTCCCTCATGTTCATGAGGGCGCCTAAAATCAACGTGTACTCGCCATCACCCTCGCAGTTTGTGAGGGCGAGGACGAGGGAGAGGGCGAGGCATCCCTCAATCCCTCGTGAGGGTGCCCATGTATGGTGGGAGCTGTTACTGTAGGAATTACGCGTAGGCTCCATTATTTCAAAATATTTTTAAATTATGTTCAGCTCCTTTCCCGGGTACTTTCAATATCATGATTGGCCCAGTGAGTACTCACAATTCAATAATCCTTGGAGGAACAATCGTAATATTGAATCATTTTCACTGTTACAAAAACCATTTGAATTTAAAAATATTTTTTTAACTAGCGCCTAGCGTTGTATTCACATCACAATTACAGCAGAATTTAAAAAAATGAAAACCTTCCCATACGACAGTTAGGCTCAAAACAATCGTGTCCCTAAAAGATGCAATTACATTGTTTAAATTATTCCTTGAACTTAACTGTCAATTACTTTTTTTGCAGACGATGTTATAGGTAAGTTCCAAATGACATTGTTAGGAGATGGATTTTGAAGTCACCGGACCAGGATTATCAATGAGTCATTTTGATTGCGTTGTTTATTCATTTTAATTGTAAAGTTGGGAGAACTGAATTTAACTCAATTCTCCCTTTACAATGTATTGGAGAAAATTGTGGAGTGATTGTTAAAATGGGGGTCATTAATTTACTTCTCTGCGTTGTTAATCCCCAAGTAATTCCCGAATGTGTGAGATTGTCTTTCGTCCCCCTTCCTTAAACATTCGATAGTTCAATTCATTTAGTTTCAAATTTTCAACCAGGTCACATATAATTAGCGATTCTGTTGTCTCTGATTGAATTTTCCCGTGAATGAAGACATGAAGTCTCTAGAAATACGGACATTTTCGTTCGTTAATCACGTTGCAATTAACGCTAATAATTTAATTGTATTTGACACTTTAATTCTTATTATGTATTTTGTTCAAGGAGCTTTTCTCTCAAAAGTTATGTAGTCAAATGTCCTAATATATTCCACAGGGAAATAAATGGATGAACCGTAATATGTTTCAGCATAGATTTTGAAGAATATAAATATTCTCAAATGTAATAAAAGGGTTAAATCCTTCCCACGATCTGTTCTCTCAAATCTGAGCTCACCTGAAATTCTGTGTCAGTTGAGATGTGACAAGTTGTTTATTCAAAAATGTAGATCAAAAATTAAATCCTTAACTTCTCTCTTACTTAAAAAAAATAACAGCACAATATCTGGTGAGTGCTTTAACTTTTCTCTGTCGACAATTTCAGAGGTTAGTTTGGAATAATGTATTTAGTTACAATTGGGGTTCAAAAATGTATTTTTACATTTTGTAGAATGCATTTCCTGGCTACCTGCTATTTTCTATATCATGTGAGCATTCCAAAAATGTAGCTACTATATGTGGACATAACAATTAAATTACTGTTCCAATCTAGCGATTAGCCGTTAGGATTGCCCCGAGAGCCAAATGAATTTGAATTATATTCAGTGATCCAATCTGTGCATTCACAAAGAGGGTTTTGACCCATATTAAAATTAAAATTTTCCAGTCCTGACAGTCGCTCGACAAATTTAAATCAAGTGTATTCTTAACATATGTATTTTGTTATTTTATTTTATTTAATTGACTTCAATTCTTCTGACCTTATTTTTACAGCTAACTTGTCTCCAGAGCAAAGAGGTGAGTACAAACTTATTTAGCATTCTAATTACTGAACGCTCAAATGCTGACTTACTGTTACACGAAGAGTCATTTCTACTCTGCTGTTGATATTTTTAATCACAAGTATCATTTGCTAAATTTATGTCAATACCCCGTATACAATATAATGAGGAGATTCTGCCCTTCTAACACTTCCCTGTTTCTGAACCATAGGAACCTCAGGCTGGTTCATGTCTTTCCATTAATAATTTTTAAACTTTATTATTTCCAAATTAGATATTAATTAATATTCACAAATCTATGAGTCACTTGAACAAATGAATTTGCTCGAAATCCGGACAACTTAAAATTTAATATTCAGCAAAGTTTCCGGAATTTCTCACAATGTTAATTGTTGATGACAATTAAAGTGTTTTTTTTGTGATAAAACATTTTTATGATCAATACTTTTTTATGACTAACTATTTTCAAAGCGATTTTGACGTGTTTTTTGTACGATCATTTTTTTCACATGCTTCCATTAAACTTGTATTAATTAGATTCTTAAATAATCACTCATGATAGTTTCCACTCAACTTTTCTACAATAATATTCAATTGGATTTATTAGGAATTGAGTTAATTATTTATGTGTGTTGTATGATATAGCTTTTTAAAGTTTGAAGGTTCTAGCATGTGAAGAAAAATATTATAGTTTTGTGTTGTAAAGCGATGTTATCATTAAATGTTTTTAAGAAGCTACTATTTAAAAAATAATTTTAATACTTCAATAAATTCACAATTAGTTTCAGTTCCACTTATATTGTTTTTACAGATGCCACGTTTAACTTATTAGGACCATTAACTAAAGGTACGTTACAAAGTATTGTTTTAAAAATTACAACTCCATCACATTATTACACTGACTCAATTTCTCAGCAGGGGCTGTATTTATATTTAATCAACTGTAAATATATTTTAATACTCAAGTTTATTGCACTGACGTCAATTTTTTCATTTAAATTTAAACCCACCTATATTATATTATTTTAACCGAAAGGTTGAACTGTTTGCTCGAGCATTCTGGTTGTGATGATTCCTATTAATTTTGTAATTTTTCCTCTTTAATAAATTACACTTTCCATTCTCTGTTTTGTATCACAGTTGAAGTTAGATTAATAGGATTTGCTACCCATCAAGGCACTTACTAGAATGTCTTAATTCAATTCAATTCTTATTAACGAACGCATTGAGGCGTCCATAAATTTAATTAACTTTGACGCCACTCATTTTCTTTTACAGGACAGGATTCGACTTATGCAAGTTACGAATGTAAGCAAATTTTAATATTTTGAGGATAAAGTGTTCTAGTGCTAATTACTTTACGCCATTTGTTTTCTGCGGTAGATTTTTTCCGTCGTTAAATTCCTACAATGAATTTACCCCAATACTAAAAATAAAATATAATGGAGATATTCTGTTCTAAATTTTTAAATGAAAACATTTACATCACTTTCAAATAATTTGCATTACTGTTAGATTTATCCCTTTTTTTAATTTAATTTTTCCCTAATGGTATTGAATTAGTTGGAAGGGAAATTGAGCTAATGGAGCTGTATAGTACTGCAGTAGTACTCATTTGGGAGTTATTTGTTCCAATCTTGCTCAATTCACAGGGATTGAAATCTAATGATCAGATTTAATAGTATTGGAAATTATTATATTAAAGCTCTTGCTCTTTGAAATTTTTAAATATTTTGATATACACCTATTGAAAAGCGATGGCTGGAATTTCTCAAAATAATATTAGCATAAAATTACCCTGTTAAAATAGTTTTACCTTGTCAATGCACAATAGTCATGGAACTTAAATGCCACTGACTTTGTTTTTGCAGTGTTGCGTGGAAAGTTCATGAAACTGGAGACTAGTAAGTATTCAAGACATTGTAAAGACTATATAACATGATAACGATTACTGAAGACTCACGTCACCATTCGTAAATGTTTTCCACTAAAACACCCCAGTTATTTTCTGCTAATTTCCTAGCCACTTCAAAGTCATTGAAGAAATAATCATGTTCCAGGATTAGTGGTTTTCGTCATCAGTAGTTACTTTGAAGTAATTACAATTAGTTTCGTAGTATTAAAGTTTGCCAAACTTTTTCTTCGTACTTTGAGTATCTCCCAGAAATCGTAAATAATTGCTCAACAATTTACATCTGGAATGATACTGTCCATCTGGAGGAGCTTACTCTAAAATTCTACTTTGATTTTTTTTATCAAGTATAATTTTTAGATTTTTTTAAGTACCTTACACTTTTCAGTTTTGAGGAATTAATTTAATTCCCAACCGATCCAATTTATTTTCCCATCCGGACAGCCTCTCAGGATACTTGAGTCGATTACTGTGCTAAAACATTTATTAACGAGTCAATACATACATTGATATAACTTGAATGCCACTTATTTCATTTTTTTAGGTCCACCAATCCCTGCGGATACAGAAGGTAATTCACATATTAACTTTCTTAAGAATAAATAGTATCAACCTAAATTTTCATCTTTACGAGTTATTTTGATTGTTATTAATTTAATTTAACCCTAAACTTCCCTGTAATGAATTGAACTGAAAACATCTTTAGAATAATTACTTCAACATTGAAGTTTCTATTATAATAAACTCCTTCCAACGTCCTCAAACCAGTAATTGAATCATGCGAGAAATTGTATTTCCTCATGATTTGTATCCACCTGTAAAGCTATTGTGTTTTTCTTATGTTGGTTTCTAAATTGAGTGGAAAGACTCATTTCCTTTATTCACTAATTATTTTTTTTTATTTCCAGTGACCTGTCTGGGGGCCGGAGTAGACGGTAAGAGTTGCTTTACAATTTGTTGATTTTTAATGATAATAGGGCATTACAGTATTTTTGTAGTAAATAAACCTCAACAGGGTTCTACCCTTTACTCTCGCTCATTGTAGATTTTTCTAGAGCTGTGGGTAGTGCTGTAATTTGTCCTTTTAGTATTGTATTGTACTTTGGCGAAAAGTACAAAAGTAGTACAACCAAGATATTGTTTGGTACTCCGAGTTTTGTTTTTGTTTTGTACTTCTATCAGATTGTTTTTGTTTTTGTACAATCTGTATTGTATTGTTCTAAGGTTCTAGAAGACGCTAGAAATTTGCTAAAGTGATAGTTGTATCTGAGTTCAAGAGTACGTAGGAATTGATTTGTGCAACTTTAGTTGTTTAAAAATTACGTGAAAGATCAAAAAACCAGTCATTGACTAATCTCCCATATGAGATGCATTGCATCTGTTGACGGTCGAATTTTGATGGGTGGAATTCTGTGGCACCAACCTATTTGTGAATAATCCCTGTATTAACCACATTGTAATTTCCAGAACAACATAATTTCATAAACAATATTCACTACCATTGCTTAAAATTAGAATGGATAGAGTAGACGCGTGGGCTCTGATATCTATATTTTCAATTGGCTCAGCCGTTGGCTTTTACCACCTATTTCATCGATGTAGAAATGTCCCCTATGCGTGGACTACATTTACAAATCGCATAGTTCGTTTGTTAGACTAGGTCTTTTGTCTTTGTTAGAATCAGACTAGATTTATCCGGGTCAACATTTAAACCATACGGTTAGCCAATTTTATTGATCAGTACCGATTCATTGGTATCATATCTGATGCCATTGAATTGTCATTAGCCAGTGTTGATTTAATTCGTGACCTTTCTCATTACGTCTTACTAATCCACATTAAATGTAACCTACAACTAGTACATCTTATCGGTGGCGTCTAATAATCAATATAATAATAATAATAATAATAACAATAATAGCAATAATAATAGGGTTTTATTGGTTGATATAGTGGCCTCAGCCGTTACAACCTTTAATAATCAATATGGTTACAGTCAAAGTCATGCGGCTATTAGTGACACAGTAAGGTCAATCTGAGGTCATGTGACTATTAGTGACACAGTAAGGTCAATCTGAGGTCATGTGACTATTAGTGACACAGTAAGGTCAATCTGAGGTCATGTGACTATTAGTGACAGTAAGGTCAATCTGAGGTCATGTGACTATTAGTGACAGTAAGGTCAATCTGAGGTCATGTGACTATTAGTGACAGTAAGGTCAATCTGAGGTCATGTGACTATTAGTGACACAGTAAGGTCAAACTGAGGTCATGTGATTATTAGTGACACAGTAAGATCAAACTGAGGTCATGTGACTATTAGTGACACAGTAAGGTCAATCTGATGTCATGTGACAGTAAGGTCATGTGACCTCAAATTGACCTTATTGGGTCACCAATAGTCTCATGACAGATTACGGATTTAAGGGGCGCATGACCTATAATGAAACTTGGTAAGTAACTAGTAGTAAATCACCTATGATTGACTTTATTGGCACATTAATGGTCACATGACACAAGAATGACATACTCAATGTAAGTGTATATCGTCGTTGAAGAGGCAAAATGATCTACATGCTGTAAAAAAACCATAGCATGTAGATCATTTTGCCTCTTCAACGACGATATTTTATATGGGCGATAGTATGCGAATCTACCAATAATTAGTCAATGCCAAGTTTTTGTGCTTTGACGTGTTTTTTCACGATTCCAATTACACAAATCAATTCCTATGTGCTCTAGAAATCTATTGCAACAATCACTTTAGTAAATTTCTAGCGTCTCTAGAACCTTGAAACAATACAATTTGGATTGTATTGTTTTTTTTCAATTCCTGTTTTGTTTTTGTTTTAGTTTTGTATCTCGAAAATGGATATTGTTTGTTTAGTTTTGTACCAAAGACAAAAACAATACAAAAGTACAAAACTAAACGAGTACAATATTACAGCACTAGCTGTGGGCACGCAAGCTCAATGAGGAATCCGTCAAGAACAATTATCCGAATTTCACATTTTTGAATCTGTAATGTCTATAAGTAGTCAATTTAGATACAACCGGACCGATTAATTCTTTTTCTTTTGATTCCAAAGTCGGAATCAATTTAATTTGAAAGTACTTTTGATTTTCTCGTCCTCAATCTCTGCAACATTCTTTATCCAATACTTTAGTCTCAGTTATTGTAGATTTTCGATTTTGGCAATGTTTCAATGTGACTATTTGTAACTAACAATTTGTTTTTTCATGTTGACTTGATACATTGGACTGGGCAGAAATCTGTACAACATCTGGTGAGTTGTTACATTCAATATACTGTATAATAATTAATGATATGACTCTCCTGTGGACACTATTTATGAGAAAAAAAGAAATGATGGCGGAAAATAGTATAGGAATTTATACCTCTTGAAATTTCCCTTCCTGTCATGATTAGATTTTCCCATGTGAAGCTTTGCAGTGATCATTAGTAATTAATTATTAATAATTTTATACACCTTCATCTGTCCCGTTAAAATCCGTCTAATTTGATGCAATTAATCCCTGGAATTCATAGAGGAAATTTTCGTTATAAAAATATCTTTGTAACGATATTCTCAATATAACGGATACATTTGTCCATCCTTACCGGAATTTTGTATGTACGCATATAACGTCCGCTATAATCAAATATTGGAATAATGTTTACACCAGAGAAAAAAGTCCGATTCCTATATACAGTAAAACGTGTATATAATGGTTTTCGTAGGGACGTCAAAATTTGACCACTATAGACTATATAAGTATATAGTGGTCAGGGGTCACTATCAGACATGTGTAACCTCGTGTAGATTTCCCATAAGCGACGTCCCGTGATGACCCTGTGACGTCACCCAAGTGTCGCCTCGGGCTATTTCTGTGTTTTCTGTGAAATACTGTGTTTAAGGCAAAACCAACGACGCGAATCGTTTCCATATAATAACAGGAGCTTAAATTAATTTTTAGAGCCCATTCGGGTAACAGGATACCAGGCCTAGGTTAACATGTTTAAATGACGATTACTGCCGTTTGTGTTGGCCAATTAGGACCAAACAAAATGCAAACCCACTTATGGCTTATAGTCTGTTGCTTTACTGTTAATGCAAATATTCGGCGGGTGCTGGAACCGGGTAATACAATACCGGATATACAAAAATATTAAAGAATTTGTTTTGACCCGGGTCCTTAGTTTTCCTCACATATGTTTTTAGGAGCCAATTTATTCAATTAACTTTAATGCCACTTATGTACCTTGATTTTCAGATGGGTTGCCAGTACCGGTATATAATGTGGGTAAGTACTAGATTGACATTATTTTGAATAACGTTATCACGCTGACTGGGATTCCCAAAGGGTCGTTTTGATTCTGTTGATTACTTTATCATTTAGATTTTCCTTTTTTTGATCATTTTGATATTTCCGGTCAGTAAAAATGTAGGATAAATCAATTACATGAATAAAAATGTTTTTAATTAGGATGAAATGGAAACAGTCCTTAATGTGGTACGAGCAGCTACCATTTGATATTTCTCACGTTAAGAATACAAACATAATTTTATTTTTCAGCAAAAGTGATGACTCAAAATAATTTTAACTCAATTTATGAAATGCCACCCTAAAAGTTAACATCAAAAATATCTGTCTCTAAAGTATATTTTAAATAAATAATTTTCCTTACAAAATTTAGATTTGGAATAATCATGACAAGGGGTTTTGATTCATTCAAAGTTTAATGATATTGCTAAACTGTTATATTTGGAGGGAGGCTTAAAAAATTGTAATATTGGAGAAATTGCAAATTTTAAAACGGGGATGACTTTAAATTTGCATTTGTGTTATGCTCACAATCATTTGAAAGCTTGTTATAAAGTAATTTCAGTTCGTTGTTTATTTGATTTATTTGTTTTGCAGAATGTACCACAGACATACGTGGAATAGGTAAGATATTTCATGATTTATTGATTTTTAAGATTTATTCATTCGGGTCATAATCCCAGTCTGGAATAAGGCTCGCCCGACTGTGCAATTTATCCACTTTCTTTTTTTGTGCATTCCCTGGGCTCTACTTAATCAATAACAATAGGCTTTTTGTACTTGCCCCTATGGCTCATTTTAGATGAGAAAATGCCCGAGCAATGAGATTGAAAAAAAACAAACAAACAAATTAATTTTTCTCTTGTATTTCAATGACAACCAGATTGAATTGAAATTATTTCATGTTTTTGTCCCAAACATTTTGTATAGCAGTTAAATTCAATTGCTACGGTTTTAGTAATTATTGATTCAATTTTGTGTTTTTCAACAACACTAGTTATTTGTAACTATGACATTTTATTTCCATGTTGATGTGATACGTTGGACGATTCAGAAACTTGCCGAACCATAGGTAAGTTCTCCAGTTCATTATCTAGTTAATGACTTGTATTTAAATTAGGTTTTGAGAACAAATACGTCCATAAAAATAGTGACAAAATATCATAACAAAACTGTCCTTATAATTTGCTTCATGGGTAATTTGATATAATTTATGATGTCACGTACTTGTGACTTGGAAGTTTATGATTTTATTTTCTAATGAATTTGCGTACAAACTTGGAAAGTTAATTTTTCAAATTTGTCTATAAATTGCCCTAAGAAATACTCTGTCTGGCCCTTGGTTTAGGATTTTTAAATCAAAAGAGCTGAACACGTTTAATTTATTACCCTGTTAACTACACTTGACTATGAGACCATTAGCACTGTATGAAATTGCAATTTTTTATCATTACACATGCTAATGGATATATGTAGATACAAAGGTCAGTAATAATTTCATAGGATTATTTTCTTGGTCGAAAACCACAACAATGGCAAGCTCATAATTGATCCCTTGAGTATAAAACCCTGTTTGGAATATTAAATGTGTCAGTACTATTGTTATGATATTCTCCGACGTGACAGCTCCTCGACTTAGCTCAATTGTGCTACTAACCGTTATAATTAGGAACCAATTGATTCATTTAACTCCAGGGTTGAAAATTAGAATCGAAATTGAAATCCGAATCGAAAAAGAATCCGAAAATTTAAAGAATTAGAATCGGAATCGGAATTAAAAATACTGTAAAATTAGGTATTGGAATTCTAATCGGAATTGGAAAGTAGGTATCGGTATTGATATTTGACTTTAATGGTATTCCAACGAATTTCGATTCCATTTCTGATATTGCATTATACAGCCATAAATATCCCTTTTAGACCTTTTGTCACCTTTTCATTTTACAATTCGACATGGTTTTTTGTGTAAATAGTTCTTTATCGTACTAATAAAAATCATCGCTACTAGATAATTTGAGGCTTCGCGTAGGGTGGCATCAGACATCGCCGTCAAAGTAGGATGAATTTTGAGCTTTTTCAAAATTTTAGATTTTTTTTTTTTTCAAAAAACCTATCGGGCCGATTTCAACCACATAAACGATAACCATTCCGATTTAAATAAGCAATGTTCAAAAAAAACATCGTTGAAATCGATTCAGTAGTTTTAGAGATAGCTGTCATTTAACTTGAAGTTCAAAATTTCAATAATTTGTTTTTCAAAAACTATCCGGCCGATTTCAACTAATTTCAATTTCATTGAAATCGGACCAGTAGTTTTTGGTTATCGTGCGGAAGGACACACGGACGTACGGACATGTCTATTTTACTAGTGGGCTGACGCCACCCTAAAAATGGAAAGAAATGCAGAATCACTTGTTTATGATTACTACGACTACATTAGAAATTTAGAAATACAAAAAAAATAAAAGACGTGTTCCAACTCCCAACGTATTCTGTGAAACAACTATGGACCGCACAAGGGACAACTGAATTAATTTGTTCAAGTAGTGGAATGATTCCGAATTTTCAGAAATTCTCCAGCCAGTAACATTTGTAATCTTGAGAATACCAGTAACTTCGGTTACTATGGAAATGCTTTTCTCTGCATTACGTTCAATTTAAAACTATAACCTAGATCGACTACCGAAGGAATCCCTGCAAAACATGTTGTTTATTCAAGTAAACAAACAGTTTAAATGACGTGGTCGAATGACTTAAAAATGACAAAAATACTAACAAATTATAGGTTACATGCATAGAATCGGAATTGGAATCGGAATTATTTGAAAGTATTTGAATTAATTGGTATCGGAATTCAAAATTAATTATTTGGATACATCGGAATCGGAATCTAAATTAAATTTAACCAGGTATTGTAATTGGAATCGGAATTTTTATTTTTTTCGATATTTCTTCCCTGTTTAACTCTAATGCCACTTTTTTGTTTCTACACATCTATTGCCTGGAGAAGTAGGTAAGAAAAAACATTGTTAGGACTGAATGTCCTATAGCCGACATAATTTTGTATCCGTCATTTTCATTCTGCTGTCTATTTATTTCAATTATTCTAAACTTGCAAGGACTGAATTTATCCCAGTATTACTCCCTATTAGACTATAGTCTGTAGGTAAATTGAATTTGTCGGGATTATTTAATACTAAAATATTCAACTTTTATAGAATGCTCCTTCCAAGTCTGGAACATTGAAAATATCAAAATATTCTCTATTCGACAATCAGTGCGTATATCGCGAATGAAACTTTTCTAAATTATTTTCAGGAGGTTTTTAAATACAGATTTTAAAAATTTCTCAAGGAATCTAATTAAGAAGGATATTTTTTAAATTTCGTATCAGTAATAATTATCATTTCATTAGAATTCTAAAGCCCTTGGTAAGAATTAAAATAATATTTGTGCTCATAGATTTAGACTTTACTATGAAATAAGCGAAGCTAGATGTGAAATCCAATTTTTTTATAGTTTCCCATGAATTATCAACATCTTATTGATGTATGTGGAAACATTGGAAGGAATAATTATATTTTTATGAATTTATACATATATTTTCATTAATCCGTTTTGGAAGGATAAGACTTTGAATCCTTTCATGATTTTGAATATTACTTCCGTCCTAAAAAATCGTCATTGAACATTTTTCCCATTAAGTTTTTTTATTTACATGCTTAAATGAGATTATGATAGCGCCAATTCAATTTCACTACATTAAAGATCCCTGGGATCGACTGGAAATTTAGCTAATGACCCAATTCTTGAATTCCAAAAAATCTAAATATTGACATTCTTTATTAGTTATTTACTGGTGACGTCCAAAGTTAAGCAATAATTATATTTTGAAAGCTGTATAGTTTTTGTATAGTAAATACAAGAAACCGTGGAGGTCGGGTTGCACTTTTTGTATTTAGTTTTTTTTTCATTCTACACCTGAAAGTATAGATAAATCAATTATGTAATTACGTATTGCGTTTGTTCAGAATTTAAATCTGTTTGAACAAGCTGTTCAAACAGTTAATTGTATTTTACACTTCAATTCTTATTATGCATTTTGTTCAAGGAGCTTTTCTCTCAGAAGTTATGTAGTCAAATGTCCTAATATATTCCACAGGGGAATAAATGGATGAACCGTAATATGTTTCAGCATAGATTTTGAAGAATATAAATTATCTCAAATGTAATAAAAGGGTTAAATCCTTCCCACAATCTGTTCTCTCAAATCTGAGCTCACCTGAAATTCTGTGTCAGTTGAGACGTGACAAGGTGTTTATTCAAAAATGTAGATCAAAAATTAAATCCTTAACTTCTCACTTACTTAAAACTTACCAGCACAATATCTGGTGAGTGTTTTATCTTTTCTCTGTCGACAATTTCAGAGGTTAGTTTGGAATAATTATTTAGTTACAATTGGGGTTCAGAAATGTATTTTTACATTTTGTAGAATGCATTTCCTGGGTACCTGCCATTTTCGGTATCATGTGAGCATCACAGAAATGTAGCTACTGTATGTGGACATAACAATTAAATTACTATTCCAATCTAGCGATTAACCGTTAGGATTGCCCCGAAAGCCAAATGAATTTGAATTATATTCAGTGATCCAATCTGTACATTCACAAAAAGGGTTTGGACCCATATTGAAATTAAAACTTTCCAGTCGTGACAGTCGCTCGACAAACTTAAGTCAATCGTACTGTATTCTTAACAGATGTATTTGGTTATTTAATTTTATTTGTTTGACTTTAATACCACTTACCTTGTTTTTACAGGGGGACTGAGCCCTATAGAGCTTGGTGAGTTTAAATTTATTTACGATTCGACGTACTGACCGTTCCAATGCTGACTTACTATTACACGAAGAGTCTTTTTTTTGTGCTGTTGATATTTTTAATCGGTAATTGTCATTGGTCACACTTATGTATGTCAGACCTAGTATGCAATATAATGAGGAGATGTCGTAACTTAAATAATTTTCTGTTGCTCTGGCCATTATAACCTCAGGCTTATTCCAATTTTTCTAAAGATAATTTTTCCACTTCCTGAATTAAATATTACTCATTATTGGCAAAACTATGAGTTAATTGAACAAAAGAAGTTGTTTGAAATCCGGACAGTGTAAAATTTAATATTCAGCAAAGTTTCCTGGATTTCTCACAGCGTTGATTATAAAATGACAATAAGAGTCTCATTTAGGAGTAAAGCATTTTTATGAATAATACTTGTTTTAT
The DNA here is from genome assembly GCA_947179485.1 of Allacma fusca. Classification (NCBI taxonomy): domain Eukaryota; kingdom Metazoa; phylum Arthropoda; class Collembola; order Symphypleona; family Sminthuridae; genus Allacma; species Allacma fusca. The sequence goes on from OX359245.1 coordinate 37,289,775, forward strand.
GATTGCCTAGTTTCAATGCGATTCTAGTAATTTTTTAGCAATAATGTTTTTTTAAATATGTTTCCATTGAGCTTGTATCAATTACATTAGAGGCTTAAATAAGCACTCATGATAGTTTCTACTCAACGTTTCTCCAATAGTGTTCAATCGGATTGATTAGGAATTGAGTTAATTATTTATTTACGTTAAGTGATATTGCTGTTAAAATTTGACAGTTATGCTTTGTTGGAAAAATATTCTGATGTGTTCTATACATCGTTTTTCATTAAATGTTTTCAACAAATTACCCAAATTACCCATTAACGTTAACACCAAATACCTTTTTATTCCAGATTGTCAGCACAAAGTTCGTGATGCTTTGATTGCTGGTGAGTTAATAAATGTTGATTTAGAATGTACAACTCCGACGTTATTACACTGACTCGACTTGTCAACAGGGGTCGTATTTATATTTATTCTATTTTTTGTATAATTATTTTAATATTCAAATTTACTGCACTGAAGGCAATTTCTTCATTTAAATCTAAAGTCACTTACATTGTTTTCATTGGAAGGTTTATCTGTTTGTTCTAGAATTGTGGTTGTCATGATAACCAATTGATTTTGCAATTCTTTCTCTTCAATCAAACAGTTCATTCTCTATTTTGCAACACGTTTGTAGCCAGAATAATAGGAATTTTTCCCATAATGACACTTACTCGAATGTCTTAAATCAGTCTAATTCTTAACGGATCCATTGAGGCGTCCGAAAATTGTATCAATTGTAACAGCACTTATTTTGTTTTTACAGAACGTCTGACCCAACCACATCTTGATGGTGAGCCAGTTTTTTTACATACTGAATTTATCCCAACACTTCAAATACAATAAAATGGAGATATTCCATTTTAAATATTACCATGAAAACAGTTACATCATTTTTCCTTCACAGTAACTATAAACTTCTCCAGATATTTGATTTTGAGATTTCTCATAATACTGTGAACCGAATCAAATGCTAGACTTTAACAAAAAGTTTGATTCTTGAACAAATCAATTTTTTGTGAGTCTAGACAACGAGAAATTCAATTTTCTCTGGAGCCTTCCTCAGTTTTTCAGTCTTTAATAATAATTATTGATAAAATTACGTCAATTTATTTCATTTCCTTCCATGGAATTTGTATGACATACTTGCGCAAACAGACACTTATGATAGATTCAACTCAATTTTTCGCTAATATTATTCAATTAAGCGCAGAAGACATTGAGCTAATGAAGCTGTATAGTATTGGAGTTGTAGTCATTTGGGAGTCAGTTGTTCCGCCCTTGTTCAATTAGATTTACAGGGAATGATGCGGATGGTTGGATATAATGTTGGAGATGATTTTATAAAAGCTAATATTCTTTGAAAAAATTAATTTTTTGATATAAACCTGTTGAAAAGTGAAGACTGAATTTTCTCAAAGTAATATTAACTTGAAATGCCCCATTTAAAATAGATAACTTTTCAGTACACAGTATTTATTGAACTGTAGTGCCACTTACTTTGTTTTTCCAGCTTTGCATGATATCATGGTTAATGGAGTTTCTGGTAAGCCCGCAAGATATATTATTAAGACTAAGTAATGCGATAACGATATGACTCAAGTTCATCATCTTTGGTCTTGTGTATTGTTTATTTATTTTAATACCTACATTTGAATGACGTTTAAATAACGTAAGTTTAAACCCGGAAACTCATTCCAAGGAAATGCAATTTAAAGATTCATGTCACCGTTCTTACCTGTTTTCCACTAAAACATCCCAGTTTTTTTCTGCTAATTTCCCAGCGACTTCAAGATCCAAAAATAATAATTATGAGTAAATTTTGTCCTCCCCCGTTTCACAATAAGTTTTTCCCCGATTAGATTAAAATTGTCGATAATCAATAATGTCATTTACGATCCTAATTTGCATTTTGCACCTTTCTCGAGCTCTATTTGTCAGCAAATATGGACATTCCACTATTAAATGTAGGACTTCCGTTGGGACATATTTGTCGTCCCAGGTTATAAGAATTACTACTTACTACTAGTGATAACATCCTCAGCTGTGATTGGCCCAATTAGCTTTTTTAACGTTGCATCAAGTGATTGAGTTAATAGTAAAAATACATTTATTCTACATATGGTCCAAAAATCCTTTATTGGAGAATCCAACTTTGTCAGAAATCTCTAGTATAGGATTTTAAAAGATGTACTAACCTCAAGAATTATGACGAGCGTCTCGTTTACTTAACAAGTGTATTATTATTGAGCTGCTCCTTACATTTTATCGGTACTGTGTCCTAGCATCCTGAACGGAGCCAGTAAATTTTAAAATTCCAAATTAAACGTCATCGGGATTTTTAATTTTCCTTTTAATTTACACGCTCCTCCCCCCCCCCTCCCTGTGACCACTGACACCACAATTGCAACCAAACAAATGAGAATACTTTCTCAACGTTACAGTTCCTCGGGAGACTTGAGTCAATCGCTTTGCCAACAGATTTATTTGATAGCCAATAAAGTGGTGTAACTTTAATGCCACTTCTTTCATTTTTGCAGGAACACCAGCTCCTACGGAATCAAAAGGTAAGTCGTAGATCGACTTTCTTCGGATTACTTTTTCTCATGCCGAATTTGCGTCCAAATGAGTCGTTTTGATTGTTATTTATTTTATTTAATCATAAATTTCTACGTAATAAATTGAAATGAAAACAACTATAAAATACTTGAACATTGAAAAAATTACTTTTTATAGTAAAAACTTCCATTGTCCTTAATCTAGTAATTCCAGCATTGCGGGCAAAATGTTTGTCCTCGAAATTTGTTTCCACTTGTAAAGCTATTGGGCTTTGCTTGCATTGGTGTTGAAATTGAGTGGAAGGACTCTTGTTATTTATTCATGTATTTATGTTTTTAATTTCCAGTGATTTGTGAGGCCAACGCAGGAAGCTGTAAGATTTTCTTTCCAATTTATTTATTTGTCACTTAACTTTTTAGTAAATGATACGGAACTATCCTTTGACCGCGTTTCTTGTAGATTTTTCTATCGCTATGGGCTCTCATTGAGGCATTTGCGAAGTGCAATTACATTAATGACACATTTTGGATCCCTTATGTGTGGATAAATGTAGTACTCAATTTAAATACAACCAGACCGACTAATTATTTTTCTTTTGCTTCCAAAGAGTTGATTTTGAAAGCACTTCTGACATTAAAATCTCTTCATCGTTCTTTTCCATTACTGCGGTCTTACAATTATAGTCTTTGCAGATTTTCCATTTCGGCAATGTTTCAATGTAATTAATTATTTGTAACTAACAAATTCTTTTTTCATGTTGACCTGATACATTGGACTGGGCAGTTTCTAACTGTATAACACTTGGTGAGTTGTCACATTCAATAGACTGTATTATAATTACGAATATGTTTTGCCTATAGATATTATTTATGAGAAAAAAAAGGAATGATGGAAAAATAGTAAAAGAATGAATACCTCTTAGAAATTCTCTAAACATTACCATCCCAGTAGTAGATATTGCTCACATATGTTTTCAGGAACCAATTTATTCAAGTCACTTTAATATTGTTTACTTTGATTTTTAGGTGGAGCTCCAGTGGGACTTGAGACTGTGGGTAAATGATAGATTGAAGTTATTTGGAATAACGTTATCACGCTGACTTCCCAAAGGGTCGTTTTGTTGAAATTTAGTTAGAGTCAAAAATATTTGGTTGTAAAGTAAAGGCTCTATAACTTGAATGAATAATTTGTCATACAAGATTTAGACGTTGGATTAATCATGATAAGAGAATATTAGTCGTTCAAAATTTTATGGTATCGCTGAATTTCCCATGGTTATGTTTGGAGAGAATCTTAAAAAATGTGTAATATTGGAAAAGTCACACATTTTAAAACAGGGATGATTTTAAATTAGCCTTTGTGCTATGCTCACAATAATTGGAAAAGCTTCTTACAAAATAAATTCAGTTAATTATTGATTTTATTTATTTGTTTTTCAGAGGGTTGTAATGATTTCGGCAAAATAGGTAAGATCTTTCATAAATAATGAATAATGAATGTGCTCTGTGTGTTTGCCCCTATGAAAGATTAAGATGTGGGAGCGCCCTCTCAATGAAAATGAAAAATAACTAAAAACTAATTTGTCCCTTGTTTTACATTGACAATCGGATTGATTTAAAATTATTTCATATTTCTGCTGGGAATTTTTTTTAACACAACTAATTATTTGTAACTATGAAATTTTATTTCCATGTTGATCTGATACGTTGGACGATGCAGCTGTTTGCCAAAAAAAAGGTATGATTTCCAATTCATTATTTAGTTAATTGCATGTAATTAAATTAGGTTTTAATAATTTGTTTATAATTGTATTACCTACATTTAAATGTCTAATTTTATATCTTAAATGTCACTTCAAGAAAATGCAATTTATGGAGTCTTGTCACAGTTCGTACCTCTTTTCCACTAACACATTCAAGAGTTTTTCTGCTAATTTTTCCCAGCGACTTCAAATTCCAAAAAATTTAATTATGAGCAAGTTTTGTCCCTCCCCCTCGTTTCATAATAGGTTTTCCCCGATTAGCTTAAAATTGTCGATAATGTCTCGTACTATCTCCATTTACATTTTCCACCTCTCTTGAGCTCAGTTTCTCAGCAAATATGGAAATCCGACTATTGAAAGTAGTGTTTCTGTGGGGGCATATTTGTCGTCCTACGATTCCGTTTCCAGGAATGTCATCCGCAAGCTCTCATTGGAACAATTACCTTTTTTTTTAGTGTTGCAGCTTGTGGTTGAAATAAAGTAAAAATATTATATTTCACATAATTACTGTAAAAAATATCCTTTATTGGAGAATCCACGTTTTTCGAAGTAAAGCCAATGCCAGTGTTGGTATTAAAATCAACTGAACTATTTACTAACATAAATTTACATGGCTTACACTCTTCTGAGTAATCCTTTGACAACAGAATTTGAGACTATGAACTTTTTTGTTGGCTTACAAATAGCTCACAGTTTTTTTTTTAATTTCGAAAATTTTGTGTACATTTAAGCGTAATGTAATCACAACAGTTCTCTTTTTGATTCAGCTACGTTGCTTTGCTAAATCGTTTGCAAATCTTTCAGTTTAAAATATTGTGAAATAAATAATTTTTTAGTTTTCAAATATTCATTCGATTTTTTCATTTTTCTTCTAATTTTGTAGGAGTACTGTTTTAAATGGTACTTCATTCAAAATTAACTCAAGGTAGAAATTTGAATACTTGATTTCAAGTTATTTGAAAGCAATGTAACATTTGTAACTTAAGTGAGGCTGTGTCAGTAAATGAGTTTTGGTTTCATGAGAGTGTAAAATTGTAAAACAAAATCGGTAACTGTCATTCCGAAAATTTTAAATGTGTATAAAAATTGTAATTGAAATTCTAGTTAGTCGGAGACGTCGACAAACTGAGTCATTCTCAGGAGGAAGGTCCCGAACGGAAAGATCAGCAGCAGGTCCTCGTAAACTCCCACGTCAAGGAAGAACCCTTCAAAGGAAATAAGTGGAACTTCAGCATTCCTCGTCTCGTTCTACAGTTCTTCTGAAATTTCAAATTATCTCCTCTTGTATTCTGTGAATGTAATTATTATAGAATAGATTTAATTCGAATCCCGGTTTCAATGCTCTACTTTAGTCTCGAGCTTAAAATATTTAATTCAGAGTAATTTCCCATGTAAAATTTGTAACTTTCATGAGATTTTGAGGCTGTACATTCAAAGAAATTGTTATGTAGTTTGAAGTCAAAAGTTTAGAATACGTGTCGAAATTCCGCTTGAATTGTTTTGTTTCTAAATTGTTCTGATTAGTTTACAATAAAAAGCTAAGCTCGGAGCTTTGCTCGTTACATTCTACAACTAATCTCTGCGTTTGCTGAAGTACAGTCATTTCAAGTGGGACCAGCAATAATTAATTATAAGTAATTATCTACTCAGTATTCAGTATTCAGTATTCAGTATTCAGTATTTATTTAGGAATCTTTTCGGGCGACGCCCATATCATCCTTATACAGTTCCATATGGTTTTCAAAGAGAGTTGATAAAATTAAATCTAATCGCACAGTTATGAATATAATTATAAATATCACAAATAAAATCCTGAGTTGGATTTCTAAAAAGAGAAAAAAGAGATGCCTCTGATTTGTAATTACTTATAGAGTATTTTCCCAAGATATGGTTTCTTGGGAGGTCAAATAACCTACATCTAGTTAAGACATGCAAAAGATCGTTCTGTTCCTGGAGATTGCATTCCGTGCAAAGGTCTGGGCAAGTGAGTTTGAATTTTACCCGGGTTGTATAGAGAGTGGTCGAGTTTAGTCTAATATTTGTAAAAAGTCTTATGTATTTCAGTGGTATGTGATGAGTAAGGTAACCGGATGTGGAGAAATGGTTCTTAATAAACTTATAATTAGGGAAGGTGGTTGAGGAAATAATTCTGGTCAAGTCTTCTTGTACAAACGTCTCGTGAATTACTGCCATAATTACGGGAAAGAAGCCGGCAAGGTATTCAGGGGATTGAAACTCCCAAACCGCAGCGAAATCATGTTTGTGTAGGATGTCACGGATAACGTTTGGCCATACCGCCTTTGGTCGGTTCGGGGGGTCATTACGACTAACAAATTTTAATCGTTCATAGCAGATTTTAACAAGGCGATTTTCTGCCATTAGCAAGACTTTAAACCAAAACCTCAGTGCCCATTTAATGACCCGGTAAAAGACCCTGGATCTGCCTGTTTCTACTCTGACGGCATAGGAAGGGGTAGTCTGTGGGAGCCAGAGTAACTTTTTCAAGAACTGGTTCTGCACAATTTCTAGCTCATGTTTAGTGTTTAAGGACCATAGTTCTGCTGCATAGGTCATTGTGGGGATGGTAATGGAGTCCAGCAGCTTCATACGAGCTTCCCAAGAGTCAGTTTTGGAAGCTCGCAGGACCTTTAGAATGGGACCAATTGTTGAGAGAGCTTTTCGTTTCATCTCTTTAGCTGCCGCCCCAAATGAACCTGATGGCGTGAATTTTATTCCCAGATAGTTGTACTCCGAGACAATTTCTATAACTTTCCCTTTTAAGTACCATTTCCAGGAGCTAAGCAATTTCCCCCCGTTACGGAATATAATTATTTTTGTTTTTGCGAGATTAATAGACAATCGATTTTGGTCACAGTACTCGTCTAGTATGTTTACTTTATTTTGTAAACTAATTTTGGAATCAGCTAAGGTCACGTTATCATCGGCCATAAGCAGGTGGTTGGCTGAGTTTTGGTCCCCAAGTGCAACCGGTGTTGCACCTTTCGACTCAAAAAACGCATCTAAGTCTGCGATATAAATAGCAAAAAGTAAGGGGCTCAAGACGTCACCCTGCAAGACCCCCTGGGATACATCAATGGTGCCAGTGTAATCATTGTTTACCTTCACCTGGATGACTGCGTTATCGTAGAGTGATTTGAGAGTACGGATAAATTTGCCACTTACACCATAGTTATTCAGTTTTCTCCATAAGATTGCATGATTAAGGGAGTCGAATGCTCTGGAAAAGTCTACAAAAAGGGCAAAGAGTTTTCCTCCCGGGTTTCTAAGCTTTAATTGAATTATGTTTAAAAGAGTGAAAATTTGATCCGTACATCCTCTTTGTTTCCGAAACCCTGCCTGTGTTTCGGGAAGAATATTATTATTTTCACAGAACAAGTACAGACGGTTGTACAAGATTCTGGTAAAGAGTTTTGTAATGGTATTAATAAGTGCGATGCCTCTATAGTTTTCAGGTAGATTAATATCACCTTTTTTAAAGAGCATAATCATTTCAATAACTGACCAAGCTTTTGGAGTCAGACCACATGAGAGAGTTGAGTTGAAAAGGAACAGTAGATGTTGGTTAAGAAGGGGGGAAGAAAACTTCCAGAATTCATTACTTAAATTATCAAACCCTGGGGCCTTGTTATATTTAAGAGATGTAAGGGCCGTATCTAACTCCTCTGCTGTTATTACCGAGTCTAACCGATCGTCTCTTGCATGAAACAGTTGTATCAGGTCACACATGGGTGACTTTGGAGGCATCACATTTGAGTAGAAGGACTCCCATGTGTGAATTGGGATAGGGTTTTGATTAATTGGGCGATTCTTAAATCTGTTAAAAATTCTCCAAAAACATGATGTAGATTTAGTGTTTCGCAAACATACCTTCAAAACTTCTGCATAATGTTTTTTCTTGTCCTTAATCAGATTTTTGTGGACTTTTTTTGCTGTAATTATCTACTCGAGACTCCCTGATTGTTTTCTGTAAACCAAATATCTTTTGACGAAAACAGGAAGTAGAGATCGTCAGGGGTGTATTTCAATTTCTATTGCATATTGTTTCCTGGAAATTGTGCACAAAAATTGTGGCAGTTTCATTTTGATGTAAATACAGACACAGTTAAATTGAAAATCTGAATTTTTTGAAATGATTTATTTAAATTTTATATGCATATCGTCAGTCTAGGAGTAAACCGTCGAATTGTGTAGCGATGAGATGAGCTCTCAAGGTTTACGTTTATAACAAAGTGTAATTATTTTATATACTTGGGTTTTGCATGTGCTTACAATTTTGGTGGCAAGACCCTTGTCAAAATAGTTATAGGTACAGTATGGCAGTGCTCACTTATGTATGTATGGTGTGGTTTGGGAGAATCTTCATTTAAGGAATAAGCACTGCAATATTTTTATACATGCACGAATAAACATCATAATACAAATCATCCCTGGAGCTATGAAAACCGAAGATTAGATTTTCTTAAAGCAATACTAGCTTGAAATTTCCCATACTTTTAACTTTTTAATACATACGTATTCATTGAAGTGCAATGCCACTTGTTTTGTTTTCACAGTTATTCGAGCAATATTGGAGAGGAAATATCCTGGTAAGCACTCTAGAGACGCAATTACTAAGTAGCAAAAAAAATCCCGGCTCAAGTTCCTCATGTTGTTCATGTGTTTTGATTTTTGATTTTAAAACCTACACTTAATGGACTAAGTTTATGACTTGAAAGTCATTCTAAGAAAATACAATTTAAAGAATCATGTCACCATTCGTACCTGTTCGGTGCTAAAACATCCCAGTATTTGTTTAGTAATTTCCTCACGACTTTAAAATCCAAATAAATTAATTATGAGCAAGTTTTGTCCTCCCCCGTTTCAAAATAAGTAATTTCCCCGATTAGCTTGGAAATGCTGATAATGTCACGTACTAATTCAATTTGCATTCCACCTCCCTCGAGCTTTATTTGCCAGTAAATATGGAAATTACCTCCTTAAAAGTAGGGTTTCTGCTGGGGACATATTTTTTGTCCCACGATCCTGCCCCCAAGAATAACATCCGCAGCTGTGCTTCGAACAATTAACATTTTTCAACCTTACAGCTACTGGTTGAAATTATGATAAAAGTACATAGATTCTACATATTTTCAAGCAAGTCCTTTATTCGAGAATCCACATTTGTTAGAAATCTCTGGTAGGATTTTAAGAGATGTACTAACTCTAAGTACTAGGACGTACTCTGTCTTTACTTAAGTTTACTGTTATTAAACTGCTTCTTATTTTTTAATGATACTTGTCCTGCCGTCGTGAACCGAGTCAATAAGAATATTATAATTCCAAATCAGCCACGACCATTATTCATATTAGAAAAATGTTTTGATTCAGAATTAGAAAAAACAGCTCCAGGTGATTTCTGCTGTAACACACTGATACATAATTACATGTAACTAATTATCTATATTATTAGAATAGTCATGGTCAAGGTCATATGGAAGGAGAGTCATGGGTAATCGCCAGTGAGAATTAACAGTAATTTAGCGGGTAGAGGTTGAATTTGTATCTTTCATGTGGTTTTGAAGCTGTAGTTTAAAATCAATTGTTATATTATGTAGGCTGAAGTCAAAAGTGTATTCTTGTCCAAATTCTAATTGAACTGTTTTTTTCTAAATTGTTCTGATTAATTTACAATAAAAAGCTTAGCTCTGCCCTTTGCTCGTTACATTCTGAAACAAATCTCTGTGTTCGCTGGAGTAACGCCATTCATTTTAAGTGGGACCAACAATAATTAATTAAAAGTATCCACTTGAGATTCCATAATAATTGTTTTCTGTACTCCAAACTCCTTTTGACCAACAAAGTAAAGTCAGCTCAGGGGGATGGGGATATTTAGATTTTTATTGCAAAATATTTCCAGGAAATTGTGCACAAAAGCTCTGTCATTCATTCGCATGTACATAATTATACACAAGGCATGTTTTAGTAGAAAGTATGAATTTTTTGAAAACATTTGTTGAGTTTACGTGCTTATCAGTAGTCAAGGAGTAGACAATATTGTATTGCGATACTACTCAATGTGGACTGGGGAATATTTAGGAACACATTTAACTACATATGTATATCTATTATAAACACTCAATTATGTATCTTTTGCATTAGACATGGAAACAACCGTTCATTCGGGTACATTGACTTATTTGCTGAGACACTGCCACGTCCATGTTTGTAAACAACAAATTGCATTGTTGTGATTCTGGAAAAATGAAACGGAGACTATTTGGCATCAAAGAAGTGCATCTCTCTGCTTTATCTCTGAACTTGCCTGGATCTGCATATCATCTTCCTCTTAAGGTCTCAAACGTAAACACTGCTGCAATATTGATTGGTGACCTTACTGGAATCATTTATCTAAGCTCTATAAAGCTGTATAACTATAATGGAATATATACTTATTCGGGCTTTGCAATTTTTTATAATTGAATTCGTGAAAAAACCCTAATTAAAATATTTATACGTGCAGTGAGTCAGTGCTAACATAATTGTGTGTGGTTTGGCTTTAGAGAATCTTCATTTAAGAAATAAAATCTGAAATATTTTGATACATGAGAGAATGAATGCATATCATCGCTGGATCCAATTCTATAGCCCAATTTTTCAATATTTTAATAATTCAAAGTAAAAAATAATGTAGATAATTTTTTAAATGTAGCAGACAAAACACCCGGCAATTTCCTACTTAATATTCATGTAGGATGCGATATAAATGCATTCATTGTCTTATTTAGCATTAAAATGGAATCTGTTCTTGCGGAGTATAATAATGTTGAGATTAAAACGGTTCTAACTAATAATTTACCTTGGGAATCCATAAGAATGAATCTCAATTGCAATTTATTTGGGATCTTGGCTCTAATAATTTTGAGCACTGCGTCTGGACATCCGGGTTTAGGAAGGAATCCAGCCACTTGGTGTCCCATCAACGTTTTGCTATATTGCATCTCATCATTAGCATCCATTCACAGTCGTGTTCGCACCCAAGTCCGGGTATCCTAATAAGCAGGTACCACACTCCGTTTTTAGCATGGGTTTGAAATAACAAACTCATGAAAGGAACGCCTAAGCTTGATACCCCCAGGGCTTGATCAACGTTGTAGCAGTAAATTACCGGAACGTTCCTTCACTCCAACTCCTCCAGCGTTCACGGTCATTCCATTGCCGGAGGCACTGCACAATTTATTTACTGCTGCACCTTCGCCAATGTCCGTTGGTGCTTCCTCCTCATTGGTACCTTCCAACAACAACTCGTAACCATACCTGGGCGCACTCGTACTCAAAGAGTGCATTCCTCGCACTCAGCCTCGCACTCAACGCACTCAAATTGAGTGCGAGGGCGAGTTCGGATTTTAAATTTCTGCACTCATAGCAATGAGGTAGAGCGATCGTTCAAATTATGTGCACTCAAGAGGCAGAGGCTTAGTGCAGTTTTTTGTACTCGCAACTAAATTTTTTTTATAGATTATGCATAAACATACTATTGTTTCCTGATTGTAAATTTTATCCTGGATATTTTATTAAGCGGGGTCATGCATGTAAAAATATCAAACCTAAGGAAATGTTATTCTTGTTGCAAATTTAAAAACCGAAATGAAAATACCGTATTTGAAATAAAAAATGCATATTGAAAATAAATGAATAAATACCTAAAAATCGAAAAACGTTTCCAAGTATTGTTGGGAAAGGAAATCACCGCGTATCCAATCCAGCCATTAATTATAACACTCACTCGGTGGTGCGAGAGGCTATATATGAGAGCACTCAAGCTTTGAGTGCGAGTGCAAGAATTTTGGGAGAGTACTTCGAAGCAGGAGTTGAGTGCAAGGTGAGTGCGAGTGCACACGGAACGTCCAGGTATGCTCCTCGTAATCTTCCTTTTGCGTTCAGTGGCGACACTAGAGAAACACTCGACCGTAGCATAAACCCATCCATGTTTAATTATTTGCTGTTTTTTTAACGACATACGATTAAATAAGAGATGGGCTTTTCCTACCCGTTTAGATACCCAGTTATGTGCAAAGCGGAACTATTGCCATTAGCATAATGAACAGTATTTCAAAGCTGAGGGCTAAATTAGACATTCTCATGAAAGCCAAATTTTTGCGCTGTTACCAGCTCCATGTCTCCTTGTATTACTTACTTGTGTAATAATTACGAAATAAATAACTAAATTCCAACAATTATTGTAAGGAAGCTTTTCCTGCAATATGCCATGCATTGTCTGTCATGAATGTTTCTATTGCTTCATGTAAAGTACTGTAGCCAGTCCGGATTTTAACTAATGAATTTTCCAATGAATGAATTTCCATTAGATTATGAAATTTGATTTTTACATTTTTTGGTAATTTCAAATTGAGGCCTTATCAAGTCAATTATCCAAGCATTCAACATGTGCTCAAGGTCAAGGTCTGTAACCCAGCTGGTGACAATCTCAAAAGGAATACGTTGTAGAACATTGCAGCGGCTTCATTGACAGCGCGTTCTTGTAAATTCTCTTCTCTCATCTTATACGATGGCTGTTATTGTGTCAACAATATGCTTTATGAGTCTCATTTAAAAACTGGTATCACAGGATGGGAACATGCAATGCAGGTGCTGAGGATCAAATTACAAGAATTATCGTTGACAGTAGTAATATGGAGTATTGTAATACTAAAATACCTCAAATCCCCTCTAGAGTTATCTCTAAGGGATTTTCAATTTTGCAATAATTACAAAAAGGCCTTATCATATCGATATTAAAATGAGTTAGAGCGGATCCCACTCGGATAAACGAATTGATGCTTATAACTGTCATATTTAAAGAATCTTTGTAAGAATTTTACTCTAATTTGAAAGAAATATAAATAATCAGAAATACCCAGCGTGAAGGAGATTACTCCGCTGGCAATTACAAATTATCACCGCAGCTCTTGCCTTGTCACAAGCAAAACCGAAACTTGACACTGTCCCAAGCAGTGTGCAGTGTACTCTGAATATTGCGGGTCCATTATAATTGCATTACAATTAAAGAAGCTCAACTAATCCAACGCACTATTATCTGTTTTCGCGTCCTTTGATTCTAAATCGACTTTATTATGAGGCCCGATTTTGTTTTTAGGGTTGTTTTCATATGGGTCCTCATTTCTATTCGAAGTATTTACCTAAATAGGGAAATTTATTGAAATGCTTTTATCTTGTAGCTATTTCAATTCTTCACTCTTGAATTATGAATGGATTTTTAGTCTGGGTTTCCAATGTTTGCATACATTGGATTAGGCTAAAATATCCTTATCAAATGCACTTCCAGCTCATTGGATAACTCCTGAGTGTCAATTTTCCCAAGACGAAGCCTGGGACTTTTCTTCTGAGCAACAGCTCTCACTTGTAATTCTGACGCTCGTCTGACCAGGGCTTGAATGTTACTAGCACTAATTACTAATACCAGCAGTTAGATATTGTCTGTAGGAGTTGAATTTATTGCAGTGTCAGTTAGATTTGATTTTTGATTACAGGGTAGAATTGGAAAAGTATCTTTTGCTACTCATATTTTCAAAATTCTCTTTTCTGCTGTAATAATTTAGAATGAAACTCACTTGGCAAGTGTTGGCCTTCATGGCTATAATTGTGCACGTAACATTTGGAGAAATGACTCCAAGACGGATCCAATCACCTCGGGTTAAACGAGAGAGCATCCGCCATGCTTCCAGTCCCACAACATTCGACCGCACCCATTCAGGATTTCAAACGCTCGAATCTCAACCAGGTAAAATTTTTTTAAATATTAATCTGAGAATATATAACCAACAATTAGTCAGCTCTCACGGGCATTCATTTGGAGGCTTCTTTTACATTATTTCTAGTACGGGTTATAGTAGTTTGAGTTTCAGGTCAGCAGGGTAAATGAGTTACCTGTTCATTTCAATTAATTACATGGGTTGTACACACTGTTTGCTTATTTTTGTACTTGTAACACAGTGCCCCAAGTCAAAAGCATTTTATTCTTTGTGTTCCTGTCCGCAAATGTGAGTCATTGGGACATGTAAAATGGCAAACAGAGTGTATAAATAGTAGGAATTTTTACAATAATTGAATGGTGATTTATAACCTTAGTTCCTGCTTACAATAATTTTACAAGTTTAGTATAGTTATTTGACAATATTGGTAGGAAATGTAGGAACTTCATGGGCGATTTGGCCCTGTCTCATAGTGCCCCAATTTATATTTATTCTTTGCGTGTCTAGCATTAATTGTTTTTCTGTTTTCTAAACAGCTCGATATGTTCGTGGGGCCAGACCCGATCCGTTCAGTAAGTTTATATTTTTGATCATTCATTGTTTTAATACATTAACATCTCCTTATTTTTAAAATGATTTAAACATTTAAGATAACTCCAGCATTGAGTTCCCTACTCTCCATTTTCTGCTTTGCATATTGTTACATCCCAAGTTGCACACCTGGGATACGTGACAAAAGACGGAGGCTACGTGACAGAAGATCGCGTTCATGTCACGTTAGCAATAATTAAAGAACCACATCTGCAGATCTCAAAGGGAAGATTTAACCTTTTGAGTTACTCAGCAGTTCCACTCAGCAGAATCTGAGTGAAGAATGAAAACAAGACAGAATGAGAAATCCATTAATACTAATCAACAGCATTGTTATTACAAACAATAAATCTGATGATTGTGTTATAATGTAAGTATGTACATGCTATATAAATTAAGTTAAGATAGGAATCAGTAGGTTAAGACCCAAGTGAGAAGTTAAGTTCTTGGAAGGCTCTTGAATGGGACAGATCAAAGATCGCGTACATAGATCTGTATCCATCTCAAGCCCTGGCCCAGGAACAGAAGATGGACAGCCCAGCTGAGATTTGCATGAGGAAAAGATCCTTGAATCCGAGTGCAAATCCAAGGGACTTCCACAGGAGGAATTCTACGCCAAGAGAATTAATTTATAAGATCCATTTAATATTTTAATTCTAATTCATCTTCAATTTCAATAAGAATAAATCAAATCAAGATTATTGTCCAGCACAACTCTATTTTTATCTACGATTCTTTTTATTATCACCAAAAATACTACACATCAGATCGTGACTCGTCCGAACTTGGGCACGAGATTTAACATCCAATAATCTCGTTACATGCTGTTTCTGCCAGGCCTCCAATTTTCGGGGAAAATTTGGAGGATCCCGAACCAGGGATGAGTCCGAGTCAAAGAAATCTACAGAGATTTTGGAGACTAAAGTCAAGACCGATGGTACTATACTATAGTACGGACTACCTACAGTATGTACATACATCAGACCAGCCCACGCTTGAGTTTCAGCAGATGAGACTTACAAGCAGGAAAATTTCGAGGATTTTCAACCAAATACAGGGGACTTAAGAACATTTTCACCAAAAATACTGGAATAACTCAAAGAACATTAGAGTTAACCAGTTAAGGGAATTTTCGAGACCATCCATGGATACTCACGAGAATGATTGGTGTTACTTACATAGATCCAGTAAGTACCAATTTGGATTTAGATCATTTTGTGGTTCCTGATTTACAACCTTAAGGAAGTTACTCACCCGGAATGAGATTTCTGATCAAGATTTCATCCCGAGTGCAGCTAATAATGCCCATTTCCAACCGGAAATTCTGGAAGGAAGGCGCCATCGAAAGCTAAGTACCAAAATAAATTATTTTTGGGGATTTAAAATTTTAAGTGCATAAATATATAGGGGGTAGTGAAACATTTCGCGAAAAATATTTTAGTTTTGGAAGTCATGACCCAGAATTAGATTTTTTCATAGGTTCAAATTTTTAGTAGTAGATACGTGTAAGCTTCTCAAACAATGTCGACATCTTTCTCTATCTTTTTAGAAATCGGAAGGGCCGAGGTAGTGAGCACCGATATAAAGTGTTTTTGTGTGTACTGTACATTTTACTTTCCTTAGGCCGATCTTTGGATACAGGAATAGTTTTGTATTTCTCTTTATGTAGGGAAGATTTAATAGACGGACTTATTATAATTTTGCTGTGGCTTAGAAATAAGGTAACTTTTCTGAGTGAATTTTCGTGATGCGTTTAACGCGCGGAAATTTCTTTACAAATCTTTATAAATTATTCTTCACTCAACAAGCTTAGAATAGTTGTTGTAGTATTAGGACTTTTTCCCAAATTCTTAGTTAAGGGTTTAGTGGCTGAAAACTAAACAATATAAGGACTCTATCAATTTTTTTTCATTTACTCTCAACTCCACCCGTAATCGAGGTACTGATACGGGGTGATTCGAAAATCAATGTCGAAGTACTGACACATTAGGCTATAAATTTTAGCTAACGAACCGAAGGAATGAGTTCAGAAGGCATTAGTTATTCTTCGATTCTTGAAAATTTTAATCCGAAGTACAGGGTTCAATAAGGTTTTAGAAGTGTTTCAAAAGGTTTTCGTAGTTTTAGGGTTGGAAGGGCCGAATATGAGCGCCAACATTGTTGTATTAGTTTTTAGCGTCTGGTAAGGTATCTCCAGTAGAAACGATATTTTCTTGAAGTAAATACTTAAAAGAATGATGTTATGATATAGGGTAATTTTATTATAGCATTTCTTTTAACGAGTTTATTGGAATATCGGAATTTTCCGAAGTGCCGACAGCAATTGACAATAAGCCTAGATCCTGTTAGAGGTAATTGTAGAGGCTACGAGTGAGCGCGGAATTTTAGGTTTTTGTTTTTGCCCAAACTTAGGCGAGTTGGTAACATAGTTCAATACCCGAAGGTTTGGAGGGCTATGAAACTAGCTAGGATAACAGGGGCCGCGGATCCAAGTCACGGAGACGCCTCTTGAAAACCATAACTAACCACGCTAGGTCACGAATGGTATTTATGGGACTTTCATTTTTCTATATGTTCTTCTAACATAACCGATAAATGGTTATATAAGTTAGCCATCACGAGGGAACTCGCAGTAGTAGAAGTGAGTAGGCATAAGCAACCACGGAGCTGGTTTAGGGAAAACTTAGGACACCACTAATTAGTGACTTTAATTCTTGGGAAATCGCGTATGCTTATAGTCTTTGGTAAGAGCAGGCTTACTTCAAGGAATAGCTTAGGGTTTTAGAACACAATTTTGTCTAAAGGACCTGACAACTTTGGAGCGGATACAGTCCTGATTGAAATAGAGAGATTTCACTTTAGGAGTATTAGGGACAAGTAGGCTACATCCACTCAAGTGACTGGAGTAGGTGCAGATAAGTTTAAGGAGACTTAGGATTAAGGAAAATTTCAGCCAAGATTAGGTTAAATAAAGGTAATTTTAGGACAGGTATATCCTTCGCTGGGTTATGCGTAGGGATACCACAACACGGTTTGAGTTCAAGTAAAAGCCAGTAAAGTCAGAGTTTTCAGAACACACTCTCAATTCTGAGAAAACAAATTTTACACAGGTATTACATTTTTGCGCACCTTTTCTCACCAACATCTTAAGGAAAGGCATGCGCATACATTCCCACACACCATCACCAGTTAATAACAAGCTAGTTTTTTCCATAACAACATCTTAGGAAAAATCAAGCTCATACTTTCAGCTTAGACCATCGGAAGCATTGAAAGTTTATTTCAGAGGTCATGCCCAACAAAGGTACCCAGTCACTCCAAACTGTATGGGATTCCCATAGGATGCATGTTCTGTAAGAAAATGTACCAGAAATCCAACAAGTCATATAGGATCTTATAGAAATCATTCAGCTCGTCAGAAACTGGCACACGATTCTTATAAGAGAGGGTACCATAGGCAGTTTTTGGAAAAATCCTATAAGTTGGGTAGCACAAATATTGCAAGTGCGAGGACCATAGGAGTTTTCAGAAAAATCCTATCAGCTGGGGGTACCATAGGAAGTTTTTTAAAAAATCCTAGAAGTTGGGTGCCGCATATCCTGCAAGTCCGAGTACTATAGGACATTTTCAGCAAAATACTATGGTTTGGGGTACCATATGACATTTTTAGAAAAATCCCGTACTTGCTTTGACAAGGATTCTGTGCTCCTCATCGTTTGTACAAGACATTATAACCGCCAAATTCGCCATACTTTAATCAACAGCAGTTGTCATTCACATGTTCTTTGGTTGTGATGAACTCCAAATCGACTTACCTGTTCTTTAGATTGTTTCAATTTTAACTTACAATTAGTAATAGTAAGACAAGCGGAAAATATAACCAGTGTGTGATTGTAATTGTTCTTTTTTTAAATTCCTACGTGAAATTATTTACTTGTGGCCGCAATTTTATTTTGTAGCGTTACATGTTATTTCCACAGAACTGCAGTGTAGGGTGTATTACTATTGACAACTTGAGGAGATGTGCATGTATGAAAACGTTAATGGCAGTTAGCTTAATTGTTTAGACAATTGTAAATATTTAGAATATTTACAATTGTCTAAAAATTAAGCTAACTGTAGTAAAGATGGTTATGTAGTTTTAATTTTGGAGGAAATAGAAGTAGAATTAGACAAGTGCATAAGATAATAATGAATTTTCAACTATAGGTTAAGCTAGAGAAAATCTCATGCGAGGTTGGGACTAGTAACTATGGGATAGTATAGGATCCTGTAGTAAAATTGTTTGAGATATCGTCCGCAAATCTGATACTTTTATCCTATAGATTTTACATGTAGGATCCTATACATTTCGAGTGACTGGGTAAGAATGACCCCCAGGAGCGACATCCCAATACGCTCCAACAGAGGACCAACACAAGATCAACAGGTCCGGTAGCCGAAAATGAGGAAACTTTGGATGAACTTAACGCAAGGTTACGAAGAGAAAGAAGAGAAGAAAGGAGAAGGGATCGTGAGAATAGATCCAATACTCACGATTCCGAATTATCAACTCTACCATCCGACAACTCAAGTAACTTTTCCCAGTCCGTTTCAGTTGGTGAAAATACCGACACTAGACCGCGTGGACATAATGGGAATGAAGAATCAAGTCATCCAGACGCCTCAATCCATGATGACCTAACAGATCGCGACCAGGTTATCATGGACAACACTCATTCGGCGGAAAACGCAAATGAAGAGGGAGAGTCTGAAGGTGAAGTTCTGGGAGAAATCATGAAGAATGCTGAAGGAGACATAATTTTCGTCACCAGCCAAGCAGGAACAATTATCAAGGAATTACTGTCAGAACATACGGAAGAGAGAGCAGAATCTGCAAGTAGCCAAGCCACATCTTCAATCGAAATAGTGACGGACAAAGATAGTCCAGCCACTAGCTCGAAAAGGGAAACGATTTCAGATAATTTGGACAAAACCGTGGGAAGTGAAGAGGAATTGGAAGACAAAGGGGCCGAAGAAAGGCACCTGACACCAGATATTACACAAGACGATACCTTAACAATCTCAACAAACAACACGGTAAATGATCAACACCAGGAACCAACGAACAGCCTATCTCCGGAAAAAGTACGCGATCCCACAAACGAAATTACCCAGAATGTGCCATCTGAGCCGACACAAGAGCCAAATATGCCAGCAACCACACAGAGAAGGGACATAGAAGAACATTTTGGCACTAGGATCGCAGGAGGTACTCACATGTTCGGTACACCCACCATTCGGAGTACCGCAGACAAAACCTATGGGAAGAAGTGGCGCAAGCGGAATATTTTGCAGACATCGGAAGTCAAGTTCCAGCACCATCAACTGACCATAACCAGCAAGCAACGTCGGTTGATCAACATTCCAACACGGACATTCCAGCGATAACTACCTCACCGACTAGAAGGAACAGTCCAGATAGACTTGAACACTTGGAAGCTTTGACAGGATCACAATTTATACTGACAGACCTTGGAACACACAATATCGAAGCTTTTTCCAGCATAACAGACGGTACTAGTAATTCCGAAGAACGCGTTACGGAATTACAGACCCAGACCAGAACTACAGAACTCTCACAGCAACAGCGGACGGAGCGTAGAGAGAGCGAAAACGCAATACGAGGACTAGCAGGAGAAGGACAATTTGAATTTGAAGCTGACATACCAGTCGTACACGACATTTTGACAAGAATTTCAGATTCTAGAAGCAACCTGAGCACATTTTTTCTAGAAATTGACCGACTAGACGCCCAGTGGATAAGAGTACGTCACATTACAGCTAACACCCGGCACATAGGACGAGTACAGTGGGCTCACCTTTTCTTTAGGATTGCTCGAAGGAATCTACGAAAGAGAAACGAACCGTAGACCTAACGGGACAGCCATCACCACTTTATGGGAGAGAGCTGAGGAACAAGCCAGAGACCTAGAACAAAACGTAGAGGTTTCCACCGACGTAATCCAGCATTTACTAGAAAGAAGATTTTTGTCAATTCGCAGTAGATCGGGAGTACCGGACGAACAAATATTCTTCAACGACAGAAGGCCCTACACTACAGTAATCAACCCTAGAAATTCAGACAGGGATTCGAGATCACGTCTTCAGAGGAGAAGAAGAAATAATTTGGAACAAGCAAATACAAGACCAGGGTTTTTGAGGCCTATCTACAGTGAACCATCTACAGACAAAACTGCACAACCAACCTCACACATACAACGATACGTACAAAGTCAACTACAATTTAGAGACCTGACAAGTAGAGGCTCACGTATTGAAGAAGAAATATCGCAAATAACCAGAATACGACCTACAATTACACAAAGGGAAATTACTTCCACGAACAGCACTCCAACACTTTCAGAAACTAGTAGTGCAAGACCCTCACCCACTACTAGCAGTCCAAGGAAGACACCAGTAGCTACCCCACGCAAGAATACTTCTACCGAACAAAATCTACAACCAAGTCCGGATACTCAACGACCATCAACATCAGCAGCAGCAACATCTCAGATACAAAGGATTCTAGAAACAACTCCAGAACATCGACCAGTAGTCAGACCCACTAATTTACAGACCAGATTAGCAACCCATCCAGAAGTAGAAATCCCGGACGAGGTACCACCAACATCCACAGTAGGGACCTCACCAATTAGAACAACCTGGCAGGAAGCAGTAGCAACAAGACTCTATAGGGAACGAGAAACTGTACGCGATTCATCTCATACTATTATACCGCAACAAGTTTACCAATCTCCAGGCGGACGAGTATACATACATCCACCACTACATAATTTACAAGCGGAAGAACGAACAGTTACTTTCCCGGAATTACAGCAACTTGTGGAGGCAGGGCGCCGTATAAGAAGAAGGACGGGATCAGAAACTACCGTTAGAACAATACGCAACTCGGATACGGGGACATACTTCCAGGCACCTACAAATTCAGAAAGGAGAACCATTTATCAGTCACCAAACGGATCGGTATACAATAGTCCACCAACAGGTAGGAGAGGTATTTACAGGGTAGAGATCAACGCTAGAGAATTATTGAGAAGATTGTCCCAGGGAAATAGAACGCGAATTCCTGGAGGGACCTGGGTCACAGAACCAGAAGAAGAAGAAGTACCACCTGACAGCGAAGTAGAAGCTCAAGCTACCACAGCTACTCAGCCCATTTCGATCCCAGCACCAACGAACATATCTCCGAATACACACAATACTACAAGAATAGTTACGAATTTAACAGGAGCAACTACAAGACAGCCAGTTCAAGTATTTCCATCAAGTAATACCGAGATTGAATTTCCAGGTAATTCACCAAGACGTCCAAGACCATCAGGAGTCAGTTGGGCCGATTCACAAGTGCAAGTCCGAATTGCACCAGACGGAACTGTTCATGCCCCATCATCACCAAGCGTTCGACAAAATTTTGAAGAACGCTCCGTTTCCGTACGAGACTTCATAAATCAAGCAAGAAACAACCAGAGATTGATAGATGAACAAAGACGAGCGGCTATAGATGCAATCTGGATAAACAACGTGAGAAGATTAATTTGGTTAGATACAGAATCAGGACTAGTACACAGAGAACCATTGACACACGTAAATCGCCAATTTACAGCAACTCCAGTAACAAGAATAGAATACGAAGGAATAGTCACAAGTGCAGATCAACGAGCAGCCTTTACGCGAATTTTAACAAGCCGACTAGGAGATCCAGATTTTGTCACAATTTTCTACAATAACGGCAGAAGAATTAGATACCGGAACGTGAATTACAGGCACGGTGTACGGGACGTGCAACCAACAGCTAGACAGCTGATTAATCTATTGGAACAGGAGGATCATTACGAAGCATTGCTACAACTCCTTCAACAAGAAGAACACAACGAATATAGCTTTGAGGACGCTGAGCTTGACAGTTACGACAGTTTAGCTGAAGGAAGTTCAGCATCATCGGATTCATCATTATCACCCGGACCACAATTGAACCCACAATTCAGTGACGATAGCCTGAATCCAGACATAAATCATTTTTGCGTAGTAATTGACGACGAGGGATATTTTTCACAAGAATTTACGTCAAACAGGTTCATACATTCGTTAAGCCATAACGACGTGATACAAGCCACCGCAAATGTTATTGAGAGAATTGGACTAAATCAAGGGTATATTCATCTAAGAGACGACAGAAGAGTCGGATACAGAATACCTAGATTCCAAGTACAGGATTTACCCGAAGAAATACGAGAACGAATAATAAAGAATCTCAACAGATTAGCAGAAATTCGAGCAGGGGACCGGAACAATAACGGACCGGACAATCCTTCATCCAGAAGAGATCCACCTCCAGGAGGAGCGGGATCAGGAGCCAGTCCAAGAGGACAAAACACAAGAGGAGGATACAGTTCCGCACGCAGAGGACAGCCTTCAAGTAGGGGAGGCAACCGCGGAGGAAGAGCGGGAAGAGCCGGAAGTAGACAGCGTGCTAGTCAAGATCCAGAAGACCCATCATCATCAAGTAGTTCATCATCATCTACTTCATTATCCAGCAACAATTCGAGCGCATGTGAACAGCCACGTCGGTATAATCCCAGAAACAATAGAAACCAGCAAAGAAATAACCAACAGAACAACCAAGTGGAAAATCCACAAAGACCCCCAAGCAGACACAGAGTATGAGTACAAGTCCTAGCACAAATAGATTACAAACCAATAGACGATATGGCAGCTTTATTTATGACCAAGGTCGAGTTCAAGCCATGCCACGACGACCCGGTAATGGCAATTGAACAAGCCGAACTTCAAGCAATTAGATTTGGAGCAGCCCAAACACCTGAGGCTAAATTGAGATACATAACACTCATCTTTGATTCTCCAGTACGAGACTGGATCACTAATTGGATAGCAGAAAGAAGAGTAGAGGAAGAAGTCCCATATCAGCACATAACATGGGAAGACTTCAGAGAGGATTTTATCCGTCGATATCAAATTACACCTCAAGTGTTACGAACCATCATGGAAAAACGAGTAATGAAACCGGAAGAGGACCCATCCACCTACATTGATGCAAAGCTTAGTTTAATTAATAGAGTGGACATCAACATGCCTGAAGATGAAAAATTGAGACTCATTCGAATAGGATTCACAAAAGAATATCAAGTACAATGCAGAGGCTGGGAACTATTTACGGTCCCAGCTTTACAGGAATGGGCAAAGAAATACGATGATGACAGAAGAGCAGACGGAGGTGAGTCGATGGAAGTAAGACTGGAAAAGATGCAAAAAATGATGGAAGAAATGATGCAGAAATCTACAGCCGTAGCTACTTTTGAGAAATTAGCAGCGATAAAAACTACTCCGGAATTTAAGCAGCGGGAACCCAGATCTCAAGACTACAGAGGACAAAGTCCAGGAAGACGAAACTTCGACAATACCAGACCACAAAGTCCATGGAACCAAAATAGAGACTACAACGGAAGTAACCGAGATTTTAGAAACCAAAGTAGAAATCCTACACCGGACCGAAATCAAGGCTACAATAGCAACGGATACCGAGGAAGATCTCCAACACCTGACCGAGGATACTACAACCAAGGCCAAGATAGAGGACGCCAACAATATCGGAATGATTATAGACCCAATAATAATCAACAGTACGATAACCGACGTAGAAGTCCAGGCCGAGGTTACAACCAAGGATTCAACAACTATCAGAATCATATAAGGCATATATATATATATCATATATATCAGGCCCATATAACAACGGATTTAATCCAGGTTTCAATCAGGGAAACAATAACAACCCAGGTTGGAATCAGCAAGGCTACAATCAAGGCTACAATCAAGGCTACTATCAGCAAGGATTCAACCCTGGATACAACAACAACCAGGGATACAACAACAACCAGGGATACAACAACAACCAGGGATACAACAATAATCAAGGCTACAACAATAATCAAGGCTATAACAACAACGAAGGATATAATCAAGGTTATCGCAGCAGAAGTAACTCCAGAGATGGGAACCAGAGGAACAGATCTGGAGACAGAGGTTATAACAATGATTATCGCCAAAATAACCAGCAGCGTCAAATTCAGCAAGGGAATGATGGTCAGTTGGCCATTGAAGCCCCACAAAAAGAACAAACATGTTTCAATTGTGGAGAACCAGGACATCAAGCACGACAGTGCCGAAACAAAAGAAGGTCAAGTCCACATCCTTCGGGAAACCAACAGAGGGGGACGCACCCCCAATAACACTCGATGTCCAACAACAAGTACAAATGTTCATAGACAAACAATTACTAATGGAAAAAGTACATGAGGAATTAGAAATTGTGGATTGTAATCCATGCAGAATAGTCAATGGAAGTAAAGCAACAATACAGATACAGATATGCAGCATGGTTATACCAGTACTTTTAGACACTGGTGCAACAAGATCCTGCATACAAAGAAACCTATTACCAAAGTGTGCAGAGATATCGGAAGCACCTAGCAGACTACGTGTCGCCATAGCTTCAGGAGAATTAATCACACCAATGTGTGTTACTAAATTCCCGATGACAATTGAGGGAGTAGAACTACAATTTAAAGGACTAGTCTTAGAAACTCTAGAACCGAAAATGATTATAGGAGAAGATTTGATGAGAAAATTTAAGGTAACAGTTGACTATGAAAAAGGAGAAATCCGAAGTCCTTATTTCAAGACCATACCGATGACCCGAGATACTCATCTATATATGGGACAAAAGAAGACAGACACGGAATTTGTAAGGTCAATTTTTTCCTTCAATCAAAAGAAACCTAAAGCAAGTCAAATTTGTAAGACGAAGAAGACAGTCACCATACCAGCAATGTGTCATATGAAGGTACCTATCCATGCACCAAAGAAATTCAGGAGAGATTTTCTACTCAACCCATTGGAACAGCTCTACACAAGTAACAGGCTATTAGTAGCAGCGGGTGTTGTTCCACAAGAGGACCCGTATGCCTACGTATTCAACCCGTCAGCAGGAGCACAGACTATGTATGGAAAGACGGCAGTTGGATATGCAGAAGACGGCTTTGAAATTCTGAAAATAAAGAGAGAAAATATCCGCGACACAAGTTTAAGATTGACCCAAGAACAATTGGACTGTTTTGATATCAATCCGGATTTACCAGAAAAGGCCAAGGCTCAATATAGAGCATTACTTGCGAGATACCCGGAATGTTTTGCGTTCAGCAAAGCAGACTTGAAAGAACCAGCATGGGTAGAACCCGTTAGAATACACACAGGCAACAATCCTCCAGTGCAATGTAAGCCATTTCCATGCTCACCAGTAGAACGCGAAAAGGTGAGAGGAAATCCAAAAAATGTTGGACGCAGATATCATCAAGGAAGTAAATGGACCATATAGCAGCCCACTATTTCTCATCAAAAAGAAAGACGGAACATTTCGATCAGTTGTAGACTATAGAGCATTGAACAAAACAATTACAGATCAAGTATACCCCATTGCAAGAATAGACGACATCCTTATGCAATTCAATGGATCAGCAATATTTGATACATTAGATATGGAATCAGGTTTTTTCCAACTACTCATCCACGAAGACGACCAAGTAAAAACGTCATTCATTACCCAAGATGGACTTTATTGTTTTCTAAGATTACCCATGGGAGCGAAAATAGCACCTTCAGCGTTTCAACGTGCAGCCGACCAGATGTTAGGTTCCTTAAAATTTCGAGGAGCCATGGTTTACCTAGACGATGTTGTTTCATATGAAATCAACATGGAAGACAAGTTAGCATCACTGGAAGAATTACTTCTTAGAGCCAGCAATAAGAATTTCAAATTCAAGCCTTCAAAATGTAAATTTGGATATTACGAAATTATTGTCTTAGGATTCAAAGTAACAAGGGAAGGTACTTGTCCAGATCCAGGCAAGATTGAAACAATTAAGAAGGTAAAAATTCCAAAATCAGAAACAGAAGCCAGAAGATTCTACGGAATTTGCAGTTTTTACAGACGATACATCAAAGATTTTGCCAAAATAGCCAACCCAATATCCCAGTCATGGATAGGAAGTAAAGGCAAGTCAGAGGGAAAGAAAAGAATTCATGCATTCCATTGGACAGATGAAGCAACAGAAGCTTTTGAGATCCTTAAAGAAAAGCTTACAACCGCACCAGTACTAAAGCATTTCAACCCAATGTTAAACTATTTTACATACGGATGCATCATTGGAAGGATTGGGATGCTGTGTTCTCCAGGATGAGGATGGAGAGCACCCCATTGCTTATGCCAGCAGAACCTTATTGGCATCAGAAAAACGATACTCTGCTGCGGAACTCGAATTAGCAGCAGTAGTTTTTGCAGTTAGAAAATTCCGACAATATCTATATCTACGGAAATTCCACATCAGAAGCGACCACCTAGCATTGAAATACTTGGACATACAAAAGTCACCAAATCATAGGATTAGCAGGTTTATCCTCAAATTACAAGAGTTTGACTACGTCATTACTTACAGGACCGGAAAAACTCATCTTGATGCAGACTTCCTTTCAAGAGCTCCTCTACCACACACGGAGGAGGATGAGGAGGATGAAGAAGATCTCGTAATAGAATACGAGCCAGATCCAGTAAGTGATCGGAAAATTCTCTTGAACAAAAGACCAGCAGTAGCAGCAAGCATGCAAATCTCTGAGCAGACTAGGGAAGTGCTGGAGTTGGATTCACAACTACAGGACTCTCCTAATCAAGCAGAGGATGCAAGTCCAGAAGAAGATTGCGACAAACCAATAGCGAAATTGGAACTTCTAATACATCAGCCATTACCAGGTGAAGAGACTAAATGGACCGACCATGAAATGTACATACGAGACCTAGTGAAACAAAATACACTTGGGGCAGATATGTGCACTAAATGGTCACTATCCGTGGATACTATCGTCACAGTTTGCACATTTGCACAGAAATAGAAGACACAGATGACAATCCTTCAAAATGGGTTTACTCCAATGAGTACATTTATGAGCAAAATATCAACATAATGAGAGAAATTGATTTTCATAACTCACACATAGGAGAATTCTCACAACAATTAGTGAAAGACTTAAATGATGATTCAGAATGCCCCAGCCATGACTCGGGAGACGACGCAGAGAAGTTGCACTCTCTGGGTCCAAATCACGAGTCCAGGGCAAAGGATCAGTCAGACACGATGAAAGAAAACCTGGAATACTTCAAAGACCCTTTGGAAGTATCTTCAGATGAGCAGATTGAAAATCCAGCGGATACGTGGGCCGTTCTGGAAAATGAAGAAACATTTTCTTCAGCCCAGCCCACCGTAACTGCCAAAATTCAAGAAGAACCAACCCATGATGACCAATTCCAAGATGCAGAGGAAGTGCAGGAGGACGATTCAGAACCAACAGATGCGGGAGCGCTCGTGGACGCTGAAATTACAGTGTCCGAACCAACGCTCGCCGTACCCGTTAATAGGAAATTAACGACGGCAGCAGATGAGAAATTAAATCACGAGGAGTTATGTACATCTACGGCGAAGAAAGATCGTATCTTCACAGTGGAGCACATTACTCCCAGCAATTTTAAAGAAAATGATGCCAGCCCAGATGAGGAGCAGCCGGAATCTTCAAACAGGTTCCAGGATAGAGATGAAAAATCCAATGACGAAAATTTCCACAAGATGTTATGCACTGGCAGTGAACCACGAGGAATTGAAATAACCTCCGTAGGATCACGGCCAGGTCATAACAACTCAGAGAAGGCAGAGAAATTACAAGACTCGAACGAGAAGAAAATGAAGAAAATTTACGAAGACATACAGACTTGGATGAACAAGATTCAAAGAAATACCGTACCATTGGTTACGGAGGAAGAAGAAAATACCCCCGGTACCCAACGGTACGCGTATCTTCAAGAATCAGAGCAACAATGGAAATTACTAGATGAAAATACACAGCAATTACAACAAAGCTTAAACTCGGGAGAGTTAAAATTTACAAATGGGGACAAGTGGAGAGTTGAAACAATAAACCCTCCAAAGGACAAGCCCAGAATAGTCTCTAAGAGTACACCGCAACCCCAGTTTTATGAGAAGCGGCACTCAGAATTAGATCCTGAAAGTGAACCGAAGTTTTATATAGGAGCCTTCGCACTGCAGGGGTGCCAAGGAGAAGGGGACAAATTTCAGGACCTTGCCATAACATTGGAGGACGAACCACAAGTACTACCATTAAAAGAACATAATTTGGAAGAAATGCAAAACAAAGACCCAGACTGTATTCATATAAAGGATATGATGACTCATTTGAACTCACTCAAGTGGAGAGAGAAACAAAAATACGAGAAGTACTTTTATGATGACCATGGCATTTTATATGTCCAACATAAAGACGGACCAAAACTCATAGTACCTAGAGTTTTGAGAAACTTTTTATTGACTAAGGCCCACGATGGATTATTATGCGGAGGCCATCTCGGATTTCAGAAAACGCTCCATAGGCTATGCCGAAAATACCACTGGAAAAAGATCCAAGTTTCAGTGGCTAAATATGTGATGTCATGTGAAAGCTGCCAAGCAGCAAAGATCCCACGACAAAAGCCAGCCGGACTCTTACATCCTTTACGAGTAGAAAATGTAGGCGATGCACTTTGTATGGACCTTATAGGCCCTATACATACAAGTGTAAATGGACATAAGTACATCGTGATAGCTCAAGACTACGTTTCTAAATACGTAATTGCTCAACCTATCCCAGATAAAACTGCTGAGAGGATAGCAAATGTTTAACTTCATCATGTAGTTTTAAAATTTGGGCTTTTCAAAAATCTGATGAGCGATGCGGGATCAGAATTTCGAGCGGAAGTGACAAAGCAACTTTTGAGAAGACTGAAGATTAATCATACGACAGCAACTGCAATGAGGTATAATAGCGTGGGACAAATTGAAAGAACGGTTCAAACCATAAGTACAATGCTCAGTCACTATGCACAAGAAGAACAAAGTATTTGGTGCATGTGCCTGCCTTATCTCATTCACGCATATAACACATCAAGACATGATGTGACGGGAGAGACTCCATTCTTTATGATGTTCAAGAGGGAGCATATCGATGACATGGATATGATTATGTCATGTGAAACGGTCAACTACGACTTAATAACAGCCGACGAAGCAAAAGCAAGGCTCCAAAAAGCAATAAAGAAAATTACACAAAGACAACAGTATAGCAAAGATTGGTACGATTGGAAAAGAAGACAAGTGCAATTCAAGATCGGAGACTCAGTACGAGTCTTCACACCAACCAGAGTGATCGGAAAATCAGAGCGATTCTTACACCCATACAAAGGTCCATTCAAAGTTATTGAAGTTTTAATCAAGGATAATTACATTATTCAGGATTTCAAAAATCCAAATAAAACACAGAAAGTACACGTAGAGCGACTCAAGCCCTGCACACGACGTGAGGACTTGGAAGAGGAATTTAGGTACGACCTAGATTCAGATTTAGTGGAGATTTTGACAAAAAGAAATTGGAACTTAGTGGAGGAAGGAATTGGAGATTTAGTGTTAAAATCTATCCTCAAAACACACACCCAGTCTAACGACGTGAATCAACCTAAGAAAAAGAAACTTACTTTCAAAGAGCCATTAGAAAGTACAGAGGAAGACGAGTACATAGTACAAAAAGATCCACATTGTACTAATGCCGGAGCAACACCTTTACCCCGAGGACCAATTTTCAGAGATTCGTCATCTTCGCAAACAAGTTCAACACCTGAAACAGGCACTCGTACTGCAACAGGAAATCAACCGATTACTAGAGGGAGAATTAAAGGACATCAAGTGGACACTAGCAAGTATCAAAGATACGCTGGTACTTGCAGTGACAAAAGACAACTAGATGCAGAGGAACAACCCCCCATACTACAACCCGCTAGTACAAGAGTCACAACGGGCACGAGCCCTCAACATAGAACTGAAAAGAGCATTAGAGAACGCGGAAAGACAACAGGTGGAACTCCAGAGACAACTTCAAGAACTTCGTCAGCAGGCCCAAAAGTTACGATCGGACCTGCAAACGCTGAGAAACAATCGTTGAAAAATACTTATGACACCTCCACACGCCCACCACCCGCCACAACACAATCACTCGGAGGCCGAATTGAGAGCACAGATAGCCAGAGTGACAACAGAGAACGTGAGACTTTTTGCACAAGCCGAAGTGGTAAGGAGAGCCTTACCGAGAATCCGGACGGAAATAGAAAATATAAGACACGAACTACTGGCCATTCAGGAGGAAATAGCGGAGGAGAATCGAGCTTTTCAACGCCGGAAGGAACAGAGCAAACTTTGAATGTCAGACAAGTCAAGTCACACTTCATCCCCAACATCCCCAGAAGTTACGACGCCGGAACTAAAACAAGCAGAAGAGACCCAAGCTCAACTACGGGAGCAATTAGAGGAGACAGCAGAGAAACTAGGACAGGCTCAACACAATCAGAGAGTATTGCAATTAAGAATTTTGGAACTCCAGAGGGAAGCAAAGAAAAAGCAGTAGAAAACTCTACAGAAGAGGAACCTAATGTCAAAAATAGCTCAACAAAGGTTTGCCAGGCAACGAATCAATCAGATCAAGGAGGAAATAATAACTTTCCAGCGAATACTGGACATCCAAATTCAACAATTGCTAGTAACGTCAGAGATTGCTCAGGAGAGGACCAAAATACTACTCGAGGAAGCTCAACAATACAAACCAATTCTCCACATCACACAGTACTCTCAGATACCGTCAACAAGAGTGATTGTGAGAAGGAGAAAGTAGAGCAGAGTCGATACCCCACTCGTAAGATGAAGTCACCTCAAAGATTTGGTTTTGAAACCGAGGTATGAACTTCTATTACCTACACCATATTTTAAAGTGCTCAGACCCTTATCAACCCAAGCAGCGGAAATATTCAGTGGGAGAAGTAATTAGACTATCTACAACACGTTATTACGACGGATCCAGGAGAAAGCGAGTAAAGCACATTGGATTATTTTTTATCGATCCGACAGCCAGCATCAAAACTAATTCCGAACATGGATACTCACCGTTTAGAGGAAGTAACCAGTCTAGACGGGAGAATTGGAAATAGAATTATCATTCGAGTAGTTTCAAAAGATGAAGTCATCTGCCACTCATTCTTTATCGGAGCACTGAAAAAGGACCATTCACTCGCAAACATTGATTACAGGAAACTAATAAGAGACCCATATCATTGTAGCTCACTAAATTTTGCGGAGGAAGATCAAGAAATTAGGGAAGGAAAGAGAGTACCTGATGACATGGTGTATTTATTCAAAGATCAACCCTTCGAACCTACGAAAATCAATGATGTGGCAGTACCAGCTAGCAACAGAAATCGTCAACCAGGAGACCCTTGGAAAATAGTGCCTTTCAAAGGAGAAAGAGAGGTATCTACAATCATGCCACCCTGCACCGAATTTCTGAGAACACCATGGGCAACTTCACCAGAACTAGACGATGAGAGACGACCATACACCTTAGACTCAGCAAAAAGAATTTTTACAGCCGACCCAGCATGTAAGCTTACAAAGAAACGATTACATGGAGTAAGCGACTGGGGCACGGAGGACAAACCAGCGAAAATACCAGCCACTGTCACATCTGACAAGCTTGAAAAAGAACCTGACTTCAAGTTTGCACAACCTGTGGCAGTAGGAAGAGAACTAAGGAAAGAGATGCGAAAGGATGCCCGCCAGGACGACAGGGATCCCGGCAGCTCAAAACATAATTCCCGAGATCGACAAAATTCCAAAGATGAGCGATCCCGAAAGACGGAGGAGGACTCATCACATACACCTAAGAGGATGAGATCAAGAGAAAATACACCACCAAGAGGCGAGGCTGTCACCAACAATAGCAGGTACAGAGATACTTATTATTCTCGACGGTATAGATCACCTGCTAGAAGTTATGAT
Organism: Allacma fusca; assembly: GCA_947179485.1. Classification (NCBI taxonomy): domain Eukaryota; kingdom Metazoa; phylum Arthropoda; class Collembola; order Symphypleona; family Sminthuridae; genus Allacma; species Allacma fusca. Next base: position 37,322,534 of record OX359245.1, read on the forward strand.
CGCAGCCGAAAAAGGTCAGATGAGGATGACAGGAGGCGAGGCCGCCATTCACCCGCCAGGAGCAGGAGTACGGAAAGACAATCCATACTTACACCACCAATTACCACAGCAAAGGCCAGCTACAGTTCTGTAGTTTCATCTAACGTAAAAATCCTGCAGAGGCCCGTCACATCTCCACGAAGTGAGAGGCCGTGCAGTCCTAAGGATTCCGACTGTGGGGACGAAAAACCCTTACCACAACGAGAGGCCAATGCTGAACGACGAACGAGAGGCCCGCAACCTCACACATCCACTCCACCAGTACCTACAAAATCCATTACGGTAGGACCAAATACAGCCCGAGGGGAGCCAACTATACAACCCACACCTCCAAGGATAAAACCACCCATGGAAATAAATATTGTCCAGATGGAGAATGCCAAAGGAAAAGTGGCTACTTCTCTGGACATCATTATGAACACACCGGACAGTGGCAAGGAAGCTCCAGCACTACAGATAGCGACTTCCAAACCCGACTCGCCGGAAATCATGATAATCGAGGCACATACGCCCGAACAATCAATTATGCCAAGCCCCGGGTCAACCACAGATACCTCAGAAGTTAGTTCAGAAGCAGAAATTGAAATTGTGAAGCAAATCAGCTACATCAAATGCACACATACCAAATGCAAAAGGACACGACACATTCCCATGAATTTAACAGACCCTCAACCTAAGAATGGTGAATGCAAACACCATATGAAAAAACGCATAAAGGCCGAGAAATTGGTTAGAAAGAAAGCTGAGGGACCAAAGACCGAGGCCGAAATGGAAGTAATTCTACCAACTTTAGATCCTTTACAACGAGCAATCCATATTTTGGATTTGGATTCAAAGCGACAGTCCCACTACGACGAGATTGTCCGCAATTTACAGCGTGACAATTTATCCATTTTATTCGCCAGCCATAACGGCAAAGACCCTGCCATTTTTACGGAAATGCGAGATTATGCACAGGAACAATTGCATAAGATTCGTATTGACTGGAGAGCGTGGAGAATTAAACATAATTTTCCAGCCATTTGTGCGAGCTTAGGAATTAACCCCGACTCAAGAAAATTCCCCGAGATGCCAAAGGAAGCTCAGCAACCCCCGGAGATGATCATACCGGAGACGGCAAAGGAACCATACAAACGCAGGGGAATAACTGGAACGGAAGTCCAGCCACCCACAGGCGAGCAGGAGTTACCCACCCTGAATAGCAACGTCAACAGAATACAAGTATTTAAACCCCAAACCGAACTGGAGACAGCTATCATTCCAATCTAAACGGACGAGATAGCAACAGAACTGGAAAGATATCTAGAACCCAGTCAACTACAACAGCAAATCGAAACATCATCATTATCGGATTTTGCTACACCACCCCATTATATCTCACTAACTATGGATACGGAAGAGTTTCCCAAAACTCCGAGTCCACCACGGGAGGATTACTATCCACCCAGAGGAGGAGGAGGACGCGGAGGACCGATTCCAGCCTTGGGACACAACTTTCTCACACTCATGTTACTTATGGGAATAGTAACAATGGGACTAGGAATGGTACCACCTACACGTTTGCCAGGACCCGTCACCACTAACAATTACTTACACGGACGGGAGGGATTTGACCGACTGTTGAAATCGTTTAATGAGACCGCGAAACATGACGATTTCACATGCAATAATATGGAACGACACCGCAGGCTTCACGTACGGGATAGTGAGCCGCCACCGCACAATTTTCGAGAAAATCTGAGGCCTTTCTTTTCTACTTGGATTCAAAGATTCAAAGAATCCGAGACGGCAAAAGGATGTGCAACCATGGCAGCAATCGCAACAGCATGGACCATTTTCACCGTAAGTTATGTTCTTCATTATTGGAAACCAACCTGTGGCCAACGTGCAGTTATTCCAGACGATTGGATCATGGTAAAATACGAACTCGAGGACGGAAGGCCAATGTGGATTACACTTCCAATTGATACAGCGAGTATGATGGAATTGGAAAATACCCTGAATATCCAAGTTCCAATCACTACTTCAACTAGTACGACAACCTCACCATACGTCCGAAAAACAATTTCTGTCAGATCTAGACGACAGGCTGAATTGTTAGCAAATTCAACAATCACCCAAATTTGGAACAACGCTATTTTTCCACAAGGGGAAAATCATCAGGAAAATCCACAACAGGAAATACACACACCCAGTGGAATCTTGATGATATCCAAAGCCCTTCGTAATGGATGGAAACTTTCACCTCATAAGATGTTCCAGTTTTTTGACATTTTACAACAGTATACAATACCGGGTTTTTTCATCAAAGGCAATCATGCAGATACATTAGCAAGAGCAATAGACAAAGGTATTAATGAACACTTAGGCGCAAGTCTCAAGATAGTATTGGGATATCAGCCCCACAACAATCGGACAAGAAGAAGCATTATTGCCAGAGAAGATTTGTCAAAGATCCAAAGACAAATCCAAACTGACCCACACAGCCTCACCACGGGAGAAGACTTTAAACATCCTGAGAGAGAAATTTTGGATGGAGAATTAGTTTTCTTTAACACCGCCATCACCATCCATGAGGCCAACGACGATAGCCATCTTATTACCTATGATTTACAAGGGTGTAGATCACATCGATACGGACAAATTCAACAAATGGGAAACAGAAGCTCAAACGACAGCATTCAGCAATCGTAGACTTTTTCGTCGGACTACCATCGTTGAGGGCAACGAGCTTCCCAGAGGGGAGGAGGAGACTCATTTACGACGAAAAAGAGACGCTTTTTTAGGACCTGACAACTCATGGACACCCATTGAGTACAATCATAAGTTCATAAGAAAACAACTCGAACTTTTGAGAGCCATGGAAAAAGAGAGCGGAGAGTCATCGGCAGCACCAAGAAACACAGGCATATTGCAAAACATAGTAAGATTCATCTTTAGAACCTTCATGTACATTGGAACAGCTTTTGCAATAGATGAGAGCAAAACTCCACCAGAAAAGCTGAAGGAAACTCCACCAAACACTGATGTTGAAGCCACACAAGAGGAAGGAGAGCTGAACACACCTACGCCATCAGCACCTCCAGAAGAGGAATTACCATCATCACCTACTTTAACACAAGTAAACCAGCCTAAGCCAAAGAAGGAGAAAGCTAAAGCACGAAAGAAAGCTAAGCAACGACCATCCTTCATAAACTTAGATTGTCCAAGTTTGGATGTTATGAAGAGTGGAGAAGAAATGTTTGGATTCCTTGCCAGAGTAAATAGAGAGGCAGGATGGGATCCACCCCTAACGCCCGAAATGTTATGCGGAAATCCTACCGAATGCATAGCAGGAACATTAACTGATGAAGAAAAAGAAAAATCTGATGACGAAATTGAGGAGGAACAATTGAAGAAAGAAATCGAAAAGGCTATGAAAGCATCCGAGGAAGAAAGAGAAATGCGAGAACAGGAAAGATTAGTAGAAGCACAGAGAGATACCATCAGAAGATTTAAGAGAGGTTACGATTCGGGTTCAGACGACCGCTCTCGTAACTACACTGCACCAGAAGAAAGAGACCTCACTATTACGCGAATAGACATCTCACGACCACAATACATAAGAAGTGGGAACGAACTCATCGTTCAACACAGCCCAAGTGCAGTCACTCAGGCTACAGTTTTCCAAAATGTCGAATCACCATTTGCAGTAGGAAGAGCGGAACGCAATGCACGCAGAGAAAGCGAACTTTCACCAGAGGACAGAGTAAGTTACTTTCGAGACCGCAGTCCAACGACGGGAGCGCAGCGACACTTTAGAAACCTTATAAGAGACCGTTCACCTAACTGGAGAAATGAAAGCAGACCGTATTGGAGCGAAAGACCGCAATGCAGAGTATGTAAAGGACACGGACTACTACAAATGATGGACAAATGTAGTAATTGCCAAGACGTCCCAAGCAGAGACCCAAAACAATTTCCATGTATCCGTAAACCCGATCATGATGGATTAAGAGCAAATAGTCTTTTCCAATGGACACACCGGATGCACATGGAAACCATAGAGGCTAGGATTGCAAGGAAAAAGATTAAAGAAAATAAGTACCCAAAGATCAAATTGGAAGAATTACAACAGATGTTAAAGCAAGCACAAAACATACCGGAAAAGGAAACTTTCTCTTACGAAGAAAACATGTTTGAAGCAGATACGGAGACCCGACAAGAAGCTATCAGGGAGAGACGAGCATTAATACAAGATGCAATAGATCATCCCATGGAATTTCAAGCAGTAGCACCAGCAGAACGAGACCTTGCGATCATCTATAGACAAGCACGGAGACGCATATCTTTCACAGATTCAAGAATGGAAACATTGGCCACCGACTTATCTATTCACCCAGGTGAAATGGTAGCACAATTATGGGACACACTGTATCGTTCCGTCAAAGACAACGAAGGAACGAACATTCCCCGACGATTACTATGCAGAGAACACCACGGAACATTTCAAGGACTTACCGGAGCAGAGGTACGAAGATTGCTTATCCACATATGGAATGATGTGGGATTAGAACCAAGTTGGGGAGAACAAGCGCTATGGATGGAATCATTCATACATCGAGGAGAAGCAATTTCAGGAAGTCACGAAACAGGACTACAGATGTTAGCAGATTTACCAGCAGATCAACTTTTATTTGGAGAATTCCAGCCCATGGCGCAACGCCTCATCACTCTTTACAAGCAAAAGGCAGCAATAGAAAAATGGAAACAATGGACCGGAGAATCCCTAAGATCGGAAGGGGAATCTTCACCGATAGCGGAAATTCAAGACGAAATAGAACAATGGGAAGAATGGATTTATGACCTATACAGCGCCACCATTAAAATTTATCCAACTACCATCCATGTGGAAAACGCAGAAGGAGTATTATACTCAATTCGAAAACCACAACATAGACTGTACATTGAACACTTGAACGAATTAAACATCATTTACTGTTGGAGACAGGAACGGTTTAGAAGATTAACCAGAGCAGTTGAAGGGTTACATCAAAGCCGTACAACGCCCGCAAGAATACGAGAAACCCAAGTTGATTTCATACCAGGCGTAACTCATCTGTCTTTAGCTAGACAAACCATCCGATTGAACATGGCAGATACTTGGAGTTCAATTGTGATAGAGGTTCCAGCAGAAACGGATAACATTCTTACCACCTTGTTTGAACTGAAGAGATTACCACAGTCCGAGATAATAATACGAGATCCTGAAAATCAATTATTAGAAGGACGAAGATCCCAGGATCCTGTCACACCAACACAATTTTACATTTCACAGCTAGCTCTATCAGATGACGAGGAATTCCAAAGATTCGTAGAGGAATTGCATCTGAAGAGAAAGTACGACATAAAATCAGGATTGGGAACAGCAGAGCCTAGACTAATCATTATTAGTTTCAGAAAACTACCACAGAAGAAGGGTGAGACGTCGCCCCTGACAAAAGAACCACCTGTCAGGCAATAGGATCACCCCAACAAAGCAAAATTACGGTCAGTCTATTTTATACCTTCTAGAAAATTTAGTCACAAGTAGGAGAGAGAGAAAGAGCAGAAAGAATTTAGTAGATAAACGAACTGTAACGGGGAGCTCTATGAAGGAATGAAAATTCCAGAGAGCAAGAATTTCACATCAGCATTTTTTAAACAATAGAATGCTTGTTGTGAAACCAAACAACTGACATTCACTCCTAATCAGCCATTGGGGATTTCCGGAGGATTAGAGAGAAATGGCAGTATAACAGAAAAATAGAATAAGCATTAAAATCAAACAAAAAGAAATACATAATAAGAAAACAATATAAAAAGAGCAATGCTAATATAATTTTGTATTTATATATAATAGCGAGAAGACCCACAACGGAATCAAGACATCAATACCAGGAGTTGAAGAGAATCACAGCACCAGACACAGCAGCAGTAGTTCAAAACAGTTTTGAACGTTTAGTAGGATGTAAACTTGTACGAGCATCACCCACACCAGGGCCATCAACCTCTAGGTTACCCGCCCGACCTTAGAATCCGAATTTAATGCCCAGAAATCCGAAAAACCAAGAAAAGAACTTACGCTTATCATTATTGTAAAAAGTAGAGTTAAGGAAACACATTTTGTAGTACATAGCTCACACAGCCAAACACAAACACTTACATGTAGTTAACAGATAAGTCCATAGATCATAGGAACCACACACATACATAAAGAATGTACATAAATGAGATAATCTAATCATGTATAGTTAATTAGAAGTTACCCAGCAGTCAAAAGAAGACGGCTGAGGACAGCCTACTGACAGAAGAGGAATGTTACATCCCAAGTTGCACACCTGGGATACGTGACAAAAGACGGAGGCTACGTGACAGAAGATCGCGTTCATGTCACGTTAGCAATAATTAAAGAACCACATCTGCAGATCTCAAAGGGAAGATTTAACCTTTTGAGTTACTCAGCAGTTCCACTCAGCAGAATCTGAGTGAAGAATGAAAACAAGACAGAATGAGAAATCCATTAATACTAATCAACAGCATTGTTATTACAAACAATAAATCTGATGATTGTGTTAAAATGTAAGTATGTACATGCTATATAAATTAAGTTAAGATAGGAATCAGTAGGTTAAGACCCAAGAGAGAAGTTAAGTTCTTGGAAGGCTCTTGAATGGGACAGATCAAAGCTCGCGTACATAGATCTGTATCCATCTCAAGCCCTGGCCCAGGAACAGAAGATGGACAGCCCAGCTGAGATTTGCATGAGGAAAAGATCCTTGAATCCGAGTGCAAATCCAAGGGACTTCCACAGGAGGAATTCTACGCCAAGAGAATTAATTTATAAGATCCATTTAATATTTTAATTCTAATTCATCTTCAATTTCAATAAGAATAAATCAAATCAAGATTATTGTCCAGCACAACTCTATTTTTATCTACGATTCTTTTTATTATCACCAAAAATACTACACATCAGATCGTGACTCGTCCGAACTTGGGCACGAGATTTAACATCCAATAATCTCGTTACAATATAAATGATTTAGAAAATGTTCTGTGGAAACAGTCCTCTCCACGGTTCTGAATCATCACTTTAAATAGTTACTTCCAATTTCTATTCGTTCCCCATGACTCCGACACTATGAAAGCATAATATGTAAATGTTCATCAGAATGTAAAGAATAATTTTCGTATGAGATTTTTGAGATTTTACGCTAGTAATTTGCATATGAAAGTGTGTTTTGATAGAAGAAATGATTAAACGCAATTTAGACTATTTCCCAACTTCGAATCATTTGCTTAACTACTGTCTGATTGTTAGTAGGATTTGGATTGAATTTAATATTCAAAGGTCGTACTGATTGTGAAGCCTTGGTTTGACTATTATGCTTATGTATGTATGTACATGTGAGTGCATAGTTACAAATACATTGTGAAGTAATACACCCTATGCATATGCCATGCTGACGAGAGTACATCGTCACATTTGTAATGGCTAAATTTTGAAATATATAATGTGTCAAGGGTGATGTTCAAACTTTAGAAAGTTTAACAAAATATTCAAATTCAAAAAAGCATTTTTGGTATATGATGCTAAATCTGCAGTTTGCCCCCCCCCCCCCGATATAATCGCAATCCAATTAAAAAAGCATTTTTCCTGGGTTTCTTTACTTAAGGCTATACAGTTTCTAGAAGCACATATGTATGGAGCTGTCTTTGCAGTAGTGTATTTTTAATTAATTAATTGTAAGCTTTCGAGTTTGGAATTACTGGAGAAAGTTTCATTTATTTTGTTGATATTATTTGTAGATGTATCAGTTCCACCTCTTTTCGCTTTGACTGTCGGTAAGTGTTTTTCATACAAGTTTTACACTCGTATAGTTGTAATTAAGCATGAATCTCTGTTCTTATCAATCTACCGCTTTGTGATTATTCCTGTAATTTTTTACTCACTGGGCTCAATTCTTGTGCATCTACGTAGAGCTCAATGAATTCCTTAAGCCACATAGTCAGTGGGTTAATTTAAAATATATGTACATACACACATGGTCCCAATAGCGAGATGTAGTTACTTGGGATTGATTTTGGAGTCTTCACTATGCATGTAATTACGTATATATAGTGGCCACTAATTAGATTTGAATTTCTTTTGCATCAATTTTGCAAATCTCTTGTTCCGTACAAACAACTTGAATTGCCCAGCAAAATCTAAATATTCAAATTAAGTTATAAAATTGATTTACGATTATTCGCAGTCAACTTGAGTAATTATTATACAGGCGTTAAATTGAACAGAGAGGAAGATGATTCCAAACCCTCTGTCTTTTATACAAATGTATTTTATTTATTGAAGCACAAACCAAAAGCTTGAACACTAGAAATGCTATTTTTCCGAGATTTATAAAAACTTTAAGCATGGTTTTGGACACTCGAACAAAAATATCGTTCGTTCTTCGTTTTGTAGCTCAAAATTGAAGCTTCAAAATAATTTCCCTAATATAGTTATCCTGAATGGTTTATTAAATGTGATCGAGCCAGTGGCTCTTATTTATATCATGTTAATAAATGTCATAAATGTAATTTATGTAGTACGTACCTATGGCGTCTATTTACCACAGCATTTTTTATTTTTTGCACGAAACATTTTCCGCTGTGTCCAATGCCATTCAAGCATTATGAAATCCTTTATGCGTGAGCAGTTCAATAACCTTTACGTAGACAAACTCTCAACCCTTCAGGTTGTCTCGACAGACGATCAACTTTTTTAAAAAACAAACTAATTTCTTTAACGCAGTTTTCCTTAAAATAGTTAGGCAATGAATTTGTTTAATTTTAATGCTACTTACTTTATTTTAGGTGCTTGTGATCCTGAACCTTCAAGTAAGTCTTAGCTTAAGTGGTGTTTACGAATTCGTACTTTATTTCAGCACAGTTCGTAATATGTTAATGTCGTCCTAGTGAGTTCCAAATTGACAGTATTATCACACACATGCATACAATTCTCCTTTCAACTCCATCTCAGCTCGGATTTGCCGGTGAATAAATTACAAACGTGCGCCGATTTTTAGACCTGATTAGTGCTCCGCATGGGTACAAAAATGTTGTACCTGGACCTGAACCTGTACCTGAATCATGGGTACATGGATTTTTTGAACCTATACCCGTACCTGTACCTGAATACCTGGGTTCAATTTTCCTGAACCTGTACCTGTACTCTAACTCAATCAGAAGTACCTGTACCTGAAAAGTACCTGTACCCAAAAAGTACCCAAAAAAGTACCTGTACCCGGGTATATTTTAAAAGTACCTGTACCTACCCGGGTATTTTCGATTGTACTAATTTAAAGGATTACCTAAGATATTACACGAAATAAAAAATTAAATATCTGTCACCAAGACATTTTGACTTAATGAATTTATTTATCATATTAGATTTTTTATTATTTTTTATTCTTCGAAAGCATGACTAAGTAATTACTGGAATTATTAGTAGCTATAAATGATTGCATAAAGGTTGAAAAGGTAACAGACAGCAAAGTCTACGATATGAATATGTTCAATGTAACAATACAAATGCAGTGTAATATTTTCTAAACTTTCAATAATGCCGAGAAATTAAACGACTAAGAATTTGTTTTGCAACCTGATTTCGCAATAGAAAACAGTTGTTTAGATTCAAACTCCCCAGATTTTAACTTTAGCCAAGCTTGTAGAAAAAAACATTTCCTACCGTATCTCCACTCTTATAAAAACGTTTATGCGTCAGAAAAACTGGGCCATCGGAGAAGGCTCGCTCTATCTGTACTCCAGTTCCAGGAACTGCTAAAAAATCTCTGATCATTCCAGCTAATGCTGGGTAACTATCCACGTGTTCCTATATGGTGGAATTAGTTTTCATGACTGCGGTTATACATATAAATTTTGATATAACATGTTTCAAGGTCAAAAATTCGGATGAGTTTTTAAAGCTCAACAACACATTTACAGGCTTTACTTGAAAATTATGATTGACTGAGAAGTACCTGAAAGTTCAGGTATTTTATATTCAGGTTCAAGTATTTACCCAGTGAGTACCCGTACCTGATGGGTTTATACCCAAAAGATTTGTTTTTGAACCTGTACCCATACCTGAACCTGAACCTGAATTTTCAGGTATCCAACGACTGAACCTGAACCTGTACCCAAATTGGATAGGTACAAAAAGTATGTACCTGATACGTACCTGTACCTGTACCCAAATACCCGGGTAAAACCTGTACCCATGAGGGGCACTAGACCTGATACTTGTTAGGGCTGAGCCGTAGCTGATCATATTCCATGACAAAATTTATTTATTTTTGGATTAATATTTATTTTGCAAAATTATCTACCACTGATTTACCAGTGAGAGCTGTTACTGTAGGAATATATTAGTAGGCTTTATTATTTCAAAAAAACTTGCAAACTTTGTCCAGCACCTTTGCAAAACTCACATTTAGCAATTTTGTAAGAAAATATCACTCCAGAAACGAAAACTTGAGTCGTTCTTTTGCTCTAAGTTCCAACATTTTTAAATGGGTGTAAAGTCCATGGGATTTTTATTTTTCTATTTAATTCACACGCTCCTGCTCTCCCCCTGTGACCATTTACATCCCAATTGCAACCAAACAAATGAGAATATTTTCCCATCGTCACAGTTCCTCAGGGGACTTGAGTTAATCGCGTTCCCAGCCAATTTATTTAGTCGTCAATAAATTCCTCAGGATTTGTTTCCACTTGTTAAGATATTGTGCAAGCTTTCCTTGCATTGTGGTTGAAATTGAGTAGAAGGACTCATTTATTAATTAATTTATGTTTTTGATTTCCAGTGCTCTGTCAAGGCAACGTAAACTCACGTAAGACATTGTTTACAATTTTAATGATTCTTCATTATTTGAATATCTTTATAGTAAATAATACCCAAATTACCCTTTAATTCCGCTCCTTGTAGATTGTTCGATTAATGTGGGCTCTCATTGAGGCATTTGTGAAGTGCAATTGCCTCAGTGACACATTTTTTGGATCCGTCATAGTGTATCTAAATGTAATCAATTAAAATATAACCAGACCGATTAATTATTTTCATTTTGCTTAAAAAGCCGGAACAAGTTGATTTTGAAAATACTTTTGATTTTAAGCTCACCATAATCTCTGCTTCGTTGTTCGTTCTTTTTCCATTCCTGCAGTCTTGCAATTACTCATTGCAGATTTTCAATTTCAGAAATGTTTGGTTGTAATTAATTAATTATTTGTAACTAACAATTTCTTTTTTCATGTTGAACTGAAACATTGGACTGGGCAGGATCTATCTGTGAGACATTTGGTGAGTGGCCACGCATTCAATAGTCTGTATAATAATTATTATTAGTGATATTAGTTGCCTGTAGACATTATTTACGAGGAAAAAATCATCGCTACGCGATAATTTGAGGCTTCGCGTAGGGTGGCGTCAGCCACCGCTGTCAAAGTAGGATGAATTTTGAACTTTTTTGAAATTTTCAGATTTTTGTTCAAAAAAACTTCGATTTCAACCACATAGACAGTAACCATTACATTTTACATAAGCAATATTCACAAAAAGTTTCATTAAAATCGATTCGGTAGTTTCAGAGATAACAGTCATTTGACATAAAGTCCATTTCAATAATTTTTAGAAAGTGAAACTTTCTTATAGACGAGTCATTTCCGTCCGTCCGTCCGTCCGTCCGTCCGTCCGTCTACAAAATCTTGTAAATCGCACAACTCAACAACGGAATGACATACGGTCATGGGACTTGTTCCAAAAAATTGGACATAGATTCTAGATGTGCCTTTTGATATTTTCCCTGACCCAGGGTCAACCGTTTGACCTCTGAAAATTATTTTCTGGATACAATTATCAAAAAATCTTGCATTTGCTGTACCTTTCTAACGGATTGACGTATGGACATGCGTCCTTTAAAGATAACAATCAAACTCTATTTCCCTAACCTACTAAAAATCTTTAAATATAAGTTTCGCTTTCCTGCACATGCAAACAAAGTTTGCCCAAATCAGTGCAGTGCACGGATTTTTTTCTCAAAAACTATCCGGCCGGTTTTAACCAAATACGAACTCAGCCTTACTTTTGACACTTGTAATATCCATACAAAATTTCATTGAAATCGGACCAGTAGTTTTTGAGTGATCGTGCGGAAGGACACACGGACGTACGGACGTAAGGCTATTTTACTAGGGAGCTGACGCCAACCTAAAAAGGAATGATGGCGGAAAGTAGTATAGGAATTTATACCTCTTGAAATTTTCCTTCCTGGCAAGTTAGAATTTCCCATTTTATGCTTTGCAACGATCAGTAGTAATCAATTATTATTTATTTTATCCAACTTCATATGTCCCTTTAAAATCCGTGTAGTTCTGTGCCAATATCTGTCCATCCGTACCGAAATTCTGTATGTAAGCAAATATAACGTCCTTTGTAATCATATAATGAAAGAATGTTTACGGTGGACATTCACTTTCCCTTACGACTCTTTTATAAACAATTTCCAGGAATTGGATCTTTGAATCCCTAGAGTTTTGAGTTTGATATTCCCATTAGATTACACGCTCCGCTAAATATTACCATATCCCAACGGTAATAATTATTATTGCTCACATATGTTTTCAGGGACCAATTTATTCAATTAATTTCAATACCGTTTACCTTAATTTGCAGGTGGAAATACAGTGAAAAACGAAAATTTGAGTAAGTGATTGATTGACATTATTTGGAATAACGTTATGACGCTGACTTGGATTCCCAAAGGGTGTTTTGATTCTGTTGACTACTTCATAATTTAGATTTGCATGATTTTTAAGGTCACTAAATCTGTAGGATAAATCAATTACATGAATGTTTCAAAAAATAAAAGATTCAAAATAATTTTAACGCAATTTATGAAATGACATTCTAAAAATCTAAAAATATTTGGCTCTAAAGCAAAGGTTCTATTGTACTTCCATAAATAATTTGCCATACAATATTCAGACGTTGGATTAGTATAATCCTCACAAGAGAATTTTAGTCGTTCAAAATTTTATGGTATTGCTAAACTGCCCATGATTATTTTTGGAGAGAGTCTTTAAAAACGTGTGATATTGGATAAGTCTCAAATTTTAAAACAGGGATGATTTTAAATTAGCCTTCGTGTTACGTTGACAATCATTGGAAACGCTTCTTATAAAACAAATTCAGCTAATCATTTATTTTATTTATTTATTTTGCAGAAGATTGCCGGGATATATCCTCTCAACCTCAACAAGGTAGGTTTTTTTAAAGGATTTTATGATTTTTTAAGAGTTACTCAATCACTCGGGATTCGGGATTAATAATAAGCCTTGACAGTGCCACATATCCCCTACATTTTGTTGTTCAATCCCTTGTTCAATCCCTAACTAATTATTTATAACTATGGCATTTTATTTCTATGTTGATCTGCTCCGTTGGACGACGCAGTCATTTGCTCAACCAAAAGTAAGATTTCCAGTCCATTATCTAGCTAATTACATATAATTAAATTAGTATTATTTATTTATTTATTCATTTTAATACCTAAATTTAAAATATAAAGTTTATAAATTGAATGTCACTCCAAGGAAATTGCTACTAAAGATTCATGTCACCGTTCTTTCCTGTTTTCCACTAAAACATCAGTTTTTTCTGTTAATTTCCCTGGAGAAATCCAAAAAATTAATTATGAGTAAGTATAGTGCTGTCCATGGGAACGGAAATTTGGTTCCCGTACCTGTTCCTGTACCCGTACCCAATTTTTCAGGAACTAAAGCAACGGTCCTGTTCCTGTTCCCATAAAAATGTGTACCAATTCAAAGTTCCTGGACCTGTTCCTGCAGGAACAGGAATGTTCCTGTTCCTGTTCCCAAAAGTAATTACTTAAATACTTGCAGAAAAGTACAATCTACACATTTATGCCCCAGGTAACTCTATTTATGCAGCGATTTAAAAAACCAAATATCAAATCGACTTTTTTAAAAATAAATAACAGCACAGCATCTCCAATACCTTTAGCTACTCGAATTTAAATAATAATTCAGTAACAGTCTTTAAATTAATCATCGCAGCGCAAAGTACAGTTGTAACTGAAATTAGCCAAGACAAGCAGCACTTTCAATATACTTTTGCTGAACTAACAAGGATAGAAGCACGCTGGAGTTTTCTGAGCTACAATTTTGGGTTAAAGTTCCAGAGCGTCTCATTTTTGCCACGTGTTAAATAATTAATATTTATTATTTTGTTAGAAAATAACGTGAGAAAGAGTGACTTATTTGATATGTTTCGACGTATCTAATTTTAAAATATTTTATCTGTGAGACATTTTTATATTATAAACTTCATGTGAATACCAGGTAGGTACACGTTTTGTTCCTGTTCCCAAACCCGCTTTTGTTCCCATATTTTGGGAACAAATTCTTTGTTCCCAAACGTTCCCAAAGTGTTTTGGGAACAAAATGTGTGTTCCCGTACGCACCCATTCCTGTTCCTGTTCCCAAAAACCTGGGTGTCTCCTGTTCCCATGGACAGCGACAGCACTATGAGTAAGTCTCCAACATTTTGAACTGGGTTTCAAATCCGTAGGATTTTCTCTCTTTAATTCCCACGCTCCTCTCCCCCTGTGACCATTTACATCACAATTGAAACCCAATAAATGAGAATATTTTCACATCGTCACAGTTCCTCAGGAGACTTGGGTCAATCGCTTTGCCAACCGAATTATTTAGAAGTCAATAAATTGAAATAACTTTTTTATTTTTCCAGATCTGCTCCCGGAGGATTGTGAAGGTAAAACAAATGTCCTTAGGGATAAATGTGAGGACGTTGAATTCGTATCGTAAAGAGTTATTTTGATTGTTATTTATTTAATTTAACCCTAAACTCCCTTGTCTAAAATTGAACTGTAAAAATTTATAGAATAATTACTTTAACATTGAAGTTAATTACTGTTATAGTAAATTCCCTCCCACGTCCTTAATCTACGAATTTTTCAGCATGACGGAAATTGTCCTTTCCTTGTATTGGTGTTTAAATTAATTGGGAGGACTGATTTCATTTATGTTTTTGATTTCCAGCGACTTGTGTTCCCGGAACTAACGGCGCTCCAGGTAAGTTTTTTTTTATATCGCTATGGACTCTTAATAAGGATTCTGTGAAGTAGAATTGCCTCAATGGCACATTTTAAATCCGTAATGTGTAAGAGTAGTCAATTTAGATAGAATCAGACAGTTTAATCATTTTACTTTTGATTCCAAAGACGGAACCAATTTAATTTGAAAGTACTTTAGATTTTTTCTCCCGCAATCTGTGGATCATTATTTTTCCAGCACTTGAGTCTAAGTCATTGTAGATTTTCAATGTTGGCAATGTTTTAAAATGTAATTCTTTGTAATTAATTTTTTTTTCATGTTCACTTCATACATTGGGTTGGACAGAAACATGTACAACATATGGTGAGTTGTCGCATTCAATATTCTGTAAAATAATTAATGATATATGACTCGTCTGTGGACATTATTTATGAGAAAAAAAGGAATGATGATAAAAAAATAGTACAAGAATTTATGCCTCTTGAAATTTCCCTTCCTGGCATGATTCGAATTTCCCATATGAAGCTTTCCAGTGATCATTAGTAATTAATTATTAATATTTTTATACACATTCATCTGTCCCATTAAAATTTAAATTTGATGCAATTTAATCCCTGGAACTCATAGAGGAAATTTTCGTTATAAAAACATCTTTGTAACGGTATTCTCATTATAACGGATGCATTTGTCCATCCTTACCGGAATTTTCTATGTAAGCAAATATAACGTCCGTTGTAATCAAATATTAGAATAATGTTTACAACAACAAAAAATTCCACGCTCCCTCCCGATTCCTTTATGAACATAAATTTCTGGAGTTGGTATTTTAAATCCCAACAGTTTCGAAAGCTGAATGTTCATATTCTTATTAGATTACACGCTTCACATTAAATTACCATCACACTACTCGGTAGACCCCGATCTATATCTGCAGTAATTATTCCTGACATACATTTTCTCAGGGACTAATTTTTTCAATTAACTTTAATGCAACTTTCATTGAATTCCAGGCGAGACAGTGACTAGAGATCAACTGAGTAAGTTTTGGAAATAATCTTTGGGCTAATGTTCTCAAGCTGACTTGGAATCCCAGCGGGTCGTTTTCATTCTGTCGGTTACTTTATCACTTAGATTTGACTAATAATTTCAGTCAGTAAAAATGTAGGATAAATGAATTACATGAATGAAAATGTTTTAAATTAGCTGGTTTTTCTGGAAACAGTCCTTAATGTGGTTACCACATTGTGGTACGAGCAGCTACTATTGGAAATTTGCCACGTCAAGAAAACAAACACAATTTTATGTTCTAGCTCAAAAGTGAAAACTTAAAATAATTTTAATGCATTTTATAAAATGTTATCCTACAAGTTAAAATTTTTAGCTCCAAAGTAAAGGATTAAAATTACATGAATAATTTTCCATAGAAAATTTAGCCTTTGGAATAATTATTTGACAAGAGAATTTTAATCATTCAAAGTTTGATGATCTTGCTAAACTGTCCGTGGTTATATTTGGAGGGAGTCGTAAACAATTATTATGATATTAGAGAAATTACAAATTTTAAATTAGGGATGACTTTTAATTATTAGCCTCTGTGTTTTGTTCACAATCATTGGAAAAGCTTGTTATAAAGTAATTTCAATTTGTTATTTATTTGATTTCTTTATTTTGCAGTTTGTGAACAAGCCGGTGCAGCAGGTAAAAATCTTTTACGATTTCTTGATTTTTTATATACGGTCCATAATTCCACTCTGGAATAAGGCTCTCCCGATTGTGCAACTTATCCCCTTCATTTTGTTGTTCAATCCCAGGGCTCTCCTCAATAAATAACGAATGTGCTTTTTGTTCATATATGTACTCTCATGGAACATTTTAGATGAGGAAATGCCCGAGCAATGAAAATGAAAACAGAACTAAAAATTAATTTTGCCCTTGTATTTTAATGCTAACCAGATTGATTTGAAATTATTCCATATTTTTCTCCCACACATTCTGTAGCATTTAAATTCATTTACGACTGTGTTAATTATGGATTCAATTCAGAATTTTTCAACAAAACTAATTGGTTGCAACTATATCATTTTATTTCCATGTTGATCTGATACGTTGGACGATGAAGAAACTTGCAAAACCAGGGGTAAGATTTCCAATTCAATATTTAGTTAATCACATAATTATATTTAAATTGGATATTGAAAACAAATACATCTATAAAAATAGTGCAAGAATCTGAATTAGAAACTTTCTATATAATTTGTTTCCTGTGTAATTTGAAATATTTTATGCTGTCACATATACTTGGAAGTTCAAGATTTTATTTTCTCATGAGCTTAGCAAATTTTATTTATTACTGTATTAACCACAGTTGACTATGAGACAATAAGCGTTTTATGAAATTACAATTTTTAATCTTTGGAGATCCCAATGGAGATATTTATCTAGTAATTATGATGAGTCATAATTTCACGGGATTTGTTTTCTGGGTCAAAAGTCAGAACAGTGGTAAGCTTATAATGGATCCCCTTTGTATAAAATCCTGTTTGGAACATTATACTTGACAGTAATTACTATTGTTTGATATTTTCCAACGTGACAGTTCCTCAACTTAAAATTAGCTCAATTGCATTACTAACGGTCCTATTTAGAAATCAATATAATCATTGAACTCTAATACCATGTTCTTTGTTTTACAGTTCCAATTCCTAAAACCACGGGTAAGTCAAAAACATTGTCACGACTAAATGTAATCACTAAATGATAGCTCCAGTTCAAACTTGATGTATTAGGAATTTCTGCGATCGCCTGGAAATTGAGCTATGTATTTACCCAAATCCTTAATATAAAAAATAAAATATTAGCATTATTTATTCATTATTTACTTGCGACGGCAAAAGTCAAGTAATTTAAGTACGTTGAAAGTTGTTTAGTCTATACAATATAGAAAAGGAGGGGAGGTCGAGTCACACTTTTTTTATTTCGTTTTTTTTTGGAGAATGATATCTCTTTCGGTCATTATGAGAAAGTCGGCCATTTTTTTCAAGAATTGGTTTCTTTCCAAAATGAACGCGTTTGATAAGACGGAGGACATGCTCCAGCAAGTAAAATGTTCACATTAGTGGAAGAAACCCACTGATCAGTTTATAGGTTAAAAATAAGATTTTTAGCATTTTTCTATTAAGTGTTAATTTACCATACACACTCATTCTACATGTCAGAGTATAGGCATATAAGTAAACCAATTATGTACGTCTCCCGCTTGTTAGGACTCGCTTACAATCATCTTAATTTTTTTCAAAATCCCTAGTAATTGTTGTATTCATGCGTAGTTTAATCAGAACCGTTCTCCGTTAAACTCAGCCATATAATTGAATTACTTAAGTTGTTTGTAAATCTTCCAATTTAAAATGTAATGGAATGAATGAACCAGGAGTTGTAGAGTGAGTCCATGATATTAGTCGTAGTGTTTAGTTTTCAAAAATTCAATGGATTTTTATTTTTGTACTTCCCCTTATTTTGTACGAGTAGTGTTTTAAATGTTACTCCAATCACAGTCAACTCAAGGGAGGAAATTCAATACTTGATTTCAAATTAATTGAAAGCAATGTCACATTTGTAATTTAAGTGAGGCTGTAAGAGTGAATGAGTTTTGGTTACAGGATAGAGTAAAATTGAGTTCAGTAACTGCCATTCTGGTTAATTTTAAAAGTTTATTAAAATTGTAATAATTGAAATTCTAGGTGCTCGGAGACGTCGACAAACTGAATCATTCTCAGGAGGAAGGTCCCGAACGCCCTCTGACTTTAGACGTCAACCAATCAAACGCTCAGCAGGTCCTCATAACCTTCCAGGCCAAGGACGAGCTCTTCATAGGAAATAAGTGGAATTCAAGCATTCCTCGTCTCGTTCTACAGTCCTTCAGAAATCTACTTTACAAATTATCTCCTCTTGTTATGTGTGTATGTATTTATTATAGAGAAGATTTAATTCGAATCCCGGTTTCAATGCTCTACTTTAGTCTTGAGCTTAAAATGTTGAATTAACAGTAATTTCGCAGTTAGCGATTTAATTTGCATCTTTCATGTGGTTTTAAAACTGTAGATTAAAATCAATTGTTATATAATGTAGGTTGAAGTCAAAAGTGTTTACTTGTCCAAATTCTAATTGAACTGTTTTGTTTCTAAATTGTTCTGATTAATTTACAATAAAAAGCTTAGCTCGGAGCTTTTCTCGTTATATTCTACAACTAATCTCTGTGTTTACTGTAGTACAGTCATTCATTTTAAATAGCAAAAATAATAATAATAATTTTTAAGCGTCTATTTGAGACTCCATGATTGTCTTCTGTAATCCAAACTCCTTTTGACCAACAACGGAAGTAGAGCCAGCTCAGAGGGATATTTAGATTTTTATTGCTAAATATTCCCAGGAAGTTGTGCACAAAAGCTCTGGTAGTTTCAATAACATGAGCACACAGGCACGCTATAATAGAAAATACGAATTTTTTGAAAAGATTTGATTATTTTATGTGCATATCATCAGCCAAGGTGTAGACAATGTTGTATTGGGGTACTACACAACGTGGGCTGGGGAATATCTAGGAACACTTTTAATTACATGTATATATCTATTATAAACACTAAATCATGCATCTTTTGAATTAGACATGGAAACAACTCTTCATTCGGTTACATTGATTTAATTCTTAAAACATTGATCACATCGTTGGACTACAATGTTTGTAAACAACAAACTGCACCGTTGTGATTTTGGAAACATGATACGGAGGTTATTTTGCATGAAAGAAGTGCATCTCTCTGAAAACCTTTATCTTTGATCTCATTCGGATATGCACATCATTTTCATCTTCAGGTCTCAAACGTAAACACAGCTGCAATAATGTTTACCTACCTAAATTGGATGGTTTACCTAAGATAACGAGATCTTCTTTCAACATTTACGTTTATAACTATAATGTAATTATATCTATTCGGGCTTTGCAATGCTTTATAATTGAATTCGTGGAAAGACCCTAATCAAAATATTTCTACGTACAATGAGTCAATGCTCACATAATTGCGTCAGGTTTGGTTTTTCAGAATCTTCATTTAAGAAATAAAAACTGAAATATTTTGATGCATGAGAGAATAAATGCATATTATCCCCGGATCCAATTCTGTAGTCCAATTTTTCAATATTTTAACAATTCAACGTACAAAATAGCGTACACCAATCTTATAATGTAGCAGACAAAGCACCCGCAGATTTCCTATTTAATGTCCATGCAGAATGCGATGTAAATGCAATTATTTTCCTATTTTGCACAAAAATAAAATCTGTTCTTGCAGAGTATAATCATGCTTAACTAATAATTTACCTTGGGAATCCATGTGAATGTATCTCAATTACTATTTATTGTGGATCTTGGCTCTAATAATTTTGACCACAGAATCTGGACTCCCGGTTTTGTGAAAGGTTCCAGCCACTTGGTGTCCAAACATAAGCGTTAAATCCATGATTAATTATCTGTGGTTTTTTTAACGGCGTCCAATTACATAAGCGTTGGCTTTTCCTACCCGTTTAGGATCCCAGTTATTTGCAAAGCGGAACTAATTCCATTAGTACAGTATAATGAACATTATTTCAAAGCTGAGGGCTAAATTAGACAGTCTCATGAAAGCCAAATTTTGTGCTGTTATCAGCTCCTTGTATTACTCTGTTGAGTAATAACTACGAAATAAATAACTAAATCCCATCAAATTATTGTAAACATGTTTTTCCTGCAATAACACGCATTCTCTGTCAGGAATGTGTCTATCGCTTGATGTAAAGTAAAATAGCCAGTTTGGATTTTAACTAATGCATTTTCTCATGCATTAGGTTATGAAATTTGATTTTTACATTCTTTGTCTTGTTAAATTCAGGTCTTATCAAGTCAATTATCCAAGCATTCAACATGTGCTCGAGGTCAAGGTCTGTACCCCAGTTCGTGACACATCTCAAAAAGGAATACGTTGTGGAACATTGCAGCGGCTTCATTGACAGCGCGTTCTTGTAAGTTCTCGTCTCTCATCTTATACGGTGGCTGGTATTGTCTTCACAATATGCCTTATGAGTCTCATTTAAAAACATAGTATCATAGGATGGGAAAATGCAATGCAGATGCGGTGCATCAAATTACAAGAATTATCATTGACAGTAGTAATATGGAATATTGTAAATACTAAAATACCTCAAAGCCCCTCTAGAGCTATCCCTAAGGGATTTTCAATTTTGCAAATTATAAAAAGGTCTTATCATATCGATATTAAAATGAGTGAGAGCGGATCTTACTCGGATAAACGAATTGATGCTTATTACTACCATATTTAAAGAATCTTTGTAAGAAGTTTACACTAATTTGAAAGAGATGTAAATGATCAGAGCTGCTCAGAATGAAGGAGATTACTCCGCTGGGATTTAAAACCTTTAAAGGTCTTGCCGTTGAGAGGAGTATTATTATGTATTTGTATTTAGGCTTAGGGTATGGGTTTGTGAGGATGCGGCACTGGATAGTGCGCAAATGTGATTGTGATGTGAGAGTGGGAAGTGTAGTGGAGTGACTAAAAGAAAAACCCTGCCAACCTTCAAACTAAGAGGACGTGCTCCATTTATTGGGAATAACCCACCATAGTTTAAGCATAGTTTTAAGATATAATTTAGGAATTTGTTATTAAGAATAGTTTAGGAAAAAGCCTGGGTGCTCACATTGGTGGAGGTTAGCGGGCGTTCTTTTTTCCGTCCTCAGAAGGTCCACAGCGAGTGCCTAATTTTTTATAAATTTTAGTTATTTTTTTCTCTCTCTTTAAGTACAAAATTAGGAAATTAGGAAGGTAACTGGAAAGTTACCGTTAAGTACTTACCTGTGGTAACCCTTTTCTGGGTGCGGTCAACAGCTGGTAGAATTACTTGGGTTGCCTTGCCCGTCCGGTGTCCTTGGACTTTTCAGATCCCTGGATCCTGTAGAGCCTGGAACAGAAAAAGGAAATGCGGTATCAATCGGGTAACATAATTGTAATTTTTTTTTTGAGATAACCATTTTAAATAATTTTGTTTTATGACCAGTCATTTCGAGTCATTTCAGGGTGTGGCAAGGTAATCGAACCTTATCCTTCCTGGAGATGTCCTCTGGTCAACCTCGAAATCCTCAAACTATGTAAAACCCTAATCAGGATGAATAATTACAGAGGAGTACAGGTCGTTTTTGAATATTTAGTGGAATTGAAGGGATATTCTCCAGTGAATATTTAAACTCAGATATAATTGTTGTAAAAAGGAACCTAAAGGATTATTATCATAATTTGTACTGAGCAATTTTAAGGTCATTTTTGGGTGTGGCAGGGCAAACAAACCTTACTACTCCAGGATATGTACTTCATATGATCTTTAAAAACTTTCCTGAGCCAGGAAAATCCCGCATTAATAATTAATTAATAATTGGAGTTGGTTAATAGAGTTGCAGAAACTACCTGGGAAATCCGGAACGTTGATTCGAAAAATGTCAGTTTCCGACGACGACATCAAGAATGCATTTGGGAATCAGAATGGCGTTGGCAATGTTATTAATATTTCTTCATCCCAACCAGGTGGTGCCAAATGTCTACCGGTCCCACCTAGAACTTCGCCAGGCCAGAATGTGAATCCCGTGCCCCTCAAGATACAAAAACCCCCCGCAGGTTTTCCCGGATTTCATCCGCCAACATCAAAATTTGGAAATGTGTTCTCGCCAGGATTTTTGAAAAAGCCAGATCCCAAGAGTGCTGAGGTGGACTACCGCAGACTGGAAAAATTCCGTTTGGAGGTGGGACACTACTCCGAAGATGAACCTCAGGGATTTGCCAAGAAGGTCGCAATCCAACGGGTAAAACTTTTTGTTGGCTTTGATTCGGTAATTGAAGACATGAGGATGTTCACGGAATCCCCGGATAAGTCGGTGAAAATTTGGTATGCCTCCTTGTTTCCTAGAATTAGAAATTTTGTGAGAGGGTTCGAAATTTAACGAACAAATCTGGGAATTCGTAGTTAATGCTTTGTGTGTTAGGTTTGACCATACTAAAAGAAGGGCCAAAAGAAAGGCCGATTTAGAAAATTGTAAATTAAAACCTGGTACTGATGCAGAGACTTTTGTTGCAGAACTTACCCGATTGTGCCTGGAGTTGGACCCCAAGATGTCGGATGACGAGATCATCAGCGAGGCGAGGAAGAAAATCCCAGCCAAGTTTGCAGCCATTGCGAGCACACCATCCCGGAACACGGAGGAATTGGTCTTGAACCTGGAATCGTTGATGAATGACCCCGAGATGAACTCTGGATAAAAATTTGCTACCTCCACTTCTTCAGGATCTCAGGCGCCACAGCTTCAGGAAACGGCAATCCGAACCCTTACAACGGGTCTACACTGTGATTATTGTCTTCGGACCAACCATATAATGAAGCGCTGTGCCGATATGAACCGGGATTTGTCAAGTGGCAATACGGGAAGACTGACCCAGCTCTTCGAAGAAAGACCACGACGAGGAAATCCTAGAGGTATGGTTTCTGAAAATCAAAATAATTTTCATAGCATGAACAATTATGAGGGGCGCCAGAACCAGCAGCCCGGAGCATCCTTCAGTCATAACAATTTTAGGACACGACGTCAAGGCCCTAACAATTACCAGGTCAATCAGAACCAAAATCTGTTCCCACCAATGCACCAGAACCATTCCTGGCAACCCAATCAGGAGAGTTACCAGTCCAAACAGAACCAAGCTCAATACCAACAACCATCCCAAGGCTTCAATCAGTTTCAACCTGCGTATCAACCGCAGCTTCAGAACCAAAACCAGAATCACTTCCAGAACCAATTAAGTACCAACAACCAGCAACAATTCCAAGGTCCCCAACCCAGATGATATGGGCCAGGACAACAACAACAAGGGAATTGTCCACAAGGAAACGTTAATCAGCCACAGAGAGCAGCCAATAACAATAATGTGGGCAACCCTAATCCCCAACCCGCCCCACAACAAAACAACAACCAGGGAAACTGCTAAGTCTGGCGTTAGGGGACAACCAGACCTGGCAGCCTCAAGAACAACTTTACGATGCCGGAACCCAGATGTTAATGGAAACAGGCGAGCCAGTATTTTTGAGGGAACTACCTTCTCAATATTTCCCCACAGACTGGTTGGACCAAACGAACCAACCCTCTCACAACTGCGCAAATTCAGATGGCTTGCAGAAAGATTCGTTTTCACACATCAACATTCCACAGAGAGTCCCTGAAAATGTCAAAAAGATTATTACAGAGAAAGAACACCCCGAAGTTCTTTCGTTAAAGAGAAGAATAGCAGATTCGAAAGCATAGCTGAACGAACGGAAGATTTAGAAGAACTCCCCCGACGCTCCCCTGTCAAAGACGATTTAAGATCATTAGAGAGCTTACCAGAAACAGAGATTTTACAAGACCAAAATCGAGCCCCTACCCCCATGCTCAGAACTCGTCAAAGGATGGCCCTTAGGTCAATCCACAAATCAGATAAAATTCCCAGAGTTGATACACAAGATTTAATGCACCAGGCCGATACTCTTTCAAATGAAGAAAGGTTGGGGTGCGAATTCTTACGACTTTGGAATCAGACTTACCGAAAGAACCAGGACATTTACCACCTCGATATAGCAGCATATCCAGTCAAGATGAGAGCTGTGGTAGACTCAGGCGAAGCCATGTTAACAATTTCAGCCGCGGCCGTCTTTTATCTCCAAACATTTTGCCCCAAGAGTATCCAAGTAGTATAACATGAACCCAGACCTTTTTCTATGGTCCTCCCTGGAAGTGGTGGTACTTACAACCGCTCAGCTATTCTATTTTTTCATGTCAATGATGAATGCACCGTCCCATATAATTACAGATTCAGTATAATAGAGAATATGGACACCGTGATCATTCTGACTGATTCTGTATCATCGCTACTACCTCATTCTCATTGTTGATGACAGGGGGTGGGAGATCTTTGACCACCAGGCTAAGAGAGCGAACATCACTATGTTGAAATTTGGAGTTATTCTGCAAGTGGAAGGACTGAGCTTGAAGTTCTGCTATGGTTTGAGCCTGTGAGGAAACTTTGCACTGCAGTTCGGAGATTGTTATACTGTGCGATTCCAAGTTTGTCTTAAGATCCTCACATTTGATTCAAGGATCTGGATCTTGGATTCGAATAAAGCGGTGAGGTTTGTTTCCACATTTTTTATGTCACCTTTGAGGCTTAATATGAGCGCTGCGAGGTCGTTAAGGTTCGTCGACGTATGGCCTAGCACAGTTTGTTCGGGGAAAGGACCGGGTTTGTGCTTTTTATGCGATGTCTGAACTATATCAATCTCCTCGTTGGTATCTGAAGCCTTCCGCCTGTTTGAGGTAGAATTGTTGTCCATAATTCGTCTCGGTGAGTGAGCGAGAGACATATTTCCAGGAAGAGAATAACAAACAAGACAGTATATTAGATTCCTGTTTAGGTGGCTACTATTGACACCTCCTGTGCGAGACGTAGGTAACTTAACGGTACTTACTTAGAGAGCACTCCAGGTCTGCCTCCCGTATTGGATGTCCCAAGATTTTTCTGCAAACTGAATTGCCTGGCAAGACCTGGGGAGTCAGGAAGAGCAGACCTCTCATGAATGGAACTATGCAAATTGCAGCTTGTCTGAGTGCTAAGCACTTAGTCGGAGTAGATTTCTATGTGGTGCACAGATTGACAGGGGTGAATTTTCGAGGAATAACTCTAACCACAGGGGGAGTCTAGCTTGGGGAACAACCTACGAGGTTTTAAACTTTTGATATTGTTCGGAATATTCCAAAATTGTGGTCACTTTTTTAAAAAATTGAAAGAAAGTAAAAGAAATGCGTCTGTACAAATCGAGCGCCAACCTAGGATTGCATCTTACTAACAGCATCCATTCTCATAGGTATTTCCACCGTTCAGGTACCCTAATAAGCAGGTACAAAACTACTTTTTAAGCATGGGATTGAATTAACCAACTTCCAAACAGAACGCCCAACGAAATTTGTTTTTACTAGATTCTCAGTTAGAACCATGCGTTAGTAATTATTGGATTATATCTAGTCCGAGTTAAAATATTTCAAACCCTTCTTAATAGATTCGTTTATGTATTACATAACATCGACTCTCCCTATAAGGACAAGGCAATTTCAAATGTTCATTATATATCTTATTACTGATACATTCACTTAAATTATTAATTAATAAATCCAAATTCTCTCATACTTTTTGAAAAACTGTAATGAAATGCTGCAGGTTGTAAGGGCCAAGACCAAATAATAATAAATAAAATTAACTACCTATCTATCTATTACGACAAACAGGAATTTTGGTGACGCTATAATGATACCTTTAGTGTCATTGGAGATATGACTTACTATTAGAAAAATTCAATACTTACCGTAAAAACCCTAAAGATGGCCCCCGGCCAACTTCCAAACATTAACCTAAACCCAGTCTATCTTTAGAGGCCCTTTAGGAGCCGGCCATCTCTACTAAATATACAAGTGTAAATTACAAAATATGATTTTGTTTATGAACAAATGTTTTTTTAATATTTAGTTCTATTCCAGAATAATGAATGTAGCATAATTTGGATTCAAATGAATAGTCCAGATTGTCCGTAGAGTAAATAACAGCTTCAAAATTTAAACTGCATGTATAGAAAAAAAACTATTGTATAAAAACCCAGGCCATCTTTGGGGGCCCGGCTATCTCTACACGTATAGGGTAAAACCCAGGCCATCCTTAGGGTCCCGGCCACCTTTGGAGGCCCGGCCATGTTTAGGGTTTTTACGGTATGTATGCTCTACGACAACCCTAATTGTGTCCTTGTATGGAAAGACTCCCTACAGGAATTTCGCTGTTATAGAGAGAGAGAGAGAGACGATTGTAGCATAAATTCACACATCCCAGCTAGCACAGCGATATCGTGAAGATATCGATGCAATATTTGTAACCGTGAAGGCGATTATCTCTACAATGTGGAAATAAAACGAATTCATATCGCCACAATATCGTCACGACAGCCAAATGTCCGGGTTTCGGATGTCGCTACATCATCCCAATGTACGCCATGTAGACACGCCAGGGATATTTGACGATGTAACGGCGATATTTTTTCGTTTTATTTTAAACATTAAAATACATATTTAATATTTTCAAATTCAGTAGTTAAATGAAACCATATATATGTTTAAATGCATTTCAATTTCCAGTTTTGTCTGCAGAGGAATAACAACATTATGTACTTGTAAATTACTAGCATACGCAATGTTTATTATTCAAATTCCAAAACTAACAAAGACTAATTGCACCACTGAGGCAGGAAAAGTAAAAGATTAAGCAGTAACCCAAATAGTATTAACTCTTATGAGAACTTCTATTCAGACGAAGTAAGTAACCAAAACATTCACCATTACATTGCGTCAACAAAATATCGATTAAAACAGAAGATATGTTCTATCTAGTCTTGATGGTCTATAGCTGAAGCTGATTCTTGTTCGTCGCTGAAATCAACTATTTGGCCTTGCATTTTGTGGAACTTTTGAGCTTTCTTCTTAAGACGATCAGAAGCGTGGACGATGTATGCGATAATAACTTTTTCCACCTCCGCTAAAGTTGCGGCTTGGACTGACTTCTTCCTATGCCCATGTATGGCTCCTAAAATAAAAATAGCCAAACCTATAGTAAAATGTAAACATTTTCAGGTTATGATTTCAACTGTAGGAAAAATAAAAGAACATACTTGCAACTAATGGTACAATGTTTAGGCAATGGAACTTCATTTTGCCTTTGCCCCCTTTCCAAGAATACTTAGCCGCAACAGTATCCGTCAAAACTTCTTTAAGCATTCTCGTCACAGAATCCCGTAAATCCTCACCGCCTTGATATTTTAAAACCTGCAACTAATCATAACAAAAAATGTAAAAATAACGGCATGACTCATAAAAATGCTTATAAATTCGAAATTTTATAAGAAATTAAATTTTACAATGCTTTTTTGCTTTGCTGGTTCAAGAAGCGAGTCATCAAAAGTCTTCCAGTCAGAAATGGAATTAATGGGTAGTATCCCATCCCAGCCGTTGCATGGGGTTTCAGCATCGTGAACCAAACTATCTTGAGCATAATGTGCATTCAAGGCCAAATCACGAACTTGGTCTACAGCTGTTTTAATCTCCGCAAACTTTCGCACCACATAAGCTTGAAAATCTGTTACAAACAAATTCACGGTACCATTAAAACAATGTTGAAATAGAATATGTAAAAATATTTCAGGGATAACATTTGAGTATGTACATTAATTTCACATTTGCTGAAGATATTGCTGAACTAACTAGTTCCATTTTGTACCTCATTGAAGAAGCATAAGTACAATTTAATTTAATTAACAAAATATTTTACCTGAATCAGTACACGCTGAGAATCCGTGCTGTTCTGTTTGAGTTGATTTCTCAAACGTAAAAATGATATTTGATTCAGTTTCCAAAACAACACTGTCCAAATTGTCAGGGTAAGACAATGAGTTTCCAGTTTCCATAGTTTTGCGAGCAATGCATTCAGCGGGGAATTCGATGGTTGGTTCTTTCTCAGAAACTAAAAACAAAAATAACCGTACTTTATATTGTTCCAAATGAATGATTTACAAACAACTGAAACATAAATGAATCTACACATTATTAAAATGACTGGTCAGTTAAGAGTTGTATTACATGAGACTGGTACAGGTGGAGTTGGCAAAGTCACCAAAGTTTTTTGAATCGGTTTCCGCGAGGGGAGTTTCACTGATACCTGGTAATTGTTGACGTTATCAATTTGTCTTGGATTTTTTTTTCGTGGATGCTTAGGAGAGATTACGTCCTCCATGTCACTCAAATCAGAAGTTATAGTTGAACGGGGTAAAGCATACCTTCTTGCAAAATCATAATTATCTGCAAACATAATTGCAATGGATTAGATACGACCAAAGGACTTCAGTACAAAATTAAAATAATAGTGTAATAACTAGTAATGTACCGTAAGGTTTTATAACTCGACAAATCTCATCTGACCAGTTTTCGCCAGGGGTTTCACAAGATCTAACACAGGAATCAATCTTCTGAGCAGATTTGAAAGGAGGCCATTTTGTTGATAACTTGTCTGCAGTTAGCCAAGTTGAAGGAACAATTGCCGTTGAGTCTCCATCCTCGGGAAATTTAATAATGCTAAACATCTGCAATTAAATGACACTGTGAACTATTGGAATTATAACTGAGAGAGCATTTTTGTAAGCAAACTTGAGGCATTTTTGAGAAATTGCATTCACAGGCCAATTATTCACTTCAGGTTCAAATGAGCGAATCACAAAGCAATTCATCAAGACAGAATCGCAGGGTTTTCTGTAAAATAATTCACGTGTACTTGCTTTGACACCCATAATAAAAATGCAACTGGGATTGGAACTGGGATGAAATATTTTCTTTAACTCTAAAATTGTGCCATCTTTTAATAGGCACACATTGTTTGGTGGAAAAATACGAAATTCCGCGTTTTGAGTTTTTAATATTTTATAGTAGCACAAGTTAACGTCTTGAACATCCGGATCATATTTTCCAAACACCGCATATTTACTTGAAAATTCTTCCGCGGGTGTAAGAAATTGTTCCCGTTCAACAATCCGACGGTGTAACTGCTGAATTTGGTTAGAGCTGTTTCGAAGATATGATTTAATTAATCCTAGGTAATTTTCGTATTTAAATGCAGCAAATTCATCGAGAGGGCCAAGGTCCTTTGAGTACGAGGCTAGGTGAGACAAACAATGAACATTTGAACTCATGTGCTCTTTACCATATAGTGATGCAAATGTTTCTATAAAGAACATGAGTAGTTCTTGTGCGTAAGCATTATAGTTTTTATATTTTTTAGAGTCAATCAAAATAGTGATTGCAACGTGAAGACACATAAAGTGGGTGTAATACTCTTCGGGTAAAATTTCTTCAAGTACTATAGGGCCAGTATACAACAAAAACTGCCTACATTCGGTCGCTTTCCATCTGTCTATTTCACGCACACACCTGGGCTTTCTCTGAAACTCTTTAGTAATGCTTACTGAAAGGTTTTTCAAATTCGTTGAAAGCAGGTCAACTTGTGCTCCTGATAGTCGGAAGTGTTGAATCGATCCACGCAACCAAAGACGAACTATTTTCTTGACAACACCGAGGCAAACAAGATGCATGTACTCACATGGAATCCTATTTACAATATCAAAGTCTAAATTCTCAAGCTCACTTGTTCCTATATGGTGATTTTCATCCCATTTTGCCCGAAAATCGCCATTAGTTCTAAATGGACAAGAAACCATTGGGAAGATAACTCGGTTTTTGTAATACTCTCCTTCAATAGTACACTTCAAACATGAAAAATAGCCTGTATGTCCTTTGGTTTCGGTTATAAATGACCTTGCCGGGGAATCTGCCACAATTGAATGTAAAATAATTGACACCTTTTTATCATTACACATAAGACCGTTTTCCATGAGAGTTTTCAGCTCAGAGACCGTTTTACGCAAGAATATGCTGCTGCTTTTGGGTTTACTTGTACCGCAAAATACTCCTATGATGAAAGGCTTAGAAGCCAAATTTAAAGCACATCCCATGATGGGCCAGAATTGAGAGTTAGTGCTTTTAGTTAGAGGAATGCCGTCTGTAGCCAGCTGTAAAACTATATTTTCAACGTTGTCTTCAGTTAAATTGATTTCGCGTTCCAAATTGGTCGCAATTCCAAAATGCATGTATTTTCCAGGCTCCATTACTTCTATCTCGGAATTCCTTGGAGTTCGAAGCAAAGTTCGAGCATCTTTTGGGTATTGTTTGAAGCATTCGTGTTGTCTGAAGAGTTTTAAAATAGCATTAATAGCCACATGCTTTAGTTTGTGCTCGATACATATTTTAGCAAAATTAGAAATAATGGAATCTTCAATTTCTTCTTCATCACTACATTCACTTTCACTTGCATTTTCAGACACTTTATTCGTAACTTGAATTTCAGAACTTATACAAATATCAGATTCACCATGTTCTGAAAAATTGTACACATAATTATCTGTTGTTTCAAATATCACGGAGTCACTTCCAGATGGTTGCTTATGGTTTTCAATGGGGGTTGTTTGGATTTGTTGGAGTGTATGTAGCTGTATTCGTTCACTATACACTTGACGTTGAACTTTTCTACGAAATCGCCGTTTTTGTGATTCATTCATTTTAATTCCTAATAATAAATTACAATGATACAATACTTACCTTACAAATAAAATGATGAAGCTACAAATGGTCAGAATATCTATAATACACCTTTGTTAGAATGAGGTAATTTATTTTATTCGTTACACTTCAACGAATGTATTTCAATGCCTCAACAAGCAAACATCCGTTAATTATACCATTCAAAAAACTCACATAACGACAACATGAGTGGTGAGCCGAGGAAGACTGCAAAAGAGCCGTTAATATTATTCTGCAGTATCCTTTTACGCATGTACAGCGCTGTGTTGGCGATATTTTGTACTGAACTCTTGCGATATTATTTTATTGTTATTTTGGCGATATCCTGCAGAGAATATAGCTAAACGTAAAATTTTTTGAATGTTAAATCACATTGCTAAGATATTGACCCGATCAAGAAATGTAGCTATTCATTACTGGGATATTTGAGGCATTATGAGGATATCGCCGGAATATTGTGTGCTAGCTGGGATGAGTATCTAACTATCTGTGGTTTTTTTAACGGCTTCCGATTACATAAAAGATTTTTCCTACCCGTTTAGGTACCTTGTTACG
Source organism: Allacma fusca (assembly GCA_947179485.1). Taxonomy (NCBI): domain Eukaryota; kingdom Metazoa; phylum Arthropoda; class Collembola; order Symphypleona; family Sminthuridae; genus Allacma; species Allacma fusca. Next base: position 37,354,617 of record OX359245.1, read on the forward strand.
TGTAAAGCGGAACTTATTCCATTAGTATATATAATTATGTATTGGACTATTTAAATGTATTTCAAATCTGGGGACTAAATTAGACAGTCTCATGAAAACAATTAATTTTGCGTTGATTCCAGCTTCATGTGTCATTATATTACTCAGTTGTATAATGTAGACTCTCTATGGAATGCCTCTAATAGCTTCGTAAATTCTAGTAATTAATTTAACGAAGCTTTTTCTGGAATCCGACACGCATTGTCTGTCAGGAATGTTTTTATTACTAGATGCAAATTAATGAAGCCAGCACGGATCTTAACACTAGTAGTTTCTAATGCATTGGATTTTTAAATTGGAAATTATAAACAATTCTTACTATGTAAATGGATATTAAAATGAGTAAGAGTGGATCCTACTCGAGTACGCATATTTTTGCTCATAACTGAGAATGGTATACATATTTAGTAAATCTTTGCTAGAAATTTACTTTCATTTGAAAGACATGTAGATGAACAGAGATGCCCAAAGTGAAGGTGAGGTGCCAAACTGGGTTAAGTTGTCACTTTTTAAAGATTTTATGCCCATACACGGGCCAAACTGGGATGACTTGCCATTTTAAAAAAAGTTGTACTTACATACGTGCCAAACTGCAATTAGCATATTAGTTGCAATTTTTAAATTTTTTGCTCATACAAGTGCCAATTTTGGACGACTTGCCATTTTAAAAAAAAAATGTTTACCTGCATACATGTCAAAGCGAGATTAGGTACCACTATTAAAACAATTTGGTACCACTTTTTAAAACTTTTGTGCCCATACACGTGCCAAACTGAGATGACTTGCCATTTTGTTAAAAGAATTTGTACGTATATACGTGCAAAAGTAGGCTGAGTTGCCTTTTTTTAAAAAATTGTATTACCTACATACTTGCCAAAGTGGGATTAGTTGCCACTAATTAAAAAATTTGGTACCACTTTTTAAAAAATTTCTGTCCATACACGTGCCAAACTGGTATGACTTGCCATTTTGTTAAAAAAATTTGTACGTATATACGTGCCAAACTGAGTAAAGTTGCCATTTTGTGGGTGAGATATTTACCTTTTTTTGACAGGGATAGTTGCCATGTTGAAATCAGGTGCCATAAGTCAGACAGTTGCCAACAGTGCATCGCATGGGTCCAGGTCGCACCCGGGTATTTGGGTTCAGGTCCAGGTTCAGGTTCAGTATGGGTGCATGTATTTTGGACCCAATAATTTTGGGTCCTTTCTGGGTACAATATTTTATACCCGTGAATTTGGGTACAGGTTCAGGTTCAGGGCCAGGTACATAGAAAAACCCGTTTTGATTTTACCTGTCAGGACCAGGTGTAACGCATGAAAGACCTGAACCTGATCACAAAAGACCTGAAATGTTTGGGTTCATTGATTGGAAGTTAAAGGCCGGAGAATTTCAAGCTTCCAAGATGATTTCCATCGCAAAAGCGTCCCACGAACCAATGACCATGCATTCTTATTCATTTTAAATATATTTTGTACCAAATTGTACTTTTAATACACGATAAAATAAAAAACGTTCTGATTCTCAAGTACCCAAACATGTTCAGGTCCGGTTCAAAAATACCCGGGTTCAGATCGTCTTTTGGGTGCTTTTTCGGGTTCAGGTACTAATCAGGTGCGGGTACTGCAAAAACACAATTGGGTCAGGTTCAGGATCGAAAAATTTGAACCTGCTAAATGGGTAAATTTTCAGGTACAGGTTCACACTTTTGAGGTACCCAAAGTTTGGGTCCAGGTCCAGGTTTAACTATTTTGAACCCATGCGATGCACTAGTTGCCAATCTGGCCATTATTTAGTGCGTTGAAAATTCAGAAGATTTTCCATACCCGGTAATTACCAGTTACGGCATTCCTGGTACTTGCATTATCAATTATAATTGTAATTGCAAGTTCGGCTATTCTCTATACTTCCAACGACAGAAACGCCAGTATCGACAGCCGATAAGTGTTTTTAAAGCGACGTTTCCTTAAAATGAATGAATGAATATTTTTTTATTCAGGTCGATAAAATGGCCTAGGCTCTTACAACATTATTTGTAATTTACTATAGTTATTTGTACATTGATACTTTTCCTTAAAATAGTTAGCGAATATATGCATTTAACTTTCATCCCACTTGCTTTATTTTAGGTGGTACCAGTGCCACTAGAAATAATCCTGTTGCAGTCGGACAACCTGGTAAGTAACTGGTTCAATTGCCTCTAATTGTTTATATTTTCTTTCCTCACATTTCCTAATACGTTGTCTTCCTAGTGAGTTTAAAATTGACAATACTATCACTATCACAGACATCCAACGTCCCTTACAACTTCGTCTTCGTCCAGATTTGAATGAACTATAAACTTTCTCAAAGATTTTGTTTACACAACTGCTGGGACTGAGCTTTAGCTGAACATATTCCATGAAAATGTTTATTTATGTATTGATAATTTCTTGTTTTTTAAAATCATTTACCACTGATTTACCAGTGGGAGCTGTGACTGAGGAATTACGCATACTCTTTATTATTTCTCTGTATATGTAAACTGTGTTCAGAACCTTTCCCTGGTACTTTCAACATCATGAGAACTCTGTAACGTGCGGCTCATTGAGCATAAACAGTTCAATAATTCCTCGAGGAACATTTGTAATGTTGAAGCATACACACTGTTAAAAAATCCATTTGAATTTAAAAATGTCCCCTTTAAACTGTGCCTATTGTTGTATCCATAACACAATTACATTGGAATTTGTAAGAATGAAAATCTGCGCATATGATAATAATTAGAATTTATTCAATCGTTATTCTAATTCCTAGCATATCTAAATTGAGTTAATTATTCCTTTAACTGCCATTCCACTTATTGCTTTTTTTGCAGAATTTGTCCAGTGTAATAATGATGCAGATCCAGGTAAGTACCAAATAACCTTGATAGGATATTGGTTTTGAAGCCACCGGCTACTCAACAACTTGAGCGACTCCGTACACAAATTGACAATACTATCACGAAAATAAGATGAGACATCTCCGCCAAGATTTACCGGCGAATAAATTACTAACTTTTTAAGTCGATACTTCCTAATGTTGAGCCATACAGTTGGCTAATCGTTCCAGGAACATTTGTAATATTGAAGCATATACGGTGTTACAAAATTCATTTTAATTTAAAAATGTTCCCTTTAACTTGTGCCAATCGTTGTATTCACATCATAATTGGAAGAATGACAATTTTCCCATACGATTGTTACAATTACTAGAATCGTATTTCTAAAGAATGTAATTAGATTGATTAAATGATCCATTCAACTTGCATGTAACTTAAATACTGTTTTTGTTTGTTGCAGAAGATCCCGAGATTTGTTCGTGTATAAGTAAGTACCAAATAACATTGACAGATCATGGGTTTTGAACCGTCAGTCAAGTTAGCCCGAGTTAAATTCCAGCCTGAAGTAATCATATGCATCATCAAATACATACACATGAGTTTCCCTATACACTAAAACACGCGTAAAGAGTAACTTAGAAAAACCCTCGAAGATTTGAACAAAGTAATCCTTTAGCCGTTCTGACTTGTTGTATCATTGTATTGACTTTTTTAATTACGTAATTATTAATAATTCGGACTGCAAGCAACTAGAACTACCTGTGTTGCTCAATTACACTTGAGGAATTCCCACGATGTGAGTTTAGTTTAATGTTCACACTAATTTTAATGATAATGTGTCTCCACGTCTTGAAAAAGATGTTAGGAGCGGCTTTAGACAATATTTCCAGTACGTACATACGCAGGTCACGTCAAATTGTTTTCTAGTCAAGGGCCTTATCACATGGCATGGGCGACAGACATTTTCAAATAGGTGCATATCAAGGTCACGTCAAATGTTTTCATAGTCAAGGGCGTAACTAATTGTCATGGGCAAAGAATCCTTGGATACAAAAGGCTGCCGCGAATGAAATAACTTGTGTATAAAATTCTCATTTCATGGTCGATTCCTTCTGGCCTCATCCATTTTATTTGAACTTTTACAAAATGAAATTTTTAAAAAATCGTGAAAATTATGAAAATCGGAGTGAATGAAGGCAGTCCCCGTTTTATTTCTTACCCGATGGGCCGAATTAAATTCTGACTTCACAATCAGATTCGCCATGGTCGATTCCTTTGTCCTTCATCAATTTTATTTGAATTTCGACAAATCTGAATTTTTTAAAAATCTTTGAAATCCTGAAACCTGGGGGTAAATGAGGAAACCCCCAGTTTTATTTCTAACCCGGTCGGCCGAATTCAATTCTGACTTCACGATCAGAATCGCCATGGTCGATTCCTTTGTCCTTCATCAATTTTATTTGAATTTCGACAAATCTGAATTTTTTAAAAATCTTTGAAATCCTGAAACCTGGGGGTAAATGAGGACACCCCCAGTTTTATTTCTAACCCGATCGGCCGAATTAAATTCTGACTGCAGAATCACATTCGCCATGGTCGATTCCTTTGTCCTTGATCAATTTTATTTGAATTTCGACAAATCTGAATTTTTTAAAAATCTTTGAAATCCTGAAACCTGGGGGTAAATGAGGACACCCCAGTTTTATTTCTAACCCGGTCGGCCGAATTAAATTCTGTCTTCACAATCAAATTTGCCATGGTCGATTCCTGTGTCCTTTATCAATTTTATTTGAATTCCGACAAATCTGAATTTTTTAAAAAACTTTGAAATCCTGAAACCTGAAGGTAAATGAGGACACCCCCAGTTTGATTTCTAACCCGGTCGGCCGAATTCAATTCTGACTTCACAATCAAATTCGCCATGGTCGATTCCTGTGTCCTTCATCAATTTTATTTGAATTTCGACAAATCTGAATTTTTTAAAAATCTTTGAAGTCCTGAAACCTGGGGGTAAATGAGGACACCCCCAGTTTGATTTCTAACCCGGTCGGCCGAATTAAATTCTGACTTCACAATCAGATTCGCAATGGTCGATTCCTTTGTCCTTCATCAATTTTATTTGAATTCCGACAAATCTGAATTTTTTAAAAATCTTTGAAATCCTGAAACCTGGGGGTAAATGAGGACACCCCCAGTTTTATTTCTAACCCGATCGGCCGAGTTAATTCTGACTTCACAATCAGATTCGCAATGGTCGATTCCTTTGTCCTTCATCAATTTTATTTCAATTTCGACAAATCTGAATTTTTTAAAAAACTTTGAAATCGTGAAACCTGAAGGTAAATGAGGACACCCCCAGTTTGATTTCTAACCCGGTCGGCCGAATTAAATTCTGACTTCACAATCAGGTTCGCAATGGTCGATTCCTTTGTCCTTCATCAATTTTATTTCAATTTCGACAAATCCTAATTTTTTAAAAAACTTTGAAATCGTGAAACCTGAAGGTAAATGAGGACACCCCCAGTTTGATTTCTAACCCGGTCGGCCGAATTAAATTCTGACTTCACAATCAGATTCGCAATGGTCGATTCCTTTGTCCTTCATCAATTTTATTTGAATTTCGACAAATCTGAATTTTTTAAAAATCTTTGAAATCCTGAAACCTGGGGGTAAATGAGGAAACCCCCAGTTTTATTTCTAACCCGGTCGGCCGAATTCAATTCTGACTTCACGATCAGAATCGCCATGGTCGATTCCTTTGTCCTTCATCAATTTTATTTGAATTTCGACAAATCTGAATTTTTTAAAAATCTTTGAAATCCTGAAACCTGGGGGTAAATGAGGACACCCCCAGTTTTATTTCTAACCCGATCGGCCGAATTAAATTCTGACTGCAGAATCACATTCGCCATGGTCGATTCCTTTGTCCTTGATCAATTTTATTTGAATTTCGACAAATCTGAATTTTTTAAAAATCTTTGAAATCCTGAAACCTGGGGGTAAATGAGGACACCCCAGTTTTATTTCTAACCCGGTCGGCCGAATTAAATTCTGTCTTCACAATCAAATTTGCCATGGTCGATTCCTGTGTCCTTTATCAATTTTATTTGAATTCCGACAAATCTGAATTTTTTAAAAAACTTTGAAATCCTGAAACCTGAAGGTAAATGAGGACACCCCCAGTTTGATTTCTAACCCGGTCGGCCGAATTCAATTCTGACTTCACAATCAAATTCGCCATGGTCGATTCCTGTGTCCTTCATCAATTTTATTTGAATTTCGACAAATCTGAATTTTTTAAAAATCTTTGAAGTCCTGAAACCTGGGGGTAAATGAGGACACCCCCAGTTTGATTTCTAACCCGGTCGGCCGAATTAAATTCTGACTTCACAATCAGATTCGCAATGGTCGATTCCTTTGTCCTTCATCAATTTTATTTGAATTCCGACAAATCTGAATTTTTTAAAAATCTTTGAAATCCTGAAACCTGGGGGTAAATGAGGACACCCCCAGTTTTATTTCTAACCCGATCGGCCGAGTTAATTCTGACTTCACAATCAGATTCGCAATGGTCGATTCCTTTGTCCTTCATCAATTTTATTTCAATTTCGACAAATCTGAATTTTTTAAAAAACTTTGAAATCGTGAAACCTGAAGGTAAATGAGGACACCCCCAGTTTGATTTCTAACCCGGTCGGCCGAATTAAATTCTGACTTCACAATCAGGTTCGCAATGGTCGATTCCTTTGTCCTTCATCAATTTTATTTCAATTTCGACAAATCCTAATTTTTTAAAAAACTTTGAAATCGTGAAACCTGAAGGTAAATGAGGACACCCCCAGTTTGATTTCTAACCCGGTCGGCCGAATTAAATTCTGACTTCACAATCAGATTCGCAATGGTCGATTCCTTTGTCCTTCATCAATTTTATTTGAATTTCGACAAATCTGAATTTTTTAAAAATCTTTGAAATCCTGAAACCTGGGGGTAAATGAGGAAACCCCCAGTTTTATTTCTAACCCGGTCGGCCGAATTCAATTCTGACTTCACGATCAGAATCGCCATGGTCGATTCCTTTGTCCTTCATCAATTTTATTTGAATTTCGACAAATCTGAATTTTTTAAAAATCTTTGAAATCCTGAAACCTGGGGGTAAATGAGGACACCCCCAGTTTTATTTCTAACCCGATCGGCCGAATTAAATTCTGACTGCAGAATCACATTCGCCATGGTCGATTCCTTTGTCCTTGATCAATTTTATTTGAATTTCGACAAATCTGAATTTTTTAAAAATCTTTGAAATCCTGAAACCTGGGGGTAAATGAGGACACCCCAGTTTTATTTCTAACCCGGTCGGCCGAATTAAATTCTGTCTTCACAATCAAATTTGCCATGGTCGATTCCTGTGTCCTTTATCAATTTTATTTGAATTCCGACAAATCTGAATTTTTTAAAAAACTTTGAAATCCTGAAACCTGAAGGTAAATGAGGACACCCCCAGTTTGATTTCTAACCCGGTCGGCCGAATTCAATTCTGACTTCACAATCAAATTCGCCATGGTCGATTCCTGTGTCCTTCATCAATTTTATTTGAATTTCGACAAATCTGAATTTTTTAAAAATCTTTGAAGTCCTGAAACCTGGGGGTAAATGAGGACACCCCCAGTTTGATTTCTAACCCGGTCGGCCGAATTAAATTCTGACTTCACAATCAGATTCGCAATGGTCGATTCCTTTGTCCTTCATCAATTTTATTTGAATTTCGACAAATCTGAATTTTTTAAAAATCTTTGAAATCCTGAAACCTGGGGGTAAATGAGGACACCCCCAGTTTTATTTCTAACCCGATCGGCCGAATTAAATTCTGACTGCAGAATCACATTCGCCATGGTCGATTCCTTTGTCCTTGATCAATTTTATTTGAATTTCGACAAATCTGAATTTTTTAAAAATCTTTGAAATCCTGAAACCTGGGGGTAAATGAGGACACCCCAGTTTTATTTCTAACCCGGTCGGCCGAATTAAATTCTGTCTTCACAATCAAATTTGCCATGGTCGATTCCTGTGTCCTTTATCAATTTTATTTGAATTCCGACAAATCTGAATTTTTTAAAAAACTTTGAAATCCTGAAACCTGAAGGTAAATGAGGACACCCCCAGTTTGATTTCTAACCCGGTCGGCCGAATTCAATTCTGACTTCACAATCAAATTCGCCATGGTCGATTCCTGTGTCCTTCATCAATTTTATTTGAATTTCGACAAATCTGAATTTTTTAAAAATCTTTGAAGTCCTGAAACCTGGGGGTAAATGAGGACACCCCCAGTTTGATTTCTAACCCGGTCGGCCGAATTAAATTCTGACTTCACAATCAGATTCGCAATGGTCGATTCCTTTGTCCTTCATCAATTTTATTTGAATTCCGACAAATCTGAATTTTTTAAAAATCTTTGAAATCCTGAAACCTGGGGGTAAATGAGGACACCCCCAGTTTTATTTCTAACCCGATCGGCCGAGTTAATTCTGACTTCACAATCAGATTCGCAATGGTCGATTCCTTTGTCCTTCATCAATTTTATTTCAATTTCGACAAATCTGAATTTTTTAAAAAACTTTGAAATCGTGAAACCTGAAGGTAAATGAGGACACCCCCAGTTTGATTTCTAACCCGGTCGGCCGAATTAAATTCTGACTTCACAATCAGGTTCGCAATGGTCGATTCCTTTGTCCTTCATCAATTTTATTTCAATTTCGACAAATCCTAATTTTTTAAAAAACTTTGAAATCGTGAAACCTGAAGGTAAATGAGGACACCCCCAGTTTGATTTCTAACCCGGTCGGCCGAATTAAATTCTGACTTCACAATCAGATTCGCAATGGTCGATTCCTTTGTCCTTCATCAATTTTATTTCAATTTCGACAAATCCTAATTTTTTTAAAAACTTTGAAATCCTGAAACCTGGGGGTAAATGAGGACACCCCCAGTTTTATTTCTAACCCGATCGGCCGAGTTCACTTCTGACTTCACAATCACATTTGCCATGGTCGATTCCTTTGTCCTTCATCAATTTTATTTGAATTCCGACAAATCTGAATTTTTTAAAAAACTTTGAAATCCTGAAACCTTGGGTTAAATGAGGACACCCCCAGTTTTATTTCTAACCCGGTCGGCCGAATTCAATTCTGACTTCACAATCACATTTGCCATGGTCGATTCCTTTGTCCTTCATCAATTTTATTTGAATTTCGACAGATCTGAATTTTTTAAAAATCTTTGAAATCCGGAAACCTGGGGGTAAATGAGGACACCCCCAGTTTGATTTCTAACCCGGTCGGCCGAATTAAATTCTGACTTCACAATCAAATTCGCCATGGTCGATTTCTGTGTCCTTCATCAATTTTATTTGAATTCCGACAAATCTGAATTTTTTAAAAAACTTTGAAATCCTGAAACCTTGGGTTAAATGAGGACACCCCCAGTTTTATTTCTAACCCGGTCGGCCGAATTGAATTCTGACTTCACAATCACATTTGCCATGGTCGATTCCTTTGTCCTTCATCAATTTAATTTGAATTTCGACAAATCTGAATTTTTTAAAAATCTTTGAAATCCTGAAACCTGGGGGTAAATGAGGACACCCCCAGTTTGATTTCTAACCCGGTCGGCCGAATTCAATTCTAACTTGACAATCACATTTGCCATGGTCGAAATCTTTGTCCTTCATCAATTTTATTTGAATTTCGACAAATCTGAATTTTTTAAAAATCTTTGAAATCCTGAAACCTGGGGGTAAATGAGGACACCCCCAGTTTGATTTCTAACCCGGTCGGCCGAATTAAATTCTGACTTCACAATCAGATTCGCAATGGTCGATTCCTTTGTCCTTCATCAATTTTATTTGAATTCCGACAAATCTGAATTTTTTAAAAATCTTTGAAATCCTGAAACCTGGGGGTAAATGAGGACACCCCCAGTTTTATTTCTAACCCGATCGGCCGAGTTAATTCTGACTTCACAATCAGATTCGCAATGGTCGATTCCTTTGTCCTTCATCAATTTTATTTCAATTTCGACAAATCTGAATTTTTTAAAAAACTTTGAAATCGTGAAACCTGAAGGTAAATGAGGACACCCCCAGTTTGATTTCTAACCCGGTCGGCCGAATTAAATTCTGACTTCACAATCAGGTTCGCAATGGTCGATTCCTTTGTCCTTCATCAATTTTATTTCAATTTCGACAAATCCTAATTTTTTAAAAAACTTTGAAATCCTGAAACCTGGGGGTAAATGAGGACACCCCCAGTTTTATTTCTAACCCGATCGGCCGAGTTCAATTCTGACTGCAGAATCAGATTCGCAATGGTCGATTCCTTTGTCTTTCATCAATTTTATTTGAATTCCGACAAATCTGAATTTTTTAAAAAACTTTGAAGTCGTGAAACTTGAAGGTAAATAAGGACACCCCTAGTTTGATTTCTAACCCGGTCGGCCGAATTGAATTCTGACTTCACAATCAAATTTGCCATGGTCGATTCCTGTGTCCTTTATCAATTTTATTTGAATTCCGACAAATCTGAATTTTTTAAAAAACTTTGAAATCCTGAAACCTGAAGGTAAATGAGGACACCCCCAGTTTGATTTCTAACCCGGTCGGCCGAATTAAATTCTGACTTCACAATCACATTTGCCATGGTCGATTCCTTTGTCCTTCATCAATTTTATTTGAATTTCGACAAATCTGAATTTTTTAAAAAACTTTGAAATCCTGAAACCTGGGGGTAAATGATTACACCCCCAGTTTTATTTCTAACCCGGTCGGCCGAATTCTATTCTGACTGCAGAATCTGATTCTCTATTGTCGATTTGTTCTGCTTTCATCAGTTTTGTTTTGATTTGGTAGATGGCGAACAGTGACGGAGTTGGCAACATCAGTTTAGGTCTCGGGAAACGAGGGAAATGCTGTCGTAAGGGGGCCAAGTGGAGTAGAAGTAGCGCCGCTGAAATTGCATCTGCTATGCACAAGATTTGTGAGAGCGCTGATCGTTGGCAAACTGCAGGTTGTCGCCGGAAATCAGATTTATGGGGACAATTGGTTGCTGAATTTTACCCCAAGCAGCTCGAGAGGGATAGGAAGTTTTTGTCACGTTGGTATTGTAGGAAGCATTCGGCTTCAAAAGTGAGTTTTTTAGTTACTGTTCTTCCATAAAACGTGGGATACAATATGTAAGGTTGTTTTCCAGGCAACGTTTTTGGGGTTACGGGGTTCTCCTTTGATGTGCTTGGATCCACCTGCAGCATGTTCGACGCCTAACCCCAGCAGATCCATTTACTGCATTTGTCAAGGATCTTCCTCTGGGGACATGGTCGAATGTGGAAATTGTAAGGAATGGTACCATTGTTTGTGCATTCGAGTTAATAGAAAGACCGTTGCAAAGGACTCCAACTTCGAATGCCCAAGGTGTAAAGACAACTCGTGGATCCGGTATCCGTCGTTATTTTTACAAACTGTTCATGGTAAGTGTCGACGAGTTGTACAACTTATATCGAGATCTGCATCAGTAAGTGAAACGTGATGCTTTTTTATGGTGGTTTAGATGTAACGACTAATATCAGTTCAATTTTAATGGACCAAGATGAACATAATCACTCCGTACCATCCGACGATGGTCAAGAACAAGTTCCACGCACCGAGATTGCTCCTGATTTAGGGATGAACAAGTTGGCTGGAAATATTCCTGCTGTAGTCTCAGATGTTAGACAACCAAGCAACTATCGGAAAATAAATTCAAGTGTCTGGACTTTTGTTGGAGACTTTAATCTTAGCCGCAGACCACTGAAAGGTCAACATCATATAACACGTAACGTCAATATTGTTCTAAAAAATCAATTTCAATTAATGTATCTGTTTGCAGATATGGGTTTACCGTCTGTTAGGGCAAATAAAACGTCAGAAAATGTCGCAACTGCCGAAAAACTGACTTCCATTCACAAAGACTTGGGTTTGCTTGAACAAAATGCAACATTTCCACGTTGTGTAGAGTCGGGTTTGGGTTCCATCCGTGATAAACCGTCTACTACACCTTATAGACACATGCAGGAGATTCACACAGATAATAGCGAGATGGATATTGTACAGGCCGTTGAAGACGTGACCGCAGGTTTTGATGCGTGTGATACCAAATATACAGGTAATGCTTCTGGGTTCTTGTAATTGATAACGTTTTGACATGTAACTGTTGAATCCTGTATAGACCACGGTGACTCAGTAGAAGTCGAGACTACCAACACAACAATACTTATCCCGAAAAGGTTCCATTTTACTGTCAAGAGAAAGGTTTGGGATAGTTATCTTGAGACGCGGAATCGACATGGCAAAACTACATTTGCAATGCGTCCGGGTTGGCTGGACGTGATATTAAGGAAGAAATTTAACAAGGTCAACCCATAATGTGTTCCTAACTGCAAACGTCAGGATGTTTCCACCGGGAAACGAGGCAACTTGTATGTTTTAGATGGATACTGTTCACATAAACCACATTGCTGGGATACTATAAGGATCACAGGGAATTTTAATGCCGACAAATCAAAAGTCATCTTTGAAGTCGTGTAAGTATATACGCACATTTGAAGTTATTAAAAATGTTGAGGGTAAGTAGTAATTGAGTTGATATATTTGTAGATGTACGGGCACTATTAACCACCATCCGCTAAGAGTTTGCAGCAATAAATTGCAGGCTGAGAATCGAGTGACAGCTAAGGAAAGTTTGCGTTATAGACAAGCAGATGCAGTGGCAACGGAATTAGTAAACAAAGCTGACAATTTGCCTCAAAGATGCGGCAATTTTACAGAGGTTCCGCGTGGAAAAGTACTACGACAAGCAAGGCATGAGGTAACGAGTACATGCATTCCACGTTTTCGAATAAGTACCTAAATAATTACTTGCTTTCAGATGCTCAAGGAACGAGATACTGATAGTCTGCCCACTGTAGACCTGCATCGACGGATTTACACTGACAGAATTTTAGCTGAGTTTGTCATTGGGTATAGCGTGAAACCTCTGCATGTTGTTATGATGACCACAAGACAAATGGATGTTTTAAAGGCATTTAGACAACGCAAACAACATACAGTTATTCACTTGGATGCAACCGGAGGAGTTGTTCGAAATCTTACGGAGAATTTGGGTGATAGTCAAATCTTGCTGTATGCACTCGTCATTGCCAACCCAGCAGATAATTCAAACTCGCTGGCAGTTTGTGAATTCTTAAGTAATTCGCAGAATACAGACTCCATCGGCCAGGGTTTGGCCACATTTCGAACTACGTAAGATTGTAACCATTTATTACTAATGTCGTTCATCGTTGTTATTAACTTCTCACGGATCACTTGCAGTGTCGATACGTACTTCAAAACTGGACCATCTGGATGGATGAAACGCATAGAAACAGATTTTAGTTTAGCCACCATAGCAGCAGTTATCCACACGTTTTGGAACGGTCATAGTACGTCCTCATATCTCAACCTATGTTGGGAAGAGCTTTTCAAGATCCGTAAACCTTCCGAAATAAATCACCACGTTTGCCGTATGCACATTATCCAAGCTATTGTCGCCAAACTGGAAGAAATTTACGTAGACAAGAAAGACGAGCGTCTAAAAATCATAAAGAAGTTGTTCAACCGATATCAGCATTCTTACGATATACACACGGCTAACTACTACGTTCGCAAGATATTTGTTCTATGTTTGTCACCTACCGAAGGCCCACGTGTTACAGAGGTGTTATCGACGCTTCAAACCGCTCCACCAAAAATGATACAACTTGGTAAAACATCTTTACTTGATGAATGGCAGTACAAATGCAACCCAGCTTCATTTTTCTGTGCATTTACAAAATATACGTACTATTTTTTCACAGTATACAAAATAGGCATCAAAACTATCTGGCGATTCATCTGTCTGATATTACGTTATGTCGTGGAACATCGTTTGGACAATTTTATCAAGATCTGAGGACTACCGTTGATAGTGAGCTGGCACAAGACCAAGTAGAGTCTGCTGTATCGCCAAACAGGTTTCACAATGAGAGTTTTGTCACTTACTTGTGCACGCACATGTTGCCGTATACACCAATGCTTACTCATATTATGTTCGAATTACGTGGAGATCACCGCCTTAACGACACACAAGAACCTGTTGAAAACTGGAATAAGGTTGTGAAACAACACGAACAGTGTAAGGAGGGTAAATTGACATTAGCCAGATACGTTCATGAAGCCAAGAATGTTATTGAAGGTATCATGTGTTACTGTGTATTGTATTTTCTGTAATTTCACATTACTGGTTGTTTGAAATGAGTTCATCAAGAAGTAAATAACTATATTTGTGTACAGGGCGGTGCGCAAGGTTTCTGGCTGATTATATTCGTTACTTAGGGCAACTTGTTGGAATAAACAAGCAGCAAAAACCCGGCAGACGTAGGAAGAATGTCACCCCAACAGTGTCAGCATACAAGACTTGTGAAAATCCTGCAAACGCATCTTTCCTTCCCTTACAGGAAAACTCGTGTGTTCTCGCAGAAACGTGGAAGAAGAAAGGCAAACATTTTCCTAAAGTTAAATTGGTTGCATCGGTTTTCGACACATTGCCATTTATACCGTGAGTGAATATTAATTGTATTCTTACGTATGTTAGAGTTTCAAACTAGTTGAATTTGTTACAGTTGGGGTACCAGAGCACGAGATGACGGTGCATTCCTTTTTGTAAACACTTGTTCCTTCGATAATATCATGACAATGACGCTGTATCTGTACGAGACTGATCCGTTGTTTCATCAGTTTCTTTCCAACGGTTCAGCAAGCAGGATATCAGTTGTTGATGCCCTTCAGTGTTTCAGAGAGGGATTTCAAAATCTTGCAAAACAGAAATGGTTAACTCTGACTGACCGTGAATTACAACGTAAACCTGCTTTGAATGACATGTGGAATGGTGAGGAGGAATACGGACTCGCTGCTCTCTATGGGCTGTTTGAAGACTATTTGCAAGTGACTTCTTGTAGTGCATGTGTCTACGAGACATTCAGAAGGTGCAAACATTATTAATACACTTTTATCATACATAATAATTAATATGAGGTCACTACGTCGACTATTAGAACAAATGTCGAATTATAAAATACAATAATTAAATGTACTTGATTTGCAGTTTTCCTATAACTGCCTTATGTGGTTCCAGCATTGAACTTATTCTACACAGATTAAACGCAACAACGACGTTTCTAGGTTCTGTATGTCGAAGTTGTCACAAGGACAAGTCTGTAAACTATAAACAGCCGGAAATTCCATCGCCAGTATTGTTTTTTGAGTTGACTCATGGCACTATGGTCTCCGAGGATACTCATAGAAAGCGGATTGCGGATATTCCACTCAGAATTAATTTATTTCAAAGTGTTTATTCTCTTGTAGGTTATACGCTTAACGTAGGGGGGCATTTCGTACTTCAAATATTGCACAATGCACAACCTGTAAGGTATGACAGCATGGAACCGCTAATGAGGTATTTACCCGGTCGATTTAAGGATTATGTGGCTGTAAGTACATGCTGGTACACATTAAATCGCGAATGTTAGAGAAATGTGCTTGCCGGTTTTTGCATAATATTGGGCTTTTTTAATATTTTGTCTTTTGGATGTTGAATTCGTTAGTTTGTTTAGTAGTGAATGTTTAAAAGTGATATTGTTGAATTAGTATTGAATTGATTTGTTCGCTGGAAATGGATATTTGGTGGTGTGTATTTGGGTGTGAAATTTAGTGTTTTAGACCTTACTATAGTTTCCAAAATGATATTTGATAGTTCCTATGGTACGATTAGCATAACCATTGTATAACCAGTGTTTCTACAATATTGTTTTGGCCTACATAAACGATCATGCATATTTCTGATCATCGTTGTAGATCAGCTTGTGTTAATGAAGCTTTTAGTATTGTACATGACTTAGTTGAATCGTTTTATAGTATTGCTTATCTGTAGTATGTACGTAATACCCACAATGTAGTTTGTTTTAATATGTTTACAGTCGTTTGCTGGCGATAAATTGTGTACTTGATGTTATTCGTATAATTCATTGCTGCAAGAATGACATGTACACGATTGTATTTATGTATCTATATGACAACTGATTTTCGAGTTCATGTAATTAATATGAATATTTTGTGTTTGCTTGTTTCCAAGCACCTGGACCTTTGCCTTTGCTCCTGTTACAGAATGAAGCTCTTATACTATTGATAAGAATTCATTCATCCTAACATGACTTTTTGCTTACCTGCTTACCTGTTTCAATTTCTAAATCACAACCTTCACTTCTATCTTGGTCGTGAAAACTTTCACACCTCACTCTCCAATACAAAATTACACCGTTTTTCATTTCTGCTTTCGTGCAGTTATTTATTTTGACCGTAAATTAAAATACCCTTTGACTGTTGCTGAAACGAGAGCTTTGCTGTGTCCGCTTTCTTTAGAACTGTAATTTGTATATTTGCTTATTAGCTAGTTGTCATTTCATCACTGTGGCTTTTGCTGAACTTCAGCGTTAATCTCACCGAGTACATCACGGCATCATTAGCTGTTTAATAAAATCGCTACAGCTGATTTATTGCAACTATGTGAAACGAAATATATGTTCAGTACAATAATTAATTGTTTTTGCTAATGACAGTGCTTAAAGTATGGATCCGAAGACCTCTTGTACCCTTTGCAAAACAATACATGTAGGAGCAATACAGTGTTCGCATTTTCTGGACTGATATAAAGTTGTAAGCACATATATCGTAATATACAGTCTGTTTCAATAATATATATAACACAGATAATTTAATTAATTAAATTTGTAATTTGTTGTAGCCATTGTACGATGGGGAAATCCATAACGAGGTTTTATGGGGGAAGCACGCAGCTGACTGGGATTTCAGTAGTGCTGGACCTACGCCTTTGAGGCCTTGGCAAATAGATCCGGAAGAGGTAAGACGCAGTGTTGGTGACGCTAAAAATGTAAATCCTGGAGATATGGAACCAGTTGATGAAGACCATCCAATTGTGCAGGTTATAAAAACTGTTGAATAAACCTTTTGTTTTAACGAAATGCTGAAACGTTTGTAACTAGTAACAAAACCAACTACGTGTACATATATTGGGTTGCAATGACTGTGGTATTTGTTTAAAAAACACCTTAATTCATATTTACTTTGTTCGAAATTGTAGGAAGAACCTAAAGATTCAAACACCTTGACCAGGAAGGAGAGAAGGAAGTTGGGTGTACAGCGAAAACGAAAGTCAGTAGTGGGAAAGCAGAAAGAGAAAGATCGGCATGTGAAGCAAACACATAATCGCAATTTCCACAGAGTTAGTGGAACTTACCGTGGAAATAAATGATTTTAACAAAAGTCACTACACACTCGGAATTATTAAATAATGTTTATTTGTATCTCTCGTTTATCCAGTCAGTTGTAGAAGGTTCTACGAAATGATGAACCCAGGGGTAACGTACGGCAATCTGATTTGTGTTACTACAAACATTGGTGTTTTCAGGATCTAGCGCCCCCATGAATACTGATTCAGTTACAAAGTGGGTGCATAAATTTGGAATCTGAATTATTCTGTACTTTGTGGGTAAACACAAATCCAAATTTGTTTTGTACTTTGTGGGTACACAACAATCCAATTTTTTTTGTCTTTTGTGGATACACGCAATTTCTACCCGCAAAGTTTGGTACAACCTTGGATGTCAGAACATTTACACAAAAATACTTATTGGAAGCGATTGCATCATGTACAGGTACGAGTGTATGAAATACCTTAACCCGATGTCCAAGTACATCAAATCAGGGGTCGGATTTTCGTTGGAAGATAGGAATCTTGCCGAGGAAAAATATTATTAGCACGGAAATATCAAACGGGTGGGATTTTTTTACTAGCAGGGATTTAAAAATTCCTTTTCCTTTGTGGCAGAAATTGTCAAATTTGTTGGCGAGTTTTAGGGAAAATTTGTTTAGCAAACAGGGATGTTTTGATTGCATGACCTAATTTGGCGGCTAATTTCAAGTCTTGTAAGTAAATTATTTTAGCGAACAGGGATATTGAAAATCACTTGCCGTTTTTTCAGTAAGGATAGTTTGAACCTTTCTGTACCTCTCTGGACGGACATAATATTCACCAGGGAAATCAAGAAAGCACCCCACATATTTATCATTTCTTGCGACACTTTTTTCACGCATACAGCCTGCCTTTATTTCATATTGGCTTGTTTAACTTTTGTTTTTGTAGATATGTTTATGCTTTTGTTCTAAATGAAGTTGAGCTAATTAACTTGACAAACAACAGGTGTAACTGGAGTATTAAGTACAGGACAAAACTATAGTAACTTCTTTTAGGATAGAGTCGTATTGGGAATGCAAATGTCAAAAACCATCAGTGTAATAAATCGCAAATACTACACTACAAAACATTGCGATTATGCAAGGGTGTCGCGTAAGGCGGCGCCAGGTCGGCCATCTCTTCTTACGTAACTACTGTACTATGTCGAACTCATTTATGAAATTACCGTTGGGTTTGTTTTTTTTCAAAACAGCCATTCCCATGGTGAAACATTGTTTTGAAATATGCACATACAATGTACATACATGCATTTTAAATAG
Source organism: Allacma fusca (assembly GCA_947179485.1). Lineage (NCBI taxonomy): Eukaryota > Metazoa > Arthropoda > Collembola > Symphypleona > Sminthuridae > Allacma > Allacma fusca. The sequence continues at coordinate 37,373,207 of OX359245.1, forward strand.
TGTGAGTAATATTGACGCCAAATACTATCGGGTTATAACCAACGAAACCCAAATTATTAAAAAAGAATTCGGGAGTAGTTGAGCAGCGGTACGGTACCAAGGAGTGGAGCATCATAGGGCTTTGTCTTAATAACAAAGACGATGCCCGTGTATAACGTTGGCAGGAATCTCCTCTCCTCATTCACTACAGCGAACAAGCAATGTTTTCATGCTGGCTGTTAGGGATTGTCGATTTGAAAATGTCATGGCATATTGGGCATCAATATGCCATGAGCATATATGCCATTGGACATTCAACTTTGGGAAAATACCTAGATTTTGGGCTCATACGACATGTTGAGCATATTCAGTTCAAATTTTCGGTTACCTTTTCCAGACGTTTGTAGACGCTACTAACACTACCCCGCTCAAATCATTATAACTAAAAACGATTACTCGACGGTTTTAGCACCCAGGTAAATAAATCAGGTCAGTAGAAAATTGTAGGGGTTCAGGGCATTTTCCCAATGTGCCAATATGCCCAAAACTATGGCACGTTGGCGGGCATTTTGGGCATATTCAGCTTGGCACTGTAATGGTGGGCCCGGAAGCGGGCTTTTTGAATTGGGCCGGCCCGAACCCGACCCGGCCGGGTTTTCGGCCTGGTTCGGGCTGCAAATACGAACTTACTTCGGACTACGACCGGGTTTGGGCTGCAATAAATCAATGAAACCGGGTTAAGATCGGGCCAGGGCCTGCATTTATTTTTCAGTTCGGGTTTTGGGCGGGTCGGAAATTAAAAATGACCCGATAATTCTACTACAATAGAATTTAGGACAGATAGGTTGCATGCATATTTGACGTTGCGAAGAGTTCAAGCATTGCTTTCATGTACATATATTCATGCTAAAGCTAAATAATCGTTTACTGTATTTAATACTCACACATTCAACATTTTGAAACGATCTCCTGAGCTTGATAGTTTATCTTCACAAATTTTCAGAGCCAATAAGAAGTTTTGCTTCTTGAGTGCACGTCTATTGAATGTGATGAGTGGGATGAATGTTGTATATAAATACAAAAAATATGTAAATAAAGGTTTCGGAGCGGATTCAGTTGTTACTAAAAAGCCCTAATCCCACCTGTAGTTGGCAGGCATATGTACGAGGGCATGTTGAATCGACATTCCCTACTGGCTGTATGTATACGCATGCAATTCATGCGTGCATAGTAATATGTGTACAACGCCTTAACTACCCGTTTCAGATGTTTCCCGATTTGACTGCCGGCACACGCAAGTCCGCAATTTTTTAAAAGTTTGCAATGTAAGCTTCGTGCTTCCCTTGAATTTAGAGTTTTTAAAAAGTGCGGAAATTTCTGATGTGATTTTTTAAAATCAAAAATTTTGATTCAAAGATACTAAAAACCAACGATTGTAGTATTTGGTTAGAAAATGTGTTTGAGAAAGCAAAATTTTGAATAACCAAGTCGGTATAGATACAATAAATTATTGATGTTTTCGGGTTTTTAACCTTGCTATTCGGATTTACCGAAAAAAAGATGTGGATATTTTTAACGAACTTTTTATCTAATGGACCCTATAAATGTTTTTCAAAAAATAGTTGCATTCACGGGTGGCCATTTTCAAAAAAACAGACCCCGGTAAAAGTCTCTGAAAAATACAGTTCGAAATAATTTTTTTAAAATAGTGTTAGTAGTACTGACTGGTACGTAAAAACACATTTTATTGAAATCGGTGCAACAGTTCCCGAGAAAACCGATTTCGTGGACCGATTTCACCTAATAACGAACTCATCCGTGGAAGTCGCCATACAAATGTTCACAACAATTTTGAATGAAATTCGTCAAGTAGGTTCGGAGGAAACCAGGAGGACAGACGGTCCCATGGACAACACTATTTTAGAAGGGTTCTAGCGCCGCCCTAAAAATGGAACATAATTTGCTACAACATTAGGGAACTACATATTTTACTCAACTCATTTGTACAAAGTTTACAGTATCTGTGACTATCATCTTGACATGATTGCGATTAATTTTCTGGCTGTTTGGATTATTAGTTACAACAGGGGTGGATTAATAAAATAATTTTTACCCTGGCCCTAACCCTCAAAATAGATTTGTGAGCCTTGACAATTGCAATCTGAGGGCCTTGGTCAAAATTTGTTTACCCTGGCCCTAAATTTTTTACCCAGGCCGGCCAAGGTGGGCCACCCCTTAAATCCACCCCTGAGTTACAACAAATACTTATAATCTCAAAACAAGGATCCGGATTCAGTTTCAGGTATTGCCAGGTACCTGTACCCATGGACAATTTTTTTGGTTCCTTTTCGGTACAGGTACATTGCGTACAGGGCTTACTACTTGTAGTAAATATTGAGTGTTGAAAACATGGTTGTGTCGTGTGCCATACGTACTATAAAAGTAACTATGTGCTTACAACGGACAGTGTTTAAGAGTTTTGGGTCTTAGGGGGAGACGCCGTGTTTATTTATGTGCCGTCAGTCATTACCAGTCTTTATACAAAATCGTACTTCTCAGTCAGTCAAAGTCTGCTGATTATGGTTACTCCGGCTCATATGTATGTATTCCAATGGTTTGTATGCTAACTCCGGCTAACTTGACGGACACGGTTTTGAAACCACCTATCACTAGGCTTTTCAATGGGTCGTTTTGGTTAGGTTTTTTATTCATTTTAATCGTAACGTTGCGAGCACTGAATTGAACTCAATTGTCCCTTTACAATGTAATGAAGAGATGTTATTGTTACAATTTTCGATTCCTTAATTTCTTTCTCTGCCATGTCCATCCTTACGTAAATTCTGAATTCGTGAGATTGTCCTTCAGCCCCTTCCATTATACATTCAATATGGTTAGTTTCAAATTTTCAACCAGATCAAATAAACTCTGGGTATTGTAATTTCGTATCTGATGAGTTTTTCCGGTGAATGAGGTAAGAAATCAAGTCTCTAAAAATGCAGGCAGCTCTTACCTTTCGGTAATTAAGTTTGAATTACTTGCCCTTGATAGAAAACGATGCTTTTCCTTTCCTTTTGGTTTTTCCGACAAATCTTTGTTGTTGTAAACGCTGTAGATTGGATTTTCCAGTGTGACAATTTTAATGTAAATGACGCACTATTAGATTCCCAGTATGACACATTAGGGTGCCCCTGCTATGCAATAATGCATGTAGCTGCACTTCCAACCGCTTCGTGTTTTTATGTCACCGCAGTAGAGATTGCTTAGCTCATACTATCCAATAAATACTGGGAAATAACACAAGTAGTGTTTTGGATAGGACTTGCAGTTTCCCCAACAAATTAGGGATACGGATCATCTAAAAGATTTTTCCTGTCTTACTGTTCTTATGGAATTTGAGCTTAGCACCTGATACTTCCCAGATTTGAGGAATTAACTTAATTATTGTATTAATTCCTACTGTATTGTGCGTTTTGTTTAAGCAGCTCACGTTCAGAATCCTTCCCATAATCTGTTATTAGGGGTCTGAGTTGAGTGGAAATAACGTACTATAATTCCCTCAAGTTTACTTTTGGTTCTTCAAATGTTGAAGAGATTTTATTTAACTTTAAACAAATACAAAAATGGAACTTAATATCTTTGTTTGATTTTCTAAAATATAAGTTAACACTAAGATTTAATTCTGATTATAAATATTAATTCAAAGAAGACCTTCTCTAAATCTAAATACAAAGTTAATAAAGTTATAAAAGTTCAAGTTTAATTGCTATTACGAGTTATCAAAGGGTTACCCAAAATTCCTATCAAAATTCTAAATGTTTTCTCAAAATTTCTCGAAATACAATCCACCAGCCTGAGGAGCTGTGGTAAAATCCTTCCTCTTCTGAGAGTAAAGGCTATCTTTCAGAAAAAACTACTCGATTCTGAGAGCAAGAGTATTTTTGATAAAATGGGAGTAAAAAGGGAGAGAACCGAAACCCGAGTGCTATACGAAGAGAGAGAGAGTCCAAGAGGACAGCGTTTCGGATCGGCGTGTTCAGATCGACTGTGAATCTGTAAGATTTTCCTGGGGTATTTATACTCGGCCGCAACCGTACTCTCAAAATCCGAAGTCAATTGAATAGATTTTTATGACCTGACCATCCGACCGAAACCAAGTTCCAACCCCGCCAGCCTGGCGCCGGTTCGAGCTTGCTTTACATTTAAACACATGACAATACATACTTAGGCAATATCAGTTTCAATTACTTTCTTAATCTTAGGTCTTATCGTAACTTATTTTTATTACGATCGTAAAGATCGAGACCATTGTCCGAGACAGATCCGGTTACTTAGGAAGGAGTTTTTAGATTCTCCCGGGGAAAACGTCTTACACTCTAAAATACAACGGTTTTAAGCTTATTACGCACTAATACCATATATATATATATCCTACGCATGGAGAGATTTCCCTCCTCTTCTCATCCGCTCGGACTGAGAGGAGCCAAAGGGTAATTTCTACACACACAGAGGAGGACTTTTCCAACTCTGGAGATTTTTATTAAAACCAACGGTCAGCAAGTTTATTCGCGTGCTATTCACGTGTACACATTCCTACGTTCATTCTAACATCCTGTTCTCATTACTACCATTACATAAAATCTTACGTTATTATGTACGTATCAAATACTTATTTCTACGCTAAAAAGAGCGTATCAAATAACTGTCCTCTGAAGTCTGAGCTCACCTGAGATTTGTGAGAATATCGATTTGACAAGTCCCATTTTTTAAATTGTAGCACCAAATTCAAAGCCCTTACTCGTATGTGGATATGACAATTTAATTATTCTTCTAATCTAACTATTAACTGTTAAGATTGCTCCAAGAGTCAATGAATCTGATTTATTTTCAGTGCTCCATTCTGGGGTTTTACGCCAGGGTTTGGACCCATATTTAAATGATAACTTTCCAGTCGTGACAGTCGCTCGATAAGCTTAAGCCAATCGTATTCTTAACAGATGTATTTGTATCTTTAATTTTATTCATTTAACTTTATTACCACGTACCTTATTTTTACAGATAACTTTGGTCCAGATGGAGCAAGTAAGTACAAGCTTATTTGACAATCTATGAACTGAATCTTTGAAATGCTGACTTGTAATTACACGAACAGCCATTTTTATTCTTCTGTTGGTATTTTGAACCTACCATGTGTTAAATGTATGTCAATTTAGATATGTATACAATATAATGGGGAGATTCTGTAATTCTAACAATGCTCTGTTGCTTAATGACCACAATATCCTCAGGTCGATTCATATTTTTCTAGGGATAATTTTTCCACTTCCTGAATTTAACATTACTCATCATTACTCATAAAACTATGAGTCACTTGAACAAAAGAATTTGTTTGAAGTCCGGACAATCCGGTAAAGTTTAATTTCCAGCAAAGTCTCCTGAATTTCTCACAGTAGTTTAATATAGATGACAATATTGAGAGCATTCTGTTATAAAACATTGTTATGAACAGAACATTTTTATTATTGCCTGTTTCAAAGCTATTTTATGATATTTTTTTGACATATACATATATAAAACAAATTTACAAAACAATATACTGTCCCTAACTTTGTATTAATTAGATGATAATTATAATAATCCTTCGTGACAGTTTCGACTCAATTTTTCTATAATAATGTTCAATGGGATTGATTGGAAATCGTTGATTGTTTATTAATGTTATATGATATTGTTGTTAAACATTTGAAAGTTCTAAGTTTTGGGGAGAAATATTCTGTTGTGTTGTAAAGTTTTTTACGAAGTTATTCATTTAAAAATAATTGTAACATTTAAATAAACTCATTTAAACTTAAAGCCGCGTACTTTTTCAACAGGTGATTTCCGGAAACTGGTAGAAGACATCAGGAAGGGTAAGATACCAACAGTTGATTTACTGCAGATTTACAGAATTCAAGCATTTTATTAACGTGATTCAATTTCTCAGTATGGTTCCATTTATTGTGTTGTTTATAATTTGAAATGCTAAATTTCAGTCTATTTATTCAGTTAAATTGCAAGACACTTGCATTGTTTTTACTGAACGTTTTATGTGCTTGTTCTAGTATTTTATTCGGCGTGAAAACCAATTGATTTTGTAATTTTTTCTCATAAGTTACACATTCATTTCTATATTTTGCATCTCATTTGTAGCCAGATTAATAGAAATGTTTTCCCTCGTGACAGTTAGGTCTTAAGTCAATTCTATTCTTAACAGCTCTGTGGAAGCGGCCTTAAATTGAATGAACTTTAACGCCACTTAATTTTTTCTTCCAGGTGCAAAGGAAGAACATATTTGTAGAGGTAAGCCAATGTGTGACATGATTAGAATTAATCCTTCCAAGATACAGTTTATTGTAACTGATTTTTTCCATCGTTAAATTCCTACACTGAATTAATCCTAATACTTCAAATAAAACATAATGGAGATATTGTGTTTTGAATTTTAGAGTGAAATCATTTAGATACATAACCTTTTCAACGAACTTTCGCAGATTTTTGCGTTTGAGAATTTGCCACAATTTTGTGACCCGAATCAAATGTAAGTTTGTAGGAAAAACGTTTATTAACATCGACAAAGCAATTTGCTGCTTGCCCATGCAGGCAACGAGAAATTGAATTTTCCGAGAGCTTTACTAGTTTTTTCAGCCTTTAGGATTTGATAAAATTAATTACTTTATTTTATTTAATTCCATAGAATTAATTCATGATTCTTTCCTTCATTCACAGGGAATGAAGCTGATGGTTAGATGTAATATTGGATATGTGATTATATAAAAGCTCTTACCCCTTGAATTTTTTAAATATTTGGTTATAAACCTATTCTAAAGCGAGGAATGGAATTTCTTAAATTAATATTATCTTGCATTTCCCCAATAGTTGTAACTTTTCAATACACGGTATTTATTAAACTGTAATGCCACTGACTTTGTTTTTGCAGATTTGCTAAAACTTTTTGGACCTGCAGAAGCTCCTGGAAAGAATTCAAGAGTCGCTGTTAAGACTAACAAGCAAAGTCTTCCAATGTAAACTACAGAACTAAATGAAAATTGGTGGAATTGTAGACGCTACTAATAGTGTTCACTCAAACTACAAACTTCGTGCCATCGTTCAGAATACTTTGCTTGTAAGTAGCATGATTACGCTTACTAAAGTTTCCTCACGTTCGGCCATGTGTATTTATTTTAATACAATTTACAGAACTAACAAAATTGAATGTCATTCCAAGAAAATATAAAAGATTTCTATCACCATTTGTACCCGCTCATTACTAAACTATTCCAGTTTTTTTATAGTAATTTCCTAGCGAAATCAAGATCCAAGTGTAATCATGTGCAAATTTCCCCACCCCTCGCCTTTTGTAATAAGTTTTTCCGGGATTAGCTTATAATTGGGGATAATGTCATATAGTATCCCATTGTACATTGGATATCTTTGGAGCCTTATTTTTCAGCCAATACGGAATATCCAACCTTGAAAGTAGGGATTCAGCTAGAGACAAATTTTTCGGCCATTGAGACAAGACTACGTGTCCCACAATTTTTTTATTCACAGGGTTTTGTGTTTTTTTTCTAACTTTTTAAGTGTATCACTTTAAATGGTACTTCAATCACAATCAACTCAAGGAGGGAAATTCAATATTTGATATCAAATTATTTGAAACTATAAAAACTTGCAACTTAAGTGGGGCTGTAACACAGTGAATGAGCTTTGGTTACACGATAGAGTAAAATTGTAAAACAGAATTATGAATCGGATATTCCGGCTAATTTGAAAAATTGTTTTAAAATTGTAATTAAATGTCTAGCTAGGTAGAGTTGACGAACCCTCTGGCGAAGTCGAAATACCAGCTGACCCTCGTAACCTCTTAGGCCGAGGACATCCCTTCATAAGAAATAAATTGAATTCAAGCATTCCTGGCCTCGTTCTACAGTCCTTCAGAAACCTACTTTACAAATTATCTCCTTTTGTTATGTATAATTAGATGTAATTATAGAGAAGATTTAATTCAAATCCCGGTTTCAATGCTCTACTTTAGTCTTGAGCTTAAAATGTTGAATTAACAATAATTTCGCAGGGATAGTTTGTATCTTTCATGTGTTTTTGAGACTGTAGATTTAAATCAATTATTATATTATGTAGGTTGAATTCAAAAGATTATACGTGTCTAAATTATTGAATTGTTTTGTAACTGAATTGTTCTAATTAATTTCCAATAAAAACTAAGCTCGGCGCTGCGCTCGTCACATTGTACAACTAATCTCAGTGTTCGCAGAAGTGAAGTCATTCATTTTAATTGGGATCAAGAAAAATTAATTATAGGTATCTAATTGAGACTGAATGACTGTTATCTGTCACCCAAAGCCCTTTTGACCCACACAGGAAGTAGAGCTAGCTCAGGGGGATATTTGGATTTTTAGTGCACACTATTCCCCGGAAATTGCACACAAAACTGGCAATTTCATTCCCAAGTACATACAGGCACATTTTAATAGAAAATATGAATTTGTTGAAAAGATTTATTTTGTGTGTATATTATCGGTCAAGGTGTAAACAATGTCGGATTGTGAAACGATGAGATGAGCTCTGAAGGTACACATTTACAACGCTAATGAAATTATTACACATACTCGGCCTTTGCAATTGTTTACAATTGAATTCGGGGTAAGGGTGTACTCACATAAAGAATGTTTTGTCCGCACACGTAAAATGTTTCTCCGTTAAGGAGAGACCTCTCACATAAGTTCAGACCGTATGTAATTACTTGCGGAAGTTTGAATGCGAGATGTCTGTTCGACAACGGTTGGAATGTTGTTTCCGTTTAGTTCCTTCCGTGATGCCGACAAAAATATTTACGGTTACGGAAGGAACATGCTTTATGTGAGTACACCCTAAGGCCCTTGTCAAAATAGTTATAAGTACAGTGTGTCAGTGCTCCCTTAAGTGTGTATGGTGTCGTTTGGGAGAATCCTCATTTAAGGAATAAGAATTTAAATATTTTTATGCACGCGCGAATAAACATCATATTACACATCATCTCTGGAGCTAATATTGAATTTTTAGTTATCCCAATTTTTCTATATTTTAATAATTCAATTTAAAAAATCATCGCTACACAATAATTTGAGACTTCGCGGAGGGTGGCGTCAGCTACCACCGTCAAAGTAGGACGAATTTTGAGTTGTTTTCAACATTTCAGAATTTTTCTCAAAGAACTACCACAATTCCACATATTCAGTAACCATTACTATTTACATAAGCAATATTTACAACCAATTTCATAGAAACATATTTAATAATTTCGGATATAACTGTCATTAGACTTGAAGTTAAAAATTTCAATAATTTGTTTCTCAAAAACTATCCGGCCGATTTCAACCAAATGCGAACTCAGTCTTACATTTGATACACGTAATGTAAAAAATTTCATTGAAATCCGTTCAGCAGTTTTTGCATAATCGTGCCGAGGGACGCACGGACGTACAGACAAGGCTATTGTATTAGGGGGCTGACGCCACCCTAAAAACCGAGATATTCCTTATTATGTTGCAGTCAAAACACCCCCTGATTTCCTATTTAATGGTCATGCACGATTTAATTTAATCGAATTTATTTTCGATTAAATTATAAATTCGGATTATAATTTTGATATGGGATTATAATTTTGATATGGGATTATAATTTTGATATGGAATTAAAATTTTGATATGGAATTATAATTTTGATATGGGATTATAATTTTGTTATGGGATTATAATTTTGATATGGGATTATAATTTTGATATGGGATTGTAATTTTAATATGGGATTATAATTTTGATATGGGATTGTAATTTTGATATGGGATTATAATTTTGATATGGGATTGTAATTTTAATATTACGTTACATGACCGCACACGTTATATATCTGAACTTGAGCACACCTAGGATTTTATCCCGAAATCATTCGAATAATTCCTACCAACACGCGTGAATATATTTTTTTTACCAGTGTGCTAGAATATAGGATATTATTGTAATGTCTTTACACCCTATAGGTTACATGGCTTGAGATAGAACATAATTGTGTTGATAGCTGATGGCGCTGGTCTTGTTTAATCCAGATTCTTTGAAACTGACCTAATTCAGCGATTACAATGCACACGTTTTCTACCATATTCCTGTGATCTCGTGGCGTCTCTTTTTGATATGCGGCCAGACTGGAGCAGATCATTTTAGTCTGGGAAGGGACTGGACTAGACTTCTACTATCCCTGAGCTTTCGTCAAAAGGTAATGAGAACTTCTCTTTTTTAGAAGACATAGATCTCTAACAGTTTGTGCATAGTTTGTTACCAGATGGACTTTCTTTGCAACTGATAATTGTAGCTATTGAGAGTGATGAATAGCCACAGCTCAGTTTTTGTGAAAGGCGTCACTTCTAATTTTTTAGGTTTAAGAATAGGATACATATAAATGCAGTCTTAATCAAAGCAGTTACCTAGTCAAGATGTGCACAATGTTAATGTCTCAGACAAAGCCCGTGTCATTCATAAAATCATGCAAACCATTTGCTTTAAATTTTATGACAGAAGCAAATAGGCGATCATAGTTGGACCATTACAAGATTACACTCTTGTTCAAAAATTATTAAAATAAATAATATTAGAGAAAATTAAATAATAATAATTGAAGAAATCGAGCGTATTTTTGTACTGCAAAATCCTATTTTTTTAAATTAGTTGATCTTTTGGATGGAGAGTATGCTGTTCCTTTTTTAATATAAGAGATTGTTTTAGAGCACATAGTGTTTTGCAAGAATCTTTATTCATCTCATTCTTGAGAGTAATTATTTGCGGATGGCAAATTCTATTCGAAGAACGGACTGGTTCTTTGGAAGAATATAATTCTTTTCGAAGAATTATCTCTAAAGATGTTTACTGCAAATTGCAGTAGCTATTATTAATGCTTATCGTGAAGGACAGTGCGCCTTATGTATTTTTATGCCATCCCCCGTCTCGTGAAACATTCCAAACCGAATACCCCTTATACTAGTATTAGCCCTATGCAGGTAAAAATAATAGTACACAATGTCGTTTACTTTTACGTTATTTATTTTCCTTTTGAGTGAATGTTATTAGACGTCGATTTTGCTCCTTTTAGTGACGTTGTATATACCCTGCTTTCATTCATAAAACATACAGCAAGTTCATTCAAATTCTCTTACAAATTATTAACACGGTGTAATCTTGCCACAAGTTCCATGTTTCCCTACCAAACAATTCAGTTTCCCTTGGGTTTTCAATGTTTGCATATTTTATATTATGTTGACGTCCAGGTTTATCAAGTCCATTCGATACGTACTCAATAGCTCCAGAATATTATTTCTCCCAGACTCAAATCTGTGGCGTTTTCCCTCAGCAAGAGGCTTCCTTCATATATATAAAGCTTCTGGGCTCAGAGTGTAAATTTAGTTGCAGTTAGCATTTAGACATCGGCTGTAATAGTAGTACAATTATTGCAATTTCAGTAAGGTTTAATTTCGATTGAAGGGTACAATAGGAGCTGTTTCTTTTGCTGCTCTTATTCTCGAAATTGAGTTTTCAGTTGCAATCAGTTATACTGTAAAATGAAAAATAGCTGTTTTGTTTTGGCCTTCTTGGCTATAATTGTGGACGTTACATCTGGAGAACTGATTCCGGGAAAGATCCAGGCTCCACGTGTCAAACTGGAGAGTGTCCACCATGTCCAAAGTCTTACCAAATTAGACGGCGCAGCATTGCAGGGAACTCCGCAAGGTAAAAATTGTTTTTTAATGGTCCGAGAATTTAAAGGGCTGACTCCCGTGGGCTTTAATTTAGAAGATTTTTTGTTGTTGTCTTAAAAATATTCTTACCAGGGTATTATTTTCCCAATGATTTAGAATATAGCCAAGGGATTTAAATGAATAAATTCAAATTTGCCTATAAAGGCTACATGTAATAGGAAATTTCTCGATACAAAGGATTTTCCTCTCTCACTTAACACTATCTCTTGACGCAATGCGGAGGAGAGACTTTTTACAATGGATAGTTTTTGTACGATGAATGTATCCAGTTCCATTGCAAATAGCTTCCAACCAGATTTTGCTGTATTTTGTAGGTTTAATTTTATAGTTGCATCACAGTGATTGATTTATGAAGAAATTTAATGTTCATTCCTATTTGAGACTAAAATAATAATCGTAAACAGATATAGTATGACTTCAAATATCATTTGTCTCACTAGGAACGGCTGCGTTTATTTTAGTTCGTAATTTTTAAAACATTTCAATGTCCAATGAAAGTACCTTTAGTTAATTTATAATTCGTTTCATTACCCCCACTTGTCAGTAGTAAATAGGTTTTCCAACCTGCTTCGGGCTTAGGGCAAAGCTGTGCAATTCTTGACAATAATCCGATGCTACAATACACAGTGTAACATAAACTGTTAGGTCTTGTATAATTATATGAATTCCACTTTTTTGTTTCCAGCTACACATGTTCGTACAGCAAGGCACGGCCACCACCACCACCATGGCAGTAAGTTCCTATTTTTGAGAGCTCATTTTGTGATAATTGAATTTATTCTGCAACTTAAGGTGAAACGGATGATCCGATGTCCTACAACAACAGGCTTCTTATTTCTTATCTAATCTGCCCCTACTGAAAATTTGAGTTGTCTGGTGCCCTTGGTTCGACAGCTTTATAAGAGGCATATTGTTTTGGATGTAGATCGGGTTATCTCAGAAAATTAAATGAGGAACCTTGTAAGCACATGTAAATACATATGTAATTACAGAAACCCGTAAGTTAAGTTTCCGTAATTCCATGTTCCGTTGTACTCACATCACAATTCCACTCAGATGCGTACTACAACAATATTCATCTCAAGGCTTTGCAAACTCAGTCGTATAATTCCTCACCCATCTCATTATTATTCAGCAAATTCATTTAATTGCAATTTTTATTTTTGCAGATGACAAGAAAAAGCATAAAGACTATACGGGTAAGCCTTCGAATATTTATTTCTAAGGATCTAGCGTTGCGCTGACATAACTTTCCCCCATGATCTTTTCCCATAATGATTTATTTTGATCCTAAATTTGCAAGTACTGAATTTATCTCAATAAAGCCCCCTATGTAAATTATTAGACATTTTTCAAGTCTGAGCCTACTTCAGACACTATGACTATTGGGATTTCGAATCCAGTTTTAGTTTATGAGATTCGGTTATTCAAATAGGAATTTTGTGTTAAATTGTAAAAAGCAAATGACCTCATTGAGCAGCATACCAAGGTATGTCACATTTGTTTCCACAAGCCTATAAAAATTGTCTAGGCATGGCAGGCGCAGGAGGAGAGTCTGTGGTCAGTCGTAATCCGATTAGATACATTTATGAGCAAATAAATTCCGCTAATTTTGACTCTTCACTTCCTTTCTTTTTCCAGGTTTTGATCCAGTTTCTTTGAAAATGATAAAAATAAGTAAGTCCTTCAATACAAATCCAAAATCGCAACTTCAAAGGTTGGAATTACTCTTTTAATCGGAAACAATCAAGCACTGGAATTATCTTGATAGTCCCTTACAATATGGTTGGGAGAGACTCTGTACTTAATTGTAATATTGTCATTTGTAATTATCTATTTCTCAAACACTATGTGAATAACAAGCTTTTCCAGATTTTTCTGTCGTCACGTTTTCAATTACAATTATTCGTGTCCCGAAACATAATTGGGCAAGTCTTGGATTCACTGTAATCAAATATTTTATTTTCAAACCGGAGCACTGTGAGATTATAATGAATTTTATAAATGATTTGATTCCAGGAAATTAGTCAATTCAAATTCTTTTTTACATTAAAGTTTTTATTTGGGGGAGTAGATTAGCTGTGTCTTTTCAGTTTTTTTTGTAATGAATTTACTGGGGGAAGGGAAGATGGAATTAATTTCAGTGCTTTGAAATGAGTTTTTCGTCTTAACATATTTTTAACAATTATTGGACAGAAAATTCATTTACGCCACTTATTTGGTTTTTTATAGTACAGCTGACCCGGAAGCGCTTAATGTATGCAGGTAAGGAATTCCTTTATAGTGTACATATTATAAATACATAAGATTATAGATACATAAATATTATAAGGACATTTTAAATTTTGCTGGGATTTTAAAATTGAGATTTCCCAAGACCTTTATTTTAAATCCTTAATTATTTCAGTGTAGAAAGAAACATACTTTTTTTTGTTCGGAGGAAAGGGGTGCGATTATCGAACATAAATTATAATATATTTTGTATCCAATTCCTCTTAATAAAAAGTCTGGACATATTATTTAATCCATCAACAATTTTTTTACTTTGCAATTACAGGCTTTCAGCCGGATCAAATCAGACGTAAGAACACAGCTCGTGCCAGTAGTCCATGCGTTAGATACTCTGCATTAATTATATGTTTTTTTTTATTATCCTGCTATATTTTTAGTCGTGAATATTCCTCAACTCAAATCTTCTCTTATCGCTTCCCTTTTGCTTAAGAATCAAATTAATCAAAAGGTCCTCCAGATTTTTCAATCAAAAGCTTTTCTCCGGAATTGTGTCCCCAATAAGATTTTATTGAATTCTGTACACATAAAAACTAGAACTCATTAGCTTCGCACAGCCAACGTTTTTCAGACCCGGACTTGGGGAAATTTAATTCACTCACAGATTTCATTGATTTCAGACAGTCTTATAAATGTTGAAAAAATTACTGGAATGATAACCGTATTTTTCCAAAAAATTCTTTTTTTTATAGGGAAATAATTTTGTAGTTGTAGAAAAAAGGTGCGATCTAAACCCATTAAGAAGGAGGAATTTTTGAAGTGACATATTCACGAGGTTTTTATTCTAAAATATTTGTATCCTTTCAATGAATGTGCTCAACTTTAATTTCACTTACTTTACTTTCACAGCCTTACTGCACAAAGCGTTTTTCAGTGCAATCGCCGGTAAGTAATTCAATGATATCACACTAAACTGACAACAATACAAAATTGACTAACAAAAAGCTTCCTCACGGGTCAGTTGCAGTTATTTTTGTGGGCCCCTTATGTTTGTTTGGAAATTTAGATTCACTTTTGATCAAAGCAATTTGTGTTTCAAACCTTGAATGTGAAATTAAACTTTCGGAGTCTTCAGTAGTAGAATTAAATTTTATATGTTTTGCAGAGGAGCTTGTTTCTTTAAGTACGACTGTAATGATTTTATTGTGACTGGAACATTTTTCTAATGATTTATTTTCTAAGGCTTTTATTATCTGCGGATGATTAAATAAGGACTGAACATAGTTTCAGCTTAATTTGGTGAGATAATTATTACATATTTAGATGGGACGAAAGGATTTTTTACAAGGACTCTTTCACTGGGTTTTCTCTAAAAAATAGTTTTGTCATTTCAAGAAATTGATTGAATTTTCATACCAGTTATTTTGATTTTACAGAAGCTAAATCAATGTACCCCAAGATGTTCACCAAGGGTAAGAAATCCAATGATATTATTGTGACTTAATAGTATTACAACCCTGACGGAATTAACTTCCTCACAGATCATTTCTAATGTCTGGTTCCAAGTCTTACCATTTCAGTTAATACATTCAGTTTTAATGACTCTTAATTTTTGGTTTTACAGAAACGACTGCACCAGTGAAAAAAAAGCCATCCGAGGGTAAGTAATTATTGGAATTCCATTTTTAAGACCAACAATAAATAGCGTTACAACGGTGACGGACTGAGCTTTATCACATATCATTAAAATCTCTGGTTATAAAAAAGACTCGTTCATGTATTGACTTAGAGCATTGTTTTCAAACTATGACATTCCCACGAGGCTATTTCTATTGTGAAAAGAAACTCACTTCGTATTTTGTCTTACAAACATAATTCGAATTAATTTAAATGTATTAATGTTACAATTAATTGCAGAGCTTATACGTAAATTGAATTCGAATACTTTGACTCAAGCACTGACTCACCTTAAATTATTTAGGGTTTGAAGGATAAAGCACAATAGTTGAATAAAATTTAGAATGTGCTAATCCCGTTGAATTAAAATGTTTCTTACAAATGTAATCAAAATTATAGAACGGACACGTCGAGGAATTGAACCATTTCCAAGAAATCAACTGGCTTCCCGAGCGCCCTCTGGCTCTAGGCCAATCTCAAGATCAACAAGATCAATCTCAAGAAATCTCCCAGACAGAGGAGCAGAGTTTCGACAAATAATAACCGAATTGTGACTCCTCGCATGGAACTCAAGTCCCTCCGAAATCTACTTTAAGCGTCCATATAAAATGTTGTGATTTATATGTGTTAATTTCGCAAATTATAACTTGTATCCTGCAAAATTAATCCGGATTAAATGTAATACGCTTGTTGGCCAAGCAATCATATAAGTCCAAATATTGAATATAAAAATGAATATTTTCTGTTCAGTTTAAACTATTGTTGGGATTATCAAAAGTAATAAAAATTTAGCTCTGTGCGTTGTTCAGCACAATATAAAATTATCCTTGGGTATTTTCCAGTGTAAAGTCAATCATTTTAAATTCTAGCAAAACTAATCATTTGCTTTTAATTGTCACTATTTATTTTCTAAACTCATTGTTGATTTTAGATAGTACAGATGATTTCCTAGCATCTTTTCGAATTTTTGAATAATTATTCCGGTAAATCCTACTAAAAAAATTAAGGAAATTTAGAAGGTTCAATTATACAAAGAATCCTCTGCATATAGCAATTTACTGGAAACTCAAGCAGTTATCAATGTTTATCGAGAAGGATAATGGTCTACTTACAGCCTCCTTACTCCACTCATCTTGTTTGAAATTCATAACTGCATCCCTCCACTACAGTAATAGCATTTTACCTCTACAGGGAAACAAATAATTGAATTTACGCTATAGCTCCTTACAAAAAAAAATGTATCCTTTAATATGGGATGTGTTTTACAAAGCGTCCTTTCATTTAGAGTTTTTCCATTCAAACTCCCTGAATCCAGTTTACTAAAATGTTCACATACTGGCTTTCAATACTTGTATATTTTAAATTATGATAGTGTCGAACCTATATCTGAGTGCACTTATTTGATACTCGATAGCTCCTGAATATTATCTGTAAATTCTCGCTGTACATTTCTGTGACTTTTCCTATCATTGTCAGCAACAGTTCTCACTCCTATTTCTATAGCCTGTGTATCCAGGGGCTGAATTCATTTGAAGTTAGTATTTAGAAATCGGTTGTAGTAGTGCAATTGCAATCTCTATCAGGCTTAGAATTGGATAAGGGATAGAAAAGTATTATTTTCTGTTATTCTAATAATTCTCAGAATTCAAGTGTATTTTTCTTAGGTTAGAATGAAAATCAGTTTAGTTTTGGCCTTTTTGGCACTTATTTTGGACATTACATTCGGAGAACTGATTCCGGGAAGGATCCAGGCTCCTCGTGTCAAATTAGAGAGTGTCCGCCATGTTCGAAGTCCTATTGAAATGTACCACTCCTATTTAGCATCTCAAATGTTTGGATCTCAACCAGGTACAAGAAAAAAAGAAAGTAACTGAACATGCGGATAATTCCACTGAATAATTTTATTGAAATGCAATGCTCTCAGTCTTGTCTGAAATATGTCTTTTGTTTTGTTTCCAGCTCCAAATGATCGTACAGCAAGAGGCAGGCGGGGTAAGTTTCCATTTTTGAGGGCACATAATATATAGCATATCTTATAATTATTCCATTGACCCTGCTTCATATTGCATATGATATGAATTTATATCGGCATAAATAATTTTCGTTAATTTTGTATCCTCTTTTGTTTTTCCAGAGATGGACCCCGTCACTGTCAAAATACTCACCATGAGTAAGCCGATTTATAGAAATGACATTTCAGGGCTGAATTTAATTTTTTTAATCGGAGACTTTCAAAGACAGGAATGATTTTAGTATTCCCTTTACAATGTTATGTAGACATTCTTTTAGATTACATTTTAATAGTAAAGCTGTTCTTCTGTTTTGCTCAAACCATCATGGGAATAAAACATTGCTTCAAAATATTCTTTCTGGAATTATCATCTTGGTCATGTCCTGAATGTAATAATTCCTTGTAATAAAATTATATTTTCTCAAACCGGGGCCCTATGCGATTATAATAGATTTTAACAGTTTTTTTTTCAAGGAACTTTTTCGAGTTTTTTTTTTATTGAAGTTTTTATCGACTGGTCATGGTGTGATAAATGGTTGTAATTTACTAGTCTCAAAGTTCAAGCTCGTGCACACATTTTTGTGGACGGAATTTTGAGTAGTGACTGTGAGTAGTGAGGATTGGAATTAATTATTCTCAGCTTTTAATGAGGAAATGAAATTCAACATTGCCTTGTTTTTTGCAGTGAAAACTGCAATTAGGAGGATGATAAAAGCGGGTAAGGAATTTTTTAATACTGGAATCAACATTATAGGACTAACAATAAATTCCCTGATTCTAATAATTCTCAAAATCTTCAAAATCGTCCTCTTAAATTATTTCCTACACACTAATTATTCAAACGATTCCGCTCTACTAATAATATATTTTTTAGGAGTTAAATAATTCCATTAACTTTAACACCATTTATTTTTATTTTTAGGTGTTCCTAAGCAAGATGCACACGGTAATAATTCAATTGATGCAGCTATAGCAGTAGTTATTACTATGCTAATTGTGAATTGAATTGAATTGTATTTATTTTATTTTTTCATTGTCTCTTACTTTTTTCACAGAAAAAACAGGTTACGCCTTTGATGCTGCAATCGCAGGTAAGGAATTGAACGTGTTATAAGAACTAAATCAAATCTATCGGCTGACTAATTGTAAGCTTTTTCACAGCTCATTAGGAATAATCTTTGTGGTTATTTTAATAATTTCAAATTTTTATTTAAACCCTGATGGCCGTGAAATTATATTTTCTAACAATTTCCCATGATTTTTCCAAGTCCTCAGTATTGACATAATTATTACTGTAACATTTAATTTATTTTAGGGATGAGCACAAGCCTTTTTCAAAGGGATTTTAAGGATTTTGGCTTCTCGGGGACATTTTTTTAAATATGTTCTAATTTCTTAAGATTTTGTTACATGCATGCTCTTTTATGTGTAATTATTAGCTATTTACTAAAAGGGACGCATGAAATTTTTCCAACTGACGTTTCCACGAGGTTTTAATTCTAATATAATTTAACATTTCTGCGAATTCCTTCATCTGACATGTTACACTTTATTTAATTTTGCAGAATTTAAGCAGAAATTGAATGCACTAGGAAATCCGAGTAAGTAATCGAAATGCATTTTTATCACTGAATAAAACCAAAAAACTGATGGGCTGACGTCGCCATAAGTTGCTTCTAATTTGTGGTTCCAAAATAAAAAAAACTGAATCCTATTTTGATTTGAGAATAAAATTCGAAAAAATTTGCGTAAAGTAATTTTGAAAAGTAATCTCAGAACTTATAAGTAACGATGCATCGTATTTTGGCTCCAGCTTTAAATCCAAAATCGCCAATGGATTTTAACAAGAGACTGGAAAATAAATTCGGTTAAAATTTAAATCACATTTGTTTTTAGAAACTTGAGTGTTTTGTCAAGTTCGAGACACTTAAAATAAGTCTTTTTTTACTGATTTCTTTTCATTGGATTGTTTAATAATTCTCTGAAATGAGCTTCCCACAGAACCTGGATTCATTGCAGAAGCCCATGATAAAATGCAATCTGGTGTTTGAAATTGTATTTCATAAAAGGATCCCAAAAAAATAATTACTTCGGATTTTTATTTGATTCAAAGTAGGATCAGGTGTTTTCTTGTATGATTTTTTAGGCGTTTGACATAATATAGAATGTGCGAATCCGGAGAAATTTAAATGTTTTTAATAAATTGAACTATTTATTGAAAATTATTAAATTTATAGAACCTCAAAAGCAACCTGAATCGAGACAACTGACCCAGAGTTCCACTGGATCTAGTCGTCAACCAATCAAGAGATCACCTTCCCCTCGGAATCTTCCAGGACCAGGACAAGCCCTTCGATACAAATAGACTAACTTCAATTCCTAGCCTCGTTCTACAGTCCCTTAGAAAAATATAATGTAAAAGTTGACTCTTTACATTGCAAGCATAGTCCTCTATTTTAAGCATACACTAAAAATGTTGAATTGTTATATGTTTGGAGTAGTCAAAGTTTTGTATTTATAAAAGTTTTGTATTTAAAAAATAATTGATATTGTTGTGTATAAATAGTTGTTTATTTCCACGAAAAGCTTTCCACTGCGTACTGTTCAAAACAATTTAAAATTGACCCGCGTTTTCTGGAGTAAATCATTCAATTTAATTTATTGCAATATTAATTACCCATAATTCAAACTGTCGGTTAATTTCAAAACTTATTTGTGGTTTTTGACTCCCGCTGTTTTCTAAGAGGTTTTCAATTTCTCAGTACTTATTGTGAGGAAATTGTAGTAAAAAACCCCGGCATTTTTATTGGCATTTGTAGACACATTTGATTAGAATAATTGATGAATTTTTAAATATAATCTAAAATAACTCATTTAGTTGCAGGAATAGCTTGCAGTTAAGGAGCAGAGCCTTAATTCATATATGTAGTCATTTTAATAGACTTTCAATTTTTTTATTTAATGCTCGTTGTAATGATAAACGTCTTGAATTATTCCAACTTCAGTGAAACAATAACTTGGAAATGCTGGAGTAACTTTTCAAACAATTCCAGGAAAACATTATCTGGACTCATGCCATCTATCTATGACTAGGGAAAAAATAGGTGGTTTCGGAGTCTTACACTTTTTGTGTTTTGTGGCTCCAGTGAACTTCTTTAATACTGTCGGAAATTGTTATTTTGCTTCAACGTACATGGAAGTATGTACGACCTCGAAATAGCACAGCTCCGAAGAGAGTCAAAAATTTGAGACGTCCAGGGCTGCAAGTACAGTGAGATCATAATTTCGTGCTGAAATCTGCAATTCCAGAAGAATTAAATTCTTCTAATATTCCGAAGTGAGAATTTCGTAAATTTTAAATAATTATGAATTAACAATTATTTATCTCATTCACGCCATTTTCTAATCGCAACAGGTCAATTTCCTATCCATATCTTAATCTAATCGACTTTAATCTCCCAGACACAGCAAGTGTCATTTACAGTGACTTTCACATTTGCCTGCAAAGTACGTACATATATAAATTCTCTGTAATAAAAACAAAATATTACTATTATCAAACTACACTCTTGTACACAAATATGGTGCACCGTTAAGACGGAATCAATTTAAAGCATTTTGTTTCTGAAAAGAGTATCGTTTACATGAAACCAACTTTTCTCCTTCCAGTGATGTGTTTTACAAAGTGTGCTTTCATTTGTAGAATGTACTCTTTCCATTCAAGTTCTTTGGGTACAGTTTATTAAAATGTTCACAAGTTGCTTTACAATTTTTGCATATTTTGATGCATTTTAACGTTGAGCCTTATCAAGCCCGTATGGGACTCAGTAACTCATGAATATTACCTGTAGATATTTCTCCCGAGCTTAATTTCTGTGACTTTTCCCCTCAACCACAGGTCTCGTTCCTGTTTCTGTACCTTGTAGTCCCAGACATAGGAATTAGTTTCAGTGGACACTTAGAAATCCAGTAGTAATTACAATTCCAGCTGTAGTGAGATTCAGCTTGGATTAAAGGAAAGGCAAGGATTTTTTTCTGCTCCTCTAATTTTAAAAATCAAAATTTTAGTTGCAGTCAGTTAGAATGAAAATCAGTGGCTTAGTATTGGCCTCCTTGGCAATTATCGTGGACGTTACATCTGGAGAACTGATTCCAGGAAAGATTAAATCTCCTCGGATCAGGCTAGAGAGTGTCCGTCATGTTCGAAGTTCGGTTTTAATGATCCACGAAGGCTCAGTATTCCAGGGAACTCAATCAGGGACAATTAGTCTTTTAATAGTCTCCGAATTAAAGTGTCGACTTCCGTAGGCTTTATTTAGCATTCATTTTGTACTCCTATAATTTTCCCCACCAGGGAATTATTTACCATAAGGATTTACCACAGCAGCAAGGATGTAAATAAATTAACCTTAAATAAATCCCTATAAGGGTTCATTTGCAAATAGCCTTTGAAACCTTGGAAACGTGTGGCAGTAATCCAATGCTGTAATACGTATAATTATATGTATGTATGTACATAATATGAGTTAATCTTTCAAGTCTCGTATGAATTATGTCTTTTGTTTTGTTTCCAGCTCCAAATGCTCGTACAGCAAGAGAAAATCCGAGTAAGTTTCCATTTTTGAGGGCACATATTCTTATAATTCCATTGACTCTGCTTCATAATAAATGTGAAAAAAAAATTATCACAGGATGCATTCCGATAAAATGATCCCATTCAAATATTTATATATACTTCGATACATATTTTTGTTCCCTGTAGTTTCAAATTCCCCGGTGTGATTTTGTCTGCAGAATTTAATTCATCCAGTTTTGATTATTTTTCCAATTAGTAATTAGCTCCAATTCATTTGCATGCCTGATACTTGACTCAATTTATATTTCGATTCATTTGTAAATTCCTCATTGAACGCAATATAAATCTGAAGAATTCACATTGTCCTTTAAGAAATTTGACTTTAAAAATGGTCATTTTCAAAGCTACAAACAGAGGAGGACAGCCAGATTTTTTTAAGAGACGAGGAAGGAGACTTAAATTTTGAACTTAACTCAGTCACATTCCTCACCCATCTCATTACGATTAAATATATTCATTACACTCTAATAACATTTACTGTGTTTTTACAGAGGTCAGCAAGAAAAAGGTTCGTAAGGGTAAGCAATTAAAAAATTATATTGAGACTAAGCATTGTAACGTTACGCTTCTGCATGACTGTCAATGTACATTTTTATTGAATTTATTTTGATCGTAAATTCCAAGCACTCAGTACGACAGTACCTCAGTACTGTCCGGTATATGACACATACATTCCCAAGTATTAATAAAAACCGAATTCTTCTCCTAATCCGTCCTTTGAAGCCTGAGCTTGCTTAAGTTACTTTGACTACAGTATTGAGGTTTCTAATAGTTTTATTAAATATTGAGATTCAGTAATAATAATAGGAATTTTTTTGTAGTATAATTCTGAGAAACTAGTGCTCTCATTGAGCTACATCCTCCAGTTTGTACGTCACATTTGCACTTAAATGTGTATGAAAAAGTTCCTTTGATGACAGTGTTTGGAACACTGACTTAAGTCAGTGTTCTTCCTAACATATTTATTTATGAGGAAATAAATTCCCATAATTTTGACTTCTTCTTGTTTTGTTTTGCAGCTCATGACCCCTATGCTCTGGAGATACTAAAAAGAAGTAAGCCGTTTAATGGAGGTCGACGGACCCAGCTCTACAGAATGATATTAATTTTTAAATCGGAAATTCATTTAAAAACTAAAATTATCCCAAAATTCCTTTACAATGTTTCGGAGAGATTCTTGTTCTGTTCTAAATGGAAATGTCATAACTTGTAACAATATTTTTCTCAAACTCTATATGAGTAGCAAGTGCTCCAGATTTTTCTATGCATGTACATAGAATGCTTGCCTAAATCGTTTCCCGAATAATAATTTAGACAAGTCTTTAATTCACTGTAACAAAAGCAGTTCCTTTCAAACCGGTACACTGTGAGATTATTTTCAATTTTAATGATTTTATTACAGGAAATCTTTCAATTGTGTTTTTTCCATTGAAGGTTTTCTTGAGGGGAAATGAAATAGTTGTGTGTTTTCACAGTTTTGTGGAATTCATTCATTGGGAAGGGAAGATTGGGACTATTTAGTCAATGCTTGTAATGAAGTTTTCCTCCTGAAATTGTTTTTACATTTGAATATAATTTTCATTTGAGCTTAACGTTAATTTCTACGTTATTTTCAGTTGCTCCGTCAAGGAAGAAAATGCAAAAGGCGGGTAAGGAGATGATTAAAATTCGTATATATTATTATAATACATATTATATTATTTATTTACCTATAATTATACCTATTCTTATATATATTATATAATCAGAGCCCTAGCAGATTATTTACAATGCAATAAATTCAAATTACTTGAACTCCATTCTATTTCTTTCAGGTGTACCAAAGCAGAAAATTGCAGGTTAGATTTCAAATCACGTTATTGCTACAAAATATTTCTGCTCTGAGCTTAATGTAGAAGCCATTTTTATTCTTCTGTTGGTTTTTTAAATCTTGAACATTCTTCAAGCGAACTAATCTGAGCCTTCCCTACGTATTTACACTATAATGGAAATATTCTGTACTTTTAAAATTACAACTTGATCTTCTTTTGCTTAAAAAGAAAAATAAGCCTTGAGCTATTACAAATTTTGAGAACTATTTCCGAAATAGCGTCCCAATTATGATTGTATTGTAGTTTGTACCAAAACTGGGATAGAGTTTTACAGCGTCATTTTTATAAGATCCGGACAACGGGAAGGTTAATGTGCTAAGTTTTCCTTGATTTCTTAAAGATTTATTGATTGTTGATAAAATGGTGTAAATATATAATGTGGGTATTTGATCAAATATTTGTGTGTATTTTTTAAAGAATAATTTTTTATTTTTTTTATTTATTTTGCAAGAAAATAATTTCTAACTCGTAGAAACAATGTTCTCGTGTGATCTGGACCTGTTAAGATGGGAGGAAATTTTCGAAGTGGCATTTTTATGGAGTTTTATACTTAAACATTTCAGCAAATTTGTTTACTATTAACGCTACCTGCTTTTTTTCACAGCACTTGTCCTGAGCGCTCTAAAAAAACCCGCAGGGGGTAAGTATTTGAATAATGCAATTATTTCAGATATGAGCATAATTTCACCAGCATTTTTGTTGACAATTGTTACCAATTGGAAGGAATGATTACAAATTTTTCAACCTGAAATTTTCCACGAGATTTTTATTCGAAATAGTTGTAACGCTTAAAAAATTAATTTAACATTGATGCCATCTTATTTTTTATTTTTACAGAAGTGATATCAACACTGTTGCACATGCCACCCAAGGGTAAGCTTTGGAGTAGCAATTTAAGGATTAACACTAAATAATTGGACAACGGTGACTGTGTTTCCTCAAAGATCATTTATAATTTGTGGTTCCAAAGAAGAACTCGTTAGTGTGTTGACTTATGAGCATAGTTTCAACAGAATTTTTGTTGATAATTGTTGCCCATTTCAAAGAATGATTCAAATTTTCCAAACTGAGATTTTCTTCCGGGTTTCCATTTTGAAATAGTCTAACATTTCAATAAATTAATTTAATTTGATGCCACCTTTTTTTTGTTTTTACAGCGTTGTTTGCATCAGCGATGCATTCCATATCATCGGGTAAGCACGGAATGCCATTGTAAGGGCTAACAAAAAATTACATGACAACGGTGCTGACTCAGCTACATCACAAATCATTTGTAATGTGGGATTTCAAAGAAACACTCGTTCTTGTATTGAATTTTGAGCATATAGTTTCAACGCCGTTTGTATTGTTGATTGTTAACCACTGGAAGGAATTATTGAAGTTCTCCAAAGTCATATTTTGCATGACGCTTTCAATCCGAAATACTTATTATAAACAATTTCGAAAATTCAGGTAATTTTGATGCCACTTAATTTTTGTTTTTACAGAAACCAAAGCACCAGTGAAAAAAATCCCACCCCATGGTAAGTTGCAATGACGTTATTAGGACTAACATTAAATCACATGGCAACAGTGACGGACTGAGCTTCCTTACAAATCATTTATAATCTCTGGGTCCAAAGAAGCATCCGTTTGCGTATTGACTTATAAAAATTGTTTCAACAGAATTTTTCTTGTTAATTGTTATCTATTGACAGGAAGGATTGAAATGTTTAAATCCGACGTTTTCCAAGAGGTTTCCATTCCAATATGGTTTAACCATTTTAGAAAATTCATTCAATATTGATGCAATTTAATTATTTTTACAGGAACGAAAGCGCCAATGAAAAAACCTCAAACCCAGGGTAAGAATGGAAATAGCATTTTTAAGACTAACAATAAATGACAACAATTACGTAGTGAGCATCCTCACTGATCGTTTAAAATCTTAGGCTTCAAAAAAACTCGTTCATGTACTGACAGTACTTACAATTAGTAGCATAATTTTCAAACTGACATTTGGTTCCGAATTGTCTTACCATTTCAATAAATGCATTCAATTTTGATGCCAGTTAATTTTTGTTTTCACAGAAACGATAGCACCGGTGAAAAAAATCCCTCCCCAGGGTAAGCATTTGGAATGACATATTGAATACTAACAATAAATAACATGACAACGGTAACGGACTGAACGTCCTGACACGTCACCTCTTATCTCTGGTTCTACAAAAATTTCGCGTTCAAATATTGCCTGAGTTTTCAAACTGACATTTTCAAAAAGGATTTCACTCCAAAATAGTGTTAGGGTTTCAGTAAATTCATTCAATGTTAATGCAATATATAATTTTTATTTTGCAGAAATGCAAGCCTCAGTGATGTATCACACACCTCAGGGTAAGTAATCTTCCTCACCTTCCTCAGTGCATTTTTTATGTTTATTGTTACTTATTGGGAGGGATGGTTACAATGATGTTTCAATCTAACATTTTCCACGACGTTTTCATTCACCAATCTTACCATCTCAGTAAATTCAATTTTGATGCCACTTAATTTTTATTTTTGCAGAAACGCAAGCACCAGTGCTGTATCTTCCACCCTCGGGTAACTAATGGAGCGGTATTATTAGAACTTATAATAAATATTTTTATGTTATGTATAACATAACAACACAGACGGACTGAGCGTCCTCCCTCGCCACAACACTGACGGACGAAACTTCCTCACAAATCCTTTATAAAATTTCGGTCCAAAGAAACATTCTATCGCGTATTGACTTATGAGGATAGTTTAAGCCGCATTTTGGTTGTCAATTATTATCAATTGCAAGGAATTACAAATTTTCCAATGTAACATTTTCCGCGAGGTTTTGATTTCAAAATCAGCTTACCATCCCAGAAAATTTGTAGAATTTTGATGACACCTAATTTTTATTTTTGCAGAAACTCAAGCACCAGTGATATATATCCCACCCACGGGTAAGTAATAGAAACCCATTCGTAGGACTCAAATTAAATAACGTATTAAAACACCGACGGACTGAGCGTCATTGCTGGTCGTTTCTGATCTATGTTTCCAAAGGAAGACTTGTTCGTGTATTGACTTATGAGCATAGTTTCCGCGAGGCTTCCATTCCGAAAGAGTTTCAGCGTTTTAGTAATTTCATTCAATTTTGATGCCACATAATTTTTTGTATTACAGAAATAATTATTGCACCAGTGATGTATCACCAACCTCAGGGTACGTAATGAAATAGCATTATTAGTATTAACAATAAATAAATAACATTAGTAAACTGATGGACTGAGATTTCCCAGAGATCAGTTGTAATCTTTGGCTATAAAAAACAAAATAGTTTCAACATTTAAATAAATTCGTTCAACTTCCATTAAATGTTTTTCAGAATGGGAGTACACTGCTAGCGCTCAGTACGCACAATCAAACTCGGGTAAGTAATCGAACGACATTTTGAGGACCTAATGAAATTACATTGACGGGCGGAGCCCTTACAAGTCGTTTCTGGTCTTTGCTTGCAAAGGAACAGTCGTTCGTGTATTGACTTCTGAGGATCGATTTAGCCGTATTTTTGCTGATAAGTGTTACCTGTCCAAAGAGATGATTAAAATGTTTCAATCTAATATTTGCCGCGAGGGTTTCATTCCAAAATAGTCTCTCCATTTCTGTAAATTGGTTCAATTTTGATACAATTTAAATTTTGCTTTTGCAGAAACGCAAGCACCAGTGATGTATCTCCCAGCCCCGGGTAAGTAATGTAACGGCATTATTAGTTCCAATAATAAATTCCACAGATAGATTTCATTCTGATATTGTTTTAGCGTTGAAGTATATTCATTCATTGTTGATGCAGGATAATTTTTAATTTTACAGAGAAGCAAGCACCAGTGATGTATCTCCAGCCCCATGGTAAGCTAAGGAATAACATGTTTAAGACTAACAATAAATAACATGACAGTGATTGACTGATCAACATAATTTTTAAACTGAAATTTCCACAAAGATTCCATTCCGAAAGAGTTTCAGTAAATTCCATCAATTTTGATGCCACGTATTTTTTATTTATTGCAGAAATGAATGCACCAGTGATGTATAATCAACCTCAGGGTAAGTAATGGAAGTAATTATTAGGACTAACATTAAACGACATGCCAAAACTGGCGGACTGAGTTTCCTCACCTGTCATTTCTAATCTTCGGTTCCAAAAAAACTACATAGTTTCAATAATTGAATAAATTCATGTTCCATTAATTTATTCTTTCAGAATGGGAATATGCAAGTACAGCATACGCGCAATCAGACTCGGGTAAGTAATCGAGCAACATTTTTAAGACTAAATAAAATTGCAACTGTGACGGGCGGAGCTCCTTACAAGTCATTTCTATTTCTGATCTTGGGTTCCAAAAGAACA
The DNA here is from genome assembly GCA_947179485.1 of Allacma fusca. Taxonomy (NCBI): domain Eukaryota; kingdom Metazoa; phylum Arthropoda; class Collembola; order Symphypleona; family Sminthuridae; genus Allacma; species Allacma fusca. The sequence goes on from OX359245.1 coordinate 37,401,851, forward strand.
GTCGTTCGTGTTTTGACTTATCATCATAGTGTTAATGAAAAGTCAATGCGATTTTAATGATCTTATCCTGTCAGGGACATTTTCCAATGCGTTTTGCTTCCGTAAGCTTTTATTACCTACGAGCTATAATCATAGATTAAACTTAATTTTAATTGATTGTAATTTGCCTTTAGCAGATTGGGTGGACTCTGGTACTGCGCCTGTTCAACTTTACTCGGGTAAGTAATGGAATGACATTTTTAGGACTAAATACAATAATTACATCACTGACGGTCGTAAAACTGGCTAACCCCCTCACAACTCGTTTCTACTCTCTGCTTCCAAAACACAAAATTAGTTTGTATTTTAACTTCAAAATAAAATTCAAAATACTTTCGTGGGGTCAATTTTAAAAACTATTCTCAGGATATATACATAACTTAATGTAAAATATTTTGAGACTATAGCTATAGCTTAACATACACTTCCGCTTCCCCTGCTTAGAAATTATGTTGGTATGGGGTTCATTGGGAAAATCTCTCTACATGTTCAAGTTTTTATTTTATTCTGAAATATTTTATTGCGGATTTACTTCCTTGTATTAAACGTCATTTCTGCCATCTGAAGAATTTTTATAATTTAAATAAGTAAAAAACAGTTACATTGTTACGATGATATCCATTCCTTTAAAAAAAATGCATCTTATTTTAAAGCGATTTCATTCATTTTATTCCTTTAGCTTTTCCTTTAGCTAACTCCTTTAGCTCCTCCCAAATAAATGCTTTAATGCCTTAAACTTGAATTACCTATAAAATATAATTTGTAGTTTCACCAAATTAATTTTTATAGACAATTGTTAGACCATTAGAAGTGATGAACAAAATTGCCGTTCTCATGAGGTTTTCATTATAAAACAGTTTTAAAATTTTGATAAAACCATATCACTGAAATTGTTTTTTGTAGATTATGTGGACACGAGTTATGTACCCGCAGGCGCCACAGTACCCATGGACGCCAATATACCCATGGAAGTCAATACACCCATGGTCTCGGGTTAGTAATTCCATAATGTTTTTATTGCTAAATAAAATTACAGTACTAAAGGGCTAAGCCCACTCACTGGTCCCTTTTAATCTCCAGTTCCAAAAAACAGGATATTTTGGCTTCAAATAAAAATTTCACAGATTTTGTGTAAACCAGATTAGAAAATAACCTCAGAACTTAATTATAGATAATTTAATGTACAGTATTTTAGCTCGAACATTAAATCCATAATTTTAAATGGATTTTAATACGGAACTTTGAAAAATAGCTAAAATGAAAATCACATTTAAAAACTGGATTGTAGAAAACAAGAAATGTAAAATAAGGATTTCTTGATACAGATTTCTTATCTTGGGATTGCTTAAGAATAGTCTGCAATGAACCTCGCAAAAACCCTGGATTTATTGCAGAAGCCCATGAAATGCAATCCGGTGTTTGAAATTGTATTTTATAAAAGGAATCCAAAAAACATTTACATCGGATTTTTCATATATAATGGATTCAAAAGTGTGATCAGACGTTTTTGTTTGTTTTTCTGACCTTTGACAAAATGCAGATCCGGATAAAGTCAAATTTTTCTTACTAATGGAATTAAATTAATTATTATAGAAAGTCAATGGACTGAACCATTACCATTGGAAAGGCCAATTACCCGAATATCCTCGGACTATAGACGTCAACCAATCAGAAGACCACCCAAGCAGCACAACGACGTCAATAGAACGTTGAATACACGTTTAACCCAGAAACCATATACGTTTACGTAACGTGAACAGATGGTGTGTAGTTCGTTGAGAAAGCGTTTTTTTCACGTCGAAATGTCCGCAGATCGCTATACATGTACAATAGGATAGAAACGTCAAAGTAACGTATAATATATACGAATAATCCACGTAAAAGCTATACCTACTTTTGCACGTTTGTCAGTACAATAAATGCTGCTTGCAGAATTATAGTAATGATAATAAAGTGAATTTTAGAAATAAATAATCAAGTCCCGCTACAACTTTTATCAAGTTATTACTTAAATAATGATTACGGTTTATTAAATGCATTATGGAGAATAATAATATGGATTCCAATATGCTCCAAAAACTGAAGACGAATTCACAATATTAACAAATAATATCAATCATTTCAAATATTCCAATAATAAAATAAATTCACCAATATGTTCAAATAATTAAAGTTACAATATATAAAATTATTACAATTCGCGCGACTTCATTCAATTATAAAGATGTATTAATAAAAGTCTAAAAATTATTAGAAATAAAGTGAACGCTGCAACTATTGGTCAGAAACCCACCGTCCAACTTCACTCCAACCTTTCGCAGTTCCTTTTCTTCAATCTAAAATTTTTGGGACAAATATTCACAACAAATATAAACTCCTAAACAAATGACATGGTTAAATACTATATTATAAAATTCGGCATTCGTTAATTACTTCAGTCTTGCAGGAGCTTGTTCCAGCCAGTCCTTCGTATCTGCTTCGTACACGATTCGTTTACAGTCAGGATAGTTCACCCTCACAGCAGCTAAAAATAATTGTTGATATTTAAAGCTTGCATTCAATAGTCTACAATGTAAAGTTAATACATGAGGAAATATTGTCGTAAACACATTCAGCAACAGTTAAGTACACCCTTATTGGGTACCCGAATAGCCCAGTTGAAATTGGATGCAATGTCATCCGTGTGGCAAGCCACTCATGCTTTTCTAATGCACGATTCTGCCCCACCACCGCCCATATTCGATAACAAATGAATCCAGAGCAAACCAATAATAAAACGTTATTCCCGATAACATGACGATCTTTGAACTCGATTTTTCAATTAAATTACCAGTTCCGACTTATATGACAGATCTTCGGAAACATGGCTTTCGAAATCGTCTGAACTGTATCGAGTGATGCTCTATTCTGCTGTCCAATGGGAAGTATACTCGCCTTCAGTGATTCAAGAACTTTTGTGTGCTGAAGTTGCCTGAATTTAATGGTCTCTAATGAGCACAGACGTTTCGAAGCCTATAAAACCCAAAATAGCACGTACTTACGATTAACACTAAGCCCAATAAATCAATGTAGCAAATAATGACCTGAAATGATTTCTACTGATGTTGACGTTTGTAGTTGCTTCAATGAAAATGCACTTGATCTACCCAAGTTGATTTTAACTCCGAGATTTACTTGACTAGTACAGTTTTAGGGTTTTTTGGTTTTCTCAAATCATCAACAATATTTTGTGGGATGTTTAGTGGGTCCACAATGGACTTTCTACTAGTTTCAGATTCTGATTTGCTTGAGTCTAAGCTTTCGTCGATCGAAACAAACTGTGCGGTAATAGGTGGTGAAATCAATTTACGAATCGATTGATATAATTCTTTCTTGGTCGCCGCTGCAAAATTGAAAAATAATCATCAAGCAAAGCAGTAATTAAACTTTCTATGCTTAATTAATATCAATCTGAGGGGACCTGTAAAGTAAGGTCCACATGTTAATAAAATTCAATCATTTTTGGTAGACCAATGCAGGGCACATAAAAAACACGATGTATGGTAAACGGTGCACCGAAATTTGCATAGTACACATCCGACACACGGACAACTTTCGTTTTGTGCAGGGAAACCCAAATTTTTACAAGAATGTTAACTAATTTCAATTCTATATCTTGATTCGTGCTTGGTAGACATTCTTTCGTGGTATATTTGAGTAATTTTGAATTTTTTTGAAACTTCAATCTAAAGGAAACAAAACAGGAAGCCTCACAATCTTCAAAATGTCATAAAATGATCCAACCGATGAATACAATATCGTCGAAATTTTGGAAGGGCGTACAGAAGCATTGTCCCTGCGGCAAATTTAAATAATAAAAAGGGGTTCAAAGTTCTCAAAAATTCTAAAAATTTCAAAACAATTTTTAAACGAACGTAGAGAAAAATTGCCCTCTTCGTCGGTTAGTTTCACGAATTTTTCAAACTTTTAAGAGTATTCTGTTTAATAAAAATGTTAAGTAATTACTCAAATATACCGCGGAGGCATTTATTCGGAACCTCTTTGCCGAAATTCGATAATATTGTGGCCACCAGATATAAAAAAATTCAGAATGTTTAGAGAATTTTAATCATTTTTGAAAATTTCGAGAGAATTTTGTTCCCTGAAAAATTCCAAAATTGCCCGTATGTCGGATACTATGCAAATTTCAGTGAAACTTTCACCATACACCGTTTTATTTATTTGCCCAAAAATGATCGAATTTTATTGTAATGAGGACTTTACCTTATAGGTTCCCTGTAAATCAACTGAATTTACAAATTTTCAACTTGCCTTCTGGTTTAAAAATGTTTCTTGTTCGTTTTGAGGGATTTTTAGCCTCTATTCCGATATCTGACATCACCTCTGCTTTATGAGCTCCCACCCTTGCTTTCTCCAATGTTGCATAAATATCAATAACTTTTATAATTATTAGGTAATCTGTATTGGGTGTGCCCATTTAATATGTGAGGAATCTAACAAATAATTCTACGTTTTCTTTTTAGGATTTGTAACCAAAATAAACATAGTATCCTTTTATGTTGTCGGGATGCTTCTTCCAGTCCTCCGAATGAGTAACACACGATTTAATTGCTGCAGTAATTTTTGTAGTGTTCCGAAAATTCGGCCAATAACACCAGTCCGAATCATCGGTGATTCATTTGGTCGGCACAGATTCCACTACATTTGTCTCCGAGAAAAGCACTACAGTGAATTCCATACTGATCTATAAAAAATGTGGAAGAGTAGAATATATCACAATTATTTTTAAATGGTAACCGCATGTATTTTTTAGAAACTGAATCAAGGGACCAGACACGTGCAGATGAATAACTGTTACAACAAACGCTTAAAATATTTTAGTTTGAGGAATCACAAGGGGATTTGAAAGCGTCGGAGTAGCTCACTACTTTTTCACCAACTACGTACAAATTTGGATCATCCGCTATAAAATTTAAGCACTTTATTGAGGTCCCGCGTTTAAGTTGGCAGTTTCTGTCGCTACTAGACAGTTTTAGCGTAAAACTCGAAATATTTGCCACTTTAAACTGTTTTGAAGAAGTAATGCTCAAATTTGGTCCAGCTGAATGATTTTGACCTAGTTGAGGAACAACTTGACAACCAGGCTCCCAACGTGTATACCTTGCACGTTAAGCACTTCACTTTCCTGTGCAAAATCAGCCAAGTACAAACTCAGGACAAAAGGTTTCGGAGTACAATGATAAATACCAATGACAAATGGCCTTGATTTCGGAATATTTGAAACCCAACCTAGTATTGGCCATAACTGTGAATTGCTGCTCTGGGAGTACGGGGCACAGTCGATTATTACATCCAAATATATAATAGGCATGAAAAAGTGTATCGTTTTCAATTCTACCTCAATGTGTTTATTTTCCGGATCCGATTTTCCTTGAAGTGACCTGACAAGTAAAGTTGAAGTTACTGTGAAGTCTTAAATAATGTCCATGCATCGTTTGGAAGTGCAACATTTAAATCACAACCGTTAAGGATTTTCAAAAGTCTTGAGGTTGAACAATGGTTAATATTTTCTTCCAGAGCCCAAATCCTTAAATGCTCCTGTAAATCTTCTTTTCTTAATTCTGGAACTTTAACTTCAATTGTATATTAATTACGGTAGGATGAATCACTATTACTATTATTTGTACATTTAATATTATAATTAGTTTGATTTTGATTTTGTACACTGAGCTTGAAATTATTAGAGGTTTTCTGAGGACAGTTTTCAGCCGGCGCTTTTATTTGATTAAACATACTTAACTTCTTTGCTGTTGCTGAAACTATTATCCTCCTCATGTGACGTGCACTGTATTTGAGCATTTAATGAAACTATAATAATCAGTCACTTACCCGTGAAATTATTAACTGTAAAAAGAAACTTGATCCAGTGATGGTGGTAATTTGGTCACACGTCCGCCGCCACATGCAAAGATGAAACATTTACAGTTTGAGAATAATTACACGCTGAGCCGCATGCGCGTATTATTTTTAAGATTATTCAACGTATTTTTAACGTAGAGGTTCTACCGATATATGTTCGTACAAAACAAACGTGCATAAAACGTTTAGTTCAGGGGTGGTTGAAACAGATACTAAATATCTACATAATTTAAACGTTTCAGGTTTCAGTTGTGCTGCTTGGGCATCAGCTACTCGGAATCAATCTGGCCCAGGACACACGTAGGCGAACTTCAGTCCCTGCCCTCGTTCTGCAGTCTCTCGGAAAACCAAATTACAAATTATCTTCTCTGTTGATGTTCTTCATTTTACAGAAGAGTTAATTTAAATCCCATTCTCAGTGAGCTACTTTAAGAAAACACCTAAAATGTTGAATTAACTGTTCCATGTATAATTTGTATCTTACAAAAAGGTCCCTGAGGATTCGAATCAGGTGAATTGTCATATGTTTGTTGAAGTCAAAGAATTATGTACGCCAGAATTTTAAATTTAAAAAAGATTGGTGATGTGTAAGTTCACGGTTGTATGTAACCTATTCGCATAATTTGAATAAAAATTTGCCTCTGGGTATTTCTTGTTACGTAATAAAATAAACTTTGTTTTCTGCATTGAAGTCATCAGTTATCCTCTCTTCTAAGCGTGACTACTACAAATAATTAAATCATTTTAAATAGGAGGAATTAATGTAGTAATTACATACAATGAATGGTCAAAGAATCGTCCTTACCAAACTGTGTGTGAGCCTTACGAACATATCGAGCCAGATACAAACAAATAACAAAATTAATATGTCGCTTAAAATTATATATCAATTTAAGTCGCTGCAGAAAAGCACTAGGCTAAATTTGCATGAGTAATCAAAAACTGATGTATTTGGGGCACATTGAGACATGTACGAAATTATCCTTAAATTTATTCCCATTGCTAATGATACTTATTGTTGCTTGTAGTAATATCTCAAATAATTTATTACAGTCATTCAACTCAAACACTATTACCAGGAACTGAGAAAAGTACGTCTTTCATCATGACATATGTATGTAAGAGCAGTCATTAATTTCATAACTAAAATATTTATTTTAGTTATCCAATTGTTGAAATTAAATATTTAATTTAATTTCCTTTCAAATTAATATAGTTAGCTAATGCTAATTATAGGAAGGCCTATCTCTCCATAGTGGAGATAATTGTTAAGGATCACTCTACGATTATATTTTAACAAACGTGGTGCGTCTCGTTTTGTCTCTTGCCTCCTGCTCTTTTGAATAAAGTCTAGTACATTGTACTAATCTTCGATATAATTTTATCTCCTCCTCCTTTTTATTTCCCCAACCCTGACAATATATACGTTTGCAATGACAATAGTGTCGCTGTTTTGAATAGGTTCTTGTCACGAATTGGAATTTATAAAACAAACACCCGAGCTATATCAAACCCTGGAAATTTTGTTCGTTGTCTCAGTTTTATTATCCCCTCTCGCTTCAGAACGCTATTATAGCAAAGTTTATGCTTAAAGTGGAAGATGATATGTACCTCCAAACGAGGTCATGGATAAAAATATTCCTTCGAGTATCTTTTAATTAGAAATCTCCATCTCATGTTTCCAGACACTCAAGGAAGAAGGACGCAAAAAATTCTTCACACGACTTTTAGTGGTGGCGATCCTCAGTGAATTTACAACTGCAGTGCAATGTATCCCTATTACTAATGCTCCTACAAATTAAAATGTTAAAAAATGCTCCGGAAAGTAAAGTCCAAAATTTTGTGAAGTAACGACTAATACTAAAGCTATAATGTTTATTTTATTTTGGAGTAAAATCAGTATCCTGTAAACCAGGAGGTAGCTGATATGAAGATCCAAAAAAAATCAGAGATAAAATTGTTTCCTGTGCACGCACTAAATTCACGTAAAAATATTTTACATGTCATTCTTCCAGAATTGCAACAGTTCAATTTAGTCTTTACCAACACTACAGTGTAAGGTATTCCCAGTAAACACAAATATAAACATAGCCAATGGGTATTGTTTACACTTGCATTCCAATGTATTCAACGGAACTGGAAAAAAACAAGATCGGATTACGGAAAACAAACATACAGTTTTAACTATACAATCGAATTTAATATTGCTGCAAAACAAACGGTTTCACAAAATACCTGGAGCAAATACAGAGATTAAATTAACAATATAACGAGCAATTCCTAGAGGTCTGAGATTTATTTCAAATAATTACAACAACTTATACAAAATAACATCAATTCCATTTTCAACTGAAATTTGGACAAATATGATTCTTCGATTCGGCTCCAAAATAATTACATACAACAATTTATCTGAATCTATTCTCAAAAATAATTTTAAGATACAAGTGATAAATGCGAAATTACTGTTAAATCAAATTTTTATGTGCAATGCATATATATAGTATTGAGACTAGGATTTGAAATAACTCCTCTGTATAAGTACACATATAATTAAGAGGCAATAATTTGTAAAGAAGATTTTTGAGGAACTGTAGAACAACGGGAGGAATTGAAGTTCGCCTATTTTTGTTGAAATGCTCGTCCTATGGGCCTGGGATTCCGAGGAGCTGCTGATCTTTTGATTGGCTGACGTAAAGTGCCAGAGGGCGCTCGGGAAGTCTGTCGTCTTTCTTTGAATGATTCGGTTCGTCGACGTCTCCGGTCTATAATTTATTGTAATTACATTTGTAAAACATTTGAAAATAACAAGATGAACAAGTTCTGGATTTCCGTTTACTATTTAGCTTCATCTTTTAACAAGAAACGAATTAACTGCATTGCCTTATTTAAGTTGCAAAAGTTCCAAATGATGTAATCATTTTGAAATCAGCCTGAAATTCTTGTATTTGAAAACTTAAAACCCTCAGAATTTGAATGGTTAGAAAGAAATGTAATAAAATATATTAGATTTAGTTTTTGTTGGAAAAGCAAACTAAAGTATTGGAAGAAGCCAACTTCATGGATTCCCTCCTTTTTGAAGTCAATTAATTTCTTCACATTTTAAAAATAAAGTATTTCCAAACAACAAAAGCAATTTATGTTCGTACGTGAACCTAAATGAGGGTAGTTGTTTGTCAATTACTCGTATAATATTAAATTAATTGAAACTATGAACAAAAGGATTCTCAGAGGGTATTGAATTTGCCAGATAATTCGGAGAACAAAATTTGTAAGCAAAAAGATACGCATTACTTATAATTAATACAAACTTACTTTCGGTATCGTCTGGGGAACCCGCAAAACAAAAATAAAGATTAACTCTCATTTGCACATTTTTTTCCACAATCCCTTCCACCCTTTAAATACATATGTCACTGTTAAGGAAATATGTTTGAGCTGACTGATGTGTAGGTTAGAAAGAAATAACGTTGGCAATGTAATTAATCCCTAACTCTTCCTACTTTTACTTTTACATCTGGGACACGATGGCCGAAGGGAAAATGTCAGTTAACAAAATCTGGAACAGTTCCTTTTCCCATGTTAAGACTTTAGAATCTTTAAATACATAATTTTACACTTGTGTTCTTAAATATTTATTGACAGAGATTTTTAAACAGAAATAAGTCTATTTTCAGAGTTTCAAGTTCCAGAATTTCCAAATTACATTTACATGTAGCAACATGTACAACGTGTAGAAATTAATGGTAATTAGTACATAAAAGAAATAATCTGTTGTAAATATCAATCATAAGATTTTATACTTTAAATAATAAATTTAATAAAATATTGATTTGGGATTAGACTCACACGGCAAGACCAAACTATTTTGGATCCTTTTAACGGAGATGGAAATTAATGTAGATATGTGACACCTTTGAGAATTTCAAATTAACGAGGACATAAAATAATATGAAAGAAGAGGAAAGAAAACCTCCCGCACGAGGAATTCAACTGGGTGATAAAATCGGAGGAAGATTAATTGAAAAGCAACTAAGTATTTAGTAATTAATGGGATTGGTCACACGCTATTCGACCTCAGTTTATTTATGGTGTTTGGAGTAAAATTCGCAGCATGGTTTAAACTTAACATATTCATACAATAGAATAGCCAGTTAGGGGGAGGTCACTAATGACGTCATATTTTGCGTGGGTGGGTGGTAACACTTAAAAGTGACGAGACATGATGTAGTAGTAGAGTGGTTTGTTGGGAAAGTGACGTCACCAACTCCATCTGTTTTAAGGTTGAGATCCTTTAGTAAGAATGACAAATGCTAGCTAGTATTATTGCAGGTTACAATGTCACATTATTGCTGCGTATTGCAGTTTGAATAGTAAATACGCACTATATTCGGGTTAAAACTGACTAACTAAGCATCCTTTTACCTACAACAGTTACCTTATGACATTAAAACCTTAAAGGCGAGCAAAATAATTGCTGCAGTAAATTTTTTTGTTGCAATTATTAAGCATCGGGCGTTATTTAAACTGATCGTGAGCAGTATTTTCATTCAATTGTGGATTTTTATAAAGCGTAGCCAAAATTTACATTTTGATCAATAACATGTAATTGAGAGCAAAGAACAGTATTATTTGCTGAAACAATGTTAATGTGAACCAAAATATTTTACTTGAATTATTATTAAGTAATCAAAGTCCTACATTGTTTTCTGCTCCAATTTAAGAGTTCAAATCTGATAATATGTATATCAGGTATCGCAAATATTCACCAGTACTCATTAGGGTGACAACGTAAAACTTTGTTGAGCAAAAGACATTATTTTGCGATCCTTTGTTACATCACTTTCTAGGGTGGGTAGGTGCCTCAAACAGAAAGTGACGGCAAGTGACAATTGGGTGGGTGGGTGAAATATTTACGCTTTTAAAAGTGATGTCATTAGTGACCTCTCCCTTATGCAAACGCTACATGGTTCATTGCTATAGTTTAATTATACTGCTTACCCAATGATACATTGCTCAATGAAAAACCTGAAAAGACAAAATAAGTGGCCTTTAAGTTACACAGTTAAAATGATTCATAATTACATGTGTTAGAAGTAAATTTGACTTTGATTTGTCCAGTAACTCTCAGGTAGGAAAAAATTCATAATGCCACATAATTTGGTTGCAAATGAAATACATGTGCAGTCAAACATACAAATTAAAAATAGTATTTTTAATTTCAATTGACTTCAATGAAGTCAACAAACAATTCCCACAATCTCAGCGTCAATGCGGGAAATACGAGTTCGGAAGCACGGATTTCAATTAGGAAGATTGCTCCCTTGGGAAAGCCTTTCAGCAGCAAAATGGGAAAAAACAACCTTTTTTAACAGCAGGGATTTTCAATTTTATTGACCTTGCTTGATAACCAGGGTTTTTTTAAATTGGTCATCTTTATTTAAGCCAGGATTTCCTTTGGGAATTTATAACATCTTCCCTGTTAGGGAAAATAAATTATGGCGTCCCAGGGAAATTTACGTCCCATGGTTGCTCAATATCCAAGAATGGCTTTGCAACTTACTTGCTCACTTAATGATTTAATCTTGCATCTGAGAAATCAAATTGCAGAATTTACGCATTGACAGTGCAATTATTAGGAGGTCGGAGCTAAATACAGTTGTATAATTACATACTTCACGACACACCCGGTACTACCATGGTTCTGTCAAGTGGTGACAATAATAGTTTGAAATTGACACCACAGTCAGGTACACAACGTTAACAGCACATATGTACGACAAGCTCACGCAACGGGCAATCTAAGACGCTACTTGAAACATACTAACTAGTGACTAAAAGGCTTACAATAATATAAAAATACCTCTATAACGTCATGTAAGAAGTCATGCCCGTTGACAAAAAAACAAGCCGTTGTAAAGTTAAGTGTACGCTTATTTCTTTGAGCTTCAAAATCTCCGTGTATTACTTACTTGGAATTGATTGTGTCCAGCCTCCTGGAAAAACAAAGTAAGGGGCATTAAAGTTAAATGAATACATGCATAAAATGATTCCTAGGCAAATCTGGTAGAAATATGATTCGTTTGAGTCCTTGGAATAACTGCCACGTAGTACAAAGATAATATTACTGCTCATGTTACAAACTTGAGGTGAATAAAACCAGACATGGGATTTAAAAAGAAAAATGTTTTTAAAGAAATTGTTCCTAATGTACACACCCTATGGACATTTCATTCTTTCGAAAGTTTTGAAAGAAATCCAATTCATGGAAGTCTATAATAATTGAATTAATGACATAACAGGATCAGGAAGAGGTTAGGAAAGCAATCCAACGTTACAGCCTTAAGTTATATGCTCTTCTATTGCTTACCGATTGTGACAGTACAGACTTGTAGTGGCCCTGCAAGAAAAACAAAGCAAGTGGGATTAAAGTTAAATGTTAAAGTAGTTAGTAGCACCTCTTTGTATTTTCAAGCTGATGCTATTGAGGTAAACGCAGTGAATAAAAATGTATAAATATAATAACAATAAGAAAAAATGAGTCATTAGAAAATTAATTTTAGCGTGACTGTTTTAAACTCGAAAATCTCCATAATTTGCTTACCTTCCGATCCAATTTTAGGTATTAGGCCATCTGGATAAACAAAGTAAGTGACATTAAAATTAAATGAATACATATATTGGTTCCTAAGCAGATCAGGAAGAAATATGATTCATTGGAGTCCTTCGGTTAACTGCCACGTAGGACAAATATATTATTATTACTGCTCTGATTACACACCTGAGGTGAATAAAACGATAAGTGGAATTTAAAAAGATGAAGTTACAAAAGGAAGCCAGCGTCAGAGCTTTAAGTTCTATGCCGTTCTAGTCCTTACCATTTGCAAAATTACAGCTGACGTCGACAGCATCTACAAAAAAAACAAAAGAATTGGAATTAAAGTTAAATGAATATATTGAGTATTTTCTGTCAGACGCATGATTGACTTCAGTCAGTCCAGTATTTTTGGGACGTAGGAAAAATGTAATAATTAAACAATTTCAAACTCATTTGACTTCGCCTCGGAATGCAAACGCTGGGACGGTGGAAAAATTTCTTGGAGGGATTGCCGAACTGATGGTGCTCATACTCAACATTATTTTAATCCTGTTTAGATTATAATAGGAATCCGAAATTGCGTGTTGTACACTATTTATGAATGCAATGATCAATAATAAATTCCTACAATCTTCAGGAGACTGCGAACTTCTAAAGTTTTCGGATTTAAAATCCTGAGTCCAGTGCTGGGAAGGAAAACGTGTTGTTAAAATGCTAGGAAAAACTGTATTAGTAATCATATAAAATAACAGAATTATTTCAGAGGATTCGTTGGTCCTTGTAAACGTGTCCTGGTATTAAACGACACAGATTTGAATGGGCCCACGTCTATGTACAAATTTTTAATGCAGATTTGCACTTTCTGAAGTTATAATAATTAGTAACTGTTGGAAAATGTAAAAGTAACAAATCTGACAATGAGAACATATCAGTATAATGTATCTATTTGTATATATTGTGTATATGCACTCAATTCCCTCAGTGATATATCTACCCAATGGATGTTTGAATAATTAATTTTATTAAAATTTAATTACTCTAACTCAGGAACTATGTGCTTACGGAATGTTCTTGACACTGAGAAATAATGTAAAATGGTCAAGCCATTTCTTCAGAGAAACCTTTTGAAATGCAAATTACAAATGCCACATATCAAGAACACCAAGCTAAAAAAAATACTTTTTATGTTTCGTGTATGCAGAAACGAGAATTACAAAAATACGGAACTCAATGATGCGCTGTTGCTTTCCATATACATACAGTTGAACTGCCCATGGCTTACTGCAACCTTGTAGTTACAGTGTCTCTATAAGAACAAGAACCAACTGGGTCTAATAATTCTGCCTGGCTATAAGGATGACAAAATGACATTCGTGACAAGGTGACGTGTTCGAAAAGTTAGGGATTAACTAGCAATATTCTACATGGAATGTGCTTACATAAGGATGATATTTGTATAAAAAGAACATTGAAGTAGATTGGGGATACAGACTGAACTAGTGCACCTCATGGGTACTAAAACGTGGTACCTGTACCTGTACCTGTACCCAAATATGGGTACTTCAGAATGTTGTACCTTTACCTGTACCTTCTTTGAAGTACCTAATACTTGAATGAAGGTACCTGTACCCAAACCTTTTTTTTTAACTTTTACCTGTTCCTGAAAATTATCTGCACCCAAAAAGTACCCGAATTTTTACCTTTATCCAGGTACTTCGTTTTACCTACCCGGGTACTTTTTATGATGATGCGAATTCAGTTAAAAAAATTTTTCTAATAATGTGCTCCAATTTATTCTCCTATAATCTATTACATCATGTTTTTCAAAAAATTGAATACGGCATATTAATAACTACTTGAGCTTCCAGCCATCAATCTTGCAATCGTGGTCATTTTAGTACTTCCGAACTCTGCACATTTGATCTTCATCCATGCTTTTAGACAGAAACATTTTCTAATGGTATCTCCTATGGAATTGACAGTCGGTGGAATGCTAGAACACGTTTATAAGGAATCTCATTTAATGACACGGAAACGAGCATGCAGTGGAAGACTGTTGAATGGAGTGGCACGAGAATGTCATGGTAAGAACCACTTTAATTCAGTTTTATACAATAGAGGACGCAAGCAGATAATAAAAAAGTACCTTGTATGAATCAGGTATTTTCTGAACGGGTACAGGTACTTTTGGAGCTGTACCTGTTCCTGTCAGGTAAAAACTTTTTCATGTTTTCTTTGTACCTGTACCTTTACCCATAAATGTGCCCAATATTTAGGTAAAATTGGCTTGTACCCAGAATTTACCCACTCTGTATGGGTACAAAGAAAATTACCCAATATTTACCTTTACCTGTACCTGTACCCAAATACCCGGGTAGTACCTGTACCCATGAGGGGCACTAGACTGAACAAACATGAACTTCTCTCGGGATTTTTTAAATAATATGCATAGCGATGAGTGGTCAAAAAAGCAAACTTACTGGCGGGTCCGGCCCGACGAACATATCGAGCTGTATAGAAAAATAATAACGAAATTAATTTGAAACCAGTCAATTTAATTCCCACAGACTAAATTAGCAAGCATAATCACTATAGCTAGTGTATTTGGGGTACATTTAAACATATGCGAAATTACCCTTAAATTTATTCCCGTTCCTAAGGATACTTATTGTTAGGGTCATAATGTCTGAAATAATGCATTACAGTGAATTAACTCTGCCTCATTTGAAAGAAGATAACCAGGAACTGGGAAAAATACGTGTTTCTGCAAGATATATGTATTTTATATAATTATATGTAGTCATTAATTAACATTGAATTAGCTGAAACATTTCAGAGTACTTCTGTTTATGAATTGAGTCCCGAAAACTGAAGCTATAGGAACGCTAACCAAATATTGTTTCTGGGATGGGGCACTGTGATACAAGCACACAAATGACTTAACTACGCAAAGAAAATTCCTATTTACAATTAGAGGGGATTCCAATGTGAAAAAGTAATTATTTTAATAATTATTTTAAAAACTATTCCTTCATAAGCTGTTTTTATGTAGTACATAAATGGAGGGTAGGATGTATTAAATTCTTTTTTAACAAAAATTTCCTGGGAATTCTAAAAGTTGTTTCTATTGCTTACTCATTTACTCTGCTAAAGTGCATACTTAGTCAAATTAGTTAATGTTTATATCTAGTTAAAATTAGTTTGACTTACAACCTGGACTACAAAAACTATGTTAAAGTAAAAAAACTCCTTCGAAATGAAATATCATTTGAAAAGTCTTTGAATTAATCAGACCATTAAAAACACTACCTGGTTGATCTCTGTCCATTTGGATTCCTGACCCGGTGTGGTCCAAGGCAGTGGGACTTCGAACATGACGGACGCTCTCAAGTTTGACACGAGGCTCCTGGATCCTTCCAGGAATCAGTTCTCCAGATGTTCCGTGAACAATTAGAGCCAAGCAGGCCAAAACAAAGCTATTGAGTTTCATTCCAACTGATTGCTACTGAAATTTTAATTTTGAAAATAAGAGCAGCAAAAATAATTTTCCTATTCTATACCCTTGATTCAAAAATCAAACTAACTGAAGCTACAATTCAACTACTACAGTCGATTTCGAAATCCTAACTGGAACTGAATTATTGGATCCACAGGCTTCAGAAAAAAAGCTGAGAACTCTTCGGCATTGCTGAAAAAAACACTCAGAGGCTTTAGCTTCGGAGAATTAAATCTCAGACATATTGATAACCAAAATGACTTGATAAGGTTTAACCTGATGCATTTATAATATGTATACACACATACAACATAGATCAGGATTTGCTACAAGTGTGGGACAGAGGACAGAAACAGGTGAGTCAAGTGCTATTCAAAGTTGCAAGGAAGGTCAGTGTTAATACGAATCCTCTGCATTGGAAGTTTCCTCTGTTGTAGCTCATGTCGATGTATTCGTTTCGAAAAAGAAATACGTTCTCTGATTGTGAGCTTCAGCATGATACATGGAGAGCTTGAAAGCATGGGACCTACGGTAATACCAGAATTTAAACGAACAGAATGTGGGAATATTACTCAGCAAAACCTTGGAGGGCTGAAGTGACAACATTTACTAAACTCTCAACCTGAACGCAATAGCAGTAATTGTAATTTGACATTTTATCTTAGCATACAGTTTGAATGGTAAGTCGTCTCTTTAAAGCAGATACACATTACTAGTAATACTATTGCATGATGTGTGCATCACTACAGAGAGGTTTTACTGCAATCCTGAAATGTCAATTCAAATGCGGCATCCCCTGTCCAGGGAATTATTACACCTTACAGTCAATCCGTGGATGTTAAACTCCGGAAGTTCCGCTTACAAAATGTAAATGGTTGATTAATTTATTTGAAAGAAGTGCTAAAATAATAAATGGTTATGGTAATTGGTTGACTGGAAGGAACTGCTTTTAATTTGAAGACAATATTCAGTTCAGTATTTATTTATTAAGTGAAGATTATTTTAAACCACATCCTGCATACACTAGAGCTTCTACCGGGGACGGGGACGTCCCGTCGGGACACGGGACGTCCCTAGGGAAAAAATAATTGTCCCTTGTCGTATTTGGGACGGGACGGTGACAAAAGAATTGTCTCCATTATATTCGGGGCGAGACATGCTATTTGGCCGTGTTTATAACGGGACGGAATAGAATGGTAGTTGTTGAAATATGACGGTATTTTAAGCTGTCTTAAAGAGGAATCTTGGAACTACGATTTTATAAATGTGTTTTTTATGTTTTTTGTATTGGAACTATTTTCTGTACGAATTTTTCCCCATGTCCCGATTTTCAGGACGAGACCGGGGACAACGTTTTTTAAAAATTCTGGGGACGGGACGGGGACAGGGTTTTTGTCCCCATGTCCCGATTTTCAGGACGAGACCGGGGACAACGTTTTTTAAAAATTCTGGGGACGGGACGGGGACAGGGTTTTTGTCCCCATGTCCCGATTTTCAGGACGAGACCGGGGACAACGTTTTTTAAAAATTCTGGGGACGGGACGGGGACAGGGTTTTTGTCCCCATGTCCCGATTTTCAGGACGAGACCGGGGACAACGTTTTTTTAAATTTTTGGGAACGGGACGGTGACCACGTTTTTCTCACCGTGTCCCGATTGCCGGGACGGTTCTGGGGACAAAGGTTTTGAAAAAATATCGTGAAGGGGCGGGGACGGGACTGGAATTTTGCAGCATTTAATTTTTCACTTTACATTCTTTATTGCTAGTTTTGCTGTAAAATCGTTGAAAAGGATTAATTTACTGTAAAACTTCGGTATCACAATCTTAATTAGAGTTGCTTTAGCTTTCCACGAGTCTTTCCAATTAAACAAAAAGAATGATAAAAAATGTTGTGGAATGAGGGCAGAGGGCGCCCGAAGTTTTGAATCAGTTTTGCTCATCATCATCATTTTAAGTTATACTGATCAATACTTCATTTATGTTATACTGCAGCAAACGATGTGTCTCAAGCTGCTGAATTTCCCCATGAAAGAGCAACTATCTCCCCAAAGGTTTTGAAAAGTTATTTCATTTCAACTGTATGGACCTGGACCACATATTTTTGCCTAAAACACTGCGGAAATTAAAGACCCGAGACAAAGTGTGCTAATTCTGCAAGGACTAGCTATACAGTTACTGTAAGTTCTTTTGGGTTTTCACATCCGTGACTTTACTAGGCCTCAAGCAAGTGCCCCTTGCACGCAGGGCTTTACGCTAGCTTATGTTAATTTGCACCTATACTAGTTAATACAGTTTAAGCTGTACGTGTGTTTTCGCAGCTCATTTTTAATTTTGCAATTAGACAGTTCTGAATTTTCATAGAGATTTTTCTAATTTTTATAAATTACTTATTGTTAGGAAACTGTGTCAAAAACCCGAGCAGTTTCAATCGTAACGACATTTTGGTTTAGAAGTAGTGAATTTGTAAACATCACACGAAAACAACTTAGTATTTAGTTTGTACGTGCAATTTATCAGCAAAGGAGCCACACTGTAATGAAGTACTCCTAAATGCACAAGTGATGAGTATCTTTGAGTACCACAGCATACACATACAAACATCTCAAAATTTCAATTAAGCTGTCCAACACACATGCACGTGCCTATATAATTATCCTATCCCATACGGAGAGTTTCTGACACTGTTAGTTTAATGGCCAGTACAATATTTTACGTATGTGCATGTAATTACATTATTTAATGTTTACCAGGGAACAGATAAGTGATGAATCTGCGAGGATGGCATAGAAATGCACCTGATTTCCTCCTTGAATAGAAATGTGCCGGAAACAAGCTGCGGCATTGGAATTTAGGATTGCAGCAAAACCTCTTTGCAATGGTCATCATATCATTGATTATATTTGTGCAACTTTAAAGAACGCATTTAATGAAAATCCCTCTTTACAAAGTATCTACACTACTACTCAGAAGTTGGCAATCCAGACAAGTTTGACGATGAAGGTTTTGCTCCGTAATATTTGCATATTTTCAGTTTGTTTAAAATCAGATTTTATCATGCCAGTTTAATGGGGCTATAGTATCATACTCCAGCTGAGACGACGCATGTCTTGATTTTCAAAAACGAATAACACCACAAGAGTAATAATTGAGGAAATTTCATATGGAAAAGATTCAGACCCTTGAACCTTCAGTCTATTTAGAAATATCCTCTTCATAGAATTCACTCTTGTCTTCTCTCGCTCCTGAGCGGGAAACGTCGGCTAATGTACAATGTTATGTATGAGTTAAGCCTTATCAAGTCTAATGGATTCTCAATAGGTCCTGATAAATCCAATTTGTCAAAGATAAAGCCTGGGAATTTTCCTCTCACAGCACGGTCTCACTTTAATTTCAGAATCTTCTGGATCCAGTAATTCAGTATCAGTTAACATCTAGGCAGTTTTAAATTCAAGGGTAGAATAGGAAAAACATTTTTGGCTCCTCCAATTTTCAAAATTGTATTTTCTGTTGCTTGGAATGAAAGTAGATTGCTTTGTTTTGGCCTTCATGGCTGCAATTGTGCACGTGACATCTGGAGAACTGATTCCGGGAAGGATCCTGGCACCTCGGGTCAAATTAGAGAATGTCCGTCATGTCGCTAGTTCCAGGGGAATGAACCCTGCCGAAGCATTTGAAATGCATGGACATCAACGAGGTATTTGTTTTTCATTAGTAGTCTGAGAATTCACAGCGTAGGAAACTCTCATAAACAATAGTGTGGTAGTTTTTTGTTGCTGTAATATTTCCTGGACAGGATATAATTACATATATGTATGTATGCACGTAATTTTAAAATTAGTTTAGTTTCCAAATCAAGAACGTAAAGGAATACGGTGTAAAATCTCCTTGACGGTTCCTGAGGAAAATCTCGTTAAAAAGAAATTTTTTCAGTGTCCACCATCCTCCAGATTTAAATTGTTGGGTGTCGTATTAATTATGCGTTTTGTTTTCTTTCCAGCTAGACATGTTCGCAGGGCCATCCCCATAACGAATGGTAAGTTTGGATTTTGGACTACTCTTTATGATTCATGAATTCTTCTGTGTAAAAAGAATTGTGCACAAGATGAGTTTTATTATATTATTGAGATCAAGATGAGTATTATTATTAAGCGAGTGTGCCCTCCATGTAAATATCATTTTCAAAAGTGTATCTTCCATAAAAGTTGGTAATATTTTTAATTACAGTCCATATCTTCAAACACTTTAATGGCATGTAAAATCGGATACAATTATTAACGTCGGCTAGTTATGCTTTTCTTATAAGAATTTTGGCATTACAAGATCCTCTGTTTGAGCAAGTTCACCTGCATGTGCTTTCTCATTGAGTTTTCTGTGTTATCCACTTTCTGTTTTGCATATGTTTTGTGAAACAGCAGAATAGAAGCAGCTTCTATTCTGTCTGGCCCAAGGTAGGGACTCCTGAGTTTAAATATTTACTTGCGCTTTTACTTTTCATCTTCGTATAGATACTAGTGCCCCTGTAGTACCATAGTGGTATTAGTTATTTTATTGCCCAATAACTTACCACTGTTTTTTCTAGTCCGAAATTGAAACCTGCAGGTGTGTACGTACAAACACGTACTATATTTTTTTGTGAGATTTGAGATGTTACAATAGCAATTTGGTCAAATGTTTTGCATGACATGGGGATAATCCCAGGTTTAAATCATTTCTCACCTTCAAATAAATGGCTTGTCTACAGTGATTTAATCACGGTCTATTTTGAATAAATACGATTTGATCTGACAATTACCAGGCATTTGAATTTTAGGCGTATAGTCATGCAGACAATTTTCCCCAAAAGCAAATTAAACTTGAGATGGCTATCCCAGGTCTTACTATAATTTACTCCTTTTCTACAACAAGCGAATTACTTTCCACAAGGACGCATTAATCTATGCAAATATAATAATCAATCTTCGATGGCTTAAATGTAAATTACTAAACAAAAAATTGACAAAGCATTCTTTCCTTAATTTTTGATGTCCCAGTTGCTTTCCCAGTGAAAACACATTGCAAATACCATTGTATGTAATTGTCAAATGGACTTTGTGCTGCTAACAGGTGCATTTGTAAACCGAATAGTTCATATCAAAAAGACGTGGACATATTCTCGAAAGTCAATTGAATTTGGAATTTACTCATTGAATCACATGCTTATTGCTCCATGCTCTATTTTATTTTCCTGTTGTGAAATGATACTCTGCAAATCATGTCAATCGTATTCGTAACAGATATACTCATGCTGCAGGATATTGATTCAAGATTCAACATTACGCCAATTATTTTGTATTTGCAGAAATAACATCCGACATTGCAGATGTGAGTAAGTGCTTAAATTATATTCTTGGGAGTAAACGTACTACTGTTATGGCTTAGCATTATGTTAGACTGTCATTCCTATAAAACTACTACTATTAATTTTTATAGTTGTGAATGCTTTTTTTTTCAAATTCTACCACATTCATTAAATGCTCTTTTTAATTTTAAAAATTAAAACATTTACTAATTACTGTTTCAATTAGCAAGAAAAACAGAAATAAGCTTTTCTAAGCATTTTTTTTGGAATTACCTTGTTCCCTTTGACAACTCATTATGTTCTTAGCACATGAGTGTGGGAAAAACGTGGAATCGGTTTAGGAGAGCCAAAACCTCGCAAATGACAGATTCCAAAAATACCTCCAGCAGTTCAAAAAATTCGGAAAAAACTTCTGTCCTACAAAATTTAATCAGAATAATGTTACCCTGTGTGACTGTTATACTGCATGGGCAGACTTGAACCTAACAGATCTATCTGTATGTAAGAGTCAATGTATTCAAAAAACTTTCATGCATCTTTCTTTGTGTTACAGGTAAGGCCATTGGTCGAGTTCTCGGTAAGTTATTGCTAAGAATGCTAAAGGGAGAAGTGAGAAATGAACTTCTACTCGCTGGATAATTTTTTTTGTAATTATAGATAATTAAGCCGTTTTAATTTTCTCATTCATTTTTATAAGTCGTAATGTGTTGAATTTTTCTTTGTAAGGGAAATTTTTCAATCGAGTTTTATCTAATTCAACGTATGTTAATTACGTACTTAAATATGAGTAATGCCTTGTTTATAGTCGCTTTGATTTTTCATTGACTTTTCACTCACCAATTATTTTCCCGCAACTTTCATGAAGTTATAATTCCAATGTTTTATAGTTCGAATGATTCACGCGCGAAAGCGGAGCTAATATTTTCGTTCGTTTTCACTGCATTTTTACTCACGGAAAACTAGAAACCTCCAATGGTTAAGTTTTAAGTCAGTGATCTTTGACCGGTCATAAAAATGGCAGCCGTGAATAAACGTAAACTACTAAAATTTCTTCTTGCATGGAAGATAAAATAAATAATAATAATGAGCATTTGCAACAATCAGTACATTTTTGTGATCAGGATATTGTTTGTTTATATATAAAAGGCCGTTTCTTTACTTCTATTAATTTTTGATCATACTCAGCTTAACTGGCCCTAGCAGTCCTTTTTCGTGACATTTTGATACAAAATTATGGAGCGCACACTAGTTTTGGACTTTTCATTCTACTTTCACCAGGGTTGGCAAGTGGTAAGAAATGGCCTGGCCGTTATTGGTTAAAATCCGGTTCTTACCGGCTTGGTCTAATTGCTTGGGTTGGTATAAAATGGTCGTAATTAATATTATCCAAATAAATCCACTGTCCAATAAAAACCGGTTTTAACCAAAACGTACCACCGGCTTGGCTAATATTACGCATGCATGAACACAGGGTTGCAAAGTGGTCAGAAATGGCCTGGTTATTATTGGTTAAAATCCGGTTCTAACCGGACCGGACCTGTTGTATAGGTTGGTATAAAATGGCCATAATTAGTACTATCCAAATAAGTCCACTGTCCAATAAAAACCGGTTGTTACCAATTCTTGCCACTGGCTTGGCCTTTATTGATAAAAGCCGGCTTTTTGCCAACCCTGACTTTCACGTTGCCAAAAGTTGAAACAGTTTCAACTTTGATAAAACTGAAAAGCGAGTGAAAATTATTACGGCTCTGGGAACTGTAAACGCGCGGAAATCATGAAACTGTCGTGAAATGATTGCCGCATGAAACTTGAATGAAAAACGTTTCACGTAAGCGACTATAAATGTGAACCATACGTGAAAACGTGCGAATCATTGAGTGAAATGAAAAAAAATATCGACTATAAACCCAGCATAAGTAATTAGTAATTTTAAAATTATTTTTTTCAAGATCAGGGTTAATTAAATCGATGGGAATTAAAGTCAAATCTTCGATACATGTAGTATTACAGTTAAGAGTGGAGAAGATCAAACTTGTGACAGAAATAGTCGGCTGGTGATAGTCTGAATTTTTAAGAGTATTTCTCGAAGTTTTTGATTAGGAATAGTTTAACATTTCATTATTTTAATTCAACTTATTTAGTGCCACTTACTTTTTTTCATAGATGTTATGGGTCATGTGGTGGCCATAGTTGCGGGTGCGTAATTTCATATCCTTGTAACTCTGATTGAACTTCCTAATGAGTCATGGCTATTTTCTTGCTCATTGAGTTTGTATGGAAGTTTTGCATTTAAAATTGATTTAGTATTTAAATCTTGTAATTCAATCTTACTGTCGCGTATACTTTTTTTCGCAGGTCTAGCGTCCGCACTGTCTAGTACATTAAGAGGTAAGTGCTTGAATATCATTGCAAATGAACTTCCTCGTGGATCATATTTATTCCATTGTTTACTGAATTTAATACTTGGACTAAATGTTATGAATTTATCCTTCAAATCCTACAAAATATAATCCAAACATTGAGGTAACTATTCACAACCTTTTATCACAAAATCACTTTTCCTTTCATCCAATTTTTAAAATTGACGTACTTCCGTGAGTGAAAGTCAAAGTTGATTTTTGTTTTGGATGAGATTGATTATATACGATACTTATTACTTATTATTATATTATATTATTACTTATTATATACGACGTCATCAACGTAACCCTTTATATGTATTGCGACTTTAGTTGTATAGCTTTTAAATTTGAGCGAAAAAATGTATATTATCTGAATAGTAATAAATTACAGCTAGGTATATTTGGGACTCGAAATCAGTATATTCATTTAACTGCAATGCCAATTATTTTTTTTATTTCCAGGCATAGCTGCGGCAGTAAATGTTGGAGGTAAGTTATTCATTAACATTGTTGGAATTAAAATGCCGACCGTTGTATTCCTAACCATCAAAATAGTAATTTTTATTTTGTTTTTATAACGCAACCGTGTGGCCAGCTTTGAATTTACCTCCACACTTTATGCAGTTAACGGCTGCAGGCCGCGGGGCGAGATAATAACAAAACTAGTTCACGCGATTTTAAAGCGCTTGCGCATGACTGGAGTATTGGAGTGTTTAAACATAAGTGCAGATTACCAAGATCACCACAGTTCAAAAGTGTATGTCGAAGAGCAGTCGCTTTGCTCCAATTAGTGACACTCCTATCGAGGTGCTACTGCGCAGGGGCAGCTCTAGCGCTGCGTAACTCTGTAAAGACTTGATTGATTAGGTAGAGCTACTTTTGGGATCGGGATACACCCGGGAATTGGGTTCGGGAACGGGTTCGAGTTCGGGTGTCTAATTAATGTTCCCAAATACTTTGGGACCAGGTTCAGGAACGTGCTCAGCAGACCCGGGATTTCGGGATCGGGACTGGGTTTGGGAACGGGTTCAAGCTTGATGAAGGTATTTGTGTTCTCGTCGGGAACCGGGAACATCTTCGTTCCCACACCCGTTACACTCTTCACGTTCCCGGGAACAATGTATCCATCTAGCGGAGAAAAAAATACAAAGCACGCACGGCTTCCCTCGAGATGATAATTTTACGTAAGCGACTTAAGCCGTTTCGCATATTGTCAGTTGGGATCGCATTGTAGTGATTTCCGCCTACGCTAACTTGCAAGATGAAAGTCATTGCAAAACTCGTAGTGGGAATCGTTTAAGCAGTCTTCCTGCAGCTTTATCGGCAACGCAGAACAGACGTCTAGTTTGATGACCATTTTTAATAGTGCCTAAATCTTTTGTTCCATGGTACGTATGCATAAGTATTGCTAAATCAATAAAAATGTGAAGAAAAAAATTTATTTACACTAACTGCACTGGTCCCGTGAACGAGTCCGGGTTCAAGGGATTCGGGATCGGGATTGTGAGCAAATTTTATCTGATTTCGGGTTCGGGATCGGGTTTGAGATCAACGATTCAAGTATATTTAATATCTGGGTTTTTGTGCACCCGATCCCAGTATTTCGGGAATGGGTCTGAGTCCGAAAATCTTGATGACCCGATTTTCAGGATCGGGTTCGGGAATGGGATCAAACTTTTCGTTCCCACAAGTAGATCTATTATTAGGTTCGTCTGTGATTTCTTCCAAGATTTATGCCTTGAGATTATGTGTACCAAGTTTGAACAAAATTGACCAGCGGATATTCGAATTTTTGAAAAACCCGGGTAACTCCGACACGGTTTGATCAATTGAGATTATTTTGTAATTATTGTAGGCCTTGCGCATAAAAACCTAGTACAGCAAGTTAAAACAAAACCGAATAGCTTACGCTATCGCTTATACGCTGCGTTTATAAATTACCCGGGTAACTCTAAAACGCTTTGATCGATTGAGTTCATTTACAAATCCTTCCAAGCTTTATGACTTTAGAATATCTGCACCAAGTTTCAACAAAATCTGGTAACGGATTCTTGAGTTATGGTAGCGCTGCGCGCAAAAAAAGCCGGGTAGCTCCAAAATAGTTTAATCGATTGAGCTCATTTACGAAATCATCCAAGCTTTATGCCTAGAGACTTTGTGTACCAAGTTTCAGCAAAATCCAATAACAGGTTATTGGGCAATCGTGCCCACAGACAGACGTACACTCAGAACAGCCCCATAAAGGGCGCTGGCGCTGCTCCTAAAAAGTGTGTGTTAATCTCGCCCCAGCATCTGTAATAATTATTGCATTATTTTTTAACTCAATAGTTCATTTTTACATTTATATATGCATTATTACATGTATCATCTAATACTGCATAGATTTGTCAATAAGTAATAGTCAATAGTAATTCCTGATAGATCTATGTACATAGTTAGCATTCAATTGATTTAGTTTTAATCCGCCTTTCTTTGCTTTACAGTTAGCAGCGGTTCAAATGTCCTGGGTAAGTCATTGGATTTATTATTACTGATAAATAACAAAGCAGAGGTGAATGCATGGGATCCTTTGCTATTATTACAGCATATTTTATTTCCCGAGTAATTTAAGCATTATGAAGAGTGCTTTTTCTAGCTTTTTTTCTGGTTGGTTTAAAATGTTCAAATTATTATTAAATTTTGCTAATTATTATTACATCACATGACATTTGTAGCTAAAGGCTGTGCGGAGATTGCTCCGCAGACTTTAGAAAATTGTGGTCTTAGAATTAGATCCATGCTTTTAGGAGGCAATGAATTCTTCTAACTTTCATGTCACTATTTTTGTTTTTCAGGTAACATTATTGCAGCTCTGGCAGGTAAATCTACGGTTATGTTCAATACAGGGATAAAAGTAAATATGTATACACTTGCTGATAAATTTAATGGGCGTTGGTGATGTTAGGTATTAATATTAAAATTTAAAACACGGATGTATTTATCATTTAACCTTGGGCTGTAATAATTTATTCCAATCAAAATGTTTTCTTCATTTTAAAACTGCAAAATTGAAATAGAACCTGAACTTTACTTTGTTTTGTCAGGTCAGCTTACTGCAGTGGACACGATTGTTTCGGGTGAGTAATTGAATACAATTTTAACGCTGACTGAACTTCCTTTCGAGTCATTCCTGTTTAATTGTTCATTGTATCTAATACTTTGAGTCCAGGGAATTTATCCCTAAAATCCGTACAACCTAATTAGCAAAGGAATTCCTTTGAAAGGCGTACAATACTTGGACTTTGCTACATACATTTATTTTTTATTTCCAGGTTTGATTGCCTTTATGCAGGTAGAAGGTAAGTCATTGAATGATACTAAAATTGAACCAAGTTCAAGCAATTGGAATACTTGGATAGTGCTTAGAATTTAATTAATTTGTCAAGTTTTCGATCTCAAATAACATCTCTTCCTTCTTCAGGGCTTAATAATTGTTAATAAATATGTATAATATTAATTTTAAAGGCTACTGCTGGGATTTGAATTACGACCGCTGTTTTGATGTCTTTCAGACAATTAATTATTTTTCCTAATTAAAGTATAAAATCCGAGCTCTGAATTTTTCTCGGCAGGCTGTCTACAAGAAATAGAGGCCGGGAAGAGATAATACTAAAATTGGTTAATTACTATATGTCGTTCACGTTCAAGTATTTCAAACACATGTAATTATGTACGTACAGTATGATTCGTATGATCTTTAAGTCTTGCTTAATCTTCTCACCCTACTTTCCTGAGGCTACCTTCAAAATATTTTGATTGGGTTTTTTTCATGGTTTTCAAATTTTTGCTATTTGAGTAATTTACTAACTGCTCTATTATTCCGGCTCGGATTAAACCCGACTGTTTTTTAATTCTGGAGAAAAATAATATAATTTAAAATGTTTGGTGTAATCTCGCCCGGCCTCTGTAATTATTATTGTATCTGATTCGTCTTTATATTTCATACTTCATTTTACGCTCTGTTTTTATATTTGACTGCTATTCGACAGATTTATTCCACTGTTTAATTTTATCGACTGTAATTATTTAAGTGAGATCTAATTAGAAGTCTTATTATTAATAATTTATTGTGAGTATAGGAAAAGGGTTTGTTTTAATGTCACTGCCTTTGTTTTTACAGTTATCAGTCGTTTACCAGGCCTGAGTAAGTAACCGGATGTCGTTTATTATTAGTGATACAGCACTAGTGCAGAGGTGAATACAAGTGAACCTCTGCTATTGGTTATTACACAATATTTAATTTCCCTAATTTAAACCTTGCGACAAGATTTTTTTCCACACTTCCTA
This sequence comes from Allacma fusca, assembly GCA_947179485.1. Taxonomy (NCBI): domain Eukaryota; kingdom Metazoa; phylum Arthropoda; class Collembola; order Symphypleona; family Sminthuridae; genus Allacma; species Allacma fusca. The sequence continues at coordinate 37,429,969 of OX359245.1, forward strand.
CCTTTTTTCCTGGTTAGCATTCAACAATGGCACTTCCCCACAGTAACATGTCACTTGTGGTATAAGCCCATTTTAGAACCTGCGACAGTTGAGATTTGTAATTTTAATTATTGTCTCTTATTCAAATATGAATCTTTTGATGACATTCTCAACTAATTAGTCTGGTACTTTCAATATCATAAGGATTGTACTCCTATCTTATCCATTTAGGAGTCAAAAAATTAAAGAGAATTTTAATTCCCTCTGCTTTGTTTTACAGGTGGATTAGTATCTTCAATGAGTGGTAAGTTGTTGATACGTTGACTAAACGGAGAAGAGAGATATTTAATGACACATACAAACTGAATAAAAACTTTTGTGGTTCAACTTTAATTGCATTTACTTTGTTTCCGCAGGTCTTCTTACAACCATTGGCAGTATGGTTTCGAGTAAGTAATTGAATATCTATATAAAGTCATGTGAACTCCCTCATGGGTCATAACTGTACAAATTGTTCAATGAATGTTATTCTTGAATTTAATGGAGTGAGTTTATTCAAAAATTCCTTTCAAAATGTGTAATTTAATGATTGAGGTCACTACTCATAATTATTTATAAGTAAATTAGTTCCAGCCCATTTTTAAACTTTACTTGAATCTATATGCACATGAGTCCGTGGGAATGTTTTCTGGACTTTTTAATTCGTTTCAATACAATTTCTTAAAAACATTTTGAGAGTTATTTCGCTAACACATGATAATATTATTATTTTGTTTTTCCAGCTATTGGTCCCAAACTTGCTGTTACTCTTTCGGGTAAGTATCTACATATACTGATAACTCAATATTATGATAGCACTGACTGAACGGAGCGTTTTAGAAGAATCCTATTTAGAATAAAAGAATGGATTTTTGTAGATGCGTTTTTACGATTATTTCCGTATAAAGTTGACTTGACATTTTAATCTAATCCTTCAACATTAATGACGTTAAATTTTTTTTACAGGTCTTGTGAGACGTATGGATACTGAAAGCATGGGTAAGCAATTGAATGACTTCTGGTGAATGATGAGTACTTTTGTCTCAATCTATGCCCTCTAATTCTTTTCACATTTAAATTCAGTTCAAGGAATTTAACTCAAAATTTATATCTACAAAATATAATTCAATGATTCATGTGGAATTTCGTATAACTTACATATATGCTATTTACTATTTTATTCCAGGCCAACTAAATAAGATCTTCGCTGTGGGTAAGTAAGACTATTTTAAAACTATAAATTCTAAACCTGACTCAGCTTTCCAACAGGTCATTTTCATTCTGATTTTTATGTATGAGTTATATATGAAAGTGTTTGCAATTTATATTTTGAATCACTAACGTCCGTGCTGTTGTTTTATTTTTACAGGAACCCCTGATTCGGTTAATCTTCCGAGTAAGCAATTAATTGAAATTATTAAGCCCATACCATTTTATTTCAGTTGGTTTTTATTTTCAATGCTAACTTCAATGCTGAAGCATTTCCCCCTAATTTTCTATTAATGTGATGCCCATATATTGATTCACAATTTGAAAAGATGATTTTAAATCCGAGTATCAAGTGGCATGCATAAAAGAAACAATTACTGAAATTTTGTCCTTGTTTCTTTTCATAATTTACCATCCGAACTGATTGCACGGACTTGTATTCCTCGTCTGTGTTGATGTGGACTGTACAATTCTACAGTATTAACAGAAACCATCCATCAAGGTACAAATAGTTAATGGAATAATTAGGCTCCGTATTAACATTATACTGTTAAGCTTACACTCATAGATGTGTAAACCTGCAGTAAAAAGAATACAGACTTCAAGCTATTTTATTTCCGTCCATAATCCGCTTCTCTAATCAAAAATAAAGGAAAGGATTTCATTGGTTGATCCCAAATGAAAAAACCCATGTAACAATAGTAATTTAATTAAGGCAGTAAAAGAGTGAATTAGGATAGATCTGAAGGATGAAGTAAAATAGTAATAAAAATCGGAAACTGACGACTTGTTTAATTTCAAATGTGTAATACTTTAATTATAATTTATAGGAGATCGGAGCCGTCGACAAACCGAATCTTTCCCCGGAGGACGACAGGCTTCACAAACGCCCTCTGGCTCTGGACGTGAACCAATCAGAAGGTCAGCAGCCCCTTGGAATCACCCAGGCCCAAAACAAGCGCTTCGCCATAAGTAGGCATGCTTCAATTCCTATCCTGGATCTACTACAGTCCCTCAGATCTGAACACGAAATTGTCTCTTATTAATAATTGTTTAACATTATGGACTTAATAATTCAATCCCGGTGACAATACTTTATTATGAAGGGTGTATATTTTATTGTTTATTTAACGGTAATTCCACATTTATGGTTTGTATCTTAAAAAGTTCTTTTGAGGATTAGACTCCCATAAATTATTATCTGTTTGTTGAAGCCAATGAATTGTATTTGTCAAATCTTCAATTTAAAAGGAATTTGCGTTATTGTATTTGAAATGTTCTGATTAAATAAAACTGGGCTATTTGACCTATTAGTTACATTAGAAATAGAATCTGTGTTTTCTGGAGGGAATTGAATCATTTTAGTTATTGTGGAATTCAGTAAACAAAAATTAAACTCATATATTAACTCATGCAGTTATTGGATTATTATTATGGACCAATTTTCAAGGAGCTCTCTATATAGATGGACTGGATTGAGCTGATTTTTCGTGTCAGGGATCTGTTTCCTGTGCTCCTTATCCTAACAATTGAAGCAGCATTTTATTATATGGAGTAAAGAGTATTGTTTAAAAACTGGGGGGAAAAATCTACAAAAAATCCCCAGTGGAAATTCCACAGAGAGAGAGTTTCTCTAGAACTTATAGGCTCTTCCTTATTGGCTTCCTGAAAAAAACAAAATAGTAAACGCTTTTTCATAGTCAAATTAGACAGGCGTACTTTATACAATGAACTGATAATAGCTACTAACCATTGCCAATAATCTACATAAAATATGAAGTAAGAATAATACAGAAGACATGAAACAAATTCTGGCGTCAAATGCTCATTGTATTGGTGCATGAATTGCAGCCACCTTAAAAAGTTACATCTGCTGGAATTGTCATACATTTTTCGGTCTTCACAGTGCATGAGAACTGAGGGGCATTTAATTAGAAAATATGTTATTTGGTGAGAAGTGAGAACCTTCTGGCAAAGGACGTTATGATTAGTTTTTTTTATTCTTCATCATATTACCAGCCTGATTGTGGTAATTTCTCCCAGGCTCAGTCACCCGGACTGCCCTTGAGTTACTGTAATTTCATGTGTTTGTATGACAAAGTATCTATAGTTGAGAGAAAATTGATATTTATTATATTAGGCTAAAAAGTAATTACTAATTGGAAAGATGATTTATTAAGGGTCAAAAAAGAATTAAAATGTTACTCTTTTTGAACTTATTATTCCTTGCTGAGCTTTCGAATTGTGTGATAAGCGGAGGTGGGAGGAATTAATTATAAATCCATTTTATAAACTGTTACTTGGGAAACGATAGCAATTTGTAATTGTTAAAAAACTATTGAGAAATACAAGCTCGAAATATTTATAAATTTATTAGTAATGCATTGTCACACTGAAAAATCTGTACTTATTTTGCTTTCCTTTCAATCTCTCTTCGTATATTTAGTTTCAGGCTGTAGATTGATTCCGAGAGGCGGGCGTTAAGGTGCAACCACTACTCAGATCACATATGTGTCCATGTATTGACTTACATATCCCCTGAAAAATATCTGAGGAGACCAGAATATTGCCAGTGGGAAAAACGGGAAATCCAGTACTATTATTACTCAAAATTGATTGTTAAAAGTAATTTTTATTAAATCGATTTTTATTTAAAAATGTATTTAACTTACGGACTTGATTTCTCACACTCGTATATTTAGTTCAAGAAAAAATTAGGATTTAATTCAAACACATGAAATTGTAAATCCTTGAAGAGAATCTAAAAAATTTTCCTTGAGAAATTTCATACAAAAGCAAGCAAAAGGGACATCACGTGAGATTCTTTATTTGGCTGTTAAACCTTCCTCGAGCTATTTTATTTCAACACAATTTATATTTACCTGATGACTGAGTCCTTTGAAAACACTGTTTGAATTTATTACCAATTTTTGACAGAATTTCCAGCCGATAGCATTTTGCCAAATCCGGAAATAGTAAGCACTACAACGGATAACTGAGTCCTCGGAAAATATTTCCTAAAATAAACATAATGGCAACAGTTGAAGATATCAATAGAACACTTAAAGTCTCGGAGTTTACAGAAGCCTATGATTTTGAAGTCTACGATATTTTAGGAGTTATTAAATTACTTGGGGAACTTCGGCCCTTGTTGTATTTGAGCATTGCCCTGTACTTAGCTGGGATTTACTTTGGTCAGAAGTGGATGAAAAATCGTCCGGCTTTCAAATTGAACAAAGTCTTATTTCTCTGGAATTTGTGCTTGAGTATTTTCTCTATATTTGCTACGTACAGGGCATTCCCGGAAATTGCATATCACCTCTCAAAGCCCAATGGATTATACTCAGCTGTTTGCTCTGGGTAAGAAATTCAAGCTTTCAGATTTTCAGCTATATGTATCTACAATTTTGCGTACATATGTACATATGTATATTCACACATTTTTAATTATTATTGTTTGTGAATTAAAACCTTGGTTAAAATTAAAATGTATGGGACTAATATGTTCAGTTTGATATTCTCTTACAATCAGAGAGCATCATAATTTTGCCACATCTTTCTGGGGATTGATGTTCTTCCTCTCAAAATTTGTGGAGTTTGGGGATACGGCCTTCATCGTATTACGCAAACAGAAGCTCATTGTTTTGCATTGGTAATGTACTTACAGTTGTTTTTATATTCATCCAAATCCTTCTAAGGGATTTCAATGTAATAATTTCAGGATTTTTTTTTTGTATTATCGACTATAAATAAGAGCCAGTTTCAGATAAATCTGCTCAATGTATTGTCACAATGTTAATTTTTATGATTTTAAGAGCAGGTGACAAATTCTGCGGCTTTTAGATAAGCTCCTATAAATGAAGTGTATTGTAACTACGATTTAAAATGAACTTATAGCTTTGCTTCAGATATGGCCATAATGTTAATTTCCTCCTTTTAAGGGTTTTTAATACAACTTACGCAGGTTCCATCACGTTGTAACATTATTAATATCCTGGGTCTCTTATGAATACTACGACGCTATATCCCGGTTCTACTTAATAAATACTTTTGTCCATTCAATTATGTACGCCTACTACGCTTTGCGGGTAAGTTGAGAAATATAGTAGATATTTGGATAGGATTAAAAACATTGAGCGTTGATATATTAAATAGTAATTTTTGATCTCATACACGCGCAGGCTCTAAAATATAAAATCCCAAGGAAATTGTCAATGTTGCTCACGACACTCCAGATCTTCCAAATGTTCTTTTACCTGTATGTGAATGGATACTCGTTCTACAAGATTGGTAAGTGAAGTTCCATACGGATTGGGATATATTACATTTACTATTTTGTGCTACAAATATTGACAGGATTGGATTTTATTCTAGGTCAAGGGCTTCCTTGCAGTAGACACAAGAACGTTATTTATACAGTTGAATTTGTCTGCATCAGCTTTGCTATTCTATTTGTAAACTTTTTTATCCGCTCATACCTAATGAGTAGAAACAAGAAAAAGAGTCAATGATCAGTTGAAGTCATTTTGTATTTATTTAACAAAAGATTTGATTAGATACTTATCCGTCATTTTTTAAGGAAGTGAGATTTCCCATATACTTTTATTTAAATTCAGGGATTATCAAGTCAATTATCTTGTCGACATGCCCACGAGGTCAAGGTCTCACAATCAGCCAAAGCATGTATCATTTTTAAAATGAATGCATTGCCGAACATTAAAAGATATTTGACTTTTGTCTGGAAACCATGGACTGGAAATCCATCATTTTAGAGCACTTCTAAAATATACATTACCATACAAAATTACCATTTGTTCCGAGAAGACCTGTTTTTTTTTCGTCTTATAATTTGTCATGTCCTATATAGCGAGTTTCTATGCTATGGGAATGTACTGTAATAATTCCTTACAAATTCTGTGAGCACAATTTATTCAAATGTTCATTTCTTGTCCCAAGTTCAGCTTATCATACTCTCGAACCCTCCAGGATATTTTTTCCTTATTTTGAATTGCTGTAATTATGTGAACGTAAAGCTTTATCAAGTTGGTTTGATACACAATAGCTCCTCAATATTAATTCCCCCAAGATAATTTCTGTAACCTTTCCCCTCACCAACAGTTCTCATTTGTATTTCTGAAGCTTCAAAGTATAAAAGCTGCAGTTAGGATTTAGAATTCGGTTGTCGTAGTTCAGTTGTAGCTTCAGTTAGTCTTAATTTTGATTCAAAGGCAGAATACTGTAGAAGTAATTACTTTAGAGCTGCTTTAGTTTTCAGAATTTAATTTTCAGCTTCAATCAGTTAGAATGAAATTAAATTCTTTAGTTTTGGCCTCTTTGGCTATAATTGTGCATGTTACATCTGGAGAACTGAGCCTTAGAGGGATCCTGGAGCCTCGTGCCAAACGAGAGACTGTTCGTTATGCTCAAGGACCGGTTGCAGTACACGAGGCCAGCTCAGCATTTCAAGGAGCTCAGCCAGGTACAATAATTTGTTTTTTAATAATCTGAATTTAAAGTACAGCCTTCTGAAGGTTTTAACTTCGATTTGTTTTTGTAAAATTGCTTATAAGTAATTATTCCTAATATTGCATAATTTTTTCAAAGGATTCTAATAATTACATGGAATGACTTTAACTATTAGGTCAAGTATGAATTTTGCTTTTTGTTTTTTTTTTCAGCTCAATATGTTCGTCCAGCAAGACACGACATACGTAAGTTCCCATTACTTTTGAAAAACTCAATCGTATTCTTCCCCCATCTCATTTGAATTCAAAGTATTCACTTATAAATATGATTTACTTTGTTTTTACAGAAAAAAGGAGCAGCAAGCGCGGAGAAGATTCGGGTAAGGAATTGAATAATTAATTATATTAAACGTTCTATTAATAATTATATAATTAATTATTATTATTAATTATTATTAATTAATAACGTTCTAACGTTGAGCGCACATAACTTTTCACCTGGTAATTTTCGTAGTGTGAATTGTAATCCCTCCTTTTTGGTTTTCCCAGATGAAGTTGAATCTACGAGGAGCATGTACAACAAATGTAAGACTTTTAGTGATGATTTGTACACAAAGTGTACGCACATGAATTGTCCGTCAATCAATTATCAGTATTCTAATAAAATTATCCTCCTAAGACAATATTAATATCCGAGTATAATATTTTTTTTTACTTTAACGCCACTCATTTTATTTTTCACAGTTTTGAGGTTCCGCGCGAAGAAGAAGAAACAAGGTAAGAATTGGTGGTATTCTAATTTTTAAATGAATGAACTGATTTGATTTCAAAGATTATGCCCTTGAAAAAGTTACTTAAAGGTTGGTGCTATTACTCGTATACGTATTAAGTATCTACTGAAACTTTTAAGTTTTTTTAATGGAATAATTCCGGGCTATGTCAAATATAAGAATTTACTCCAAAAAAATATGTGCTTTTTGGACTGGCTCAAATCAATTGTAGTCCTAGGGAATTATTTAGAAGTCAATAAATTAAAATGTCATGTACTTTTATCTTTCCAGGTTACACAGCCGACGAGATTAAGGGTAAGGTTGCAAGTAATATTATGAGTAATTACATAATTTTTTTTTGCACTAACAAGTCTTTTCAATTTGAGTGTTCCTTACTTTGTTTTCACAGCAAAATTCATTCAAGAAAAAAACTTAACAAGCAAGCGTAAGTAATTGAATGATTTCATTAGGACTATGACAATCAAATTGTAGAATGTAAACGCAGTTTTCAATAAATTTGTTCAATTTTCATATCACTTGCTTTGTTTTTACAGAAATAGCGGATATGGAACCATTTTTCATTGCTTCGGGTAAGTGATAGCACTATATTGTGTATAATTCCTAGTAGGACTAAATGACATTACATCTCTGAGGAACTGAGCCTCCTCACAGGGACTCAAAAAACCCAGAAATGTAAATAGAATTTCATTAGAAATTTTCTAATACATTTTGGTAAAATGTGAAGCATATTATGTGAATTATTCTTGGATTTAATAACCACCAGAATTAAATGTTATACGGACGGTAATTTTTTTTTAGAATTCTGGAACAAAAAAAAAATATCCTCCATTCAAAAATTGATTCTAGTTTCAATTAGTTACAGTTTGAAGAATAAAGTAAAATAGTATCACAAAATCCAGGCTCTGCTTATCCTGTTCAATTTAAATGTTTCATCAAATTTGAATTTTTATAGGACGTCGTGGACGTCGAGGAGCTGAATCATACATCGTGAGAATTGGAGCTTCCAGAAGATCCTTTGACTCTGAACGTCGACCATCAAAATATGACCAGTCCCTCCGAATCTTCCAAGGCCAATAATTTGGCATGTACGATTTGTAGCTTGCATTTCTGAGGACTTCTTAATTCAGTTAAATTGTAATGTGTTTGTTGAAATCAAAGGAATGAATTCGTCCAATTTTTCATTGTAGAACGGAATTTATGTTGCGTTAATTGTTCTGATAAATTGTAATAAAAACTTGGCTCTACGTAAAGCTATATTTGTGTGTGCTACTAATTACATACAAGTCATATATGATACATGCTTTGATGGTTGTGGAGGTTATGGTTTGCAGAGCTGTATAATTTAATGTGTCACAGTAATTGGGTGCATTTAATGTGTGCTCATTATATTAACTCCTTGTGATTTCTTTCACAGCAGTCTCGTGCCTCTGAATTAATGTTGCAGTCTGTCTATTCTGTGAATTCTTAGCTATAATTTGGACCTTGGGGAGAATTTTGTAGATTTTTGGTAAAAGTGCTTTCTGACCGTTTCCTTTTGGGTGAACGTAATTTGGGTCATAAAAATACATATCTGGGAAATGAGCGGATGTTCACGGACGTTGAGAGATACCTTGTAATCACATTCCACTAAACCAAACCACTAGCATAATAATATCTGTGGACAAACACACTATAAAAATTATTATTCTAGTTCTTTCTAAAGTCCGTATATTTCGTTTTTTTTACAGGAACCCCTAATAATGATAAGGCGGACACTCGGATAAGGAATTCAATCACGGGATTTGATTAATTAGATACTTGATTTCAAATATAAGCAATCTCGCAGTCACATTTGTAATTGAAAGAAGGCCGTATATAACCTTAAATAATATTTGTAACGTTGTGTCACTCACAATCAGTCTACAGTCCGTATGCATTTTATGTTACTCCCCTGGATAATAATACCACTATCTTTATTGGAACAAATAAAAATTGGACATTTACTTTTGCGTAAATTATTTTTTTTGTAAGAGGGTTTTGTTATTCAAATCCATTCTGCTTCCTCTAGGACTATTTTTTTACTAATTGCTTCTATTTATGGAGATACTGTAATCCTATTCAAATAAGATACTTGAAGTTGTTCAAGATGTAAATATGTTATCTTGTAACAAGTGCTATTTCTCACTTACGTACCATCCAGGGTTTTGTCTCTGTATATTTAAAATGCTTGAATACTTTGGATTAGATTAATTTTGAGCTTTATCAAATGCACTTAATTCTTATTGAATAGCTCCTAAAAAATAATTCTACTAAGCTGAGGCCTGTGACCTATTTTAACAATTAATTTTATTCTCATTTATGTTTCATTAACAATGTATGGAACCAGGGATTTAATTTAGTGTCTACGAAAATTTAGAAGTTGGTTGAAGGAGCTCAATTGGAACTTTAATTAGGTTTGACTTTAATTCAAGGGTGGACCAGGAAAGGTACTTTTCCATATTTTTAGAACTGAATTTTAGTTGGAATCAGTTAGGATGAAATTCACTAGCTTTGGTTTGGTCAGCTTGGCTCTTATTGTGTACGTTACATCGGGAGAACTCTTTATAGGAAGGACCCATGTGCCTTTTGTCAAACGAGAGATTGACGGCTATGTTGGAAATGCAATTCCAATTGGCCAGTACTATTCAGCCCTACAAACCCCGGGACATCCCACAGGTATAATTTGTTTTCCAAAATACAGAGTTAGTAGCATATCCTGTCCCATTGGTTTTAATTTGAAAGTTAATTTTTATATTTTCCTTTAATTTTGATTCCATGATATATGTAATTGTAGAATACAAACAATTTAGTAAGATGGGTAAGAGCGTCAATGAATTTGTCAATTCCCAGTAAAATTCTTCCATCATTAAGAAAGTTGTCCTTGTTGAAAAATGCTACTTGTCCCAGTAAAGATTCACGCAAGAAAAAATTCCACACAAGTGGAAGTTTTTTAAGACGCTAATAACCTATGGGTTATGAATGAAGTGGATAATTCCACATTTGTATCACAATACCCCATTTGAGTTTTCTCATCCGCATCAGGGCTCAGGGTTAATACGAAAACTTTATTTCAAAACATGTCATAATATTGTTTATAATAGGGTTTGCATTGAGGTGGGAAATTCAATACTTTAATTACTTTAATTCTATATTTTTCCAAGATTCCTCAAAGTCTTGAATATTGATCAAATTCCAACAATGTTCACCTTACGTATTCAAAAAACAATTAATTTAAATAATATTTTTATCCGTCAAAATTTTCAAATGAGTGAAATCCCTCTAATTAGATTTACAGCGGATCTACTTAGGTTTAAATAAATTCTTTAATTTCAGTGCCAATTAATTTGTTTTTACAGAAATAGCTGCCCTCGGGAGTATGGTCAGTAAGTACTTCAATGATATTCTTGGGACTCCAAGGTTGATTTACCATCTTAACGCTTTATTTAGAATCTGCTGTTGCTGTATTTCAATTGTCAATTTGTATCAATTGACTTTATAGTATTTTACAATAATTAATCCTACCCACCTGTTGGTGAACGCAAAAGTTCGGATTTATTTATTTCCAAAACATTAATGCCATGTGACGTCTACACAAAAACAAGTTCCTAGTGAGCTTGGAAAAACATTCTTTTTTTTGTCGAACATATTATTAATTTTTTCCCACGGGAGGGTATATGTAGCCAGGAACTTTGGGCTTGGAGATGGATTTTCAGTTCGTTGACGATTACACGCAATGCATGGAGCAGTAGGGTAGATTGTAAAGATCACAACTTAATTTAGATCTAGCAGTTCAGAAATTATCCTATAATTTTGCTTTCGGGATATATTCTACAAAGTAGTATTTTGTAGTTTTTATTTGTTGAGAATGCAATTTGCTCTTTTAGAGAGTTAAACCTCAAACAATGTTCATCATAAAACTTAAATTTTATTCTGTAATATTTTCGTAACAGGAAACTATGAAAAATCCATGAAATCCCTTATATTATTTTTTTAATATCCATTACCATTTTTTACTACTGTAATTTTGTAATTGTGATGAACACATTTTCTGATACTTCCACTATCATGTGAATCCAATTGTGTTCTCCTAGTCGCAGTGTTAGAAACACAACAGACTTAAGACAGTCGTAAATACTACTAGCAGATCCAATAAGGGATCAATATATTATTTTCATTTTTATTTTTTTTTACATAAGGTTTTAACGTGGGTGGTAAATTCACTATTGGTAAGCATTTTTCCACATGGTTCTGGCTACACTTTACAAGGCTGTCTGAACTTCCTTAAATATTGTTTTTATTCTGCTATTTATTCATTTTAATTGATCCCTTACCTTGACCCTAATTGATACCCTTGACCATTTTTTATGTATTAGAAATTAATTCCATCCCTGTTACGCTCATATCCTTGCAGGCGACATTAAAAAATTTGAATTATTAAATATTATTATATTATTATTATCATTATTAGAAATCCTGTTTTTGATTGTACTCTCACTCTCAGCTTCCTAAACAGCTTCTAATAGATTTGTTTCACTCATATTCCGATATTCCTTGTCCATTACTTTCCTAGTTCACTGTGTTTCTAATAAATCTAATTAGAAATCAAATATCTACTTAATTTTAACGCCGTTATTGTTTTTTACAGATAGAGATTATGGACTCGAAATTGGGGGTTAAAAGTTTAATTTGATCAATTCGGCTATAGGTTCTAATAATTATGTATAACTAACAAATGTCATTTAAATCGTAGTTAAGTTACGTCGACGAGCTGAGTCATTTCCAGGAGGAACGAAATATTTCCGAACGCCCGCTAGCTCCAAACGTGAACCAATCAGAAGATCAGTAGTCCTCCGGAATCTCCCAGGCCCAGGACAAGCTCTTCAACAGAATTAGGCAATTTTCAAATCCTCGCCTCGTACTGCAATTATTATTCCTCCGAAATAAACAGAATAAATTATCCCCTCTTAGTATGTACTTCATTAAAAAATACAAAACTGTTTCGACTGCTGTAATTCGGGCATGCACGTAATTGTTGAATTGGTGGTATTTTTTTTGCATGTACACCTTGTATGTTAGAAAATACTTCTGAGGATTAGATTCAAATAAAATGTAGCGTGCTTATTGAAATCAATAAATTGTATTTGTCAAAAATTTTAATTTAAAAAAGCATTGGCATTATTGTGTCTAATTCGTTCTGTTTGTTTACAATAAAAATGTTGGTCTGTAAATGTACGTTATAGTCTGATTAATACGTTACACAATCAAATTAATCTGGAGGAATTCTGTAGGAAAGGAGTTTTCAATTGGCTTCAAAATATTCTACAAACAATTTCTACAATCTCTGTGTCAATCCGGGAAATCCACGCTCCGAAATCTTGTATTTCCCATAAATAACTACTCTGTTGCAATTATTATGTATTCCTTGCGGGTGATGGTCAGAATTTCAACTATATCAACGAAACTACGCAACAGGGAAATAAATTGGCTGAAATTCTGTTGTGACTGTTCTCAAAAATCTTCAAGCATGTCAGGATAAAATAGAATGGCTTTCCAGGGCTCAGATTTCATGAACGAAAATTCTTTCATTGAGATGGGATTTTTTTTTTATCAGCAGGGATTTTCAAGTTTATTCACCTTGCATGATCAACAAAGATGTTTTAAATTAAAATGAAAATCAATTACTTATTGGGAAAAAAATATTATATAAATAGAAGGTGCGGAAAGGAAAATTTCAGTATTTTTGATTGACTCAGGTGATGACGTCAGAAGAGTATTACTATTAAAAGGGGTAATATTTGAGCATTCAATTATTACGAGTGGTTACGCGCTATTGTAAAAGGCAAGGAAAGCCAAAGTTAGAATGAATCCTCTAGATTGGAATTTTTCTCAGTCTCTCAGAAATCTCTGGAGTATATAACTCTTTAAAGCAGTTACACATTATAGAAGTCAATTGAAATGCTGTAGACCGTGTCAAGCATATTCTTACTCCAGAAAATTTACATCGTACGTCGAACAGAACTTCAACTGAATCCGTGCTGTTCAACTCCGGAACATTATATAATGCAAGGACTGTTCGGTTCTTATTGGTTGAGCTCGTGTAAATTGTATAATTTATTATTTACCAATACTTACACAGCAAGGTCTTCCTGTATTTATGATGGTTCTAAGGGAATGCTAATATTTTTGAAATGCGGATTTTATTGTACATTGTATGCCAATACTTATGTTTACGTAGGAAGATCTTACTGTATTTATGACGGCTCTTCTAAGGAAATGAAAGGGAACTTTTATTTGAAAGTTGTGCTAAAATAATAAAGGCTTATGGTAATTGGTTAATTTGAAACATGTGTTTTTAATTTGCACGAATTTCTCACAGTTCAGTATTTATTTATTAAATGAAGATTCACCAAACCACAGCATACATAATTACACAACACGTATGTATATGCATGTATGTAAGTATGCAATTGCTGTAATTACACCTTATAAATTTTAAATAGGGACACTGGGCCTGCCACCAAAATGTGCCTTCCACCAAAATCCAACAAGATTTTCCACCTGACGTTACACCTTCTCCCCCACGTTAATTAACGTAGCCCTATATGGGGTCTAGCCTGTGAATTACAAAGTGCGAACTGGAGATAGTTACAGCCTTGCCCCATGAATGCAATTATTCGAATTACAAAATTTGTAGTTAGCTCTTTTTTATTGCCAAAGCCAGATCACTAAGGGGTCTTAACAGAAGGGGTGGTTAATTTGGGAGGTCAGGTGGGTTTGCCCGAATGTTGTGGAAATATCAAATGGAAGGTGTATAGTGAGATGGAAGAACAGGTGGAATTCCGTTGGAAAGTGAAAGTCTGGTGAAAGTTTAGTCTAACCCAAAGCGCACAATAATTTTCCATCCCGCCTTGGTTGGGAGGAGTTTCAAATTCTACTTCGTCCTCAAATGGACTTGAATTATTTATGTTTAATCCCGTCAGAAATGTTTATCTTCGAAGGTCGCTGAGTCCAGTCATAATTTATGACAAGGGGCTCTGTGAGCCAACCTTGGTCAAAAGTTAGAATGCTGCAAGACTTCACTTAATAGTTGACAGCATGCTAAAAGTACCAATACAAATTCATATACAATAATTTCTGCAATTGCTAGTAAAATTGATTGTGAATCCTAATACAATACCAACATGCTTTCCCTACTATACACTAATAATTGCATATACCCAATTATATAGAAATTTGCTTCCCATTAGAAAGTATGCAATTGTAACTTGTGAAATTGGACGAGATTGACAAATAAATTGCCGTAATATACTCACAATCAGTAGAGAAGTCAAATACGAGGCTTCTGCTCCACAATTTTACAAGGATTTGCTTTAGAACGTTTGCATATTTTCTCTTTGCAGATTTTACCAGAATTCAATGTTCAAGGAACAATGTCTCGCACAACAGCTGAAAAACCTTTAACGTATTCAAACTGAATACTTAAATCCAGAAACCCGAGAAGCTCTTCACTGGTGTACTCTCGCTTTTTATCCTACGCCAGGGCAAATCCTGACCTCCAACAAGTGTTTCTGGTTAGGTTAGTCTCGTGGTCCGTAGAATACTTTGCATGACTATGTTTACTATAATTACTTACAAATTCGGAGGATAACAGAACAGATGTGAGGCTAGAATACAACCTGCACAAGAGCAGAGTTTGGTAAATACATATAAATATAATTATATAATTATACATATGTAGGAATGTATGTATAACTATATAATTAAGTAATTATATACTTATATAATTATACTTAACAAAACTGCTGCTTTCTATAGCAAGATGGGAATTTCCAAAAGATGGATATATTCAGTATAATTTAATTTCCAATTTATCATCAGTTCAAATGAATTTCTCAAGTGATATGCAAATAATTATACAAGGAAAAAAATGTGTCTAATCTGAACTAGTTTTTTGGATTAAAGCTAAAATGTGTGTAGTAATGGTCTCAGCATGCGGTATTATCATGGCAGTAATAATTATACAGCTGATTGAAAAAGATCATTTATCTTTCAGAGTGCATGCCAATGGAATGCTGGTCAGACTGCTGGATTGATTTGGACAGTTTGTTAATAAATGTCATTTCCTGTATAGTCCTAATAGGGATAGGAACCTACAATTCCTCCGTCATGCAAATGATCAAGCGTTCAAAGGACAAGTTTCAAAGACATTTGAAACCTTTTTGTTAAGACCTTGGTAAGTCTAGGAAGATCTTATTATGCAAGTTTTGGTGAATAATAAAATTCTACAATTTATAGAAGTCCAACAAGGAATCGAACATTCATATACATTCTCTAAACTCCAGAGTTCAACCAGCACCGATTGATTAGATTCTACTCGGGAAAAACGATGTAAAACTTTCTGGAGTAAGAATGAGCTAGACACAAGCATTGCCGCTTGTGTCTTGTAATTGACTTTTCAGGATTGCAGTACGTAAAACCCCGCTGTAGTGATCTTCATACCATGCAATATAATTAATTACTGGTGTAATGCAACTTGAGAGCGTCCGTCATGTTCGCAGTCCCTTCAAACTGTATGCTAAATATATTAGATTTGGCTTTCCTTCATGTTTTGAATACGACTTCACTGACCTGTTCCTGTCCTCTATCCCAGACGTACTGCAAACCCTGACCTATCTTGTGTGTGTGTATACTTATTATAAATTCTTCAGGTCAGGTCTTATCCAGTTAATTTGGTTTTCAATAGGCCTGAGAATCAGTACTCCCAAGCTAAAGCCTATAAATCTTCCTCCCAGCAATGCCGAAGAGTTCTCAGGTTTTTTTCTAAAGCTTGTGGTTCCAGTAATTCAGTTCCAGTTAGGATTTAGAAACCGATCGGAGTAGTTCAATTGTAGCTTCAGTTAGGTTTGATTTTGAATTAAGAGTATAGATTAAGAATAGTATCTTTGCTGCTCTTTTTTTTCAAAATTGAATTTTCAGTAGCCATCAGTTAGAATGAAACTCAGTAGCTTTGTTTTAGCCTGCTTGGCTACTATTGTGCACGCAACATCAGGAAAATTAATTCCGGGAAGGATCTTGGAGCCTCACGTCAAACTTGAGAGCGTCCGTCATGTACGAAGTCCCACTTCCTTGGGTCAAGCAGGGTCAGGAATCCAAATGGACAGACTTCAGCCAGGTATTATTTTTCAATAGCCTCATAATTTAAACGGCATCCCAAATAATCCTTTTTTTGAAGGATTTTTTTTGCGTTAGTACAAGTTTTGTAGTCAAGGTTTGAAGTACAATAAACTGATTTGGTTTAGTGTTAATTTTAAGAGAGTGAATAAGTAAGTAGTAGAATCTCCTTAGATGTTTGATTGACATTTACAATGGTTTATTTTCTTTATGTAACAATTAGCATTAATTTCTACATGTACTATTCGGGTTTATTTTAAAAATTCTGGAACTTTCGTAAATTCTTTTTAAAATTCCCTATCAATAAATATGTGAGAGTACAAGTGTTAATTTATGTTTTTACTCCTTTCTAACTTGTGTGGGAAAAGTATCTCTTCCAGATTTTGTCTTTATGCATTTTCGCTGGCCATCGTGTCCCAGCGGTGAATGTAATATGTAAGTCTAGAGAAAACTAGGATTTAAAAACTTCACCAGCGCCATTTATTTTTTAACTTTCACAATGTGAGATCAAAATAATTCCTTAACAGTGATATAATTATTGGGTGGAAGGAATTGCCAGACGCACATTCAAATGATTTATTTGTTGTATTTGTTTTGCAGTTGGGATCTCAGCCCAGAAAGGTACGAGTGGTAAGTTTGTATTAATATTGCGGAGTGCTTCTCATTTTGCTTGCAAGTTTTGTTTTATAAATTATTTGGTACTTTTAGTATCTTCTGGAAATCCTTTTGTTCATGGTTCCCAGATTTGTTGATTGTGTCTTGAAAAAATTTAGAATTCTTGACACATTGGTGTTAAGTCGCATTAAAAATATAGCTTATCTTTAGGTCTAAAATGTTTACCTCCGATTTGAGCCGATGATCCTAATAATGATTTATTGTAAAAAGTATAATAAGAATCCATATTATAAATGAAAATGCTAATTAAAATTTGATTGTAATTTATTTTATTTGTATTACAACAGCTCTAACCGAAGGAAGTTTGGGTTCCTTAGGACGTAAGCAATTCAACTGCGTTGTAGAAGTTAACTATTTTATTCAGATCATTAGCTCAAATTTTCAACATCTCACATATTGAAAGTTCCAAAATGCAATAACTGCAATTTTCAAAATAGTTGTAATAATTTTTTTGTCCACTATTTAAAAAAAATGTTCTAATTTCAATGTTTAAATTCCAACCACCTTCAATTAGGCTCAAGTAGGAAAATAATTTTAAAATGTAAAGAAAAGTAATCGACTACGAGTGACTCCATGAAGTTGGTTTCTTTTAATACTTTGGTTACTTTCTTATTAAACATTAAATATAATTACTTTATTACATTTCTTTCTGACCATTCAAATTATAAAGGTTTTCTGAAAATCTTACCATCATCTCAGATATTGAAAGAATAACAAAAAGTGCAATTTTTCAAAATAATAGTAATGAATTTTCGTACGCTATTTTTTTAACTGTTTTATTTAGTACAACTTTTATTAATTAGATGCTTAAATAGTAAACTAAAATCCAGAACTTGTCCATCTGATTAACGCTAAATGATTTACAAATAATGTAATTTATTAAAATGTATAGAGCGGAGACGTCGACGAACGGAATCCCTCCCAGGAAGACGACAGGCTTCCCGAGCTCCCTCTGGAACTGTACGTCAGCCAATCAAAAGATCAGCAGCTCCTCGGAATCTCACTGGCATATAGGACGCTCCGCTTGTTCTACAGTTCCTCAAAATTCTTTACAAATAATTGCCTCATAATTATGTCTACAATTATAACCAGGAATGAATTCAAATCCTAGCCTCAGTGCTCTACTACACATAAACCGCTCACATCAAAATTTGATTTAATAGTAATTTCGCATGTATCACTTGTATCTTACAATTGATTTTTGAGAATAGATTCAGATAAATTATTGTATGCAGATATATTTTGAAGTCAAAGAATAATTATTATTATATTTGTCCAAATTTCAATTGAGAAAGGAATTCATGTTATTGTATATAAGTTGTTGTAATTATTTGAAATAAAAATCAAGCTCTACGCATTTTTCGTGATGTTACAAAATTAATATCTGTGTATTCCCCTATCATTTGAAATATTTTAATTTGTAGGAGCTTTAGTCAATCCTAGTTACAACTGAATAGTTGAACGCATTCCACTACAATTTAAAATTGCAATCGAATTATATTAGTTACGTTTTTTTATTTCTCCCTATACCTGGGCGTCGCTGCCACTAAAAGGTGTGTAGCCTTTAATATGCATCATTGACATAATTGCTGGAAACATGAGACGGAGATTTTGAACTAAATTCATCTCCGGGAAATATTTATGTTTATCCTTCATCTGGTTTGGAGGCTCATATCATCCGATTTCAGGTAGTGCAGAAACTTTGCTGTACTTACTAGTCGAAGTTTTGTTGTATTATGCTGTACGTTTATAAACTGGTTTGGTTTAGTATCCACTTTAGGAGAGTAGAATTTTCTTGAAGTTTCACAATAAAGATGTTGTTACAAGTTACAAAGGAATTTAATAAACGTCTCAGTCTCTCCTCATTTATGTATTGCATAAAGCTCATGACAGATATATTTTTAATTACCAAAATACGCTGTCCTTTTCGACTCCCATGAAACAAGACTTCACTGTAATTATTACACTATTAACTTCAATTATTATTTGTCGTTAAACTTTCACTTTTATGTCACTCAATAAATCCATTAATAAGATACTTTCGGGTTTTATGTTACAGCGTTCATAGAAAAGATTGGAAGGAAGACTTGAATTACTTATTTCGTCATATTTTTAAGCGTCAAGCGGTAGCATTGCGAAGCACAGCCAAATGAGTTTCAAATTGTATAATTGCATATACTAGACAAACCGAAGTCAGTTACGAGCATAACAGGTATTACTCAATAAATTCATTTATTTTTAATGTGACTTTGTTTTTTTTTTGCAGATTCATCAGATGGGACACTTTACTTTAGTAAGCACTAGAACGTCATAGAACTCTGACTCGGACTGCAACACTGGATTTATTTCCTAACCTCATCTTTTTCCGGTTGTTGCATTAACTAAGGCTTTAACTTCCATTTTTAACCTCGGATTTATGCTATTCTGTCATTAATTGGAAGTGTTTAAAAATGTTGGTTTTAAATTCTATTCATTGTTTTATTCGCCTCAAGTTTCCAACCCGAGCAGTAATAATAATATCTTTGTCCTACGGGGCAAATTGCACCAAGAACTCAAGTGATTTATATTTCTTCCAGATCTGCTTAATAATTAATAGTTGTATTCATTTAGCATTAATGTCGCTTATTTTGTATTTGCAGTGTCTCAAAAGCTGTCATTAGCGGAGTGTAAGCAATAGAGGGAAATTTTGGTTCTTAAAGTAATAAGGTTAATTACACTTAACTTCCCAACAGCTTATTCTTATGCTGCTGTTATTTAAATCCGAACGAAAACGCCGGCTGAAATAAAGATGAACAATTTAAGAAATCCCCGTTTATCGTGCAAGGTCAATAAATTTAAAAACCTCTTCCGACAAAAACTGGTTGTCCCTTCCCATTCAAATTTTCTCTGCTGAAATGTTTCCCAACACAGTGACAATAGAATTTCAGTCATTTGATTCCAATGTTACGTTAATATCGTTGAGATTCAGGCCGTGACCCCTCCCCCCCCCAGAGGAAACATAATTACACAGACGAGTTATTATTGTACAATACAGTATTTCCGAACGCAGATTTTCAGAATTGGCGCTCAGATTGTAGGAATAATTATATATACATGAGATTGCAGGCTAGATCACAGAGGGGTCTTAACAGAGGGGATGATTAACTTGGGAGGTCAGGCGGAAGTTGGGAAATGTGGTGGAAAGATCAAGCGGAAGGTCGATGGTTAGATTAAAAGTCTGGTGGAAACACAGCTGGAAGTTCGGTGGAAAGTGAAAGTCTGGTGAAAGTTACGTATGTATTATAGTGTTAATGTATGGGTGAGTGGAACGTGGAGCATAAGTTTGTGGCCGGGAAAGTAGAACAATGAGAGAATGTCATTGAATAGTGTGTCATAGAATGTCCAATCGCAACGATTGTAAATATTAAATTTCAATCGAAAGTAACCCCTGCCCCATGCTTCCGTGGGAGCGGAATGTATACATATTCTTCGATGAGCTAAGGATCCTGACACAATGTCTTAAAGCGCATAAATTAGAATTTTAATTAGCAAAAAATATGTGAAAGTTGTATTTTATGTTTTAAATTATGCACAATATAACAGCTTCGTGTAATACTAACAGCAATGGAGAGCACTCTGACAAGGAATCCCTTGACGTGCACTCTTTTTGCAAATGCGTTTTTAATCAATAATAATTACTGCAATGATAATACTGCATGTTGAGACGATCACTACACATATTTTAGCTTTAATCCGAAAAACAAATTCAGAGGAGACACATTTTTTTCCTAGTATAATTATTCGGGGTTCACTGAGAAATTAATTTGCACTGATGATAAATTGCAAATAAAATTACTCTGAATCCTTTGAAATTTCCATCTCACTGTAGAAAGCACTAGCTTTGTAGTTGCTGATCTGTATAATTAATTATATAGATATACATGCATTTCTATAATTACATGTGTAGGTATTCATATTTAAAAAACTCTGCTCCTGTGCAGCTTCTACGCTAGCATCACATCTGTTATGTTATCCTCTGAATTTGTAAGTATAGTAAACATAATCATGCAAAGTATTGTACTGACCACGAGAATAACCTCACTAGAAGCTGTTGTTGAAGGTCAGGATTTGCCCTGGCGTAGGACAAAAAGCGAAAGTCTCAGTAAGCTAGGATCTCTGCATTTAAGTATTCAGTTTCAACAGCGTAAAGGATTTTCAGTTGTTGTACGAAACATTGGACCTTCGTAAAATCTGCAAGAAGAAAATATGCAAATATTCTAAAGCAAGTCCTTGTGGAATTGTGGAAGAGATTTCTGTTAATTGGTTACTCTACTCGTTGTGAGTATAATAGCGCAATGTATTTTTCACTCACGTGTAATTATTTAATTCAAAGGCTTGGATTGGCATATTAAGTGAGTAGAAGCACCATTCCAAAAAATCTCTGGTTCGGATACGTTGCACATGTTACTCTTTCTATTTACAAATTAGGAGCATTGCATATCAAACGTGAAGTTGAGGATAGAATCGAACGTAGACCTGCAGTGTTTGTTAAATAAATGGAAATATCTCTGTACAGACTTTCATACTTGAAAGCTTTATGGTCAGAGTTAATGACAGTATTTTTTATGGGGTAATAATAGCACTCCGGACGGTACACCAGGAAAAAGTGTACAGTGTATTATGCTCCAGAGACGTTTTTTCTCATTATTTCTAAAAATGCTCTTGAAGGAATCTGAAATTCGCATTCGGTTAAAACCGTGGTAACTTTAGGAAGATCTTGCAATGCAAGCATTGGTGTGTAATAAAATTCTACAATTTATAAGAACCCAGCAAGGAATCGAAGATTCATTCACATTCTTTAAAACTCTGGAGTTTAACCAGTACCGATTTATCTAATTCTATTTTGAACAAACTATGTAAATTTCCTGGAGTAAGAATGAGCTGGACACGTGCTTTGATTTGACGCTTCAGGATTGCAGTAAAACCTCTCTGAAGTGAGCGTCCCAGCATACGTTATTATTACTGCTGTAAAGTGTATCTGTAATAATTATTAAAAAGTCAATTTACCATTTAAATTGCTTGCTAAGAGAAAATGACCAATTACTATCACCGCTATTGCATTAAGGTTGACAATTTAAAAATAAAATGTCACTTCAAAGTTTTACTGTGTATTATTTCCATACATATTTTCTGTTCGTCTAAATTCAAGTACTATCACGTAGGTTGAATGGGTTTAAACATTCGGTGCATCCCACTGAGCTTAGGGAGCGTATTTCTTTACAAAAAGAATACAACCGTAGGAGTAATAACTGAGGAAAATTCCAATGCAGAGGATTCATATTAGCTTTGGCTTTCCTTCGCGTTTTGAATACGACCTCACTGAACTGTTCCTCTCCTCTAATCCACACGTGCAGCAAACCCTGACCTATGTTGTATATGCGTATACTTATTATAAATGCTTCAGGTCAGGTCTTATCAAGTTAATTTGGTTTTCAATAGATCTGAGAATCTTTACTCCCAAGCTAAAGCCTGTGAATCTTCCTCTCAGCAATGCCGAAGAGTTCTCAGCTTTTTTTTCGAAAGCTTGTGGATCCAGTAATTAAGCTCCAGTTAGTATTTAGAATTCGACTGAAGTAGTTCAATTGTAGCTTCAGTTAGGTTTAATTTTGAATCCAGGCTATAGAATAGGAAAGGTATCTTTGCTCCTCTTATTTTCAAAATTGAATTTTCAGTAGCAATCAGTTAGAATGAAACTCAGTAGCTTTGTTTTAGCCTGCTTGGCTATAATTGTGGACGCAACATCAGGAGAATTAATTCCGGGAAGGATCTTGGAACCTCGCGTCAAACTTGAGAGCGTCCGCCAGGTTCGCAGTCCCACTGCCTTGGGCCAAGCAGGGTCAGGAATCCAAATGGACAGACTTCAGCCAGGTATTATTTTTCAATAGCCTCATAATTTAAACGGCATCCCAAATGATCATTAATTTTCAAGGATTTTTTTGCGCTAGTACAAGTTTTGCAGTCCACGTTGTTATTACCATAAACTAGTTAGGTTAAGTGTGCATTCCAAGAGAGTAAATGAGTAAGTAGTAGAATATCCATCAAAGTTTACCGGAAAGTTTTTTTAACGGCATTTCATCGGTCCCACCGCCATTTATGTATTGCATAAAAACTGCTATGAAGGATATTTTTTTCAAAAACCAAAATATGATGTCCCTTTCGAATCCCCTGTAACTAGGTTTAACTCTGCATGAACAGTATTATTTATGTACGCGTATCACAGTGCCCCACCTTAGAAACAATATTTGGTTAGTGTTCCGAACTTTTCGAGTCTGAAATTGTACACAAAACTTAAATGTAGATAATTACTGATACTCTGAAATGTGCAGCCATTTATATAATACATATAAACGGCTATATTATTTATTTATGGATAATTTCGCGGATGTCTCAATGTGCCCCAAATACAATTGCTGCTGACTTTGCATACAAATTAGCTATGGTGCTCCTGTGTTGTGTGACTTGAATGGTCAGGTTTATACTAATTTTGTTATTTGTATATATCTAGCTCGGCATGTTCGTAAAGCTCACCCACAAGGACTTGGTAAGGACGCTTTTTTGGTTACTCATTTTATTACATCAATTCCTCTTATTTGAAATGATTTGTAGTAGTCACGGTATGAGTTTACAGTAATTCAGTCTGTCTTCAACCTAGTACCGTGCACTCTCCATCTCCATATAGTCCCATATAAAAGCATACTTCAAATATGTAGGATCTCTTTATATATAAATATGATGTTTATAAATATGATATCTCCTTACTGTATTTTCAATAACTTTAATGGCTTTTTGTTGCCATAGGTTAGAATTGCTAGCCTTAAATTATCGATTTTTAAGGATGCAGTAATAGCAAGGTTATATTATGTTTAGGTCAGTTCAATAGTATGCATGTAAAGCAAACGCAGAATTGAGTTCCCTATTTTGTTCATTCTTGAATTAGCATGCACGAACCGTGAAAAACTGTTTTTCTAACGCCTGATCTTGAGATGTTTCATTTGCAATTTACATTTCAAAAGGAGTTTTCAGTATCAGGAACTCTCTATATGCACATAGTATGGGAGTAGCTTTTAATAAAATTAATTATTCAAAGATCCATTAGGTATATCTCTGGGATAATTATACGCATATGCATAAACACAGTATGAACAAATACAGTACGTCGTTATGTACTACGTGCATTAAATTGTGGGACATGCTGACGATCAGCTCATTGTCAGAGTCGTTACTTGTAATTTTTCTAATAATTACTATTCAAACTTCATTAAATGCAAATCGGCGTAAAGAGTGATTCCACAGGAGTGGGTTCATCCAAATCTGCATCATTTAATACCACGGCACATTTACACCGATCTAAGAATCCCTTAAAGTCATTCTATGTGCTTTAGTATCATTAATGAATTTTTTCCTTACGTTTTAGTGACACATTTTCTTCCCCTTCCCTGGACTCACGATTTTAAATCGAAAAGCTGAATTACTTTATTTGACGTATTTACTTTGCAAGATTACCAAACATGGATTTTCATGAAACTGAGCTAATATTGTAGGAATTATTGATTATTTCATCCATAGAAAGTGTCAATTACATGGTTTAGGTTTCTTAATATTATCTGAGCAGGAGTGAGATGCTGCTGAGCATGATCAGAAAAAGTTTGAAAATCACTAGAAGAAGGGTTTCCACCGCCATAGCGTTAGCATTGCGAAGTACAGTCAAATGAGTTTAACATTGTTGAATTAGGGTTTTCCTACATGTCAAATACTGGACAGACTCGAGTCAATCATGTAATTATATATCTAACATATATTATTTAATATATTCATGTAACTCTGATGCCACTTATTTTGTTTTTTTCCAGACCTCAGTACATTTCTTGATGCTATACGTAAGGACTAGGCCAGTATCTATATAACTTACGGCTGTAACGCTTGTTTCCTTTCCTAACCTCATCTTGATCCTGTTTTGTCACTAATTGATGTATATATAAACTTCCATAAATTGAATTTAATTCAAAACTTCCGAAGCAATTTAATGCCGACGGCATGTGTCCAATCCGAATAATTTGTTCAAAATCCTTAAAATTCGAGAATAATATTTTTAATTCATGTCTCATTTTATTTACCTTAAATTTGTAACCAGAGCAGTAATATTATCTTTGTCCTACATGGCAGTTACTCGAAGGATTCAAGTGACTCATATTTCTACCAGTTCTGCTTAGGAGTCAATATATTATGTATGTATTCATTTAAGTTTAATGCCCCTTACTTTTTTCCCTAGCTCCAACATCCATCGCTAATACATCACCTGGTAAGAAATATATAGAGATATTAAAACTTAAATTAATAATGTTACACTTGGCTTCACGACGGCTTGTTTTTTAACCACAAATTTTTACTAACGGAATTCACCTCAATAGCCTGTACTTGAAAATAAGAAGAGAATCCTGTAACCGCTAGTAATAACATATTGCTCTAATAATCCATCTATTTTGACAGCAATTCTCTTTGGACGTCATAACTCTTGTAAATAAAAAATACGGAAAGTTTCTTTCCACATCAACAATTTTCCCTTCCCACTAAAAATATCGATAGGGAAATGATTTACTATTTGAACAGTAAGAGGATAATTTCGATCGTTTTATTCCCATGTTGCGTTGATATGGTTGCTATTTTGGGCGCGACCCACAGGGAACATAATTGCAACACACAATTTATTCATGTACAGTGAAAAGATTTTCCGGAAAGGCGCTGAGATTGTGGGAATTGCTTATAGGCTTTATTGAAGGAAACTGAAATTTAAAATACTATTTTTAATTTTCATGCTTAGCTGTAGTTGCATTTCATTTCCAGCTAAACTGCGTATTATTCCACTTTTCCCAAGAGATAGTTACTGGACAGACTGAAGTCAATAATATTTCAACCGTAAAAGGTCTAGTTATGATTCACTTTAATTGTCTAACTTGAAGGTCACATTTTTTGTTTTTCCAGATGGAAATGAGGAAGATGACTTTGATTTTAGTAAGCAACAAATTAAATTATTTGACTAAACGATGCTGACGAGCACTTGCATAACTTGCTATTCCATTCTTTCAATATTTTAAATGTAAATCTTGCCATGAATTTCAGTTAAGCCCCTGAAAAAATCTTAGGACGGTAGGCATGTGACCATTCACATGCATTACTAAATTACTTGCTTTTAAATTAATCTTCCTCCAGCTTTATCACCCAGTCAATTTCCTGGTGATCCTTTATCCATTTTCATATTTATTTCCTTGTTAATTCGAAATTCCTAACGGTGTCAGATACTTTAAATTCCATCTCCATTAAGAGTCTCGAGAATAGCTTGATCTCACCAAATGAATCCAATGCCAAGATATGAACATTCAAATCCAATTTTTGAAATGTACAGTATTTTATTACTTAAAAAAATTTCATGATTGACATTTACAATCGATTTTAATTTATATGTCGATGAGCAGTAATTTGTACATGTAACAAGATGTATTTTGTATATCTCGAAACTTTATAAATTCTTGTGGTTGAAAATTGACTTATTCCCAGTTAAAACTCTTTATCAATGAGTCTTTGAGAAAACAAATATAAACTTGTGTTTTCAATCTTCTTTCACTTAACATGGGAAAGTAGCTGTTCCAGATTTTGTCTATTGTCAGTTCCCCCCGCCATAGTGTCCCAGAGTTAATTTTAAGTCTAATTAAAACTAGGATTTAAATACTTAACCAGCGCCATTTGTTTCTTACCTACATAACAGTCATCTCAAAACAATTACCTTATAGTGACATAGAAGATAATTAATGGGTGGAAGGGATTCGTGGAAGCACACTCAAATAATTTATTTGTTGTTTTTGTGTTGCAGTGGCGAAGGCAGATGCTTTGGCAGGTTCCAGTCGTAAGTTTTTATTAACTTTGTGTAGTGCTTATATTTTCGCACATAGCTTTTGTTCTATAAATTATCTGGAGGGTACTTTCAGTATCCTCTGAAAATCTTCTGTTCATGGTTCCCGGATTTGTTGGTTGTATCTGGAAAAGTTTTCAAATTCTTGATGCATTTTTACTAACAATAAGTCACATTGACAATTTAACTTAACTTTAGGTCCAACACTTATTCTTGATAATTGAGTCTATGATCCTACTACTGATTTATTATAAAATATATAAAAATAACAATGCATATTATAAATGATAAGGTTATTAAAATTTGATTGTAATTTATTTTATTTATATTATGACAGTTCTAGGATCAGTAACTCCGGATTTCTTAGGACGTAAGCAATTCAACTGTATTGTAGAACTTAACTATTTTATTAAGATTATTAGCTAAAACTTTCCCGGTGTTAGGTGTTGAAGGATTCAAAAAACAAGTGCAATTTTTCTAAATAACTGTCACAGTTTTTTTGTCCACTAATCCAAAACAAATGCTTTATTCCGTACACATTTTAATAAATCACATGTTTCAATAACGTCAAGCGATATTTTCAAATCAAATAAATTCCCTACTTGAAGAAATCAAGCCGATAGATTTACGGTTAAATTAATATGAATGTTTTAATAATAACAAAGCGTATAATATTTGAATATTAGTAAAATTATAGTTCCAAAGGGTTGTTTAAATTATCTCACCATCTCGGACATTGAAAGATCCAAAAAAAGTCCAATTTTTCAAATTAATATTAATGATTTTTCCTGCGCTATTTTTTTAATTGTTTTGATCCGTACACATTATTTTATTAATTGCATGCTAAAATAAAAAACGGCGAGATTTTGAAATCAATTTATTGAAAGATCTGGTTAATGTCAAATGATTCACAAATGTAATAATTAAAAATTATAGAGCGGAGACGTCGACGAACGGAATCACTGCCAGGGAGACGACAGGCTTCCCGAGCTCCCTCTGGGACTGTACGTCAGCCAATCAAAAGATCAGCAGCTCCTCGGAATCTTTCTGGCTCGTAGGATAAGCATTTCATCCAAAATAGTTAACTTGAATTCTCCGCTTGTTCTACACTTCCTCAGAATTTTCTACAAGTGATGGCCTCATAATTATGTGCAAAGTTATAACGCGTAATGAATTTAAATCCTAGTCTCAATGCTCTACTACAAACCGCGCACATGAAAATTTGATTTAATAGAAATTTCGCATGTATCACGTGTATTATAAAATTCCTTTTTGAGAATGGAGTTAGATAAATTGTTGTATGTAGATATTATGAAGTCCAAGAATTATAATTATTTGTCCAAATTTCAACTGAAAAGGGAATTCATGTTATTGTCTATAAATTGTTCTAATTATTTGAAATAAACATCAGGCTCTACGTATTTTTCGTTATGTTACAAAATTAATCTCTGTGTATTCTCCAGTCATTTGAGCATTTTAATTTGTAGCAGCATTAGTCAATATTAGTTACAACTGAACCATTGAATTTCATGGAACTCAAATTATTGAGAGAATTTTTTTGTGTAAGCGTGTAAACTGGTTTTGGTTTAGTATGCACTTTAGGATAGTAAATTAGTAATAAGTAGAACCTTCTTGAAGTTCCACAAAAAAGTTGTTGTTATAGAGGAATTTTATCCGTCCCACCCTCCATTTATGTATTGCATAAAAACAGCTCATAACGGATATTTTTTAAATTACCAAAATGTGTTGTTCTTTTCGAATCCCATGTAACTTTACTGTGCTTACGTTATTAACTTCACTTAATTCTTTACTTAATAATTTGACTTGGCTTTCACTGAACAAGTCAATTATTAAGAATCTTTCAGGGGTTTGTATACAGAGTTCGTAGATCAGGTTGGAGGGGAGAGTTGAATTACTATTTGATTATGTTTACTTAGGAAGATAACTAAACATGGATTTTCCAATCGGAGCTAAGATTTAGTGCCCAAATATTCCATCACTTTTGATAGTAATTATCTTTTGACGTCATCACTCAAGTAAATCGAAAATGCAGAAAGTTCTCTGCCCGCACCTTCCATAATATTTTTACCCTGCTTGGATTCAAAATTTCAGGAATCTCAGTGTATTGTTATCCCGACGTGACACAACGATAAAAGTATCCACTATTTCATGAAGCATACAACTATATCTTTGCCAGGGGTCGGAATTTTGTAAATCTCCCTGGAAGATCATTTCTGAATATTCCTGCTGAATATTATGTCCCTGCAGAAAGGTCCTCAACGATTTCAAAAATTCTTGCTGAAAAAACGGTCAGGGATTTTCAAAATCCCTGTTAACAAAAATAATTTCCCTAAAGGACGTCAAATCCCTGCCAAATTAGGTCAAAAAACCTAAAAATCCCTGTTTGAATAATAAATTTCCATGAAACACTCCAACAAATTAAAAAATCCGTACCAGAAAAAACGCCAACGTATTTAAAAATACCTGTTCGTAAAAATAAATCCCTTTCCATTGATATTTTCCTGCCAGGAAATATTTTTTCCCTGGGAAGAATCTACCCACAAAAATGCGGCCCCTGCTATATGCCGCTCCAACTTAGTAATTACACCTTCGATGAGTGTGTAATTATTTGCATTGAGTCTGCAAATCCATTCCTGGATTTTCGGAATCCTTGATGGATAGGATTTTTAAAAATCTCCCTGGAACATTATTTTTGATTTTCCCTAAAAGGAAGTCGGTAACAATTCCCAAAGGAAATCCCGACTGAAATAAAAATTTCCAATTTAAAAAATCCCTTTTGATCATGCCAGTTCAATAAATCTGACAATCCCTTCTGACAAAAAAAGCTGTCCATTTACATTGAGAATTTGGTTGCTGAAATGGTTTCTCATGGGAAGAATGATCCTTCCTAAAATCTGAGCCATGGAACCCATTCTATTTTATCCAGCACTGATGGAAAAATTTTGAGAACAGTAACAGGAGAATTTCAGTAATTTGATTCCACTGTTGCGTTATTATCGTTTGGATTCAGGTCGTTACCCCCAAGGAATGCATAATTATATGGACAAAATTTATTACCCAATTCATGATTTCCGAACGCAGATTTCCCTAATTGCGGCTGAGATTGTAGGAGTTTGTAAACTTAATGGAAGCCAACTGAAATAGAAAATGCGACTCTGAGATTTGAGAATCGTTTGTAGACTTTATTGAAGTCAATTGAAATTCAAAATACTATTTTTAATTTGCATGTCTGACAGTAGTTACATTTCATTTGCAACCAAATTACGTGGTATTATAATTTTTTCTCGACGTGACAGCTAGTGGGCAGGCAGAAATCGATTATATTTCAAGCAGATGCAAGTATGAATGACTAGATTTTGTGTAATCTAAATGCCACATACTTTGGTTTTACAACTGACCCTCCGCCCGTTTCTGGCTCAGTTAATCAATAAATTGAATAATTATTGCGCTGAAAAATGTAACGCCAGTGCAAGTTGGTTTTCTGTTGCATCTGTAATTTAAGTGGAAACTATGTATATGCTTTGATATTTACTCAAGACACATGAAACCATCTGGGGTCATTGGCCATGTAGCCTTTTGCATTCATTACTAAACAAATTCCTTTTAAATTAATCTCCCCCCCAACTTTATCACCCAGTTAAATTCCGCATGCGAGAGGTCGCCTTTCCTTTCTTTTATTTATTTCGTCGGCTAAACTTCCTAACCGGCTAAAATAAAAAATGCTTAGAATGCAGGCCGGCTATTTAGCGCTTTCGCTCAAAACTCAAACCAGCCATAATTCCCCGAATTCTCTCAACTTGTTCACACCTTCCGCTCCCCTTACACTAATCCCCCGTACTACCCATCTAAACTTCCCATCCCATTATTTACCCTCCACCTCCAGTCCACTTCCTCTCCACTTCCACACCACTTCCCCTCCACTTTTCCTCCACCCCCCTTCCACTTCATATTCAATTAAATTCCCCTCCACTTGCCCTTCAATTACATTCCCCCTCCACTTTCCCTCCACTACCCCTCCACTACCCCTCCACTTGCCCTTCAATTACATTCCCCCTCCACTTTCCCTCCACTACCCCTCCACTTGCCCTTCAATTACATTCCCCTCCTCCTCAGTACCACTTCCCCTCCACTTCCCCTTCAATTATATACCACTCCACTTTCCCTCCACTAACCCTCCACTTGCCCTCCAATTACATTCCCCTCCACTTTTCCTCCACGTCCCCTTCAATTATATACCCCGCCACTTTCCCTCCACTTCCCCTTCAATTACATATTGGGAGGGGAAGTTAAGTGGAGGGGAATTGGAGGGGAAGGGATGTGGAAGTGGAGGGGTAGTGGAGTGGAATGTAATTGAATGCAAAGTGGAGTGGTAGTGGGGTGGAATGTAATTGGGTGTGAAGTGGAGGTGAAGTGGAGGTGAAGTGCGGGGGATATGTACTTGAATGTGAAGTAGAGGGAAAGTGGAGGGGAAGTGGAGGTTAAGTGGAGGGGTAGTGGACTGGATGTGGAGGGTAAGTGCATTTTAAGTGGACGGGAAGTGGAGGGGAATTGTGGAAAAGTGCGTGTGTACTTCATTCCACTTACATGATATACTGCTAATGTGAATTATGGCCGGGTTTCACTTTAGAGTTTGTAGCGAAAGTAAAATAGCCGGTCTTCATTCTAAGCATTTTTTATTTTAGCCGGTTAGCAAGTTTTGCCGACGATTTGTTATTTTTTTTTCAGATGCGTTGACAGGAGCCCTGGCAGATATCCCGAGTATGTTTGTTTTAATTAGATATGTGTAGAGCGTACATATGTTTTGCTGTGTAAATTTTGGTCCACAAATTATCTGGTAGTATTAATAACATCTGTAAATATTTTTATTTATTGTTGCTAGATTTGTTTGCACAGTCAACTCTTTCTACAAATGGTATCCTGGTTACTGACATATTTTATCTTTTCTAACGATTGTCCTTTTCAAGCTTATAAAACAAATAAATCTACTATAAATAAAGCGCACTTTATCCCGAAAATAACTGTCCAGGTCATTGTGATGAAGAACAAACAGATAATCCTACATCACATGGTTGAAATAGGGAACATGGTTTCACTTCGCCCTTAAAACGCGAGGAAGGTTAATTTGGGAGGTCAGGTGTATGGGGGAAGAGGTGGTGAAAATATCAAGAGGAAGGTGCATGGTCCGATGGAAAGTCCGGTGAAATTTAAGTAATTATGTATAGTAGTGTTGATGTATGGGTGAGTGGAAAGTGGAACATAAGTTTGTGGCAGGGAAAGTACACAAAATTACACAAAAATACAAAATTTATGGCACAAAATCTGTTTCTTCAATCATTTTGAAACATTTTAAATTGTAGCGCATTAGTCAATCGTGGTTACAATTGAATCGTCGAATATGTACTCTGCACTGCTTTGTAAGTTGCAATCCTCGAAATTATAGTATGTACATATGTGCGTGTATTTATTTGTCCCGATACCTGGGAGTCGTTGTGTTTTAACTTGTGAGGCCAAAAAACTGAGACCAATATTGACCAACAGGCACTCCGGAATATGGGGGACAGGAGGGACATTGTCCCTCCCAAAAAACGTCAGGGAGGGACAGGCTATACTGCTGTCCCCCCACTTTTAAGAATCAAATTAACCTTTTAACTTTTTGACGTGAAAACTCCTATGAAGCTTCATTTTTTTTAAATCCTCCACAAACTGCTGTTAGTTGTATTTAAAAAACTCGCAACAAACTATCTCTTCTAAACAAAAATGTTTACTCAAATGATAAATATCTTTTCCATCCTGGTATATGCATGTGAAGATCGGCTCATCTAGGTAACTACCAAAATTGAGTAGTGAAAGTAGTGGGTCATACTGCAGTCCGAATTAGATTTTTTAAAGCTATCGTTTTCATCCTTGACAATGATTTTGAACTTGTTCAAACGATTTTATGCCAGTATTGCAATACTTTCAGGGTTGAAATTGTGTGATAGCGTGATTATTCAAATAGTAACTTAGGTATTCAACGCAACGCAGCCCATCAACAAATTAGAGGATATTTTTCTATCCAACAATTTTTACTATTGCTAAATTTAGAATATTATTCCCCGCTACGTATGCCGAACATATTGACCTCCCCTTGCTAGATTGATCTAGGCCAAAATCCTAACCTGGATCAAACGTTTGAACAATTTGAAACTTTCGCTTTGAATTTCGTTCCAAATTCATGCCAGACCAATAAATCTGTTCCAAAATGTCGGAACAGACAGATAATACCATTCATGTATTACGAGCCTAACGGAAAATTTGCTTGGAGCAAATATACAATATATATATACAATATAAATATATTTTCAGCTGAAAATTGAACGAGCGGTTTTTCGGGTCTGGTTACAGTTGTACAATGGCCAACTAATTGCAACATTAGTTACTGATAACCCTACCATGGTCAATTCCTAACCTTAATGTCTTTAATATACGCATTTAGCTGATTATATTGTTGGCAGAAAAATATTAGAGTTTTACGGTAGCAAAAACCGTTTGACAAAAAAATCAACTTTTTGAAGGTCGGGGTACGTGAAACTTGTAATTTCCCATGTTAAATGCTATTTAAATTTTTCAGTTTTGAATTTCGAGACAAATTGACTTCGCGCCAAATTTTTTTTAAAAAACTACGAAGGATTTTTCAGGTGGCAGGTATGACTTAAAGTTGTACTCAGGGTATGAGCAAACTATTTTTGGGGGAATTTCGAAAATCTGGAGGGGGCACCCAAAAATGTTTACTTGTTAGTATATTAGTGTTGCATTAAGGTTGACATTTAAAAAAATTATCGTTTCAATACTCCAAGGTCTTGCTGCGTAATATTTCAACATTATTTTGGTTTAAATTCTGGTATTTTCGTAGGTCGAATGGGTTCAAATAGTCTACAAATCCTACTGATGCTCAAATACCGTACTTGTTTTCAAAACAAATACAACCAAAGGAGCTATAACTGATTGTGAGGAAAATTCCAACGCAGAGGAGTCATATTAACATTGACTTTGCTTGCAGCTTTGGATGGCACTTCACTGACCTGTTCCCGTCCTCCATCCCAAGCTTGCAGCAAACCATGAGCTTTGCTGTATATGAGTACACTTATTATAAATGCTTCAGGGGAGGCCTTATCAAGTCAATTGGGTTGTCAATTGGTCTGAGAATCAATACTCTCAAGCTAAAGCCTGTGAATCTTCCTCCCAGCAATGCCCAAGAGTTCTCAGTCTTATGTGTAAATCTTGTGGATCGGGTAATAGAAGGATTTTTTTTTGCTTTAGTATAATTTTTGTGGTTCAGGTTGTAAGTTAAACTAGTTTTTAAACATTAACACAAACTGATTTGGTTTAGTATGCACTTTAGGGGAGTAAATGAGCAAGCAATAGAATCTTCTTGAAGAATTAGAAGCAAAGTTTTGTTATACTGTGAAGGAATTTAATCGGTGATACTGTCCATTTATATATTGCATAAAAACAACTTATGAAGGAATATTTTTTAAAAGATCAAATAAAGTCAGGCAGAATTACTAGACTCAGGTAGTTACTGGACATTTACAGATACTCTAACTACACCGGTTACAGTCTGTCCTGGACAGTTCAACTGTATATGTAAAACAACTGCATCATTGAGTTTCCTATTTTGTTCATTCGTTCATTGTCGTTTTTGGATACATGAACCGTAAAAAGTATTTTTTTTAAACTTGCTGATCTTGAGATGTTTAATTTATAGTTTGCCTTTCAGAAGGAGGTTTCCCTGAAGAAATGACTACCGTATTACCTTATTTTTCAGCATCATTAACACTTCGTATGTACATGGTGTTGGAATGAGAGTTGATTTTAACCAAATTAATTATTCAAAGATCCTTTAGGTATATCGCTGGGGTACTCGCAGGGATGAGCCCATTGTCAGATTCATTACTTTTAAACTTTCTCACAATTACTTCTCAAACTTCAGAAAATGCAAATCTGCGTAAGAAATTTGTCCATAGACATACATAGGTTTATCCAAAGCTGAATCGTTTAATACGACGGCACATTTACAATGACCAAAGAATCCATTGAAGTTAATCTAGATATATGCTTTTGCATGATTAACAAAGCTTTTTCCTTGCATTTAAATAACACATTTTACTTCGTAGCCCTGGATTCGCGATTTTAAATCAGGAATCTTTAGCACTTTATAGTATCCCCTTGTTATCCACCTTGATACAATTAGTCGAATCCATTAGAATTAATTTTCGCATTTTGAAATGCATGCCCAGCGTCAAACGAGCCAACGAGCAAAGCCAATCGAGCTTCCAATTGTTTAATTACATTTTTCCAAAGTGACGTATACTCGATTGAAATGTCATGAGCAGAGTTGCGCCCGTTACGTTACTTTTACCTAACAATAACGGAATAACGCCGTTTTTAACGTAACGGCCTATATTTGGAACAGGCAATAACGTAACGGTAACGGAACTAGGGTGTGCTAAACATTTATCGGAATAACGATAGCGTTCCAGCGTGTGTAAACAGAAAACGATATTGTAACGTAACGCAACGCTATCAAATAAATATGCTTATGAATGTACATATTTATTTTTGCCTTACGCATTGACATCTATTATTGGCTTTGCTTGGAGTACCTGTGCATGCAAATAAACGTGGGATATACATATTAAAACTTTAGTTGGATGTGGACACCCTCATCCCTGAGCCTCATTATGTACGTTATTGAAAACATGGTAAATTTCAATAAGTTTTGACCCTTTATTTTGCTCAACCCACACGCTTTTGCTAAAAAACGATGTGTGATCGGCACATCGATAAGAACTAACCATGGAGAATACTGCTGCTATATAGTAAAAGGAGAAAAATTAAATTGAAAAATGGACAAATGTTCAGATTACCACACCGGGTAGTCGCGATGCGGATCACATTGCAGGTGAATCAAGAACTACACAGAAACTGTAAATTGCCTTTTCGCTATATTTTCTGCATACCGGGTACGTCTGGCAACAGACGTTTAGTTTATAACGAGCGGACAATAATAGTAACGATAACGGAAAGTAACGGCTATTTTATATTTTTTAATGGTAACGAAAATTAACGCTGGAGTATTACCGTTGTCCTGTAGTAACGGAACGGTAACGCTGAATTTTTCAATCAATATTTAGTGATGTAATGATAATTAACGACAATTTTAAAACCTATCGTAATAGTGTAACGTAACGTAACGAAACTCTGGATGCGCATCTCTGGTCATGAGTTTAATACAAAACACTCAATATATTCATTTAACTGTAACGCTACTTACTTTGAATTTTTTAGCCGACGTGGAATGTGGTACAATCAATGGTAAGCACTAGAACGGCATAAAACTTAAAACTGTGACCACTTATCGATTTATAAACCTCAGGTTTGTAACCACAGCTGTAATATTAAGTATATTTGTGCTACGTGGCAGTTATCCCAAGGACTCAAAAGAATTATATTTCTAACAGATCTGCTTAGGAATCAATATACACATGTAAGTAGTATCCATTTAGCTTTAATACCACTTTATTTTCTTGCAGATAGGCGTATCTGTGCTGTCACCGTGGGCAAGAACGGCATAGAACTTAAGGCTGAATTGCTGGATTTCTTTCCCAACTTGATCTTGAACCCGTTGTATCATTAATTGAATTATAAACTTCCATGAATTTAATTTAATTCAAAATATCTCGTTTTACAGTATATTCACCCCAAGTTTATAACCAGAGAAGTAATAATATATTTGTCCTACGTGACAGTTATTCCAAGGATTAGCTGAATCATATTTCTACCAGGTGTGTGTCGGAATCAATATATCTACATATGTTTTCATTTAACTTTATGTTTCCACTTACTGTGTTTTTCCAGGTGGAGTGTCCGTGTTTATTCCTTCAACTGGTGAGCAATGCAGGAAGATATTGAAACTTAAAGCACTAAGGTTACGCTTAACTTCGCAAGGGCTTGTTTTTATTGTTATTTTTCATTTTTCATTTTTATTCGCTGCACTTACCTCAAAGGCCTTTAATTCAAAATACGATGAGGTGCGTGTAAAAACTCGTAATAATTAATTGACAATTTCACCGATGTAGTGTTCCACCTTGGGAAGAATCTTCCTACTTGAAATCGCAGCTTCCAAACGCGAATTTCCCTGATTGACTCTGAGATTTGAGAATCGTTTGTAGACTCTATTGAAGTCAATTGAAATTAAAAATACTATTTTTAATTTGCACGTTTGATTGTAGTTGTATTTCATTTGCAACCAAATTGTGTAGTATTATGAAATTTTCCCGACGTGAAGTCAACTTTACTTCCAACACATGCAATTATGAATCATTTTAATTGTGCTACTTCAAGGTCACTTATTTTCTCTTTTCAGATTTTCCTGCAAGTGAAATTATTTTGGGCAAGCAATATAATTAAACTATGGCAATGAACCATGTAGCGTTCGCATATCTTGCTATTCTGTTGTATCCATATGTTGAGTGTAAACCATGCTGTGAATTTTACTCGAAACACCAAAAATAATCTGAGGTCAAAGTGCGTGTGACCCAGACCTGGTCTCAAGTTCGGTTGATATGATTCGCACTTTAACTTTACACGAACTTAATTATTTCATGAAATATAAGACCCGAACATGAGCTTGATTTTTTTTAAAGGAATACCTAAGTAACGATTGATAAAACTAAATAGTGTTTTCAGCTGCAATTTTTTCTAGAATGGCGAAATGTGAAATTTTGGGATCCTACTTTGGGTGCTTTACTTCCAGGATCAGCATCTTCTTCGCACTGTTGAGATTCTGCAGATGTGCTCATTTTCCAGTTTAAAAAAAAATAATATGGTTATTGAAAGTAAATATTAAAAAGCAAATTAAGCAAGAGTTAAACAAAGAAGGAAAAGTAAAGATTTTGCTTCTAATAATTGAGCACGGAGCACGTTGCTCGTTGAAAGTCCCGCAACGCCTGCAGATTTTAAGTCGAACTTAACACTTGACCATGAAAAGTTAACTTCATGTTCATGGTTTTGTAGTTCTTTGATCCGAACTTGATCATGGTATTGATGTCAAGTCTGGTCATGTAGACATGACCATGAACTTGATTCGAGCCTTCAAATCAAGTACAAATTTCATGTTGACCCGAACGTAAAGTTTCAGCCTCAGGTTCAAATTAACTCGTAACCCGAACTTGACTTGAACTTGACATGAACTTTTCAAGTTTTACATGAACTTGAATGCCAGGTCTGGTGTGATCAATCCCATTACTAAACTATCTAGTTGATTTTAAATTAATCTAAGTTCCTCATGTTGTCTTTCCTATTCTTTCATATTATTTTATGTACTTGTCGATTTGAAATTCTTTTATAATCTCGGGTGAGCAATATAATTGAACCATGACAATGAACTATGTGGAGTTCGAATCACTTGCTATTCTGTTGTTTTAATAGTTTAAGTGTAAACTAGAATCTGAATTTTAATCAAAACACCTGAAATAATATGTTGTCGAAGGGCATGTGACCATTCGCAGTCGGGGTTGAACTTGTTGCTTTTAAATTAATCTTCCTCCGACTTTATCGTCCAGTTAAGTTACGCATGCGAGAGGCTGTCTTTCCTCTTCCTCCATATTACTTTGTGTCCTTGTTAATTTGACGTTCTTAAAGGTGTCACATGCTTTAATTTCCATCTCCATTAAGAGGCTCAAAGATAGTTTGGTCTTGCCAAGTGTGTCTAATCCTAAGATACAAACACTCAAATCAAAATTTTATTGTTGTTATTTGAAGAAAGAAAATATATGATTGATTTTTACAATAGATTATTTCTTTTATGTAATTACCAATTAGCATTAATTTCTACACCTGCTGAGATGTATTGTGGAACTTCAAACTTTGAAAATCGATTTATTCCTAGTTAAAATTTTCTGCCAACAAATATTTAAGAACACAAGCGCGAACTTGTGTTATTAAAGATTCTAAAGATTTAACATGGGAAAAGTAACTGTTCCAGATTTTTTCTATTGTCATTTTCCCTCGCCATCGGTTCCCAGAGGTAAATGTAAAAGTAGGAAAAGTTCGGAATTAAACAATTACTTTACCAACACTATTTGTTTCTAACCTTCTCAATTATTGTCAGCTCAAAAACATTTCCTGGACAGTCAAATAATTAAAGGGTGGAAGTGACTGAGGAAAAATGATTTACCTTTTTTGTTTGTTTTGCAGGGTCCCTGACAGGTATCAAAAGTAAGTTTGCATTAATTATGTATAACGCGTTTCTTTTTTCTTGTAAATTTTGTTGTAGGAAATTAAATTCCTTTTGTTCTCTGGAAATATTTTATTTTTAAAATGTAAAGAAATTAAACGACTAGGATTGAATCCATGAAGGCTAGTTTCTGCTTTGGTTTGCCTTTCCATCAATGATTGCATTTAATATATTTTGTTACATTTCTTTGTGACCATTCAACTTCTAAAGGTTTTAATTTTTTAAACGATACTACAATTACAGTCAAGTAAGTTTATAAGAAAAGGATTTCATGCTGATCTTAAATCAATAGCATCATTTGCAACTTTTGTTTGCAACTTTTGTAATTTAAATACATAGAGTAAAGCATTTAATTCTCTCTGGTTTAAGTTAAATAGGAAACCTAAATACATAACGCCATCTTGTTAATTAAAAATGTTTTACAAATGTAATTACAGCTATAGGCCGGAGCCGTAGACGAACGGAATCATTCACAAGGAGACGACAGGCTTCCTGAGCTCCCTCTGGCATTGCACGTCAGCCAATCAGAAGATCAGCAGCTCCTCGGAATCTCCCTGGCCAATAGGACGGGCATTTCATCCAAAATAGAGATCTTCAATAATTCTTCGCTTGTTCTACAGTTCCTCAAAATTGTTTACAAATCATTGCCTCATAATAATTATAAATACATGTATAACTGGGAATGAATTCAAATCCTAGTCTCAATGCTATACTATATGAAGCGCACATAAAAATCTTAAAATTGATTTTTGAGAATAGATTCAGATGAATTGTTGTATGTATTTAATTATATATGTGTTTGTAATTATATTCGTCTAAATTTCAATTGAAAAGGGAATCGATGTTATTGTCTACAAATTGTTCTAGTTATTTGAAATAAAAATCAGATTCTTATGTTACAAAATTATTCTCTGTGTATTCTCGAGTCATTTAAAACATTTTAATTTGTAGCAGCACTATTCAATAGTATTTACAACTAAACCGTTGAATTTCATTAAAATCAAATTACTTGAGTTACGTTTCCTTATTTGCCCCCATACCTGGGCGTTGCAGCCACTAAAAGGTGTGTAAACAATGACATGCATCATTGAGCTACTGAAAACATGAGTCGCAGATTTTTAATTGTGTTGGAATGTCTGAATATGTGAAGTTGTAATTATGAATATTTGGCCTTCCAATGATGATCATGAGATGCAATGATGAATATTGCATTGGTGACTGGCAGTCACTCACTAGCTCTTAAACTTTACATTTTTATCTTCTAATAAAGATAATAATTATTATACCCATTGCTTTTGTATCTCCATTTCTACAACCGCATTAGCGCAAACCAACACATGGTGGCAGACGGTAAAAGTTAAGTCAATACAGAAAATTTAAAACTGTAGTGAACTGGAACAAGGAATCAGTTTACGTGACATAATTTTTGTGAGTTTCTTGAAAGCCGAAATCGCAAGAACTTTGTGAAAATGAGTGACTCTGTTAGAGCTCCGGAACCCTTTACATTTTCTTCTCCTTCCGAATGGAATAACTGGAAGCGCCGGTTTGAACGGTATGCCAGGGTTATTGATGTAAAAGGAGCTGAGAAGAAAATAAATTTGATGTTGTATTTAATGGGTGATCCGGCGGATGATATTTTGAAAACTTTTAATCTCCAAGATGACGAGTTAAAGGTTTACGACACAGTTACGGGTAAATTTGAAGTGTATTTCATGGGTCAGAGGAATACGATTTATGAGCGTGCCCGGTTCCATACAAGAATAAAGTTGGAAAATGAACCCGTGGATGATTTTGTGAATGATTTGCACAGGTTAGCACAGCATTGTGAATATAAAGATTTTAAGGACGAATTTATTCGTGACAGAATTGTGGTTGGGGTTTTGGATAAACGTCTGTCCGAAAAACTCCAGTTACAATCGGGTTTGACGCTGGAAACGGCAATCATCAAAGTGCGGCAGCATGAGGCAGTGCGAAAACAACAGGAACTGTTGTCAAATAACACCGCTTCTTCCGTTGATCGAGTTCGTCCTTATAAATCCTATGAAAATGGTAAATCCAGCAACAATGATAAACCAACAGACTCTACGTGGGTTTGCTATAAATGTGGCTCGCCAAAAAAGCACCACAAAGATAAATGTCCAGCGAAAGATGTGGAGTGACGTGAGTGTGGGAAGAATGGACACTACGCTCGAGTATGCAAAAACAAGAAACCTTACCAAGCGTCAAGTTCGAAAGTGAACTGTGTTTCTGAAGAAGTTGCGTTTTTAGGGGCAATAGAAGACAGCGAGAATAGAGATGAAGTCAATGCTCGATGGTCACCAAATGTGCTGGTGGAAAATGTTCCAGTCTACTTTAAATTAGATCCGGGAGCTGAGTTCACAGTCATCCCTGAATTGCTGTTTCAAAGTAAGTTAAAGTCTTTGGCGCTAGAAAAATCGGATAGACAATTGTGCGGACCATCCAGGGATAAATTGGAAACTCTTGGTATGATTCGTTGCAAAATTTCAGTCCAAGATAATGAAATGAACACAAAAGTGTATGTGGCAAGAGGACTACAACGTTCATTATTGGGTGTGACTGAGTGTGAGCGTTTGGGTTTGGTAAAACACATAAATGTATTAATGGTCAGGAATCAAAAGTTGATCCGTTAAAGGAATTTCCTGAAATATTTTCTGGCCTTGGAAAAATGGAAGGCAGGTACTCCATAAAACTAAAAGACGGGGCAAAGCCC
This sequence comes from Allacma fusca, assembly GCA_947179485.1. Classification (NCBI taxonomy): domain Eukaryota; kingdom Metazoa; phylum Arthropoda; class Collembola; order Symphypleona; family Sminthuridae; genus Allacma; species Allacma fusca. Next base: position 37,472,291 of record OX359245.1, read on the forward strand.
TTTGCTATTAGTCAACCTAGAAGAGTCCCATTGCCACTTCTGGATAAATTGAAGGATCAATTAGATGCAATACTCAAAATGGGAGTGATTGAAAAAGTTGATCAGCCGACTGTATGGTGTGCTCCATGTGTATGTGTATTAAAGCCCAATGGAACTTTGCGAGTGTGTGTGGATTTAGGTAAACTGAATGAATCAGTCCAGAGAGAGAACTATCCAATGCCAATTGTGGAGCATTCTTTGGCGAAAATGGCTGGCGCAGTAATTTTTTCCAAACTTGACCAGAATAAAAATTTTTGGCAAATAAAACTATGCGAAAAATCAAAGTTAATGACCACATTCATAAACCCCTTTGGTAGATTCTGCTTTCTGAGAGTTCCTTTTGGAATATCCTCCGCACCCGAACATGTGAACAAGCGAATAACTGAAATTTTAATTGGACTTGAAGGCTCTCACAATCATATGGATGATATTTGTATATGGGGATTTGACGTTAAAGGGCATGACCAAAACTTGCGAGCAGTGCTCCGTACATTACAGAAGCATTGTGTTACTTTAAACGCTTCAAAGTGTGAATTTGGAGTACCTGAAATTAAATATTTGGGACACATTATAAATTCAAAGGGATTACATCCTGATCCTATAAAAGTGGAAGCGGTGTTAAAAATGAACTATCCCGCTAATGAAAGTGAGTTACGTAGTTTTTTTGGGCTTGTAACATATATGGGTAAATTTCTGCCTCATTTATCCTCTAAATCCAAACCGTTGAATGATCTACTAAACAAAGAGTTTCATTGGCAAGACTGGCATACAACCGCTTTCAATGAAATTGTAAAAGACCTCACTTCTTTCCCAGTACTTGCCATATTTGATTTGAAAAAGCCCACAGTGGTTTCTGCTGACTCTTCGTCTTATGGATTGGGAGCTGTTTTTAAACAGAGGCAGGAAGATGGAATCTGGAAGCCTGTTGCATATGCTTCCAGAACATTGAGCTCTAGTGAGAGAAATTATGCACAAATCGAGAAGGAAGCGCTTGCTTTAACATGGGCGTGTGAAAGGTTTAAGGATTTTATTACCGGGTTACATGTTTCTTTAAGAACCGACCATAAACCTCTATTGGCTATCTTTAAACATAAACAGTTGGATGAACTTTCACCTCGGTTACAGCGCTTTCGTATGAAACTTATGCAATATGATTGACATTTTCTATACCCCTGGTAAGGATTTAGTTCCTGCGGATGTTCTTTCCCCTTTCTTGGAAAATGAAGTACAGGCTCAGGTAAACTTAGTAGTTGAACATATCCCTTCTAGTAACAACAAGTTAAAGGAGATTTACTTGAAGCAACAAGATGATGTTGATTGTGTACAAGTGCGTAAATATGTACTTGGCCGTCTCATGTGCCTGCAACGCTTAAAGCATATTCTAGTGTAAGAGATGACATATCAATTAATAATGGGTTGTTGATGAGAGGAATTAGATTGATAATTCCAAGTGCATTGCGGAGTGAAATGTTACAACGAATACACAGTGGACATTTTGGTATTGTAAAATGCCGTGCACGAGCGAAGGAATCTGTGTGGTGGCCAGGAATTTCCTCCCAAATAAAACAGAATGTGGAAGAATGCGTTATATGTACAGAGCATCGGCAGAGTAGACATGAACCATTAATTCCATCTACATTTCCTACACGCCCATGGGAAATTGTTGCCATTGATTTGTTTCATTAAAGTGGCAAATGGTATTTACTTATGACTGATTATTATTCCCGATTTCCTGAAGTAGCCTTACTTACATCGTTGTCAGCTGGGAGTATAATTACACATTGCAAATCTTTTTTCGCTCGACATGGAATTCCAGACATCCTGAGGAGTGATAATGGACCCCAGTTTGAACCTATTCGTACAAAAGCATTTCAAGATTTTGCATCAGCTTATGGATTCACGCATGTTAGTTCGAGCCCAATGTTTCCACAGAGTAATGGGTTTGTGGAATCCATGGTTAAAATAATCAAGCGTGGATTTCAACAAAATGAAGATATTTATAAATCTTTGCTTGAATATCGGGTGACGCCACTTGCAAATGGCTATAGTCCAGCAAGATTATTAATGGGGAGGAATTTAAAGTCGTTCTTGCCCATTTCTCCTGCCAATTTACAACCTTCCCTGGTCGAAAAGGACATTCTTTTGGATAAAGAGGAGAAGAGAGTGGAATCTCAAAAACGAAATTATGACATTCGCCATGGGGTCATTCCTGACAAAATACTTCAGCCAGGCGACAACGTATTCATACATGATAAAAATGCGTGGGGAGTGGTTGAGAAGAATGCGGAGACTCCTCGTTCCTATGTAATTAATACGCCGGATGGATCCTACAGGAGAAATAGCTACATGCTTTCAAAAGGGAAATCATCGGAAATAGAAGTTCCAATCAAAACGGAAGATTCCGGAAGTGCTGATTCTCCGATCTCTAAAGACAGTTCTATTTTGCGGCGATCTGGCAGAATTATTAAAAAGCCTGATTTCTTAAACTATAAGACGTTTTAAAGTTATAAAAACAAATCTTGTTCAGGGAGGATGTGTTGGAATGTCTGAATATGTGAAGTTGTAATTATGAATATTTGGCATTCCAATGATGATCATGAGATGCAATGATGAATATTGCATTGGTGAATGGCAGTCACTCACTAGTTCTTAAACCTTACACTTCTATCTTCTAATAAAGATAATAATTATTATACCCATTGCTTTTGTATCTCCATTTCTACAACCGCATTAGCGCATAACAACACATTAATGAAATTCATCTCCCGGAAATATGCTTATCCTAGATTTGGTTCAACCATCACCGATTCATTTGATTCTGTTCGGGACAAACGATGTAAAAGTTCTGGATTAAGAATTTGCTGGGCACGGGTTGCGACAATTGTATTTTCATCTCAGGATTGCAGAACAACCTCTCTGTAGTGATCCACATATTGTGGTTTATTATTACAGATAATTACTGTTATTATGTGTACCTGTTTCACTATTCAAACTGTATGCTAATATTTTTATATTTTCAGTTGGAATAAATTCAGGTTGTACAAAGTAGGTTGAATTGATTCACACAGTATCTGCATCATACTGAAGTTCAAAACCAGAGGTCGTACTCCTTTTCAAAACAATATACAAACCACAGGAGCAATAACTGAAGAAAATGCCAATGCAGAGGTTTCATATTAACTTTGACTTTCCTTGCAGCTTTGAATAGCACTTCGCTGACCTGTTCCCATCTTCTATCCCACACGTCCAGCAAACCTTGTCTTACGTTGTATATGAGTATACTTATTATAAATGCTTCAGGTCAGATCTTATTAAATCAATTTCGTTGTCAACAAGCCCAGATTCAATTCCCCCAAGCTAAGGCTTCAAAATGTTCCTCCAAGCAATGTCAAAGAGTTCTAAGTTTTTTCTAAAGCTTGTGGATCCAGTAATTCATCTCCAGCTAGTATTTTGAAGTCGGTTCAATTGTAGCTTCAGTAACGTTTAAGCTTGAGTCAAGTGTATGGAATAGGAAAAGTATCTTTGGGACTTTATTTTGTAAATTGAATTCTCAGTTCCTGTCCGTTGGAATGAAACTCAATACTTTGTTTTGACCGTCTTGTCTACAATTGTGCACAGAACATCTGGAGAACTGATTCCGGGAAGGATTCAGGCGCCTCGTGTCACACGAGAAAATGCCCAGTATGTTCCAAATCCCAGTACCTTTCAATACGCAGGAATCCAAATGGACAGACTTCAGCCAGGTAGTTATATTTTAAGGGCCTCATAATTTAAAGGGCATCAATAATGATCTTTAGTTTGAGAGGATTTCTTTGCGTTAGTACAAGTTTTATTGTATATGCTGTAAGTGTATAAACTGGTTTTGGTTTAGTATGAACTTCAGGAGAGTAAATTAGTAAGGAGTAGAATCTTCTTGAAGTTTCACAAAAAAGTTTTTGTTATAAAGGAATTTAGTACGTCCCGCCCTCCATTTATGTACTGCATAAAAACTGCTCATAACGGATATTTTTTAAATTACCAAAATGTGTTGTACTTTTTGAGTCCCACGTAACAAGATTTTACTCCGCCGACATTATTAACTTCACTTTATACTTTACGTACAGCTTTTACTTGTCTTTCACTCAACAAGCCAATTATTAAGAGACTTTCAGGGGTTTGTGTTACAGCGTTCATAGAAAAGATTGGAGGGGAGAGTTGTAACACTTATTTTATTGTATTTACTGTGCAAAATAACCAAGCTTGAATTTACCAGACTGAGCTAAGGTTGTAGAAAATATTGATAATTGTATTTTTTAAGATCCTTAATAAATTATTCATTTAAACTTAACGCCACCTAATTTGCCTTTTTTGCAGGACCTGTGAAATGGATGGCTCTTTTTGGTAAGCTCTAGAATGGCATAGAACTATAGACTATAGCTCTGATGCCCTTTCCTAACCTCATCTTGATCCTGTTGTGTCATTATTTGAAGTATAAACTTTTATGAATTTAATTTAATTCAAATCTTGTGGAGCAGTTAAATGTCAATGGGATATGTCCATTCCCAATAATTTATTTAAAATCATAGTAAAGTTCGAAGATATTCTTTTTAATTCACATGTCTCGTTTTATTACCTTGTGATGACGAATAATCGGATAATCCTACAACACGTGGTCAAAATAGGGAGCTTGGTTTAACTTCGCCCTTAATATCGGGAAGGCTAATTTGGGAGGTCAGGTGGAGGGTGGAAATAGTGGTGGAAAGACCAAGTGTGTCCAGATCAAGGTGGATGGTCCGATGGAACGTCTGGTGAAAGCTGCGTATGTATTATAGTGTTGATGTATGGGTGAGTGGAAGGTGGAATGTAAATCTGTGGCAGAGAAAGTAAACAGCAGCATAAAATGTTGACATAGCGTTAGATTAACATGTGTTACTCGTATCTTACAAATGATGTTCAGGATTGGGTTCAGATAAATTCTTGCTCCTTTAATGATGTCAAACAATTATATTTGTCTAAATTTTCAAATCAAAAAGGAATTGGTGTTGTTGAATCCAAATTAGGGTAATTATTGACAATTAAAATTTAGTTCTGCGCATTGGGCGTCACAGCTTAAAACTATACTGTTTTTAGAATAAACTGAAACATTTTAATTTGTGGAAATATTATAAATAATTTGAATTTTATTAGAGCTCATTTTTGTTTTTCAAACACTTGTGATGGTTTCATAAAGACCTTTCGAATTAAAAAAACTAATTGTGAAGAAGTTGTAATCAAAACTTGGGTCGTTTAACTTACACTTGTAGACACAGCCAAACATGAATAGGTGAAGTAAAATTAAATGCAATTTATTTGGTTTGCATGTCCAATTCAAAAACCAAGCAGCAAGAAACGTTACATTGACGTCCTCCTAAATATAATTACAAATGATGCATTTGGAGTTTAGGAAGCAACGGGTTAATTCATAAAATAAATTTTGTACATATCAATTTTCACTGGCGGTTCCTACAATGATCTATAAAGTTTACAAAAAATAATAGACTTTGGTCGAGCCACCATTCAACTAATAAATACTGAACTGTAAATATACGGACGGATATTTTAAATACAGTCTCTGAAGCACCTCTCCTGAGGAACCCCGTGTTTTAATTTCAATGTAAAAATCCATAAGAGATGATATTTTCTGGATGTGCTGGGTTTTCATTTCAATGGCCCTGTGGAACACAATCAATGTTTTTCTAAGTTGCAATATATTCGAATCTGTTCTTGCAGAATATTTCAAGGGACGTTGAATTGTAATCTCTGATAATTCGTTTCGGTATTCAAACGTCAATTTCCAATCCAAATACATATGTTAGTGACAAATTAGTACTGTGTAATCGCCATGAATTAAATTATTAAGTTTCAATTGCTAGTAACCCTTGCCCTATGCTTCTTGGGGAGACGAATGTAATATTGGGTGAGCCTACAAACGTGACACAATGTCCCAAAGCACACAAAAAGTTTTCCTTTTTTTTGCCGAAATTTTAAATTCTAAATTACCCTTATAAGTAAAACAAGTCGTCTGTTGCTGCAACGCTCTTTCCAACAACAATTGAGTTTCTGCATATCCTAGTCTGTTAAAATTAACGTTTGAATTACAAAGAACTGGCATAATTAACGAAGCATTCATAAAATATATCAACTGCATGCATCATTTTTTTAGCACATCTATTTATTTCCGTACGTTACCACAACTCTTTCAATATAAGTTTCACTTTCCTGCACACGTAAACGAAGTTTGTTCAAATCAGTGCAGTGCACGGATTTTTATCCTAAGCCAGGGCAAATCCTTACCTTCAACACGAGTTTCTGGTAAGGTTAGTCCCGTGGTCAGAACAATACTTAGTTGTAATTACGTATAATTGTATAATTATATAAGCAACTGGGAAGCTATTACATTCAACAGTGAGTTAGGAAAATGGGTACGTCCAGAATCATTTCATTTGATATTTATCATCAGTTTAAATTAATTTATTTGTAAACCAGGAATAATTATACTGGGAAAAGTATGTGTAGCCTCTGAATTTGTTTTCGCATGCAGAATACACACTTTCCTACTTGAAAGTTTTACGATCAGAACTAATGACAGCGGATTTTATCTGGAGCTATAAAACGGGGCTTACAATAACGCCATGCTGAGCTGTAGAACAGGAGGAAAGGTACGGATCTCCAGCGGATTGTGCTTTTAATGATTTAGCATTACTTCAAAATGAAACCCATGTTTTAAAACATTTGCATTTTGTTCAAACCGTAGTAACTCCAGGAAGATCATTTATTCAAATGTTCACGCTTAATAAAAATGCTACAATTAATAATAGCCTAGCAAGGAATGGAACATTCATTTACATTCTGTGAAACTCTGGAGTTCGCAACCAGCACCCAGTCGTTTCAATTCGTTGGAAAAACATTGTTTTTCCGAAAAAAACGATGTAAATTTTTAGAGTAAGAATGAGCTGGACACGGGCTGCCGTATTTGAATTGACGTCTCAGGATTGTAGTAAAACCTTGACTGCATTATTATTACTTCCATAATGTAATTAAATATATCTGCTTTAAAGAGACGATTTACCTTTCAAACTGTTTGCTAAGAGAAAACACTACTATTACAATTATTACAGCTATTACATTAAGGTTGCGAATCTAGAAATGCTCTAATTTTGCTGCTCTAATTTTCAAAATTAAATTTTCAGTAGCAATCAGTTAGAATGAAACTCAGTAGCTTTCTTTTGTCCTGCCTGGCGGTAATTATGCAAAGGAACATCTGGAAAACTGATTCCGGGAAGGATCCAGGAGTCTCGTGTCAAACAAGAGAGCGTCGTCATGTTCGAAGTCCCACTGCCTTGGCCCACGCCGGCTCAGGAATCCAGATGGGCATAATTCAAACCGGTAGTTATTTTTCAATGGCGTGATAATTTAAACGGTATCCCAAACGGGCTTTAATTTGGAAGGAATTCTTGGCGTCAGCACAAATTTTGTTGTCCAGGTTGTAAGTCTGTAAAAAACTGGTTTGATTTAGTATGCACTCCAGGAGAATTATTCCCTAAGCAATAGAATTTCTTTGAAGGCTTATAAGAAAGCTTTTGTTAGAAAGGAATTTAATCCGTCCCACGCTCTATGTATGTATTTGCACGTAATGCATAAAAACACCTTACGACGGATATTTTTAAAAGACCAAAAGAGTTTTTCCCTTGCACTTACATACATGATACATTTTCCTCCCTGTCCAGGACTCAGGATTTTAAATCCGAAAACAGTTGCATTCTGTAGTGTATAACTTAATTACATATTTGACATATGAACTTAGAAGATCCCCACACATGGATTTTCAAAACTGAGCTAATGTTGTAGGAATTATTGATCATTATTACATTCATAAAAAGTGTACATCGCATGGTTTAGGAATAAATAGTAATATTATGTAAACAGGATTAAAATACAGTTGTGCATGAGCAGATGCAATTCAAAAATCGCTATCCGAAGATTTCCCACCCAATCAGTAGGGCACTGCCAAATGGGTTTACAATTGTTTAATTGCATATGCTGGACAGACCGAAGTCAATCCCGAGTATAACAGATATTATTTAATATATTAACTTAAATGTAATGCAACTTATATTCTTTTCTTTGCAGGACCAGTAACGGTTCAGATCTCTAATGCAAGTAAGCTCCAGAACGCCATAGAACTTAATTCTGCAGACGTCCCTTCCTAACCCCATCTTGATCCTGTTGTGTCATTATTTCAAGTATAAACTTCCATGAATTGTCGACGTCATGTGTCCATTCCCAATAATTTATTTAAAAATATTAAAGTTTGAAAATATTCTTTTTAATTCTCAAGTCTCATTTTATTCCCCACAAGTTTCCCACCAGAGCAGTAATATAAATAATACATTTGTCCTTATACATTTTTCCGAATCATATTTCTACCAGACATGTTTAGGAATAAACAATTATTGTATATCTACATTTACCTTTAATGTCACTTAATTTATTTTTGCTGATACCCCGTCTGCTAATGCTGCATCTGGAGGTAAGCAAAACAGAGGGTTTGAGTTTAAAACAGCAGCCGTAAATTGAATTTAATTCAAAGATTCCGAAGCGAATAGACGTCGATGAGATGTGCCTAGTCCCAATAATTTCTTTAAAAACATTAAAGTTTGAAAATGTTCTTTTTAAATTCCACGTATCGTTTTATTCACCTCAAGTTTCCAACCAGAGCAGTATCTAATATCTAAGGTTCTCAACGGATCGGATATATCCGAACGGATACGGATCGGATACGGATACGGATAGGATAAAACTGAAGATTATCCGATCCGATATTTATCCGAACCGATCGGTTTTGTCATTCGCATCCGAAAAAAATCCCGGATAGGATCGGATACTACTACATAAAATATCCGAACGGATCGGATAGCGACCTTTTGTTTTTCGGATAATCCGACGGATATCCGAGGATATCCGCGGATAAATGAATTTTTGAAAACATGACGACCACTCTAATAATTTCTATCTGCTGCAATCACCGACAGGACATTAGTTCGACAATTTCTCAAAACGTTTATACTTTTTTCACTTCATGTAGCTTTTGTAGCAAACCTGAAACCGAACCTTACGAATATATTAAGCATGCCGTCAAGTATTTATGTTATGACCAGAAATTCAGTCATATTTTGAATTTCAGCTGCTTATTCTAGATACCTGTTCTTATAGGCTTCAAATTGTTAAAGGTTACTAATAAGTAAATATTTAAGAATACCTGATAAGCGAAAACAAACTCAATTCTTAAATTATTTATGTTAAATGTTTTGCCAAGCAAACATGCTTGGCTGATGCACGGCTTCTTCTGTCATTAAAATCCTTCTTACTAAAAGCTTCATCGTAGTAGTGATGGTTGTCGTCCTTATGTACATGCCATGTTGAAGCATTGCGGTTCATTTTTTTCTTTCATTCATGCAAAAAAAATCTTTAAAACAAAAATCAAAGCATTTTTTCTTTTTACATTTTTTCTTTCATTTATGCAAAAAAAATTCTTTAAAATAAAAATCAACGCATTTTTTCGTTTTACATTTTTTTTGTTGACTTGGACAGGCTTAAGTTATAATAGCCAAGACTTGGCTTATTATTGAAACTTAGTGTTCAACTTAATTCTGAACAAGTCAGCAAAAAATAATACCATTTTTTAGATTAAGAAAAATTAAACAAAATATAAAAAAAGAGAAAATAAAAAAATACTCCAATGCTAAACAAAAAGTTACCAACAAGTTAATATCTTGCATCTTGAAATTGTTATGCCTAATTTGAATCAACTACCAATTGCTTATTGTGTACACCTTTGAATATTTAGTACAGTGTGGCTTTTAACCACCACAATTAAATTCTAACTTTTGATAAGTCGTCCATCAATACACGTCAGACATACAATTAATTAAAATGTAATGTTGAAATGCGCCTTTTAATAGAATCAAAGCGTTTATTCAAATATGTTGGGACCATTTATAAAATTGTTAAAGTTGTCCGGGCATAATGCATATTAAAGGAACATTTTCGAAGCAAGGCTGGCTGACAAACGTTTGATCAGCTTAAATATTTAGTTTAATTATTAACGTTTTAAACGTACCCCGTATACCATTATTTATCACAACAGCATTTAATTATTTAAAAAAATATTTATGCCCCGCAACAGCTGATTAATTTAAAAACAATTCTGAAATTTATTTTTTATCAACCGTCTTACAGGCATCCTAACATAATTTTAAAAACAATTAATCTGAAATTGACCCAAATTAGTGCTAACACTTGGACCAGACCAGAAACAATTGGTCCAGCTTCAGGACCAGACCAGAAACAATTGGTCCAGCTTCAGGACCAGACCAGAAACAATTGGTCCAGCTTCAGGACCAGACCAGACCATGGTCCAAAATGTTTGCAAAATAAAAATGTATGAGTTAACGAATTCCCATGGAACAGTTTAAAAATATCACTTCTGGTGACAAAACAATGTGATTGTTTAATTGCACTCTATGGTTTTCTGGTCTGGTCTGGTCTGGTCTGACCAAAGACCAGTTTCATAAAATCTGGATCAGACCAGACCATTGGTATCACTACAAGCTACTATGTTGAATCTTGGTGTTCGTGTGGTTAATTCAAATAAACTACCACTTGCTTATTATGTACGCACTTGAATATTTAGTACAGTGTGGCTAATATGATCAGTCATAATCTTTTAATCAACACTATTAAGTTTAAACTTTGGGTAAATAGTCCATCAGCGCATGTCAGATATTAAATGATTTAAAATGAAGTTTGTTTACATCTTTGTAAATAATCAATTTTTGTAAGTTTGAATGTTTCACGTTCACGTGAACAAAATCTCCAACAAATAGCCTACACTTTTGTTCATATAGTTGACTGGCTCATTTAACTATATTAATAATTAACCTACTCGATTTTAAAAATAATTCGTCACTGGTGCTCGACTTTAGCGAGAGAGTTACTGTCATGAATACATTGAAATTACACTGAAAGACTGAAAATAGTTGCCGCCTTTCTTGCAACAATACTAGCGACATAATGTTGAAACGCGTCTTTTCCTGGAATCAAAGCGTTCATTCAAAAATTGTGTGACCAGTTCTAATAATTGTAGCAAAGTTGTCCAGCAAAATGCATATTAACTAAGAGAATTTCAAGACAAGGCTGGCTAACACGCATTTGGTCTATTTAAATAGTTTAATTCACCATTTTAAAAGCACCATATCGTTGGCTAAATTATTAAAAGTACCATCTTTATTGGAGGTCAAAAATAAAAAGCAAAAGTTACGAAATGAAAATGGTACCTTTTAAAATTTATCCAGCAATATATAGAATTTATTTATCACAACATTTAGTTATTTTAAAAAACATTTATACCCCGCAACACCAGATTAATTTAAAACAAATTAAACAATTCTGAAATTTATTTTCTGTCAACCGACCTACAGTCATCCTAACATTATTTAAAAACAGCTGATCCGATATTGACTCGGAATTTTGCTAACGATGCTAACATAAATTGGATTAGCTTATTTTTGTGGATGGGTTATAAAACTCCATGTCAGTTTCCATATGATTTTTGTTTATTGTCAGTACAGATAAAGCCACTCCAGCAATGAGGTTACTAGAGTTAGATATTTACGAAATGTTGTAACAGTAATAATGTAATATTAGGAACTTTCTGAAATAGACTAATCATCAATTAATCATTTCATGTTAATATTTCTTAGCTGTTTGGGTATTTTATGTAATAATTCTGTGTAATTACTGTAAAAAATAGAATCTGTATCTGTATATAAAATATTATTGTTGTATTCAAATTATTGTTACAATTAAAATTCATTGCTGCCAGACATCCCATCCGCCTCGGCGGATGGCTTGATTGCTAGTACGTTATAAACTGACAGAATATTGTATTTAAAACTAAAAGTCAAACTCTAGGATCAATTTCAGCTTCTACAATTGATTCGTGTATCCGCAGATAGGATCGAATATCCGCGGATAGGATCGGATAGCTCCTTATTCGTATCCGACGGCTTCGGATAGGTTAAATACGTCATCCGAAAATTTACGGATAAGCTTCGGATAAGATTATTTTTAATCCGATGGAAACGGATAGGATCGGATACGCTTCAGTTTTATCGGTAAAAATTCGGATCGGATAGGATACGGATAGGATAAGGGAATTATCCTATCCGTTGAGAACCTTACTAATATCTACCTATTATTTTTATCCTACGTGGCAGTTACTCGAAGGACTTGAGTGAATCCTATTTCTACTAATCTGCTTAGGAATCAACAAATGTATTCACTTAAGCTTAATGCCACTTACTTGTTTTTGCAGGTCTGCCCCTACTCAGGCAGCTCCCGAGGGGTAAGAAATTATTCCATTCCATTTATACGGTTGGGAGTCAGGCTGTGAAGCACAGCGGATGCATAAAGCAACACACAATAAGTTGTTAATACACAATAAGAGACTTCCGAACGCGGATTTCCTAACTTGACGCTGAGTTTGTACGAATTGTTTATGGAGTGTTAGTTATTGGACAGATTGAAGGCAATAAATTTCTAACACATACTATTATGGATCACTTGAATTGTGTGATTAAATGCCACTTGTTTTGTTTTTGCAGGCATAACAAAAATTATAAATCCTGGTAAGCATTACATTGAAATATTGGTCTGAACGATGTAGTGATCGTATAACTTGCTATTATGTTGTTTCAATATTTTAAGTGTAAACTATATGTTCTGAATTATATTTAAAACACCTTAAATAATCTGAGGTCTTTGGGCATGTGACCATTCCCATTCATTACTAAACACTTTGTTTTCAAATTACTATTCCTCCGACTTCATCACCCAGTAGTAAGTAATAAATAAGTTGTTTCCAAATAATTATTTCATTTTAAAATGTGAAGAAACGAATCGACTAGGAGTGGATTCATAAAGTTGGTGTCTTCTCATCAAAAACTAAATCTGATATATTTTGCTACATTTTTTTCTGAAGTTAAATAGTAAACGGAAATCTAGAACTTCTCCATTTGGTTAATTACCAGAGTTAGTAACCAAAGTAATTAAAATTTCTAGAGCGGAGACGTCGACGAACGGAATCACTGCCAGGGAGACGACAGGCTTCCCGAGCACCCTCTGGTACTGTACTTGAGCCAATCAAAAGATCGGCAGCTCCTCGGAATCTTCCTGGCCAGTAGGACAGGCGACAGGGATTTCAACCAAAATAAACAATTTCAATTTCTCTCCTTGATCTGCAGTACTTCAAAATTCTTTACAAATTATTATCTCTTAATTATGTGTGTAATTATACAGAGGCGAGTTAATTCAATTCCTAATCTCAGTGCTCTCCTATAATTAAGAATTCCACATAAAACTTTCATTTAACAGAAATTTTGCACGTATCCCTTGCACCTAAAAATATATTTTTGAGATTAGATTCAAATAAATTGTTGTATGTATGGTGAATTCAACGAGTTATATTTGTCCAAATTTTAATTTTAAAAGAAATTGATGTTATTGTGTATAAATACTTGTAATTAATTAATTGAAGTAAAAATCAGGGATGAAGGTTATATTACAAAATTAATAATATCTCGTTTTCCAATAGTTTGAAGCATTTTAAATTATAGCACCATTAGTGAATGCTGGTTACAACTGAACCGTGGAATATATTGCATTATAATTGTAAATTGTAACCGAATTATATTAGTTAAGTTTCCTTATTTGTCCCGTTACCTGGGCATCGCCGTCACTACATGGACTAAACATTAATATGCATCATGAGCTTCTGGAAATATGAGACCAAAGTCAAATTCCTGATAAGCCCCTATTTAAAATAGTTAAAGGTATCCATTGCAAAAACTTACATGCATACGTATGTGTAGTGTACGCATGCTGTGGGTTGGGATAATCTTCATGTAATTAAAATCTGCAAATACTGAATTGTGCAATTTTTGTAAATTAGAAACACTTATTTTGAGTCGACCAATTACCATAACCCTTTATAATTTTAGTACTACTTTCAAATAAAAGCTTCCCTTGCATTCCATTAGAGCCGTCATAAATACAGCAAGATCGTCCTGTGTACATAAGTACTGTCATACAATGTACCATTTGTACCGGTAGGACAAGAAGAAGGAGATTTATATTTACATTATATGCATCTTTAAGTTTCCCACTCCTACAGCTGTGATTATGTAATTAGATACGAATGATTCTACAATAAGTTTCATACAGAGAAAACACTCCAAATTTGCACCTAATGGTCTTCATCGGATCGTATTGATCCGGACGGATTCGGATCGGATCGGATTCGGATAGGATTGAAAACACAATTAATCCTATCCCTCAAACATATGGCGGACCGGATGCATCATTTGAATCCGTGTATTTATTTAGGATAGGATTTGATGCAGTAATGAATGCATCCGACCGGATAGGATGAGCATGATCTGTGTTTTCGGATGATCCGGCGGATATCCGTCTTTTAGACGAGCCCTCTCGTGAGGAATAATGCTATCATATTGTCACGCATTTTATAGTAGAGGGATTCTTGGATTTGAAATAGAGGTGGGGCCCGGAAACGGGAGTTCGGGGCGGCCCGAACACGACCCGGCCGGGTTTTTAGCCGGGTTCAAGCTGCAAATACGAACTTACGTTGGGCTCCGACCGGGTTCTGGTTGCACTAAAACAATGAAACCGGGTTAAGATCGGGCTTGGGCCTGCATTTATTTTTCAGTTCGGGTTTCGGGCGGGTCACAAATTACAAATGACCCGACAATTCTACTCGAATATGATTTAGGACAGATAGGTGGCATGCATATTTGACGTTGCGCAGAGTTCAAGCATTGCTTTCATGTATATTCATGCCAAAGCTAAATAATGGTTCACTGTATTTAATACGTACACATTGATACGTTCATATTAGCGTAAGATTTAATGTAATGCTTACTAATAAAAATAGGAATAATGAACGTAGGACTGTAAATGTGAGTAGTACGTGTATAAGCTTGCTGACCGTCGGCTTTAATAAAAATACTCATAGTTGGAAAAGTTCTTCTCTGTGTGTGTGGAAATTACCCCTTTTCTCCTCTCAGCCCGAGCGGATGGGAAGAGGAGGGAAATCTCTCCATGCGAAAGATGTATAAGTATTTAATTTATTAGTGCGTAATAAGCTTGAGACTATTGTCTTTTAGAGTGTAAGACGTTTTACCAGGAAGAACCAGTATTGATGTTAAGACATGCTAGTACATATGTGTAACCATAGTTACGGTCTTATAACCATAGGGTTAGGAGGAAGTTATTATGTGAATAGGGAAGACAGGAATTTCGTTCCGGAGCTAATATGATTAGTTTATGAAGATTATAAAATTCCTTCTAAATAATTGGATCTGTCTCAAATAACTGGCTCGGTCTTTACGGCCGTAATAAACATAAGATATGATAAGACTTAAGATTAGAAAAGTAAGTGAGGCTGAGATTGCCTATGTATGTATTGCCATGTGTTTGAATGTAAAGCAATCTCAGATGGTCCGGTCTTTAAAACTATCCAATTAACTTCTGGATTTTGAGAGTGCGGTTGCGGCCGAGTATAAATACCCCTGGAAAATCTTACAGATTCACAGTCGATCTGAACACGCCGATCCGTAACGCTGTCCTCTTGGACTCTCTCTTCGTATAGCACTCGGGTTTCGGTTTTCTCCGTTTTACTTCGTAGGAAACTCTCCCCTTTTTATCTGAATACTCTCAGAATCTAGTAGCTTTTCTGGAAAGATTTTTACCACAGTCCTTCAGGCTGGTGGATTGTATTTCGAGAAATTTCGAGAAAACATTTACAATTTTGATAGGAATTTTGGGAAGCCTTTTGGGTAACCCTTGGATAACTCGTAATAGGAATCACACTTGAACTTTTATAACTTTATAAACTTATCGTATTTAGATTTAGATAAGGTTTTCTTTGAATTAATACTTATAATCAGAATTAAATCTCAGCGTTAACTTATATTTAGAAAATCAAACAAATATAATATTAAGTTCCATTTTTGTATTTGTCAAACGTTAAATAAAATCTCTTCAACATTTGAGGAACTAAAAGTAAACTTGATTGAATTCATAGTACGTTATTTCCACTCAACTCAGACCCCTAACAACATGCTTAAACATTTTGAAACGATCCCTTAAGTTTGATAGTTTATCTTCAAAAAATTTCAGAGCTAAGTTTTGCTCCGTGTGTGCACGTTTATTGGGATGGACAGTATATGCAAATATAATAGAATATGTAAATCAGGGTTTCACAGCGGATTCAATTGTTAGTAAAAAGCCGGGTTTTCATCGGGGTTTAAAACTATTTAAAGATCAGGTTTTTAGCGGGTTTGGGTTGTAAAATATTTTGGAGACCGGGTTTTTAACGGGTTCGGGTATCACAAAATGTGAAGTGCATAAAAAGGGCCGGGTTTAATATCGAATATTTAGCCCGTTGGCGGGCCGGGTCGGGCTAATTGAGTATTTGTTCGGGTTTCTTCCGGGTTTGGGCCTGAAGTCAAGCCCGAATCCCACCTCTAATGTGAAACTTTAATGCATTCATGAGAATTCTCGTCCTCCATACACGCATGCAACGTGCCCGGCATCAATTGTTCAAATTCTTCGTGAATTTGTTGTTACATTTGTAATTATTGTTCTCAGTACTTATTTCCAACATGAACTTAAAGAGTTGGTGGAAAATATTCAAGACAAAAGAATCAAGGAAAGCCGTGTCAATTATATTGAATGCATAATCGATTTGTTGCAAAATTGGCTTTGCATATAACGAGGTAATTATCGATACACCGGAATTTGAAAATTTTCATATTGATTTGAATGTGATAAAATTAGAAACATGCCCAATATATAAGATCTCTTTTACGGTTTCTTAAAGTAAGGTTCAGATATCCGCGGATCAAATCGGATGCATCCGTGAATGTATCCGCCAGACCGTACCGAAAATTTTATCCGATCCGAACATTCCGGATCGGATACGGATACTTATAAACTGGTACCAGACTCTATCGGATCGGATAGGATGGGTGTTTTTGAAATCCGGAATTTACCGGATCGGATAGGATCGGATACGGATGAGACCAGAATCCGATCTGTGAAACCTTTATTTGCAGCCCGTGTAAGGTTAGTACATTTTTTGTACGTGTCAGTGATTCGTGAGACTCAAGTTAATCGTATGCCAAACACATGTAATTGCGAATAAATTTAAATATTTTTTTAACTTAATGGTCTGTCCAGGTTCTCTCGTGTTTTTAGTGGATTTGGGTAGTCAATTATTTGTCAATACTAAGATTAGTCATAATGAAGCCCACGGAAATTCCAGTCGGATCATGTTTTTAATGTATCATTTAATTACAAAATTTTATCCCTGAATTTAATTCAATAGCCCTTTTTTAAAAAGAGACGGAGCTGGATGGATTCCTTCATAATTGTTTAGTGTCAAATTATTTAACCCCCTTTCAAAGTAATTATTTCAACTCTGGAAATTGTCTTTGCTGATTACTCACCCACAATCAAGGTCTTCCGATGTAAAATACAGAACTAAATGAAACTCGATGGAATTGTAGACACCACTAATCGTGTTCATACAAACCACAAACTTCATGCCATCTTCTCTTGGTTCCGGCAGTAGAACATCTGAAATTTGGAAAGTTTGACAGGGGGGACCGTTACTCAATTGAATTTTTGAATGTTAAATCCCATAAGAAAAATCAATTTTCCAATCCAAACCAATGCTGGGGCATTGCACCATAATGTGCTCTAGACAATTCTAACTTGTGACGACACACGTAGATTTAACAATAAGAAGCATATATTGTTTTTTTATAGAAGATTGGCTCACTCGTTTGACGTCAAAAGAAATCAAAAGAGATCTTATAAAAGCACATGCTAAATAATAGATTACACCTCTAAACGCATAAAAGCTAAACGTATAACAGCTAAACGTATAAGCTCAATACGCATTAATCAGCTAAACGTTTAAGGTATCTAAACGTATAATCATATATACGTATAAGGTATCTAAACGAATAATCGTCTAAACGTATAAGGTATCTAAACGAATAATCACCTATACGCAGAGATGCGCATCTACAGTTTCGATACGTTACGTTACACTATTACGATAGGTTTTTAAATTGTCGTTAATTATCGTTACATTACTAAATATCGAATGAAAAATTCAGCGTTACCGTTCCGTTACTACAAGACAACGGTAACACTCCAGCTTTAATTTTCGTTACCATTGAAAAATATAAAATTGCTGTTACTTTACGTTATCGTTACTATTATTGTCCGCTCGTAATAAACTAAAATGTCAAACAACTAGTGTTTCCAGACGTACTTGGTATTCAGAAAATGTAGTGAAAAGGCAATTTACAGTTTCTGTGTAGTTCTTGATTCACCTGTAATGTGATCCGCATCCTGACTACCCGGTGTGGTAATCTCAACATTTGCCCTTTTTTGAAATTCATTTTTCTCCTTTTACTAGCAGCAGTATTCTTCATGGTTAGTTCTTATCTACTAAAAACTTCGTTAGAACCAAAACTTAATTCGTAAGCAGATCACACATCGTTTTTTTGTTAGCAAAAGCGTGTGGATTGAGCAAAATAAGGGGTCAAAAACCTTCTATTGAAAATTGCCATGTTTTCAAAAACGTACATAAATGATGCTGAGGGATTAGGGTGTCCGCATCAAAACTTAAGTTGTTAATATTTCCCCCGTTTATTTGCATGCACAGTTACTCCAAGCAAAGCCAATAATAGACGTTAATGAGTAATGCAAAAATAAATATGTACATGCATATATTTATTTGATAGCGTTGCGTTACGTTACAATATTGTTTTCTGTTTACACACGCTGGAACGCTATAGTTATTCCTATAATTGTTTAGCACACCCTAGTTCCGTTACCGTTACGTTATTGCCTGCTCCAAATATAGGCCGTTGCGTTAAAAAACGGCGTTATTCCGTTATTGGTGAGTAAAAGTAACGTAACGGGCGCATCACTGCCTATACGTATAGGGTATATGCGTTTAGCTGTTATACGTTTAGCTCTTTATGCGTTTAGCTAGGATACCGTTTTGATTCACTGAATTTACTTCAATAGTCTCTACTTGAAAATGTGTGTAACCACTCGGAATGTTTTGATAGTTTTTCTCTTTTGACGTCATAACTTTTGTAAATATAAAGTACGGAAAGTTTCCTTCCCGCGCCGTTTATAATAATACTTCCCACCTTAGATTCTAATGTCCAGCAATGTCATATCTGTGGAAGCCATTATGTTTTATCAAGTCCTCGTTGAATATTTTTGATAACATTAACAGAATAATTTCAGTCATTTTATTCCCCTGTTACGTTGATATCGTTGGGATTCAGCCCGTGATCCCCAATGGATACATATTACAACACACAAGTAAATGTGCAACATTTTATTTCCCAACGGAGATTTCCCTGTTTGACGCTGAAATTGTAGGAATTGTTTATTGACTTTATGTAAACAAATTAAAATGGAAAATACTATTTTTAATTCTTAGGTTTGGCTGTAGTTGCATTTCATTTGCAACGAAATTGAGCTTTAATAAAATATTTTTTCAACCTGACAGTTACTGGACAGATAAATGTCAACTGTTTATATCCCACACACATAACACACACACATACTACTTGTCAAAGTATACAAAAAATTACATAGATTTCCCGTGTTGAGATGTTCAGATTTTGTATCAGGACGTGAGCAGACACTGAAGAAGAAATGAATTAATTGAATGTTTCCATGATTTTTCCTTTTTTCAAATGTATCATCCAAACTATTTGAATGGATTTGTATTCTGGATCGTTGCTGATGTGGACTGTACGATCTTACAGTGGTCGTACCTGACGACACAAGTGATAAAAGAATTATTTATTTATATATTCATATATTTTAGACGACTTCCACGCCTTTAAGTTATCCGTCAATAAACGGAATTTAGATTTTTTTTTGTGCCTACAGTTATTACTCCGTATTGTATAAATGTTACTTGAAGACATTTCTATTAATTTAACATGTACGAGTCATTGAATGACCATCGTATTCATTTTGGTTCACGTAGGAAAATAGGCTGCTTTTGTTGGGGGAGTATTTTATTTGTAAAATGTGGAGTGAACCAATGAAGTTCGCTTCTTCTAATGGTTTAATATGCTTTTCCATCAAAAACTAAATCTAATGTATTTTATTACATTTCTTCCTCACAATTCAAATTCTGAGCGTTTTAATTTTTCAAATACAAGGAATTCAGGCTGATTTCAAAATAATTGTATCATTTGGAACTTTTGTCATTAAATAAGGCAAAGCAGTTAATTCGTTTCTTGTTAAAAGATGAAATTAAACAGTAAACCGAAATCCAGAAATTGTCCATTTTGTTTTTTTTTCAAATGTTTTACAAATGTAATTACAATAATTTATAGTCGGAAGACGTAGACGAAATGAACCACTCCCAGGGAGACGACAGACTTCCCGAGCGGCCTCTGGCACTGTACGTCAGCCAATCAGAAGATCAGCAGCTCCTGGACGGACATTTCAACAGAAATAGCCGAACTTCAATTCCTCGCGTTGTTCTACAATTCCTCAAAACTCTTCTTTACAAATTATAACCTCTGCCTAAATTTCGTGGGAATTACAGTGAAACCTGTATATAATGGCCGTTCATATAATGGTTTCCTGTCAATAGGGGTTAAGTTTTGGTTCCCGGTCCCACCTCCTATCCTTTATCATAGGGGATTCCCTCTATATAATGGTTTTCTATATAGTGGTACCCTGCTCATAGTGGTCTAATGACCAATCCCCTTCAGTGAAAAATACAGCTTGGAGTACCCGAATATAGTGGTAGAGCGAGTGGTAGTGACAGAGCAGCAATAAATTATTTTTCCTACGTGTCAGTTACCCGACGGACTCAATTGAATCATGCTCCTACAGATCTGCTTAGGATTCATTATACAATATGTATATTGTATATAATATACATGTACACATTTAGCTTTAACACCCTTTTGTTTTTCTAGCAGGAATGTGTGCTCTCACCTTGGGTAAGATATAGAACGGCATAGAACTTAAGGCTGTATTGCTGGATCCCTTTTCTAACCTCATCTTGATCCTGCTCTGTCATTAATTCAAGTATGAACTTCCATGAATTTAAAATAATTTAAAACTTCCGAAACAATTAATTTCAATGGGATGTGTCCATTCTTAATAATTTCCTTAAAAACATTAAAGTTCTTGTTAAAACCCACGTCTCGTTTTATTCGCCCCAAGTTTCTAACCAGATGAGCAATAATATCTTTGCCCTACGTGGCAGGTAATCGAAAGACTTAAGTGAATCATATTTCTAACAGATCTGCTCAACAGCCGTTCTATGTATATTTAATTAACTTAATGCCATTTATTTTCCTTTTGCAGATTTATTTTAAAAACTTATTATTTAATGCCGCAAATTGTATGATTAACACTTACAATAAATTATTTCTTTTATGTACCAATTAGCAGTAATTTCTACATGTACTAAGATGCACATAATTTTAAAATTCTGGAACTTCCATAAACGCTCACATTTGAAAATTGTCTTCTTCCTAGTTAAAATTCTCTATCAACAGATCTGTAAGAACAAAAGTGTAAACTTGTTGGGAAAAGCAGCCGCTTCAGATTTTGTCTATTGACATTTTCGTGACCCAGAACTAAATGTAATTACCTACCTGAGAGTTTAAGCAATTAATTTGTTGCTGGTTGATTGATGAAATTGAATAGTAAACGGAAATCAAGAAATCATCCAGCGTGGTAATTTCAAATGCTTTAAATAATGTTATCACAATTTATTACACGCCGGCCACGTCGACGAATGTAATCGCTCCCAGGGTTAATTACGACAGGCTTCCCGAGCGCCCTCTGGCAGTGTAAGTCAGCCAATCAGAAGATCAGCAGCTCTTTGTAATATCCCCGGATCATAAGAAAGGCAGTTCAACCAAAATAGGGAACTTCAATAATTCCTCCCATTGTTCTACAATACCTACAAATTCTTCTTTACAAATTATTTCCTCTCAATTATGTTCCCAATTATAAGGAAGTGTTAATTCGAATCTTAGATTCAATACTCTACTATAGACATTGCACATCAAAATTTGATTTAAAAGTAAATTTGTATGTATTATAGAAAGATTCCAAGGTTTGATATCTATAGCTCGGGATTTATGTTTGTTTATAGATTCCAATTAGGGACGAGTCCCTATTTAAAATATGAAAAGGTATGCTATAGCCATTTCTTACTTATATAAATCCGTATGTGTGTTTTTTGCAAGGTGTGGCTTGAAATAATATTCACTTAATAAATAAATACTGAATGGAACATATTGTCTCCAAATTAAAAGCAATTCTTTCCAGTCAACCAATTACCATAATTATTTATTATTTTAGCACTTTTTTTTCAAATAAATTAAATAACCATTTAAACTTTGCAAACGGAATCTACGGAGTTCAACCTGCTTCGATTGATTTGATGGAGTAAGAATGTCCTGGACAGGGGATGCCGCATTTGAATTGACATTTCAGGATTGCAATAAAGCCTCTCTGTAGTGATGCTCACAAAAAGCATTATTATTAACTGTAATGTGTATTTGCTTTAAAGA
Source organism: Allacma fusca (assembly GCA_947179485.1). Taxonomy (NCBI): domain Eukaryota; kingdom Metazoa; phylum Arthropoda; class Collembola; order Symphypleona; family Sminthuridae; genus Allacma; species Allacma fusca. The sequence continues at coordinate 37,495,084 of OX359245.1, forward strand.
GACGACTTGCCGTTCAAACTGTATGCTAATTGCAAGATAAAATGCTTACTTACCAAAACTGCTATTGCGTTAATGTGGAAATTTTTTTTAAAAAATCACACCAAAGTTTTCCTGTGTATTATTTCCATATTTTCTATTGGTTTAAATTCCAATATAATCAATCAGGTTAAATGGGTTCAAACAGTCTATGCATCTAACTGAAGCTCCAAAAAGTTATTTCTTTTCAAAAAGAATACAACCAAAGCAGCTATAACCGAGTAAAATTCCAACGAAAACGATTCAGATTAACCTTGATTTTTCTTGCAGCTTTCAATTGCACTTCACTAACCTGTTCCTGTCCTCTATCCCACACGTGCAGCAAACCCTGACCAATGTTGTATATGCGTGTACTTTTTAGAAGTGCATCAGGTCAGGCCTTATCAAGTCAATTTGGTTGTCAATAGGTCCGACATTCAATTCTCCCTAACTAAAGCCTGTGCATGTTCCACAGTTCTCATATTTGAGTTCTCAGATTTTTTTCTAAGACCTGTGGATCCAGTAATTCAGCTCCAGTTAGGATTTCGAATTAGACTGTAGGAGTTCAATTGTAGCTTCAGTTAGGTTTAATTTTGAATCAAGGGTATAGAATAGGAAAGGTATCTTTGCACCTCTTCTTTTCAAAATTAAATTTTCAGTAGCCATCAGTTAGAATGAAACTCAGTAGCTTTGTTTTGGCCTCCTTGGCTGTAATTGTGCACGGAACATCTGGAGAACTGATTCCGGGAAGAATCCAAGCGTCTCGTGTCAAGCGAGAGAGCGTCAATAATGCTCAAAGTCCCATCACCTGGCAGAAAACAGGAATCCAAATGGACAGCATTCAGAAAGGTAGCTATTTTTTAATGGCCTCATAATTTAAATAACATCCCAGCAGAAATTAAAACTTATCGGTACTTATTTCTAGTTTGTATCAGAATTATCTTTCAATATTTGTTGCATGCGAATTTTTACAAAAGTTGAAAGTAAAAAAAAATGTTCGAAACAAATATCTACCACTTATTTGGCAGAGTCGGTAAAAAATTTATCGTAACCGAGGTAATAAATTCGGGAGTACAATATAAAAAATAATATAGCAAATTACTTGCTAAGCCACTAAGGGGCGAAACGCTGATATGTGATGTATCATTCCATCTCGCTTTAAAATGCACTGGAACCTAGCCAAAATTTAAAGTTGTAATATTCGGTAGTGAAAACTCTGTATAAACTTGACAGCTTGGGGGAAAAACCCCTGCAAAGGTGTCCTCCTATCCTACATGTAGGCCTATTTGTAGGCTATATATAGGGTAACTTTCCTTTTCAACAGAGTTGTCTTCGGCATGATTTCAGCTTAAACCAATGCGAGATCGACAAACTGCTTTGATCTTAGAAACTTCGGACAAGGTGGCTAAACTCGAACTATTTTATTCCAATTCCGTGGACTTGAGGCAGGGGATTTAATTAGAGAACCATAAAATGCCCTTATATAGCCTGTCGGCAACGAAAATTATACAAGATGTAGGAAGAGTAAAATAAGTTGAGCTTATTTATCAATGAAATGTATTCATATATGCATGCAGAGGTGTGGAAAATACATGAAATTTATTATTAAAATACAAAATACATTTCCAGAAACATTAAAATACAAACATAAAATACAGTCACTAGGAACAACTTATTTAGGATACAAAATAAAATACAGATATCCGTAGGAATTTTCCCAAGATACAAGATACTTTGCCTCCAACAAAAATGAAAATACCGTATTTGAAATGCAAAATACATATTGAAAATACTTTCAAATTTTTCTCGAAGTATACGTCTGAGATGTAACCGTATTCAAGCACAGTATCTTGGACAATTTAAAGAAATAATTAGGCATCCGAAAATTATCCAGGAAACTTGATGCACGTGATTAGAACTTATCACAGCTTTTATGTTGGCTTCACTAATTTTTTATGACCCCACATGCATAAATACAATGAATATAATGTATTTATCCAATAAATAAGTATTGCAACAAACCAAAACCGTTGAAGAATTGGTTTTTCATAACGTTCGTTGATCTTGAAAATACGAAATATAAAATACCGTAGAAATGTTCTTGCTGACAAAATATCTTGAAACATTTACGGCGAGAAAAATACCAAACACAAGATACGCAATGCATTTCAAATATTATTTTAGATACAACATTTCAAAATATTCCACACCTCTGTATGTATGTAGTCTTGGTAATCCCCATATAGGAAGGTTATAGGACAGGCTGAGCTATTCGGCCGTTTATTTGTAGGCATATATGTAAGCTCGGTCCTAATATTATTTGTAGGAATGATATAGGGTAGGCTTAGTCACCTGGACACCTTTGCTACCGTTACTTATACATGCCTAACCTTGCCTTTACTATCCTGAACTAAAAAGGTGGTGTCATGCTTAACCGGATTGACGGCTATTTCAGCTGGGTCAGTGGCTTCTGATGTTACAGGAGGAGTTACAGTTCTTAGAATTGCAGGGGGTCGGTTTTGTAAATCTCTCTGGGAGATACATTTTTATTTTCCATAATGAATGCATTGTCGCTGTTGCGAATTTCAAAAATTATTTCAACATTATTTCCTAACATACGCTCACATTTTTTTAAATCCCTGCTGAACAAGATCATCCAAATTTCAAACTCCATGTTCACTAATGAAAATGATATTTCCTTTTGAAATTTATACCGGCATATTTTCTTTTTATGTCCCATACAAATTATTTTAATAATTGTTCTCAAAGATAAAACTAATAATCATGTAGAGGAGTTTGTATATTACCTTAAGTGGGTAACAGGCAAGGCGACCAGTCACCATCCGAAAAGTGCATCGCGTGAACCCAGTGTCCAGCTATTAGGAAGTGTAGATCATGCCACGAACCAGAAACGGGTATTCATGGGTCAATAACAAGCGTGCAAACACTCACACCGATACCGGACATATTACAGGGCATCTGAAAAGAAACAACGCATAGTCTATGTCCCGTATGAATTATTTTAATAATTGTTCTCGAAGGTAAAACTAATAATCATGTAGAGGAGTTTGTATATTACATTAGGTGGGTAACAGGCAATGAGACCAATTACCATCCGAAAAGTGCATCGCGTAAACCCAGTGTCCAGCTATTAGGAAATGTAGATCATGCCACGAACCAGTAACGGGTATTCATGGGTCAATAACAAGCGTACAAACACTCACACCGATACCGGACATATTACAGGACATCTGAAAAGAAACAACGCATAGTCTATGTCCCGTATGAATTATTTTAATAATTGTTCTCAAAGGTAAAACTAATAGTCATTCAGAGGAGTTTGTATATTACCTTAAGTGGGTAACAGGCAAGGCGACCAATCACCATCCGAAAAGTGCATCGCGTGAACCCAGTCTCCAGCTATTAGGAAATGTAGATCATGCCACAAACCAGAAACGGGTATTCATGGGTCAATTGCCAACCTACAATTATTCAAGCGGATACCCGACCGAATTGCAGGCGTAGTTTTGCTCGGTAGATATTCCCTCCGGAGACAACCCCACTGATTATTTAGGTTCAGTGGTTAGGTTTAGGGTCAGGTGTACATTACGGGAGTAATCAAACAGGAAACGAATCAATTGCAATTTACACCGATTTATTTGTACATTACATGCTTTCGAGTTCATGTCCCACATAAATTATTTTAGTAATTATTCTGAAAGATCGGAGGATAATAATCATATCGATGAGTTTGATTACCTCAGGTAGGGAACTGACAATAATCCAAATGAGTTTAATCCAATATTTAGATAGAACCCCAAAATGCCCAGGAAGTTGGAGAACTATGTAAGTTGAATTAAGTTAGGTCAATTTAAATAACAAGTCTCATTATAATGGTAGTACACAAGGTATTGTAAGCTCTAAAGTAGCTTGTGATATAATACAAATACACATAATAAGAAAACTCCTGAGGCTCCACACACACACAATTCCAAGTCATTCAACGTATAGGCAAGTGTCTAATATTAAGAGTTAAGCACTCAACAACAAGGTCAAGCAGGGTTGCCAGCGAAAAGAAGTACGGGAGAGGAGTCAGACTAGAGTGGGGTAGATGAAACACGTCAACTGCATCTGTGATTGCATCCCTTATATACAGCTTCATTTACTAGCCATATACAGCTGTCTCTGCATATAGTGTTGGAATTTTACATATCAGCTGAAAACCATTATATATACTGTGCTGTACAGAAACAAATTTCAACTACATACTGCACAAAGTACTTACGGTGCTGGGGCTTGTAATATTCCTAATTCCAACTAACACCACCACAGACAGCCGTATTTGTAAAGCGTTTTATTAGTAATACAGCAAGTTTAATTTGAAGTGATCTAAAAGGAAGATATTTAAAAAAAGGTAAATAAAACTGCAAATACAATATACTTTCTATATATTTTTATAACAAATATCAGTGACGTGCGAACTTACGATGCCAGTTAACTGTCCCGAGTGTGTTTATACCAAAGTAGAAGTAAAGGTACCTGTTGACGAAAGCTTTGTAACATTAGGATATGATACTGAAGTGAATGGTGGTAGTTACCTTATTGAAGCAATTCAAGGCGTGTGCATAATTAAAGGACAAGTGCGCTATAAAATTAAATGGCTAAATTGGGAAGATAGATTCTCTACGTGGGAACCCATTAGTCACTTAACAGACTGTGCTGAGACTTTAGCGGTGTTCCATATGACGTTAAAGGAAAAAATTGCAGAGGTGCCGGAAAGACTATTATTTCCAGTCTGGTGGAATTATGTCAGTGGTATTGACAAACGAGGTACAAACATTCAAACCTTACAAGAACTTAACTTTCATACTGTATGCCCGAATTGTCAGCATTGCTGAAATTTTAAATATATCGTTTTGCCATTTCAGGATTTAGCTGTACAAAATGTTTCAAGATGTTCTCTACTAGGGTTTCGTTACAACGGCACAAGAAGTTTACCCACAGCCGAAGGAATTTGAAAATTAAATGCTTGAAATGCATGGAACTTTTCAAAAACCAGCAAAGCTTGGAGACACACAAAAGACAGGTTTGCAATCAAGAACGAATACAGTGCAAGTTTTGTGCAGCCCTTATCCTACGAAAATTTATGAAAACTCATGTTAACGGTAAACACTACGGCAAACGGGTGAAATGTGACGTGTGCGGATCCAGATTATGGAAAAAAACTTAGCACAACATATTCAATCACAACATCTGTAAGTAATATACTATTTAATTCGAAGTATTTATGCCTTCTACAGTAAATAATAACACAATTTTTGGAGAAACCTAAAATGATACACTGGATGTAAACGACATTTATCTTTTACGGAAAACATTGTAGTCTCGTAAAATATTCTCAACCAAATATTTTTATCCTATATAATTTGAATTATCTTAAAACTTACTAATAAAGAACAAATACAGTAAAAACTCGGTAGCAGTTCAGGTCTTAAAATTTGATTGTTACATTTTATGTAGTTACGACAATACGGTGTTTTTATGACCAATCAAATTTATCCGTTTAAAGGCGGTTGTAATGCCCTTTTACTTTTGTGTGGCTAAGAACTTGAACATGTTTTCTTGTTTAGAATTAGACATTCTAAAATTACGTAGAATGATGCGGACATTACAACCAGCTAACGGATAGGGAATACGTTTAATTTTAAACTTTTATGTACTTAAAGTTTTTCGTATACATAAGGTGATGCACACCAAATGTTCCTCTATTGAATACCTTGATAATAAAATTTGGCTTAAAACATATACCGCTTTGGGCCGTATTAATAATTTGTTCAACAGTACCGAATCAACTGGTTTTACAATTACATGCGTTTACTTATTCACTTAAATCAATGTATTGCTGTAACAACTTTTCAACCGGATTTTTGTCTACCCTTTGTTTCTTGCTTCTACCGAATGATTCATGATCTAAAATGTGCTTAATTTCAGCGTATTCCTTGAATTCATGTAAAATTTTCATTTTTGCTGTAACTACGTTCCTTGTCTCATTATAATAGACATCTATTTTATCGTTTAGAATTTTTAGTGTTTTCATTGTCTTTGCATCTTGAATGTACATATAAAGAATTGCTTGCTGTATCATTTCAAAATCCTGGCTACTCATTATCATGTTGATGGTGTTGTTAGCTAATGTTAAAATTCCATTGCTGTACTTTAGAATCTGATTTTTTTCAAAAGTTGTACAAAATGAAAATTCGAAGAAGCAGTCCGCTATATAGCAAGTGCAATTTGTACACACATCAGTACAAATATTTGCAAATGTGGGTAATTTGGCAATGAAAGCGTCATTGTCTTGTATGGTATTATTTCCCATCAAATAGAATACCTGTACTTGATTTCGGCTACTTTCAAACAAAGTTAATAAATTCAATTTCGCTGGTAAGCAATGTATGTTAGCTTTATTTATACTTGCATAAAATCTGATTTTTTTCACCCAATCGTTATAATCAGACGTAAGTCTTCCCAAAGCTACTGTAGGATTTTTTGAGCTTGATCTAAACAACCTAATTTTTTTGCTAAGCTTTCCTTGATTCCGTTTACCAAATCTAACGTAAATAATAAATTTTTTAAGTTTTGATTTGAACGTATTGGCAAATGCCATTGCTTCAATAGACGATTGTCGTATATCGGTCGTCACGGTTTCCGGCATACATTCTTTAAACGCTTCCATTTTTTTGTGAAAACTGTTTACATTAGCAACACCTTCTTCAATTTCTCTTATTACACTTTCAATTAAATTGACATTTTGTCCTGAAAGTTCGTGCATCCTTGTCTTGTTATTAAAATTGTCAATTGTTGCATTCCAGCATTCCGTCAAACTCCGTAAATCGTCAACAATTAAGTAGAGTAGGGCAATTAATTAAATTGCAATATGTTAATATTTTGGATTTGCTGAGATATTTCTTTGATAGTACTGTCTTGCTTGTACTAGAACTTAGATCTATCCTTGCAAGGAAACTGTCAAGCTCCGCCTGAACATCTAATTCTAGATTTGAATTTGAGTCCTCCTCAGTTTCGTGGATTTCCAAAATAATTTTTATATATAATTTATATAAAAATTTATATAAATTAATATATACAAGCCAATTATTTTTTATAATTTATTTTTAAAACCATATAATTTATAATTTACCTTTGATAACATGGGTAGCTTGCACATGGTCCGAGTGCAAAAGTGGGAATTGCAGATGTTTAATCCATTTTGGGTCACAAAATCGGTTTTTTCTTCTCGGGTATATTGGATTATTTCGACAAATGCAAAAACCGAGCTGGAGGACTGACGCTCAATTTTTGTATAACTGCCTTGTCCATGAAATCCGCCTTCAAAATATTCAGCAACAAATCGAGTTTTGCCTCACCATCTATTTCCAATTTTTCCACGTATTCTGAGTATGTTTTGGTGACCGTTCTCTTCAATGTAGAGCCACCACGGGGATTACTTGAGATGTAAGCATTTGAATGATCCATGTCGACAAGCATGTATGGCCGGAGAGCTTGCACACGTTGGTCATAAAATTGATTTAATGCTCCTGATCTCCCTCGGCTGGGTATGTAAATCTCTGCATGCATGGGGCCAATTTCCAAAATTATCCAGGCAATTATCAGAGAGACTACGAGAAAAACAAATTTATTAAGATTATTGTCATTTGTTTAATCAACACAATTAGTATATACCAATTACCTGTAAAAGGTTTTCTTAATCCCTCCATGATTCGTTGGATTGATTCACACCAAAATAAGTCAATACAATTCTTCAATTTGAGACAACAGGGCTTGTATTCTCTGCTTAAATGATTAACTGGACGCGAATTCACATTCTGTTACAAGGTGAAATAAGGTCAGGGTGCTTCGGGTTGTATAACAGTCAAGCCTAGCAACTAGATTGCCATCAACTGCGCAGTAAGTGTTAAAGCTTATTATGTGCTTACTTGATGACCATGCAATCTTCAGCATGTGAAAGCAACACTTGTAAGCACTTCAATGTGTTCCACAATCTTTACAAACTATACGTTCTTACTTCATTTGATTTGTGACGAAAATATTTTTAGCAGTTAAGCATTTCTTCAAAAAGACTGAAATAAAACATTCGTGTAGCAATATCCTCTAAATTGTTTTTTATTTAATTTTTGTGTAGATAATCGTTTAGTACATTTCGGAAAATCACTGTGTAAAGTTTCTTACTTGCCAAGAAGTAATATTTTATCAAAAGGCGGTTGAGCTTGTGTGTTTTGTCCAAGTAAAGAGTCAGAAGGTGGTTGTGCATATCTACTGAGGTTAATTTCTTAAACGCTGTAATATTAGGATTTGCATTGAATTAAGAAAGTATATCACATAATTCAATTCTTATTACAGCCATGGATTTCAAGTTGGTGGTCATCGGAATTTCGCTATACATAGCATATACATTGGGAATAACCGAGCAGGTATGTATGCACTGAGGCAACTGTATATTTCATTTTCTATTTTAGCAATTTCTAAACTGAAATCATGTTGATAAACAGAAAATTCAAAAGGAAATTGTGACGCATAATGTAAGGCATTCCAAGGAATCAAAAAGATTCGAAAGGGTAAGTTTAAAGTATTCGCTTCTGGAAAGAAACATGGATCTAAGTGCAGTTGAACTTTCCAAATTCAAGAATATACTTAACACTAGGACAATAAACATCACCTGAAATATGAAATGCCAAATATTTAATTACAGTTGGATGATTAAATCTGATTTCAGGTTTGATCTAGGGTCAATATATGTGATGTCTGTATATTTTGTTTTCACAATATTATTGTACTCGAGTGATAGACGTATCGCTACATAGTTTTTTTGCTGCACTACGTGGCCTAAAAGCTTGTTTTACTACTTGGGATTTGAGTTTTGCAACGTGAAACATTCTTATAGTAAATATTTGTTTCAATATTTTGTATATGTTATTTCTGGATAAATATTTGTACACGGTTTTGATTCTCGTGTAAGACTTGAATATTAAAGTGGACAATGGACGAATCTATCTAATGGAAAACAGATCAACATGAAGCCGTTTATCATTTTTATTCTTGGTTTAATGTGTTGTATTCGATATATAGATGGTATCCGGAATTCCACACAAAAAACGAAGGATTGAACCGACAATTGATGTTTTGATTTCCGAAGTAAATTTTGACAGCCCAGCATCAATTCGAAAGAAGTTTGTAGAGCTCGAAATTTTGAGGAAGAAAACATTTGGTCGTCCAAAAACAAATGTGTTGGAAGGTTTTCTTTTGCTTTTTGTAACATCAAATCCTTTACAGATAGTAACTTCAGTTAATTTAGGCGACAAAAAAACACCCTTGGATCCATTTACAAGATTTGTTGTTGTTGGTACGTCTACAGTAGATAATGTAGACTATGATCTACAATCAAATACAGTCCACAATGTTTACAAAACTAGAAGTGATGCATTTCCTTGTGCAGACATTGGCCCAGTGGGAGTTATATTGGTTTTTAACCAAATAAAAACGAGAACCGAGATTTACTGCTATTTAAATCCCCGCAAGGACAGTATCTTCCTATCGCTTTAGAAAACGACATTCAGAAGCGTTCGTTAATTAAATCTTTGGCAAAGGATATGGTAGTGATAGGACGAAAGGCTCCATTCAATCATTGTGAATTTTTTGACTCCATTTTCCCTGTGCAGACACAACCTTATAATCAATATATATTAAGAGATTTAGAAATACCAAGCAGCAACCATGACTATTCGTTAAATAGATGCTCCGATGATAAATCACCCTTTCAAATGTCAGTTTTTAAAACAGGAAACCCTACACCAGGAAATGTGAACGAATGTTCGGGATCACACTTTGTACTAGAACGTGAAATAGCTTCTACGTCGGTGGTTGCCGGTTCATTAGCTCCCGAAACTCAAGTTAGCGGCTGTTATGCTAATTTCCCAAATGTCCATACATCACAATATCAGAAAGTGTCAGAAGAAAGCTTTCAGGCAATTCTTTAAAAATATTTAACCTCGCCACTTAATTCGTGTCTGAGGCGAGAAAATTCTGTGGGCGTTTCAGATACCGTAGGCACAACAGATAGACCAAGTACTAACCCATATAAAGTTACACACGAATTTAATGAAGGTTGGCAGACACAGTGCACACAATATTTACCTAGGCAAGGAATTGTTTTAGGTTATAGCCAAATAAGAAACTGGATTGATGTGCTAGCTGCTCCCACACAATGCCGATTTTCATGTGCTGCCTGTAAACGGTTTTTTGCTGACGGATTTCGAATAGACTTCAAGTATAAAACCGACATGCAAACTGACAAAGGATATTTTTCTACAAATCCCAGCAAAAACCAGGAACACATTATTTCCCACAATAATAATGAATTACATTCTAGAGCATTTACTTATTACAAAAGTCTTAAGGACGCTACAAGTAGGGAGGAGGCATTACTTGCAATTAGAAAACAGGAATTATTAGATGTTGATATATTTAAGCCGACAATATTAGTAATGCAATTTGTTTACACGGAAATCATGGCGGATGTTAGCTTCAATAAACACCCGTTATTTATGAAAGCGTTATTAAAATTAGGTGTAAATGTCGGAAATGTTCAGCACTCGAGCCGAGCAAGTAAAGAAATTATGTCAGTTTTCTCTCGTGGGTTTCACAGTCGACTTCTGAACTTTTTAGTTACTGAATACCCGTATTTTACTCTAATTCTAGACGCATCAACCTTTAGAAACATTCCTTACTTGGTTGTACTTTTACAAACTACCGCAAAAAACAACCCCAGAATTTTTTTTACTGTCTTTTACCTCTGGATGGGGAAAAGGGAGCTGTAATGCTCAATAATCTTAAAGATAGAATTTTAGCTGATGATAAAATCAATCCAGGTTTTCAAAAGTATTTTCGCGAAAGAATTATAGCTCAGAGTAGTGATAGTGCTAGCGCCATTGTAGGTACACAGAACTCCTTTTATACTCATTTACGAGATTATATTGGCAGAGACGTAGCTTTAATCAAATGTGCTGCACATAGGATTCAACTGGCAATAAAACATGCAATGAAGATACCAATCGGACAGAAAGCAGATGGCAGCGAAAATAAATATTTTTTAACGTTTGGTTCAGTCAACAACGAGTTATATACATTTTACTACAGCAGAGGTTCGAAAAGGTTTATTCACTTGTTTGAACACGCAGAAGAAATGGGGTTTACGCCCATTCGGTTGAAATACTTTTTTGATATTAGGTGGGCAGCAAGCCACAAAGCTGCTATGTTGGCTATGCACACTGATTTTCATTTAATAAAGGCTGATTTAGAGCTGATTTCGGCTGACAAAGAATTTGATGACAGTTCACGTGAAAAGGCAAAATTAATGCTCGCAAAAATCACAGATAAAGCTTTTTTTCCGTCTCTTTGCGAAATGCAAGATATACTAGCAATATTTTCAACTATGTCCCTTAGCTTCCAGGTACAAGATGGGCTAATGCTTTCTAAAGCTGAGGTGGTTAGACAAGGTATAAAAGATATTTCGAACCTTAAAGTATCTATTGGAAAGTATTTACAAAATTATTTGAACGAATGCGAATGTCCCAATATATGCTCAAAGGGCACGTGTTCCCTAGCTCAGCATGATAATTGCGAGAACCTAATGTGGGGAAACATTATTAGTTCGTCTAAAGTTGCATATTCAATAAATCTAAGCCAATACAGAAGCAGTCTGTACGATGCTCTTGATTCAGAGTTAAAGCGTTATTTTCCTCTTCAACTGTTAGAATCTTTCAATCTATTTTCCCCAAAATATTTTAAAGCCCAATGCAATGCAGACTGTTCTATAATGACAAATTGTTACAACTTTAACTCTAATTTTGAACTGACCGAACCATTATCTATGTTTGACAACATTTGCTCATTTTATCACTTTAGCAATCAAGATTGTTCCATGATAAAATCAGAATGGTCTAGATTGTTAAGTAATGTGGTTACAAATAATTTTTTAATGGAATATGCTTTTGAAGATCCTTCAAAGTTTTGGCCCTTAGCTTTATCTCAGGCGGATTTAAATTGGTCATATTTCTCAACGAAGATCGTAAAGTATATGCTTAGCACTGGATTTTCGAGCTCAAGTGCGGAATTTAGTTTTAGCATAATAAAATCTATTCAAGAGAAAGAACGGGCTAGTCTGCACTCGGATACTCTTGAAATGATATCACGAGTAAAAATAAATGGACCCAAGGACTTCACAAAGATTGATATAATAGGTTATACTAAAGAGTTTTTGAAAAATCACTTCAAAGTCGATGAGGATGCTAATGTTGGTGGGAGACCTCCAAATCCAGAAAAATTTAAAAACCTTTTTGAGAAAAGTGATACTTTCTAGATATGGTTTATTTAAATACTGCCGCATATTAATTTTCCTTATGTTATACTCACCACGGATGTAGTGTTCGTGTGAAAATAATTCATGTGTTTCAACATACTAACAAAAGGGTAAAGGGTTTGTTTGCACATCTGATTTTGCTGTACGTATGGATTTAACATTAATCAAGTATATTCACCATAATAACATACAGGTGTGTACTATATTCTCATGCAATTTATTTGTGGTAGTCAACTAAGCAGTAAAGCAGTTTTATCAGTTTCTCAAATGACGAATACAAGAGTCACCCTGAAAGGTTTCATTGATTTGGTGAATATCGTTGTGATACCTTTATTCACAATAGACTTTCCGCTTCGCCCCTAAAAAGAAAGACAACTTTAATGTGTTTACAAATAAGAAGTATTACATGGTATTGTAATGAATAATAATATCATTTTCCATATACTTGTATTTGTAATTATTTCTTTGTTGCTATGGAAGTCACAGGCGTCCATTATGCTTGCAACAAAACAAAAAAAATGTAAATTCATTGACGTAAATAAATCTTAGACATTAGATTCAGCATCACACTTCTCTCTTCACTACACGCATTTAATAACGCGACGTGCTGTTAATTGTTATCTACAATTATTTTAAAATGACTTCAAACACTGGTGAATTGTATTACTTGTACATAAATGGGAGTCTTAATACGACAAAAACCATTTTCAACGATTTGGTTACCGTCATCAATAACACGGGTCGTCAGCAGGATGAAAGCCAATGGCCCACATGGGGGTAAGGAATAAATATTATTGATCATTTGGTTAGTTTTAATTAATTCATGTTAATTTTTAATACTTTTTCAGCGCCGGTGCATTGGCGGGGGGTTTCGCACTTCTGGTGCTTGTTATCTGGTGTGCATTGGAGTGCTGCAAGCTTAAGTGTGGACCGAAAACCGAAGCAGCAGCAGTAAAAAATGATTCTACGGCCTAGCTCAAAAATATTAAACTCTAAACGTTTAAACCAATTTACTTTCTAATCTATTTTTACAAATGAATAAATTAAGTTTTTAAATAATATTTAGATTTTTGGTATACTATTGCTTTCCGTTTTATAAAAATATTACGCATTGGAAAAGTAATTGAAAAATATTACCTGTCGTTACAACACATATAAGCGCTTCGCCCCTTAGTGACTTAGCAAGTAATTTACTACATTATTTTTTATATTGTACTCCCGAATTTATTACCTCGGTTACGATAAATGTTTTACCGACTCTGCCAAATAAGTGGTAGATATTTGTTTCGAACATTTTTTTTTACTTTCAACTTTTGTAAAAATTCGCATGCAACAAATATTGAGAGATAATTCTGATACAAACTAGAAATAAGTACCGATAAGTTTTAATTTCTGAATTCCCAAGTGATATTTTATTTGGAAGGATTTTATCCCAAGAAGTTTTGTAGTCCATGTTGTAAGTTTACAAACTAGTTTTGTTTAGTATGCACTTTAGAAGTTTAAATGAGTAAGAAGAAGAATGTCCTTTCACAAGAAAGTTTTTGGTACATATAAAGTTATTCCATCCGTCGTTCTACCTTCCATTTTTGTATTACATAAAAATAACCTGTGACGGATAGCTTTTACAAGACCAAAATATGATTTCCCTTCCTCATACTCACTTTTCCCAATTCCTGGTTATTATTTGCCAAAGAAGGAAAAGTTAAACGACTAATAAATTATTTGAGATATAACGATAATAAATAGAAGCAATAAGTAGTTAGAGTCGGGAATGCATTTAAGGATAATTTCCCTCATGTCTCAATGTGCCCCAAATACACTAGCTAGTGACTACGAATGCAAATTTTTGTTGTGGTTTTCTGTTATGTGACTAAATTGTCAGGTTTCAAATAAATGTTGTCCTTTGTTTTATATTTAGGTCGATATGTTCGTCAGGTAGTGTTTCCAGAGCCCGGTAAGTTTCATTCTTTGACCATCCATTGTTAGTCTGTTTGTTCAATGTGTATCCGCTATCCGCAACCAACTTCAGTTTAAGGAATTACTTAATACCAGAAGAATAACCAAGGAACTTTACAACAGCATTATTACAAATCAACCCAGGATTTCAAAATTTTTTGGCCTTCCTAAAATTCATAAAGACAACACTCCATTCCGACCAATCAATGACTATAGAGGATCAGTTAACTACAAACTAGCCAGAATATTAAACAGATTAATTTCTCTAACGAATCAATATCCACAAACAACGGTAAGGAATTCTTTCGAATTAATGGATATGATCAAAGATATCAAAATTCCTCCGGAATCCATTCTAGTATCTTTTGATGTAAAAAGCTTATATACAAATTTACCATTAACTGAAAGTATCCAAGCAGTAGAAGAAAGACTAAAAACATCTTCAGATTGGAAAATTCAAGAATTTGAGCTACTTACAATTGAAGACCTTATATCTCTCTTGAGAATCTGTCTCAATAATACTTATTTCCAATATAACCATGAAATCTACTCACAAGACGATGGCTGTCCAATGGGATCACCTATTTCAGGAACAATTGCTGACATATTTTTACAAAAACTAGAAACTGATGTAGTGGTAAATAACTCCAAAATCTTATTCTGGAAACGGTATGTTGACGACGTAATTGCTATTGTTGATAAGTCCAACAAGAATGAAATTCTTAACTATTTAAACTCATATCATCCACAAATCCAATTTACAATTGAAGAAGAGCAGCATAACGAGATTCCTTTCTTAGATGTTCTTATAATACGCAATGCAGATGGCAACATTGAAACCAAAGTCTACAGAAAGAATACACACACAGATAGATATCTAAATTTTAAATATTTTTATCACACCTCCCAAAAAATTTCAGTCGTAGATGCTTTAGTTCACAGAGCTTTTAAAATCTGCCACCCAAAATATTTGGAAGCTGAATTATTACACATCAGAAAAGTACTTGCAAGAAATGCATACCCGATAAAATTCATAGAAAAAAGAATCAACCGAATGAGAAACAAGTTACATCCGAGGAGAACCATAGTCGCACAACCAACAATGATAAAAAATCATACAACACCTTTATCTGCACCAGACACATCAATTTTGCTCTCATCAATCATAGAAACAGAAAACAAGATTGAACCATGGATTCCAATTCCATACATAGGCAATATTTCTAATAGGATCGCAGGATACTTGAGAAGAGTCTTGAAATGGAAACCTACTTTCTTACCCGGTATAAAAATCCAAAACTTAATGAAAAGTTTAAAAGATGGAGAAAATTCTGAAAATGCTGGAGTATACATCATACCTTGTAATACTTGCAATTCAATATACGTTGGGGAAACCTATAGGCACCTAAACACAAGAGTACAAGAACATAAAGATAATGTCAGAAGAAAAGAATATAAAAAATCAGCTATTGCAAGACACATAATAAGAAACAGAAGTCATCATATTGCATGGGACGATGCAAAGATTGTTGTTCCCGAACATAATCATTTCCTACGACAAATAAAGGAAGGTTTAGTTATCCAACAATCAAAACAGTCATTGATGAACGTCAACCAAGGTTTTATTTTAAGCAACGCATGGAAGCCAATAATCCCGAATTTAATAGATTGATCTTGTTTTTAATTTAAATTGTTGAAAAAATAATTATTTTTTGCAAAATATTCACAACTCAATAATTTTAAATTAGAATAATGTAAAATTTTAATAAATACTACATCAAACAAGGATAGCATAGTTAGTCATAATTAAGCCCTGAAGATGAACACTGTTTGAGTTCGAAAGCTTGGCAAATAAATTGATTCTAAGCAATATCCACGTATTCCAATTATTTCAACATGGTTGATACAACTTCAGTTTGCTTTTCATGCAAATGGCATCCTTATAGAAGCGCGTTCCAAATAGGGTATGGATTGTATATCCCTGTATTTTTTAACAGTTGAGTGTTATTTTGGTATTCTTATAGTCAGATGGAATTACTAGGGCCAGGTAGGTACTGCACTTATAGAGATACTCGAACTACAAGGTTGCAGTCTGCCCGGGCAGTCCAACTGTAAATAAAGGAACTGTATTCTATATTTTGTTTATTCTCGCGTTTGCATACACGAACCGTGAAAAACTATTTTTTTAAACTGGGTGATTTTGAGATGTCTTTTAATTATCCACAGTTGGCCTTGAAAGAATTAGTCAAATCCATTAGAATTAATTTTCATGTTTTGAAATACGTGACTAAAACTCAGTTTAAATCAATTAATTATTCGTTAGCAATTTAAGCATTCGTTCAAGTTGAGTAAAGTAACTAACAAATTAATACAATTATATTTGGCAATTTATTTTCAGTATTTTTAAAATGATTTCTACTTGAAATTCTTAAATCAGAATTTAATATCCAGCGTAAAGTTTTCACCTGCCTTTCACTCAACAATCATATTATTAAGAAACTTTCAGAAGTTTCTCATCAATTGTGTCTGGAGCTACGCGTAAATGAACAAAAGAAGGATGCGCATTAGCAAGGCTTATTTCAACATCGGATATTTTCTCAAACATTTGAGTTGTTCCTACGTGACAGACACTTGACAGACTGAAGTGATTCATGCGTGTAACAAAAAGCACTAAATGTGTTTAATTAACTTTAATGTCACTTATTTTTCTTCCCCAGGTTTAGTCGGGTGGGTTCCTAAATTTGGTAAGTACTCAATCAACGTATAAGGCTCCAACATTGGCTTTATATCCTAATCTTATCTTTACCCTGTTGTTTCATTAACTAAGACTGTAACCTCCTGTCTTAACCTTTAAGTTTATGCTGTTGTGCTATTATTTCAAGTATAAATTCCATGCATAGAATTTAATTCAAAACTTCTGAAACAATTAATTTCGATGGGATGTGTCCATTCCCAATAATTTATTCAAATACACTGAAGTTTGAAAATGTTCTCTTTAATTCCCACGCCTCCTTTATTCAAGTGAAGTTTCCAAAAACATCAGTAATGTTCTATTTAAATCACGTGTATCGTTTTATTCACCTATTATTAAGTTTGTTACCAAACCAGTAATAAAAGTTTTTTGTTCTACATGGAAATTACTCAAATGATTCCACTTCAAATTCCTACCAGATCTGCTGAGGAATCAATAATATATGTGTTCACTTAACATTAATCTCACTTTTTTTCTAGATTTCAACGTATCGTCGATGTCATTGGATGGTAAGTCTTAGAGGGAGATATTGGAGCGCAAAGGAGTGACGCCAAACTTAAATTCTCAACAGCTCATTTCTATTCTTTTGTTATTTTTAACTATACATTTTTATTCACTGAATTTCCCTCAATAGTCTCTACTTGAAGATACCAAGAAGTGTGTGTAACCACCCAAGTAGTAGATATTTAATATATCGCCCTTCGTTTTCTATTGATTTTTTCCGGGTACGGCCGACCAATCCCGAGCCTTCCCGAGTGTGAGTATTTTGCACGTTCTGAGCATGTTTAGTAAAATTTGTTGGAGGTGGAGGCAATCCCGATCGCTCCCGACGACTCCTGGGAGTATGGTATTGATGTACTTATTTGAATGTCTATTGATTATTTCCGATTATAACTGTTGATCAGCTGTTCATGCCTGTTGCATCTCCAGCTGCTACTAGTGCGTTTGTTACTCAACAGATGTACGCACGTGTTCAAATAATTTCCTCATACCTTACGGATGTTATAAATACCGCATTGTCAAACTGTATGCGACAGTCTTAGTTTACATATTCCTGTGTAAATAATCTGATTGTTAATTCATCATGTCGTCGTCAGTGCGAAATAGTTATTTAAATCAACGATTGGCAGGATCCTATTCAGGGATGAGTGCATTACTTAAGAATCAGCCACACTGGACAGATAAAAAGGCAGTAGAAAAAGAGTTGCTAAAATTAAAATCTTACTCTCTACATAAACCAGTGCGTCACAAGTTTCGTAGAAGAAAAATAATGTTAAACTTTATCAACAAAGTTTGGTCTACGGATGTCAAAGACATTTCAAATATTTCAAAATGGAACAAACGAAATAACTTTATTGTAATTGTTGTAGACAGTTTTAGTAAAATGGCATATGTCAGATTGATTAAAAGAAAAGATGCAGAGTCAATGATTTCCGCATTTCAGTCCATCTTTGAGCAAGCACAGGCAAAGCCGTTGTTTCTGTTCAGCGACCGAGGCAAGGAGTATGTATCGGGAAAATTTCGCACCTTCCTAAAGGAGAACAAAATCAAACCATACCATATTCATAGCCATATTAAAGCAGCAATCGTGGAGCGTTATATTCGTGGATTATTCGAAAAACTCCAAAGATACATGACGGAAAATAATACAAAGAGAATCGATAATGTTTTACAACAATTTGTAGAAACCTACAATAATACATATCACCGTACAATAGGTAGATCTCCGAGATCAGTTACAATTGAAAATCAATATGATGTTTGGGAGCGAATGTTTGGTAAATATTTAAAGGAAAAAAATGTTGATTTCAGAAGCAGAATACAAACGTTTTCCAAAGCCTACACAATTTGAAATTGAATTTGAAAAATTCCCTTACAAAAATAATTTGATTACACTGGAACAACATTTTCAAAGTTTGGCATACTTTAGAAAACAATCAGTGACGGAGTTTAAAGAATTTTTTAACGCACTTTCTTACAGGTTGTTGGAATCTGGATTTATTGTTAATTTTGACTTTGATAGTAACAATAAGTGTGTGATGAGTGTACAAACACCAGCGAAGCACGCTGAAGATTATCTAATATTACCACTGACTATCATTCGTAGCTTAGGATTTAATATTGAAAGATTTAAGATGGGAAAGCATGAGGCTCTTACTCCGTTCAATACATTGGAATTTAATAAAATTAAAGCTGAAGACAACTTGCCATTCTGTGTAGGCTACCTAAGCTACATTTTTCTTCCTATGCAAGAACCAAAAACTATGGGAGTAAAAGATGTGCTCAATGCGGTGAACACTGTCTTGAAAAATGAAAAATACCCTGAATTTGAAGTGAGATTCTCATATGACAACGGATCGCTAATCGTAAATGAAGTACCCAAATATTTTTCTGTTGAATTACCGTATGCAGTAAAGAGCTACTTTGAGCTGCCTTTTGATACTACTTTTAAAAATGGTAGTAGAATTCCCGTAGGGCATGAAGTTGTTGAACAAGAAGAAGAAATTCGGGAACATGAAGCGGGGGAAGACAAGATTATTCCAGTTAGTGGAACAGCAAGGAGAATCCTTGTAATGTTGAACGTTATTATTGAAAATCAATTTTATAACAGTCAACCTATACAATTGGTGGCTGAAACAACCATGACGACTAATTTAAATGAGGAGACAGAAGTTTCATTCCACCCAGTCACATATGTCCCTATGAGCGGTAAAGAACTCAGCTCGCTAAGAGTTGATTTTATGAACGAGAAGTTTCAACCGTGGGATTTTTCTGACACACCGACATTTGTAACATTACATTTCAGACCTCGTTATTAATTTGTTTAATAATGCGTCACGTTGAGTGCAACGATAAAGCTTGTTTCATTCAGCGTCCTCATTCGCAGTCAAAAACAGCTCTGGATCTGTTGACAACCAGTTAATTGGAGGTGGAAGTGCAGGATTAACTGGTGAAGCATCAAATTATCTAATTCCATTGAAGTCAGCTTTGTCTACAGACAAGTCTGGGAGTAAGAAACGTAAACGTACAGTACAGCAAGTTGGCGGTTCTGCTAAAAGAAGAAGGAGGAGGAAAAATTCCTCAACGAGGAAGAAGACGAAACGTGTGTCACCCACAAAAAGAAAAGCAAAGGGCAAGGGAAAGAAAAATGCAATAAAATTTGTTCAGGTAGGAGCAGGCCAACGACGACGACGAGGTGGAAAGGGGAAAGGAGGAAAAGTAAATCGACGAAGGTGTGTAAAATAAATAAAAGAACCAATCGTCGCCATGGATACAAGTTCGGTGTTCCTGGAAAAACCTGTTGCTTATGCAGGTTCCACTCAATCTTTACGGTCCCAGCTAAATCTTTTCTCTCTCCCTGAAACGGATGTTAGTGTGTAATTCAGTTCTGACTACAGTCCTTGCTATCCTTTGGTTTCCGTTAAGGATGCGTATAACCCCGTGGAATTTTGTATACTGTCAGAATCAGCTGGATATTTGGATTTATCTCAAAGCTTTATGGAAATGACTTGTCGAATTCTTCGTGCAGATGGCACCAACTGTGACGCTACAGACATTGTAGCTCCTTGCTCTAACTTCTTTCATGGATTTTTTTCAAACTTGGAGCTTTATTTAAATGGAACTCTCATTACAGAATTTAATAATATGTATGCTACTACAGCATATATTCAACGACTTTTGTCTACAACAGAAATTGAAAAGAAAAACAGACTTCAGAATGAGTTCTGGTTTCCAAACAACCAGAAGGGAGTTTTTGATGTAACAGATGAAGGATTTAAGGAGCGATACGACAGAACAAAATTATCAAAAGAATTTACATTACTTGGACACTTGAATTGTAATTTGTTCAACCAGAATAAGTATCTACCTACAGGAAGCGAATTAAGAATCGTTCTACGACGAAGTATTCCTGACATTTGTATTGATTCAAAAGTAGATACATTGCCAGCGATTTCAGGATGTCCTTATAAAATTCAACTGGTGAAAGCAGTCTTTTATGCTTCAAAGAAAATAGTTTCACAGCAAATCATGGATATGCACAAATATGAGCTTTCGTTGGGAAAGAAGTTCACCTACCCTATAGTCAATGTGGATTTAAAAACATTTTCAATCGCTCAGGGTCTCACTTCAGCTTCTAATGAAAACATTGTGCTGGGTACGTATCATCAATATATGTAGTTTTCCTGAATGCTAATTAGTGACTTGCATATGACTAAGTTTTTTAAAACCTACAGGAAAGATTCCAAAGCTGTTAATAATTGGTCTGGTCTCATCAGAAGCGTTTCTCGGGAAAGTAACCAAGGATACGTTCAACTTTGTCGATAAAAATCTGTCACAACTTGATGTTTCTTGGAATGAAGAGCTGCTACAACACCGAGTGATCCCATTCAGCTTTGCTACAGCCAACGGGGCAGGCACGGACGATTTTCTGTACGCTTTGCAATTCCTCAAGCACACTGCAAATTCTGAATTATTGGGAAACGGAATCAATCGTTCAAACTATAAGAACGGCGACGTACTTGTAGCAATAGATTTATTGCCAAATCAGAGTGACTCTTTGTCTGTACTAAGAAAAGGACAAATTAAAATCGGTTTGAAATTTAAATCTCCTTTGGACGAACCTGTCAACGTGATTGTCTACTGTCACTATCAAGGAATTTTAGAAATCGGTCCTCAAAAGGAAGTAACCATTGACTACTTAATGAATTCAAGTGAAATTTTGCGTGTTTTGTCTTTTCTATTTAGAAAGTACAAAGTAAATCAAAAAAATTATGTTTTAGGTGCTGATCAATTACAAAGCCATGTAGACTGCAAACATTTGCCAGCTTTTGTAGTGTTGAATAGAGATAATATTAACGATACAGGATCGCATTGGATATGTCTATACATAAAAAGTCATAGCATAGCTGAATACTTTGACTCTTTAGGAGCAGGTTTATATACATATAAAATATTAAATACCCGCATAAATATATTCTTAAGGAAAACTGTAAACCCCTGCAGAGTAAAATGATTGTTCTGTGTGGAGCGTATGTTATTTTGTATATAATAGCTAGAGCTACTAATATCTCTTATGAAAAATTTTTATCTAGATTTAAATCAAACCCTATTTATAATGACAATCTGGTAAGCAGACAAATGTATAGCATTTACAAATTAATGTAAAATTGTGTGATAAGCAAAAAAGTTTAAATAAAAACTATTGCAGTGCTAGCTATACAAATAGGCTATTTCGTTTTATTGAGTAGACAACATCAGTATGTTGAGTGAGTCAACAAGTGAAGGTAAAGGCAGCATAAATTTTCAAGTGTCACATCCAGCAACTATTTTGGTGGCAGGGAGCACTGGTACTGGAAAAACATACGCTATCCTGGAATTAATTAAAAGAAGAAAGGAATTTTTCGACGTAAACATTGAGAAAGTTGTATACGTTTATAGTGTATTCGAACCTGTATTTTTTCAGTTGCAAGAAGAAGATCCCAACGTAATATTTACAAATAATTTAAAAGACATTGAATCCCTACCATCCTCGCCCTGTCTAGTGTGTATAGATGATCATCAAGAGGAAATTACACACGGCGAAAATCTTGAACTTGTAACTAAATATTTTACCAAGTATTCGCATCATCTAGGAATAAGTCTTATATTAATTGTACAGAATATTTTTCAAAAGAATTTGAGAACTATTAGTTTGAATTCTCAGATTTTAATTTTGTTAGACTCTCCGAGAGATAGAAGTATTATTACAAAGATTGCTAGACAAGTTTGTCCAGGACAAGTTAAGATGTTAACTGAAGCATATATAAAGGCTATTACTGGAAATCAATTTGGCTTATTATTCCTTGACATGAGTCCTAAAAATAAAATGTATCAATATTGGGTTCGCAATTCAATATTTCCAAATGCTGATACTGAAGTGTATTCAGCCTCATAAAATGGAATATACTCTATTAGAGAAGCATATTTTTAAACTATACAAGTTGTTGCAAATAGAAGATCGATCAAAGTTTATCTCTGTCTTAAATAAATTAAGTAAAGTCCAAGGTAAGGTAGTGGTGGAGACAATAATTAATGCAAATATATTTTGCAAATCGTTGACACAAAAAGTAATAAGTATTATTAAAAAACTTAAAATTTGCGTGCAAGCAAAAAAAGATTGTAGACTGACGCTCACTAGGAACGCAGTATTAATAAGGAGTATCTTGACAGTTGTGCTGTTAAAAGTCATTACCTGTGAACTAATTGCAGTGTTAGCAATCAGCTTACAGTGAAATGGCTAAAAAGTATCGTGTACTTGAGCCTCGTCTTTTCGGTTCTCTTATGAAAATATACCAACAGCAGTTTAAGCATACCGATGTGGAAAAAGCAGTAGAAGCTGAAACAACAGATGTTTACAATACACAAAGCAAGAGTCATATAAAGAATGATCCAAGCCATGTAGCCAACGAAGCATCAACGACACAACCATCCGACATTGAAAATAAAGTTGAAATTACAAACGTTGACGAGGGGTTAGAAAGTATTGAAAAGAACAAGAGGAAAATTATCCGTGTATGTTGTTGCAGTTACCACAGGTAAAGCATAGAATAAAAAATACTGATTGGGAATCCTTCGATAGCGTTGAAGAAAAAATTCAAAATGTGAGTGTTGAGGGAATTGATAAAAATGACGAAGAAGCTCAACAAACAACAACAAACGGTAATACTTCCAATGCAAACTTACCTGCAGAGCTCAATGAACGAAGAAAGAATTTAAGACCGCGAAAAAATCAGCGAGGTTACGGAAAAGGAAAATCGATTTTGAATCAACAAATTAGGAAAAACAAGAAACGTCAGAATAAAACCAAGCGACAAGTTAAGCAAAAACGTTAGTGTATTTGAAGTTGTGAAAGTGAGACGGTGAGAAAAATGTTGCGTGCGAGAAAACTACTTGTTGTTTGTGTTTCCTTCGGATGCTTTGTTTTTCCTCTGACAGCGAGTGAAGCAGATATTCTATATGAGCAGGAACAAATGGATACGTGCACAGAAAGGGTGTGCTCTGCCGGTTTGACTCTCAGCAAATTAGAAACCTCAACGAAAAATTCATCTTCCGCCAGCAACGTGCTGCTTAGCAACATATACGTTTTACTTCGAAAGGTTCTATATGATGGTATAAACACAATATATCGAACAGCTCTAGTGGAGTGGCAAGCAATGTTGATTTGCTCTCCCATACAGAGAACCAAAAACTAACGTACTCTGCAGTATTTCTGCTTTCCATTCTCGTAATAATTAAACTGTACAAACTATGTGCTGCTGCATATAACGTCTTGAAAAGTACTTCATCCTCAGCTTCTATATCTGGTTAGTTAGCTTTACATTTCAATAATGGATTCGTTGTCATCCTCGTCGTCGGACAACAATACTTTTGAGACGTCGAATTTTCCATCAGCACGGATAACTGGTCAAAGACGTAATGTAAGTTAATACTTTATATTTGACTCGGTGTCATTGTTTTAGTAGAAGAATATAGACCCATACATTGTAATTTCTTACCTGCTAACATACTTGATCTATTTTCTACAGGTTTTCCGTTGTAGTATGCCCGGCTGCATTTTCTACTGTAGATCATATGTATCATATGATGATCACGTCAGCAATGTACACCAATGTGAGGACTGTCAACTCTACTGTACAGATAAGCAAAATCATGTGTGTCAACGTCCTGGACAGCGTTTATCCCACGTTGATAATGGAGTGCACATGGATCTTACCGATTTTTGTGAACTCAGTCGTTGTCATTATGGAACAGTCATAAAGTATAGGTATAGACATTTATTAAATACTGATGATATTAAACAGCTTTTACGTTAATTGACTCGTCTCTGGAAAAATTTCTTGTACAGTTATGTCAAATTCATGGTAATATAAGAATTGGTATAGAATTAAGCGTGACTTTGGAAAAACACATTGTGCTTGAAGATGGTGAAATGAGTGCTGAGCAAAAGAAAATATACTTTAAATCGCAAATTCACGACTTGTATCATGAGACTGGCATTGAGGAACTATTGTGGACCTGTGCAAAGGAAATTATTGACAAAAAGGACACATTTACTGAGAACGGGAGTGGTTGGCGGCTTGTCCAAGGAGATGCATTTGAATTGAAGTTTGCAGAATTGCGTTTATTCAGCAGTGCTAGAGTTCGTGGACATTTAAAACTGACTTTCCAGAAAGTAAAGTACAGATTTGTAAACTTTAAAAATCGCGACAATTTTTGTTTTCACTACAGTGTGACTGCTGGGTATTTCTGGCATAAAAATATTTTGTGGAACACACGAGGAGATCTGAGTAGTCGAATGTACAACTTTAAAACTTGGACAAAATTTTTACATCTTTTGGATTTTTCAGGAATGTCTGAGGGTTTTGTAAATCCATATCAGGACGTGCTAATATTTGAGACAAAGAATCAAATCTCTGTTAATGTATATACACATCATGATGAGGATATTAATCTTATGAGACCAGGAACTCCAGGCTTTCAAGACACTGTTAACTTATTTCTTATTCACGAAAAAGTGCCAGGTGGTGATGACTTATTCCATTACGTACTTATTATCGATCTCGAGAGATTTCTTAAAGTTGACTATATGACTGTTTCAAATAAGACATTTTGTACGAAATGTGTAAGAAATGTCAAGACAAGTGCAAAGCTAAAGAAACACTCTCAATCTTGTACGGGACGATGTGAAAATAATAAGAATGATTTGAGTATTGGTATTGAATATAAATTCCCGCCTGAGGGACAAACATTAAAGTTCAATAGGCCTGAGATGAAACATTGCTATCCGTATTTTTTGGTGTATGATTTTGAAACTTTCAGTAAGCCTGTGTTATTACCCAACCTCACTTCAACCAAGAAGCAGGATAATACAGTAAAGCAATATGAATATATCCCAGCAAGCTACTCACTGGTCATTATACATAATGACAGTAATGCTGGAGCACACGTAGTATCGGCAGAGTATTATGACGGAGCTGAGCCAGTCCAGCATTTATTTCAGCGTGCATTTTACTGGAGCCAAAAATTGTTGCATTTAATACCTTCAACTAATAATTACGTCACACCTTCAGCAGCAACACGTAAACGACATGAGGATGCAACACATTGTGAACATTGTCGTCGTGAATTTACTAAGATTGACGACATCCCATATGACTGGCTCCAGCAAATTGAGGCATGTTATGACATTGACGACCAGGGGAATGTTATACCTATTGAGGTATCAGATTCAGAAGATGAAGAAGAAGAAGAGTCATCATCCTCATTGCCGTCAGTCAATTGATTTTGGTCCGCGTGCTAAAAAAGCTAAAGTGATGAATGACTCAAGCACGCTACAAAAGCGTGCAGTTAAAGTATATAACCATAATCATGACACAGGCTTGTATGAATCAAGTCTGTGCCAAGGATGCAACCTTCGTATTAGATATAAATATGAATTGTCATGCATATGTCATAACAGTAGCAAGTACGACCATCATTTGTTACTTAAGTGCATGAACACCTCTTTGTTTGATTTTGAGGATATTAATGTAATCGCAAAATCTGGAGAACAATTTGTTCAAGTTGAAATTGTAGCAAGGGATATGTATATACCTCCGCTTTTTAAAAATTACGGAGGCGACAAAAAAACTCGAAAAAAGCATGGTGCGGAAATCGGAAAGCAAAGTTGCGACTGCTCGACAGCTATCAGTTTTTGCCTCGCTCTTTGTCAAATCTAGTTGAAAGTTTGAAAAAGAGGATTCTATACATTTTGGTATATTAAATCAAGCAGCGCGATCGGTATTGATACCTCAAGGTTTTATTACACTCGATTCTGATTTCTCCACTCGTCACCTAAATATGTTGTTAGCTAAACTTCCCTTTCCTTATACATATCTTTCAAACGAAGAGGTTCTTAAGCCAGGAACACCCATGCCGGAGCGTGTTTGATAAAAATATGTACTCTATATTTACAGAAACATATTCGACCCTTATGGAAATTCAAGGGAATGAAAAAGATATCTGGAGGAAAATCGTAGCACGCAAAGAACTGTTTGACTTTTCAAAGATACCAAAAGACCATGAGATATTTACAATGTTTCCAGAGTTTCCCGCCTTGCGGGAATTTAATAGAAATTCCAGCGGAAAGTGGAAAATTGAATCCCTAGACGTTTCCCAGTCTGTAACGTTCAAATTAAAGCAGTATTCACTTATTTACCATAACCAAGCAAGCAAACCTTTAATGAAAAATAAAGGCATTCCAAGTGCAACTCTTGAAACGTTCTGTAGTCATGACACGTATAAACATGTGGTAGTAACTACTGATCCATGCGAAAAAGTAAAAAAAAGTTGATGTTAGTAATATAAGATCATATAACCATGTCTTGTATAAGACTACGTCTAAAAAACTAGGATTTCATTGTCTAGACTTTTCTCGTGTGTATCCAAAAAGTAATGATTATAATTAAAGTTTGCCATTTGGTTCCTATAAGCTATCAAATATGTAGTAGATTTATAATTTATGGTGTTGGGCTAATAAATTATGAACGAATGACGAATTATGGAAAATTCAACTTACAAAATGTATTTATTTACATTACAATAAAATTCATTATATACATAATTCTTCCAAAGAGCTTAAGCGCTTTTCTTCAGTCAATAAAACATGCTGCCATTTCACAAAAGACTTGTGAATTAATCTTTGAGGCAGAATGCAATCGTCTAATATCATAATATCTGTAATTCGCTTGCACCGAGAAAACATTACATAGTCCAGACCTGGACAAAACTGGTTCTCGTCCAGGTAAATGCATACCTTAGGTAGTGTTTTACCTTGGCTGCGGTGAGCAGTGGACGCGTAGTTAAGATCAATAGGAAACCGTTCGGAAGTAACATATTCATGATCGTCTTGTTGTTCAGGAACAGAACAACGAAATATAGGAATGTCTACACCACGAGCAGTACGAACAAAATTCTCTCCTGTGTAACCTGGAAATTCTACGAGCAGAAAATTAATTTTCTCAGAGGGAGAGAAATAGTTTGGCGTTCTATTCTTGTACACAATATCCACGAGTATACCCTCGCATCCATTATGTAACCCAACCCGACTTGCTATAATCTTTTGTAACACAATTGGACATCCCAAGCCTAGCTCCAATGATTGTTAACCGTTTTTTATTTTCACAATTTCAGCATCTGTACAGTTTTCACGAAGGATTTTACAGTAAACAAATAATCAATTTTAGCCTATCATTTTAAGTAATTTATATTTATATAACTTATATCTAGCAGTGTTTCTCAATGCGTACCTATTACATTCTCGTACCTGCCACCGTAAAGGGAAAATTCTCAATGCTCGCCTAAACGATTCACGTTCTTCTTCAGATAAAGATCGCTCCATTCTTCCTCTTATATATTCCATATCTGCACTGATCAGTTCACATCGCTTTAAGCGTTGTAAAAACAATTTTAATTTCATTTGCGCTTCGTCTTCACCGTCATGTCTGTAATATTTGTCGAGAATGACAACTGTATCAAATGACTGAAAGACTTTTCTTGCTGACCTAACATCATCATTAAATCTAGGACTTTTGGTTGAAAACAATGGAAAGTCTCCTACAGGTCCAGTTTGGTATATATCTCCCAGTAGAATTAAACTCCGATTTGCAAAAGCATACTGAAAATTGTCTGGGTCAACACTTTGCAATATTTTATCCATTTTATTGAATAATCGTAATCCAAGCAAGCTTGTTTCGTCACACACAATCAGGCGAACATTTTTCAATTTAGAATGTCTTTTCTTACTAAGTGTTTTAGTAACCAATTTTTGACTATCATAGGTTGGAATTTTAAAACCTGAATGAATTGTCTCTCCATTCATTAGAAAACTTGCTGATCCGGTGAATGCAACGAACATATAGTCAAATTCTTCGCACTCACGCTTTTTGTTCTCAAGTAAATATTGCAAATGCGAGAGCATTTCGGTTTTTCCAGTTCCAGGGTCGCCGTTAACAATCATTCTCAAAGGCTTTTTGGTTTGCATACTTACACTTTGTTTCACATGTGTGTTTACAATATTGACTATATTTTGTTGTTTTGTACTTAAGTTTTCAAAAGGGATTTTAGGGTTTAGCATTTTGAATGATTGAGTTTTCCAGCGGGAAACCCAAACGTGAAACGTTGTCTCGTCTATATCACTACCAGTCACTTCCATGCTGTATATAAGTCGATACTAATAGAGGAGCCAAGGCTGAGAACTGTTTGTATGTTATTTCATTTTAGGAAGACCAACATAAAACTAAACGTATCCATAACAAATTTCTCACGAGTCCAAGTATTTTTTTCTTCTTCAAATCTCTTTCAATGCAAAACAACACGTAAATGCGTACAATTGATGCAAAAATTTTACTGTTAATGTTTCTTGAGCTCAAGATTCATTCTTACTCAAGCAGTCAGCAATAAATATATATAGCTAGATTCTTAATACAATGCCATCGCCATTCACACTTGAAGATCTGTTCACCTCTCTCTCTCTTACTCTCCCTCTCTCTTACTCTCTCGCACAGTTTCACACAACAAAATCCGACAACAAATATAATTGGGATTGATAAACATTGATTGAAAAATTGAAAACGGTATTTTGCAACTCAACATGACGAGCAAATTTTTTTCGAATTTAAAGAAAGGTAATACAATTTAAATTTTAAAATATAAACAGTTTGAAGTATAGTTGCTTGCCAAAAGGATGTGTACATATAAACAATTATGCATTGATATTTTATATTAACTATTTTGTATCTACAGAGTCGGCAAGACCAGGATTTGTGCGAAAACAAGCGTTGCTACAAAAGTTTGATCCTACCAAAGTTGTGAGCAAGAAAACCACTGCATGGAGCGATTGGAGCTTCTTTGAGTCACCCGAGTGTGTCATGGTAAGGTAATTTTAATCATAGTATATTCAAACTATAGTATATAAATTATATCAATATAAAAAATCAGCTAGTGTATATATGATGTAATTTTTAAATGTAACATGAAATGTTTATAATTCGAAAGATTGATAGTGACATCCACGGGCGAATGCATCCAAATCCTTTGTGTGGCAACCGTGACTTTTATATTTTGGGGCGACAAAATGCTAACGTCAGACCCACAGTTGTTTGCATCTCCAAGCATCAAGGTGGTAATTTGGCCAAGTTTCTTGGACAGATCCTTGATGAATTTGCTCAGATGCAGAAAATACAGCGTAGGGAGAACAAAGAAGACACTCCATTGATTCCATTTTTGCGAAAGAAGCGTGAGTCAATGCTGACTTATCCGCAAGATAATCAGGACCGTTGGAGGATGTGGCAAGAGCCTGATTTGGATCTTGGGACTCTGAAGTTTTGGTGTTGCTTAACAGCGTGGTGGGAATTCCTCAGGTCTACTTGAATTCTCCTGTGTCTGAAGATACGTCAAAGAAGAATCATTTCTGGTGTGGCCCAACCCTAGGATTTTGCATGTCAGCTACAGCTAATCTTGAGTCATTCATCATGGAACACCGTAAAGGGACTATGGACAGTCACATTTTGGTTCGCCCCAAAATGGCAAACGACTCTACAGGAATTGATACGGTTGATTCAATTCCAAATACAACGAAGTGCATTGACGAGGAAGAATCAGATGATGGAGACTATGATTTTATGGAGTAATTTTTTCATATATTTTCATTGCATACATTTAATGTTTTAAAAACTACTTGTTGCTTGACCATTTTCCTCTTGTAACCATTGCCTAGGGTTAAAATAAGCACGTAGTAAATACATTCTCTTTCAATTGACCTTTCATGTATTGTGAAATGTATTATCCATGCTGGAATTTTTAGAATGATAAAAACAATTGTTTAGAAAAATCAAATGTGATTTTAAAACTTATTTTTTTTATTTTCATCATTCATCAATCTTTGCATATGATATACACATTTGCATATGTCACATTACTAGTCAAGCGTTTCTATGCAACCTAAAAATGAGACAATTTAATGTTTGTAAAATATTAACAAACATTCACTTTCATTAATCTACTTATGCAAATCGCTACGAAAATGATGGAAATTAAATGAACACTCCGTGGGCTGGATGAAAATAGACTGAAAATCAAATTCAGCCTCTTCTGTAGCAAATTCGTCCACATCCCAGCGTTCCAAAGCCTCATTTATATCCTGCATGTAAGTCCACACCACATCTTCTTCTTCTTCTGCTTCATCATGACCGTCAACATTGTCATTGCTTTCATCCTGAGCTAACGAGCCATAATTTTCAATTTCGTTGGAGCATATTGGCAGTGCTGACGATGGTGCGACATCCTCCTTCTCCTTGTTATTACAGTAGTCATCCTTACTGTTAGCTACTATCGATGTTTCGACTGAAGGTATTTCTCCGGAGTTGCTGCTGATTTCTTGCTCGTCTTCCTGCTCGACAACATCAACAACAACAGCTTTCTCATTTTGAATGATACCAGAATTCTCTGCAGCGTGCTGTGATAAATGAGATGTAAATTGACTCTCGTCTGCATTAGAATCAGCTGAAAGTTCAGCAAGAAGACCAGCCAAATACTTTCCACCTGGACCATACGGTGTAACACTGTTTGTTGCTGGTGCTTCTTTAGTTGAGGTTACTATAATAAAACAACGTTTCTTACAATTTTCGTCCTTGGTAAGCATGACAAGTTTCCCTCAGAGCAAAACAAAACTTAAATCAACTATAAGTATATCCTAGAGGGAAAATAAAAGGACAAATGCTTCAATGTTATCTAACACTTCGTTTGTAATTATCCATGGAATCTCGAGAAAAGGAATTTCTTTTTTATTTACTTTGACAAAGTGCAGGGTTTCTCCAGTAGACAATACAACTTGCTTGGGCAGCGCATTTTTGTGTGATTTCCCCATTTTGGCATCTCTCTTCAATGCTTCAAGGATTTTTTTACGTTCGTTCATCATGGAGTTTATTTCTCGAGTTTTGTTTTGCTCAACATGTCGTTTTGCAGAACTAGAGGCTGTCAACCATCCATCTTTGCTGTCTAAATTTGAATTGGTGCTAGTTAAACAGCTTGACGATGTACTTGCTACACTTGCTGCTTTGGAACTTGATGAGCAATGTAACTTTTCCACTCTCTTCGTTACCGCTGTTGTTGATAATTTTCTCTTCTTTTCAGCAGCAGAATTTTTAGTCTGCACTTTCTGCTTGCTATTAATTTTTTTACACATTGCTGAATTCATTAATTTAACAGCATCATCGACAGCTGCAGGAAAAGTAGACATTAATGGTGGTGATGGTAGTGCACAACTGTGGGTAACAAATTGAAAAAGAGAGCGAGGAACACACTCGACATCTGTAATGTTCTTGTAATGAACAAGACAGTAGGCTGCTGGACACTTCACGCTAATGTCTGCCGCCTTACACCTTGGAGAATTTCTTTTGAAATACAAAGACTTTTGTGTGTGCAACAAAAAACATTTGATGTGTGTAATGTGTTCACACCTGGGCTGGTCTTTTGCTCGGATTCTCACCAACGATTCAATAGGCCAGTTGACCTTTGGTGAACCATCCCACTGCTGCATAAAATCCTGAACAATATTCCCTTCATGGCCGTGAAGTTTGTTTTGCTCAAAAAAATGAAGTCGTTTAAAGTCATTTTTACCTTCTATAAATATATTAGTGTGACACTGAAATAGTGTGAAATCCACATGTTGACTGTGAGGTGAAGAGACATGATGAGTATTCGGTAGAGAAATGGATGGTTAAGCGAGCAACGTTCAAGATCAACAACAAGAGAAAGAATGAGATCCGTCTGAGTTGTTTAAAATGCTTACTTTATTCAAAATAATAGAATTATAGGATCAATGCATTATAGTTACACGGATTCAGTATTTTTATCATAAAAAAATGTAAAATAGAAACTTTTATATTCGAGCGTCCTATATTGAATGTTGAGCATATATGAGAGTTAATACATTATTTTTATCATTTCACAGTAAAGCTGTCTTAGTTCAACATTCACAAATATACATCGTGCTATGTCGATATAATTATACTATAACATGAAAAGAGTACTTGAAGTTTACATTGGAAAATACTTGCGTCGAGTCTGTAACAATTTATATTGTTGCACTTCTCATATGCATATTATTGCAAAATAGATTCACGCACTGCACGAGAGTTATCTCTTACGTAGGAAAGAGAATAGCTTTCAACTGTAGCAGAGACTCAGGAAGATAGTGCAGGAGAAAGAATGATTTCATCCATTTCAATTTCACCTTGAAAGCACGGGTTCAGATTTTCCATCCCGCCCGTCATTGACGATGAGGAACCACGAGTAAGTTCACTATAAGGGTTTTCATCAGCCTCTTCATTTCTTATTCGTGTTTGTGCCACTGTAAATTTCACTCTCCAACCTTTCCGATATGCGATAAACCCACACGCAATAAATGTCATGAGAAGAAATACGAGCAAAACACACAATGTAACTGTGAGAGAGAGAGAGAAAGCCAAAAAAATCAATATTTTTAATATTAGTAATTGAATGTAATTTTTCTCCTGAAATGAAGCCTGAATTATGTACTTAAACACGCATACCTATCAATGTGTGAGCAGAAGCTTGGGATGGGATGTCCAAGCAGTTTTTCATCTTTGAAATTACACTGATCCACTCTGCGTCTAAACTGTTAATATTGAGAATGCAGCAAACCGTCTGATTTACGAGCGTAACATAGGAAAATCCTTTGGATACGCAGTCATAGCAACCAAAGTCGATACCACAACCTGAACAAAAACGTTTTGTGAACTGTATTACTTGCAAGATATATAATGACGTTAAGCAAAACTACTAAAATGTAAATATTAACCCAAAATCAATAGTTATTAGATAAATCTACATGAGCTGTAAAATATATAGTTGTATCTTACCGTCAACGACCATCGTAATTTGTATGAATATTCCAAATTATCAGAATGTTTAATTTACACAAGCACCTAATTATATTCAGAGGAGATGTCCATGTAAAATGAAAATGTCAACCTGATGATGAGAAATCATAACGCAAGAAACGTACATTAAACGTTCAGACTTGTAATACAATATTGCAAACCAAGAATCATTTGTTTAAAAAGAAGTCAACGTTCAGACATGTAATACAATATTGCAAGTCAAAAATCATTTGTTTATAAAGAAGACGTTTTCGCATACATGAATCAATTTAAATAACATGTAAAACCTCATTGCGTCAAATGTGATGTAAAGCGAGAGCAATGGAACAGTGCTTGGATGGAACTACATATACAGAAATAGAAGTGCAGCTGGAGGTGCAGCGGGAGTAGGTGCAGCTGGAGGTGCAGCGGGAGTAGGTGCAGCTGGAGGTGCAGCGGGAGTATGTGCAGCTGGGGGTGCAGCGGGAGTATGTGCAGCTGGAGGTGCAGCGGGAGTATGTTCAGCTGGGATGCAGCGGGAGGTGCAACTAAATATATCATCCTAGCCTAAAGCATGTATTTTGCTTGCAACTTCAGAGACAATGTGGTGTCTTAGTGATTTTATGCGACCAGCTTGTAGCCTATAATGAGGTCATTTTAGAGTAAACACTTGTTAAGGTGTTATGAATAGATCAAAAGTTATGAAAAGCTAAAGTTGTTACTTGTCTCAAAAAATTACATATTATACCTAACAACTTCAGATACAATGTGGTATCTTAATGATTTCATGTGACCTGCTTGTTTTAGAGTAAACATTTGTTGAGGTGACATGAATAGAACAATCCTTAAGGTATGAGGAAATTATTTGAACACGTGCGTACATCTGTTGAGTAACAAACGCACTAGTAGCAGCTGGAGATGCAACAGGCATGAACAGCTGATCAACAGTTATAATCGGAAATAATCAATAGACATTTAAATAAGTACATCAATACCATACTCCCAGGAGTCGTCGGGAGCGATCGGGATTGCCTCCACCTCCAACAAATTTTACTAAACATGCTCAGAACGTGCAAAATACTCACACTCGGGAAGGCTCGGGATTGGTCGGCCGTACCCGGAAAAAATCAATAGAAAACGAAGGGCGATATATTAAATATCTACTACTCACTCATAGGAACTTTTAGTTCTCAAGCATATTCCACCTCTTTTGATAGTAATTCTCTTATGACGTCCATAAACTCACTCGAGTAAATTCAAAATACTTGAAGATTCCACACCCTCAATAACACTTTTTCCTCCTTGGATTCAAGTTTTCGTCAATGCCGTAGACTTTAATCTCAGTTGTTTCCGTGGACGTCATTTTTTATTTTTACTAACAGGGAAGACGTTAATAATTCCGAAAGGAAATCCCCGGTTGAAATACATATCTTTAATTTAAAAAAAATCCCTTCTGACAAAAAAGGCTCTCATCCCAATTGAATTATCCCTGTTGGAAGCTTTTTGAGAGCTGTAACATTTGAGAATTTCAGGCTGTTTTGTCCACTGTTGCGTTGATAATGTTGGGATTCAACCATAATGGAGAGATAATTATTATGCAACAAACCAGTTACTAATGTGCAATATGATATTTCCGAACGCGGATTTCCTGGGTTGACGCCGAGATTGTAGAAATTTATTAGACAATTTATTGAAGCCAATAAAGATCAATATAGTTTTTGATAATCACATATTTCGACAACAATATATGGATTACTATTTATGATAACTTTAATGCCACTTATTTTGTTTTTCAGGTACACACTAAACATTTGTGATTTCGAATGGTAAGCAATGTAATGAGATTCTCAAGCTGAAAGAAGTAACGCTAAACGTTAACTTTTTTTATTGTTAATTTTTTGTAAAAAATATCGATTTCCCGGATTTAAGCAGGGATTGTAGGAATTTTTTATTGATTTTATCAAAGCGGATTGAAATTAGAAATGTTATTTCCAATTTTCATGTTTGGCTGTAATTCCATTTCAACCAAATTATGTAGTATTACATCTTTCCCACGCGGTAGTTAGGGAAAGGTCACTAATGGCATCACTTTCAAAAACGCAAATATTTCACCCACCCACCCTAACGTCACTTGCCGTCACTTTCTGTTCGAGGCACCTACCCACCCTAGAAAGTGATGTCACAAAGGATCGCAAAATATCGTCTTTTGCTAAACAAAGTTTTACGGTGCCACCCAAATGATCACTGGTGATTATTTGCGATACCTGATATATTGTCTTGAACTCTTAAATTGGAGCAGAAAACATTCTAGGACTTTGATTACTTAATAATAATTCAAATAGGCGGGATTAAAATATTTTGATCCCGCCCGATGGGAATATCCAAGCAAGTTATAAGCTAAAATAAACAGTAAGTTAAACAGAAAAGTCCGTGACAACTCACATTATAGAATAAAATTTAAGGTTGTGAGGCAAATTTTTATTTGTTTTTAGGACTGCGCTGTCTTATTGGAACGAGTACTACAATGTTTCTGAAGACGAAACTGTAGTGGATGAAACCACTTCATCCTCGAATAATTTGATTGCAGCTCAAATGTCAAACCGTAAGGGCACAAGAATAGACGAATTCAAATCTTTTTTAACTGCACCCGTTGTGGATGCTCTAAAATATGATAATGCGTTGCATTGGTGGAAGGTACTTTAATTTGAATGTTCATGTAAATAGGCTCACTGTAAACATACAGTTTGTGACATCTAAAAAATATTAGTAACGTGATTTGGTTTACATCTAGGAACATGAATCGGAATATCCTAATGTATCTAAGATGGCTCGTGACTTCTTGTGCATTCCGGGTACCGGGATTCTGGTTGAGCGTGCATTTTCTTTCGGGTCCGACCTTCTTACGCCTAAGTGCATGGCTACACAAGGTGAAACAATTAGAAAAAGACTACTGTTGAAAGCCTGGTTAAGGACAGCGTCGAGAGAGTTCGAACAGCAAAAAATGAATTCAATTGCTGAGAAAATGTCAGGTGTTGTTTAATCTATGTTGAATAAAAATAAGGAATAAATGCGATTTCTTATTTTATTTTTATTGTGTTTTAGTTACGTTAAACTTAAATATTTTATGAACTGCTGTCGAAACCAGTTCAGGAATAGTTTTTAGTTTCGGGATCTGTCCGGGAACAGTTTTTAATTTCGGGATCGGTTCGGGAACCGTCTTTAGTTTCGGGTTCGGTTCCGGGAAGGCAAAAATGTCGCGGACTCGAACATATCGGTTCCGGTTTTGGGAACAGAAATGAGATTTTTTTCGGTTCGGGAAAACGAGTCGGTTCGAGTCCATGTTTTGGTACCGTTCAGAAACACTACACTGAATTTATGACCATTATTGTTTGCAATATATATTTAATTATTTAAAGCAAAAACGTGAAGGATTGACAGCTACAATAGATTATTTCCTTTATGTACGAATTAGAATTAATTTCTACATGTGCAAAGATGTATTTTTGAAATCCTGGAGCTTTTATTAATTCTTATGTTTGAAAACTAACTTATTGCTGGTTAAAATTTTCTACCTGGAAAAGTCTTAATGCACTTGTACTAACTCCTATCTCTATTAATCTTGTTATAAATCTTGTCTCTCTTTAGCTTTCAAATATTTTGTTGGGAATGAAGACAATGGTTCTAATAATAATTTACTGACAAGTTATAATAATAACAATGCATATCATATAATTAAATGTTAATTAAATTTTGATTGTCATTTATTTTATTTTTACAACAGTTCCAAGCAAAAGGTTCGGATATCACGTCACCCAATCTTCCGGGTTTGGCATCACGTAAGCAATTCAATGATTTTTGTAGACCTTGACTATTTTATTCAGATCATTAGCTAAAATGTTCACAATCTCGGGTATTGACAGATCCAAAAAACAAGTGGAATTTTTCAAATAATTGTAATGATTTTTCGTCCACTGTTTTGTAAAAATGTTTTATTCCGTACAGTTTTTATTAAGTAGGCGCTTCAATACGAAATCCCCATATTTTCAAATCACTTAAAACGTTTTCCACTTGATAAAGATTTCATACTGATTTTGATTTGGTTACATCATTTGGAACTGCTGTAGTTTGATTAAGGCAAAGCATTTAAGTCGTTACAAGTTGAAGTATGAAGTTAAATAGTAAACCGAAATCCGAAACTTAACGATCTGGTTAATTTCAAATATTTTACAAATTTAATTAAAAATTGTAGAACAGAGACGTCGAAGAGCTGAATCTTTACCAGGGAGACGACACGCTTCCCGAGTGCCCTCTGGCAATGTAAATCAGCCAATCAGAAGATCAGCAGCTCCTCGGAATCTCCTTGGCCAATAGGACAGGCACTTCAACCGTAATAGCAAACGTTAATTCCTAGCTTTATTCTTCCGTTTCTCAAAATTCGTTACAAATTATTGTATTTATTTATGTATGTAATTATACACAGGAATTAATTAAAATCCTAGTCTCAATGCTCTACTGTAAGCATTGCAAATCAAAATTTGATTTAGCAAAATAAGCTTTGTAGTACGTGTACCTTAAAATTGGTTTTTGGGATTAGATAAATGGTTGTATGTATTTTGAAATCAAAGAATTACGTTTGTTCAAACTTCAATTGAAAGAGGAATTCATGTTTTTGTTTATAAATTGTTCCAAATATTTGAAATAAAAATTATTGCCCCAGGCATTGTTCGTTATATTGCAAAACATGTTATCTGGGTTTGTTTAGTATACAATTTTTAGTATTTTAAATTTTAAATGCATTAGTCAAACCTGGTAACAACTGAACCGTTGAATACATTGCACTACAGTTTTGAATTGCAACCGAATTATATTATTTACATCCTTATTTGTCTCGATACCTAGTTTCGAATTTGAAATCAATCCGATCATTACATTATTGTGAATGTTTGAATAATATTACAAAACACATATTTGAATAATTTAAAGATCAAAAGGGTTGTTTAAATATTCAATTGTTAACTTTTGTCACATTTACTTTATGTTGACAGCAAAATCAACGAAACCCTGAAGTTACTATTCCAAATAAGCAATTGAACGGTACTAATATGACTTAACTCCAAAAACGCATTCCGAACTAACGAATGGGTTATTTTCGTTCGGCGATTTATTCGAATCGTTAAAAGCTCTGACGTATTCACAGAGCTTCCTTGCATTTTTTGGTCATTCATGAAGCCGTCTGTCCTTATTTATTACTAAATATTACTATTGTTTTTAAAGTAAAAAAATTTCTGAAGCTGTCAACCCTCAAGTCAATTAAAATTAAAGAGAATTATTTGGTCAGGTCATGAGCTGAAAAATCTATTTTAAGACATTTCTAGCAATTTTGTAAATCACCATGTCTTTCTTTATCCATACACCCCTGCTACTCGTTAATGTATACAAAAATGACGCAGTCATCCCGCGTGTTCCAATATAATTTAAGGAACTGAGGATACATAGAAGGATGAAATAATTAACTTAATATTTCCGTGATTTTTCCTTTATTCAAATATATTATCCAAACTGTTTGAATTTATTTGTATTCCTGATCGGGGCTCATATTGACTGTTCGATTTTACAACATTACCATAGGATGAAGCTGCAGCCACTACTGGTACAAAAAATTGCTACCCGTCCCCGTATCCGTATCCGAAGTGCGGGTATTAGAATATCTGGTACCTGTACTCGTACCCATACCCGAGTATTCGGGTACAAATGTTTCATACCCTTACCCGCAATGTAATCTGAAACCAAGTACCTGTACAAGTACCATTCTACTCGTAACCGAAAAGTACTCGGAAATTGCACCCAGTGTCGTATGCATACTCGTACCCGGGTACGTTATCCACACATTTTCAAATGCAGTAGTACATTACATGTGGGTAATAATGTATGATACCTGATGAGTGTAATTTTGACTAACTAGAGCCGTATTTGATATTGCATACTTTCATTGGCGTCTGACTAAAACACTGAACAACTGAACCACTGAACAACTGAACATTACACTAAAACACGGAACAACTGAACAGCTGAACAACTGAACACTACACTAAAACACTGAACAGCTTAACAACAGAACCAGTAAACACTGAACCCCCTAAAACAATGACTAGAACTGACCTGCTGTGTGCTGACCTTCCCCAAAACCTTATATTTTAAATTTTAATAAATGTATAAATAAATAAAATAGTATTAATATCATAAAGGTATTTATTTAAACCTGTTTTTTCACATGGCTAACTGAAATCAAAAGCTAAATCAAAGAATAAACCGAACATTTCCCAGAACTAGTTTGCAATCAATGCAATATGCGTCTTTGATATCTCTATTTCAAAACCATAAAATGTTGCTGGTATTTATTGGCTGTAATGAAAAATTTCTAATGTTTCATGTTTTTTTTTTAAATAAAAATGGGAAAGTCTATACTTTAGATGCTTGTATGAGCTAGCTAATGAAAAATAATGTGTAACCCTATATGTACATACATTGTATGTAGCCACTGGAAATATAACTATAAGTAGGTCAGCACAAGTCAATGTTTCTGGGGAGGTCAGCAGGTCAGTTCTAGTCAGTGTTTTAGGGGGGTTCAGTAGTTCAGTGTTTTAATGTAAAATGCAGTTGTTCAGTGTTTTAGTGTAATGTTCAGTTGTTCAGTGGTTCAGTTGTTCACTGTTTTAGTCAGACCCCTTTCATTGACAAGGAGAAAAAATTAGAAGAATTTTCAAAAAGAAATAAAATTAACTTGCATATCTGCAGATCCATCGAAACATCACCCACAGAAGTGTACTAAAAATAAAAACTACCGTGGTCTAGGTGAAGATCTTTACAGCAAATTGAATTACTACATAGTATTACATCTTTTAGTACGCCACGCATGCACGTACGACACACATGTATTTACAAGTTGTAGAACTATTCACTCAGCATAGAAGGAGTAGAGGTTAAATAAATATTGCATTTCCCAGGGTTTAATTTTTTGGCACTTCAAAAGTAAAATACCCCATAGATAAATATCCCTATAAATGTACAATTTCACGGCCTTTCAGCTAGCTACAAAACAGGTCCCTAGGCTAATAACCGTAGAAATGTTAAGACAGATGAGGAAATCAAAAACTTTTCAAAATTAAATTATTTCAATAAATTTTGTAAAGCCTAAAGCAGCAAACCTGTAAGCAAAATAGTAAAGCAAAGTTTTGCTTTGCTTTCTTTACCGCTGTATTTGCGAGTAAGGAATAGTTTTGAAAAATCTGGAGGAAAATGCAAAAAAGTAGGGAAGCCAAACATCTTTCCCCTTTTATTGTTTTTAGCCTGATGTGCGGAGCGTTTTATGGCACGTAGTGCATAAGTACACGCATACAATATTTTTGTACATAGACATATAACTGATTAGCAGCTTCATCAAAATTTTACTATATTTTAAGTATGTTCAAAAACACTAAAAAACTGACAGAAGTTTCCAACGTACGGTCATGCTAGTATGCACTTCACCAAAATGTCTGAATTCTCATCGTATCTACATAAATACTCGGGTACAATGGTTGCGGGTACGAGTCGACGACCCTGTTGTACCCGTACCAGGCGGGTATATACCCATTTTCAAATCCTTGTACCCATACCCGAAATTTTGAGCCGACTAAAGGGTACCCGGGTAGTAGACGAAATTTTTAGGGTACACTAAATCAGTACCAGGGTAGTACCCACACCCGTACCCACACCCGTACCCACACCCGTACCCACACCCGTACCCACACCCGTACCCACACCCGTACCCACACCCGTACCCACACCCGTACCCACACCCGTACCCACACCCGTACCCACACCCGTACCCACACCCGTACCCACACCCGTACCCACACCCGTACCCACACCCGTACCCACACCCGTACCCACACCCGTACCCACACCCGTACCCACACCCGTACCCACACCCGTACCCACACCCGTACCCACACCCGTACCCACACCCGTACCCACACCCGTACCCACACCCGTACCCACACCCGTACCCACACCCGTACCCACACCCGTACCCACACCCGTACCCACACCCGTACCCACACCCGTACCCACACCCGTACCCACACCCGTACCCACACCCGTACCCACACCCGTACCCACACCCGTACCCACACCCGTACCCACACCCGTACCCACACCCGTACCCACACCCGTACCCACACCCGTACCCACACCCGTACCCACACCCGTACCCACACCCGTACCCACACCCGTACCC
Source organism: Allacma fusca (assembly GCA_947179485.1). Taxonomy (NCBI): domain Eukaryota; kingdom Metazoa; phylum Arthropoda; class Collembola; order Symphypleona; family Sminthuridae; genus Allacma; species Allacma fusca. The sequence goes on from OX359245.1 coordinate 37,537,476, forward strand.
ACACCCGTACCCACACCCGTACCCACACCCGTACCCACACCCGTACCCACACCCGTACCCACACCCGTACCCACACCCGTACCCACACCCGTACCCACACCCGTACCCACACCCGTACCCACACCCGTACCCACACCCAGTAAACTATTTATTTATGTTTTCGTATAATTTTATTTATTCCCGTTATTTGACATGTAATTATGAGTACTTCAATGGAAACTGTCTTCACTTTGAATCACGTCGGAACAAAAAATTTTTTGTTCTTTGGAAATACTGCATTTTAAAAAGTGTAGAAATTAATGGACTATGAGTGAATCCATGAAGTTGGTTTCTTCTAATGCTGTAGTTTGCTTTTTCATCCAAAATTAAATCTAACAAATTTTATTATATATTTTTCAAATTCATGTACCATTCAAATTCCGAGCGTTTTAATTCTTTAAATGGTACTACAATCACATCCACCCAAGTTTATTAGAAAAGGATTTCATACAAGTTTTGAATTGATTGCACCATTTGGAACTTCTATACTTTAAATAAGGCAATGTAATTAATTCGTTTCTGGTTGAAGGATGGAGTTAAATAGTAAAACAAAAAATCAGAATTTATCCATCTAGTTCATTTTAAATGTTTTTAAAAGTATGCAACTTAAATTTATAGGACGGAGACGTCGACGAACGGAATCACTCCCAGGGAGGACTTCCCGAGCGCCCTCTGGCACTAGGAACGTCAGCCAATTAGAAGATCATCAGCTCCTCGGAATCTCCACGGAATGGTCAATACGACAGGCATTTCAACCGAAAACCCAAACTTTAATTCCCAGCTTTATTCCTCAAAATTCTTTACAAATTATTGTATTTGGTTCTGTATGTAATTGTACACAGGAATTAATTAAAATGCTAGTCTCAATGGTCTACTATAATGTATAAGCAGCGCACATACAAGTTTGATGTAACTATAATTTTGTCTGTATAACTTGTATCTTAGAATAAAGTTTTGAGATTAGTTTCAAATAAATTGTTGTGTGTTTTGAAGTCAAAGAATTATTTTTGTACTAATTTAATTTGAAAAAGGAATTGACGTTATTGTCTATACTTTGACTAATTAATTGAAATAAAAATCATGGCTCTACACGTTATACGTTATATTACAAAATGAACCTTTGTGATTTCTCCAGTACTCTGAAACAAGTTAAGTTGTAGCAGCATTAGTTAATACTGGGTACAACTGAACGGTTGAATACATTATACAACAATTGTAAATTGCAAGCAAATTATCCGAGTTACCCTGTCCTTATTTGTCCCGATACCTGGGGGTTGCTGTCACTTATAAGGTGTGTAAACAATAATATGCATTATGAGCTTCTGGAAACATGAGATGGAGATTTTTAATTAAATGCATCTCCAATGTTTTTTCCTTGATCTCGTTTGAATATTCATAACAGCTTCAACGTGTGTAAATTATAAACTCTGCTGCACTATAGCGTTCTGAATTGTGAGGGAGAAAGTAAAACTGAGACAATGAAGAAAGCTTCCAAGTTTTCATATTACTGTGGTTATATTTTTGTTTAGGAATTCCAATTCCACAAGTCCCTCTTCAAAATATAGGTAACGGTACACTGTAGCCATTGCAAAACTTACATACATGCGTATCTGTGGTGCATGCATGCTGCGGTTTGGGAGAATCTTCATTTAATAAATAAATAATTAATTGAGCAATTTTACAAATTAAAAGTACCTGTTTCAAGTTAACCAATGACCATATAACCCTTTATTATTTAATACTCCTTTCAAATAATTTTCCTGTTTCAAACATACTTGCATTCCCGTAGTACATTTATAAATACAGCCAGATTTTGCTATGCAAGTATTGGTAAACTATAGATTATACAATTTACACGAGCTGAGTCAAGAATTGAACAATCATTTACATTTATTGAAGCTTCCGAGTTCAACCAGCACGCACTGACCTGTTTCTTTTCGGGACAAATGATGTTAATTTTCTGGAGTAAAAATGTGCTGGAAATGGGCTTCTGGATTTGAATTACGTTTGAGTATTGCAGTAAAACCTGTCTATAGTGATCGTCACAGCATGCATTGTTATTACTGCTATAATGTGTATCTGCTTTAAAGAGACGTACCATTTAAACTGTAAATACACTAAAATAATACACCCATTTAGTAGTACTCTTATTGTATTACTGTTGACATTTAGAAAATTCTGTCACTCCAAGGTTTTCCTCTGTAATATTTGTATACTCTCATTTGGTTTAAATCTTAATGTTATCAAGTAGAGTCATTGGGTTCAAACAGTATATGCATGGTACAGAAACTCTTAGAACGTATATTCCTTTTCAAAATTTGATTCTTGCTTGAAATTTGCTTCTGGATTTGAATTACGTTTGAGTATTGCAGTCAAACCTGTCTGTAGTGATCGTCACAGCATGCATTATAATTATTATTACTGCTGTAATGTGCCTCTGCTTTAAAGAGACGTCGACCCATTCAAACTGTACGCTAAAATAATACACCCATTTAGTACTCCTTTTGCATTACTGTTGACATTTAGAAGATTCTGTCACTCCAAGGTTTTCCTTTGTAGTAATTATTTTTATACTCTCATTTGGTTTAAATCTTATCAAGTAGAGTCATTGGGTTCAAACAGTATATGCATCGTACAGAAACTCCTAGAACGTATATTCCTTTTCAAAATGAATACCAGCACAGGAGCTATAACTGAGGAAAATTCCAATGCACTTTGACATTCCTTGCCGTTTTGAATAAAACTTTACAGACGTGTTCCCGTCCTCTAACCCACAAGTGCAGGAAACCCTGATCTATGCAGTATATGAGTATACTTAATTATTATAAAGGCTTCAGGTCAGGCTTTATCAAGTCAATTTGGTTCTCAATAGGTCCGAGATTCAATTCTCCCAAGCTACGAGCTGCAAATCTTCCTCTCATAGCAAGGCCGAAGAGTTCTCAGTTTTATTTCTGAAGCCTGTGGATCCAGTAATTCAGCTCCAGTTAGGATTTCGAATTCGACTGGAGTAGTTCAATAAAAATTGTAGCTACAGTTAGGTTTAATTTTGAATCAAGATTATAGAATAGGAAAGGTATCTTTGCTGTTCTTATTTTCAGAATTAAATTGTCAGTAGTAATCGGTTAGAATGAAACTCAGTAGCTTTGTTTTGGCCTGCTTGGCTCTAATTGTGAACGTAACATCTGGAGAATTGATTCCGGGAAGAATTCAAGCGCCTCGTGTCAAGCGAGAGAGCTTCAATAATGCTCAAAGTCCCTTCACCTGGCAGAATACAGGAATCCAAATGGACAGACTTCAGAAAGGTAGCTATTTTACAATGGCATGATAATTTAAATCGGGTTCCAAATGATTTTTAATTTGCAAGTATTTTTTGTGTTAGTACAGAAAGTTTTGACCCATCTCAGAAACAAGATTTGGTTAGTGTTCCTATAGCTTTAATTTTCGAGACTCAATTTATAAACAGAACTTAAAGGTATTTACTGGGAATGCTTGAGCTACGTCAATGTTAATTAATGACTGCGCTTATACATACATACAAATGTACGTCTTGCAGAAATGCGTGCTTTTCCCAGTTGCGGATTGTCATTTAACAGGTAGCAAAATAAATCTGGTTAGGAATGGTAATGAATTTAAGGATAGTCTCTCTCATGTCTCACTGTGCCCCAAATGCATTAGCTATAGTGACTAGGAAATTAAGTCTGGTGCTCTTTTGTTGTATGACTTAAATTATTGCCAGGTTTGAAATTAGTTTTGTCCTTTTTTTTGTGTCTAGGCCGATATGTTCGCCAGGCCGGATTCGACCGTAAGTTTGCTTTTTTGACCACTCCTTGTTATTCATTTCTTTTGTATTATCATGAGATGATTTCATGTCAGTCCAGTCAGACCTGGATAACCGAAAAATAAGGTTTCCGTTAGTTCGTTATACGTTATTGTCATTTTTTTTCCGTTTTCGTTTTTGTTTTCGTTATTTTAAAATACCGTTATCGGTTAAAACGGTTTAAAATCAAAATAAATTCGGTTAAACGGTTAATAACGGTATTTAACAAATTTATTTGTATATTTTTAAATTTATATTTGATTAGACTAATAACAAAAGTATTATTCAAACATTTCAAAACCACGGATCCAATACCATTCAAAATCCGTTTGTTCGAAGGAACAAAACGGCGTTCATTACCTCGTCCTTCATACTGCTTCGTCTTTCAGATAGTACAAATGCTAAGGCTGAAAACAGGCGTTCAACACTGACTTGAGTCGCAGGAAGGCAAATAATTACTCTAGCTATATATCTCAACGAAGTTGGACCATTACTGGCCCACCATTCGAACAGATCTAACTTTACGCCTTTTTTTTTTCACGCGGAATTTTCTCGTATAAGGCTAAACCTTCCAACAATGCTGTTCTGCTTTAAACAGAAGCCGTAAATGCAGATTCTTTGTTCTTGTCTTTATTCCTCAGAAATACTTCGAACGTGTCCTCCTCGTCATCAGAAACATTAGCTTTAGGCTGCTCGACAACTTGCTCTTCAATTTCAATAAGCTTTTCTAACCGTTTGGAAACTGAAAGGATAGCTTCATGGGCCGTTATGGTTTGGTTTTCTGAAGTCAAAATGTTGAAAAACTACGCTGACTTTTTGTCTGCCCATTTTTGTGGTCAAATTTTTTGAAACCCTTGGAACATACGTTGTAAATAAAGTGGAACAAATAATTAGCACTATTAGTAGAAACCTAAATACGCTGAAATGTAGAAAACAATTAGCAAAAGCAGATGTGTTTGTACGAAACTAACAATACACAAGTCGAAATACGCTCAAATTTAACAAATCTAACAATAAGTAATTTATGCTCACTAGGTGAGTAATCAACGCACCGATATGTACATACTCCTATAAAATACGTTTACAATTAGGGAGCGTTCACAAATGACGTCATCAAATTAGTGGGTGGGTGCTAACGGGAGATGATGATGTTGATGACGCAGTGGTAGGGTGGATTTGACCAAATGATGATGTCATCAACCGACGAATGTTACCAACGATTTTTTTGCTTAACCGTTAACAGTTTTGTTAGTTTGATTCAACCTGCTTCGACTTGCTTACTTGCCAAAAATGCCGAAAATGCCAGGCATTTTCAAATTAAAACATTTTCAGGGCATTTTTAGGTAGGCAGGCATAAAACCCAGGGCATTTTCAGTTGTGCAACCCTGGTGATGATGACGTCATTACATGGGGTGGGTGCATCGTTTCATCACATGATGATGTCTGATGACAAGTGTGTGACTGGGTGCCTAAAAGCCAGTATTTTGGATGACGTCATTTGTGAACGCTCCCTTAGCCACGCATTCCAACGGCATACGTTTTCATTGAGTTCAAGGGTTGGAAGTGGAGTTGGAAGGGAGGGGTACTGGTCGCATTTACAGTTGAGAAAAAACCTAAAATAACCGTATTTTTTCCGTTTCCGTTTTCGTTTCGGTTTCGGTTTTTACTAAAACACATTTATCGTTTTTTTTCGTTTATCGTAATTCGTTTTTTTTCGCTTTCGTTAGGATTTCAAAAACCGTTACTGTCATTTTTCCGGTAATAACGTTATGAAATAACGTTATTCCATAACGTTATCCAGGCCTGAGTCCAGTGTGTATCCCCAACCTATACTTTTAGTTTCAGTGTGAAAAACAGTCAGGAATATTTTTCAAACTCCTGTGATCCAGAGATTTTTAAATTGCATTTTGAAAGGAATTTTCCCTCAAGAAATGACAATATCATTTTAAATTATTTCTCAGTTTATCAACAACTTTCCACACGTAAATAGTGCCTGAATGATAATATCGTAATAATACGACAATAATAAACCTATTCAGGTTTATGTAATTGGCGTTAAAACAATTAGTCAAATCTATTGGTATTATTTTTCACATTTTAAAATGCATTTCTAAAATAATTCTGGAAAATAACATAATTTCTTATTGAAATTCCTAAACTAGGTTTTAATATAGATACATAAATTGTTGAGCATATGAGCAGACGCAGTTCGATAATCCCTTCAAGAAGAATTTTTACCTCCCCAGCGTTTGCATTGCGAGGCGAAGCCAAATGAGTTTAAAATTGTTTAATAATAATTACATTTTCCCTACGGGACAAACACTGGACAGACTAAAATAAATCATGTATTTAGCAGAAATTACTGCATATATTCATTTAACTTTAATGTCACTTTGGTTTTTTTCTAGCCCCGTTGTTTCGAGTGATAAATTTGGGTAAGTAATAGTATTCCATAGAGTTTAATTCTGTAACGCTGGCAAGCTCTCCTTATCTCATCTGTATCCTGTTGTTTCAATAATAATAATTGAAATATAAATTTCCGTCAAACTAAATTTAAAAGTCAAAACTTCCGAAACAATTTAATGTCGATGAATTGTGTCCATTCCTTGCAATTTATTTAAAAACAAAATGTTCATTTTAAATCCCACCTTTCGTCTTATTCACCTCGATATTGCAACCACAGCAGTAATAATATCTTTGTCACACGTGGCAGTTACTCGAAGGACTCAAGTGACTCATATTTCTACCGGATCTGCTTAGGAATCAAGATATGTAATAATTATTCATTTAACATTAATACTACTTACGTTGTTTTTCCAGCTTCTTTGGTGTCGAAGTAATGTCCAAGTAAAGGGTAAGTAACAGTAAGAGTTTTTGGAGCTTTAAGGAGCAAATCTACAGTTGACTTTCGAACGGCTCAATTTTATTCTATTATTATTTTATTTATACTCTTTTATTCACCGAATTTACCTCAATAGTCTCTACTTCAAAATACGACGAGGTGCGTGCAACCCTTATTAATAATTTAGTTCTGAGATATTCCACTTCTTTTGACGTCATCACTCTAGTAAACCAAAAGTAAGGAAAGTCTTCTTTCCTGCTTTGATTCAAATTTTCAGACTTATCATTTTGTGTTTTATTGTAAGCCTACAATAATTAGCAGTCACTACAGTTACTACTTTTCATGTAGCGGGATAGATTGATTATTGATTTATAGCTGTTTCCCCGTCTGTTCTATAAGCGTTGTGCACTTGGTTGTGATATCAATCTCAGAATATGATTAACCCCAAGTGACACAGCGATGCCAGTATTCGGTCTGTTGTGAATCAATCAATTGCATGGAGCTCCAAATTCTTAGTAATAATTATACCTACGTTGCGTAAATTCTGTACTTTGTTTTAACTGAAGCTGTAACATTAAAACCTTCATGTTTTAAATTTCCCAATGTAATTTAATACTATACTTACTTTGTTTTTACAGATTTCAGAAAGGACCCCTCCAATGTTGGTAAGCAATAAATTGAATCATTGGGTTGAAGCATGTAGCGCTAGCATAACTTGCTTTTCTTTTGTTACCAACATTTTTAGAGTAAACCATGCTCTGAATTTTACTCAAAACACCTGGAATCATCTGAACTTTTTTTTTCTTGCAGAGCCTCCGGTGTTAGTTCAGCTAACTGGTAAGCATTAGAACGGCATAGAGTGTAAAGCTTCAACGCTGCCTTCCTGTGGTAGCCTCATCATCAAGTAGTAACGCAACACTTAACGTCCCAACGCAACGGCTCATTTTTATTTTATTATTAAATTCAAGTTCGTGATAACTCCCTATTCAAAATAGGTAAAGGTACACTATATCAATTGCTTACTTACATACGTACATACATATGTGTGGTGTATGCATGGTGTGGTTTGGGAGCATCTCCATTTAATAAATAAATACTCAACCGGGGAATATTTGCAAATTAAAAGTATTTCTTTCAAGTCAAACCAGTTTCCATTGTCGGTGATTTGTCGAGATGCAGCGCAACCTCGCCTTCAATAGTTCCTAAATTATGAACGTTCTAGCGACAAGAATATTACTTATTCCGAATCTGGCAGAGTATTTACCGTTGGTTTTCTTAGATATTTATTGCAGATTTCCAAAACTCAACTTCAAACACAAGTTCTTACAAAATCCCATTTAGGTATAAAATAATAATTAGCTTAATGTATCTCCACTTTCCACCACTAAAACGTAGCTCTTCTTATAACCAATAAATAAATTAATCAAATTATTAGCCAATAACTAAAATAAATGTCAACACACAATTTGGTCACAATTAGCTTGCTCGCTATAAGGATATAAGATAAGGATAACAATAGGATACTAGAAGGATAAGGAGAGGAGAAGTAAAGGACTGAGAACGGGGCAGTGTGAGTCACTGATAAGGATAAGTGTGCGAGCGGTGAGCGAGCACTTGGAGACGGGAGTCTACGGTTAGGATCGGAGCAGGCAAGAGCTCCAGAGAATTATTAGGAATTATCAATAGGAAGTATTGAAATAAGTATCAGGATTTATAATTAGGAATAAAGGATTGATTGTGGATTCGGATTGTTAAAAAGGTGTTGTGCTTTGAATCAGAATAAATTAAAGGACTTAATTATCAAAAGGACAATTCGGACTTAAAGGAATCAGAGTGTTTTAGAGGATTAATTAATAAGATAGTTTACATCTTATTATCACTACCACACCATAGGTCGCGGTCGTAAGGCCGCCTCACAGCCAGGCATTACACCCTAAAGGATCATCATTAATAATTATAGTGATCATCTCAACGTCATCTAAAGGATTCACAAATAAAGGAGCTAAGCATCACATCGTTACACTCGCCCCAAGCAGATCTGCTAATTGACTCTCCGACCCCTTAACCTGCGACTACATCTCACTATTCTCGCGCATGCTTGGTGACAAGGGTCATTTATATAATACGTAACACTGTCACATTTTGCTCTACCACCAACCCCGCGTAATGCAACAGTAACGTCTGCATATATCACCCCGCACCCCCTGTAACGCAAGCTTATTTTATTCATTAAAATAATAAATTTTTACAGTAGAAGAATCTTGAAAAGATTCCTGAAAAAGACTTACACCAATATTTCAGTAAATGTAATATGACTTGCCATCCGCTACTGAATACTAGCTACTACCTTAATATCCTCACTTGGAGGTTTTTAAACTGTCGCCGGATGTTTGTTTAGGTACCAATTTTGGTTAATGTGAGGCTAAAAAACCAATTGTGACCAATATTAGTCCAAATTGGTGTTTTGGCTTCACCTTGACCTCATCTTGACCTCAGATTGAATAACATTGACCATTGTTAGTTTTTTAGCCTGAGATTGACCAATATTGAACACAATTATTTTCATGACCTTAGACTGACCAATATTATTCACAATTGGTCTCTTGTCCTCAAATTCGTCTATTTTCGTCACAGCTGGTTTCTTGGTCGTTGGGTCAAGACGTGTAAAGCAATCGTAGTTTTCAGTGTATCAATTTTTTCATTTTTTGACTCATGTGGAAATTTGTTTATAAATTAGTTTTGATGCCAATTGTGTGCATGATATGTGATGGGAATTTTGAATAAAAGACTCAAATGAAGCCTCTTCAAATTTGCAGGTGGAAAAAATATCGCACACTGAAACTATTCAACAGGAATTAACATTAAGCGTTTGCGTAAATGAACAAAGTTTTGAGTAATATAGTTCCCTGCAATATGAAACTCTGCCCACACATGCATGTATGTACGTGTATGATGATGAATGACCTTGCAGGAAGTCAGTCGTAATTTGCAACAATTTTATAAGAGGTCATTTGTGGCATACCCCTAACAGGATCTTTCACCTTACAACTGACCTTCCGTCAAAATCCAACATGATTTTCCATCTGACCTCTACTTTGTCCCCCGCGTTTATTAACATAATCCTCTGTGGTCTAGCCTGCGAATTACAAAGTGCGAACTGCAGATAATTACACAGCCTTGTCCCCTGAATGCGACTATGATGCGAACTGTAAATAAACATTTAAATTTTTTGAGAAAAGTAACTCGCAACGTAATGTTTTTTGAAGACTTTCACCATACGTCTTGAACATACGAACCAGTGAAAATTTGATATTATAAATCGTGCGTACATCTAGAGTTTAGGAAACAACATGTTAATTCAAAAAGTAATTTTTGTACACAACAGTTTCACTGGAAATTCTTACAATGTACTATAAAGTTTTTAGGGAATAACTTTAATATGGGACGTATAGTTTACTGTGCAATAGAGAAGTGTACAAAGTGTTTTAAGTATCATTTTTTACTTGGACTTTGAAACTTTATGTAACCTTTCCCTTGAACCTTGCTAATTTAATGTTGTAAACCGTTAGAGGGATAGTTTACTCGGGACAAACTCGAGCTTTCAAGATGTACAATATTAATGCTAGGATTTTGCGCTTGTTTATAGCATTGATTTCACGACAAACCCTTCCTCAAATTAGCTACAGGTAGAGTATAACCAGTGCTCATACATGTGGGCATGGGTGAAGTGGTTGGTTGAGCCTCCATTTAGCTAATACATATTGAACTGTAGATACTTACACGGACGGATAGTAAATAGTCCCGGGAGCACCTCTCGTTGGGAACCCCATGTTTTGATTTCAATGTAAAAGTGCATAAGGAATGATGCTGTCGGAATGTGGTGAATTTCCTTTTGTATGACTCCGTGGAATACAATTAATATTTTTCTAATTGTAAGTTGTCATACGACCGAATCCGTTCTTGCAGATTATTTCTAGGGATGCTGAATTGTAATCTTTACAAACCCATGTGTTTGTATTCAAGTGTCCATTTTCAATGCAAATAAGTACTTTTTTAGTGAAGAATCACAGTTGCTTAATCGTAATGATTATAACAGTTAATTTTTATTTGCAAGTAACCCTTGCCCCATTTTTCCTTGGGACAGGAATGTAATCTTGGGTGAGCTCCTCCTTCCTATTTTACCTACAAGCCCGTTCAAAAATTCCTTGAGGTCTACACATATGTACATAGGTCTATATATAGTATAGGCGAGGTATAGTGTACAGCTAAAGCCAGGTGCCACCAATACAGTCGAATCAACAGGACAGTAAATAAATTTTGTGACATGGATTTCAAACAAGTGTCATGACAGAAACAAATGTAATCTGAATATTGTCAAGGCTCTGGCTGGAGGCTGGAGCGAGGAATAAACTCAGTGTACTTCGCAGTGGATAACGAAAACTCTAAAATGGTTTAATGTTCCTTTAATTTTTTATTTATTGCATTGTAATCTAACTACGAGACTAAATTACGTTACAAAACTAAATGTAGTTATTTAGTTAACATAAATGCTCGCATTTTCTACATTTCGAGTTAAGCATACAGAAACTGCACTGCAAATGTTCCTAGGTACTTACGAAATCTACTGCAGAAATTCTTAAAGAAAATGTGCTGAAATATTTAGTGGCAAATTCCTAATGAAGTAAAACCTGAAGATATTTTAGATGTCTCGAATTTAACGTCTTCAATTATGTATTTTTCCCAAATTGGAAAGTTTGAAAATTATAGAACTTCTTTCAGCTCATCTGATTTAGCATTATTTTAAAATGAAACCCAAGCTCAAGACATTTTGCGAAAACCGTTGTAAGCCCATGAAGATCTTCCCATTCATATGCAATAAAACTCTATAAATTGTAAGGGCAAACAGCTTATTGACATTCTGTAAAGGTGCGGATTTCAACTTGGACTGATTGATCTGATTCTGTTCTGGACAAACTATGTAAATAATTATTGTGAAGTAAGAATGAGCTGAACACGGGTTGACGCATTTTGTTATACGATTCCGGACTGCAGTAATATACCTCTCTGCAGTGATACATAGTCGCATCATGTAATATTCTTGCTGCTATAATGTGTATATCTACCTTAAAGAGACGACTCACTAGAACGACTTGAAACTACATGCTAAGAAAGAACGCCTAAGGTTTAATTGAGGAATATTTCCATATTTTCTGTTGGTTTCAATTCAGATTTTATCAAGTAGGTTCATTATGTTAACACAGTCTATGGATCATACTGAAACTACAAGAGAACGTATTTCTTTTCAAAACGAATACAACAACAGAAGCTTTATTAGACAAATTCCAATGCAGAGAATTCAGATTAACCTTAACTTTTCTTTCAGCTTTGAATGGCACTTCACTGACCTGTTCCTGTGCTCCGCATGGGTACAAAAATGTTGTGCCTGGACCTGTACCTGTACCTGAATCATGGGTACATGGATTTTTTGAACCTATACCCGTACCTGTACCTGAATACCTGGGTTCAATTTTCCTGAACCTGTACCTGTACTCAAACTCAATCAGAAGTACCTGTACCTGAAAAGTACCTGTACCCAAAAAGTACCCAAAAATGTACCTGTACGCGGGTAGATTTTAAAAGTACCTGAACCTACCCGGGTATTTTCTATTGTACTAATTTAAAGGATTAACAAAGATATTACATAAAAAAAATTAAAATATCTGCCACCAAGACATTTTGACTTAATAAATTTATTTATAATATTAGATTTTTTTTTATTTTTTATTCTTCGAAAGCATGAGTAAGTACTGGAATTATCAGTAGCTATAAATGATTGCATAAAGGTTGAAAAGGTAACAGATAACAAAATCTACGATATGAATAAGTTCAATGCAACAATACAAATGCAGTGTAATATTTTCTTAACTTTCAATAATGCCGAGAAATTAAACGATTAAGAATTTGTTTTGCAACCTGAAATTGCTTTCGCAATGGAAAACATTTTTTTAGATTCAAACTCCCCAGATTTTAACTTCAGCCAAGCTTGTAGAAAAAAACATTTCCTACCGTATCTCCACTCTTATATAAACGTTTATGCGTCAGAAAAACTGGGCCATCGGAGAAGGCTCGCTATATCTGTACTCCAGTTTCAGGAACTGCTAAAAAATCTCTGGTAACTATCCACGTGTTCCTATATGGTGGAATTAGTTTTCATGACTGAGGTTATACATATAAATTTTAATGTAACATGTTTCAAGGTCAAAATTTGAAGTTTTTAAAGCTCAACAACGCATTTACAGGCTTTACTTGGAAATTAAGATGGACTGAGAAGTACCTAAAAGTTCAGGTATTTTACATTCAGGTTCAGGTATTTACCCAGTGAGTACCCGTACCTGATGGGTTTATACCTGAAAGATTGGATTTTGAACCTGTACCCATACCTGAACCTGAACCTGAATTTTCAGGTATCTAACGACTGAACCTGAACCTGTACCCAAATTGGATGGTTACAAAATGTATGTACCTGATACGTACCTGTACCTGAACCTGTACCCAAATACCCGGGTAAAACCTGTACCCATGAGGGGCACTAGACCTGTTCCTATTGTGAGTATCTATACTTATTATCAATTCTTCAGGTAAGGCCTTATCAAGTCAATTTGGTTCACAATAGCTATTAGATTCAGTACTCCCAAATTAAAGCTCTGATTCTTCCACTCAGCATTGCTAAAAAGCTCCCAGATTTTTTTTCTAAAGCTTGTGGGTCCAGCAGTTCAGCTCCAGTCAGGATTTAGAATTTGACTGGAGTAGTTCAATTGTAGCTACAGTTAAGTTTAATTTTGAATCAAGGGTATAGTTTAGAAAACGTATCTTTGCAGCTCTTATTTTCAAAATTAAATTTTCGGTAGCCATCAGTTAGAATGAAACTCAGTAGCTTTGTATTGGCCTGCCTGGCTGTAATAATTGTGCACGAAACATCTGGAGAACTGATTCCTGGAAGAATCCAAGCAGCTCGTGTCAAACGAGAGAGCGTCCTCAATGTTCAAAGTCCCAGTGCCTTGGACCACACAGGAATTCACATGGACAGACTTCAGCCAGGTATGTTTTTTCAATGGCCTCATAATTTAAAGCACATCCCAAATGCCATTACATTTTAAATGTTTTTTTTTTGCGTTAGTAGAAGTTTTGTAGTCCAGGTTACAAGTTTGAGCACTGACTTCGATAAGTATGCACTTTAGGATAGTAAATGAGTAAGGATTAGAATTTCCTTGAAAGTTCACAACAACAGTTTTTGTGTTAAATGACTGTAATTAATTATTTTAGATATTATTACAATCAACAATAAGTATCGTTAGCTACGGGAATGAATTTAAGGATAATTTCCTACATATCTCATGGTGCCCCAAATACACCAACTATTGATTACACATGCAAATTCAGCCTAGTTCTCTTCTGCAGCGACTTCAATTGTAATGTTGATACTAATTTTGTTATTTGTTTCTATTTAGCTCGATATGTTCGTAGGGCTCACCCACAGCCTGGTAAGGACGCTATTTTGACCACTCATTGTATTACATAAATTCCTCTTATTTAAAATGATTTTAGTATTAATAGTAGCCATGGTCTTTGTAATCATTACTGTCGGTTGGAATTGCTAGTCGTAATTACTGCGTTTTTATGGATGTATTATTTGCAAGGTTGTATTCTCACTAGGTCAGGTCAGAGGTATGTACGTAAAGCAACAGAATCATTGAGTTCCATCCTGTTCATTTTAGCTTTTGCAAACGCATTGTCAAAAAATACTATTTCTCTGGATTCGTCCTTTTAAAACGATAGGGAAATAGGAGTTTAGAAGGAAGTACCTGTATTTTCGAACATTTGAGTATAAGCTTGTTATCAGTAATTATATTCAGGCAGATTTCCTAGGACCAGTTAGTTACAACTCTTATGGAGACACTGCAGCTGCAAGATTACACTCTGCTCATGTCAGTCCAAGTGTATGTACAGAAACTTCATAGCTGAGTTCCCTATTTTGTTCATTCTCTCTTTTGCATACACGAACCGTGAGAAAGTGGTTTTTAGCGCTTAGTATATACCGCCTGATCTTGAAGAATTTCATTTCCATTTTGCATATCAAACGAAGTTTTTCCTGAGGAAATGATTAAAACATTTTAAACTATTTTTCAGTGTCAAGAACTTTCCATTTGAACATGCCTGAATGAAAGTAAATTTCAATAAATTATTTATTCACACTACATTATGTACATATATCTATCACTAAGGCAATGGTTATTATTATTTATAATATTGTGCAAATACAGTAATTTTACAAAATAGATATAAATAATTATGTGTAATAACGTGTGGTACAAGTTGACGATGAGCTAATATTCAGATTCGTTACGTTAAGTAGATTTGTAGATTCCTTGTATTTTAGTAACATATTATTTCCCTTCGTAGCCCTGGATTCGCGATTTTAAATCAGAAAACTTTAGCAGCCTTATTTTCCACAATTGGCTTTGAAACAATTAGTCAAATCCATTCAAATTAATTTTCATATTTTGAAACGCGTGCCTAAAATACAAAAGCATAAAGTAATATTTGGCAATTTATTTCAAATATTTTTAAAACGATTTCTACTTAAAATTCTTAAATTAGGTTTTAAAAATTATTTATTCATATTATTAGCATAAAGCATTCGCTTGTCTTTCACTCAACGAGAGTATTATTAAGAAACTGCCGGAAATTTCTCATCAATTATTAGCGGATCTACGTTTAACTGGAGAAAACAAGGATTCATATGAACAATGTATGTTTCAATAGCGGAAGTCAATCATGCTTGTATGTAACAGAAAACACTCAATATATTCATTTAACTTTAATGCCACTCTGTTTATCTTGCAGTACTGGAGGACACTTCAATTCTATCCGGTAAGAAAATTTTTATTTTCTAACATCGTTTGAATTCTTTTGTAACATTAATTAAAATATTCTTTATTCAGGATTCTTTTCGGGCTGTGCCCATATCACCCATACATACATTACTTCTCCACAACCAACTACAAGTGAGAAGCTTATACTGGCTCTCTTCAGTCTGAATGTTTTTTGCACCGGCAACTTATGTACTGGGTATCGTACACGGGCCGGCGTCTCGTGCTAGCATTGTGGCCGCAGAGCAAGTGGGACATATACCCATTGTCCATTCCTCGCTAACGAGTATATCACAAGCCCTGAGCCACGCCCCTTAAAGATAGGTTAGAGAGGAACTGTGTGTAGGAGTGAGGCAGTGAAGGGCAGATGCCACGGACGCTCTGTCACCAGATTAGGGTATGCAGATGCGATAGGTCAGAAGTATGCTAAAGAGCTCCTTGTTCAGTCATTGCTCAGCACACTCCAGCACTACCGCATCAGCACATCCCACCGGATCCAGAGTGCAACAACGCCGCCAACACTCTTCCACACAGAAAGCTATAGTAGGAGACAGAAAATACCCAGGAAGTTATGCGGGGTGAGCTGGAGTCGAAGCCGACTCCTCTGCAACCGAGCAGACACGCTACACCACCAAGGCGCCGGGACACCTATTGTAACATTAATTAAAGCGAAATCTTTCATGATTTGAATTTAGTTCAAAACATCAAAAACTTTTGAATGTCGAAGGCATGAGCGCGTTTTTCAATAATTTCTTTAAATAAATTAAGTTCAATACTATTCATTTTAAATCACATGTCTCGTTTTATTCCCCTCAAGTTTGTAATATAAACAGTATAATATATTATCATTATCCTACGTGGCAGTTACTCGAAGGACTCACCAGATTTGTAAGATATCTGCTGAGGAATTAATTATTAATGTTCACTTGACTTTAATGCCACTTACTTTGTATTCCAGATTTACTCGGCCGCGTAGCGAAACCTAGTGGTAAGCAATGGAGAGAGATTTTAGAACTCAAAACAGTTTGTAGCATGAGCAGTAATATTATATTTGGTCTTCGTGGCAGTTACTCGAAGGACTCAACTGAATCATATTTATAATAAATGTGGTCTTGAAGCAATACATGTATATATTTAACTTCAATGCCACTTACTTTGTTTTCCAGACACAAACGGTCTCACTTCTATAATTAATGGTAAGCAATAACGAGATTTTAGTGCTCAGAAAAGTAACGTTAAAACAACTTCTCAACGGCTCATTTTTATTCTATTATTATTTTTAATTACACATTTGTATTCACTGAATTCCCCTCAACGGTCTCTGTTTCAAAATACGAAGAGGTGCGTGTAATCACTTGTAATAATTTAGTTCTCAAATATTCCACCCCTTTTGATAGTAATTACTTGGACCGAATCAAAAGTACGAAAAAGTTTCCTTTCTGCACCTTCAGCAATACTTTTCCCTGCGTGGATTCAAAATGTCAGCAATGCCATAGAATTTAATCCCCTTTGTTTCCGCGGACATAATTTTTTGTTTTCCTTAACAGGGAAGACGTTAACAATTCCTAACAAAAATCCCGGTTAAAATAAAAATGAATTTAAAAAGTCCGGGTTAGTCAAGCAAGGTCCGTAAATTTGAAAATCCCTGCTGAGAAAAGAAACTCTTTTCCCATTGAAAATTTCCCTGCTGAAAGAGTTTTGAGAATAGTAAGAGGAGAATTTCAGTGATTTTATTCCACTGTTGTGTTGATACCGTTGAGATTCAGACTCAGACCCACAATAAGGGATAATTACATAATTGCAACAAACAAGCTATTCAAGCGCAATACGAGATTTCCGACCGCGGATATCCCGGATTGACGCTGAGACTTTAGTAATTGTTTTGAAACTGTATTGAAGCCAATTAAGATCTGAATGCTAATTTTCAAAAATCACATATGTCGGTAGCAATATATGTATGTGCTTAACTTGAATGCCGTTTACTTTTAATTTCCAGGTAACCCTTTAAAGACAATACTTGCGAGTGGTAAGAAATAGATGGAGATTTAAGAGCTTCACGAAGTAACGCTAAACTTAACTTACCAAGACTCATTTTTATTCTACTGTTATTTTTAATATTATACATTTTTATTCTTTTAATTTTACTCAATAATCTCTACTTGAAATTACGAAGAGGTGCGTGTAACCTGTTCGTAATAATTTAATTTTTAAACATTCCACCTATTTTGATAGTAATTTCCTTTTGACGTCATCCCTCTAGTACTGTAAATCAGAAGTACCGAAAGTTTTCTTTCCGCACCTTCCATAATATGTTTTTTCCTGCTTACAATCCAATTTTCAGCAAGGTTATAGACTGCAATCTCTGTTGTGACCTGTTTAGGTCGTAGTTTCTTTGGTTTTATTATAAGCCTTTTAATTACTAGTTATTACATAAGTTTCAAGTAGCGTCATAGATTGCCCATTGCTGTAGTTTTTCGTACGTCTGTCCTGTAAACGCTGTATAAACAAATGTCATATGAATCTCACGTAATTATTGTCCCAAAGTAACCAAATTATGGTGTTTGTATTACATTTTCACCACAGATTAATTACTGGATAGTCCGACGTCATTATTATATTTCCAACAGATTTAATTATGAATCACTTCAATTTTGTAACCTAAACGCCACTTACTTTGTTTTTTTTAAGTGCAGTGAGCCCATTTGGATTACTTAGTAAGTAATAGATTGAATTACTAAACTGTATCACGCAATGTTCACATAATTTGCTACTTTGTTGTTTCAAAATGTGAGTCATGCTGTGAATTTTACTCAATACATTTGAAATCAACTGAGGTCGATAGGAATGTGACCATTCACAGTCATTACGAAACTAATTGCTTTTAAATTAACATTCCTCCGACTTTATCCCCCGCTTAAGTTCCGCATGAGGGAGATTCTTTTTCCTCTTCTTTCTTAATATTTTATGTTATCGTTAATTTGAATTTCTTAGAGGTGTCACATACTTTGAATCCCATCTCTGTTAGAAAACTCAAAAATAGTTTGGTCTCGTCAAATGAGTCTAATCCAAAAATATAGAACATTCAAATGAGTTTTAGAAATATGCAATATTTTATTTTTTCAAATCAAAAAATTGTATGATTAAAATTTCCCATACATTATTTTATTTATTTAACAATAAGCATTATTTTCTACTTGCACTGAGATGAATTTTGGAAATTCGGAAACTTTCATAAATTCTAAAAAATAATAAATCCTTATAATTGAAAGTTGACTTATTGTTAATTAACATTCTTTATCAATGAGTCTTTAAGCACACAAGTGTAAAATTATGATTTGACTCATCTGACACTTAACATGTGAAAAGTAGCTGTTCCTGATTTTGTCTATTGACATTTTCCCCAGCCGTCGTGTCCCAAATGTAAATGTAAGTCTAGGAAAAACCGAGATTTAAATACTTTACCGGCGCCATTTGTTTCCAACCTACACAATTGTCAACTCAAAAACATTTCCATAAAAGTAAAATAATTAAAGGGTGTAAGAAATCAGCTTAAAAACGTTCAAATGATTTACGTGTTATTTTTGCGTTGCATGTGCCGCACTTACCCGGCTAGGTAGCGTAGTAAAATTTTATAAATTATGTGTAATGAGTATCTTTTCGCTTATGAATTTTTGTTGTCAAATTATTTGGTACTTTCGATGTTATCTGAAAACCTCATATTATTCATGGTTCCTAGAATTTTTTGTATCTGGAAAAGTTTTCAAACTCCTGCGATGCCTTTATACTAACTCCGTTTAGAACTTTAGATTCTCTCTAGCTGTAAATTATTTTTTTGGAATCGAGCTATTGGTCCTAATAATTATTTATTATAAAAATTAAATTCAATGCATATTATGATTGAAAATGTCACTAATTAAAATTTGAGTGAAATTTATTTTATTTTTACAAAAGGTTTATTCCAGCTTCCGGTTTTGTCAGAACGTAAGCAATTCGACGGCTTTTATAGAACTTAATTTTTAGAATATTACCTAAAATTTTCACCATCTTAGATTTTGAAAATTTTTTTTACAAGTTCAAATTTTTAGCATAATTTTAATTATTTGTCGTCCACTGCTTGCTAAAACTTTTTGATTCCGTACAGCTTTTATTAATTAGGGAGTACTCACATAAAACATGTTCCTTCCGTAATCGCAAATATCTTTGTCGGCATCACGGAAGGCACTAAACGGAAACAACATTCCAACCGCTTACGAACAGACACCTCACATTCACCCTACCGTAAGTAATTACATACGGTCTGAACTTCTGTGAGAGGTCTCTCCATAACGGAGAAAAATTTTACCTGTCAACCATGTTGAAATAATTGGAATACGTGGATATTGCTTAGAATCAATTTATTTGCCAAGCTTTCGAACTCAAACAGTGTTCATCTTCAGGGCTTAATTATGACTAACTATGCTATCCTTGTTTGATGTAGTATTTATAAAAATTTTACATTATTCTAATTTAAAATTATTGAGTTGTGAATATTTTGCAAAAAATAATTATTTTTTCAACAATTTAAATTAAAAACAAGATCAATCTATTAAATTCGGGATTATTGGCTTCCATGCGTTGCTTAAAATAAAACCTTGGTTGACGTTCATCAATGACTGTTTTGATTGTTGGATAACTAAACCTTCCTTTATTTGTCGTAGGAAATGATTATGTTCGGGAACAACAATCTTTGCATCGTCCCATGCAATATGATGACTTCTGTTTCTTATTATGTGTCTTGCAATAGCTGATTTTTTATATTCTTTTCTTCTGACATTATCTTTATGTTCTTGTACTCTTGTGTTTAGGTGCCTATAGGTTTCCCCAACGTATATTGAATTGCAAGTATTACAAGGTATGATGTATACTCCAGCATTCTCAGAATTTTCTCCATCTTTTAAACTTTTCATTAAGTTTTGGATTTTTATACCGGGTAAGAAAGTAGGTTTCCATTTCAAGACTCTTCTCAAGTATCCTGCGATCCTATTAGAAATATTGCCTATGTATGGAATTGGAATCCATGGTTCAATCTTGTTTTCTGTTTCTATGATTGATGAGAGCAAAATTGATGTGTCTGGTGCAGATAAAGACAAAACATGCTTAATGTGAGTACGGCCTTATATGTCCCGATTAGGAAAACGAGATTTTGAAGTCAAAACATTTACTTTTCCTAATTTTAAATATTTTCATACTGATTTTAAATTGATTGCATCACTTGAAACTTTTGTAATCTTAATTAGGCAAAGCATTTAATTTGATTCTAGTTGAAGGATGAAGTTAAATAGTAAACTGAAATCCAGAGCTTGTCCGTCTTGTTGTTTTCAAATCTTTTACAAATGTAATTTAAATCACTTACAGAACAGAGACGTCGACGAGCTGAATATCTCCCAGGGAGACGACAGATTTCGCGAGCGCCCACTGGCACCGTACGTCAGCCAATCAAAAGATCAGCACCTACAAGGAATCTCCCGGCAACATAGGAATGTTGTATCAACCAAAATAGAGAACCTTAATTCCTCGTCTTGTTCTGCAGTTCCTCAAAATTATTTACAAATTATTGTCACTTAATTTTATACGTAACTAATTATACAGAGAAGTTAATTCAAATCCTACTCTCAATGCTTTACTATAAGAATTGCCTATAAATATTTGATTTAACAGAAATTCGCATATATCGCTCGGATCTTAAAATTGGTTTTTGAGTTTAGATTTAGATAAATGGTTGTATGCATTTTGAAGTGAAAGAATTATATTTGTCCAAATTTCATTTGAAAAAGGAATTCATATTGTTGTTTATAAGTCGTTGTAATTGATTCTATTTGAAATAAAAATGATTGTTCGTTGTATTGTAAAATTACTGTAATATTTGTGTTTGTTCAGCAATTTGAAGCATTTTAACTTGTCGAAGCAGACAATCTTGGTAAAAGCTCAACCGTTGAGTACGTTGCACTACAATTATAAATTGCAACCAAATGATATTATTTACGTTTCTTTATTTGCCTCTATGCCTGGAGGGAGGAGGATCGCTGCCACTACAAAGTGTATAAATAATAATGTAAATCATTGAGTTTCCGGAAACATGACGGAGTTTTAAATAAATTCATCTCCAAGAAATATTTTATTCCTTGATCTCATTTGGAGGTTCGTATCGACTTCCACTTAAACCATAAACTTTGCTACACTAGCGTTCTGCATCATGAAGGGGAAAACTCAAATAGAGACAAGGAAGAAAGCTTCGAAGTCTTGATATAGCTCGGGATTTTATTTATTTTCATAAATTCCGATTCATGACAAGTCCCTATTCAGAATAGGTAAAGGTATACACAATATAGCCATTGCATATTTGCATATATGTAGATATTGTATGCATGGTGTGGTTTGGGAGAATCTTCATTTAATAAATAAACATTGAACTGAAGAATTTTTGAAAATTAAGAGAATTTCTTTCAAGTCAACCATTTACCATAACCCTTTAATATTTTAGCGCTAATTTCAAATAAATTCCATACTTCAAACATATTTGCATTCCCTTATAACCGTTACAAATACAGCCAGATGTTGCTACGTAAGTATATTGGTAAACAATAAAATAGACAATTTACATGATCTGAACTAATATCCGAGCAATCGTTTGTATTTTATAAAGCTCAGTTTAACCAGCACTGGTTGACCTGATTCTGTTAGGGACAAACGATGTAAAGGTTCTGGAGTAAGAATGTGCTGGAAATTGGATTCCGCAATTGAATTTACGTTTCAGGATTGCACTACCCAGTAAACCAAGACTGCTGGCGTTGTTTAGGGTTAAAGTTGGCTTTGCTGGGGAGACTATCCGCAGAAAAGTCATTGGCAAGCCAGCAACAAAAAGCAATCATTAAGACGGGAATAAGTTGGATTACTGTTGGCTATTGTGGCAGAAGAAACAAAGTTTATTAGATGGCTTGCCGATGACGGGCCGTTTTCGTAATAATGAAGGGAATTGAGGCAACAAATTATATGGAAACATGTTGGCATGCCTAAATAGACCCATCGAAGGCTTTCAGGGCAAATAGAATGCATCGGAGGATTTTCGCCGGTAGCTATCACTAGCCATGCGTTACTTATTGAATCATATAAACTGCATGTAGTTTAAAGAAACGGCCACAATCGCCATTTCATTGATTCTCCTGCTCTTGAAGATTTTCCTTACGAGTCCCAAACTTTTTACAGCATGAAGCCAATTTATTACGTTGTGTATTTTCCGGAAGATAATAGTGTCGAAGTGGTTCCGTCCAACTGGTTGTTTAATGATAATACCAAGTCACACTGGCCAATAAATGTTGAAGATTTAAAAATCGTAACACTAGTGCAGAAGGCAGTAGATCCAATAGAGTGCCCAAAAATAAATTGGAAAATATATGACTGTGAAGTTCGTTATGGAGCAGGTAAGTAACAAAAATAGACAATATACTTACAACTAAATATTTAAACCTAAATCTAATTTGTACAAAAAATTATTTCACAATTCAATCACAATACAACAAACGGGAAAATAAAATGACAAGTGCAGCGATTAAACAATTTTGTCTTAAAAAATATATTTAATATTTTGAAATTTTTTTGGTTTTTAGATTGTTATGATAGAGCTACATCAGGAGTAGAAAAAGCGTTGGACAACACCGAGTTTGAACTAACAGACACGGATTGTGAGGAAAAAACTCCAGGACGAAAACTTCGAAAAAGAGCAACCCGCAGCAAGCATCCACCGACAGTCAGCAAAGGCGATTTTCATTTCGTCACCGTTAATTCGCCCCCGTCAGTCACGGCAAACCCACCTGAAGCTGCTTGCATTGGAAACCAGGATATAGTAACTGTGGCGGAGTTCGGCAATATTTTTGATAATGATACAGGAGGTTGGGATTTGTTTCGAAGGATATAATGCAAAAAGTCATTTAATTTGTTTCATATGCAATGCTTTTTTTGTTTAGGTCAAATTGAGGTTGTGATTCAAGACTCAGCTTTTGATTCCGTTGGCGAGAACCAACCATTTACTGATACCGGTACAAACGGCTGTCCAGTTAATTTAGTTTCGGAAACGCCGATATTTACGGATATTTCTTCAAAACTAGATTTGCTGACTCAGGAATTTAGAGGTAATTATATCAATAATTCATAGGTCAAAAACATGTGTAGTAATTATTACACTTGCTAATCTTTGAATGCTTTTGGTAATTCAATATTTTTGCAGACTTTCAGAAAATTACGCTTCGTCAACTGGTTAACATCGCATCGGATGTGTCACAAATTATTCGCGTAGTTTCTCAAAATTCGGATGTTTCCGTTGGCGACTCTTTTGTAATTCCTGGTGTTACAATTCCAGTAAATGAAAGCAGGGAATTCTACGTCCTTAATGACTGGCTTGTGAACCGAGAGAATAAGTCCCAGTTTGTAAGCCTCACATTACTAAATTATTATGTATGTAAGTGTAGTTATAACTTGTTTAATTCAGTTCTTACGTAACGCTTTCACGTGTACAGGTACGGTACTTGAAGGGAATTGGCGGAGTTGACACTGCAAATTTTGTCAAGCGCATTCTGAATCGAATTATTGGTGCCGATTTGGCAAATGCTGCGAACTTTTCTGGAACTAGGCAAAAAGTAAAATTTCAGGGACATGAAATTGTTCACTGTATAATAGGTAATTATTGCAGGATCAAAAACAGATTTGTAATAATTATGTAAAATATAAGTATTATTAGCTTGCTGAACCTGTTCAAATGAATTCCAGCTGCAGTACGAAAGCGTTGCGAGGATACGTCGCCTACTGAGAGTGATATCGAGGATTATATCAAAACTTGGCTCAGAGGTTCGGGAGATCGGCATGGAGGCCGCGCAGCAAGACAGAAGATAAAGCAGCAAGAATAAAGCAACTTTACTTCATTCCGCGTAAAACCTGGTTTAAAGTTTAGTCAATAATGAGTCTAACAATTAGTGATCGTTCAAAACGTCGCAAGACAGCTGAATTAGTGGTTCAATTATTAGGAAGTATTAGAGAACACGGGCTTGAAAATATAAGTGCTGCGGTAACTCCAGATACAGAGCAAGTAATAAATTTAGATAACCTCAACGTCAACTACCATGTAAATAAAATATCAGATAGTGACCATGTTTCTGAAGAAATTAGTTCTTCGGATTCAGATACCCAGGATTTAGAGGTCGAAGAAGATTTACCATTGAATGTGAAACTTGCTCAATGGTGTACAAACTTTCAAGTATCTCATATTGCTGTCGATTCGTTGTTGAAAATTATAACTAAGCATGTAAATGATCCGCTTCCTCTTTGTACGAGAACACTTCTTTCAACGCCAAGAGTCATATGTATAAACAAATTAGGAGATGGCGATTTTTACTATTTTGGCATTGAGCCCAGCTTAAGATCCAAAATTAATGCAGGAATTGTACCCAATCATTTACCAATTTACTCCTCAGAATGTGAATCAAACTTAATAACAATGACGGTTAGTTGCGACGGGCTACCAATTGCAAAAAGCAGTAAAGATCAACTTTTGCCATTGATGGGTGTAGTGAATCAGTCTGTGTGTCGGAAACCATTTGTAATTGCATTGTACAGTGGCAAATCAAAGCCCAAAGATTTGAATGCTTACTTAGAAAAATTTATTATTGAAACTAATATTCTGACAACATCAGGAATAGAAGTAAATGGAACCGTGTATACATTTAAAATCAGTCTCATTACAGCGGATGCTCCGGCGAGAAGTTTTTTGAAATGTGTAAAACCTCACAATGCCTACTTTTCTTGTGACAAGTGTGAGCAAGAGGGTACCTGGTTTGAGCGACGCGTTGTATTTCCAGAATTTAATTCTCCACTAAGATCAGATAGTAGTTTTAGATTACAGAGTCAGGAAGAGCATCATGTTGGCATATCTCCATTGATAAATATTTCACTTGGAATGGTCAGTCAATTTGTATTGGATTATATGCATTTAGTATGTTTAGGCGTCATGAGAAAAATGTTAAATTGCTGGATAAAGGGTTCTCTAAAAGTTAGGTTGCGGGCTAGAGACGTCGAAATTATTTCTGCGAGATTAAAATTACTACAAGCGCTGGTTCCGAATGAATTTGCAAGGAAGCCTCGTGCTCTAAGTGAAGTTGATAGATTTAAGGCTACGGAATTCAGATCATTCTTACTTTTTTACGGCATTGTTGTTCTTAAAGACGTTCTACCAGCTAACCTGTACAAACATTACCTGTTATTTCAAGCTGCGATTTTCATGCTTGTTAGCTCTCGTGCTCATGATCCTCCCGTGAATACTACTGCTAAAAATTTACTTGTAGAGTTTGTTAAGCAAGCTGCACCTCTATACGGCACAGAGGTTTTGGTGTACAATGTACACTGTTTGTTGCATCTTGCAGATGATGCTCTTAAATTCTCAAGCCTAGATAATTTTAGTTGTTTTAGTTTTGAAAATCACATGCAAAGTTTTAAAAAAATGATCAAATCTAAACGAAATTATTTGCAGCAAGTTGTGAATAGAATTTCTGAGCAAAATTTATATGAGGAGACACATCTGATGAAAAAGCAAGGGTTTGTTAACTATTCTAATAAAAAAAAAGTTTTTTTACAATGGTACTCTTATATCTACAAATGACTCAGATTCGTGTTTTCTAACGAGGTCTCTGCAAGTTGTTAGAGTAATATCTTTAGACAATATAAGTGAAGGAACATTAGTATGTAAGCACTTTAGCTGTTTATCGTTAGTACCAGATTATCCTATTAATAGTAAATTGTTATGTATTTACCTATGTTCTGGTTTGTCTGAAGTTAGTAGTATTTCTGTGAAAGATTTGAAGGAAAAATGTGTTTTATTTCCTAGCTTTAGTAATACTGGTAAATTTATAAGTGTACCTCTGAATCAGAGCATTATTCATAGTAATTTGTAAAATGAACATTTTTTTAACATTGTCCCTATCACATAGTGTAATAATGTTGTAAATTTATAACAGCGTAATAAAATTGTTTCCTTTAATAATTGCTGGAGTATCAATAATTTTCTTTTTTAATGCAAGCATCAATATACCAAATACAATTAGGTTTGATCCGGGCAGCCATAATGCAAGAGGAAGTTTTAATAACGGCGGATTGCAGTTCATCCCCATGGTACCAACAATGGCCCATCATTGAACCACGTATAAACGAATGGCGGGGTTTTGAAGGTAACATGATGGCTCCGGCTTGGCATAAACTTTGTCTGGCCAGCAAAGGCCCTGCGGCCAAGACGTACATTCAGCCAGCATTGGCTATTTACGTTGGCCCAGCATGGATCCTTAAAGTCGTGGTTTACTGGGTAATGCCTCTCTGTAGTGATCGTCACATCATGGATTATTATTACAGCTAATATGTGTTTTTTAAAGAACATTTTTTCAATTGACAATAGAGCATCACCCCGTGGGATATTTTAGGCCCGTGCCCGCCCGTGGCTTGTAACGCTTTACCCCTTACCCGCCCGGCCCGAAATTAATGTCTATCGAAAAAGCCCGGCCCGGCCCGCAAAATTAAAAAAAGCCCGTAGCCCGCCCGGAAATACCATACATCTTAGGGAGCGTTCACAAATTACGTCATCAAATTAGTGGGTGGGTGCTAACGGGAGATGATGATGTTGATGACGCAGTGGTAGAGTGGATTTGACCAAATGATGATGTCATCAACCGACGAATGTTACCAACGATTTTTTTGCTTAACCGTTAACAGTTTTGGTCGTTTGATTCAACCTGCTTCGACTTGCTTACTTGCCGAAAATGCCCAAAATTCCAGGCATTTTCAAATTAAAACATTTTCAGGGCATTTTCAGGGCATTTTCAGGGCATTTTTAGTTAGGCAATCATAAAACCCAGGGCATTTTCAATTGTGCAACCCTGGTGATGATGACATCATCACATGATGATGTCTGATGACAAGTGTGTGACTGGGTGCCTAAAAACCAGTATTTTGGATGACGTCATTTGTGAACGCTCCCTTAAATACTGAAAAACTGTATTTTAAAATATTGGTGTTCTTGACGGTTACATACAGTCGTTAAACTATCTTGTTTATTAAGAAGGCAATACAAAAGCTTATGCTGCTATTTCGGCTTTGGTAAGCACTTCTGGTGTCGTTCTTGAATTTATTACAATGTTCACTTCTGGATTCTTATTACAAATACTTGAACTACTAGCATGATTCAATCATCTTATAGACTAAATGGAATTTTCCACAGTAATGAAGAGAAACTTACTAAATAACAAATGCAGGTATGCAAGAAAACTTTTCTTGCATACCTGCCTTTGTTATTTATTAACAGTCGTACAGACGGGCACGGGCCTAAAATATCCCACGGGGTGATGCTCTATCGTACACCAAGCGTTCGTTTGTTTGAAAGCTAAAATTGCAAACGTCTGAAATTCGTTGTATGTACATTCACAACCGCTGCTCCTGCATTCACAACTAATGGAATTTCTCACGGGCTTTTACGGGCTTTCACGGTCTTTTTTAACCGCGATGAAAAGACCGTACCCGCCCGTAACCCGTCAAACGTAATAATTTTTACCCGTACCCGCTCGAAGCCCGTGCGGGCCGGGTTTTTTGCGGGCTTACCCGTAAATTTTAACCGCCCGAGATGCTCTAATTGACATGTATCTAAAGGTTGTAAGGGCTTACGCCAAAATATCGACCTGAATAAAGATTATATATATATATTATATTGTATATATTATCCTGAAGCTCAGAGAAAGTATTCCTTTTCAAAATGAATACAAGCACTGGAGCAATAACTGAGGGAAATTCCAAAGCAGATGTTTCATATTAACTTTTACTTTCCTTGCAGCTTTCAATTGCACTTCACTGACCTGTTCCCGTCCTCTATCCCAAACGTGGAACAAACCCGGACCTACGTTGTATACGACCAAACTCATCATAAATGGTTCAGGTAAAGCCATATCCAGTTAATTTGGTTGTCAATAGCTCCGAGATTCAATATTCCCAAACTAAAGCCGGTTAATCTTCCTCGTGTGCTTAATTGTGCACGGAACATCTGGAGAACTGATTCCGGGAAGTGGGAAGGATCCAGGCGCGTCGTATCAAACGAGAGAACTTTCGTTGAAATCCCTCTGCCTTGAACCACGACAGGTCAAGAATCCAATTTCAGCCAGGTATTCTGGCTGGTCTGATAAATTAAAGAGCATCCTACATGATCTTTAATTTGGAATATTTTGTTGTGTTCGTGCAAGTTTTTAATTTTGAAGGTTGGAAGTTTATAAACAGCATAGAGTCTGGCTATAAAGCTGGCTTCCTTTGCTTAGGAATTGATATACATGCGTAATGTATTCCTTTAACTTTAATGCCACCTACTTTGTTTTTGCAGATATTGCGGAAACATACCGAATGTCGTTCAGTAAGTAATAGAAGATGATTTTGGAGATACATAGATACAAGCAGTAATGAAACAGCAATATCCAACGGCTTATTTTCATTCTGTTGTCATTTTTACTTAGAATTTTATATTGCTGAATTTGCTTCAATAACCTCTATTTCAAAATATGAAGAGGTGCGTGTAACCACTCGTAATCATTTAGTGCGCAAATATTCCACCCCTTTTGATAGTAATTCTCTCTTGACGTCAGCACTAAAGTAAAACAAAAATCCGTAAAGCTTTTTTCCACACCTTCCATAATATTTTTTTCCTGCTTATTGTTGGATTCAAATTTTCAGGAATGGCCCTTTATTGTAAGTTATTTAGTCACTAGTAATTACGTTTCGAGTAGCGTCATAAATTGTCCGTTCATTTAACTTTTCGTACGTCTGTGCTGTGAACGCTTTGCAGCCGATTGTGATTTCAATATAAGAAAATGTTATTGACCCCACGAAATCCCTGGATTTTAAGTTAATTATTATTATACAACTACCAAATTATGTAGTATTACGCCATGTGTTCCCACGTGATAGTAACTGTACAAATTAAAGCCAATTATACTTCCAACAGATGTAATTATGAATAACTATAATTGTATAGTTTAACTGCCACTTGATTTGCTTTTGTAAGTGATTCGATATTCAAGTCTGCCTCTGTTAACCAGTATACTATTTGAATTATGACATTGAACCCTGTAGGACTCACTTAACCTGTTATTCTGTTGTTTCAACATTTTAAGTGTTTTTCATGTTTTGAGTTTTACATATAAAACACCCGAAAGAATCTGATATCGTAGGACATGTAACCAATCCCATTATTCATTACTAAATTAGTTGATTTTAAATTAATCTTCCTCCGACTTTATCACCCAGTTAAGTTCCGCGTGCGGAACATTGTCTTTCCTCTTCATTCAAAATATTTTATGTTTTTGTTATTTAAAAATTCTTAAGGGTCTGTCACATACTATCAATTACATCTCCGTTAAGACGCTCGTGACAGGTTCTGTCTCGCCAAATGAGTCTAATCCCAAACAATGGACACTCAAATCCAATTCTAGAAACGTGCAATATTTTATTATTTAAAGTAAAAAATTGCATAATTAACATTCCCAATCGATTATTTCCTGTATTTACCAATTTATTATAACTAATTTCTACGGGTACAGAGATTTATTTTGGAAATTATGGAACTTCCATAAATTCTATTTTTGAAAATTGACTTGAACATAATGAAAGTATGTTCATATTGAGCAGTTCGTTTTTTAAGCCTCTTTCACTTACGAAAGGAAAAATAGTTATCCCAAATATTTTATTTTTACAACAGATCTAAGCGGAGGCTCAGACATCACAGCATCCAATCTTCCGGGTTTGACATTCTACAATTCAACGGTTTTTATAGAATTATACTATTTTATTCACATCTCAGATACTGAAAGATTCAGAAAGTAAGTACAGCATTTCAAAATAAATGAAATTTTTAACCCCTATTTTTTATAAAATGCTTTATTCTATGCAGCATTAAATTTATTATTATTACATTCTTCTGTAAGGAGTGCTGATGTTTTCAAATCAATTCTTTAACAATTAAGTTTCCTACTTGAAATCAATCAAAGCATTTCAAATCTTTTACAAATGTTACTAAAATTACTTAGGGAGCGTTCACAAATGACGTCATCCAAAATACTGGTTTTTAGGCACCCAGTCACCCACTTGTCATCAGACATCATCATGTGATGAAACGACGCACCCACCCCATGGAATGACGTCATCATCACCAGGGTTGCACAATTGAAAATGCCCTGGGTTTTATGCCTGCCTACCTAAAAATTCCCTAAAAATGCCCTGAAAATGTCTTAATTTGAAAATGCCTGGCATTTTGGGCATTTTCGGCAAGTAAGCAAGCCGAAGCAGGTTGATTCAAACTACCAAAACTGTTAACGGTTAAGGAACAAAATCGTTGGTAACATTCGTCGGTTGATGACATCATCATTTTGTCAAATCCACCCTACCACTGCGTCATCAACATCATCATCTCCCGCTAGCACCCACCCACTAATTTGATGACGTCATTTGTGAACGCTCCCTTATACAGTAGAACAGAGACGTCGACGAGCTGAATCTGTACCGGGAAGACGACAGGCTTCCCGAGCGTCCTCTGGCACTGTCCGTCAGCCAATCAGAAGATTAGCAGTTCCTCGGAATCGCCCAGGCCCATAGGGCAGGTACTGTATTTCAACCAAAACAGAGAATTTCAATTCCTCGCCTTGTTCTGCAGTTCCTCAAATTTCATTACAAATTATTATATTTAATTATGTGTATGTGTAATTATACACAGGAATGAATTCAAATCCCAGTCCCAATGCTCTAATATAATTAGTCCTGCGCATTATTCCTTACATTACAAAATTAAGCTCTGTATTTCCTGGAGTACTTTATAACACTTTAATTTGTACGGCCATTTATCAATCCTGGTGAAAACTGATTCGTTGAATACACTGCACTGAGATTGTAAATTCCAACGAAATTAAATTTGTTACGTTTCCTTATTTGTCCCGATACTTCGGCGTCACTGCCACACTATACGGTGTATAAACATAATTAGGATCATCAAGGTTCCAGAAACATGAGACGAAAATTTTTAAATAAATGCATCTCTAAGAAATATTTCTAACCTTCATTACGTTTAGGGAGGTTCATATCAGTTTCCACTTTAAGCATAATCTTTGCCGCACTATCGTTCTGAAGCGTCAGGGGGAAAGTAAAACTGAGACAATGAAGAAAGCTTCCAGGGTTTGATATGGCTCGGGTTTTATTTTTGTTTCTAAATTCCAATATAATTTCCAATCAAAATAGGTAAAGGTACATTATATAAATTGCTTACTTTGAGAACATACTAAGAGACACGTACCAATCAAACTGTATGCCAACAGAAAATGTCTTAACTTAATTTTACAGCAATTTATTTAAGATTGAGAATTTCGAAAATTTTGTTACTCCAAGGTTTTTCTGTGTAGCATTTCCATATTTTCAGTTGGTTTAAATTCAGGGTCTATCAAGTCAATTTGGTTATCAATAGGTGCGAGATACGATTCTCCCAAGCTAAAGCCCGTGCATCTTCCTCAAAGCAATGCTAAAAAGTTCTGCTTTATTTGTAAGATTTGTGGTTTCAGGAATTCAGCTCCAGTTAGGAATTATAATTCGACTGGAGTAGTTCAATTGTAGCTTCAGTTACGCTTAATTTTGAATTAGTGGTATAGAATAGGAAATGTATCTTTGCAGCTTTTATTTTCAAAATTAAATTTTTAGTAGTAACCAGTTAGAATGAAACTCAGTAGCTTTGTTTTGGCCTGCTTGGCTGTAATTGTATACTAAACATCTGGAGAACTGATTCCAGGAAGGATCCAGGAGCCTCGTGTCAAACGAGAAAACGTCCTCAATGTTGGAAGTTCCACTGCCTTGGACCACGCCGGATCAGGAATCCAAATGGACAGACTTCAGCCTGGTAGTTATTTTCCAGTTGACTCATAATTTAAAGGACATTCCAAACGATCATTAATTTTGAAGGATTTTTTTGCGCTGGTAGAATATTTGAGTCCAGGCTGTCGGTTTATAAATGGTTTGGTTTAGTATACACTTTAGGAGAGTAAATGAGTACACAGTAGAATCTCCTTGAAGGTTTACAAGAAAGTAGTTTTCCTTATAAATGAATTTTATGGATCTTAAACCTCCATTCATGTATTAATTAATACAAACAGCTTATGACGAATAGTTTAAAAAATACAAAAATATGTTGTCCCTTTTGAATCCCCTGTAACAGGGTTTTACTCTGCATAGTGCATAGGTATATACCTATACTACATATTATTTCTGTGCATGTAACACAGTGCCCCATTTCAGAAACAATATTTGGCTAGTGTTCCCAACTTTTCCAATTTTCAAGTCTCAATTTATACACAAAGTTAAAATACTCTAAAATGTTTTAGCTACTTCAATGATAAGTAATGAATGACTGCATTTATCTTTATATTATGACAGGTAACTATAAATTAGGTTGGGAACGGGGATGGATTTAAGAATAATGTGCACATGTCTCAATGTGCCACAAATACACGTGTCTTTCTGTTCTGTGACTTAAATTGTCAGGTTTCAAATTAATTTTGTCGTTTTGTGTCTAGGTCGATATGTTCGTCAGGCCGGATCCCGCAGTAAGTTTGGTTCTTTGACCACCAATTGCTAGTATTTTTATTTTTAAAATGACGAGATAAGTACGCGTTAATTCAGTATATAGTAAGATAGGTACTTTATATTAGTATTACTCCATTCGGAACTGTAACAATAACTTGTTGCAATTTAGTCAAGTGTTGACTCAGTCATATGTAACTATAGGTGCAACGTTTTATGCAATTCGTAGTCATTTTGAATTTAACCGCATTTCCTTTTTCACTTTGGAATTACAACAACGTTTTTGTAATCAAGGGTATTCGGATGTAGACTTTGTGCTGGAGGAAATTACTCGACTATCGCGTACAAATCCAGGTACGGGTTCAAGTACTTTTGAATTTATATCCCGAACTCGTACTTTGATTTAAGTACTTGAACGTACTCCTACTCGCTCTGATACTCGTTAAAAATACATATACTGAAGTTCGAGTACGGGAACGGATGCTGGACCGACGAGTACGAGTACCAACTCCAGTATCTACTCGAACTCATGAGGAGCTACCAACTTCTCAATGGCCCATTTTTTTAAATTTTTATTTTTAATTAAAATTTGTACTCACTGAATTCCCCTCAACGGTCTCTACTTCCAATTACGAAGGCGTGCGTGTAATCACCTGTAATAATTTAGTTATCAAATATTCCACCCCTTTTGATAGTAATTACTTGGACCGAATCAAAAGCACGGGAAAGTTTTTTTCTGCACCTTCAATAATACGTTTCCCTGTGTAGATTCAAAATTTCAGCAAGGCCATAGAATTTAATCCCCTTTGTTTCCGCGGACGTCATTTTTTATTTTCCCTAACAGGGAAGACGTTAACAATTCCCAACAAAAATCCCTGTAAAAATAAAAATCAACAATTTAAAAAGCCCGGGTTATCAAGCAAGGTCTGTAAATTTGAAAATCTCTGCAGACAAAAAAGACTTCCCATTGAAAATTTCCCTGCTGAAAGATTGTTGATAACAGTAAGAGGAGAATTTTAGTGATTTTATTCCACTGTTGCGTTGATTTGGTTGGGATTCAAAATCAGTCCAACATGGGATACATAATTGCAACAAGTAAGTTATTAAAGCGCAATACAAAATTTCCAAACAGGGATATCCCGGATTGACGCTGAGATTGTAGGAATTGTTTAGAAACTTTATTGAAACCAATTAAGATTTGAAATTCTCATTTTCAAAAATCCCATATTTTGATAGCAATATATAGATTTGTTTAACTTTAATGCTGTTTACTTTTATTTTTCAGGTAGTCTTCCTTCACATTCTCCAGGGATTGGTAAGGGAGCGGACACAAATGATGTCATGCAAAATATATGCTTTTTATGACTCACTGACTAAGCAATCATTCACCGTCATATCCAGTAATGACTGACTGTATATGACATCATTTCTATGTACTTACGTAATGGTAGGTAAGACGAAGTTGGGGTTCTACGGGGACGGGAGCCAATATTCAAAAAATTTAATCGTTTGCAAATGTATGCGCCATCGTTGGCCGAGACTGTTTTTTTAAAACGGTCATCCGTGAAAGTAACCATTTTATGAAACACGTTAATAGGAC
This sequence comes from Allacma fusca, assembly GCA_947179485.1. Lineage (NCBI taxonomy): Eukaryota > Metazoa > Arthropoda > Collembola > Symphypleona > Sminthuridae > Allacma > Allacma fusca. Next base: position 37,572,362 of record OX359245.1, read on the forward strand.
CCATCAGATGTAAAATTGGATGAAAAAAATCATCGCTACGCGATAGTTTGAGGCCTCACGTAGGATGGCGTCAGCCACCGTAGTCAAAGTAGGATAAATTTTAGGTTTTTTCCAAATTTCAAAATGTTTGTCAAAAAAACTATTGGGCCGATTTCATCCACATAGACAGTAACCATTACTTTTTACATATATAAGCAATATTCACAAAACGATTCATTCAAATTGATTCAGTAGTTTTAGATATAATTAAGTCATTTGACATAAAGTCCAAAATTTCAAGAATTTTTTTTCTAAAAGACTATCCGACCGATTTCAACCAAATACGAAGTCAGCCTTACTTTTGATACAAGTAATGTCCATAAAAAATTCATTGAAATCGGTTCAGTAGTTTTTGCGTAATCAAAAGAATGACTCACGGTTGCTACTTGATGACAATCAAGTTGCGGACAAGGCTATTTTACTAGGGGCCTGACACCACCCTAAAAAACCGAAAAAACTCGAAAACAACAATAATTTATTATAGCTATACCAATTCGAATATGAAAAGATGGGCTATCTCAATTATATTGTCTAATAAATTAGATACTACATTCTTGATTTTTTTTCGCCTTGTAGAATCAAAATTTCGGATTTTATTGAAAAATCACATGCACATATTTGAAACTATGGAATTATTTTTTACTGTCGGCAGATGCAAATATGCACTTTTAAAAATATTTAAACTCAAGTTTCCAAAAAGTGCATATTTGCGTCTGCCGGCAGTCAAATCGGGGAAAATCCGAAACGGGTAATTTATATACATATCTATGTCAGGCGTTAGCCAGCATGCAAGCATTGCTTGCTCGTCGCTGTAGTAGACGAGGAGAGGTTTCTGCGAACGTAAATACACGGGCAACGCTTTCGATGAACACTGAAAGCCCTATCACGCTCCATTCGTTGGGACCGTGCCGCAGCTCAACTAGCCCCTAATTTTTTTTTGAATAATTTAGGATCTTGGTTGATTGTAGCTCAATAATATTTGGCCTCAATATTAGGGAGGCTATTTAAAATTTATGTACATTACATGTGAATAGCTGAAACAAATACTTCACTATGGAAATGACAGTTTAAAAAACAGATTCAACTAGTATTTAAATTATATGGTTGTATTAAGTATTAAAGCAGTAACTATTTTTTAAAATGAACCTACACATGTGTGTTTGAGAGTAAGAATAATGTGAGGACGTCAAAGATGCCCTAAAATGAATGACGTCAGTTTGCCGTAAGAAGACTGACTCAGTCTGTCATTCTGCGTCATGCAATCGAGTGACTGACGGACTGTCTTAACAGATGACATCATTTGTGTCCGCTCCCTGAGTATAGTAGAGAGAGGTTGAAGTGCTTCAAGAAGTAACGCTAAGCTTAAGTCCCCGACGACTCATTTTTATTGCGTTGTTATTTTGAATTGTACATTTTTATTCACTTAATTTTACTCAAAAATCTCTACTTGTCATTACGAAGAGGTGCGTGTTACCACTGGTAATAATTTAATTTTTAAACATTCCGCCTGTTTTGATAGTAATTTTCATTCGACGTCATCCCTCCAGTAAATCAGAAGTACGGAAAGTTTTCTTTCGGTACCTTCCATAATATTTGTTTTCCTGCTTACAATCATATTTTCAGCCAGTTCCTAGGCTGCAATATCTTAAGGTTCTCAACGGATCGGATATATCCGAACGGATACGGATCGGATACGGATACGGATAGGATAAAACTGAGGATTATCCGATCCGATATTTATCCGAACGGATCGGCTATGCCATTCCCATCCGAAAAAAATCACGGATAGGATCGGATACTACTACATAAACTAGCCGAACGGATCGGATGGCGACTTTTTGTTTTACGGATAATCCGACGGATATCCGAGGATATCCGCGGATAAACGAATTTTTGAAAGCACGACGACCAATCAAACAAATGCTATCTGCTGCAATCACCGACAGGACATTAGTTTGGCGATTTGGCAAAATCTTTTATGCTTTTTTCTGTTCATGCAGCTTTTGTACCAAAGCTAGAACCGAACCTCACGAATATAAACATGTCTTCAAGTATTTATGTTTTGAGCCGAAATTCAGACACATTTAGAAATTCAGCTGCTTATTCTAGTTACCTGTTCTTATGGGCTTTAAATTGCTAATACTTTCGAGTAAGTTAATTTTTGAGGATATCTGATATGCGAAAAAAAGAACTATTAATTCTTAAATTGTTTATATTAAATGTTTTGCCAAAAAAACATTCTTGTCGTTTCTTCTGTCCTTACAATTCGTTATAAGCTAACAGTAATTATATTATATATAAAAACTAAAATAACTCTAAACTAAAATAAAAATAAAAAATAACTAAAACCCAAACTCTAGGAGTAATTTCAGTTTCTACAATTGATTCGGATATCCGCAGAGAAGACCGGATATCCGCGGATAGGATCGGATAGCTCCTTTTTGTATCCGACGGCTTCGGATAGGATAAACATCTCATCCGAAAAATTACGGATAAGCTTCGGATAAGATTATTTTTAATCCGATGGAACCGGATAGGATCGGATATGCTTCAGTTTTATCGGTCAAAATTCGGATCGGATAGGATACGGATAGGATGAGGGAATTATCCTATCCGTTGAGAACCTTACAATATCTGTTGTGACCTGTTTAGGTCGTAGTTTTTTTGGTTTTATTATAAGCCTTTTAATTACTAGTTATTACTTTTCAAGTAGCGTCATAGATTGGCCGTTGCTGCAACTTTTCGTACGAATGTCATCTGAATCTCACATAATTATTGTCTCAAAGTAACCAAATTGTGGCGTATTACATTTTTCCCACGGGGTAGTAATTGGCTAGTCTGACGTCAATTATATTGCCTGCAGATTTAATTATGAATCACTTCAATTGTGTAAATTAAATGTTAAAGGCAACTTACTTTATTTTTACAGGTATTGGTAGCGTGTTTGGGACACTTGGTAAGTAATACGTTGAATTATTAAACTGAATCATGCAGTTTTCGCTATCTTGCTTCTTTGTTGTTTCGTGTGTTAAAGTAATAAGGGTAGTTAAAATGTTAGGAGTAAGCCATGCTCTGAATTTTACTCAAAACACCTTAAATCATCTGAGGTCGATGGGAATGTGACCATTCACAGTCATTACGAAACTTGTTGCTTTTAAATTAATTTTCCTCCGAATTTATCCCTCATTTAAGCTCCGCATGAGGAAAATTCTCTTTCCTCGTCTTTCTTAGTATTTTATGTTATTGTTAATTTGAGTTTCTTAGAGGTGTCACATACTTTAAATTTCATCTCTGTTAGAAATCTCAAAAATAGTTTGGTCTCGTCAAATGAGTCTAATCCCAAAATATAGAACATTCAAGTGAATTTTAGAAATATGCAATATTTTATTTTTTGGAATCAAAAAATTGTATGATTAACATTTCCCATAGATGATTTCGTTTATTTACTAATTAGCATTAATTTCTACATGCACTGAGATGTATTTTGGAAATTCGGGAATTTTCATAAATTCTAAAAAAAAGCAATAAATTCTTATAATTGTAAGTTGACTTAGTGTTAATTAACATTATTTATTAATGAGTCTTTATCCACACAAATGTAAACTGATGATTTTGCTCATCTGTCACTTAACATAGGAAAAGATGAAAACATGTTCCAGATTTTGTCGATTGACATTTTCCCCCGCCGTCGTGTCTCAAAGGTAATTGTAAGTCTAGGAAAAACCGAGATGTAAATACTTTAATAGCGCCATTTGTTTCCGACCTGCAGAATTGTCACCTCAAAAACATTTCCTTAGCAGTAACATATTTTAAGAGGTGGAAAGAATTGGATGAAAAACGTTCAAATGATTTATGTATTATTATTGTGTTGCAGTTGTCGCAATTGCCCGGCAACGTATCCCGGGTAAGTTTTTATAAATAAATGTAATGAGTGTCTTTTTGCCAATGAATTCTTTTTACAAATTATTTGGTACTTTCGAGATTCCCTGAAAATCCCATATTATTCATGGTTCCTAGAATGTTTTGTATCTAGAAAAGTTTTCAATGATTCCTGATGAATTTGTACCTACAGAAATTTAGATTCTATTTAGCTGTAAATTGTTTTTTGGAATTTCGCCGATGGTCTTAATAAAGAGTTATTATAAAAATTATATTCAGTTCATATTATGATTAACTAATTAAAATTTAAGTGCCATTTATTTTATTTTTGCAACAGATTTATCCCAGCTTCCGGATATGTCAGCACGTAAGCAATTCCACGGCTTTTATAGTACTTGTTTCTTTTGGTTAGATTATTACCTACAATTTTCACCTTCTTAGATTTTGAAAGTTCAAAATTTTTAATGCAATTTAAATGATTTGTCGTCCTATGCTTGTTAATTTATTTGTATTCCTTACAGCTTTTATTAATTATATGTGTCAATTAAGAAAACGAGATTTTGAGGTCAAAACATTTAAGTTTCCTACTTGAAAAGGATTTCACACTGATTTTAAATTGATTGCATCACTTGAAACGTTTGTAATTTAAATCAGCCAAAGCATTTAATTTTATTCTGGTTGAAGAATGAAGTTAAATAGTAAACTGAAATCCAGAACTTGTCCGTCTTGTTGCTTTCAAATGTTTTACAAATGTAATTTAAATCACTTATAGAACAGAGACGTCGACGAGCTGAATATTTCCCAGGGCGACGACAGACTTCGCGAGCGCCCTCTAGCACTGTACGTCAGCCAATCAAAAGATCTCTCTGGCCCATATAGGACTGATGTATCAACCAAAATAGAGAACTTTAATTCCTGGCCTTGTTCTGCAGATCCTCAAAATTCTTTACAAATTATTGTTTCTTAATTTTATCTGTAATAATTATACAGAGGAGTTAATTCAAATCCTACTCTCAGTGCTCTACTATAAGCATTGCCCATAAATATTTCATTTAACAGAAATTTCGCAAATATCGCTCGTATCTTAAGATTGGTTTTTGAGTTTAGATTTAGATAAATGGTTGTATGTATTTTGAAGTGAAACAATTATATTTGTCCAAATTTTATATGAAAAAGGAATTCATGTTATTGTTTCCAAGTTGTTCTAATTATTTCAAATACATATCATTGTTTCAAGCATTGTTCGTTATATTGCAAAATTAATATTTGTGTTTGCTCAGCAATTTGAAGCATTTTAACTTGTAGAAGCAGACAATCCTGGTAAACACTGAATCATTGAGTACATTCCACTACAATTATAAATTGCAACCAAATGATATTATTTACGTTTCCTTATTTGTCTCTATACCTGGAGGGAGGAGGATATCGATGCCACTACAAGATGTATAAATAATAATGTGAATCATTGAGCTTCCGGAAACATGAGGCGAAAATTTTTAAATAAATTCATCTACAAGAAATATTTTATTCCTTGATCTCGTTAGGAGGTTCATATCAGCTTCCACTTAAAGCATAAGCTTTGCTGCACTAGCGTTCTGAATTGTGAAGGGGAAAGTCAAATTGAGACAACGAAGAAAGCTTCGAAGTTTTGTTGTCTCTGTAGCTCGCGATTTTATTTATTTTCATAAATTCCAATTCATGACAAGTCCCTATTCAAAATAGGTGAAGGTACACAATATAGCCATGTCATACTAACATAAGAGTATTGTATGCAATCGATGTTCCTAATAAGGATTTATTATAAAAATTATAACAATAACTATGTATATGATGAATGAAAATGTTAATTACAATTTGATTTAAATTTATTTTATTTTTACAACAGATCTAAGCGGAGGTTCGGACATCATAGCATCCAATCTTCCGGGTTTGACATCACGTAAGCAACTCAACGGCTTTCATAGAACTAGATTATTCACATCTAAGATATTCAAAGATTCAAAGAGTAAGTAGATACAGCATTTCAAAATAAATCCAGTGAATTTTTCAATAGTTTTTTTTATAAAATGCTTTATTCTATACATCATCTATTAATTAAATTCTTCAGTAAGGAGTGCTGATATTTTCAAATCAATTCTTCAACAATTAAGTTTCCTACTTGAAATCAAGCCAAGCATTTCAAATCTTTTACAAATGTTTTTAAAATTAGTTCTAGAACAGAGACGTCGACGAGATGAATCTGTACTAGGGAGACGACAGGCTTCCCGAGGGCCCTCTGGCACTGTGCGTCAGCCAATCAGACGATTACCAGTTCCTCGGAGTCGCCCTGGCCCATAGGGCAGATATTTCAATCAAAATAGCTAACTTGAATTTCTCGCCTTGTTCTGCAGTTCCTAAAAATTCATTACAAATTATTATATTTAATTATATGTGTAATTATACACAGGAATTAATTCAAATCCCAATCCCAATGCTCTGCTATAATTTATTATTATTCCTGCGCATTATTCCTTAGAGTACAAAATGAAGATCTATATTTCGTGGAGTACTTTGTAACATTTTAATTTGTATGGCCATTTATCAATCCTGGTGAAAACTGATTCGTTGAATACACTGCACTGCGATAGTAATCTTTGCAGCTAATATTTTCAAAATTAAATTTTCAGGAGCAATCAGTTGAAATGAAACTCAGTAGTTTTGTTTTGTCCTGTTTGGCTGTAATTGTGAACGAAACATCTGGAGAACTGATTCCTGGAAGGATCCAGGCTCCTCGTGTCAAACGTGAGAGCGTCCTCAATGTTGGAAGTCCCACTACCTTGGACCATGCCGGATCAGGAATCCAAGTGGACAGACTTCAGCCAGATAGTTATTTTCCAATTGACTCATAATTTAAAAGAAATTCCAAATGATCATTAATTTTAAAGGATTTTTTTGCGTTGGTAGAATATTTGAGTCCAGGCTGTATGCAGGGGTCGGAGTTTTGTAGGAAGACGGGAAGATTCTTCCCAACAAAAAAATATTTTTTGCAGGGAAAATCTCAAAGGGAAGGGATTTATTTTTACGAACAGGGATTTTTAAAATCGTTTACCTTTTTTTTGGCAGAGATTTTCAAGTTTGTTGACGTGTTTCAGCTAAATTTGTTAAGCAAACAGGGATTTTTGACTTGATTGGCCTAATTTGGCAGGGATTTCACGTCTTATAAGGGATTTTGTTTGCCAACAGGGATTTTGAAAATCATTGACCTTTATTTCAGCAGGGAGTTTTGAAATCGTTGAGGACCTACCAGCAGGGAAATAATAGTCAGCAGGGAAATTCAGAAGTGATCTTCCAGGGAGATTTACAAAAATCCGACCCCTAGCTGTATGTTTATAAATGGTTTGATTCAGTATAGAAGAGTAAATGAGTACACAGTAGAATCTCCTTGAAGGTTTACAAGAAAGTAAGATTTTGTTATAAATGAATTTTATGGATCCCAACCTTCATTCATGTATTATTTAATACAAACAGCTTATGACGAATAGTTTTAAAAAACACTAAAATATGTCGTCCCTTTCGATTCCCCTGATACAGGTTTTTACTCTGCATACTAATACATATTATTTCTGTGCATGTATCACAATGTCCCATCTCAGAAACAATATTTGGTTAGTGTTCCCAACTTTTTCAATTTCCAAGACTCAAAGTATAAACAGAAGTTAAAAGTATCTACTCTAAAATGTTTTAGCTACTTGAATGATAAGTATTGACTGCTCTCATGTATTTGTCTTGGAGAAACACCTTCTTTTCCCAATAACAAAGAGATGTTTGTAACCACTCGGAATAATTTAGTTTTCAAATATACCATTTCCTTTTAATAGTAATTCACTTTTGGGATCATCCCTCCAGTAAGTCACAAGTACGGAAAGTTGTCTTTCATACTTTCTACTTCATACGTATGTACATTCTAGAATGATTTTTTCCTACTTAGATTCAAATGTTTAGCTATCATAGACTTGAATCTCTTGTGTATCCGGTAAATGAGGACATGACCTCTTTAAGTTGTAGAGACTCAACAATAGTGCAACGCATAGGTTTATACAGTCGAACCTGTACCTGAACCTTTACACAATTTCTCGGGTATAAAATATTGTACCCAGAAAGAGCCCAAAATTATTGGGTTCAAAATATATGCATCCATACTGACCCTGAATCTGGACCTGAACCCAAATACCCGGGTGCGACGTGAACCCATGCGATGCACTAATCAACAATTTAAAAAATCTCAAGTTGATCAAGATCAAGCAAGTTGAATAAACTTGAAAACCCCCGCTGACAAAAATGGTTGTCACATCCCATTCTAAAATACCCTCTGAAATGTTTCCCCATGGAAAGAATATTCCTTCGTGAAATCCGAGAATCCTGGAAGCCTTTACATGTATTTTATCCAGTCCTGCTTGAAAATTTTGAGAACAGTAGAAGTGAGAGAGTCATTATATTCTATTGTTGTGTTTTTATCGTTGGGATTGAGACCGTGACCCACTGCGGAAAAATAATTTCAACAGACAAGTTATCAATGCGCAACACGAGATTTCCAAGCGCGGATTTCCTGGATTGACGCTTAGGTTGTAGAAATTGTTTATTGACATTATTAACGCTAATTGAAATTGAAAATGCTATTTTGAACTTCATGCTTGGCTGCAGTTGCATTTAATTTTCAACCAATTTGTGTAGTATTGTGATTTTTTTTAACGTACTAGTTTCTGGACAGACTAAACCCAACTTTACTTCCAACACACGTATATGTAATTTTGAATCACTTTAATTGTATAACTTCAATACCACTTACTTTTTTGCTTTTACAGATTTGCGGTTTCGGAACAGAACATTGGGTAAGCACCATAATAATTTTATTGGACTGAACCATGTAGCGCTTGTACAACTTTAAACGATACTCTGAATTTTACTCGAAACACCTGAAATAATCTGGGACCGATGGGCACCTCAACATCCTTTTCCTTAAGAAACTTATTTCCTTTTAAGTTAATTATCCTCTGGGTTTATCACAATACTAATTGTAAGTTCCGCATGCGGGAGGTTGTCTTTCATCTTTTTTTATAATATTTTATGTCCTTGTTAATTAGAAATTCTTACATGTGTCACAAACTTTAAACCCCATCTCTTTTAAGAGACTCGCGAATAGTTTGGTCTCGCTAAATGAGTCTAACCCCAAACAATGAAAACTCATATCCAAGTTTAGAAATGTGCAATATGTTTTTATTTAAAGCAAAATATTGTAGTATTATCTATATCTATGTACTGAGATGTATTTTGGAAACTCAGGAAATTTTTTAAATTCCTACATTTGAAAATCTACTAATTGCTAGTTAAAATTCTCTAAAACCTTATCATTAAGAACATAGTTATGAACCCATGTTTTTACTCCTCTTTCACTTAACATGGGAAAAATAATGATTTCAGTTTTTGTCTATTTTACCCCGTCATCGTGTATCGTGTCCTCGAGATAAATGTTGGTCTAAGCAAAACCAAGATGTAAATACTTTACCAGTGCCGACACAACAGTCAATTCAAAAATATTTCCTTAACAGTGACATAATTAAAGGGTGGAAAGGGCGTAAAAAAACATTCAAATAATTTATTCGTTATTTCTGTGTTGCAGGTATCACAGGTCTGTATGTTACTATTAGTAAGTTTATATAAATTATGTGTAAAGAGTACTGTTTTGCTTGAAAACTTGTTTGAAGATATTATCTGGTACTTTTGATATTCTCTGAAAATCCCATTGTTCATGGTTCCTTGAATTTCTTGTATCTGGAAACGTTTTCAAACTCCAGATGGATTTGTACTAACTTCCATTGAAAATTGAGCCTATCTTTAGCTTGATCGTTTCTTCCTTGGAATTTAGCTGATGGTCCTTATAATGATTTATTATAAAAATTAAAATAATAACACCGCATACTATGGATGAAAATGTCAATAATTAAAATTTGAGCGCCATTTATTTTATTTTGTCCAAGCAACATATCCAACCCGTTGTTTGGATTTTTTATCGGATAATAGCAATCGGACGGATTTTATAAAACTTGACTATTTAATTCAGATTACTACTAGCTGAATTTTTTACCTTCTCAGTTATAAAAAAATGATTCAAGAAGCAAAAGTGTAATAATTTTATTTATTTTTGACAGCTTTTTTTCGTTGATTTGAATTGTTTTACAAATGCAATTAAAATTATAGACCGAAGACGTCGTCGAACGGAATCAATCCCTGGGAGACGACAGACTTCCCGAACGCCCTCTGGCACTGTACGACAGAAAATCAAAACATCGGCAGCTCCTCGGAATCTCCCTGGCCAATAGGACGGGATCCAACCAAAATATTCGAGCTTCAATTCCTGGCCTTGCTCTACAGTTCCTCAAAATTCTTTACAAATTATTCCCTCTTAATTATGCGTGTTGTTATACAGAGGAGTTAATTCAAATTCTAGTCGAATATTTTACTAAAAGCATGAACATAAAAATTAGATTTAGCAGTAATGTCGCATGTATCAACTGTATCCTAAAATTGATTTGTGAGAGTAGATTTAGAAAAATGGTTGCTTGTATTTTGAAGTAAAATAATTGTATTAAATTCTGTTAAAATTCCATTTGAAAAAGTAATCCTTGTTAATGTTTATAAATTGTTCTCAATATTTGAAAGGCATTATTCGTTATTACAAAATTAAAATCTTTGTCCAGTAATTTGAAGCGTTTTAAACATTGTAGAAGCATTAGTCAATCCTGGTAACACCTGAACCGTTGAATATCTGTACTACAGTTGTAAATTGCATCCGAATTATATTATTTCCGTTTCCATATTTTCCTCGATACCTCGAGGGGGGGGGGGGTAGCTGCCATTAGAAGATATGTAAACAAAAATACGGATCATTGAGCCTCCAGAAACATGAGGTGGAGATTTTTAACTAAATGCGTCTCAAAAATGCATCCTACTGTTCCTCAAAATTCTTTACAAATTCTTGACTTTTAATTATCTTTGTAGTTATACAGAGCAGTTAATTCAAATCCTAGTGTCAATATTCTACTATAAGTATTGCACATAAAAATTCAATTTACCAGAAATTGTGATTATATCACTTGTATCTTAAAATAGCTTTTTGTAATTAGATTTAGATAAATGGTTTTGTATTTTGAAGTCAAATAGTTATATTCGTCCAAACTGCATGTGAAAAATGAATTCATGTTATTGTTCATAATTTATTCTAATTATTTGAAATAAAAATCACTGCTTCATGCATTATTCGTTATATTACAAAATTAATATTCGTGTTTGTTCAGTAATTTGAAGTACTTTAAATTGTAGAAGCATTAGTCAATCCTGGTAACAACTGATCCGTTGAATGCCAGTTCGACTACAGTTGATAATTTCTATCGAATTATGTATATTATTTACGTTTCCTTATTTACCTAGATACCTGGGGAAAGTCACTGACACTAAAATATATGTAAACTATAATATGAGTCATTGAGCTCCTGGAAATATGAGACGGATATTTTAAATAATTGCATCTCCGAGAAACAATTTATTCCTAGAGCTCTTGTGGAGGTTCAAAGCAGCTTCCACTTAAAGTTTAAATTTTGCTGCACTATAGCGTTCTGAAGCATGAGGGGGAATGTAAACCAACGAGACAACGAAGAAAACTTTCAATCTTTGACATAGCTCTTGTTTTTATTTTGTTTTAATAAAAAGTTCGTGACAAGTCCCTATTCAAAACTGGTAAAGGTGCACTATATAGCCATAGCATACTTACATACGTGCAGTGTATGCATGCTGTGGTTTGGGAGAATCTTTATTTTATAATTAATTACTGAACTGAGGAATATTTATAAATTAAAGCACTTCTGTCAGGTCAACCAATCACCATATTTTCATTCCCTTAGAACCGTTATAAATACAGCCAGATCTTGCTAAGCAGGTATTGGTAAACAATGATATATACATTTGACATGAGTTGAACCAATATCCGAACAATCATTTGCATTCTGTTTTGTCAACCCGAACACAATCATATGATTCTGCTCGGGACAAACGATGTAAATGTTCTGGAGTAAGACTGTGCTGGAAATTGGCTTCCGCATTTGATTTTAGGATTGTAGTAAAACCTCTCTGTAGTGATTGTCATGTCATGGATTATTATTACAGCTTTTATGTGAATCTGTTTTAAAGAGACGACTCACCATTCAAACTATACGTAAACTTATTAAAACTGCTATTGTATTAAGGTTGACATTTAGAAAATGTTGTGACTCCAAAGTTTCCCTGCGTAATAACATTTTTTCAGTTGGTTTAAATTCAGGTTTTATCAAGTATGTCAAATTGGTTCAAATAGAGCATGCAGTACCTTGCAGCTGAGAGAACGTATTCCTTTTCAAAATGAATACAAACAAAAAAGCAATAAGTCAAGAAAATTCCGAAAAAAAATGCAGAGGTTTCATATTAACTTTGACTTTCCTTGTAGCTTTGAATAGCACTTCACTGACCTATTTCCGTCCTCTATCTCCCACCTTCAGCAAACCCTGACCTATGCTGTATGTGTGTATACTTATTGCAAAAGTGAGGCCTTATCAAGTTAATTTGGTTGTCAGTAGGTTCGAGATTCAATACTCTCTAGCTAAAGCCCCTGAGTCTTTCTCCCTGATATGCCGAAGAGTTCCAAGTTTTATTTCTAAGGCTTTTGAATCCAGTAATTCAGCTCCAGTTAGGATTTAGAATTAGACTAGAGTAGTTCAATTGTAGCTTCAGTTAGATTTAATTTTGAATCAAGGGTATAGTGGAATAGGGTATCTTTGCTGCTCTAATTTTCAAAATTAAATTTTCAGTAACAATCAGTTGAAATGAAACTCAGTTCCTTACTTTTGGCCTGCTTGGCGGTAATTGTGCACGGAACATCTGGAGAACTGATTCCTGGAAGAATACAGACTCCTCGTATCAAACGAGAGAGCGTCTACAATGTTCGAAGCCCCAATCCTTTGGACCACGACAGGTCAGGAATCCAACGTCTGCCAGGTATTTTGAATTGATAAATTAAAGTGCATCCCACCTGATATTTAATTTAGAAGTGTATTTTTTGTGTTAGTACAAGCTTTGTAGTTTTGTAGGTCGCAAGTTTATAAACTGGGTTGATTTTAGTATGCACTTTAAAAGAGTAAATGAGTATAAGCATCAGAACCTCCTTGGAGGAATAAAAGGTTTTTGTTATAAAGGAATTTAATACGTTTCATATCGTTTTTACTCTGCGTACGTTATTTTTGTACGTGTATCACAGTACCTGAATTGTGAAACAAGATTTGATTAGTGTCCGTAACTTTAGTTTTTCAGACTCAATTTGTAAACAAAACTTAAAAGTATACTCTGAAATTTTTATCCATCTAAAGATAATGTCTCACATGTCTCACTGTACCCCAAAACAATTAGCTAGTGATAACGCATGCGAATTTAGTCTGGTGATCTTCTGTTGTGTGGCGTAAATTTTCAGGCTTCAATTTAATTGTGTCCTTTGTTTTGTATTTAGCTCGATATGTTCGTCAGGCCAGGCCCAGCAGTAAGTTTGCTTTTTTGTCATTTGCATTTTAAAAGGAGTTTTCCCTACCGAAATGACTTTGCCATCTGACATTATTTTCCAGTTTCAAGAACATTTCATTCAAAATAAATCAGATAATTCTAGCAGGGCTTAGTATCCTCTTATTATCTACGGTTGACCTTGAAAAAGTTAGTCAAATCCATCAGGATTAATTTTCACATTTTGAAATGCATTTCTAAAATTCTGGAACATTGAAAAATCCTCAATTACTGGATTCGTTGTAGTTAAAATTCCTAACAAATTATTGAATTATTTTTGGCAATTTATTTTAAATATTTTGAAAAAATGATTTATCTTTTTAATTCCCAAACAAGATTTTAGAATCCATATTCACCACATAATACTTTCACCTTCCTTTCAATCAACAAGCCTATCAATTACTAAGAAACTTTCAGAAGTTTCTCATTAACTGTGTCTCGAGATACGTGTAATTGGACACAACAAGGATTCACATTACCAAAGCGTGTTTCAATATCGGACATTTTCTCCAGCAATAGATTATTTACACAAAATCTATTTATTCCCATTAAGATGAAAGTGTTTTTAGAAGAGGACAAAATCAATCGCTCTATTGGGATTTTTCGTTGTCTATGTTGTAGCATCCGTTGAACAGATTGAAGGGGAAAGTTGAATTACTTATTTCACATATTTACCTTGCAAGATTATCAAACAGGGATATTCCCAATTGAGCTAAGATTGATGGAATTATTGAGCATTGCATTCACAAAAAGTGTACAACACATGGTGTAGGATTCTTAACATTATCTGAGCTCCACTAAAATACTTGAGCATGAGCAGAAGCAGTTCGATAATCGCTCCAAGAAGTTTTTCCACCACCCCAGCTTTAGCATTGCAAAGCAAAGATAAATAAGTTTAAAATTGTTTAATACATTTTTCCTACGTGACAAACTTCGGACAGACTGAATTCAATCGCACATTTAACAGAAATTACTCAATTGTATTAATTAATTTTAATGTCATTTAATTTATTTTTTTTGTTGCAGATGCACCCCTTTACGAACTTACCGGTGAGTTTAAGGACTAGAACGGCATAGACTTTAAAGCTGTAACGCTTCCTTTCCATAACTGATCTTGATCCTGTTCTGTCAATAATTGAAGTACAAACTTCCAAGAATTACATTTAATTCAAAGCTTCCGAAATAGTTTAATGTCGATGGAATGCTACCATTCCCAGTGGTTTTTTGATTGATGTTTACATTAGGTTAATTATTTCTTTTAAAGGTGGAAGGGATTGGGGAAAAAACATTCAAGTGGTTTATTTGTTATTTCTGTGTAGCTGATGCGTTGCCAGGAGCAGTCCCAGCCCAAAATAAGTTTGTATTAATTATGTATAGTGTATACCTTCTTGCTTAGAAATTCTGTTCTACAAATTATCTGGTGTTTTTGATATCATCTGAAAATCCTTTTGTTCATGGTTCCCCGATATTTAAATTTTACATAAAGTTTTTAAAAGTTTTCAAATTTCTTATGCATTTTTACTATCTCCCTTTGAAAATTTAGCCTCTCTTTAGCTGCAACATTTTTTCTTCGGAATTGAGTCAATGGTCCTAACAATGATTTATTATAAAAATTATAAAAATAAAGATGCATATCATATATGAAAATGTTAATTAAAATTTGAATACCATTTATTTTATTTTTACAACAGCTCCAAGCGGAGGTTCGGATATCACAGCACCAAATGTTCCGGGTTTGACATCACGTAAGTAATTCAACGGTTTTTATAGAACTTGTCTATTTTATTTCCACCTTTATATAAACCTTCTAGATTTTAAAAGATTTTGTATTAATTAGTTGATTGTAGTATTGTGACTTGAGATTTTTTGATTGTACGTGGAAAAATTTTCAAATCCTTGATGCATTTGTGCTAACTCCCATTGAAAATGTAACCCCTGTTTGTTTAGTTTTATCGTTTTTCCTTCGGAATTGAGCCGATGATTATAATAATGATTTAATTTCAAAACTATAATAGTAACAATGCATATTATAAATTAAAATTTTAATTAAAATTCTATTGCAATCTATTTTATTTTTGCAATAGCTATAAGCGGTGGTTCGGAAATCACAGCACCTAATCTTCCGGGTTTGACATCACGTAAGCAATTCAACGGTTTTTATAGATTTTGGCTATTTTATTTCCACCTTTAGATAAAATTTTCACCATCTTACATTTTGAAAGATTAAAGCAAGTGGAATTTTCTAATATGATTGGAATGATTAATGTTATTAGTGCTATGTCTTTTGTTAATTTGAAAATCTTAAGGGTGTGTCATTTACTATCAATTCCTTCTAAGGGTTGAAAGAATTGGAGGAAAAATATTCAAATAATTTATTTGCTATTTTTGTGTATAGCTGATGCATTGACAGGAGGAGCCCCAGCCCAAAGTAAGTTTTGTATTAATTATGGTTATTGTGACTTGAGATTTTTTGATTGTACGTGGACAAGTTTTCAAATTCCTGAGGCATTTGTGCAAACTCCCTTTGAAAATGTAACATCTGTTTAGTTTTATCACTTTTCCCTTGGAATTGAGAAGATGATCCTAATAAGGATTTATTATAAAAATTACAATAATAATAATGCGTAGATACTATGAATGAAAATGTTAATCCACATTTGATTACCATTTATTTTATTTTTACAACAGTTCCAAGCGGTGGTTCAAATATCTTAGCACCTAATGTTCCGGGTTTGACATCACGTAAGTATTTTTTCCTCCAGCAATTAAAAAGAATGTTTCATTCCATTCCTTTTTTTATTAATTACATTCTTCAGTAAGGAATGCCGATATTTTCAAATCCATTTTTAAACCATTAAGTTTGCTACTTGAAATCAAGCTAAGCATTTCAAATGTTTAACAAAGTAATTAAAATTACTTATAGAACGGAGTCGTCGACGAGCTGAATCTCTCTCAGGGATACGACCGACTTCCCAAACGCCCTCTGGTCCTGCACGTCAGCCAATCAGAAGATCAGCAGCTCCTCGGAATCTCGCTGGCCCATAGAACAGATATTTCAACGAAAATATAGAACTTTAATTCCTCGCCTTGTTCCGCTGTTTCTCAAAATTCTTTACAAATGATTGCCTCTTAATTGTGTGTGTAATTATACAACAGATTTAATTCAAATGCTAGTCTCAATGATCTTCTGTAATCATTGCACATAAAATTGGATTTAACAGAAATTTTCCATGTATCGATTACTGTAGATTGTTATTGGAAGTGATTTTTGAGGTTTGGTTCAGATAAATTCGGGTACGTATTTTGAAGGCAAAAAATTATATTTGGTCACATTTCATTTGGAAAAAGAATTGATATAATTGTCTATAAGTTGTTGTAGTTAATTATTTGAAATAAAAATCCAAATTATTCCTTATAATACAAAATTAATATCTGTGTTTTCTCCAATCATGTGAAAGAACTTAATTTACATTACCATAACTCAATCCAAGTTAAAACTGAACCGTTGAATGCATTACATATCAACAATTACAACCAAATTACATTAGTTACGTTTCCGTATTGGTCCCTACACGTGGGGTTGCCGACACTGAAAGGTGTGCAAATAATAATATACGTAAATGGGCTTCTGGAAACTTGAGACGGAGATGTTTAATTAAATGCATCTCCAAGAAATATTTTTTCCCTGAACTCATTTGGAGATTCATATCAACATCCCCTTAATGCATAAACTTCGAAAATACCCAGGTAGGTTCAGGTACTTTTAAAATATATACCCGGGTACAGGTACGTTTTTGGGTACTTTTTCGGTACAGGTATTTTTCAGGTGCAGGTACTCCTGATTAAGTTTAAGTGCAGTTACAGGTTTAGGAAAATTGAGCCCAGGTATCCAGGTACAGGTACGGGTACAGGTTCAAATAATTCATGTACCCGTGATTCAGGTACAGGTTCAGGTCCAGGTTCAACATTTTCGTACCCATGCGGGGCACTTTTCTCAATAGGTCCGAGATTCAATTCGCCAAAGCTAAAGCCAGTAAATCTTACTCACAGCAATGTCGATAAGTTCTGTTTTATTTCTAAGGCTTGTGAATCCAGTAATAATTTAGCTCCAGTGAGGATTTAGAATTTGATTGGAATAGTTCAATTGTAGCTTCAATTAGGTTTAGTTTTGAATCAAGGTTATAGAATATTGAAGGAATCTTTGCTACTCTTATTTTCAAAATTAAATTTTCTGCAGCAATCAGTTGCAATGAAACTCAGTATAGCTTGGTTTTGACCTGCTTGGCTGTAATTGTGCACGGAACATCTGTAGAATTGATTCCGGCAATGATCCAGGCTCCTCGTGTCAAACGAGAGGGCGTCCACAATGTTCGAAGTCCTAATTCATTGGACCACGCCGGTCCACAAATCCAAACAGGCAGACTTCAGGCGGGTAGTTATTGGTTAATTGCCTCATAATTTAAAGAACACTCCGAATCATCATTAATTTTGAAGGATTCTTTTGCGTTAGTAGAATATTTGATTCCATGCTGTAAGTTTATAAATGGTTTGGTTTAGCATGTACTTTAGGAGAGTAAATGAGTAAGTAGATACATAGTTGAATATCCTTGAAGGTTAACAAGAAAGTTGAATTTCAAATTGATGTTGTCCTTTGTTTTGTATCTAGGTCGATATGTTCGTCATGCCACGCCACCCGGTAAGTTTGCTTCTTTGACCACCCAGTGATAGCGCATTTATTTTTGAAATCACGAGATAAGTCCATGTTAATTCAGTGTTCATCCGCAACCTTATTCAGTGTGCCTATCATACAAATGTCATCGTTATAGAAGTTCTAAATAAAGTTTGAATTGTTAATCCCTGTGTTTTCGAACACTTCAACGCTAGCTAACTATCCTTTATTTCCGACAGGCAGAATTATTGGACTCCAGTAGTTACTGCTCATATAGACACACTCTAACTACAAGGTTACAGTCCAACTGTAACGGAACCGATCCGGAAAATAAAATCGGTTCCCGGACCGGTTCCGGTTCCTTCCCGAACAGGCAGAAAATGCATAGGATTCATTTTCATGGAAGTCAAAATTGTGTCGCGTTTTCAAATTATAGTTGACAAATGCTTGGCAAATGCATGTTTTGCGTTTTCATCCAAAAAGGCAGCTTTAACAAACGCTTCCCGAAAACTTTCGGTTTTGATTTTTGTACCCGAAACCGGACCGAAAGTAACGGTTCTTTAAACCGTTGACCCGAAACCGGACCGAAATTTAACGGTTCTTTAAATCGTTGACCCGAAACCGTACCGGAACCGAAACCGAACCGGAACCTCGGGAATTCCCGATACCGAACAGAAACACTAGAAGCAACTGCATCATTGAGTTCCCAGTTTTCTTCCTTCTCGCATTTGCATAATTATACGAACCGTGAAAAACTATTTCTCTAAAGCGTGGTGATTTTGAGATGTCTTTCGAGCTACTATTTGCATTTCAAAAGATATTTTGTCTTCAAGAAATAATTAACTATAGCATTAAAAATTATTTTTCAGTATCAAGTACTTTCTAATGGACATAGTGCCTGGATGAAAGTGAATTTCAAAGAAATTATTTATTCGAAGATCAATTAGGTATACTTCACTGGGGGAATGGTGTGCGTAAGCTTAAATACAGCATATATACACACACAGTATTCTGTTATGATCTCTATTATTCTCTATGACATAACATGTGGGATATGCTGACAATGAGCTCATTGTCAGATTTGTTACTTTTAAATTTTCCAACATTTACTAATCAAACTTGAGAAAATGCAAATCTGCGTGAGAAATGGGTTCATAGACGTCATCCAAATCTGTATCAATTAATTATATGGCACATTTACAAGTACTAAATGTGAGGGTGCATAAGTTTAATTCAAAGGGTTATTAAAAATGGATACGTTTAATTTAATTTGATTGATCAAAATAAACTTGAATTTAATTAATTTAATTAATTGGAGTGGTAGAGCAAAATGAAAATGAACTTTGGATTTAATTATTTAATTTATTGGAGTGGTAGAGCAAGGGTTGTTGTAATTTAAATTTCACAAAAGGGGTTCTCAAAATTATCGGGAGTAGGTAGAGCAAAATTCAAACTGGCATAGTAACAGGTTGGGGACTTAGGAAATAATCCAGCGCTCCGCGCGGAAATATGTGCATTGCCCGGAAATACTTAATTTTTATTTATAATAATTTAGCCTGAGCTATTGCTCGGAAAACTACTCTTTTATAAAAATTTCCCAGGGCAAATGCACATCTAATATTTTTAGGGAAGAGGGTAGGCAAAAATAATTAGGGTAGGGTAGATGCCCACGCCTGCCAGACCCGGCTTTTTACTAAATAAAAAATAAAAATCCCAAAATATTTCAAAAAACTTACTTAAAGGTCCCAAAAAATCACCTTATGTAGCACGGGAAGGTCCTAATAAAAATTATCCCAAAACCAAAAACAATTTCAAAAAAAAACTTTCAAAATTTTAAATTTTAATTTTAAGACAAAAAAAAATCACAACTGCAATAAATAATGCCAAAGAAACCAAGCTGCCAAGTTTTTAAACTTGGCGCTGGATGGTCTGGGTAGGCAGGGATTGGTGGTTAGGTTTGGGTTAAGGTCTGGTGGTTTAGGAAGCGGGAAGAGGTATAAATTACCTAAGAAAAACCGTCCTTTCGGTCGGAAATCCAGGAGAGTTCTCCGGAAGCAAGACCCAGAGGTGAAGACCTCGGAACCAACCGCTAAGGCAGTGGATTACTGAATGTCCTTTCTGTGGAAATCCCTTCCCCTTTTATACTTTTTAAGGGTCCAGGATTTCCACAGGAGGAACATAAGGTGAGTATTTTACATTTATTTTATTTTTAGCTTCTAAGTAGGTTAGGATTAGGTTAAGGTAAGAACTGAGAAAATGTAAACAATGAGTTTACATTTTCTCCCTAATCCTTTTATTTTAATTTTTTATTTCAGGACTGGGGGAAAGTTGCAGGAGTCCTCAATATCATCAGGGGAAAGTGTGTTTGTGTGAAAGTGACAGTGAAAGTGACGGTTTTTTTTTGTCAGTTTCCACACTGACAATATTTCCCTCCCCAAAATAATTGTTTGAAGACGGGATCCCAGAATTTCTTAGAGACGAGAATCATTTCCTTTTTATTTTATTTCATAATATCCAGACTCTACGGTCGGAAAACGATTATTTTGAAACTTCAGTCTTTAATATATTGTACTTTCTGGTAAAAGTATTTCAGTATTTTTAGTGAATATGTGTAGCAGATGGAACATAAATAAATATACTTTATATATTGACAAGAATATATATCAGTCTTTAAGTTATAGGAACATTTAGTAATGTCATTTGAGCATTTTTATATAGAGAGATCTATATATTTAAAAATTCGACGAGAAGACGCGAAAATTATTGGCCGGCTGGTCGGCTCCACTTCAAAGGGCACTGCTCCGTTTTGTGTCCAACCTTCTTGCAGTAAAAGCATATAGGACGTCCTTGTGGATCGGTATAGATGTGGGCCTTGGTCATCTGCAGCTTGTTTGCGCATTCCTTGATGGGATGTCTTTGATGGCAATAGATGCACTTGGCATCTCTTCTCTTGATCTTCTTTCCCCGTCTATTGTCGGGACCATCTTTGCGGAAACCAGACCCGTCACCTCGAGGAAAAAACGGCAAAGTGGGATTCCGAAGAAACTTGTCCGGAGCGAATCGTTTCATTCCTGGTGTCACGTCAGGAGGAATCAAGTTGACCTGGGCTTCTTCGGCGGAAAATTCTGCTCTTGGACGCTTGGCTCTAGGAATAGGGTGAATATGTTTTGCTGAAGTCGGAGTGTATGTGGAAGTAGGTTTTACAGGAGGATGAGATACGGTAGGAGGGTTTAAATGAGGATTGGTTGTAATTGTAGCTGAGGGAATAGGTGGAGGTTTTACAGGGAGAGGTTTCTTAAAACCCGGGGTAAGAATGCTATAGGATGAAGGAGGAGGAACTTTATGAGTATCGTATTGGGGAATAATAGGAACAGTAGATATTTTCAAAGGAGGAGGTTTGGGAGTATTGAAGCCTGTAGGAATTTGATCAGGAAGTCGGAGATGGACAGTTCCAGAAGACGTTGGGATGGACATCGTTGCCGGAGGAATTTTCGTCGGTGTGGCCACACGAAATGGTCTAGTAGCCTTGCGCACGAAACCGAAGCCTTCTGGAATCCTTGGTGGTGGCGATGGAGACCGGATGCGAAGATTCTGCATTTGAATCGCTGGATTCAAACTTGGATCTTTATAAAAATCCTTTGAGGCAGCCAATTCCTCCAGAGTCCGAATATTCGGAGCATATGGTTCGCCAGTCTTCTCACGCACCAAGGGAACAATGTCCGTGATAGAATGGAAGCCGTGGGAGTCTCCGGGGCATGAGATCTCCATTGTTGTAGTTAACGACGGAATCTCTTCGGCTCCTCGAGGTTCGTCATCTTGGGAAGGTGGGAAGACTAATTTAGGACTAGGAATAGTGGATAGAAGTTTAGGAGGGGGTCTAGCAGGAGATCGGAGCAATAACTCTTCGACGTCATCTGGAATCGGGAAGCTGATGGGAGAACCGATGTCCAGGAGCTCTTCAATCTCTTCAATCAGTATGTTGTTATTGACGTCAGCCATATCTGAGAAGTAGTATAATTATTGTAGTATCATAGTGAATAAATTAGATAGACTCTCAACTGTATCAAGTTTCTTCATGGTATGAGTCTCGGGATTACTAGGATCATATCTTACAGGTTTTCTAGTAACCCGAGACGAAGAACGGGAAACAGTTGATAACTTTGAAGAAGTGCTATCTGCACTTGAATCATGAGACGTAGTTTGTACAGGAATTGTAACAAGAGGGACACTTTGAGGTTGCGGGATTCTACTAGTGCCAGTAATAGGAGGAGAATTATTAGTTATTGTAATATTACTATTTTCAGGAATAGTATCAGGAGTTATATTGCATGGAGAAATTTGTATTGGAGGAGTATTATTACTAGGCGTCTCTGTATTTACTTCGACTACTGTATCATCAGAGGAGGACTGTGAAGAATCGGATATGAATTCTTGATAGTCCCTTGTGTACTTAACTGTATTAAACCAGTCTTTATTTAAGTGAGTGTCTGCATCAAACTTAGGAGAAGTGTAATTAGGATCTTTCTCAACAGGAGTTTGAGAAATGGGAGGTGTACTTTCATAAACGTTAGGGGAAGGATTCTCAACAGGATTAATAGGCGGGATATCAGGATTAAGTCCTTCAATCTCTGGGGATAACTCAAATTCTGGATCTCTATATACCTCATTGACTAAGTCTACGTGTTGACCAATAATTTCGGGATGGTACTTAGACAAATGATGAACATGAAAAACTCTGCCTATGTTATTGGCAAGGCTGTTTTCCAAGTCAATGAGATAAGTTAGAGGTCCCAGTTTATCCATAATTCTGTAAGGGCCATCCCACTTGAGTTTGAAACGAGCTTTTGCTCCAACTAGTCGTTCTCGGCTTTTTACAAGGACTAGTTCGCCTATATTAAACTCTAAGTGTGGATGGCTCTTGTCGTACTCTAACTTATTGCTAAGTTGGTAACGACAAGTGTTCTCATTAGCTTGTACCCTGTCCTTAAGTAATTGGAACCGTCTATCCATTGCGGAAAGATGTTCATTATTGACTGGGTACTTGGATGTAGTAGCTAATGAGGGATCCATACCATACAAAAGACGGAAAGGGGAGAATCCTGTTGTGGAGTGTTGGGAAATATTGTAGCTTTTGGCTACAATAGGAACTTGTATGTCCCAATCCATACCAGACTTCTGTGTTGACTTGGACAACATGTTCTTAAAAACATCATTAGGACGTTCGGCATAAGTATTTGATGCGGGGTGATAGGGAGCTACATGCTTGAGAGTTATTCCTTTATCTGAACAGAAATTCAGGAAATCTGTTGAGGTAAATGAACCAGCATTGTCACATATAATCTTCTTACAGTGATCGTATCGGGTGAAATACTTGCCTAAGTTAATAATGACTGTATCTGAAGTCATATCCGAAGTAGGGATAGCTTCAATCCATCTGGTAGCGAGATCAACAATAGTTAATAAATATCTATTGTGTCTTCGTGTAATGGGGAGTTCTACAATAAAGTCAATAGCTATGGTATGGAATGGTTCGAGTGGAGTTAAATTCGTCTGTAACGGCCCTGCCTTCGCGACATGTGGTACGTTCTGGAATTGACATGTCTGGCAGGCCTGACAGAAACGACGAACATCCTTATACATTCCATACCAATAGAATCGAGAGCGTATAGCAAAGTATGTCTTATGAAATGACAAATGAGATAAATCATTTTCATGAACATCCGTGAAAATCTTATGCCTAAGACACTCAGGAATTACGAGTAACCAAAGAGGACCAGTTTCATTATAATTAGCATAATAGAGAATATTGTTAATAATGGCGTAATCCTTTGAAAACTTATGAGGAACATCAGGACTTTCAGTTTCATTATATTTAATGGAATCAATAATTGATTTTAACTTATCATCCTGTCTCTGGATTTGTTCAAAGGTTTGCTTCTTAGCATTAACCACATATGAAAATAAAGGTTCATGGGACTCTATTTCTTTGGTATCTTGTAGTTCAGGGTCTGACGTAGGATTAACATTGACGGCTCGTATATGCTCTTGATGCTCAGCTTGTTCTAGTATGGGACGGGAGAGGGCATCAGCGAGTAAATTCTTATGTCCCGGAATATGGGCAATCGTAAAATTGTAAGGGTACAGGCTAGTAGCCCATCTAGCCAATTTTCCCTTAGGATCGCGTACTTTGAGCAACCATTGAAGGGAAGCGTGGTCAGTTAGGACGCGAAATTGCTTTCCATGCAGGTAATGATGGAAGTGTTCAATACTTTTGACAATCGACCATGCCTCCTTGTGAGTGATCGACCACCTACTTTGTGTTTTATCAAAAGATTTAGAGTAATAAGCTATGATTCCTACTTCATTGTTTATAGTTTGAAGTAATGCGGAACCTATAGCTTCTTGACTACTATCCACATATAAATCTAACTGACCATCGGGATGTGGGAACATAAGAATAGGAGCTGACGTGATAGCTAATTTTAAGTTCTCAAAGGATTCCTGTTCGACATGAGTCCAAACAAATTTAATTCCATTTTCGGTTAGGCGAAATAAAGGTTTTGCTAAAAATGACATATCTTTAATATGTCGACGGAAGAATCCAATGATACCCAAAATACGGCGAATCTGTTTAACATTCTTAGGTGGTTTTAAATCCAAGATAGCCTGAATACGGTCTTGTTTAATACGTATGCCATCTTTGGAAATAACATGACCTAAGAAGTCTAGCTCCTCAAAACCAAATGAACATTTCCTTGGTTGCAGTTTGTAGTTTCTCTGGGCGCACCTAGCTAGGAAATTATCAAGTCTATCTAGCATCTCTTCAAATGTGCGACCAAAGAATCCTGCATCATCAACGTAACTAGCTAACCAAGGATAATGGACCTTTGGAAAGATCTGCCTAAATGCGTGCTGAAAGCAAGGACCTGAGTTTTTCCAGCCAAATGGAGCTCTCGTAGGCCTTAACAATTCGTCGTTAGTGACGATAGCCAATACATCGCGAGAGTCTTCCTCGATCTCAACTTGACGGAAAGCGTCCCTACCATCAGCAGTGCAGAAAAAGGCAGCGCCAGCAAAAGAATCTAGTTGTTCTTGTAAATTGTCAGCAGGGAATGGAAAGAATTGACATTTTAAATTGACCTTTCGTAGGTCATATACAACTCTAGGGGGTCCATTCTTACGGGGAACAACTAATACGGGGGAACTATATGGTCCAGTGCAAGGTTCTAACCAGCCTAACTTTTTCTCTCGCTCAACATGGTCTCGAATAACTTGTTTGTTGAGTGGAGAATTTCGGTAAGGGGTAGACTGTACTGGACTATCATCGATTAATTCGACTTTACAAGAAATATTACGACCATTGTCATCTGTAATTATACCTATGTCCTCATCCTTCCAAGAAAAAGCAGTGGGATGTTTTCTTATTATGTGTATAATACTATCCCTCTGTTGCTGGGTTAGAGAAGGACCTAGATTAAATTGTGCAATTTGATCGTCTGTTAAATGGGGTACATGTACTCTACTAATGTTACGAAGGTTCACATTGTTTTGCTCGAGGGGTTCACAATTAGCTATGTGACTGCAAGGTTTCAGTGTTATAGGCTCATTACTAAGATTTGAAACATAAATAAATCCTTGACCATGAATAGCATTAACAATACTAGAAGTCTGAATTAACCCATCTGTATAGAATAAGTATTTATTAGCCCATACCACTGTGTCTCCAGTATACTGTGTATTAAAGAAAATCTTTATACGTCGAGCCCCTTGTGGTGGAATCTGGTAGGGTCGATTGGTTCTACAACGTGTAGGGAAACGAGGAAGAGGGGCTGAACCAGGTTTTTGGGCCTTCAAGGTTTTAAAGACATGCATTGTGTCTGTACTCATAGATTGTGAGGAAACATGCGATTTAATAGTGCAAGAGGATTTTGTACTAGATGGAGCTTTAACAAAGAATTTAGACTGTGATTTACAAGTAGGGGTAGTAACATGGGAAATAGATTTTAAACATTGAAAAATATTCTTAGGTAAATACACAGTACCCTTATAGCAATCAATGTGAGCCTTAATACTTCGTAAAATATCTAGACCGATGACCATTTCAGAAGAAAGATTATCAAGGATATAGAATATCCATTCATAATGTCCGGCGCTCCGCGCGGAAACCCGTATTTTGATATAATGGTAAATAACTATACTTGAATGAGGTTTATCTACGGAGAGGGTAACATAGATAGGTTTAGAACAATCATGTAGAGTATAAGAGGAAGGAATCTTCTCTAATAAGGAGGGGTGAATACAGGAAATGGATGCGCCTGTATCAACAAGCGCAGTGAGTTTGTAGGGGTTCTTCCCTAAAATAGAAATATCCCATAATAAATCTGTTTTATTGTTTAGTGCTCTAAGGGGACCAATACAATAATTAGGTAATAACTCTGATTTTAGAGTTGACAGGAGTTGAGTCTTAATACTAGAAGGATTATGTGAAACTGAAGAAGGGTTATTTATTGACAATATAGAAAATCTATTAGAAGTAGAAATATCTGAGATTATAGATTGATTATCTATAGCAATAGTAGGTTTAGAAAACTTAGTAGATTTCTGTTTAGGTGTCACCTCCCGCAAGGGACACCTTAACAGTTTTCCGGAGGGGTAATAGAGATCTTAGGGGCAGGTCTTTCAGGTAAAGGGATCCCCTGAGCCTTCATTAGTTTCCAGCATCTGTGGACTCTATGATTTTCCCGCTTGCATTCATAGCATAGGGGTTTACCGTTCGAGGATACACACGCAGCCTTATGTTCAGCGGAGTAATTGGGGATAACTAATTTCTTAGTTGATCCCATAGCTCGAACCGAAGACTGAGTGTGGTTGTTCATGGAAGATGACATAGAGGGGGTTTGTCGCGCTAAATGGGGATTAACGTGCACATGACGAGTAAGGTTAGAAAAGAAACTGTCTATAGTTGTGCACCCTGATGTTACGTGTGCTCGTAGATTTTCAGGGAGCCCACGTAACAAATTCGTGACCTTATCGTACTCCGTCATGTGCGCGTTAATTCGAGACATGCAATCGACTACGTTAGCTACGTATGCCATTGGATCATCACCGAAGTTGTACTTTAAACTTTTGAGTTCTGCGGCTGCTCGCTCTTTAATATTGTCAGCAGAGAAAAAATTAGAAATGGCGGTGATGAGCAATTGCCATGCGTAGTTCCCGTAATTAGGGATGTCTTGAGTTGGGGCCCGTGCGGCAAGATTGATATACTGGGTTTTGTGGGATTTCCACCAAACTGCGGGAGTACCGGATAAAAAACGGTCTAAATTGTTGACCTTCCATTGGTCATCGAGGCCGTAATTTGTGCATTCAGCATTGAATTGCACAAGCCAATCCCTGACATTACTACTACCATCATACTTCCGAAATGTTTGAAGCATGTGATACATGCGAGAGGGATCATTAACGGGGGCAGCGTTATTGGGAATGGGATTTGCCGTAAAATACTGCGCAATCGCAGCGGCGATCTGATTGATCTGATCCTGATCCATCTCGAAGGACCAAAAACAATTTAATTCGTTAAGTGTTATATACAAGGGAAATGATGCTCTAAACCATTACGGGTAACGTAGGTAGTGAATATGGGGCGAGTCTGGTACAGAAAATAAGTATGGAAAATTACGGTATCAATTGATGACTCGTAATGAAAAATGTAAGTTGAATGATTATTTAATCGACCTGAGATTATTGATCGGGAAGTGGGGCGGAAATTACAACAGTGGGGGTATTTTCGGATAACGGTATCAAAATCAAGAAACATGAGGTGCTTGTTGTGAGAGGGTTTGGAATTGTTTGGCGACTGACACACTCTTAAATAAATTTGAAAAGATATTAATAATTAATTCAAATACGAGATAACCCTAATGAAATTAAATTGCCGGAAAAGATCGGCGCCTTATATGTGAGGGTGCATAAGTTTAATTCAAAGGGTTATTAAAAATGGATACGTTTAATTTAATTTGATTGATCAAAATAAACTTGAATTTAATTAATTTAATTAATTGGAGTGGTAGAGCAAAATGAAAATGAACTTTGGATTTAATTATTTAATTTATTGGAGTGGTAGAGCAAGGGTTGTTGTAATTTAAATTTCACAAAAGGGGTTCTCAAAATTATCGGGAGTAGGTAGAGCAAAATTCAAACTGGCATAGTAACAGGTTGGGGACTTAGGAAATAATCCAGCGCTCCGCGCGGAAATATGTGCATTGCCCGGAAATACTTAATTTTTATTTATAATAATTTAGCCTGAGCTATTGCTCGGAAAACTACTCTTTTATAAAAATTTCCCAGGGCAAATGCACATCTAATATTTTTAGGGAAGAGGGTAGGCAAAAATAATTAGGGTAGGGTAGATGCCCACGCCTGCCAGACCCGGCTTTTTACTAAATAAAAAATAAAAATCCCAAAATATTTCAAAAAACTTACTTAAAGGTCCCAAAAAATCACCTTATGTAGCACGGGAAGGTCCTAATAAAAATTATCCCAAAACCAAAAACAATTTCAAAAAAAAACTTTCAAAATTTTAAATTTTAATTTTAAGACAAAAAAAAATCACAACTGCAATAAATAATGCCAAAGAAACCAAGCTGCCAAGTTTTTAAACTTGGCGCTGGATGGTCTGGGTAGGCAGGGATTGGTGGTTAGGTTTGGGTTAAGGTCTGGTGGTTTAGGAAGCGGGAAGAGGTATAAATTACCTAAGAAAAACCGTCCTTTCGGTCGGAAATCCAGGAGAGTTCTCCGGAAGCAAGACCCAGAGGTGAAGACCTCGGAACCAACCGCTAAGGCAGTGGATTACTGAATGTCCTTTCTGTGGAAATCCCTTCCCCTTTTATACTTTTTAAGGGTCCAGGATTTCCACAGGAGGAACATAAGGTGAGTATTTTACATTTATTTTATTTTTAGCTTCTAAGTAGGTTAGGATTAGGTTAAGGTAAGAACTGAGAAAATGTAAACAATGAGTTTACATTTTCTCCCTAATCCTTTTATTTTAATTTTTTATTTCAGGACTGGGGGAAAGTTGCAGGAGTCCTCAATATCATCAGGGGAAAGTGTGTTTGTGTGAAAGTGACAGTGAAAGTGACGGTTTTTTTTGTCAGTTTCCACACTGACACTAAAGAATCCCTTGAAGTAATTCTACGTGCTGTTGTATGATACATAAAGTTTTTTCATTGCACTATAAGGACACCATTCTTGTAATTCCATTAGAAATAATCGCATTTTGAAATGCAGTCCTAAAACACTGGAACTTTGAACAAATCCTCAATTAATGAATTCGTGGTAGTTAAAATGTCTAACAAATTGTTACAATTATTTTTGGCAATAATTGCTTACTTTACATTATTTGGAATATTTTGAAAGTGATTTCTTCTTGAGATTCCCAAACTTCGAACGAATTCTTGAGATGTTTAATATCCATATTCAATACGTAAACCTTTCACTTGCCTTTCACTCAACATGATAATTTTTACCACATAATTCCTCAACAGCTCCAGTCATTCCTTCGGATGTTTTAGCAGGTAATAGCAATTTGAATGCTTTTATAGAACGTTTTTATTCAGACTATTAACTGAAATTTTTTCCGTCTCAGATATTGAACGATTCAAAAAACAAGTGTGATTTGAATGATTTTTGACCCCTATTTTTAAAAAATGTTTTATTCCATACACAATATAGTTTTTATTAATTAGATGCTTAATTGAGGAACGACGACATTTTAAAATAATTTTTTAAATATTTAAGTTTTCTACATGAAAAGGATTTCCAACTGACTAATTGTTGTAATTTAAATAAGGTTTTAATAGACACTCAATTCTTTTGTGATTAAAGGATGAAGTTAAACAGTAACATTTATTTCAGAATTTATTCAGCTGGTTAATTTGAAATGTTTTACAAATGTAATTAAAATTGTAGGCCGGAGACGTCGACGAAACGGAGTAACTATCATTAAGACGACAGGCTTCCCGAGCGCCCTCTGGCACTGTACATCAGCCAATCAGAAGATCAGCAGCTTCGCGGAATTTTACTGGCCCAATTGGCATTAAGCACTTCAGCAAAAATAGAAGAACTGCAATTCCTCGCCTTGTTGCCTCAAAATTCTTCTTTACAAATTATTCTCTCTTACAATTATTGATGTGTGTAATTGCTCAGAAGAGTTAATTGAAATCCTAGTCTCCATGCTCTGCTATAAGCATTGCGCATAAAAATTGATTCAACAGTAATTTTTCATGTATCACTTGTATCTTAAAATTATTTTATGAGGGTATGTTTATATAATTTGTTTTCATGTACATATGTTGAAATCCAAGAATTAATTCAAATAGGAATTGATTCTGCACCGGTTGATCTGATTCTGCTCGGGAAACAAACGATGTAAATGCTCTGGAGTAAGAACGTGCTGGAAATGGACTTCCGTATTTGAATTTACGTTTCAGGCTTCCAGTAAAACCTCTCTGTAGTGATCGTCACAACATGGATTATTATTACTGCTTTAATATGTATGTATATGCTTTAAAGAGACTGCTTACCATTCAAACTATACGCTAAAATAATATGCCCATTTAATAGCATCGCTATTGCATTACATTTCACATTTAGAAAATTTTGTCACCCCTAGGTTTTCCTGTGTAATTTTTCCATATTCTCAAATGGTCTAAATTCAGATGTTATCAAGTAGGTTCATTGGGTACAAACCGTCTATGCATTGTAATGAAACTCGTAGAACGTATTCCTTTTCAAAGCGAATGCAATCACAGGAGTTATAACTGAGGAAAATTCTAATGCACTTTAACATTCCTTGATGTTCTGTATAGCATTCACTGACCTGTTCCCGTCCTCTATCCCATACGTGCAGGAAACCCTGACCTGTTGTAAATGTGTATACTTATTATAAATACTTCAGGTCAGGCTTTATCAAGTCAATTTGGTTGTCAATAGTTCCGAGAGTCAATTATCCCAAGCTAAAGTCTGTGTATCTTCCTCTCAGCAATACCGAAGATTTCTTAGCTTTTTTTCTAAAGATCCAGTAATTCAGCTCCAGTTAGGATTTAGAATTCGACTGGAATAGTTCAATTGTAGCTTCAGTTAGGTTTATTTTTGAACCAAGGGTACACAATAGGAACAGTATCTTTGCTGCTTTTATTTTCAAAGTTAAATTTTCAGTAGCAATCAGCCGAAATGCAACTCAGTAGCTTTGTTGTGGGCTGCTTCGCTGTAATTGTGCATGCTACATCTGGAGAACTGACTCCGGGAAGGATCCAGGCCCCACATGTCAAACGAGAAAGTGTCAGCTATGTTCGAAGTCCTACTGCCTTGGACCAAGACAGATCAGGAATCCAGATGGACAAACTTCAGCCAGGTATACCTATAGTTATTAAATTATTGTTAATTTGGAAATACTCTTTTTGTTTTTGTACAAGTTTTGTTGTCTAGGTTGTAGATTTATAAACTGGTTTCGTATAGTATTTAATTTAGGAGAGTAAATGAGTAAGGAGTAGAATATCCTTAAAGATTCACTTCGAAAGAAGTTTTTGTTATAAAGGAGTTTAATCTCTCTCACCCTCCACTCATGTATTACGTAAAAACCGATTATGACGGGTAGTTTTTTTTAAATACCAAAATACGCTGTCCCATTGGAATCCCTTGTAACAAGGTTGTACTTTACATACCTAGGTGTGTACATTATTTGAATAGTTACTTGTACCTCAGTGCCCCATCTCCAGAAACAAGATTTGGTTAGTGTTCCTAGCTTTAGTTTTCGAAACTCAACTTATAAACAGAAGTTAAAGGTACTCCAAAATTTTTGAGCTACGTCAATGTTAATAATGACTACGCTTATACATACATATGTAATTACATATACATAATTAGATCTTACAGAAACATGTGTTTTTCCCAGTTGCGGATTATCATGTCACGGGGAGCAATAAGTATGGTTATGAATGTGAATGAATGAGTTAAGGATAATCTCGCTCATGTCTCAAAGTGCCCTAAATGCACTATAGCTATGTATAATACTACGTACCTATGCAAGTTTAGTCTGGTGCTCTTCTGCTGTGTGTCTTAAATTGGCAGATTTAAAATTAATTTTGTCCTTTGTTTTCTATCCAGGTCGATATGTTCGCCAGATGACATTCGAGAGTAAGTTTGCTTTTTTGACCACTAGTTGTAATTCATTTCTTTTGTATTATCGCAAGCTGATTTCGTGTTAGTCCAATGTGCATCCCCAACCTACTTCAGTGTGCTTTTCATACAAATGTCGTCCCTTGAAAAACATGTTTCATTTACTGATTGTTAATCCCTGTATCTTCGAACACTTCAATGCTCTTGTTATCCTTAAATTCAGGTGGAATTACACTGCCATTTTGTGAGAGCTCCTATGGATACACTGTAACTGCAAGGTTATAGTCTGCCCGGGGCAGTCCAACTGTATGTAAAGCAACTGCATCATTGAGTTCTTTATTTTGTTCATTCTCGCATTTGCATACACGAACAGTAAAAGCTATTTTTCTAAAGCGTGGTGATTTTGAGATGTCTTTCGAGCTCCAATTTGCATTTCAAAAGGAAGGTTGCCTTCAAGAAATAACAATAGCATTTAAAATTATTTTTCAGTACCAAGTAATTTCAATATGCACATAGTGACTGGATGAATGTAAATTTCAATGAAATTATTTATTCAAAGATCAATTAGGTGTTTTACTGGGACTATGGTGTGCATATCCTTAAATACAATATATACAACACAGT
This sequence comes from Allacma fusca, assembly GCA_947179485.1. Lineage (NCBI taxonomy): Eukaryota > Metazoa > Arthropoda > Collembola > Symphypleona > Sminthuridae > Allacma > Allacma fusca. The sequence continues at coordinate 37,605,357 of OX359245.1, forward strand.
ATATAATTACTGTTATGATGTCTGTGCATATTTTCCTTGCATTTTAATGGCACAATTTCCTTGCTAGCCTGGATTCACGATTTTAAATCAGAGAACGTTAGCAATCTGTATTGGTTCACTTGTAATCCACAGTTGAATTTGAAATAATTGGTCAAATCCATTAGAAATAATTTTCACTTTTTGAAATCCATTTCTAACACCGGAACATTGAAAAAATCCTCAATTAAAGTATTCGTTGCAATCAAAATGCCTAGAAAGTTATTTCAATTATTTTTTTGCAATTTGTTGTGAATATTTTGAAAACGATTTTTTCTTGAAATTCCCAAATAAGACTTTAATATCCGTAATCACTACGTCTAACTTTCACTTGCCTTTCACTCAGCACTCCAGCCAATTGTTAAGAAACTTTCATAAGTTTTTCATGAATTGTCTCTCGAGCTTTATACGTATAATTGGGCAAAAGAAGGATTCACAATAGCAAAGCATGTTTCAATACTAGATATTTTCTCGGGCAATAGAGTTGTGTATACAAAATCTGTATGTAATGAACGACACGTAGTTTGGAATCCTAATTATAATCTGACAATGAGCAGGATTAAAATACTGGTGAGCATGAACAGAATCAGTTTGATAATCCCTCCATGAAGATTTCCCAACGCCCCAGCTCTTGCATTACGAGGCGAACCCCAATGAGCTTAAAATTGTAAAATTAAAATTTTCTTATACATGATAAACATTGGATTGACTCAAGTCATTCATGCGTCGTACAGAAATTTCTCAATGTATTCATTTAACTTTAATGCCACTCTTTTTTTTTGCAGTGACTGGGTTTGCCATAATGGACTTAAGTAAGAAATAAAACGGCATAGAAATTAGCGTCGTAACCCTGCCTTCCTTTCTTAACCTAATCTTGATCCTTTTGTGTCATTATTCCGTCTGAGTATAATCTTCCATTAATTGAATTCAATTCAAAACTTGCGAAACAATTTAATATCGACTCCCAATAATTTCTTCAAGCATATTAAAGTTTGAAAATGTTTTTTAAATTCCACTTATCGTTTTATTAACCTCAAGGTTCCAACCAGACCAATAATTTTATATTAGTACGTAGCAGTGACTTGAAGGACTCAAGTGAATCATATTTCCACAAAATTTGCTTAACAATCAATACATGCATTTATTGCATTTTCACGCCACTTATTTTGTTTTTGCAGTTGCGCAGCTTAAAGCGAATGGACTATATGGTAAGCAGTGAAGAGAGATTTTGGAGCTGAAAATGTAAGTAACGCTACACTCAAGCTCCCAAAGGCTCGGTTTTGTTTAATTTTTCATTAAGCATTTTTATTCATTGAATTTACCCAATCTCTTTTGATAGTAATTCTCTATTGACGTCATTCCTCTAGTAAATCAAAGTTTTCTTGTACCAAATTCTAGAATAATTTTTGTCTGCTTAGATTCAAATTTCCAGCAATGTCACGGATTTGAATCTCTGGTGTTTCCGGTAAATGAGGACATGACGTCTTTAAGCTGTAGTTTTTTTTGTTTTAGTGTAGGCCTTTTAGTCACTAGTTACGTCGATTGGCCGTTGCTTTCCAACAGTCCGAGCTGTAAAAGTCGTGCTCCTGATTGTCGTGTCAGTCTCAGAATATTATTGTTCACACGTTCCATATTTAATATATAATTATATCTATTTAATTAGATGCACATAAATAGTTATGCATTCATTTCGGAAAGCCAATCCTGAACTGTCTGCACCCAAGAGGGTTCTGATTTTCGTAAATATCCTTGTGACGTCATTTTTGCTTTTTCTTACCAGGGAAGACGCTGATTATTCCCAATGGGAATCCCGGCTGAAATAAAAATCCAAGTTGATCAAGAAAGGGAATAAATTTGAAAACCCCTGCTAACAAAATGACTGTCCCTTTCAATTCTAAAATTTCGCTCTAAACGTTTCCCCATGCGAAGAATCTTCCTTCGTGAAATCCGAATCCCGGATACCCCGAAATTTTATGTAGCCCTACTTGAAGGATTTCACGAAAAGTAAGAGGAGAATTTCAGTCATTTTATTCCACTGTTGCTTTGATATAGCTGGGATTTATACCGTGACCCACAAGGGATGCATAATTGCAACAGACAAGTCATTAATATTCAGCACGAGATTTTTGAACGCGTATTTCCCGGATTCCCGCTGAAATAGTAGGAATTGTTAATCGACTTCTGATAAAGCCAATTATTGAAATTGAAAATGCTATTTCTAATTTTCATTCTTGGTTGAAGTTGCATTTCGCTTGCAGCCAAGTTGTATGGTATTGTGAAATTTGTAAACGTGACAGTTTCTGGACATACTAAAATCAACTTAACTTTCAAAACATGCAATAATGAATCACTTTAATTATGTAACTTCAAGGTCACTTACTTTGTTTTTCCAGATCATGCTGCCGCTCTAAGTCATCTGGGTAAGCAATATAACTAAACTTTGGCAATGAACCATGTAGGGTTGCATAACTTCCTATTCTGTTGTATCAATATTTGAAGTGTAATCCATGCTCTGAATTTTACTTAAAAAACCTCAAATAATCCGAGGTTGATGGGCAAATGGCCATCGTATTGGTTATGAAACTATGTATTTCCGTTCAAATTAATCTTCCTCCGAACATATTACTCAGTTAAGTTCCGCATGCAGGAGGTTGTCCTTCATCTTCTTTCGTAATATTTTATGTCCTAGTTAATTACAAATTCTTACATGTGTCACATACTTTAAATCCCATCTCCGTTAAGTGGCTGGAGAAAAGTTTCAGTGGTCTAATCCCAAAAAATAACACTCAAATCCAATTTTAGAAATGTGCAATATTTTATTATTTAAAGCAACAAGTTTGTTATTATCTACTTGCACTAATTGTAAGATGTATTTCGGAAATTCTGGAACTTTTATAAATTCTTGAATTTGAATATTGACTTATTGCTAGTTGAAATTCTCTATCAATATATCTTTACGAACAGTTATAAACTCATGTTTTCACTCCTTCTTTAACGTAACATGGAAAAAAAACTATTTCAGATTTTGTCTATTAACATTTTCCCATGCCATCGTGTCCCAGTCTGAAATGTAAGGCTAGAAAAATCGAGATTTAATTACTTTATGGGCCCCCATTAGTTTCCAACAGACACAATTGTCAACTCAAAAACATTTACACAAATGTAACATAATTAAAGGGTGTAAGAAATCTGATGAAAAGTGTTCAACAAATTTATGTGCTGTTTTTGTGTTGCAGATGACCCAATAGACCTGCGTAAGTCTTTTTAAATTACTCGTTCTGAGAATGTTTTTGCTCATGATTTTTTTCTAGTTGATACTTTCGATATTCTCTAAAAATCCCATTGTTCTTAGCTCCTATAAATTTTTGTACCTGGAAAAGTTTTCAAATCCCTGATACATTTGTACTAACTCCCTTTAGAAATTAGCTGTAAAATTTAAAAATTGAACCGACGGTCCTAATACTAATATATTATAAAAATTAAATACAATGCATATTATGAATGAAAATGTCAATAATTAAAATCTGAATGCCATTTATTGTACACATTTCCTCAACAGGTCCACTCAATCCTTCGGAGGATTTAACAGGTAAAATCAATTTGACTGCTTTTATAGCACTTGACTATTTTATTCAGAATACTAGCTATGATTTTTACCCTCTCAGATGTTGAATGATTCAAAAAACAAGTGTAATTTTATTTATTAGTTAAAGACGCGAAGTGAATTCGCAGCAACGTTGCGAGCTGTGACTCTTCGTCAGGCAAATGATATAAGTACTAGTATTAACATTCAATGCATTGCATATTACAATCAATAAAAATAAAAAATTTAAATTAATGATTTATCAATTTAAAAAAATATGACAATTCTTAAGCTTTAGCCATTTAACAAATATTTTTGCCTAATATAACCACGGGATTGCCACACCTGTCAAAATTATCGCCTGAGGCTTCCATATTTCTTCAATATGCAAATTTGATGTTTAGTCCAAGCAATGCAATAGATTTGAAGCAATGAATCATTCGGTTTGAAATCTTACTTAATCGTCTCTTGATGCGTGATCCATTAGGATTAAGTTAAATAGCAATACAAATCCAGAATTCATCCATTTTGTTATCTTGAAAAACTTAAAAAATTTAATTAAACTTGCAGGTCGGAGACGTCGACGAACGAAATCAATCCCAGGGAGACGACAGGCTTCCCGAACTCCCTCTGGCACTGTACGTCAGCCAATCAGAAGATCAGCAACTCCTCGGAATCTCCTTGGCATATAGGACGAGCATTTCAGCCAAAACAGAGAACTTTAATTCCTGGCCTTGGTCTACAGTTCCTCAAAATTCTTCAAAAATTTATTGCCTGTTAATTATATGTGTAGTTATAACTCGAAGTTAATTCGAATCCTAGTCTCAATATTCTATACTATAAGTATTGCACATAAAAATTTGATTTACCAGAAACTTTGTATCATTACATCACTTGTATCGTAAAATTGCTTTTTGAGATTAGATTTAGATAGAGGGTTGTATGTAATTATTCGCAAGTAAAATAATTATATTTGGCTAAATTTTATTTAAAAAAGAAATTCATGCTATTGCTCAAAATTTGTTCTAATTATTTGAAATAAAAACCATTGCTTCAGGCATTATTCGTTAATTACAAAATTCATATTCTTGTTTGTTTAGTAATTTGAATAGGTATTTCAAATTGTAGAAGCATTAGTCAATCCTGGTAGTAACTGCGAGCCACTGTGTGTAAACTATAATATGAATCATTGAGCTCCTGGAAACACGAGACGGAGATTTTAATTAAATGAATCTCGTTTGAAGATTCATATTAGCTTCCACTTAAAGCATAAACTTTGTTGCACTAGCGCTCGAAAGCCGGAGGGGGATAGTAAAACTGAGACAACGAAGAAAGCTTCCAAGGTTTGATATAGCTCGGGTTTTATTTAATTTTTGTTTATAAAAAGTAATGTGTATCTGCTTTAAAGGTACGGCTCACTATTCAAACTGTATGCTAAGAGAGAATGCGTACGTACTATTACTGATATTGCATTAAGGTTGACATTTAGAAAATTTTGTCACTCCAAAAGCTTCCCTGCGTAATGTTATCATTTTCCAGTTGGTTTAAATTCAGGTCATTTCAAGTAGGTCAATGGGTTCAAATATCGTATGCCTTATCCTGAAGATCCGGGAACGTATTACTTTTCAAACCAAATACAAGCACAGGAGCAATAACTGAGGACAATTCCGGAAAAATGAAGAGGTTTCATATTAACTTTTACTTTCCTTGCAGCTTTCAACTGCATTTCAATAATGACCTGTTCCCGTCCTCTATCTCCCACCTGAAGCAAACCCTGACCGATTTTGTATATGAGTACCTACACTTATTATAATTGTTTCAAGTAAGGCCTTATCAAGTTAATTTGGTTGTCAATAGGTACGAGATTCAATACTCCCAAGGTAAACCCTGAGGGTCTTCCTCTCAGCAAAGAGTTGTCAGATTTTTTTCTAAAACTTGTGGATCCAGTAATTCAACTCCAGTTAGGATTTAGAATTCGACTGAAGTAGATCAATTGTAGCGTCAGTTAGGTTTCATTTTGAATCAAGGGTAATGAATAGCAAAGGAATCGTTGCAGCTCTTATTTTTAAAATTAAATTTTCAGTATCAATCATTTAGAATGAAACTCAATAGTTTTATTTTGTCCTGCTTGGCTGTAATTGTGCACGGAACATCTGGAGAATTGATTCCGGGAAGGATCCTGGCTCCTCGTGTCAAACGTGAGAGCGTCCAAAATGTTCAAAGTTCCGCTTCCTTGGACCACGACAGGCCAGGAATCCAACTTCTGCCAGGTATTTTGAATAGCTGATAAATGAAAGCGAATCCCACATGATCTTTAATTCAGAATTTTTTGAGTTGGTACAAGTTTTGTAGGTTGCAAGTTTATAAACTGGATTGATTTAGTATGAACTTTAAAAGAGTAAAAAGAGAGGTTCTACTGCTTACACTCAACCTCCTTAGAGGTTTATAAGAAGGTTTTTGCTATAAAGGAATATAGCACGTTTTATATCTGTTTTACTCTGCGTACGTCATTTCTGGACGTGTATCACGGTGCCCCATCTGTGAAACAAGATTTGGTTGGTGTCCCTAACTTTAGTTTTTCAGACTCACAATCAATTTATAAACAAAACTTAAAAGTATACTCTGAAATTTGTATCTATTTAAGGATAATTTCGCACATGTCTCAATGTGCCCCAAAACAATTAGCTAGTGACAACGCATGCGAATTTAGTCTGGTGCTGTTCTGTTGTGTAACTTAAATTGTCGGGTTTCAAATTAATTGTGTCCTTTGTTTTGTATCCAGCTCGATATGTTCGTCAGGCCGGGTCCGGCAGTAAGTTTGCTTTTTTGTCATCTGCATTTTAAAAGGAGTTCTCCCTGACGAAATGACTATACCATCTGACATTATTTTCCAGTTTCAAGAACATTTCATTCTACATGAATCAGATAATTATAGCGGTGCTTAGTATCCTCCTTAGGATTCCTAGTTATCTATGTTGTAGCGTTCATTGAACAGATTCAAGGGGAAAGTTGACTTACTTATTTCACATATTTACTTTACAAGATTACTAAACATGGATATTCCTAATTGAGCAAAGACTGATGCAATTATTAATCATTGCATTCACAAAAAGTGTACAACACATGGTGTAGGATTCTTAATATTATCTAAGCTCCACTAAAATATTTGAGCATGAGTAGAAGCAGTTCGATAATCCCTTCAAGAAGGGTTTCAAGCCCCCGGCGTTAGCATTGCAAAGCAAAGGTAAATGAGTATAATATTGTTTAATTACTTTTTTCCTACGTGACAGACTTCGGACAGACTGAATTCAATCGTGCATTTAACGGAAATTACTCAATTGTATTCATTAATATTTATGTAATTTACTTTGTTTTTTGCAGATGCACCCCTTTACGAACTTACTGGTGAGTTTAAGGACCAGAACGGCATAGACTTGAAAGCTGTAACGCTGGCTTCCTTTCCATACCTGATCTTGATCCTGTTCTGTCAATAATTGAAGTATAAACTTCCAAGAATTACATTTAATTCAAAGCTTCCGAAATAGTTTAATGTCGATGGAATGTTACCATTCCCAGTGGTTTTTTAATTGATATTTGCAATAGGTTGTTTCTTTTAAAGGTGGAAAGGATTGGAGGAAAAACATTCAAATGGTTTATTTGTTGTTTCTGCGTGGATGATGTGTTGCCAGAACCAGTCCCAGCCCAAAATAAGTTTGTAGTAATTATGTGTAGCTTATACCTTTTTGCTTAGAAATTCTATTCTACAAATCATCTGGTGTTTTTGATATCATCTGAAAATCCTTTTGTTCATGGTTCCCCGATATTTAAATTTTACATAAAGTTTTTAAAAGTTTTCAAATTTCTTATGCATTTTTACTATCTCCCTTTGAAAATTTAGCCTCTCTTTAGCTGCAACATTTTTTCTTCGGAATTGAGTCAATGGTCCTAACAATGATTTATTATAGAAATTATAAAAATAAAGATGCATATCGTATATGAAAATGTTAATTAAAATTTGATTGCCATTTATTTTATTTTTACAGCAGTTCCAAGCGGTGGTTCGGATATCACAGTACCCAATGTTCCCGGGTTGACATCACGTAAGCAATTCAACGGTTTTTGTAGAACTTGAGTATTTTATTTCCACCTTTAGACAAAATTTTCCCCATCTTAGATTTTGAAAGATTCAAAAAGCAAGTGAAATTTTCTAATTTACCCAGGAACTGAGATTTACAGTAGTATGGAAATTCCGGAACTTTCATAAATTCTTGTATTTGAAAATTGACTTATTACTAAATAAAATTCTTTATCATTAAATCCATCAGAATATAATGAAAGTATGTTCATGTGAAACAATTGTGTTTTTACTCCTCTTTCACTTAACATGGGAAAAGTAACTCTTCCTGATATTGTCTACTAACATTTCTCCTGCAATCGTGTCCTAGAGGTAAATGTAAATCCATGAGAAAACACCATTTAAATGCATTACCAACACTGCTTGTTTCTAATCCAGACAGCAGTTGCAGTTGGCTCAAAATCGTTTTCATAATAGTAGCACAATTAAAGGGTTGGAGGAATTGGAGGAAAATATTCAAATGATTTATTTACTATTTCTGTGCATAGCTGAAGCATTGACAGGAGCAGCCCCAGCCCAAAGTAAGTTTTGTATTAATTATGTGTATTGTGACTTGAGATTTTTTGATTGTACGTGGACAAGTTTTCAAATTCCGGCAAGATTTGTGCAAACTGCCATTGAAAATGTAACATCTGTTTAGTTTTATCATTTTCCCCTCGGAATTGAGAAGATAATCCTAATAAGGATTTATTATAAAAATTACAATTTATAATAATGCATACTATGAATGAAAATGTTAATCCACATTTGATTACCATTTATTTTATTTTTACAGCAGTTCCAAGCGGTGGTTCAAATATCTTAGCACCTAATGTTCCGGGTTTGACATCACGTAAGTATTTTTTTCTCCAGCAATTAAAAAGAATGTTTCATTCCATTCCTTTTTTTATTAATTACATTCTTCAGTAAGGAATGCCGATATTTTCAAATCCATTTTTAAACCATTAAGTTTGCTACTTGAAATCAAGCTAAGCATTTCAAATGTTTAACAAAGTAATTAAAATTACTTATAGAACGGAGTCGTCGACGAGCTGAATCTCTCTCAGGGATACGACCGACTTCCCAAACGCCCTCTGGTCCTGCACGTCAGCCAATCAGAAGATCAGCAGCTCCTCGGAATCTCGCTGGCCCATAGAACAGATATTTCAACGAAAATATAGAACTTTAATTCCTCGCCTTGTTCCGCAGTTTCGCAAAATTCTTTACAAATGATTGCCTCTTAATTGTGTGTGTAATTATACAACAGATTTAATTCAAACGCTAGCCTCAATAATCTTCTGTAATCATTGCACATAAAATTGGATTTAACAGACATTGTCCATGTATCGATTATTGTAGATTGTTATTGGAATTGATTTTTGAGATTTGGTTCAGATAAATTCGTGTACGTATTTTGAAGTCAAAAAGTTATATTTGGTCACATTTCATTTGGAAAAAGAATTGATATAATTGTATAAAAGTTGTTGTAGTTAATTATTTGAAATAAAAATCCAGGCTAAAGCATTATTCGTTTTATTGCAAAATTAATATCTGTGTTTTCTTCAATCATGTGAGAGAATTTAATTTACATTACCATAACTCAATCCAAGTTTAAACTGAACCGTTGAATTCATTACATTGAAACAATTACCACCAAATTGCATTAGTTACGTTTCCTTATTTGTCCCAATACGTGAGGTTGCTGGCACTGAAAGGTGTGTAAACAATAATATACATAACTGGGCTTCTGGAAACTGGAGACGGAGATGTTTAATTAAATGCAACTCCAAGAAATATTTTTTCCTTGATCTCATTTGGAGATTCATATCAGCATCCCCTTAATGCATAAACTTTTGCTGCACTATAGCGTTCTGAAGCGTGACAGGGATAGTCAAACTGAGACAACGAAGCAGTGCTCCTCATGGGTACAGGTTTTACCCGGGTGTTTGGATACAGGTTCAGGTACAGGTGCGTATCGGGTACATCCCTTTTGTACCCATCAAATTTGGGTACAGGTTCAGGTTCAGTCTTCGGATACCTGCAAATTCAGGTTCAGGTATTGGTACAGGTACGAAAACCAGTCTTTTGGGTATAAATCCATCAGGTACGGGTACGCACTGAGTAAATATCTAAACCTGAATGTAAAATACCTGAATTTTCAGGTACTTCTCAGTCAGTAATTATTTCCAAGTATTGCATGTAAAGGTGTTGTTGTGCTTTAAACTCATCCTAATTTTTGCCCTTCAAATATGTTACATTCAAATTTATATGTATAAACTCAATCATGAAAATTAATTCCACCAAATAGGAACACGAGGATAATTACCCAGCATTAGCTCGAGTGGCCAGAGATGTTTTAGCAGTTTCGGGAACTGGAGTACCGATAGAGCAAACTTTCTCCTAAAGACGGGGCCAGATCTTCTGACACATAAACGCTTATCAATGAGTGGATATTTTTGTCTCAGAGCTTACAGTATATTTAGGGAGTTTAAAAAAAAATTTCCATTGCAAACGCAATGTCAGGTTGCAAAACATATTTTTAATCGTTTAATTTCGCTTCATCATTAAACGCTTATTGTTAGAGTAAATTATACTGTATTTGCGTTATTGCATTGGACTTACTAGTCATTTATATCGTAGATTTCGATATATGTTGCTTTTTCAACCCTTATGTAATCACTAATAACTGTTGATAATTCCGGTACTTCGTCGTACTTTCGAAGGATAATAATAAAAATAACTAAATTTGTTAAGTCAAAATGTCTTGTTCGCTATTTTAATTTCTCATTTCGTGTTTTGTTTCTGGCAATCATTTAAATTATTGCAATAGGAAATACCCGGGTACATGTTCGTTTTTGGGCACTTTTTGGGTACAGGTATTTTTCAGGTACATGTACTCCTGATTTACTTTGAGTACAGGTACAGGTTCAGGAAAATTGAACCCAGGTATTCAGTTACAGGTACGGGTACAGGTTCAAAAAATTCATGTGCCCGTGATTCAGGTACAGGTTAAGGTCTAGGTTCAACATTTTTGTACCCATGCGGGGCACTATTCTCAATAGGTCCGAGATTCAATTCGCCCAAGCTAAAGCCAGTAAATCTTACTTACAGCAATGCCGAAAAGTTCTGTTTCATTTCTAAGGCTTGTGAATCCTGTAATTCAGCTCCAGTGAGGATTTAGAATTCGACTGGAATAGTTCAATTGTAGCTTCAATTAGGTTTAGTTTTGAATCAAGGTCATAGAATATTGAAGGAATCTTTGCTGCTCTTATTTTCAAAATTACATTTTCTGCAGCAGTCAGTTGAAATGAAACTCAGTAGCTTGGTTTTGACCTGCTTGACTGTAATTGTGAACGGAACATCTGGAAAATTGATTCCGGCAATGATCTAGGCTCCTCATGTCAAACGAGAGGACGTCCACAATGTTCGAAGTCATAAGCCATTGGACCACGCCGGTCCACAAATCCAAACAGGCAGACTTCAGCCGGGTAATTATTGGCCAATCAGTGCTCGGCACGGGTGCGGGTAATACTCGGGTAAACGGGTGCGGGTACGGGTATGGGTACTACCCGGGTACCGATTTTATGTACCCGAAAAATTCCGGGTACTACCCGGGTGCACTTTGGTCGGCTCAAAATTTTGGGTACGGATACGGGTATGGGTTTGGGTACAAAGATTTCAAAATGGGAATATACCCACCGGGTTCGAGTTCGAGCCGAAAAGTGGAATTTACACCGGGTTTTTGTTTTGATTCGAGTCGAGCCCAACTATTTGTTACCGATAGAAACACTATTCCCAAACAAGATGTTCAATATCCATATTCAATATTTAATCCTTTCACTTGCCTTTCACTCAACATGCCAATATTTACCACATATTTCCATAACAGTTCCAGTCAATCCTTCGGATATTTTAGCACGTAAAAGCAATTTGAATGATTTTATAGAACGTTTTTATTCAGATTATTAACTGAAATTTTTTCCGTCTCAGATATTGAACGATACAAAAAACAAGTGTGATTTTAATGATTTTTGACTACTGTTTTAAAAAAATGCTTTATTCCTTACACAATACAGTATTATTAATTAGATGCTTAACTTGAGGAACGACAACATTTTTTAAATCATTTTTTAAATATTTAAGTTTTATGAATTGTATGAAAAGAATTTACAACTGACTAATTGTTGTAATTTAAATAAGGTTTTAATAGACACTCAATTTATTTGTGATTAAAGGATAAAGTTTAACAGTAACATTTATTTCAGAATTTATTCAGCTGGTTAATTTGAAATGTTTTACAAATCTAATTAAAATTTTAGGCCGGAGACGTCGACGAACGGAGTCACTATCATTGAGACGACAGGCTTCCCGAGCGCCCTCTGGCACTGTGCATCAGCCAATTGAAAGATCAGCAGCTCCTCGAAATTTTACTGGACCATTGGGCATTAAGCCCCTCAGCAAAAATAGAAGGACTGCAATTCCTCGCCTTGTTCTACAGTGCCTCAAAATTCTTCTTTACAAATTATTCTCTCTTACAATTATTGATGTGTGTAATTGCTCAGAAGAGTTAATTGAAATCCTAGTCTCCATGCTCTACTATAAGCATTGCGCATAAAAATTGATTCAACAGTAATTCTATATGTATCACTTGTATCTTAAAATTAATTTTTGAGAATAGTTTAGATAATTTGTAACATGTACGTTGAAGTTCAAAATCAATTCAAATAGGAATTGATGTTATTGGCTATAAATTGTTGTAATTAATTATTTGAAATAAAAATCATGGCTCTAGGCATTATTCGAACTATTACAAAATTAATCTCTGTGTTTTCTCAAATAATTTGAAACATTTTAATCTGTAGCAGGATTAGTTAATCCTGGTGACAACTGAACTGTGGGATTCATTGCACTGCAATTGTAAATTGCAACTAAATTATATTAGCTACGTTTCCTTATTTGTCCCGATACCTTGGGGTCGCCGCCACTAAAAGATGTGTAAACAATAACATGCGTCATTTGGGTTGTCACGGCTGTGGCCTAAGTATCGTCCAATAAAACCATTATTATTATTATTAATATGCGTCATTGAGCTTCCGGAAACATGAGACGGAGATTTTTAATTACCTAAATTCATCTCCAAGAAATATTTTCCTTCCATTTGCTTGAAAGTTCATATCAGCTTCCACCTAAGGAATAAACTTTGTTGCACTACCATTCTGAAGCGCGAGGGGATAATAAAACTGAGACAACGAAAAGGTTTCCAAGGTTTGCTATAGCTCGGTTTTTATTTTTGTTTATAAATTCCAATTTGTGATGAGTCCCTTTTCAAAACATGCAAAGGTACATTATATCCATTGCACAATTACTTCATAATCTTCATTTAATAAATAAATGATGAACGGAGAAATTTTTGTAATTAAAAGCACCTTTTTCAAGCAAACCAATTGCCATAATCCTTTATTATTTTAACACTACTTTCAAATAAATTCCATATTTCAAACATATTTGCAATTCCTGTTCGAAGGTTTATACTAGCTTTCACTTAAAGCATAAACTTTGTTGCACTATCGTTCTAAAACCAGAGGGTGATAGTAAAACTGAGACAACGAAGATCCAGGGTTTGATATATATAGCTCGGGGTTTTTTTCAATTCACAAATTCAAGTGACAAAGTCGATATTCAAAATAGGTAAAGGTGCACTATATAGCCATGGTGTACTTATTTACGTGCATATGTGTGGTGTATGTGTGGTGAACAATAAAATCTACAGATACAATTTACATGAGCTGAACCAGTATCCGAACAATCATTTACATTCTGTAAAGCTTCTGAGTTCAACCTGCACCGGTTGATCTGATTCTGCTCGGGAAACAAACGATGTAAATGCTCTGGAGTAAGAACGTGCTGGAAATGGACTTCCGTATTTGAATTTACGTTTCAGGCTTCCAGTAAAACCTCTCTGTAGTGATCGTCACAACATGGATTATTATTACTGCTTTAATATGTATGTATATGCTTTAAAGAGACTGCTTACCATTCAAACTATACGCTAAAATAATATGACCATTTAATAGCATCGCTATTGCATTACATTTCACATTTAGAAATTTTTGTCACCCCTAGGTTTTCCTGTGTAATTTTTCCATATTCTCAAATGGTCTAAATTCAGATGCTATCAAGTAGGTTCATTGGGTACAAACCGTCTATATGCATCGTACTGAAACTCGTAGAACGTATTCCTTTTAAAAACGAATATGTACAAGCACAGGAGTTATAACTGAGGAAAATTCGAATGCACTTTGACATTCCTTGATGTTTTGTATAGTACTTCACAGACCTGTTCCCGTCCTCTATCACATTACGTGCAGGAAACCCTGACCTATGTTGTAAATGTGTGTACTTATTATAAATGCTTCAGGTCAGGCTTTATCAAGTCAATTTGGTTCTCAATAGGTCCGAGATAATATTCTCCTAAGCTAAAGCCTGTAGATCTTACTCACAGAAGTGCCAAAAAGATCTGTTTTATTTCCAAGGCTTGTGGATCTAGTAATTCAGCTCCAGTTAGGATTTAGAATTCGATTGGAGTAGTTCAATTGTAGCTTCAGTTACATTTATTTTCGAATCAAGGGTATAGAATAACAGTAGTATCTTTGCAGCTCTTATTTTCAAAATTGAATTTTCAGTATCAATAAATTGGAATGAATCTCAGTAGCTTTGTCTTGGCCTCCTTGACTGTAATTGTGCACGGAACATCAGGAGAATTGATTCCGGGAAGGATCAAGGCTTCTCGTGTCAAACGTGAGAGCGTCCAAAATGTTCGAAGTCCCAATCCCTTGGAACACGCCGGGCCAGAAATGCAAATGATCAGGCATCAACCAGGTAGTTATTTGCCAAGGGCCTCATAATTCAAAGGACATTCCAAATTACCATTAATTCTGAAGGATTATTTTGAGTTAGTAGAATATTTGAGTCCAGGCTGTTAGTTTATAACTGCTTTGGTTTAAATGGCACTTCAGGAGAGTACATGAGTAAGGAGTAGAATCTCCTGGAAGGTTTATAAGAAAATTGGATTTCAAAATTAATTTTGTCCTTTGTTTTGTATCTAGTTCGATATGTTCGTGACGTCACACTACCCAGTAAGTTTTATTCTTTTACCACTCATTGATGGTTTTTTTATTTTTAAAACCACGAGATAAGTCCTGGTTAATTCGGTGTGTATCTGCAACCTACTTCAGTGCGCCTTTCATACAAATGTCATCCTTATAGAAATCCGTGTAAAACACGGTAAGAATTGTTCATACCTGTGTTTTCGAACACTTTAATATTATCCTTATAGACAACCAGAATTACTAGGGCCAGTTAGTTATTGCTCTTATAGAGATAATTACTGTAACTGCAAGGTTACAGTCTGCGTTTGGCAGTACACCTGTAATTAAGGCAACTGAATAATTGAGTTTCCTATTTTGCTCATTCTTGCATTTGCATACACGAGCCGTGAAAAACTATTTTTCTAAATCTTGGTGATTCTGAGATGTCTTTCGAGCTGCAACTTGCATTTCAAAAGGAATTTTTTCTTCAAGAAATGACTATAGCATTCAAAATTATTTTTCAGTTTCAAGTAATTTCTTTCTGCATGTACATTGTGCCTGGATGAAAGTAAATTTGATTGAAATTATTTATTCAAAAATCAATTAGGTATTTCAGTTGGGCAATTGGTTTAAATATGCATAAGTACAACATATACAAATACAGTACGCTTTTATGATCTGTGTGCCATTACATGTGGGATATAAAGACTCATTGTCAGATTTGTTACTTGTTCATTTTCCAATAACTATGCTATTGAAACTTCAGAAAATGCAAATCTGTGTCTGAAATTTACGCATACACGAAGGTTCATCCAAATCTGCATGATTAAAAAACTGGCACATCTACAAATAGCAAAGAATCCCTTGAAGTAAATCTTTGTGCTTTGAGTTCAGTTTGGTTTACAAGTTTTTTCCCTGCATTTTAATGACACGATTTACTTCCCAGGCCTGAACTCACGATATTAAATCAGAGAACGTTAGCAGTCTGTAATGTGCACTTGTAATCCACAGCTGACTCAAGCCTACTAAGAAACTTTAAGAAGTTGACCAAAAATTGTATTTCGAGCTTTATAAGCATAATTAGGGAAAAGAAGGATTCACAATAGCAAAGCATAACGGAAATTTCTCCGACATTAAAATTGTGTATACAAAATTTGTTTGTAGTGTACAACACGTGGTTTATAGTAATTATTATAATCTGAGCAGGATTAAAATACTATTTAGTATGAGTCGAACAGTTCGATAATCATTCCAAGAAGATTTCCTAACGCCCAGCATTTGCATTACGAGGAGAAGCCAAATGAGTTTAAAATTGTTCAATTAAAATTTTCCTACGTGACAAATACTGGTCTAAATAAAGTTAATCATGCGTCTAACATAAATTACTCAATATATTTACTTAACTTTAATACCACTCTTTTTGTTTGCAGTTACGGATCTAGGTTCAGACAAAGGTAAGCAATAAAACGGCACAGAACGTAACGTTGTGACCCTGACTTTCTTTCCTTACCTCATCTTGTTCCTCGTAATTATTCCGTCTGAGTCATGTCTGAGTATAATCTTCCATTAATTGAATTTAATTCGAAACTTGCTAAACTATTTAATATTGACGGGATATGTTCACTCCCAATCATTTCTTTAAAATATTAATGTTGGAAAATGTCCTTTTTAAATGTCACTTATTGTTTTACTATTCACCTCAAGTTTTAGAAACCAGAGTAATAATAATATATGAAGGACACTTGTGAACCATATGTCGTCGACAGACTCGAGGACAACAACACTCGACCTGCAATAACTAGCGTAGAGTGACAAAGAACAAAATTGTAGAACTGTAGGAAAAGTTACTTTAATTTTTTCCTACTCTGTATGGATAATGAATGGGTGTGTAGAATCCACTAGGTGTTTTGAGAAAATTAGTGTTTAATTTAAGTATTTAACTTCATTTAAGATTTCACAAATTAATTATAAGTTTATACTTCAAACCATTTAAGACAAATATTTCAACTAACAGGGAAAAATAATATATATATTTAAGTCAGCAAAATAAATACTTTGACAAAATTCTAAGTAAAAATGTACTTTCAAAATTATACAAATAATATAAAATAAATAACTTCCAGGAAAAATAATTAGGAAAGTGTGGAGAGATTTAAGAGTCCACCTCGACTCTCCGGCTTTAGGACGATGATTGATTCTATTTTATCAAGTTAATTTCAAAGTGGACCCCAGTAAGTGTCCAAGTCGCATTACAAACGTTCAGCCCTTAACAATAATTATCATTGTCATTACAATATTCACACTTATTATTAGAACTGCATTCCTAGGTAAGCCTTATACCCCAAGGGCTTGAACACCTGGCCCTCAACGAAGTAGCATTGTATTCTCAGAACGTTCCTTCTCTCCAACTCCTCCAGCGTTCCTGGTAATTCCATTGCCGGAGGCTTTGCACAGTGTATTTATAGTTGCACCTTCGCCTTTGCCCGTTGGTGATGCCTTCTCATTGGCTCCTATTACTAACTCTGACATTTTCTCTGTATCTGAGACGGGAATGTCAGCCATGTTTTCATAATTATTACTAGCATTATTTCTGATGGTTTTATTTGCGATCTGTAATGACATGTTCCCCCCCGATGAGGTCACCTCATCCTCACGTGGTTGGAGATCCAGAACGCAAATCTTGGCAATCGGCCTCTTGTAAATTCCCGAAGATGTTTTCAGAGTTACGACCCTTACCACTTCGTCACTTCCAGGATGCACCTCCGTAATGATTCCCTTTGGCCAGCTATTCCTCGGGAGGTTGTAGTCCGCCAGGATGGCCATGTCCCCAACAGCTACCGGTTTGGTCACTTTAAACCATTTACTCTGTCGGTTGAGTACTGGTAAGTACTCTCGTACCCATCTGGACCAAAACATGTCCGCCAAGCGTTGGGCAATCCTCCACTGCTTCCGATGGTAAAACTCATCCTTAGTGAACACTCCTGGAGGCTGGTCTCTCTCTAAAATTGTAGAATGATCAGACTCCAATCCCGATTTTAGTAGAAGAAAATGGTTGGGCATCAGAGCTTCCGTCTCCTCTGGCTCAGATGGGACCTCAGTCAACGGATGTCGGTTGACTATCGCCTCGGCTTCACACAACAGAGTGTGCAATGTCTCTTCCTTCGGAGATGTCTCATGAAGGACTGTCCTCAGGGCACGCTTGATTGAGCCAACCATCCGCTCCCAGGCTCCGCCCATGTGTGGTGAGTACGGAGGTATAAAAGACCACTTAATGCCTTTGGTGGTCAAGAACTCCTGTACCTTATCGACATCCAGCTCTAGCTTTGCCTCTCGAAGCTCCCTCTCAGCACCGCGGAAATTGGTGCCGTTGTCCGACAGTATTTTTGTAGGCTTCCCCCTTCTGGCAATGAAGCGTCTCAGGGCGTTGATGGCGGAGTCAGTGGATAATGATGCTGCCAACTCCCCATGAACTGCCCGCACTGACATACAGGTGAAGAGAGCACCCCAGCGTTTTTCTCTTCGTCTACCTATGGTCACCTCCATAGGTCCGAAAAAATCCAGCCCGGTGTCATTTGTGAGCCAACTGCACATCTGGAAGCCGCCGTCAGCATGAATATTAAAAATATCCTGGATTTGTGTCCTTGCTTCCACGGAACTTTCGAAGCTGTCAAGGTAATTGTCCATGTAGTGCCTCTTCAGGATGGCTTGGACGGCGTCTGGGTACTTTCCCAAGGAATCCCTTGCATTTTCATCCCGTACATATTGAGCCGAGCAGGGAGAGGACTTCGCGCCAAATATCATTGAGGTCATTACAAACTCGTCCGGATGTCGGCTTCGGTCACTACCACGCCAAAGGAAACGTTGAGCTGGTTGGTCCTCCTCACGAATTTTAATTTGAGGGAACATTTCCCTAATGTCTCCCGTGACTGCGACCGGGTAATGCCTAAAATTAAATAAATGGCCTGGTAAAGGCGTTAAAAAATCCGGTCCACTCATTAAGGCATCGTTTAGGGAGATACCACCACTCTTCGCTGCAGCATCAAATACCAGTCTCATCTTGTTGGGCTTGTTTGGGTTGGTCACAGAAAAATGTGGCAGATACCAGAGCTTAGCAGAGTGGGATGACAACTCCTTCACAGTCAACTGTCTCGCATAATTCTTGGCAATAAATTCCTCCATCTTTGCTGAATATTGGAGGGAGAACTCCGGGTCACGGTCCATCTTCCTCTCCGTAATGCCGAGTCGTTTCAGTGCCATACTTCGACTTTCTGGGAGTTGTGGATCCTCATGCTTCCACAAAAGCCCAGTCTCGAACCGCTCGCTCAGTCGTCGTGTAGTTTCCTTGAGAAGTGTCCTGGACCGTAACTCCTCCTTCGACTCCATCCGACAGGAGCCCAACTTAGTTCCAAAGGATTCGAGGGAAAAATAATCCTTTACCATCTTGTGAGTAATGTTGTCAATTGGATCCGTATATGTGATGTTCACATACTCCACGGACCTACTCTGAGTCTTCGGAAGTCGACCATGGATGACCCACCCAAGTTTAGTTTTGGATAGGAAAGGAGCATTAGCTGGACCTTCCAGCATTTTTCTGGGAGCAATCAGTCCATAATTGTCCATTCCAATTAAAAGTTTCGGACTGGCGTCAGAATGGTGGAGTGCGGTGAATTTCCTCAAATGAGCCCACCTCTTCCTGGCTGCAGGTATGTCAATGTGCTGTGGTGGTAGGTTAAGTTCTCGAATCGTCTTGGCATCTTCAATTGTATAAAAAGAGCTATCATCACAACGACCAATATAAAAATTTACTCGCCTGGACTTTGGGTCTTGATGTGCAATATTGTGAGCCCATTGCATGTCCAAAGGGTCAAGCCTGCCCTCGAGTCCTAGTTGCAACGCCAGCTCCTGGTCCACCAGAGTACATGTTGAGCCGGTGTCGAATAAGGCGTTGACAATTTCTTCACCACCCGGGCCTTTAACTCTAACCGGAGCTACTTTCAGGAGGACAGTATATTTGGAGGAACTGCTCCGGAGGGACGATACAACCTCCTTCTTCTCGGACTTAACCAACTTGCTTGTGTCAAACGGCTTAGGTTCAGGTGGCGATGGTTCCGGAGTCTCCGGTGACTTCGGCTTTACTTTGTGAAGTAAGGGGTTGTGAGGCAACTTGCAACCACTCTTACCACAATCACGTTTGGTTGGGCAGTCCTTGGTACTGTGACCTTTCTTGAGGCAGCCGAAACAGAGATGGAGCTCCACGATCTTTTTCCATCGGGTCATCAAGTCGTCATTCAAGAATACCTTTAACTTCGCGACCTGGTGCTCATTTTGGAGACAATACGAGCATTTGTCCTTGTATGACTTTCCTTCCAACTTTGGTGGGTAGACCTTCATTTCATCCCCAGTCGCACTTACTACTTCCTTCCGAGCTGATGGCTTTGAGGTTGAATCGTAATTTTTGAACTTCGATCTTGGCTCTGTAGTCCTAGTCTCAGTCCTCGTCAATTGAACCACCCGGGTTAATTCCCTAAGCCACTCCGAAAATGCTCGTAAGTCCGTACATCCTGTCTCCAGAGTCCTATTTGCCCAATAAAGTCGGTAAGTGGGAGGAAGCTTACCCAATAATTTCCTTAGGAGCACCGGGTTGGACAGATGTTCGATCCTGTTAAGGCTGGTCATGGTCACTACCATGTTTCGAACCAAGCTACAAAAATCCAACATGGAATCTGGCTTGTCTTCCTTCACCTGAGAGGCGGATTCTGCCTTGCTAATTAGAGCACCTACGATGTCCTCAGGTTGGCCAAAGTTGAACTCCAGGGTGTTCAGAATCTCAGGAACATTTTCTGGAGTAACAAGAAGTGCTTGAACCACCTCTCTCGCTTTACCTTTCAGACATTTCTGAAGACGAGAGAGGTTCTCATCATTGGAAAAGCTACATGCTTGTGTGGACCTGATATAAGCTGCTGCGAAATTGGCCCACTCTTCGGAATCGCCACTGAATGTAGGTAGGTCTCTCTGAATTGCTTGCCTAGCCATGATGACTCTGTTGTCGTTCGTACTGTGAGTATCTCTGCACGCTAATAATTGGATGGCTGTTGATATCTGACCCATGATTCCAACCAATTCACTTGTCGGAGCATGGGTTGGAGCAGGAGGTGGTCCCGGTTGAGTGTGAATTGGAGGAGCAGCAACAGCTGGAGCAGTTGGTCTGGAAGTTGCCGTCGGAAATGTTTGAGTTGGAGGCGGGGCCCATGGTGGTCTGGGTCGAAATTGTTTTGAACCATGTACATTTGTCAGTGGAGGCAGAGCTGTTGAACGAAACCCCAAATGAGTCATTCTTGGATCCGGAAACATTGCATTGGTCACCGGAGCTGTCAATGTTGGGGTTGGTCCCGTTCGCCTGGTTGGAACAGGAGCTTTGTAATCGGGGAGTACTGTAGTTGTCAATAAGGCTTGACCCTCTTTAGTAGCAGGGAACCCAGGAGCATGTTCACTTCCAATACTCCTTCCATGTAACGGCTGCCCAGTTGCGTCATCATCACCAAATAATTTCAAACCATGCCCACCAAGCCAATTTAAATTTAAATGAGGAGTTACTATGCCTGACAAAGTTTCATCTTTACCATACGTGAAGCCAGTTGTAGGTGGTGTCTCCGGGAACGTTATTTTTGGCTTCTCATGACTTTCAGTTGTCAACAATCTTCCGAAACTTTGAGAAGAATAGTGCTGACGGTCTGGAACTTCCCATTTGGAAGAAGCTCCCGCTCCTCTCATATCTTCCTCCTCGTCAAACTTCAATCTCTCTTCGTCGCTGGAGTTGAGTTCTTCGAGCTTCGCCCGCTCAGCTTCCAGATATTTACGAGTCACGTCCAAGTCTGCTCTTTGAGCTTCAGCTACTGCTTCAGCCTTCTGAGCGTCTGCTTCAGCCTTTTCTGCGGCTGCATTTGCCCTAGCTATTTTTGCTTCAGTATCCTTTTGAGCTGACCTGGCGTTTGCTTGAGCAAGCTGTGCTTCCAAATCTAACTGCTGCATCCGAATGGTAGAGGAACTACGGGAAGCAAATGTCCTATGCGATGCTACGCTGGAACCTCTACTTCCTCCACGATGAGAATCTCTAATTGCTGGACGAGTCTCTACCGGATTGGTTGGAATTCTGGTCAGGCTTGTCAACAGAGTTAATGGCTGCATTGAACTTCCCTCAGTAGGAATTCGTCGTCTCTGGTCAAAGCTTACAGGCTGTCCATACCGTTCCGGTGGCACACCAAGGTTGTGTCTTTCACTTCTACGTGGGATGGTCTCGGAGTCCCACACTTCAGATCCTAAGTCCACAGTAGTTTCACTCTCATCCACTGGAGCACCACTAAGCACTTCGCTATCACCTTCCATCTTTCAAAAATTAGTCACAATTTCACAAACGTTCACGTTTAACTTGAAAATGCCCCAAATTTTCAACCAAAATGTCTTTTTCAGTCCCAAAACACGCCCAATTCATAGATCCGGCTCGAAGGACCACTTTGTCGTCGACAGACCCGAGGACAACAACACTCGGCCTGCAATAACTCGGGTAGAGTGACAAAGAACAAAATTCTAGAACTGTAGGAAAAGTTACTTTAATTTTTTCCTACTCTGTATGGATAATGAATGGGTGTGTAGAATCCACTAGGTGTTTTGAGAAAATTAGTGTTTAATTTAAGTATTTAACTTCATTTAAGATTTCACAAATTAATTATAAGTTTATAATTCAAACCATTTAAGACAAATATTTCAACTAACAGGGAAAAATAATATATATATTTAAGTCAGCAAAATAAATACTTTGACAAAATTCTAAGTAAAAATGTACTTTCAAAATTATACAAATAATATAAAATAAATAACTTCCAGGAAAAATAATTAGGAAAGTGCGGAGAGATTTAAGAGTCCACCTCGACTCTCCGGCTTTAGGACGATGATTGATTCTATTTTATCAAGTTAATTTCAAAGTGGACCCCAGTAAGTGTCCAAGTCGCATTACAAACGTTCAGCCCTTAACAATAATTATCATTGTCATTACAATATTCACACTTATTATTAGAACTGCATTCCTAGGTAAGCCTTATACCCCAAGGGCTTGAACACCTGGCCCTCAACGAAGTAGCATTGTATTCTCAGAACGTTCCTTCTCTCCAACTCCTCCAGCGTTCCTGGTAATTCCATTGCCGGAGGCTTTGCACAGTGTATTTATAGTTGCACCTTCGCCTTTGCCCGTTGGTGATGCCTTCTCATTGGCTCCTATTACTAACTCTGACATTTTCTCTGTATCTGAGACGGGAATGTCAGCCATGTTTTCATAATTATTACTAGCATTATTTCTGATGGTTTTATTTGCGATCTGTGATGACACCATATTTCGACCAGATTTGTTTAATAATCAATATATCTATTCATTTGATTTATACACCACTTACTTTGTTTTTTCAGATGGGCTGCGTAAGTAATGTATTCAGATTTTGGAGCTTCGACATACACTAGAGATCCCAATGGCTGGGTTTTAGTTATTTTTCATTATACAGTTTTATACACTGAATTTCCCTCAATAGGTTCTAGTTCAAAATAGGTGCGTGTGTAACCACTCGTAATTATTTTGTTCTCAAATGTTCCACCCCTTTTGATAGTAATTTCCTTTGGACGTCATCAGGCAATTAAATCGAAAATACGGAAAGTTTTCACCAAATTCTGAAATAATTTTTCCCTGATTAGATTCAAATATCCAGCAATACCATAGACTGGAATCTCTATGGATGAGGACATGACCTGTTGAAGTTATTGATTTTTTTTGTTTTATTGTAATAAGCCTTTTAATCACTAGTTATTACGCTTCAAGTAACGTCATAGATTTATCGTTTCGATTTTCGTTCGATTTTCCCTAACAGGGAAGACGGTAACAATTCCAAAAGAAAATCCCGGCTGAAATAAAAATCAACAGTTTAAAAAATACCAAGTCGATCAAGCAAGAGAAAAAATTTGAAGATCCCTGCTGACGAAAATGACTGTCCCTTCCTATTTTAAAATTTCGCTCTGAAATGTTTCCCCAGGGAAAGAATCTTCCTTCGTGAAATCTGAGCCCTGAAAGCCATGAAATTTTATGTACCCCTGCTTGAAGGTTTTTGAGAACAGTAGATTTTTTTTATCAGCAGAAATTGTTTCATTGATATGGCTGGGATTTAGGCTGTGACCCACAGGGGATGCGTAATTGCAGTTGACAAATCTTTACTATTCAGCACGAGATTTCTGAACTCAGTTTTCCTGTATTGACGCTGAAATATTAGGAATTGTTAATTGATTTGTGTTAAAGCCAATAATTATTGAAATTGAAAATGTTATTTTTAATTTTCATGCTTAGCTGAAATTGCATTTCACTTGCAACCAAGTTGTGTAGTATTGTGAAATTTTTTAACGTGACAGTTTCTGAACAGCCTAAAATCAACTTAAATTTTAACACGTAATTATGAATCACTTTAATTATGTAACTTAAAGGCCACTTACTTTGTTTTTCCAGGTCTGCTGCCATTCATTAGTGAACTCGGTAAGCAATATAACTGAATTATTGTAATGAACCATGTCCCGCTCGCACAACTTCCTATTCTGTTGTATCAATATTTTAAGTGTAAACCATGCTCTGAATTTTATACAAAACACCTGAAATAATCTGAGGTCGATGGGCAAATGACCATCCTATTGGTTATGAAACTATGCATTTCCGTTTAAATTAATCTTCCTCCGAACATATCACCCAGTTAAGTTCCGCATGCGGGAGGTTGTTCTTCAGCTTCTTTCGTAATATTTTATGTCCTTGTTTTTACAGCTGTTTTGAGGATATCGGAAGCTTTAGGTAAGTAATATAACCGAATTATGACAATGACCCATGCATAACTTAATATTCTATTGTATCAATATTTTTAATGTAAACCATGCTCTGAATTTTACTCAAAACACCTAAAACAATCTGAGGTTGAGGGGCAACTGAATATCCTATCGGTTACGAAACTATTTCCTTTTAAATTAATCTTCCTCCAAACATATTAACCATCACATATTATAAATATCTACTTGTACAAAATTTTATTTCGGAAATTCTGGAACCTTTATGAATTCTTACATTTAAAACTAGACTTGTTGATAGTTAAAATTCTCTATCAATATGTCTTTAAGAACGTTGTTATAAACTCATGTTTTTACTCAACATGGGAAAAGTAACTACTTCAGATTATGTCTATTAACATTTTCCCATGCCATCGTGTCCCAGAGGTTAATGTTGGTCTAGGAAAAACTGAGATTTAAATACTTTACAGGAATATTTATTTCGAACCTACACAACAGTCAACTCAAAAACATTTCCATAAAAGTAACATAAATTAAAAGGTGTAAGAAATCGGATGAAAAACGTTCAAATTATTTATGTGTTATTTTTGTGTTGCAGCTGCCGCAGGTCCCCAGGTAGTTACCTTAAGTAAGTTTATATAAATTATGTATAATGAGTATCTTTTTGCTGGTGAATTGTTTCGACAAGTTATCTTGTACTTTCGATATTCTCTGAAAATCCTACATTGCTCATGGTTCCTAAAATGTTTTGTATCTGGAAAGGTTTTCCAACCCCTGATGAATTTGTACGAACTCCCGTTAAAAGTTTAGCCTCCCTTTAGCTGCAAAATGTTTGTCGAAATTGAGGCGATGGTTTTAATAATGATTTATTATAAAAACTAAACTCAATGAATGAAATTGCCAATAATTAAAATTTGAACGCTATTTATTTTATTGCCACTACAGGTACGGTCAATCCTCCGGGTTCTTTACTTGGTAAGAAATTCAACGGCTTTTATTGAACTTGACTATTTTATTCAGATTACTAGCTAAGTTTTTGTACCGTCCCAGATATTGGCTGATGCAAACAACAAGTGTAATTTTGTTTTTGGTTAGTTAAAGACGCGAAGTGAAATATAATTAATATATTAGATAAGGGTAAAATTTTTTAACGCAAGGATTAAATTTTATTCGCAGCAACGTTTCGAGCTTTGACTGTTCATCAAAGGCAAATGATATACAAATAATATCATTCGATCAATGTACTGCATATTACAATCAATAAAAAATCAAATAGTTTGAAATGTTTTACAAATGTAATTAAAATTGTAGGTCGGAGGCGTCGACGAACGGAATCAATCCCAGGAAGAAGACAGGCTTCCCGAACTCCCTCTGGCACTATACATCAGCCAATCAGAAGATCAGCAGCTCCTCATAATGTCCCTGGCATATAGGACGGGCATTCCAACCTAAATAAAGAACTTCAATTCCTCGCTTTGTTCAAAAATTCCTCAAAATTCGTCACAAATTTATTTCCTGTTAATAATGTGTGTAATTACACAGATGAGTTAATTCAAATCCTAGTCTCAATATTCTACTGTAGGTATTTCACATAAAAATTAGATTTACTAGAAAATTTGAATATATCCCGTGTATGTTAAAATTACTATTTGAGATTAGATTTAGACAAAGGGTTGTACTTATGTACTTTAAAATCAAATAATTATATTTGTCCAAATTTCACTTTAAAAATGAATTCAAGGTTTATATGTTGTTTTAATTATTTGAAATAAAAATCATTTCGGCATTATTCGTTATTTTACAAAACTGATATCTGCGTTTGTTCAATAATTTCAAGTATTTTAAATTGTAGAAGCATAGTCAATCCTGGTAACATCTGAGCCATTGAATGCATTGCATCACTGAATCGAATTATATTATTTCCTTATTTGCCTTGTGACCTGGGGAGAGTCGCAGCAGCTAAAATGTAATTACTTATGTAAAATATAATATGAATCATTAAGCTCCTGGAAACACAAGACGGATATTTAAATTAAATGCATCTCCAAGTAAGATTTTATTCCTTGATCTCGTTTGGAGGATCGTATCAGCTTCCACTTAAAGTTTAAATTTTGCTGCACAATAGCGTTCTGAAGCGTGAGGGGGGAAGTAAAACTGAGACAATAAAGAAAGCTCCAAGGTTTAGATATACATAGCTCGGGTTTTTATTTTTGTTTATAAAATGTTCGTGACAATTCCCTATTCAAAATAGGTAAAGGTGTACTATATAGCCAACGCATACTTACATACATAAGATGTGGGTTGCATGCATGGTGTGGTTTGGGAGAATCTTCATTTAATAAATAAATACTGAACTGAGCAATTTTTTCAAGTTAAAAACACTTGTCTCAAGCCAATCAATTACCACTGGCCTTTATTATTTTAGCACTACCTTCATCTAAAATTCAGTTTTCAAACATACGTATTTGCACGTATACGATTCTTTGATTGAATCTCGAAAAGTTTTCGATTTATGGATTTATTTCTATTATCTGTCATTGAAAGTTCAGCTTCCCTAGAGCGTTTACACCAAAAGAAGTTGATTTCCATACATTTTTACTCGGTATAGATAATGATCTATACAACTTTATAATTTCTACCTCTTGAGCTGTCCCTTTTAAAGATATTTTGATTGTGGATTTATGCTATTTTCAAATACTATATAGTTCTACACAATCCATATATTCAAATAATTGTATGCATATTACAGCGTTCACAATTTGAATGTGTAGTCGTAAATTGCAGTCGTAATTGCTTTTTCAAACCTTATATAATCACTAACAACTGTTGATAATTCCGGTACTTCGCCGTACTTTCGAAGGATAATAATAAAAATAACTAAATTTGTTAAGTCAAAATGTCTTGTTCGCTATTTTAATTTCTCATTTCGTGTTTTATTTCTGGCAATCATTTAAATTATTGCAATAGGAAATACCCGGGTACATGTTCGTTTTTGGGCACTTTTTGGGTACAGGTATTTTTCAGGTACATGTACTCCTGATTTAGTTTGAGTACAGGTACAGGTTCAGGAAAATTGAACCCAGGTATTCTGTTACAGGTACGGGTACAGGTTCAAAAAATTCATGTGCCCGTGATTCAGGTACAGGTTAAGGTCTAGGTTCAACATTTTTGTACCCATGCGGGGCACTATTCTCAATAGGTCCGAGATTCAATTCGCCCAAGCTAAAGCCAGTAAATCTTACTTACAGCAATGCCGAAAAGTTCTGTTTCATTTCTAAGGCTTGTGAATCCTGTAATTCAGCTCCAGTGAGGATTTAGAATTCGACTGGAATAGTTCAATTGTAGCTTCAATTAGGTTTAGTTTTGAATCAAGGTCATAGAATATTGAAGGAATCTTTGCTGCTCTTATTTTCAAAATTACATTTTCTGCAGCAGTCAGTTGAAATGAAACTCAGTAGCTTGGTTTTGACCTGCTTGACTGTAATTGTGAACGGAACATCTGGAAAATTGATTCCGGCAATGATCTAGGCTCCTCATGTCAAACGAGAGGACGTCCACAATGTTCGAAGTCATAAGCCATTGGACCACGCCGGTCCACAAATCCAAACAGGCAGACTTCAGCCGGGTAATTATTGGCCAATCAGTGCTCGGCACGGGTGCGGGTAATACTCGGGTAAACGGGTGCGGGTACGGGTATGGGTACTACCCGGGTACCGATTTTATGTACCCGAAAAATTCCGGGTACTACCCGGGTGCACTTTGGTCGGCTCAAAATTTTGGGTACGGATACGGGTATGGGTTTGGGTACAAAGATTTCAAAATGGGAATATACCCACCGGGTTCGAGTTCGAGCCGAAAAGTGGAATTTACACCGGGTTTTTGTTTTGATTCGAGTCGAGCCCAACTATTTGTTACCGATAGAAACACTATTCCCAAACAAGATGTTCAATATCCATATTCAATATTTAATCCTTTCACTTGCCTTTCACTCAACATGCCAATATTTACCACATATTTCCATAACAGTTCCAGTCAATCCTTCGGATATTTTAGCACGTAAAAGCAATTTGAATGATTTTATAGAACGTTTTTATTCAGATTATTAACTGAAATTTTTTCCGTCTCAGATATTGAACGATACAAAAAACAAGTGTGATTTTAATGATTTTTGACCACTGTTTTAAAAAAATGCTTTATTCCTTACACAATACAGTATTATTAATTAGATGCTTAACTTGAGGAACGACAACTTTTAAATCATTTTTTAAATATTTAAGTTTTATGAATTGTATGAAAAGAATTTACAACTGACTAGTTGTAATTTAAATAAGGTTTTAATAGACACTCAATTTATTTGTGATTAAAGGATAAAGTTAAACAGTAACATTTATTTCAGAATTTATTCAGCTGGTTAATTTGAAATGTTTTACAAATCAAATTAAAATTTTAGGCCGGAGACGTCGACGAACGGAGTCACTATCATTGAGACGACAGGCTTCCCGAGCGCCCTCTGGCACTGTGCATCAGCCAATTGGAAGATCAGCAGCTCCTCGAAATTTTACTGGCCCATTGGGCATTAAGCCCTTCAGCAAAAATAGAAGAACTGCAATTCCTCGCCATGCGTATGAAAATAGCCCCAAATCCTTTCCAGCCTGAAATGTATAATAATGCTCGGCCACAAACCATATCGGCCAAATACATTACTCACATGAGGCATTTCCATTGCAGACCCATAACTTTCAAAGTACTCACCCGATCTTATCACAACCGGTGCCCCTGAACGCAGAACGAAGATTTGTGGTGGTAAAACGAAAAAACCAGAAGTTTTGGTCCTACGGGCGAAACTCCGGGAGTTAACTTTTACCATGTATCAAATGGGTATGTCTCATTGCAGACCCATAAAACTTTCAAAGTACCCCCACGATCTTATCACAACCGGTGCCCCTGAACGCAGAATGAAGATTTGTGGTGGTAAAAACGATAAAAAACTTGTTTTTGTCCTAGGGGCGAAACTCCGGGAATTAACTTTTACCATGTAACCAATGGGGATGTTTCATTGCAGACCCATAACTTGCAAAGTACCCATCCGATCTTTATATAACCGGTGCCCCTGAACGCAGAATAAAGATTTGTGGTGGTAAAAACGACAAAACCAGAAATTTTTGTCCTAGGGGCGAAAATCCGGGAGTTAACTTTTACCATGTATACAATGGGAATGTTTCATTGCAGACCCATAGCTTTCAAAGTACCCACCCGATCTTAATTCAACCGGTGCCCCTGAACGCAGAATGAAGATTTGTGGTGGTAAAAACGATAAAAAACTTGTTTTTGTCATAGTGGCGAAACTCCCGGAATTAACTTTTACCATGTAACCAATGGGGATGTTTCATTGCATACCCATAACTTTCAAAGTACCGACCCGATCTTAATTCAACCGGTGCCCCTCAAAGCAAAATTAAGATTTGTGGTGGGAAAAACGATAAAACCACTAGTTTTTGTCCTAGGGGCGAAACTCCGGGAATTAACTTTTACCATGTAACCAATGGGGATGTTTCATTGCATACCCATAACTTTCAAAGTACCGACCCGATCTTAATTCAACCGGTGCCTCTCAACGCAGAATTAAGATTTGTGGTGGTAAAAACGATAAAACCACTAGTTTTTGTCCTAGGGGCGAAACTCCGGGAAGTAGCTTTTACCATGTATATAATGGGGAACTTTCATTGCAGACCCATAACTTTCACAGTACCCACCCGATCTTATCACAACCGGAGCCCCTCAACGCAGAATTAAGATTTGTGGTGGTAAAAACGATAAAACCACTAGTTTTTGTCCTAGGGGCGAAACTCCGGGAAGTAGCTTTTACCATGTATATAATGGGGAACTTTCATTGCAGACCCATAACTTTCACAGTACCCACCCGATCTTATCACAACCGGAGCCCCTCAACGCAGAATGATGAATTGTGGTGGTAAAAACGATAAAACCACTTGTTTTTGTCCTAGGGGCGAAACTCCGGGAGTTAACTTTTACCATGTAACCAATGCGGATGTTTCATTGCAGACCCATAAATTGCAAAGTACCCATCCGATCTTTATATAACCGGTGCCCCTGAACGCAGAATGAAGATTTGTGGTGGTAAAAACGACAAAACCAGAAATTTTTGTCCTAGGGGCGAAACTCCGGGAATTAACTTTTACCATGTATCCAATAGGGATGTTTCATTGCCGACCCATAGCTTTCAAAGTACCCGCCCGATCTTAATTCAACCGGTGCCCCTGAACGCAGAATGAAGATTTGTGGTGGTAAAAACGATAAAAAAACTTGTTTTTGTCCTAGGGGCGAAACTCTGGGAATTAACTTTTACCATGTATCCAATAGGGATGTTTCATTGCATACCCATAACTTTCAAAGTACCCACCCGATTGTATCACCACCGGAGCCCCTCGACGTAGAATGAAGATTTCTGAAGGTATAAACGATAAAATCGTGTTTGTGGGATATGTTTGGGAGGAATTATTCTAGAATTATTATTTCTAACAGCAGCAGAAAGAATTAGTGCTGCGTTCGGGTCAAGTATTTATAAAGAATCGACCACGAACTTGACTTGACTCCAACTTCTCAAGTACGTATTTCAAGATAACCTTTCAAGGCTTTCAAGTAATTCTCAGATTGCTTGACCATGATTTTATACGCGCGTTTCGGGTCCAACGTTAGCTTGACTTGACCATTACCCGAACTTGACCATGTACTTGAACTTTCAAGTACAAGAAACCTGATTTTAACGACACCAAAATACTTAAATTTTATTGAAAAAAATTTATTTTTGTGAGGTGTGTACGTGAACGTACTTCTACTTCGTTTTTAACGCACAAGGTTGTTAGGGGTCTGAGTTGAGTGTAAATAACGTACTATAATTCCCTCAAGTTTACTTTTGGTTCCTCAAATGTTGAAGAGATTTTATTTAACTTTAGATAAATACAAAAATGGAACTTAATAATATCTTTGTTTGATTTTCTAAAATATAAGTTAACACTAAGATTTAATTCTGATTATAAATATTAATTCAAAGAAGACCTTCTCTAAATCTAAATACAAAGTTAATAATGTTATAAAAGTCCAAGTTTAATTCCTATTACGAGTTATCAAAGGGTTACCCAAAATTCCTATCAAAATTCTAAATGTTTTCTAAAAATTTCTCGAAATACAATCCACCAGCCTGAAGAGCTGTGGTAAAATCCTTCCTCTTCTGAGAGTAAAGGCTATCTTTCAGAAAAACTACTCGATTCTGAGAGCAAGAGTATTTTTGGTAAAATGGGAGTAAAAAGGGAGAGAACCGAAACCCGAGTGCTATACGAAGAGAGAGAGAGTCCAAGAGGACAGCGTTTCGGATCGGCGTGTTCAGATCGACTGTGTATCTGTAAGATTTTCCTGGGGTATTTATACTCGGCCGCAACCTTACTCTCAAAATCCGAAGTCAATTGAATAGATTTTTATGACCTGACCATCCGGCCGAAACCAAGTTCCAACCCCGCCAGCCTGGCGCCGGTTCGAGCTTGGTTTACATTTAAACACATGACAATACATACTTAGGCAATATCAGTTTCAATTACTTTCTTAATATTAGGTCTTATCGTAACTTATTTTTATTACGATCGTAAAGATCGAGACCATTGTCCGAGACAGATCCGGTTACTTAGGAAGACGTTTTTTTGATTCTCCCGGGGAAAACGTCTTACACTCTAAAATACAATGGTTTTAAGCTTATTACGCACTAATACCATATATATATATATATATCCTACGCATGTAGAGATTTTCCTCCTCTTCTCATCCGCTCGGACTCAGAGGAGCCAAAGGGTCATTTCTACACACAGAGGAGGACTTTTCCAACTCTGGAGATTTTTATTAAAACCAACGGTCAGCAAGTTTATTCCCGTGCTATTTACGTGTACACATTCTTACGTTCATTCTAACATCCTATTCTCATTACTACCATTACAAAAAATCTTACGTTATTATGTACGTATCAAATACTTATGGCTACGCTAAAAAGAGCGTATCAAGGTTTCACCCAGCATCATGCGAGCAACCGCCTCTAAAAACAGGTCCTTCTCACTGAATGTAGAATGTACAATGGAGATCTACTCTGGTTTCGAGTAACCGTGTGTCTGGTGTCTCAGTTAACATTTTCGGTAACACAGAGCTCCTTTTAGGTTTTGTTGACATATATGTACTATATTTAAAAAGGGTGAACATTTTTAAATCGGTTGGAACAATCCGGCTTTTATCAATAAAGGCCAATCCAGTGGCAAGAAATGGTAACAACCGGTTCTTGCCCGATGTGGATTTTATTGGCTAAAATATAATAAACGCCAATACTATCCAGTTAAATAATCTAATGTCCAGGCCAGTGGTTGATATTGGATTTTACCGGCATCTTTTGGTTTGTAGTAATAATTGGTAACAATTATGTCCGATCACGCGACGTGCTCCAAAAATTAAAACTCCGCTTCTTTTACGTCCTTACTTACTCCCTATATAAACACGATTTTCGTTAGTTACCTAGCAGCCCAATTTAAATATTGTGGCTAACCGGTAGTTCTCTGCAGGATTTTCCGCATTTTAGTGAGTGTCATTTCTGGGATGGTTTTTGATTCTTTTATTATTTTATTTCTCATAATGATGTCATTACCGAATAACTGTTTGCAAACATTAAAATCGAAGATGACGTTTTTTCAAGTATTTAATAAATACTGACGGTAAATTGTAAGAATAATGTTTTCCTTTAGCCATTGTGGCTTTTATTCATTGCTGTCCATGCATGCGTAATATTAGCCAAGCCGGTGGTACTTTTTGGTTAAAACCGGTTTTTATTGGACAGTGGATTTATTTGGATACTATTAATTATGACCAATTTATACCAATCTATTGAATCTATACAACCGGACCAGGCCGGTTAGTACCGGATTTTACCCAATATTGACCAGGCCAATTCTTGCCACTTGCCAACCCTGGTAATAAAGTAGTGATAAAAGTAAAATTTGCACATAGAAGATGCTGGTCTTTCAGGAATCATTTTGACTACTTGTTAGAAAATTAAAACCATAACACCAACTATATAGTCTCTTCGGAATGGGATCAGTAAAAATTAAATTTCTTTGATAATTTTTCGAACAATGCATTTTTGTTGCACTTTTCGTCATAAACAGTAGTAATAAAGTGATTATTTAACTAATCGACAATACTTTGGCACTTTTGGTATATTATTTTTGCATTGTTTATTATTAACCAATGCCTTTCAAAAAGAAAGAAATATCGTTATATCGTCCTTGGATATCGTTATCGTCATTTTTAGTATGAACGATGACGCTATTAACGATATGTTTAAAATAACCGAATGCTAGTACCATGAATCATTCCCAGGTGTTTAAATAAGATAGCAAAGTGTCGGGTAATTTGGTCCAATAATTCGATATCCTGAAACGTGTTACTGGTGATGAAGACAGTTACCAGAGCGATGTATTTCTAAGATGTATTTTGCATTTGAAACACAAGGTGGGCAAACGATACAACGAACGGTAAATATAAAATAGAGCTTGCAATGTGTTTAACATTTTTGATCCGTAGGAAATTCCGTTCTGTTCCGAAACCTACAGAAAATATTGCTTGAGGTTCCGTTTTTCGAAACATCGGAACATTTTAACTCAAATCGTTCGGAACAAAGAAGTAAATTTATGTTTCCGTCATTTTGTATTCCGTTCCGGATTATGCTAGTTTTTCTGCTCCGAAACCCGATCCGTTCAAAAACATCCCGGAATTTTTCACTACATGAACTTGAAACGCAATTATACTACCTGAAATATTTTAACAAGTATAATGATATACAAGTTTGGTATTTGATTATAAATAATTTCTATTTTGTATTTTAAAATACGTATTTTAGGATAGCTAGGATTTTTTATAAATATGGAACGACAATCAATATTTATTGAAATAACGAGCTGCACTAATTAGAACTACACAATTTCTTTGCAGATAAATAACGTTTTTTTCAATAGTAAAAGTCTTCGACAAGCTTTAAAGCAAATAAAATTAGCTAGGCTTCCGCTAATTTTTATGGAAATCGATACTCACATTATATATCCGCAATTATTCGCCCCTAGGACAAAAACTTCCGGTTTTCTCGTTTTTCCCACCCTAAATCTTCATTCTGCGTCCAGGGGCACTGGTTGAATTAAGATCAGGTAAATACTTTAAAAGTTATGGATCTGCAATGAGACGTACCCATTTGATACATGGTAAAAGTTAACTCCCGGAGTTTCGCCCCTAGGACAAACACTTCCGGTTTTGTCGTTTTTACCACCACTAATCTTCATTCTGCGTTAAGGGGCACCGGTTGTATTAACATCGGGTGGGTACTTTGAAAGTTATGGGTCTGCAATGAAACATCCAAATTGGATACATGGTAAAAGCTAATTCCCGGAGTTTCGCCCCTAGGACAAAAACAAGTTTTTTTATCGTGTTTACCACCACAAATCTTCATTCTGCGTTCAGGGGCACCGGTTGAATTAAGATCGGGTGGGTACTTTGAAAGTTATGGGTCTGCAATGAAACATCCCCATTGGATACATGGTAAAAGTTAACTCCCGGAAATTCGCCCCTAGGACAAACACTTCCGGTTTTGTCGTTTTTACCACCACAAATCTTCATTCTGCGTTAAGGGGCACCGGTTGTGATAAGATCGGGTGGGTACTTTGAAAGTTATGGGTCTGCAATGAAACATCCCTATTGGATACATGGTAAAAGTTAATTCCCAGAGTTTCGCCCCTAGGACAAAAACGAGTTTTTTTATCGTTTTTACCACCACAAATCTTCATTCTGCGTTCAGGGGCACCGGTTGAATTAAGATCGGGTGGGTACTTTGAAAGTTATGGGTCTGCAATGAAACATCCCATTGGATCCATGGTAAAAGTTAACTCCCGGAGTTTCGCCCC
Organism: Allacma fusca; assembly: GCA_947179485.1. Classification (NCBI taxonomy): domain Eukaryota; kingdom Metazoa; phylum Arthropoda; class Collembola; order Symphypleona; family Sminthuridae; genus Allacma; species Allacma fusca. The sequence goes on from OX359245.1 coordinate 37,641,033, forward strand.
TAGGACAAAAACAAGTGGTTTTATCGTTTTTACCACCACAAATCTTCATTCTGCGTTGAGGGGCACCGGTTGTGATAAGATCGGGTGGTTACTTTGAAAGTTATGGGTCTGCAATGAAACATCCCTATTGGATACATGGTAAAAGTTAACTTCCGGAGTTTCGCCCCTAGGACAAAAATTTCTTGTTTTGTCGTTTTTACCACCACAAATCTTCCTTCTGCGTTCAGGGGCACCGGTTATATAAAGATCGGATGGGTACTTTGCAATTTATGGGTCTGCAATGAAACATCCCCATTGGTTACATGGTAAAAGTTAACTCCCGGAGTTTCGCCCCTAGGACAAAAACAAGTGGTTTTATCGTTTTTACCACCACAAATCTTCATTCTGCATTGAGGGGCTCCGGTTGTGATAAGATCGGGTGGGTACTGTGAAAGTTATGGGTCTGCAATGAAACATCCCCATTGGATACATGGTAAAAGCTAATTTCCGGAGTTTCGCCCCTAGGACAAAAACAAGTTTTTTTATCGTTTTTACCACCAAAAATCTTCATTCTGCGTTCAGGTGCACCGGTTGAATTAAGATCGGGTGGGTACTTTGAAAATTATGGGTCTACAATGGAAATTCCTCATTGGAGGCATGGGTTTGGCCGATGTGGTTACTGGCTGAGTTTTGGTATACATTTGAGGCTGGAAGAAATTTGGGGCTGTTTTGATGCGCATTTCCTCGCCTTGTTATACAGTGCCTCAAAATTCTTCTTTACAAATTATTCTCTCTTACAATTATTGATGCGTGTAATTGCACAGAACAGTTAATTGAAATCCAAGTCTCCATGCTCTACTATAAGCATTGCGCATAAAAATTGATTCAACAGTAATTTTGCATGAATCACTTGTGTCTTAAAATTAATTTTTGAGAATAGTTTAGATAATTTGTTACATGTATGTTGAAGTCCAAGAATCAATTCAAATAGGAATTGATGTTATTGGCTATAAATTGTTGTAATTAATTATTTGAAATAAAAATCATGGCTCTAGGCATTATTCGAACTATTACAAAATTAATCTCTGTGTTTTCTCAAATAATTTGAAACATTTTAATCTGTAGCAGGATTAGTTAATTCTGGTGACAACTGATCTGTGGAATTCATTGCACTGCAATTGTAAATTGCAACTAAACTATATTAGCTACGTTTCCTTATTTGTCCCGATACCTGGGGGTCGCCGCCACTAAAAGATGTGTAAACAATAATATGCGTCATTGAGCTTCCGGAAACATGAGACGGAGATTTTTAATTGCCTAAATTCATCTCCAAGAAATATTTTCCTTCCATTTGTTTGAAAGTTCATATCAGCTTCCACCTAAAGAATAAACTTTGTTCCACTATCATTCTGAAGCACGAGCGGATAATAAAACTGAGACAACGAAAAGGTTTCCAAGGTTTGCTATAGCTCGGTTTTTATTTTTGTTTATAAATTTCAACATGTGATGAGTCCCTATTCAAAACATGCAAAGGTACATTATATCCATTGCACAATTACTTCATAATCTTCATTTAATAAATAAACGATGAACGGAGAAATTTTTACTAATTAAAAGCACCTTTTTCAACCAAACCAATTGCCACAATGCTTTATTATTTTAACACTACTTTCAAATAAATTCCATATTTCAAACATATTTGCAATTCATGTTCGAAGGTTTATACTAGCTTTCACTTAAAGCATAAACTTTGTTGCACTATCGTTCTACAGCCAGAGGGGGATGGTAAAACTGAGACAACGAAGGTAGCTTCCAGGGTTCGATATATGTATGTAGCTCGGGTTATTTTTTTTTTTCAATTCACAAATTCAAGTGACAAAGTCCCTATTCAAAATAGGTAAAGGTGCACTATATAGCCATGGTGTACTTATTTACGTGCATATGTGTGGTGTATGTGTGGTGAACAATAAAGTATACAGATACAATTTACATGAGCTGAACCAGTATCCGAACAATCATTTACATTCTGTAAAGCTTCTGAGTTCAACCTGCACCGGTTGATCTGATTCTGCTCGGGAAACAAACGATGTAAATGCTCTGGAGTAAGAACGTGCTGGAAATGGACTTCCGTATTTGAATTTACGTTTCAGGCTTCCAGTAAAACCTCTCTGTAGTAATCGTCACAATATGGGTTATTATTAATTACTGCTATAGTATGTATGTATATGCTTTAAAGAGACGACTTACCTTTCAAACTGAACGCTAAAATAAAATGACCATTTAATATCATCGTTATTGCATTACATTTCACATTTAGAAAATTTTGTCACTCCTAGGTTTTCCTGTGTAATTTTTCCATATTCTCAGTTGGTCTTAATTCAGATGTTATCAAGTAGGTTCATTGGGTACAAACCGTCTATGCATCGTACTGAAACTCGTAGAACGTATTCCTTTTAAAAACGAATATGTACAAGCACAGGAGTTATGACTGAGGAAAATTCGAATGCACTTTGACATTCCTTGATGTTTTGTATAGTACTTCACAGACCTGTTCCCGTCCTCTATCACATTACGTGCAGGAAACCCTGACCTATGTTGTAAATGTGTGTACTTATTATAAATGCTTCAGGTCAGGCTTTATCAAGTCAATTTGGTTCTCAATAGGTCCGAGATAATATTCTCGTAAACTAAAGCCTGTAGATCTTCCTCACAGAAGCGCCAAAAAGATCTGTTTTATTTCCAATGCTTGTGGATCTAGTAATTCAGCTCCAGTTAGGATTTAGAATTTGATTGGAGTAGTTCAATTGTAGCTTCCATTAGGTTTAATTTTGAATCAAGGGTATAGAATAAGAATAGTATCTTTGCTGTTTTTATTTTCAAAATTGAATTTTCAGTATCAATCAATTGGAATGAAACTCAGTAGCCTTGTTTTGGCCTGCTTGGCTGTAATAATTGTGCACGGAACATCTGGAGAATTGATTCCGGGAAGGATCCAGGCTCCTCGTGTCAAACGTGAGATGAGCGTCCACAATGTTCGTAGTCCCAATCCATTGAATCACGCCGGGCCAGAAATGCAAATGATCAGACATCAACCAGGTAGTTAATTTCTAAATGCCTCATAATTCAAAGGATATTTCAATTTACCATTAATTTTGAAGGATTATTTTGAGTTAGTAGAATATTTGAGTCCAGGCTGTTAGTTTATAACTGCTTTGGTTTAAATGGCACTTCAGGAGAGTAAATGAGTAAGGAGTAGAATCTCCTGGAAGGTTTATAAGAAAATTGGATTTCAAAATTAATTTTGTCCTTTGTTTTGTATCTAGTTCGATATGTTCGTGACGTCACACTACCCAGTAAGTTTGATTCTTTGACCATTCATTGCAGGTTTTTTTACTTTTAAAACCACGAGGTAAGTCCAGGTTAATTCGGTGTGTATCTGCAACCTACTTCAGTGCGCCTTTCATACAAATGTCATCCTTTTAGAAGTGCGTTCCAAATAGGGTAACAATAGTTAATCCCTGTATTTTCGAACACTTTAATATTATCTTTTCATCCTCATAGACAGCCAGAATTACTAGTGCCAGTTAGTTACTGCTCTTATTGAGATACTGTAACTGCAAGGTTACAGTGTGCGTTGTGCAATCCAACTGTAAGTATTAAGGCAACTGAATAATTGAGTTTCCTATTTTGTTCATTCTTGTAATTATTTGCATACACGAACCGTGAAAAACTATTTTTCTAAAACTTGGTGATTCTGAGATGTCTTTCGAGCTGCAATTTGCATTTCAAAAGGAATTTTTCCTTCAAGAAATGTCTATAGCATTCAAAATTATTTTTCAGTATCAAGTACTTTCTATATGTACATTGTGCCTGGATGAAAGTAAATTTGATTGAAATTATTTATTCAAAAATCAATTAGGTATTTCAGTTGGGCAATTGGTTTAAATATGCATAAGTACAACATATACAAATACAGTACGCTTTTATGGTCTGTGTGCCATTACATGTGGAATATAAAGATTTATTGTCAGATTTGTTACTTGTTCATTTTCCAATAACTATGCTATTGAAACTTCAGAAAATGCAAATCTGTGTCTGAAATTTATACGTACACGAAGGTTCATCCAAATCTGCATCATTAAAAAACTGGCACATCTACAAATAGCAAAGAATCCCTTGAAGTACAAATCTATGGGCTTTAGTATGATTTATAAAGTTTTTTCTCTGCATTTTAATAACGCCATTTACTTCCTAGGCCTGAACTCCCGATTTTTAATCAAAGAACGTTAGGAGTCTGAGGTGTGCACTTGTAATCCACGGCTGACTTTGAAATAAATGTCAAATCCATTAGAAATAATTTCCACATTTTGAAAATCATGAATTAATGGATTCGCGGTAGTTGAAACTCCTAAAAAGTTATTTCAATTATTTTTGGCAATTTAGTTTGAATATTTTAAAAATGATTGTTTCTTGAAATTTCTAAATACAATTTTAATATCCATATTCACTACGTCTAGCATTCACTCGCCTTTGACTCATCACTCAAGCAAAGTACTAACAAACTTTCAGGAGTTTATCATAAATTGCAGAGCTATGCAGTATTTTAAAATACGTATTTTCAGGCCACAAAGTATTTTGTATTTTGTATTTTAAAGTTAACAAGCAGTGGCCAAGTATTTTGTACTCAGTATTTGAAGGGTCTGTAAGTACAAAAGTATTTTGTATTTGCTTACTTTCAAGGGACTGGAAAATGCATTTCAAATAAAGTATTTGGTTCAAAATACTTTTCACCAGCATCATTACAACTTTTACATTGTTTGTAGTTTGAATGATGCTTAATATCTGTAAGAACTCCATTTTAGCTTAATAATCAATATATCTATTCATTTGATTTATACACCACTTACTTTATTTTTTCAGATGGAGTTTGGTCTGGGCTTATCTCGGAAGGTAAGCAATTGATGGGGATTTTGAAGCTTAAAGGCGTTACTCTACACTAAAGCTCCCAATGGCTGGTTTTTTGCTATTTTTCATTATCCAGTTTTATACACTGAATTTCCCTCAATAGGTTCTAGTTCAAAATAGGAGCGTGTGTAACCACTCGTAATTATTTAGTTCTCAAACATTCCACCCCTTATGATAGTAATTTCCTTTGGACGTCATCAGTCAATTAAATTGAAAATACGGAAAGTTTTCACCAAATTCTGAAATATTTTTGCCTGATTAGATTCAAATATCCAGCAATATCATAGACTTGAATCTCTATGGATGAGGACATGACCTCTTGAAGTTGCAGAGTTTTTTTTGTTTTATTGTAAGCCTTTTAGTCACAAGTTATTACGCTTGAAGTAACGTCATAGAAGGAGAATTTTAGTCATTTTATTCCATTGTTTCATTGATATGGCTTGGATTTATGCTATGACTCACAGGTGATGCGTAATTGCAATAGACAAGTTATTAAAACATATTCAGCACGAGATTTCTGAACGCAGTTTTCCTGGTTTGACGCTGAATTAGTAGGAATTGTTAATTGACTTGTGTTAAAGCCAATTATTAAAATTGAAAATGTTATTATTAATTTTCATGCTTGGATGAAGTTGCATTTCACTTGCAACCAAGTTGTAAAGTATTGTGAATTTTTTAAACGTGACAGTTTCTGGACAAACTAAGATCAACTTAACTTTCAACACATGCAATAATGAATCACTTTAATTGTGTAACTTCAAGGTCACTTACTTTGTTTTTCCAGATCTTGTCTCCTCAACTATTACATTGGGTAAGCAATATAACTTAATTATGACAATGAATCATGTCGAGCTCGCATAACTTCATATCCCGTTGTAACAAGATTTTAAGTGTAAACCATGCTCTGAATTTTACTCAAAACACCTGAAATAATCTGAGGTCGATGGGCAAATGACCATCCTATTGGTTATGAAATTATGTATTTCCGTTTAAATTAATCCTCCTCCGAACATTTCACCCAGATAAGTTCCGCATGCGGGAGGTTGTTCTTCATCATCTTTCGTAATATTTTATGTCCTTGTTTTTACAGCTGTTACGAAGACATTGGAAGCTTTAAGTAAGTAATATAACCGAATTATGACAATGACCCATGCATAACTTAATATTCTATTGTATCAATATTTTAAATGTGAACCATGCTCTGAATTTTACTCAAAACACCTAAAACAATCTGAGGTTGAGGGGCAACTGAATATCCTATCGGTTACAAAACTATTTCCTTTTAAATTAATCTTCCTCCAAACATATTACCCGGTAAAGTTCCGCATGTGTCTTTCATTTTCTTTCATAATATTTTACGTCCTTTTTTATTAGAAATCTAAGTTTAGAAATGTACAATATTTTATAATTTAAGCAAAATCAAATAAATATCCACTTGTACAAAAATGTATTTCGGAAATTCTGGAACTTTTATAAATACTTACATTTGAAAATTGACTTGTTGATAGTTAAAATTCTGTATCAATATATCTTTAAGAACGTAGTTATAAACCCATGTTTTTACTCCTTCTTTTTTACTCAACATAGGAAAAGTAACTACTTCAGATTTTGTCTATTCACATTTCCCCATGCCATCGTGTCCCTCAACCTACACAACAGTCAACTCAAAAACATTTCCATAAAAGTAACATAAATTAAAAGGTGTAAGAAATCGGATAAAAAACGTTCAAATTATTTATGTGTTATTTTTGTGTTGCAGCTGCCGCAGGTCCCCAGGTAGTTACCTTAAGTAAGTTTATATAAATTATGTATAATGAGTATCTTTTTGCTGGTGAATTGTTTCGACAAGTTATCTTGTACTTTCGATATTCTCTGAAAATCCTACATTGCTCATGGTTCCTAAAATGTTTTGTATCTGGAAAGGTTTTCCAACCCCTGATGAATTTGTACGAACTCCCGTTAAAATTTTAGCCTCCCTTTAGCTGCAAAATGTTTGTCGAAATTGAGGCGATGGTTTTAATAATGATTTATTATAAAAACTAAACTCAATGACTGAAATTGCCAATAATTAAAATTTGAACGCTATTTATTTTATTGCCACTACAGGTACGGTCAATCCTCCGGGTTCTTTACTTGGTAAGAAATTCAACGGCTTTTATTGAACTTGACTATTTTATTCAGATTACTAGCTAAGTTTTTGTACCGTCCCAGATATTGGCTGATGCAAACAACAAGTGTAATTTTGTTTTTGGTTAGTTAAAGACGCGAAGTGAAATATAATTAATATATTAGATAAGGGTAAAATTTTTTAACGCAAGGATTAAATTTTATTCGCAGCAACGTTTCGAGCTTTGACTGTTCATCAAAGGCAAATGATATACAAATAATATCATTCGATCAATGTACTGCATATTACAATCAATAAAAAATCAAAAAGTTTGAAATGTTTTACAAATGTAATTAAAATTGTAGGTCGGAGGCGTCGACGAACGGAATCAATTCCAGGAAGACGACAGGCTTCCCGAACTTCCTCTGGCACTATACATCAGCCAATCAGAAGATCAGCAGCTACTCGGAATCTCCCTGGCATATAGAAAGGGCATTTCAACCAAAATAGAGAACTTCAGCTCCTCGCTTTGTTCAAAAATTCCTCAAAATTCGTCACAAATTTATTTCCTGTTAATAATGTATGTAATTACACAGATGACTTAATTCAAATCCTAGTCTCAATATTCTACTAAAAGTATTTCACATAAAAATTAGATTTACCAGAAATTTTGAATATATTCCTTGTACCTTAAAATTAATTTTTGAGATTCGATTTAGATAAAGGGTTGTATTATGTACTTTAAAATCAAATAATTATATTTGTTCAAATTTGGTTTTAAAAACGAATTCAAGGTTTATAAATTGTTCTAATTATTTGAAATAAAAATTAATCAGGCATTATTCGTTGTATTACAAAATTAATATCTGCATTTGTTCAATAATTTCAAGTACATATTTTAAATTGTAGAAGCATAGTCAATCCTGGTAACAGCTGAACCGTTGAATACATTGCATCACAGTTGTGAATTGCAATCGAATTATAATATTTCCTTATTTGCCTTGTCACCTGGGGGGAGTCGCAGGCGCTAAAATGTATACTTATGTAAATTATAATATAAATCTTTAAGCTCCTGGAAACTCAAGACGGATATTTTAATTAAATGCATCTCCAAGTAATATTTTATTCCTTGATCTCGTATGGAGGATCGCATCAGCTTCTGCTTAAAGCATGAATTTTGCTGCACTATAGCGTTCTGAAGCGTGAGGGGTTAAGTTAAGCTGAGACAACGAAGAAAGCTCCAAGGTTTAGATATACATAGCTCGGGTTTTTATTTTTGTTTATAAAACGTTCGTGACATTTCCCTATTCAAAATAGGTAAAGGTGTAGTGTATAGTCATCGCGTACTTACATACATAGGATGTGGGTTGTATGCATGGTGTGGTTTGGGAGAATCTTCATTTAATAAATAAGTACTGAACTGAGCAATTTTTTCAAATCAAAAACACTTGTCTCAAGCCAATCAATTACCACTGGCTTTTATTATTTTAACACTACCTTCATCTAAAATTCAGTTTTCAAACATACGTACCCGTACTACCGTCACAAATACAGCAAGAGCTTCCTATGTAAGTATTGGTAGATATGTACATGTACAATTTGCAATTTATACTCGCTGGAAAAGAATCATGAGATTTATTTACAATTTTTGCTTATCTCTAATTGTAAGCATCTTACTTGTTAGGGGTCTGAGTTGAATGGAAATAACGTACTATGAATTCCCTCAAGTTTGCTTTTGGTTCCTTAAATGTTGAAGAGATTTTATTTAACTTTAGACAAATACAAAAATGGAACTTAATAATATCTTTGTTTGATTTTCTAAAATATAAGTTAACACTAAGATTTAATTCTGATTATAAATATTAATTCAAAGAAGACCTCTAAATCTAAATACAAAGTTAATAAAGTTATAAAAGTTCAAGTTTAATTCCTATTACGAGTTATCAAAGGGTTACCCAAAATTCCTATCAAAATTCTAAATGTTTTCTCAAAATTTCTCGAAATACAATCCACCAGCCTGAAGAGCTGTGGTAAAATCTTTCCTCTTCTGAGAGTAAAGGCTATCTTTCAGAAAAACTACTCGATTCTGAGAGCAAGAGTATTTTTGATAAAATGGGAGTAAAAAGGGAGAGAACCGAAACCCGAGTGCTATACGAAGAGAGAGAGAGTCCAAGAGGACAGCGTTTCGGATCGGCGTGTTCAGATCGACTGTGAATCTGTAAAATTTTCCTGGGGTATTTATACTCGGCCGCAACCGTACTCTCAAAATCCGGAGTCAATTGAATAGATTTTTATGACCTGACCATCTGGCCGAAACCAAGTTCCAACCCCGCCAGCCCTGCGCCGGTTCGAGCTTGCTTTACATTTAAACACATGACAATACATACTTAGGCAATATCAGTTTCAATTGCTTTCTTAATCTTAGGTCGTATCGTAACTTATTTTTATTACGATCGTAAAGATCGAGACCATTGTCCGAGACAGATCCGGTTACTTAGGAAGGAGTTTTTAGATTCTCCCGGGGAAAACGTCTTACACTCTAAAATACAATGGATTTAAGCTTATTACGCACTAATAACTTATATATATATACGTCCTACGCATGGAGAGATTTCCCTCCTCTTCTCATCCGCTCGGACTGAGAGGAGCCAAAGGGTAATTTCTACACACACAGAGGAGGACTTTTCCAACTCTGGAGATTTTTATTAAAACCAACGGTCAGCAAGTTTATTCGCGTGCTATTCACGTGTACACATTCCTACGTTCATTCTAACATCCTATTCTCATTACTACCATTACATAAAATCTGACGTTATTATGTACGTATCAAATACTTATTTCTACGCTAAAAAGAGCGTATCAAAGACTTCCCCCTACGAAGACCAGTTCCTGGTCGTAAAAGGCGGACGTACAAACAAATCATTTTAACCTTTTTATGCCTCAACATCCACGGTTGACTAACAGTGTGTCCACATCGAAATAACCGGGCGACACTGTAATTACACTCGCCGGGGTATAGGTTTTCTTTGGACGAGTAGACGACGTTGCGGTCGACCTCGTGCATGAGGACGACTGGAGTGATGGAGTCTTTGATGACCCAGCTTAGTCGTTGGTAGTTGTACGTACCGAGCACTCGTTTACTGGTGAAGAAATAGCTGTCCAAACTGGTAGCCATTGTCGTGTTCGGGTTGCCACGCGATAGACCTCGGCTCGTGCTTTAACGTCCCAAGTCCTCAGCTTTCTCTTTGCTCGAAAACGTTTGTTCTTCCACTACGCATAGACGTGTCAAATCTTTACACTCGTGTAGTGGTTATTCTATAGACAATCTTTTTAAGTAGAATAAAAACTCATTTTTAGTTGTTATCATTTACATCCTCATTATCATAATTATTTCATACCATTTAACATACTTTATACGTTAACATTCAAATTTCACTCTTTATCTTTCCTGACCATGTAAATCGTGACCTGTATTTCTTTTTAGACGGCTACCAAGCTATTGGACTGAATATCCTTAGACTTAGCCTTTTTTGTAACCAAATGTGTAGGACGTGGGGCCTTGTGTAACATTAATTCTGCGTCGCCAAAACGAAGGGGTTCTCTACGCCGAATGGCTTCCTGAGTTTGCCGTTGTTGCTATCTCACTTCTGCTTCCCAGAGTCTGCTATGTACTCTCCGTTTGATCTGGTCTTTGAAGTATCGGTATATTTTGGGATAAATAAGGCGTATCATTCCAAAGAGAATAAGCCAAATAAATGATTCACGATAGGTCGGTAAATGACAATAATGGAGTAGCCTTCCATCATCTTGATTCTTATCGTCAACATTCCAATAAAGGTTGGTTTCCGGGAATTCTCGTACGTTAGAAATGCCAAAAGTAGGGTGCAAATAGTAAGCCATATAATTTTCAGAGCAAATGTACTGCTACCTTCTCCTGGCAGACAATCGGGAACGGTTGTCCACTGTCCTGAGAGAATTTCTCCATGAGTCGAAATTGTCCTTTATACTGAAAGATACAGTAAAGTCCATGTTTGAAATGATGTAATCCCACTCTGAATCAAACACGAAGTTAGATTGGTCAATTCTGGTCGATTCCAAGACATCTTGTCGTCGGAAAAAGTTTAGATTCTCCATTCTGATCCACTGTGATGGGATGCTATGGATTACTCGTGCTTTAATCAAATGTGTGTTGTCACATGGGAAAATAGGTTCCGCGTATAGTTGGTTATGGACTCTCAAGGTACATAAGCAGTTTTGTTTGGATTAGGCTTGCTGGGGAAGTAATTTCGGCAGTTGTGGAACTTTGAAGAAAATGGGAATATGTCCTTCGTATAGGATCGTTAAAGGTGTATTCGCCCTTCGTAGTCCTGCATGTATAAGGATTCTAGGCTTTAAATCGAGCTCGTCTCATCCGGTAACAGTCATCACGTTTACATTTGACAGAGTATACATTCCAATGATAGGTCTAAATCATTCTTTCTTTCGTCCTTGGGTCTTGGGTCCTTGGTCTTCGTCGTTGGTTACTAACTTTACAGTTAGTAACCAAGTTTTTAACAAGACGTTTACCGTTTACTTAGTTTTTTCTAAACTAATTATTCTTACATCAATACTCATAACATATTATTTGCTTTTCGGTTTCTTAATTTCAATCTTAAATCGAAATTTTAAATCTTAACAATTCTCATTTTCATTTTAACTCTATAAGTACTTTTTATTTCTTTGGCCATAAAACTCTGGTGGTTTAAGAGGACGACCAAAACGTGAGACTGTGTTTGCGTTCGGGTCGGTCGCTCCTCCCGCAAACTCATCTTCATCGTCGGTTAACAAATATTTGTCGTCACCCTCATTGTCGGTAATTAGGTTAAAAATATCCTCATCACTCTTATCATTGATATCTCAATTATCCCATTTGAAATCATTTCCACCATTATTTACCAACTCCGGAGTATCATGTAAGCCTTCGGATTTTAATTCTTCATTAAAATCACAAGACTTTTCTTCCTGATTTAAATCAATTCCCTTATCTGTGTCGACTTCATCTTCATCAATTGTTTCGAGTGCACTCTCATCTTTTTCTGCGGGTTCTATTCTTTCCCAACAGCTTTTAACATATGTGGCCGTATTTCCACTAACTTCCTCAAAGATATCTAATAATATTTGTGGGCGAATACGTTTTACAAATTCTCTCCAAATATACATCAGCTGCCAAGTGTCATATGGTTCATCTTCATATAATACCAGCCTTGTTAAGTGCGTATAGATAGCTAACGCACCTACCAATGGACACCGTTTAGTCCCATATAAATGTATAACTGGAGGACCCAACCCTACGTTTCGCGCTACGTTGCTTAACGTATCAAATACCTTTCGAGGTTCCATACATCCGGTTATAAGGACCGCCAAATCTTTCTGCTGGAATGGGTTAATTGTACTAATTATACAGAGATTTACCAAATCACCCCATTCTGCTTTGACAGTCTCTTTTACTTCAATCTTATAACCCGATATATCTTGACAACATTCCTTGAATAAGCTTTCATTGCTCTTCTTATTCAGAACGTCATTACCATATAATATGAGCACGTCTGCTTTCCATATCCAATAACTAAGGTCGTCCTTGTTATTCGTTTCCCGGATGTCCTCAAATGTCACCTGGCTTTGAAAGACCAATCCTCGGGCACCAAATTTCATTACTTTTTCTTTTAGACCTGCAATCCCCATTTCTCGGTGAATTGTAATGGCCTCTAACAATTCGCTACATATCTGAGTCAAACTAATGGGTTCTGTCAGTTTCATGTCTGAACTATTATCCCCTAAAAAGGCGTTCATTCTAGAAACATGTACTACCCTTAGACCCCTTTTTGTAGTCAAACCATAACTCAAGTCGGACAGTTTTTGGTGATAAGGTACGGCCCAAAATTTCTTTTAAGGAACTCTGCAGACCTACCGAGCTTTGTAACAGGGATATAGACAGTTATCCGGTCTCCTATCTTATATTCTCTGTTAACCGGCTTCTTGTTGTACCTAACTCTATACACCTCTTTTCCCAACTCAAATTTTAATACCTTTTCCTGTATTTCATTCAACTTACAAATGGCTTTTTCCATTTAAGTCTTCCTGAAATGGAGCTTTTCCCCATTTATCCCCAATTTCAAATGTTGCTTCCATTCCATACAACATATAATATGGTGACTGCCCCGTAGCAGCGGAGACTGTAGTATTTATCGCAAACACCACCTCACCAACCAAATCATCCCAATTTGAATGACTCTCATTTACGAATATCTTCAATAATCGTACTATACATCCATTCATTCGTTCCACTAATTCATATGTAGAACTTTTTATACCTACTTGTATAAACCTGTTGGATGCCGTATTCGTTACAAAATTCTCTAAGTACATGTGAGAAAGATCCTGGAGCCCTATCTGTGAGTAATTGCTTAATTACCCCTACCTTCAATATGATATCATTCTTCAAGAAGTCAATTGTTCCTGCCGCAGTGGTGGATTCTGTCGCTTGACAAAATACCCATTTGCTCGTGTAATCCACTGCAACTAACAAATTTTTATTACCCCTTTCTGTTTCCAAAAAGGGACCACAATAATCTAGTCCTATCATAGCAAAGATTTTGGGAGGAATTTCAATAGGTTGTAAAAGCCCTGCTGGTCTATTTGTAGAGTATTTATGTAACTGGCATTCCTCACAGGTCAATACATATCTTACTTCCTCGGCTTTCATTCCTTTCCAAAAGAATCTCCTATTAACCCTATGATAGTTTTTCGTTCAGCCTGTATGTGCTGCTAGCGTATCCCTATAAGTAGCCTGTAACACTTCTTTAATTAATACTTTTGGAACCACGAGTCTTGGAGTTTCACTTGATATTTCATAGATGATATCATTGATTAATCTATACTTAGTACGAACTTTCTTACTATCTTGTTGAAATAATATTTTTCTAACAGTCCAGATCGTTCTTTTGCAATGATACCATCTCTTGGTCCTCAATTTCTATGGTTAGAGTATCTTCTAGCGTTTGTTTAATAATCTCTAACGTTTCAAAAAAAACGGGGAATTCATAAGCACTTTCATATCCAACTTTGGTACTAGTCAATAACAACCTACTAAGTGCATCATTGTCTTTATTTAAAACGTCGGGTTTAGTTGTCTGTTGATTTACTACTTCATAACATTCTTTAGGTTCCAAATCTTTGGAAACTTCCTCCTGAATCGGTATTGTTTCTCCATCAACTCCCTTAAAAAAACTAGATACGGTATAGTTTGAATATCCCTATCATGAATATGGTCGGAATTAATTAGAGTAACTGAGGAGCCTGTGTCTATAATTGCTATTTTATCTGCTTCTCCTATCTTTACTGGAACTGAAAGTAATTTATTATTATTGGTAGTTATGGAATAGTAATAGTTGTTCACATGATCACTATTTATATGGGCGCGGTGGTCACGCGCTGACATCAGTTTCCCGACGGTTACTCGTCATCATCACCATAACGAACTTCGCCCGTGTTTTCCTGATTAGGACCCCATGAAATTTGTTTCTGTTCTCCTCCTTGTTCCGCAAGTGGCCCGTGTACCTGCCCCGTCATTCGGAAGATTTTGGTCCAGCAGTCCTTCTCATAATGCCCTCGTTTTCCACAGTAGAAACAGCGCCCGTGACTATCATCATTACCTCCGGATGTATGGTCGTTGGCGGATGATCTCTGAGCTGAAGGAAATTTTCCTGAAGGATACTGCGGTGACTCTAACTGCTCTACCCTTTCTGCTGTTTCCTTGCTCTCCTCATTTAATTTCTCTAAAGTCTTGAGAGACAAGTCTAGTTTATCTAGAAGTAACTGCATCTGTTTATCTATAGGGTCTTCCTTCTCAGCTACCATAGTCTCATAGGGATCGCAATGCTGGGACAAATACTTTGTATCTGCTACCGTACGCGCAGCTTCTAAGAATTCCCTAGGAGTTTTAGGCTTTTGTGGCATAATACGATCAATAAAATAAGGAGTCATTCCTTTAATTAACCGCATAACTCTTCTAGCTGGGGAGATCTTGTCTCCACTTTTATCCATTAAATTCATCATATCATAATAATAGGACTCCACAGTCTCTGTAACCTTATATTTCCTACCATCCAACTTAATGTCTGCTACCACATCTTTAGCCAATGGTACAAATGCATCAATAAATCTACCTAATACCTCGTTCCAAGTAATAGGTACCTCATCTCCCTTATCGTCTACGACAGGGTTCTTTTGCATTTCTGCTAAAAAGGTCAAATACCACTTAAAAGCTGTTCCTGTTAAGGAATTTGGGAAATATAACAGCTTCTGTTCATCTCCCCAGTACATACTGCTAGCTGCGATGTTGAAGTGATCTATGAAGTCTGACAAATCTGATCCATCCTCCCCAGCATACTTGGGTGGGACTATGATTAATTTTGCTGGTTTTCCTGCCATTATAGTCTCTAACTGTCTATCCCAAAAATAATTTGCGGAAAACTGTTTTAAAATTTCAATTGAGAAACGACCCTCCAATAGGTAGCTCTATTCTCAAATCTACAGTATCCGAAAAACAAGATACCGCTAACTATTAGAAGTCCCAACAGCAGAATCACAAAATTTCAAAATAATTTACAAGTAATATAAAAAATTCCCACTCGCTTTGTCTTTATGATGAGAACTTAATATAAACTGTCTCGACTATACGGATAAAACTAGTTCTATACTGGAAATACTAAAGGAATTATACCAGTTCGGATTCTTCTTTTATTCCAATATATTAACCCAAGATCTCGCATACGTTTGAAAATATATGTCCCTAGTTACTGGTGATATTACTGAAATAGTTTACCCGAGTACAATAATTAATCCCTAACTGTAAAAGCGTTTGTTCAGGTTTCATACAACAAGAACCTATTATTTATCTCTGACTAATCCTGATTTTATGTAAGAGCTCAATAGTTAAATAATCAATGCAAAAGAGTTTATTCACCTTTGATACCTAATTCCAACTATTGTCTCCTGGATCTCTCAACTATAAAGTCTTTCCCTAATAAAATTACCTACTTACTGAAATTCATTATTTAATTTTTTCCCCCGTTAATTCTTATCTTTTATTTTGCTCCTACCATTCAAATATTATTTTCTAAACCCTTATCTTCCTTTTGCTGATGCTAGTCTTCTATGAAAACTTCACCTAACAACTCGATATTAAAATCCCTCAGTAGTGATCAGTTACCTAGATTTCCAATACAAAGGTTAGTTCAATTTTCTGGTAGGCTAGGCCTAAAATTTTAGGGTGTAGGAACAAGGATATCAAACCTTTGACAACTTGACTAATGCAAGCATATACTCAATAATGGAATATGTATTATTCCCGCGGCTAGTAGAAAAGGAGCCCCAGCGTTTTGTTTGGAGAACGCTTCTCCGCACTCAGCAAATGACTACCAAATCTAAAATTCCACCGTCAGAAAATACCATGACCATAAAGGCTAGTCTGAGTGTGATACTGTTAGGTAATTGGAAAGGTGTATATGTTTATAAGCCCCTTCTGAAATATTTAGGCCTCAAACAGTTGTTAAGTCTAGCTACTCGCACAAGTCTATCTTCACTATGATTCAGTTTCTATCTATCCGAAAAATGTTTTTAAATTCTAAATCCCTATTCAAAAGTAAACCGCAAAATTTTCAAACCCTGTGTTGTCTTGATCAGCAATCAGCAGTCCGTTCTATCGGCCAAATGGTCAACGACCCCGGATGGGTACCGTTGTGAGGATCTCCAGTCACCGTTGTCAACGACCCTGGATAGGTACCGTTGTGTGGATCGTCAGACTATCACTTCCTAGCTTCTATTCTCGCTTTATTTGAATTTATTTATTCAGCAAAATAAATCTCCTTTATTTACTTGACTTTCTCAATTTAATCTCAATTTATTTGTTCATTCTTCCAAATAAA
This sequence comes from Allacma fusca, assembly GCA_947179485.1. Lineage (NCBI taxonomy): Eukaryota > Metazoa > Arthropoda > Collembola > Symphypleona > Sminthuridae > Allacma > Allacma fusca. The sequence goes on from OX359245.1 coordinate 37,658,049, forward strand.
TTCCTTTTATTCCCTAAATAAATTTTCCCTATTTTCAAAAAAAATTTCCTCCGACTCTTGGACTCTCCCTCCACTCTTAAAAGTGTACGTTACCTACTCAACTCGGCTTTCACTCGCTTTGCAGTTCGACTTTGGTATGGTATTCTAGGATAAATTGTTAATTCTCTTTTTTAAAACTCTGTTTTCTTCCTATTTCCAACTAACCAAGAATATTTAAGATACTTTGTAATTAAATACTTCGACGTAACTAGAATATTTTAGAGTAGCAGAATACCCCGCACCTCCACCAAATTTGTTAGGGGTCTGAGTTGAGTGGAAATAACGTACTATAAATTCCCTCAAGTTTACTTTTGGTTCCTCAAATGTTGAAGAGATTTTATTTAACTTTAGACAAATACAAAAATGGAACTTAATAATATCTTTGTTTGATTTTCTAAAATATAAGTTAACACTAAGATTTAATTCTGATTATAAATATTAATTCAAAGAAGACCTCTAAATCTAAATACAAAGTTAATAAAGTTATAAAAGTTCAAGTTTAATTCCTATTACGAGTTATCAAAGGGTTACCCAAAATTCCTATCAAAATTCTAAATGTTTTCTCAAAATTTCTCGAAATACAATCCACCAGCCTGAAGAGCTGTGGTAAAATCCTTCCTCTTCTGAGAGTAAAGGCTATCTTTCAGAAAAACTACTCGATTCTGAGAGCAAGAGTATTTTTGATAAAATGGGAGTAAAAAGGGAGAGAACCGAAACCCGAGTGCTATACGAAGAGAGAGAGTCCAAGAGGACAGCGTTTCGGATCGGCGTGTTCAGATCGACTGTGAATCTGTAAAATTTTCCTGGGGTATTTATACTCGGCCGCAACCGTACTCTCAAAATCCGGAGTCAATTGAATAGATTTTTATGACCTGACCATCTGGCCGAAACCAAGTTCCAACCCCGCCAGCCTGGCGCCGGTTCGAGCTTGCTTTACATTTAAACACATGACAATACATACTTAGGCAATATCAGTTTCAATTGCTTTCTTAATCTTAGGTCGTATCGTAACTTATTTTTATTACGATCGTAAAGATCGAGACCATTGTCCGAGACAGATCCGGTTACTTAGGAAGGAGTTTTTAGATTCTCCCGGGGAAAACGTCTTACACTCTAAAATACAATGGATTTAAGCTTATTACGCACTAATAACTTATATATATATACGTCCTACGCATGGAGAGATTTCCCTCCTCTTCTCATCCGCTCGGACTGAGAGGAGCCAAAGGGTAATTTCTACACACACAGAGGAGGACTTTTCCAACTCTGGAGATTTTTATTAAAACCAACGGTCAGCAAGTTTATTCGCGTGCTATTCACGTGTACACATTCCTACGTTCATTCTAACATCCTATTCTCATTACTACCATTACATAAAATCTTACGTTATTATGTACGTATCAAATACTTATTTCTACGCTAAAAAGAGCGTATCAACAGCTATCTCTAAAACTACTCAATCGATTTCAACGAAATTTGTTGTGAATATTGCTTATGTAAATCGAAATGGTTATTGCTTATATATGGTTGGAATCGGCCCAACAGTTTTCTTTTTAAATCTGAAATTTTGAAAAAAGCTCAAAATTCATGCTACTTTGACGGCGGTTGCTGACGTCACCCTACGTGAAGCATCAAATTATCGCGTAGCGATGATTTTTAAGACTTGAGGTGACCATGACCACGGAGTCCGGGATTTCAATATTATTAAATTTAATAGTTTTAATGTTGTAGAGAACGAATATACAAAAACTATGTTATTCTGTTCACCAGATGTTTTTTATTGAATCCGGAAACGTTTTGGATTTATGGATTTATTTATATAATCTGGCATTAAAAGTTTAGCTTCCCTAGAGCGTTTACACCAAAAGAAGTTGATTTCCATACATTTTTACTCGGTATATAGATATTGACCTACATGACTTTATAACTTCAACCTCTTGAGCTGTCCCTTCCAAAGATATTTTAATTGTGGATTTATGCTATTTTCAAATACTATACAGCTCTACACAATCTATATATTCAAATAATTATATGCGTATTACAGCGTTCACAATTTGAATGTGTAGTCGTAAATTGCAGTTGTATTTATTTAATAATTACAAACATCCCGAAGGTCCCTCTCGCACGTGAGGAATTCAATGGCGTTAAAAGACTTAACTAAAAACCACGTTTAAATAACGCACAAGTCATTTTAATTCTGAGGTTAATTTATTATTGTGGTTAAAAGTAATTACTGATGTTAAATCAAAAAAAATCCTACACAATATACAACAAAGATCCTTGGGATTGTATACCTGGAGGTTGCTGCCACTGAAAGGTACAAATGTGTATGTGCTTCAGGATTCCAGTAAAACATCTCTGTAGTGATCGTCACATCCTGCATTAATATTATTTCAGCAATGTGTATCTGCTTTGAATAGACTATTTACCACTCAAACTGTACGCCAACAGAAAATGTTTACTTCTTATTACAACTAGTTCCTTAAGGTTGAGAATTTAGACATATTTGTTACTCCAAGGTTTACTTTCTTAATATTTCCATATTTTCAGTTGGTTTAAATTCAGGCCTTATCAAGTCAATTTGGTTGTCAATAGTTCCGAGATACGGTTCTCCCAAGCTAAAGCCTGCTCATCCTCCTCTCAGCAATGCTGAAGTGTTCTGTTTTATTTCTACGGCTTATGGATCCAGTAATTCAGCTCCAGTTAGGATTTAGAATTCGACTGGAATAATTCAATTGTAGCTTCAGTTAGGTTTAATTTTGAGTCATAGGGTATAGAATAGGAAAGAAATCTTTGCTGCTCTTACTTTCAAAATCGAATTTTCAATAGCAATCAGTTGGAATGAAACTCAGTGGCTTTGTTTTGGCCTGCTTGGCTGTAATTGTGCACGGGACATCTGGAGAGTTGATCCCGGGAAGGATCCAGGCTCCTCGTGTCAAACGTGAGAGCGTCATCCACAATGTTCGGAGTCCCAATCTCTTTGACCACGCCGGGCCAGAAATGCAAATAAACAGACATCAGCCAGGTAGTTATTTGCCAATAATTGCCTCATAATTCAAAGGACATTCCAAATGATCATTAATTGCGAAGGATTATTTTTATTTCGTTTGTAAAATATTTGAGGCCAGAGTCCAGGGTGTAAGTTTATAAATGCTTTGGTTTATTATTTATTTTGGGAGAGTAAACGAGTAAGGAATAGAATCTCCTTGAAAGTTTACAAGAAAGTTGGATTTCAAATTATTTTTTTCTCTGGTTTTGTATCTAGGTCGATATGTTCGTCAAGCGACCCCACCCAGTAAGTTTGATTCTTTAGCCACAAATTGCTAGTATTTTGATTTTTAAAATTACTAGATAAGTTCATGTTTGTTAAGTGTGTATCCGCTATTTGGAACCTACTTCAGTGCGCCTTTCATACAAATTTTGTCCTTGTAGAGGGGCGTTATACAAAAATTTATATAAACAGCTTCATATTGTTTAATTACATTTTTCCTACGTGACAGGCACTGGACAAACTGACCTGGAAATTACTGAATATATTCATTTAACTTTAATACTACTCTGTTTTGTTTTGCAGAAACTGCGGTATCCGATGTAAACTTGGGTAAGGAAAATAAACGCTGTACCCCTGGCTTCTTTTCAAACCTCTTTGACATCCTTTTGTGTCATTAATTTCGTTTAAGTATATAATCTTCTATTAATTCAATTTAATTCAAACCTTCCGAAACAATTTAATATCGGCGGGACCAGCTGTCCACTCCCAATAATTATTTCTTTAAAAATAATAATTATTAAAATTTGAAATTGTTGTTGTTAATTTCCACTGATTATTTTTTTTACTGTAACCTCAAGTTTCCAACCACAGCAATAGTTTTATATTTGTGCTACGTAGCAGTTACTTGAATGACTCAAGTAAATTATATTTCCACCAAATTTACTTAACAATCAAAGTATTTATTTCATTTTAACGACACTTATTTCGTTTTTCCAGTTCAATCAGCTGACCCCATTGTTAATCCTGGTAAGCACTGGAGAGAGATTTTGGAGATAAAAATGTAACGCTATACTCAAGCTCCAAACGGCTCGGTTTCGTTTTTTTTCATTATACATTTTTATTCACTGAATTCCTCTCATCTTTTTTTATTGTAATTTTCTTTTGACGTCATTCCTCTATAGTGAATCAAAAGTACGGAAAATTTGCTTTCACAAAATCCTACAATAATTTTTCCCTGCTTAGATTCAGATTTCCATAAATGTCATAGATTTGAATCTCTGGTGTTTCCGGTAAATGAGGACATGATCTTGGTCTTTAAGTTGTAGAGTTTGTTTTGTATTCTAAGAATTTTAGTCACTTGTTACGTCACAAATTGCATCAAAGATTGACCGTTGCTTTCCGAAAGTCCGTGCTGTAAACGTTGTGCTGCTGATTATGGAATCAATCTCAGAATATTAGTATCCACACGTGACACAACGATGTTAGTACACAAAGCAATTCCTGGACTTTCTATATCCATGAGGGTTCTGATTTTCGGAAATTTCCCTGGGATATCATTTTCAACGAAAATCAAGGCTGAAATTAAAATCAACAATTTAAAAAACCCCAAGTTGATCGAGCAAGGGATTTAAATATGATTAAATCCCTGCTAACAAAAATGACTCTCCCTTGACATTCTAATTCGCTCTGAAGTTTTTCCCAATGGGAAGAATCTTCCTTCGTGAAATCCGAATCCCTGAAGCTATTATATTTTATCCAGACCTCCTTGAAGGTTTTCGAGAACAGGAAGAGGAGAATTTCAGCCATTTTATTTCACTTTTGAGTTGATATGACTGGGATTCAGACTCCGACACATAAGGGATGCATAATTGCAACAGACATGTCATTAATATTCAGCAGGAGATTTCCGAACGCAGATTTCCTTGGATTAACACTGAGACTGTAGGAATTGTTAATTGATTTTATTAAGTCTAATTGAAATTGATATTTTTAATTATCATGCTTGGCTGTAGTTGTATTTCATTTGCAGCCAAGTTATGCAGTATTATGAAATTTTTTAACTTTTTTAACTTTTTTAACTTTAACACATGTAATTATGAATCACTTTAGTTGTGTAACTTCCAACCCGCTTACTTTGTTTTTGCAGTTGGTGTAACTCTGCAGCTTTTACTGGGTAAGCAATTCAAATGCAAAATAAATTATGGTATGAAGCTCTCGCAAATCTTACTATTCTGTTGTTTCAATAATTTAAGTGTCAACCATGCTCTGAACTCAAAACACCTAAAATAATTTGAGGTTGATGGGCAACTGCTCATCCTATTGGTTACGTAACTACTTCCTTTCAAATTAATCTTCCTCCAAATATATTTACCCAGTAAAGTTCCACATGTGGGAGGCTGTCTTTTCTCTTCTTTCATAATATTTTATGTCCTTGTTGATTAGAAATTCTTACATGTGCCACATACTTTAAATCCCATCTGCGTTAAGAGGCTCCAGAACCTACACAGCAGTCACCTAAAAAATATTTCCGTAAAAGTAACAAATTAAATGGTGCATGAGGTCTGGGTGCCGTGAGTAAAGAGTATCTTTTTACTTTTGAGTATAATTTTTCGACAAATTATCTGGTACTTTCGACAATCTCAGAAAATCGCATTGTTCATGATTCTTATAAATGTTTGTATCAGGATTAGTTTTCAAACTCCTGACTCATTTGTACTAACTCCCATGAGAAATTTAGCCTCACTTTAGCTATAAAATGTGTTTTGCACTTGAGCCGATGGTTGTAATAATGATTTATTCTAAAAATTAAATTTAATGCATATTATGAATGAAAATGTGAATAATTAAAACTTGAAAGCCATTTATTTTATTTTTGCAACAGCTCCAGTTTTATTAATTTTACCAGGTAAGCAATTTAACGACTTTTATAGAACTTGACTATTTTATTCAGATTACTAGCTGAGATTTTTACCATCTCAAATATTGAATGATTCAAAAAACAAGTGTAATATTATTTATAGATAGTTAAACACGCGAAGTAAAGTATAATTATGTAATATATTAGATAAGGGTTAAACTTCACTTTTCAACACAAGGATTATATTTTATTCGCAGCAACGTTTCGAGCTTTGACTCTTCGGCAGGCAAATGATACACTAGTTGTAACATTCAATGTATTTCATATTACAATCAACAAAAAACCAAAAACTTAAATTGATGATTTATCAATTACTCTTGCTTAAAATATAATAAAACAGTTAAGCTTTAGCCATTTAAAAAAGCAAATTTGGCTAATTGTAAGATAACCCCGGGCCCCCGGGATTGTCACACCCGTCGAACTTAACGCCCTGAGGCTTCGATATTTCTTCAATATGTAAATTTAATGTTTAGTCCAGGCAATGCATTAGATTTGAAGAAATGGATCATTCGGATTCAATTCTTACTTTATCATCTCTTCATGCGTGATCCATGAGGATGATGTGAAATAGTAAAACAAAATCCAGAATTTATTCATTTGGTTAATTTGAAATGTTTTACAAATGTAATTAAAATTGTAGGTCGGAGGCGTCGACGAACGGAATCAATCCCAGGGAGACGACAGGCTTCCCGAGCGCCCTCTGGCACTTTACGCCAGCCAATCAGAAGATCAGCAGCTCCTCGGAATATCCCTGGAATATAGGACGGGCATTTCAACCAAAATAGAGAACTTCAATTCCTCGCTTTGTTCAACAATTCCTCAAAATTCGTCACAAATTTATTTCCTGGTAATAATGTGTGTAGTTACACAGATGAGTTAATTAAATCCTACCCTCAATATTCTACTACAAGTACTATTGAACGTAAAAATTTGATTTACCTGAGATGCATATGTCCTTTGTATCTTAAAATTGATTTTGGAAATTAGATTCAGCTAAATTGTTGTACATATTTTGAAGTTAAATAATTATATTTGTATAATTTCAATTAGAAATAGAATTCATGGAATTGGTTATGTTGCTCTAATTATTTGAAATAAAATCATTGCTTCAGGCATTAATCGTTATATATTATAAAATTAATATTTGTGTTTCTTCATTAACTTGACGTATTTTAAATTCTAGAAGCATTAGTCATTCCTGGTAACAACTGAACCGTTGAATGCATATTTCACTGGGATTGTAAATTGCATTCTTATTATTTTATTTACGTTTCCTTATTTGCTTACATACCTGGGGGATTGGCTACCACTACAAGGTGTGAAAGCAATAACAAGAATCTTTGAGCTCCTGAAGACATAAGACAGAGATGTTAATTACTAAATGCATCTCCAAGAAATATTTCATTCCTTGATCTCGTTTGGAGGTTCATACATTGTATCAGCTTCCACTTAAAGCATAAAAACTATGCTGCACTTTGCGCCTTTAAGGCGTGAGGGGGAAAGAAAACTGAGACAACGAAGAAAGCTTCCAGGGGTTGAAATAGCCCGCGTTTTTATTTTTGTTTATGCATTGAAGTTCGTGACAAGTCCATATTCAAAATAGGTAAAGGTACACTATATATAGCCAGCGCATACTTACGTGCAGTGTATACATGTTGTGGTTTGGGAGAATCTTCATTTTATAAATAAATACTGAACTGAGGAATTTTTGCAGATTAAAAGCACTTCTTTCAAGTCAAAAAATTACCAAAACCCTTTAATGCCCTTTCAATGTCCTCTTTTCAAATAAATTCCACGTTTCAAACACATTTGCATTCCCTGATAACCGCTATAAATACAGCCAGATCTTCCTAAGCAAAAGTATTGGTAAACAATAAAATATACAATTGACATGAACTATACCAATATTCGAAGAATTATTTACGTTCTGCAAATAAGCTCCGGTGTTCAACCGGCACCGATTGATCTGATCCGGGATAACCGATGTTAAGGCTCTGGAGTAAGAATGTGCTGGAAATGAGCTTCAATATTTGAATTTACATTTCATAATTGCAGTAAAATCTCTCTGTAGTGATGGTCACACCATGGATTATTATTACTTCTATAAAGTGCATTTGCGTTGAAGCGACAACTTACAATTCAAACTGTACGCTAAGAGAAAATGCTTACTTACTGCTACCGGTATTTCATTACGGTTGACATTTAGAAAATGTTGTGACTCCAAAGTGTTCCTGCGTAATGTCACTATTTTTTCAGTTGGTTTAAATTCAGGTATTATCAAATGGGCTCAAATTGAGCATGCCTGATTCTGAAGCTCAGAGAATGTATTATTTTTCAAAACGAGTAACTACAAGCCCAGAAGCAATAACTGAGGAAAATTCCGAAAAATGCAGAGGTTTCGTAATAACTTTGACTTTCCTTACAGCTTTTAATTGCACATTACTGACTTGTTTCCGTTCTGTATCCCCCACCTGCAGTAAACCCTGACCTATCTATGTTGTAAATGAGTGTACATATTAATTACAAATGCTTCAGGTGAGGCCTTATCACATTAATTTGGTTGTCAATAGGTCCGAGATTCAATTCCCCCAAGCTATAGCCTGTGTATCTTCCTCTCAGCAATGCCGAAGCATTCCCAGCCTTTTCTCTAAAGCTTCTGGTTCCAGTAATTCAGCTCCAGTTAGGATTTAGAATTCGACTGGAATAGTTCAATTGTAGTTTCAGATAGGCTTTGTTTTGAATAACAGAATAGATTATAGAACGTATGTATAGATATGCCTTTGCTGTTTTATTTTCAAAATTAAGTTTTCAGTAGCAATCAGTTAGAATGGAATTCCGTAGCTTAATTTTGTCTTGCTTGGCTGTAATTTTGCACGCAACATCTGGAGTACTGATTCCGGGAAGAATACAGACGTCTCGTGTCAAACGTGAGAGCGTGCACAATAATGTTCGAAGTCCCAATCCCTTGGCCCACGACAGGTCAAGGATCCAACTTCAGCCAGGTATTTTGAATAGTCTGATAGTTTAAAGCGAGTCCCAAAATCTGTGTCTTTCCGAGCACGTACTTTTCCCAGTTAGAGGTTATTATTTTTTAAATGAGACAGTGTTAAATAACTTTAATAAATTATTGTAGACATTATAACACATAATTATACATAAGGTTAGGTACGGAAATGAATTTAAGGACGATTTAGCACACATAATAAAAATACCCGTGCCATTCTGTTGTGTGACTTAAATTTTCATGTTTCAAATTAATTTTGACCTTTGTTTTGTCTCCAGCTCGATATGTTCGTCAGGCAGGGCTCGGCAGTAAGTTTTTGACTACTTATTGCTATCCATGTTATTTTAAAACCACGAGATACTACGTCTGTTCAGTGTATAACCTAACATCTACCTACTTCAGTGCTCTTTTAATACAAATGTCATCCTTACAGAAGCCCGTTCCATGTAAAATATAGATTGTTAATGCCTATATTTTCGAACATTTTAATGTTATCTTGTTAACGTAGTAGTCAGGCAGAATTACTATTGCTAGGTAGCTACTGGTCTTATATAGATACTGTAACTACATGATTACAGTCTGCCCGCGGGGCAGTCCAACTGTATGTAATAAAAGTAACTGCTTTAATGAGATTCTTATTTTGTCTATTCTCGGTTTTGCATTACACAAACAGGAAAAACTATTTTTCGAAAGCTTCGTACCGCCTTGGTGAACTTGAGATGCTTCATACGGTATTTGCATTTCAAAATGAGTTTTTCCCGAAGAAATTACTATACCATCTGACAATATTTTTCAGTATCAAGAAAATTGCATTCCACATTATTTGGATAACTTTTGCAGTCCTTAGTGTCCCCTCCTATTAGAAGAAGGGTTAACGCTGGCGGTAAAAGTCAAAATCTTATCTAAATTATTTGTTCCTGAAAAGGTTATATCTGGGACACCCACTATTAATGGAAACAGCCAATTTCCAAATTCACCCGTTATAATAATTGTGACAGTGAAAAAATTAGTCATACCCGTTAGAATTATTGTTCATATTTTAAAGTACATTTCTACAGATAAAACTATGGAGCATTGAAAAAATTCTCAATTTTATTAGTGGATTTGTTGTGGTTGAAATGCCTCAGAAATTATTTAAATTATTTTTGATAATTCATTTTGAATATGTTGAAAATGCTTATTTTTTGAAATTCCCAAACCAGATTTTAGTATCCATATTCCTCACATAATATTTTCGCCTGCCTTTCTTTCAACAAGCCAATTACTAAGAAATTTTCAGAAGTTTCTCATCAATTTTGTCTCAAGTTACGTGTACAATTGGACAAAAAAAGGATTCACATTAACAAAACGCTTTTAATATCGAACATTTTCTTCAGCAATGGAGTTGTTTATGCAAAATCTATTTGTTCCGATCAAGATGAAATAGTTTTTAGAATAGGGTGAAATCCCTCGCTCTATTGGGATTTCTAATTTTGCTATAGCGTTCATTGAACCGATTGAGGGGGAAAGTTGAATTACTTATTTGGCATATTTGCTTTCCCAGATTACCAAACATGGGCTTTCCTAACTGATCTAACAAGCAAAGTCTTCCGATGTGACCTTCAGAATTAAATGAAAATTGGTGGAATTGTAGGCACTACTATCAGTGTGCACACAAACCACAAACTTGATGCCATGTCCTCTGGGTTCGGGCAGTAGGACATTTGAAAGTTTGTTTTTTTTGAAAGTTTGACAGGGGGGGGCCCATCATCGCTTAAATTTGTTCATGTTAAATCCCATTAGAAAAATCCATTTTCGCAACTCGAACAAAATCCAAACCAATGTTCACACATGCTCGGAACATGATGAATTAATGAAATACAAATGCAATTTTACATTGAAAAGGTTTACGTATGTATTGTTGGTCTATTTGCATTGTTTTTCGGTTGTGAAAGCGAAAATAATAATATTTATGTGAAACAAATTATAGACGAATTGAATAAAATAATTCCTATAATGTTGAGAATTGGCTTATTTCTGCTCAAATTGTGTACCCTTGAAGACGGGACTTTCAAAAAAAAATCAAACTTTCAAATGTCCTACTGCCCGAACCCAGAGGAGATGGCATCAAGTTTGTGGTTTGTGTGAACACTGTTAGTAGTGCCTACAATTCCACCAATTTTCATTTAATTCTGAAGGTCACATCGGAAGACTTTGCTTGTAAGACTGCAGGAATTATTGATCATTCCAATCACAAAAAGTGTACAACACATTGTTTAGGATTCTTAATATTCTCTGAGCACCATTAAAATACTGTTGAACATGAGTAGAAGTAGTTCGATAATCCCTGCAAGAAGATTTTCCACCACCCCAGCTTTAGCATTGCAAAGCAATGCCAAATGAGCTCAAAATTGTTTAATTACATTTTTCATACGTGACAGACACAGGACTGACTGAAGTCAATCGTCCTTCTACGGAAATTACTTTATAATGATTTAACTTTAACGCCACTTACTTCTTTGTTTTCGTTTTGCATAACTGCCCCTCTATGAATATACTGGTGGGTTTAAGGACTAGAACATCATAGAATTTAAGGCTGTAACGCTGGCTTGGTTTCCAAACCTCATCTGGATCCTGTTCTGTCATGTACCTATTGAAGTATAAACTTCCATCAATTGAATTTAATTCAAAACTGTATACTTACTTTGTTCTTGCAGATATCGGGGTAGATGATTCGAAGTCGGATGGTAAGTAACAGGGAGGGATTTTGGAGCTACAAGCAGTAATTCTAATCTTAACTTCCCAACGGTTTATTTTCATTCTGTTTCTATTTTTACTTATAAATTTTCTATTGCTGAATTTGCTTCAATAGACTCTATTTCTAAATATGAAGAGGTGCGTCCAACCACGTGTAATATTTTAGTGTTCAATTATTCTACGTCTAGTGATGGTTATCATTCTCTTACGACGTCATGCATCACATTTCTCCCGCCATCGTGTCCCAGAGGTAAATGTAAGCTTAGGGAAAAGGAGGATTTAAATACATTACCAACACCATTTGTTTCTAACCAACGCAACAGTCTGCTCAAAATAATTTCCTTAATAGTAATACAATTAAAGGGTTATGAAATTGAAGGAAAAAAATGCAAATGATTTATTTGTTGCTTCTGTGTAGCTGGTGCGTTGACAGGAGCAGCCCCAGTCCAAAGTAAGCTTGTATTAATTATGTGTAGTGTGACTTGAGATTTTTTGATTGTATATGGAAACGTTTTCTTCCTGATGCATTTGTGCTAACTCCCATTGAAAATGTAGCCTCTCATTACATTTATCGTATTTTCCTCGGAATTGAGCGGATGATCCTAATAACTATTTATTATAAAAATTATAATAATAACAATGCATACTATGAATAGAAATGGTAACTAAAATTTGATTGTCATTTATTTATTTTTGCAACAGATCCAAGCGGAGGTTCGGACATCACAGCCCCAATCTTCCGGGTTTGACATTACGTAAGCATTTCAATGGTTTTCACAGAACTTGACTATTTTATTCACATCATTAACTAAAATTTTCACCATCTCAAAAAATATTGAAAGATTTAAAATGCAAGTGTAATTTTTCAAAATAAATATAATGGTTTCTTCCTCTGCTATTTAAAAAAATGTTTATCCAATTTCCATACAGTATTAATTTAGTATTGGATCTTCAGTAAGGGATGCCGATAATTTCAAATAAATTTTTAAACAACTCAGTTTCCTACTAAGAATTTCAATGTTAACACAATTTTATTAAAGATTTAAATGTTAATGGAATTGGAGGAAAAAATTCAAAGGATTTATTTGTTATTTCTTTTTAGCTGATGCATTGACAGGAGCAGCCCCAGCCCAAAGTAAAGTTGTATTAATTATGTGTAGTGTATACCTCTTTGCTTGTAAATTTTGTTCTACAAATTATCTGGTACTTTCAATATCCTCAGAAAAACCTTTTGTTCCTGGTTCCCCGATTTTTCGTATTTGGAAAAGTTTTTAAAATCCTGCGCATTTGTGCTAACTCCCATTGAATATTTAGCCTTTCTTTAGTTTTACCGTTTTTTCCACGGAATTGAGCCGAGCCGGTGATTCTAATAATAATTTGTTATAAAAATTATTATAATAACAATGCATATTATAAATGACAATATTAATTAAAATTTGATTGCCATTTATTTTATTTTCCCAACAGTTCCAAGCCGAGGTTCGGATATCTTAGCACCCAATGTTCCAGGTTTGACATCACGTAAGCAATTCAACGGTTTTTATACACGTTAACAATTTTATTTCCAACTGTAGCTAAAATTCTCACCATCCCAGATATTGAAAGATTCAAAAAGCATGTGCAATTCTTTAAAATAATTGTAATGATTTTTCATCCGCTTTTGTAAATATGTTTTATTCCGTACAGCTTTTATTAATTAGATGCTTCAATAAGGACTAACGAGATTTTAGAGTCAAAACAGTTAAGTTTTATAGTTTGAAAAGAATTTCATGCTGGCTTTAAATTGATCATTTGAAACTTTTGTAATTTAAATAAAGCAAAGCATTTAATTTGCTTCCAATTGAAGGGTGAGGATAAAATAGTCAACTGAAATCCAGAAACTTGTCCATCTGGTTAATTTCAAATATTCTACAAATGTAATAATTAATATTTATAGAACAGAGACGTCGACAAGCTGAATCTTTTCCATGGAGACGACAGGCTTCCCGAGCGCCCTCTGGTCAGCCAATCAAAAGATCAGCAGCTGCTCGAAATCTCCCTGGCCAATAGGAGAGGTGTTTCAACCAAAATAGAGAACTTTAATTCCTCACTTTGTTCTACAGTCCCTCAAAACTGTTTACAAATTATTGCCTCTTAATTTTGTGTGTAATTATATAGCAAATCTAATTCAAATGCTAGTCTCAAGTCCCAATATTCCACTAAAAGCATTTCACATACAAATTTGATTTAACAGAAATTTAGCACGTATCACTTGTATCTTAGAATTTTTTTTTAGATTAGAGTCAGTTAAATAGCTGTGTATGTATTTTGTAGTCAAAGAATTATATTTGTCCGATTTTCAATTGAATTTGTTGTCTACAACTTATTGTAATTAATCATTTGAAATAATAATCATGACTCTGCGCATTATTCTTTACATTACAAAATTAAACTCTGGATTTCCTGGAACATTTTGTAACATTTTAATTTGAGCGACCATTAGTCAGTCGTGGTTATAACTGTGTCGCTGAATACACTGCACTGGAATTGAAAATTGTAACCAATTCGATTTAGTAACGTTTCATTATTTGTCCCGATACATGGGCGTCACTGCCACACTACAAAGTGTGCAAACATAATATGGATCAATGAGTTTCTGCAAATATGTGTCGGAGATTTTTAATTAAATACATCTCCAAGAAATATTTGTATCCTTTATCTCGTTTGGAGTTTCATATCCGCTTCCCTTAATAATAAGCTTTGCTGTACCAGCGTTTTAAGGCGTGAGGGGGGTAGTAAAACTGAGACAAATAAAAAAGCTTCCAAGGTGTGATACTGCTCGGGATTTATTTTTGCTTATAAATTCCAAGTTTTCCAGTTTCTATTAAAAATAGGTAAAGGTACACTATAGCTTAAGCTTAACTTCGCTTAGCTTATTACTTGTCCCTACTGGGTTTAAATATTGGGAAGTTTACAGAAATTCCAATCGGGTCATGTTTATTTTATTTAATTAGAAATTATTATCCCAGAATTTAATTCAAAGCCCCTTCGTTAAAATAGGCGGAGCTGCAGTAAATGGCTCACTCTTAACTCATACTGTCTCACATTTCCATATTTTCATTTACTTTAAATGCAAGTTTTGTTGAATCTGTTCCAGGGTACACAATGTTTTTACATCATGCTACAGCTGAGATAACATGTCAGATTTTAAGACGAATACAATCATCATTGCAACAACTAAGAAAAATTCCTGGGCAAACGATGCATATCCTTGGACTTATTTGCTTTTGGAATAGCTCTTCACCGACCTATTCTCGTCGTTTCTCGAGCAGGTATACGCACTCACAATCAACATTCTTTGGTTTCTCTTATCAAGTCCATTTGATTCTCAATAGGCCCTACAAGCTCGTTCTTACAAGGTTAAAATCCTGTGGCTTAAAATCCCGTGCTTCCTGTGGCAATGTAGAACAGTTTCCATTTATTTTTTCTTTCGTCTGTATCCAGTAATTCAGCTCCAGTTAGCATTTAGAAGCCCGCAGTAGTAGTTCAAGTCCAAGCTTCAGTTAGGTTTTATTCTGCTTTTTTATTAGAATTTCATAGGAAAAGTATCTATTGCTCGTATAATTTTCAGAATTTAATTTTCAGTAGAACAATCAGTGAGAATGAAATTCTATTGCTTTGCTTTGGCCTGCTTGGCTATAATAATTATTTCTATGGACGGAATATCTGGGGAACTCATTCCTGGACGGATCCAGGCACCTCGTGTCACACTAGAGAGCGTTCGCCATGTTCGAAGTACATTTCAAATGGGCCATGCCTCATCAGGATTTCTATTGCAAAGACCTCAGCCAGGTACAATTTATTTTATTGGTCCTATACTGAAGTAGCGTATAGTATTGCTATTGTGCAATACGACAGACCCTTACAATTAGGTATAGATATTGTTTGCATTAGTTTGATTTTTTTTAAAAGTACAGTTCATAAGCTTACGAACGATTTAATATAGACGTCAGGAAGTAAAGTAAATGAATGAGCAGCAATTATCCTGATAGGTTTATAAAAACCAGTGTCCCTTCTTTTGGTTCCTGGTTAGAATTTATGAAAATAATGTGGTTTTGTTAAATGTCTACACAGTCATTGCAACAGCCGAAACTTATACTAGCTCAGAATATGAAAGAATTATAGGGGAATTTAGCCTGTACCACTTTATCCCAATTTATTTGTCATGTATTGAGTGAGATTAGTCTTCGAAATCGCAGTATGTAATTACCCTATGTGTAATGTTATTACGCTATAGAGTCAGTAAAAATTGGTTAAAATTGTCAACTCTCATGCTAACTACATACATATGTGCTTTGTTTTGTACCCAGCTCGACATATCCGCAGGGCACAAGAGGATGGTAAGTTTGAACTTTTGCTCTGATTTAAAATAGTCACGATTAAAAATATTTAAAGTAGTTACGACACTGGTTCATGTTAATTCAGTCTCTGTCTGACTTACTACGTTGTGCTCTCCGTGTAATGTAGCAGTGCCTAGTGTATAGAAGCATATTCCATATTTTCTATGTAAAATTGGATTGACTATAGGCCTATTTGTCTATTAAACGGCCTGTTCCTTCGTTAGTCTTGTAATTGTGAGATTACATTATATTTGAGTCAACTGTATTTATGCAAAGAAGCACTGTCCGTCTTCCTGTTCCCTAATTTCCCTCTTGCGTTCACATTGTGAAAAGCTAGAGAGCCTCAGCTTAAGAATGTGTCGTATTTGTAACAGCACATGCTCTGGGACTTTTAATATTGTCTGAATAGTAGTCAAATACTGCTGACAATGGGTATAGAGCACAGATTAAAAGAAGATTTTGTGTCACTCAACAATAATAATGGGAAGCAAAAAGCCAATGGCACTCGAACTTGTTTTCTTTCTCATCCCATGTTCTTTGGATTTACATTTAATTTCCAACCTGTGTATGTAGTAGGGTGACATTTGACTCACATAAGGAAAAGTTACTGAAGTCAAGAATATTTCGGATCTAATTGTAAATAAATATAATAATTATTCAGTAAGCCTTTATGCCGTTTGGGTTGTTTTTACAGAAGACGATGATGTGGAGGAGGCGGGTAAGCATAGACCAGAGATAATATAATTTAAATGCTATACTATTATTACCCCGCTAATTGTAAGTCATTATTTTAAATAATAAAAACCAAAGATTTTAACTCAAAGCAACTCAAAGAGTATATCGTCACTGATGAGGTAAAATGTTCTAAGTACTGGACAGGAGCATGCACATATAGACCATTTTGCCTCTTCAAGGACAATATTGTCGATGGACCTCTGACCACTCCCAGTTTTTTGTTATTAAATTATTTATCAATATATTCATTTTAAAGCTTGGCGATTTTGAGATGTCCTTTAGGTTGCAATTACTATTTCAAAAGGAGTTTTGCCTTTATGAAATGACTATATCATTTAAAATTATTTTTCAGTATCAAGTAATTATACTTTTTATATGCACACACTGCCTGTATGAAAGTAAATTTGAATGAGATTATTTATTCAAAGATCAATTATATAGGTATTTTCTTTAGGGCAATGGTGTACATAATTATCAGGGTTGCACAAATGAAAATGCCCTCGGTTTTATGCCTGCCCTCCTGAAAATGCCCTGAAAATGCCTTACTCTGAAAATGCCCGGCATTTTGGGCATTTTCGGCAGGCATTTTGGGCATTTTTACAGAAACGTATACACTATGACCAGTATTGCTCCTTTAGCGAATATAAGGGAGTTTTTCATCGCATAATCAAGCCCATCCAGTTTTAGAAAATGTTATACTTGATTTTTAAAAAAAGAATTTAATTCGTCTAATTCCCTAATGGTTATTTCAATAAGCCCCAACGGAGTTGTAAACCTTCAACGCTGTACATTAAAAAAAACTTTTGGATTTGGAAAGAACAATTTGCACAGTGCCAGTACAATTTCCGTATTTGATAATGGCTTGTAAAGTATAGAAAATTTTACTTTCATTAGATACATACAATGCGACGGTTATAATATATGTCAAAACTATATATAGCTTTTGTGTCGACTTTGAAAACTGCATTTAATCAGCCATAGTAAACCAGTGTAATAATTCTAGGAATTCAAAATGTAACAATATATACGTTTAGATGACGACGAGTTTTGAAGCTCACAAACAATGATATTGTTAATCTTTTTACAACTATTTTATCTTTTTGTGTTGCATCTTTGCCCGAATATGTTTGTTCTTGAAATCTAAATAATTACAGACACGGTGTACACGCGAATTTTTACAACCATATAAGGAAAATAGAATTATTATTATTTTTCCATAAATATGTCTATATCAACTGGCTCCAGGTTTCAACCTTTTTGGAAACAGTTTGTTTCTATAATTTTATCATGTAATCCAGTTGAATATTAAAATTATTTGCAACATACTGTTTTGTGACTTATTTTGCAAAATTAGCAGGTAGCTAAATTCATATATTTAAAAAATTGGAGTGAATATGCCCAAAATGCCTGCCCTGGGCTGAATATGCCCAAAATGCCCAAAGTGCCAAAGATGCCCAAAATGCCATGAAATGAAAATGCACAAAATTCCAGGGCATTTTGGGCAGGCATAATGCCGAAAATGCCAATGCATTTTTAATTGTGCAACCCTGATAATTATGCATAAAAATAACAAACATGAACACACTATATTTTTAAGATCACTGCGCCATAACATGTTAAAGTAATTCTATGTACTTTTGTATGATTAATACAGTTTTGTAATTCCTTGTCTTCCTGAAATTTCCAAACAAGATTTTAATGTCCATGTCCACTAATTATATATTCACACTTTCACTTGCCTTTCACTCACCAAGCCAATTACTAAGAAAGTGGTTTTTAGTGAATAGTGTCTCGAGATTCGTGATATTGGACAAAAGAAAGAATTCACATTATCAGAGAATATTTTAATATTGGACATTTTCTCCAGCAATAGAGCTATTTATACAAAATCTGTTTGTAACCCTCAATATGAACGGATTACTTTGCAAGATTACCAAACATGGATTTTCCAAATTCACTATAATTGTAGGAATTATTGGTCATTGCATTCATAAATAGATAATGTACAAAATGTGTTTAAAAAGACCTTTGTTAAAATCCTATCCCTCTAAGAAAATTTTCCTCAGCCTCAGCGTTGCATTCCGAGGCGAAGTCAAAACAGTTTCAAATTGCTTAATTACATTTTTCCTACGTGACAGACGCTGGACAAACTGAATTCTAGCATAAATTGCTGAATAAATTCATTTAACTTTATGCTACTTACTTTCCTCATGAGTCTAACAGAATTTATTGAATATATTCACGTAACTTTAATACTACTCTGTTTTGTTTTGCAGGAACTGCGGCGTCCGAAGTAAAGTTGGGTAAGTAAAATAAATGCTGCAACCCTGGCTTCTTTTCAAATCTCATTGCCATCCTTTTGTGTCATTAATTTCGTCTAAGTATAAACTTCCATTAATTCAATGTAATTCAAAACTTTCGAAACAATTTAATATCCACGGGACCTGTCCACTCCCAATAATTTCTTTAAACATAATTATTAAAGTTTAAAAATGCTGTTTTTAATTTCCACTTATCATTTTTTTTAACCTCAAGTTTCCAACCACAGCAATAGTTTTATATTTTTGTGCTACTTAGCAGTTACTTGAATGACTCAAGTAAATTATATTTCCATCAAATTTGCTTAACAATCAATGTGTATGTATTGAGTTCAATTTAACGCCACTTATTTTGTTTTTCCAGTTCCGACCTTGGACTACGTTATCAATCCTCGTAAGCACTGGAAAGAGATTTTGGAGCTAAAAATGTAACGCTATACTCAAGCTCCAAAAGGCTCGGTTTTGTTTTTTTCCTTATACATTTTTATTCACTGAATTTCTCTCATCTCTTTTGATTGTAATTTTCTTTTGACGTCATTCCTCTAGTGAATCAAAAGTACGGAAAATTTGCTTTCACAAAATCCTACAGTAATTTTTCCCTGCTTAGATTCAAATTTCCATCATTGTCATAGATTTGAATCTCTGGTGTTTCCGGTGACGTCTTTAAGTTGTAACGTCGTTAATGTGATCGAGCAAGGGATATATATATGAAAATCCCTGCTAACAAAAATGACTGTCCCTCAGTGCTCGGCACGGGTATGGGTAATACTCGGGTAAACGGGTACGGGTACGGGTATGGGTACTACTCGGGTACCGATTTTATGTACCCGAACAATTCCGGGTACTACCCGGGTACACTTTGGTCGCCTCAAAATTTCGGGTACGGATACGGGTATGGGTATGGGTACAAGTATTTCGAAATGGGTATATACCCACTGGGTACGGGTATATTAGAGTCATTTACTCGTACCCGCGACCATTGTACCCGAGTATGTGGATACGTTAAGAATTGAGACATTTTGATGAATTTTATGACATCATGCTCGTACATTGGAAACTTTTGTCGGTATTTTTAGTGTTTCTGAATGCACAGAAGTAGCTTATTGTTCATACCCTTTTAACCTTACAACACACAGTAAGGGAGCATACACAAATTACGTCACCCAAAAAGGTCAATTTTTCAGACCCTGTCACCCCAACATCACCATTTGTCATTTATTGCTGAATCCACCCACCCTGTACACAGATGATGTCACTACGTACACAATCATGCTGTTGCGCCAAAATCAAAATTGTAATAGAAATGTTTGGTTCTGCGCTTTGAATTCAGGAATGAATTTATCCTTTTAAGATCGCGTCATCGTAATACAAGCGAAAAACGGCGGAAAATTTTGGTGGCGTCATCTCTGCAGATGTGAACCCCACTACTATGTCATGAATGGTCACCAATTACTGCAACTACCTACCCACCCTGTGGGTGACGTAATTTGTGTACGCTCCCTAAATGTATTTCGGACTGTCGCTAAAATATATGCTTTTAGGGAAATGTCTTAGGAAGTATAAATAAATAAACAAACGAGGAATAGTAACGAAATAGAAGTTCACAACAGGGTGTCTTCATAATCTAGTATTTTGTCACGAAATTACAAAAAGAGTGTTTGACAAACGTACATGATACTTCATTAGCCACAATGAATATAATTTACAAATTGGAGTTCCGATGAGTTATATGACTAGTTATTTTGTGTTATTGGTAGTTGATTAGGAGAAGGCGGATATTTCTAACAAGCTATTAATAAGTTATTTGTAGACAGCTACTGAGATGAGAAAATTAGTGGAAAAGGCCGAATAAATCAAGAAGTGAAAAATCGAGTTGCCAAGTCCCAAGCAAAAACTGCATGTTAATTATCTCTATGTACAAAAATGCATGTACATATAGGCCCAGTACCATAAAGCACTTCGCCCATCAGCCCATAAACAATTAAAAAGGGGAAAAGATTTGGCTTCCCTACTTTTTAGTAGTGTCTTCCAGATTTTTCAAAACTAGTTCCATACTTGTAGCTCAAAACCATACAGCGGTCAAGAAAGTAACGCAAGAACTTTGCTTTACTATTTTGCTTACAGGGTTGCTGCTTCTGTTTTACACGATTCTTTTGAAATAATTTAAATTTAAAAAACGCTTGATTTCTTCATCTGTATGTATCATCTGTAACATGTCCACAATTATTAGGGACCTGCTTGATAATTGAAAGTCCTTGAAATTTTACAAATGCAGCAGAGGGTATTTTACTTTTTAAAATTCAATAAAAAACTAAACCTTTAGAAGCATTCTTTTAGCTAAAATATCTTGACACATTTTTAGAAGCAAGTGGATAATATTGGGAAATGGAATATTTATT
The DNA here is from genome assembly GCA_947179485.1 of Allacma fusca. Lineage (NCBI taxonomy): Eukaryota > Metazoa > Arthropoda > Collembola > Symphypleona > Sminthuridae > Allacma > Allacma fusca. The sequence continues at coordinate 37,679,568 of OX359245.1, forward strand.
TTACCTCTTCTCCTATGCTGATGATGGAAATGTTCTACAACTTGTAAATACTTAATACATGTGGGGCATACTAAAAGACGTGATTCTATGTAGTAATACAGTTTACTTTAAAGATCTTCACCTACTCCATTCCACTTTTGATTTTTAAACGGTTCTGTGGGTAATATTTTGATGGATCTGCAAGTATGCAAGTTGATTTTATTTCTAATCAAAAACGCTTCCAGTTTTTCATCCTTCGATGAAAATATACAATATGAAAAACCGCTCTAGCTAGTCAAAATTACACACTAAGGTGACATACATTATTATCTACATGTAACGTACTATTGCTTTTAACCAATGGGGATAACGTACCCGGGTATGAGTACGGGTACGATACTGAGATACCCGAGTATGGGTACAATTTTCGAGTATTTTTCGGGTACGGGTACAATGCGGGTACAGATACATCGTTTGAAATTACATTGCGGGTACGGGTATGAAATATTTGTACCCGAATACTCGGGTATGGGTACGGGTATAGATACCAGATATTGCAATACCCGCATTTCGGGTACGGATACGGGTACGGGTAGTGATTTTTCGTACCCGTGCCGAGCACTGCTGTCCCTTGACATTCTAAAATTTTGCTCTGAAATTTTTCCCAATGGGAAGAATCTTCCTTTGTGAAATCCCAATCTCTGAAGCCATTATATTTTATCCAGACCTGCTTGAAGGTTTTCGAGAACAGTAAGAGGGGAATTTCAGTCATTTTATTCCACTTTTGCGTTGATATGACTGGAATTCAGACTCATACACATAAGGAATGCATAATTGCAGCAGACCGGTCATTAATATTCAGCACGAGATTTCCGAGCGCAGATTTCCCTGGATTAACGCTGAGAGTGTAGGAATTGTTAATTGACTTTATTAAATCCAATGGAACTTGAAAATGCTATTTTTAATTATCATGCTTGGCTGTGGTTGCATTTAATTTGCAACCAAGTTACATATGTAGTAATGTGAAATGTTTTAACGTGACAGTTTCTGGACAGACTAAAATCAACTTAACTTTAACACATGTAATTATGAATCACTTTAGTTGTGTAACTTCAAACCCGTTTGCTTTGTTTTTGCAGTTCTTCAACTTGGCTTTATAATATTGGGTAAGCAATGTAACAAAATTATGGCATTGAATCGTGAAGCGCCCGCAAAGCTTACAAATCAGTTGTTTCAATAATTTAAGTGTAAACCATGCTCTGAACTCAAAATACATCAAAACGTTTGAGGTTGATGAGCATCTGACTTTCCTATTCGTTACGAAACTATATTTCCTTTTAAATTAATCTTCCTCCGAACATATCACTCAGTTAAGTTCCGCATTGCGGGAGGCTGTCTTTCATTTTCTTTCATACTTGTTGATTATAAATTCTTCATGTGTCACATACTTTAAATCCCATCTCCGTTAAGAGGTTCCAGAACCTACACAACAGGCACACAAAAGTAACAAATTAAGTGGTGTATGAGGTCTGGGTGCCATGAGTAAGTTTTTATAAATTATGCGTAATGAGTAAATATCTTTTTGCTTTTGAGTTTTTTCTACAAATTATCTGGTACTTTCGACAGTCTCTGAAAATCGCATTGCTCATGTTTCTTATAAATTTTTGTAACTGGAAAAGTTGTCAAACCATTGATGCATTTGCACTAACTCCCATGAGAAATTTAGCCTAACTTTATAGCTTTGTCGTTTCTTCCTCGTAATTGAGCCGATGATCCTAATAATGATTTATTAAGCAATTTATTATAATAACAAAGCACCTTATAAATGAAAATGTTAGTTAAAATTTAATCAGCATTTATTTCCTTTTTACAGACGGTGGTCCCGATATCTTAGCACCCAATGTTCCGGGTTTGTCACGTAAGCAATTCAATGGTTTTTATAGAACTTGACTATTTTATTTACAACAATATCTAAAATTTTAACCAACTATATCAGATTTTGAAATATTCAAAAAGCAAAAGTAGAATTTTTCTAAATAATTGGAATGATTCTTCGTCCGATGTTTTGTAAATGTTTATTCCGGACACGTTTTGTTAATTAGATGGTTCAGTAAGGAATAACGAGATTTTAAAGTCAAAACATTTAAATTTCCTACTTCCATACTGACTTCAAATTGCATCATTTGAAACTCTTGTAATTTAAATAAGGCAGTGCATTTAATTTGCTTCTGATTGAAGGGTGAATAAATTGTGTACCGAAATCCAGAACTTGTCAATCTTGTTAATTTCAAATGTTTTACAAATGTATAATTAAAATTACTTATAGAACAGAGACGTCGACGAGCTGAATCTCTCTCAGGGAGACGAAAAACTTCCCCAGCGCCCTCAGGCACTGCACGTCAGCCAATCAAAATATCAGCAGCTCCTCGGAATCTCCCTGGTCAATAGGACAGGTGTTTCAACCAAAATAGAGAACTCTATTTCCTCTTTTTGTTCTACAATTCCTCAAAATTTTTTACAAATTATTGTCTCTTAATTTTGTGTTTAATTATACAGGAGAGTTAATTCAAATGCTGGTCTTAATATTCCACTGGAAGCATTGCACATAAATATTTGATTTAACAGTAATTTCGTATGTATCACTTACATCTTAGAATTGATTTTTAGATTAGATTCAGATAAATTTTTGGTTGTATTTTGAAGTCAATGAATTATAATTGTCCAAATTTCAATTGAAAAATGAATTCATATGTTGTTGTCTATAAATTGTTGTAATTAATTATTTGAAATAAAAATCACGGCTCTACTCATTGTTCCTTACATTCCCAAATTAAGCCCTGTATTTCCTGGAGCACTTTGTAACATTTTAAATTAAATGACCATTAATCAATCCTGGTTAAAACTGTTTCCTTCAATACACTGCACTACTGTTGTAAATTGCAAGCGAATAATATTATTGACGTCTCCTTATTTGCCTCTATACCTGGAAGGGGGAGGGGTAGCGCCATTAAAAGGATACGTAAATTTTTAATTAAATGCATCACATCTAATGTAACAACAATGTTAATATCTAATAACACAGTAATTAATTGGCTCACTCTTAACTCATACTGTCTCATATTGCCATATTTTTTATATGCAAGTTTTGTTGAATCTGTTCCAGGGTACACAATTTTATTACAACATACTACAGCTGAGACAACATGTCAGTTTTTAAGACGAATACAATCATCATTGCAACAACTAAGAAAAATTCCTGGGCAAAAGATTCATATCCTTGGACTTATTTTCTTTTGGAATAGCTCTTCACCGACCTAGTCTCGTCGTTTCTGGAGCAGCTACGCACTCACAATCAGCATTCTTTGGTTTCTCTTATCAAGTCCATTTGATTCTCAATGGGCCCTACAAGCTCGTTCTTACAAGGTTAAAATCCTGTGGCTTAAAATCCCGTGCTTCCTGTGGCAATGTAGAACAGTTCCCAGTTATTTTTTCTTTCGTCTGTATCCAGTAATTCAGCTCCAGTTAGCATTTATAAGCCCGCAGTAGTAGTTCAAGTCCAAGCTTCAGTTAGGTTTTATTCTGCATTTTTATTAGAATTTCATAGGAAAAGTAATTATCTATTGCTCGTATAATTTTCAGAATTTAATTTTCGGTAGAACAATCAGTGAGAATGAAATTCTATTGCTTTGCTTTGGCCTGCTTGGCTATAATAATTATTTCTATGGACGGAATATCTGGGGAACTCATTCCTGGACGGATTCAGGCACCTCGTGTCACACTAGAGAGCGTTCGCCATGTTCGAAGTACATTTCAAATGGGCCATGCCTCATCAGGATTCCTATTGCAAAGACCTCAGCCAGGTACAATTTATTTTATTGGTCCTATACTGAAGTAGCGTATAGTATTTATATTGTGCTATACGAAAGACCCTTACAATTAGGTATAGATATTGTTTGCATTGGTTTGATTTTTTTTAAAAGTACAGTTCATAACCTTACGAACAGTTTAATATAGACGTCAGGAGAGTAAATGAATGAACAGCAATTATTCTTATAGATTTATAAAAACCAGTGTCCCTTCTTTTGGTTCCTGGCTAGAATTATGCAAATAATGTGGTCTTCACAGTCATCGTTACAGCCGAAACTCATAGCTCAGAATATGAAAGAATTATCGGGGAATTTAGCCTGTACCACTTTATCCCAATTTATTTGTCATGTATTGAGTGAGATTAGTCTTCGAAATCGCAGTATGTAATTACCCTATGTGTAATGTTATTACGCTATAGAGTCAGTAAAAATTGGTTAAAATTGTCAACTCTCATGCTAACTACATATGTATGTGCTTTGTTTTGTACCCAGCTCGACATGTCCGTAGGGCACAAGACGATGGTAAGTTTGAACTTTTCCTCTGATTTAAAATATTCACGATTAAAAATTTTTAAAGTAGTTATGGCACTGGTTCATGTTAATTCAGTCTGTGTCTGACTTACTACTTTGTGCTCTCCGTGTAATATAGCGCCTATAGTGTATAGAAGCATATTCCATATTTATATGTAAAATTGGATTGACTGTACGCCCATTTGTCTGTTAAACGGCCTGTTCCTTTGGTAGTCTTTTAATTGTAAGATTATACATTCTATTTGTGTCAACTGTATTTATGCAAAGAAGCACTGTCCGTCTTCCTGTTCCCTAATTTCCCTCTTACGTTCACATTTTGAAAAGCTAGAGAGCCTCAGTTTAAGAATGTGGTATTTGTAACAGCACATGCTCTTGGACTTTTAATATCATCTGAATAGTAGTCAAATACTGCTGACAATGGGTATAGAGCACAGATTAAAAGAAGATTTTGTAACACTCAACAATAATAATGGGAAGGAAAAAGCCAATGGAACTCGAACTTGTTTTCTTTCTCATCCCATGTTCTTTGGATTTACATTTAATTTCCAACCTGTGTATGTAGTAGGGTGACATTTGATACACATAAGGAAAAGTTACTGGAGTCAAGAATATTTCGGATCTAATTGTAAATAAATATAATTATTCAGTAAGCCTTAATGCCGTTTGGGTTGTTTTTACAGATGACATGGGTGAGGAGGACGATGAGGGTAAGCAAAATCCTGAAATGACATAATTTAAATGCTAGATGATTATTACTCCGCTAATTGTAAGTCATTATTTTAAATAATAAAAACCAAAGATGTTAACAGAAAGCAACTCAAAGAGTATATCGTCACTGATGAGGTAAAATGTTCTAAGTACTGGACAGGAGCATGCACATATAGACCATTTTGCCTCTTCAAGGACAATATTGTCGATGGACCTCTGACCACTCCCAGCTTTTTGTTATTAAATTATTTATCAATATATTCATTTTACTTCAATGCCACTTACTTTGTTTTTGCAGAAGAGCCCATTAGGAAAATACGTAAGTAAGAATATGGCAGTTTCAAGAATTAAAGTTATAGCGTTGATGTAACCTCCTTCAACGGTTCCTTTTTAGGGAAGCGCCTAGCAGCCCTCACTACTTGACGTATCTTTTATTATTATTTATTATTCTATTGTATCATTACTTTAAATATAAATTTCATTGCCACTTACTTTTCTTTCAGGCGAGGGTACAGACTTGGACAATTTGGATAAGCATTTCAATTGTACTAGTTCACTTGTGATTATAACGCTGACGTCACATCCTATAACAATTCCTCTTTATTCTGTTGTCTCATTGTTTTAATTATATACTCCCACGTACTAAAATTAATTCATTACACCTGGGGAAAAGTAAGCTCTTGAAGGGCCCCTGACCATTTGATAATTATTGATTACTAAAATATTTATATTTCAAGTCGTTCTCTCTGAATACCCACCTCGTTGCATTCATCTCAAATGTACAAAAAGAGTAGCATTAATGATTTGCTTTATAAGTGACAATTATTGGAGGGTCTCAAGTCAGTCGTAGTCTTAATCATTGTAATTATTACTCAATATATTCATTTAACTATAATGCCTCTTACTTTGTTTTTGTAGGAGTAGAAGTCGGGAAGTGGAATAAAATAGCTATGAAGGGTAAGCAATGGAACAATACTCTAGCATTTAACGTTATAACGATGACATAACTCTCTGTGACGGTTCCTTTGTATTTCGTTCTCATTATTTTAAGGATAAAATCCTGTGCGCTGATTTTTTACTCAACACACCTGAAACAATATAATTACGGATGGACATGCGTCCCTTCGTATTTATTTCTTCTTTTAAGAATTATCTTCCAGGCCAAGCTTCAAGTTTAATTTGCCAATAGGGCCGTCCCTCCTATTGATTATGAGTTTATTCACAAACAAGCGTAAATCCACTTTTCGAAATGTGCCATGTTTTTTTTTCAGCAGTACTTTTTTTTAAATTTTGGATTTAAAAAATCCAATATTTGCCTCACACGTACCCGATCTACATGTAATGCCTTGAGGAATATTACGTATCGCAGAAGTACTTACTTTTATACTGTCCCAAGAGCTATTTAAAAAGGTGTAAGGAATAAATAAACTAATTATCGTATGCAGAGTGAAATGCAAATTAATTATTTTATAATTGTCAAAAAAACATTCCAGTTTGTCCAGGAAATTTGAAGGAATTTATCGTCCCGTAAATCATTCAAATGAGATTTTTTTACCCGAGTGTTTATTAAGTAGAGGCTAAAATAACCAGTTATCAGATTTTGTATCCAATGAGATTTTGTTGAAATCAAGCCGATGGCCCTAATATTGAACTATTTTAAAAATCATTATAATAATAACAATACATACATAGAATTGAATTATTAAAAAATATGTCAACCATTAATAATTTAAATTGTATTAACTTCCTTAAGTACCGCTTACATTATTTTTACAGATGTTAAAACCGTTGCAGAAGCTACTCATACTGCTTTATGTGAGTAATTGAATATTAGTTATAGCTAAAAATGATTACATATTTGTCACATTGGGAAATTTTTCTTCTGTACATTTCATTCTAAAGCTCAGATGTTCCCGCGACTTCCTTCACAATTGCTCGTACCCATGGGGCCGTTTATCTTTATTTGTTTCTATTGTTTCTGAGTCAAAATTCTATTCTAATATATCGTCGGTGAAACTTCCTAACCGGCTAAAATAAAAAATGCTTAGAATGCAGACCGGCTATTTAGCGCTGTCGCTCAATACTCACAACAGCCATAATTCCCCCATTTCCCTTAACTTGACCACACCTTCCGCTCCCCTTACACTAATCCCCACGTACTACCATATGTACTACATCTATACTCTCCATCCCATTGTTTCCCCTCCACTTCCCCTCCACCTCCAGTCCACTTCCTTTCCCCTCCATTTCCACAGCACTTCCCCTCCACCTCCAGTCCACTTCCTTTCCCCTCCATTTCCACACCACTTCCCCTCCACCTCACATTATATTACATTCCCCACCGCTTACCCTCCACTTACCCTTCAATTACATTCCCCTCCACTTGCCCTTCAATTACATTCCCCTCCACTTCCCGTCCGCTTACCCTTCAATTACATTCCCCTCCACTTTCCGTCCCCTTTCCCTCCACTTTCCCTCCATTTTCCCTCAACTTCCCTCCACTTTCCCTCCACTTTCCCTCCATTTTCCCTCAACTTCCCTCCACCTTCCCTCCACTTCCCCTTCAATTATATACCCCTCCACTTTCCCACCACTTAACCTACAATTACATACCCCTCCACTTAACCTACAATTACATACCCCTCCACTTTCCCTCCACTTAACCTACAATTACATACCCCTCCACTTTCCCTCCACTTCCCCTTCATTTAAATACTGAGAGGAGAAGTGGGGGGGAAGTGGAGGGGTGGAGTATTTAAATGGGAAGTGGAGGAAAAGTGGTGGGGTTATGTATTTGAAATGGAAGTGGAGGGAAAGTGGAGGGGCTGAGTATTTAAAAGGGAAGTGGAGGGAAAGTGGATGAAAAGTGGTGGGGTTATGTATTTGAAAAGGAAGTGGAGGGTTAAAGGCAGGGGTTGAGTATTTAAAGGTGAAGTGGAGGGAAAGTAGAGGAAAAGTGGTGGGGTTATGTATTTGAAATGGAAGTGGAGGGAAAGTGGAGGGGTTGAGTATTTGAAATGGAAGTGGAGGGAAAGTGGAGGGGTTGAGTATTTGAAGGGGAAGTGGAGGGGAAGAGGAGGCGAAGTGGAGGGGAAGTGGAGGGAAGTGGTTTCGAAGTGGACTGGAAGTTGAGGGGAATTGTGGGATAGTGGAGGTGAACTCCACTCCACTTACATGATATACTGCAAAGGGGAATTATGGCCGGGTTTCACTTTAGAGTTTCTAGCGGAAGCGCTATAGCCGGTTTTCATTTTAGGCATTTTAAATTATAGCCGGTTAGGAAGTTTAGCCGACGATATTATTATTAAGTTCCTTTTCTGACAATAATTCAAGTTTTAATTTAAAAAAAAATGTATTTAAACCCCAGACATCTGAGCTTAATTCATTTCTGGATTAAATAATACTTCCTGCAACCCCTGTACATTTATAATTTAAGTAAGGCAGTCTAACTTTGTATTAGGCTCGGTTTGAAGGGATGTGAAAGAATAATAATGCAAAATCTGAATTGCATCAGGTTATTTTTGAATGAGTCTTGACGATTTTTATAGCTCTCCGGAGACGTCGACTAACTGAATCACTACCAAGAGGACGCCAGGCTTCTTGAAGGGTTAAAGAACTGATCTAGACCTCAACTAACCAAAAGATCAGCAGACTCGGTCAAGCGATTGGACAAAAAAGAAGACGATTTATGTACAATTACTCGCCAGGGTCTACAGTCCCTCTGAAATATACACTAAGAATTATCTCCTCCTATTAATCATCAAGCTTATTAATTTAAGGATCAGTCTCCTGATATAAATTGTATTTTACAAAATGCTATCGAGGATTAGATTCTGCTTAGAAAATCTATTGTTGAAGTCAAAGGATTGTATTTTTCAAATGTAAAAGTCAATCTAAAAAGTAATTATTAGTGTTTTGTGTCCGAAATGTTGATATTATTTGGAATAAAAATTCAGCTCCATGGCTTTTGTTAATTATGAAAGTAGTGCCTTGTGTTTTCTTGAGACAGTTTCATTGCTTACAATGTTCATAAAGACTTTGTTAAAAAAAATTATTGCAAGGAAATAGCTCCAAAAACTAGCGACGTTCCATACACATATGAAGACATAATGTATTAGAAATCATTGATTTATTTTAAATAGCTTGTGAAAATAATACACTAGTTTTTATTTTAAGTTCACTAGGGAAGGTTGAAGTTTCATTGAAGTAGTACTATTAAATGTACAAGTGATGAATGCTCATTGTCAGTTTGCATTCATGTCAATTAAATTGCAGCAAAAGCAGAATGAGAATGATCAATGAGGAAGTTGAGTCAACGTATTAAATTGTATCAGTAAAAATTCATTAAATTCCTTACTAATGTTTGTGAGTTCTGATATTGTTACTGTGAAATCAAAGTAAGTTGCATTAGATTCAAGTAATTTAAACGATTCCTAAATGAGTCCTAGGAATACGACTGAAGATTCTGTCGAGGAAATATCACATTAAGGCAAAATATTTACAATTTATACTACCCTGATTATGCAATTGTGGCATAAATAAATACATAATGGAATTCAAGCAGTCCCTTGAATTGTTCAATTAAAATAAATCAAATTTAGAACATTATATAACTTATTTCTGGATATAATTTTTGAAACTATCTTATGTGAAACCTTGAAACAGATATTTTAAAAATTAATTGTTTTACTAAAATGTTTAAGAGATCATCCCGTCGATTCAATTTAAAAAAAAAAACTTAAATGTGTTTCAAATAATTATATACTGGATCCAGGAGGTTCAGAAATTGAGCTGGGAACTGTTCTGGATTGCTGAGAGAAAGATATACAGGTCTTAGCTGGGAAGACCTGACTTTAAGGACCAATTGAGAATCAGATGGAGTTGATAAGACCTGACTACAGGCATTCACAATATGCATTGGGAAGTATTCGTCAGGGAAGAGCTCATTCACAAATGGAAGTGAGGCCAAGGACATGGTTCTTTTCCATAGGAATTTTCCTCAATTATTTCTCAGTTACAGTAACCTCCATTGATTTTCTGGACATAATGAACCGGGCCAAATGCATCCGTCCCACCACTATGGATGGAGAATTTACTACGCTCGAATGCACATTCTTAATCCAGAAAATTTGCATCCTTTGACCTGATGAGGAGGAGATCAATGGGTGTTTCGTACAAAGATGACAAATATTAAATACTTTTGAGGAATTCATTTTGAAGACTTAAAAATGTGCAAGATGCAGAGGAAATCCTATGGTACGCTAGTTGTTGAGAATTTTAATCACATTTGTCTTTTAATAAATAATAATCTTTTAATAATAATAATTAATTCTCTTTTTTTAATTGATTATTGTTGGAGTGTAAAATTTGTTGACGCGGATCTTCTCAAATCAAGACAGGACTCCGCCAGAACCACTCTGTGATGATGGTCACGTCACAGCATCCATTTATTATAACTGCTGTGATATGAAACTTCTTTAAAAGAGGGAGTTGCCTTTCAGATTACAGCCTAAACAGAGATGCCCAAATGAAATGGCTTTCCTTCACGCCTTCACAGGGCAACTTTAAAAAAAAATGTCTTCCTTCTTCCTACCTGTGAATAAAAAGCCTTTCAAACTATTTGTCTTCCGTTAGCCTATTCCGTCAATTTTCAAATTAATTCAACCTTCCTTCAGCCTTTACCCAAAAACAGCCCGTCTTCATTTCGAACCTTCATTTATTTCTAAATTATAGAAATGGTTTCAAAACGTGCTTGAATTTTATTAATATTTAATATTATTATTTGATCAATTGTATCGTCACATATGAATGTGATCAATGAAAGTTCATGGAAATATTTAACAACGTTCGCTCTTCTGTCTTACATTTTATGCATCAGGCATCATTCGCCTGAATCGTTTAATACATCCGAAGGGTAATTTTAATTCGTCCTTCCTTCGCCTACCATGTTTGGTAAATTTTATGAACCTTCCCTCAACCTTCAAAAAGATATCAGCCTAACTTCCATATTCCTTCTTGGGGGGGGGGAAATCTGTCAACCGCCTTCAATGAAGCCTTTGAATGATAGCCTTCGAAGACTGGACATGTCTAAAGGGAAATATTTACTTACTATTGTTGTTCTTACATTAAGTTTGTGATTTCGAACAGGTTTGTTCCCCAAGGTTTTACTGCCTCATATTTACATATGTTAAGGTCAGAGCTGCTTTCAGGTAGCTAAAAATCCAGATCCGCACCTGAAATATCAGGTTATTTTTTTCTTCGACCCAAATTTGGCCCTCAGGATCCGAGTTAATATCCGTACCTGTCAGGTATTCTTCGATCAGATATTGCTTGGCTACCCGTCCCTCAAAAAATACCTGACGTGCGGATCTCAAAACCAACCCGACCCGAACTTGAACCCAAACCTGAATCCGAACCCGACTTTCGCGTATTTTGGAAGAATAAACTTATAATCATAAATTCTATTCTAATACTTTATTAAAATGAATATCACGTATTCACAAATGGCTTTAAGTTACAAATGCGTAAATTTGTATTAAGTTTAGGTGACAAGCAGTGCCAAAAGAATTAAAACAGCCAATTTAAGCTTCCCCAAGCGTTCTCTGAGCGATAACATCAGTATGAGACGGAAAAAAATCATTGCGCTTTTCAAATTGTAACCAAGCCTTATTTCACGAAATAGATTTCAATTTCATGATGTCTGCTACTACGTTAAGGCTACATCATGGAATTAATTAGCAAATTTGAATGTTTGTTAATTTAATTGATATGGCAGCTCCCATACTTCATTAACTCCCACATATCCTTCAGCCATGTGAACCTACATTAACGCTCAGTTCAGCTTGAGAGTTTCATTCACGTGAATTTAAAGTGAAATTACTGCAGTTAAAAATACTTGCAAAATACCTGAAATTGCAAGTTCGGGATCAGTTATTTTGAATTCGTCGTCCCGAACTTGTACTTGACATTGAGCTCAGGTATATTTTTTAAACCCGAACTTGATCGTAACCCGGCCTGTACATTCAGGTGCGGATCCTTGATCTACCGACACTTGACCCGAATCTCAGGTACTTTTTTTGTAGCTGACCCGAACTTGACCCAAACCCGACCCGACGGCTATTTTTCAGGTACTACTTGATACCTGCCAGCAGCTCTGATTCAGGTTTATTGGGTCTACAACAGTTTGTGCAACATGCTGCAACTGAGAAAATGCATTTATTTGTATCTAAAACAAATTCACGTCACAGTGCAATTTATTAAGGAAAACCCTTTGCAAAGGATTTGTGTACTTATGACGTTGCTTGAATTTCAGAATGAACTGTTCACTGACCATATGAGTACTAACGGTATTAGTACTGACTCGTGAGTAATTACGAATTAATTAATTCTACCAGTAAAGGTTTCACTCCGTATCATTTGCGTATGTTCAGAAAGTTTAAATTCAGATTTTTTCAAATCGGCTCAATGGGTCTACAAAGTCATTGGAACTTGCTCCAGCTGAGAGAATGGTTTTGTAAACGAATACAACCACAAGTGGAATAACTGAGGGAAATTCCCGTACAAAAGGTTCATATCCTTTACCTGGCTTGCGAATTTGAATAGCCCTTCACTGAATATCGTCTTCTTCCACACAAGGTGATGCAAACCCTGCCCTATATGATATATGAGAGATACATAATAATTACAAATGCCCAAGTCTTATCAAGTCCATTTGATTCTCAATAGGTCCTGAAAGTCCACTCTCCCAAGCTAAAGCCTGTGAATCTTCCTCTCAGCAATGCAGAACAATTCTCACTCAGCTCTATTTGAAGCTCTTGGATCCCGGCAGTCACAGTACACAGCAGTTAGAATTTAGAAATCGGCTCTTGTAGTTCAATTGTAGCTTCAGTTAGGTTTCATTTTGAAACAAGTGTAGAATAGGCAGTGTATCTTTTGCACTGTAATTTTCAAAATTGAATTTTCAGTTGCAAACATTGAGAATGAATTCCACGATCAGTTGTATTGTTGCAGCCTGCCTGACTATATTGTTTATTGCTGAAGTTGCCTCTGGAGAACTGATTCCAGGAAGGATCCAGGAGCCTCGTGTGAGACTTGAGAGCGTCCGTCATGTCAGAAGTCTCATGGAAATAGTCCAACCCGCTTCAGCTTCCCAATTGCAGGGGCATCTTCCAGGTAAATTAAATTTTTTAATAAATATTAATTGAAAGTATCATTCATAATTATCCTTAATGTGGGAAATTCTGGAATCTATGTAGCTACATACGTATCTACTTCGTATGGACATACATATGTGTATGACTGTAATCTGGTTCGGTGCATATTAGTGAGGATTAAATTATATTATTATTAATTTTGTCTTTTGCTTTGTATCCAGCTCGATATGCTCGTAAGACCGAAACTGTGTTGCGTAAGTTTGCATTTTTAATCATTAATTCTGATACATAAATTACTCTTATTTTAAATGATTGAAGATGCTGTGTAAGAGGACAAGGAATATTTCTACCTCAAGTCCCACAGGTTAAGGTAGCAATTTTTGTACATGTGTCAAGGTTTCTTGCACGAAGACAGGATTTTTTCATGTATGTAAAGTAAATCAACTCCACGTCTAAATACGTCCATTCAACTTTACTGACACTCATTCCCTTTTTTACAGGTCAAATATTGAAGCACTGGAATACTCGAGGTAAGGAATTCCGTCATTTGGAGTAATTAGTTTGACTAAACCTTGCAGCATGGACTGAGCTCCCTCTCGAGTTATTTTTACCTATTCTGTGTTTTAATTAATTTAATACTTTACTGAATTATATCCAGGCTCGTATCCCCAATATTTAAAATGAGGATCAATGTGTGATCATTCGTATCCCTATTTGTTTATTACTAAAATAAAACATTTATGTTTTCTGCCTGGTAATTTTCTTGACATCCCGTACTAAAGGATTTAGTGGACAGGATATTTTCTACGCGGTAATTAAATGATATTGATTGGACTAAACGACCTAACTCTGGTTAAATTCCTCATTTGGTTTTGGATGTTAATCAATGATTTTATTGACATTTAGTTTGTTTTTACAGGAGGCGTTTTCACGATAGACACGCGGGGTAAGAAATTCAATATTTAAAATGTAGACTTAACACTTGTCATTTAATATTAACAGTTGAATTGCTGAATTGTGTTACTTCATGTAACTTTAATGACATTTACATTCTTATTCCAGATTGGAACAAGAAGCATCGAAGTAAGTTGATTTAGTAACTCCAAATATACTAACGCTGGTTTAACTTCCTAACATTCCTGCATTCTCATTTCAAATAATTGTATTCGTGAAGGAAGGACTCAAATGATCTCAATACTCATTGTGCTATAAGTTGTTGGGCTGGAGGTGCAGGAACCCAATTCTAAATTACTTAACTAATTATTTAAGTATTTACTTTTTCACCCCTATAGCATTATTTGCAGAATTTTAAGTATCAATTTTTATTCAGAATAATTAAAGTTTCAAGTCAATTTCAAAATCATTGACCAATAGTGAGTCATTATGTTTTCGACCTGATAATCCTTTACAATTATTATAAATTTGATTATAATAATGCATAAGTATATCTTAATTTGTAAAAAAATGATTAATGTATTTTTGTAATCATTCACTTCAGTGTTCTTGTTTTATTTTAACAGAGCTTCCCACCGTAGAAAAGAAGGTTACTGACAAAGGTAAGCAATTCCATGGCGTTAGTACAACTTCGCTAAAAAACGCGTAACTATGTAGCTAACTCATGGGTCATTTCCAAATCAAAATTGCTATTCACCTGAAATTCAGAGTTCCTATAAGTGGCAATCACACCCATCCTTGTCCTCGCAAATCCATTTCAGAAGAATTCACTCAAATGTAATGCAACTTACTTTATTTTTTTTAGATGGGCGGGAGATTTGGAGAGGCACAGATTCCGGTAAGCCCCTTATAATGATTTAACCAACTATAAAAATAGTAAAGCTGACTGGAATTCAGAATACAACTTCGAGAGCCTGCTCCGCAAACTGTGAATTAATTTCCAATTTTACGATGAGTGTCCCGAGTTCCCGGGTACTGTCTCCAAAATTCCCCAGTCAATTTTTCGGGTCCTTGAACCACTGGACAAAATAAGTACATGATTTGGAAAGAGCTGATGACATTATCGAATAAATGCATTTGTCTTTAATCTCACTTACATTGTTTTTACAGACCCTGTGTGGCAGCGGTTCATGAAAAAAGGTGAGTCCCTTCAGAACCTCTAAACGTAATAACTCCGAAAAGTCTAATAACTCCATCTTTATTCCCATCTACTTTGTTTTTACAGCTAATGACATGGGATTCTACCAGTATGTCGAACCAGGTAAACAAAAGAGTGGAGATTAAAAAACTTTTGTATTTGTAACACTGATTCAGCTCCTCCAATTTAAATTTATTCTTTCTGGCATAATTGTATGAACAAGTGTCCGTTCCAATTGTACCTTGCCAAAAGCGTCATTGCTAAACGCTCTCCCAGATTTCCCTATCGATAATATTCCCCGCCATTGTGTCTTGTTGAGCTAACTGCAATAATTACAGGCAAAACTAAGATCCACTGTAACAAAGTTGTTTGTCCCTTTTATTGTAATACCTTACCGTCAATAGCTCAGGAGGAAGTTCCTCTGGCAAAGGAATATTGAGTGGTATTTAATTTTAAATCCACTCGGACCCCATGGTCAGGGGTATCTTCAAAGAGTCGGAGTTTATTACTTTTATCTTGCTATAATTCCCTTTAAAGCATTATGTAGGGAATTCCTACCGAGTGGAACGGACTGTGAAAAAAATACATTTAAATTATTTACTTATTTATTTTATTTTGCAGAAAAGAAAGAAAGAGAACCACCCGGTAAGATTCTATTGTTTTGAATTTCGTTTATAGCATTTTGAGCTAAACAGTTTTTGCATTTATATGAATTTACATGCAGCTGTATGCCTAATGAATGTTCAGGAAAATAATGATAGTTTTAAATGTTTCTCTCTCTTGAGTTTCCACCAAAGAAGTTTGATTTCACAGTAATTATTGCTTGATTTTGATAATTTTTCTGTTCCGTCAATTTTTATTATAGAGAAGTATTTTCTAATGATTTTTTCTTCAAATAAGAAATTCAACGTAAAACAAGAATGCATTATAAAGAATGTATTAATAACAGTAGAAACCTAGGAATTGCAAGCAATTATTCATAATTTGTAATTTCATCCTTAACTTTAGTGCTCTTTAATTAATTTTTACAGCGTACACCGACACGTACTATCTTCCTGAGAATCGTAAGTAATTCAATGGGGTTACAAGGAGTTGTTAAAAAAGCTACCGTAAATACATCTAGTGTCAATTCTATACTCTGCTGTTTATTTACTTTAATTGTTACCAATTACAGTAATATCCTTTACAGTAATATTTAAGAGACTCGTGGGAATGTTTGTTCTTGTATATAATTTAATTTCAATTTTTATATAATAAATTCAAATCCCTTACAAAGAATATAATTAAAACTATAGGAAAGAGACGAGAGAATTCCCGAGCGCCCTCTGGCTCTGGTCGTCCGCCAATCAGAAGAGTAGCAGCTCCTCGGATTATGCCAAGCCCAGGTAAAGCTCTTCAACCAAAATAGAAATAGGGCAACTTGAATCCCTCAACTTATTATACTGAACTACAGAAATCTGCATTACAAATCATCGTCTATTATTATATGTACAATTATATGGAAGAGTTAATTCAAATCCTAGTCTCAATGCTTTACTATAAAAATTACATAAGAAAACATATAAAATTGTAATATGATGAGAATGTTGTCTGTGTATTGTGTATCTTCAAAATCTGTTCGAGGATTGTATTCAAATGAATTAATGTTTTTGTTAAGTCAAAGAATTAGATTTTTCTGGTTTTCAATTGGAAAGGAATTGATGTTTTTGTGTCTAAATTATTCTGATTATTTGGTATAAAAAATCCTGGTTGGACGCAATTTTCTGCTTACAACACTAAATGAATATCTGTGTTTTCTAGATTAAATTCAATTTTTTTGATTTACAAAATATTAAATAAATTATAGTGCAAACTGTTTGTTTGTAATCCGAAATCTAAACTGCATATACACCTGATTTTATATGGAGAACTTATGCACATCAAACAATTCCTTGCCTAAGCATTCTAACTAAAATAATAAGTTTTAAGGACCATACACAGTCTTTAAATAGGAAATTCTTTACCACTCTGTTGCTGGTAAACACTAATTTGCATAGTGAAGCTCCTGGAAGCATGAGACAGGAAATATTTCCAATAAAAAAAAGTGCATCTACAGGAAATATTGTGCCCTTGATTGGATTCACCCTTCGAATTACGTGCTCAAGAGAAACGCATCTATTTACCCTTATTGCTGTTATCAGTAATTAATTATACACACATGCATTTTGCCACTTTAGAACATTCTGTCAGTCAAGGTTTCACTCCGTATTATTTGCATATTTTCAGAAAGTTTAAATTCAGATTTTATCAAATCGGTTCAATGGATATACAAAGTCAATGGATCTTTCTCCAGCTGAGAGAATATTTTTGAAAGCAAATACAGCCACAAGTGGAGCAACTGAGACTGAGGGAATTTCCTGTGCAAAAGATTCATATCCTTGACATGGCCAATTTGAATAGCTCATCACTGAACTCATTCATCTCCCACACAAGGTGATGCAAACCCTGTCCTATGTTATATATGAGAGATACATAATTATTGCAAATACCCAAGTGTCATCAAGTCCATTTGATTCTCAATAGGTCCTGAAAGTCCACTCTCTCAAGCAAAAACCTGTAATTCTTCCTCTCAGGAACGCATAGCAG
Source organism: Allacma fusca (assembly GCA_947179485.1). Classification (NCBI taxonomy): domain Eukaryota; kingdom Metazoa; phylum Arthropoda; class Collembola; order Symphypleona; family Sminthuridae; genus Allacma; species Allacma fusca. The sequence goes on from OX359245.1 coordinate 37,697,522, forward strand.
GTCTCACTCAGCTCTATTTGAAGCTCCTGGATCCACTCACTCACAATTCTCACCACTTAGAATTTATAAATCGGCTATTGTAGTTCAATTGCAGCTTCAGTTAGGTTTCATTTTGAAACAAGTGTAGAATAGGCAGTGTATCTTTTGCCACTGTAATTTTCAAAATTACATTTTCAGTTACGAATATTTAGAATGAATTCCACGATCAGTTGCTTTATTGTAGTCTGCTTGACTATAATTATTATTATTACTGTTCAAATCGCATCTGGAGAACTCATTCCGGGAAGGATCCAGGAGCCTCGTGTGAGACTTGAGAGCTTCCGCCATGTAAGAAGTCTCATGGAAATGGACCACCCCTTTTTACCTTCCCAAATGCAAGGTGATCTTCCAGGTAAAATACATTTTTGAATGGTCTGATAATTGAAAGTGAGATTTCAAACTGATTAATGTGGGAGATATTACTTGTATTGCTATATCAATTCCAGTTAGGGTTACAAGTTCACAAGTGGTCTAGTCTTCGCGTCAGACGTGTAAATGAATTAAATAGTAAATTCTCGTAGCATGCTTCAATGAAAGTTCTCATTGTAAAGGAACAGAATGAGATTATCTAATTGCTTAAAACGTCAAAAACTGTTTACAAGGAAATCTAGCATCTCACTGTCAGTGCTGCATCTCCGAAGAAATACATATTTTGTTATGTATGCAAATGTATGATCGTTATCTGGTTCAGTTCAATAGTGCGGCTTAAATTGCTAAGCCTCATATTAATTTTGTCTTTTGTTTTGTATCCAGCTCGAGATGTTCGTAGGAGCCGGAGGTGGATGGGTAAGTGTTCATTTTTGACCACTAATTCAGATAAAAATTCTTCGTATTTCATATTGAATTAAATTGAGGTTGAAATAAATTGAGATTTAAGACGACTGTAAGAAAGCAAAGAATATTTCTGCCTAAAGTTTCAAAGGTCACGGGGGGATTTTACATGTGTAGAGGTGTTTTGCATGAAGACGTGATCAACAAAAGCACTTTATTTATCTAACGGTACATTAGCAAGCTCAGCCTAGATCGTTATTGTCACACTGCTTATAATGGAGAAAACTTGGAGTCAAAATTAGGAAAGGAATAGATATTAGTTTCAAAACCTAAGAATTATTCCCAAGGAATAAATGTGTTCATACAAATTCTATTATTCAAGATTAACGGGCTTTTAAAATACAGCCACGTTAACAGTGTGTATTCAAATTTTTACTATTTTAACTATACCATTTGTAGCAACATCTCAACTATAGTTGGACGGATTGGAGGAAAAAGTCTATAATTTATTGGTTTGGCATATCTATGTATATTTATTTTGCAAGAAAAATTGAATCAATTGAAAGATGTTAACCTATGTGATACCTGGTGTTTAATATGAAACAAATAAATTAATTTTTCATTTGGAGCCAACTTTAAGTTTTGTTAGAGGAATATTTATTCATAAACGCTGTAATTTGTTGTAATTAACATCCTCTACATAATTGCCTCTATTTTTTCTTTCAAAAAGCGCCTACATTGTCACCAATAATACAAAGTGAGTTCTTTCAGCTCCTATGTATATTTTTGCTGGAATAATTATTAGAAACTGTAATTTCCTGTATTTTACATACTGCCTGTTTTTATTGTGTAAATAGGCCCGTAAATACAATATATGTACATATTTGTACAATACTATTAAATATTTACTTCATAAAGACTTAGTTCCCCTGTATCATGTGAACGTGTCAAAGTTCCACCCAAAGAAGCGACATTTTACAGAATGCAATTAAAACCTTGTTTTTGAGCTGATTTGTTAGTGTATTTTACCATTCTAATACGTTTACACGTTTAAATAAAATTTATTCAACTTTATTGGCACTTAATCTCTTTTTTACAGAAGAGCTCCTGAAAATGGTCGCTGTTGCAGGTAAGAAATTGGGAAACGTTATTTGAACTGGAACCCTCTATAGGTTTTGTTTTGTTTTTTAAGGATTGATTTTATTGACTTTACTTTGCATTTACAGCGGAGCTGGCCATGGATGCCGTGCGTGGTAAGAAATTCATTATTCATTTCAAATGTAGACTCTTAGCATTTGCCATTTAATAATACCGTTGCAAGTGTAGTGCCATGGCTAAGAAACATTCGTTTCGTTTTTGTTGTAAATATTTGTATGTGGAAATAGATAAGCATATTATGCTATTGCATTGTGGCAACTGTGATTCAGAGCTGTGATTCAAAGTTGTACTTCGATGCAAAGTTGGACTTCGATTCAAAGTTGGACAATGAGAGGGGACTCATGGTGTACCGAAACATAAAAACTGAAAATTAACAATAAAAATAAAATTTTTTAACTCTATTAATTAAATAACAGGCAAAAAATTCTAAACGAGGAATAGGCTGCGAGAAACGAATCCTATTAAATCCATTCTGTTCTTTCGCTCCATCTCCACCACATTAAAATTTACAAGAGTACCGTCGTACGAATTTCTCGCCTAGTTTAAGTAAACCGTATTTACAACCAGTCTACTTGCCCATCAATAAATCATGTAACTTTAATCCCACCTATATTGTTATTTCAGAAAAGCAGACGAAGAAGCACAGTAAGTTGAATGAGTTATTCCAAGTATATAAATAAAACCGCTTATTTAACTTCTTAAGTACAAAAAAATAAAATAATGAATAATATTAAAGTTTCAAGTCAATTTTACAATCATAGAATTTTAGCCATCATGTTCTCGACCTGAGGGTCCTTTTGAATTAGAATAAATACTAGGTCTGAATTCATACAAAAGGTTATTGTGATTTTGAATCACTAACTTCAGTTTTTTTGTTTTATTTTTACAGAAACTTCCACCGCATCAAAGAAGGCTCCTGTCACACGTAAGAAATTCAATAACGTGAGTAGGACTTGGCCAAAAAACATTATTTTTTGAAGGAAATAATTTCTGGCCGACGTCAACTCCCAAATCATTTAAGCATGCTTATAGTTGTGTATGCAGATTATTCGTCAAAATTTTTGTTTTGATAATTTTCTACCAGTATCTAATCCCCATATTTCTTCTTTATATGTACATCCCAGCCCTGCCCCTTTTACCCCTCCTGCTATATCTCAAAATAAGAAAACAAATAATGAAGATATGGCGCTTGATTAGGTTTTAAATCAGGTTGCAAAGAAATTAATTAATGAGTCCTTGATTGTTTTTTTTTACATTTTTCTCCTTCAAACTGATTGTCTTGACTTGTATTGATGATCCTGGCCGATTTGGATTACACAACATTAGCAGAGACTAGCACTACAGCCAATGCTGGTAATAAAATCGGCTGAAATATTTATTAACATAATTTTACATAACAGATTAACGGTTTTGTGAAAATATCCTCTAATAATAGGCTTTGAGGCTTCGTGGTTTTTCCACGCTAATTTAAAATGTCAAACAAATGTAATTAAAATTATTATAGGCCGGAGACGTCGACGAATGGAATTCAACGCAGGAGGACGAGAGGCTTCCCGAGCGCCCTCTGGATCTGCACGTCAACCAATCAGAAGATCAGCAGCTCCTCGGAATCTCCCAGGCCAAGGAGAAGCGGTGCGACAAAAATAAGACAAATTCTGTACACAATTTCTATGCATAACTTGTGATTTACAAAAGGCTCTTAAAGATTGGATTTAATGAAATATTTATGTTTATGTCAAAGGGTTAAAATCGGATTTTCAATTGAAAATGAGCTACGGGCGATTTTGTGTTGAAATTGTTCTGATCTTTTGAAATAAAAATTATGGTTGTGCAAGTTATGGATTTATTAAGTATTCTTATTTAACAGAATTTAAATATTTAAGGTAGTCACAGTGTAATGCTATATTTCTATATGGATGGATCCCTCCATGCATTTTCGATTGTAGTTACATAATATTAGATACAAAAATGTTAAGGGTTTAATTTCTGAGACTCTCCTCTATTTTCATCAAATATTTAATGCATTTTCCCCTCCCTGATATAATTTCCCGCATTCCTGCGTATGTATCTACACAAAACTTGCCAATAAAAATATTCTCTCGATTAAAAATATGAACCAATCAGAACACCGGCAGTTCCTCGGAAACAAGCACAATTACTTCGACATAAATAAGTGTCCTTCCACTCCTCGGCTTGTTTAACAATTCCTCAGAAATCTATTTAGAGAATTCTCACCTCTATTATTAAATGCTTAATTAGTATGTACGTAAATGGAAATAATTTCTGGAAACACTTATTAAATTTTCATGTACTTAATATTTATCATCCAAGGTGGCAACACCGCTGTGTTGACGCACTATCAAATCTACAATGGATGAATGATTGTGTGTAAATTAAGGAGTAAAGTCTTCAATCATGAAACCTTTTCTAGACATCAATCTGTCATATTACTTTCGAGTAATTATCATTTGTAATGTCTATCACCGGAAAACAATGCTTGCAATGTGATGATTTGTGAATGGAGCCCTTACATTACATTACTTGATTGTAGTGAAACCTGCATTGTTATTATCATTCCAAGTTCTATTTTGATTTCGGTTAGCTCAGGTTTATTACTGTCCTTTAATTATCATTGCCCTTGGGAATTATTTACAATTCATTGCAAACACAATATCTTGCAAGAACTCTCCTCTCAGAAAAAAATGCATATAAATTGCATTGCAATAAAATTGCAATTCATAAGTGGCTAAATAAACCTCGCATAATTTTTGACGCCTGCGTCATATTTATACGCAAAGGAACCATTCATTTTATGGTTTTTATGTTTCATTTTATTATCTAAATTTTCATGTTTTTAGGGCTCGACTTGTGGCAAAGGCCCAGTTTATTGTGAGACCTTTCACATTAATCTGCTCGTAACATACTCCCCCAGAATATTACAAGTGTTTTCACAATTTCACGAGGAAACCATGACAAATGAGCAGAAACTAGCAGAGAGCTGACGATACAATGTATGGTTGTAGAAGACAATAGGGGAGCATCAGATGCTAAAACAAAATGATAGCAATCATGAAGATAGAAACAAAAGCATGCACGGTCTAGAACATGCTGTGTATAATTATACCTTGCTATTTGCCTATTGTATGTGAGCGGGTTAGAACAATGTATTAGAATTGACCTTGTTTGATGAACGAAAACGACAACAGGGAAATTTTCCCAAACTTCCGGAGGAAATCCAATGCTCAATAAAATCCTCACACTCAACACTGGGTTAAGGATGATGGGTGCGTTGATACCCATATGCAGCGCTTGCATGCTAGCCAACACACAATTGTATATGTATACACCCTCAGGAGAAAAGAAAATACTGAAATTCCCGCAATAAAAAGTAAAACAATGACCCAGAAAATTTTGCGTGACAAATCTTTATTTTCTTCCTATACATTTCAGTTTTCATTTGGCAATTGGAGAGCTCGGCTGGTTGTGGTAAGTTTTAGCTTGAGTTATTGTTATTACCCGGGAAAATTTATCTCTGAATTAAGCATGAAGACCCGGCAGAGGTTTCGCCAGAAGGGATCTGGAGGTTTTGTTAAATTTGTGCTCCTGTGCTGTCTCTGGACTGGATTATTACTCAATTTTTGCCAGTGTGGACCCTCAATGTGGGAATGGGGGACTTCGTATCCGAGATTAAGTAATTATTGAAATTTTTTTTGTACAAAATTTTTCCTTCTTTCAATAACACGGAGAGCAATCATGCAGTGGTTTATTACTTTTAAATAGAGTACATGCCATTAAACTGGCCCAAAGTTACGGTCTCAGGGATCTCTACCGGTGGAGCCAAAGCCTTGCATTTGTACTTGGCTCATTCGAATATTGTGGATGGGATCGCCATATTTGCTGGAGGTATTTAAAATACAGACGTTCATATCTAAATACAGTGCACTCTTTTTGGAAGACACTCACTTAGAATAGCCGTCTTGTAGCTTGTATACAGCTGACATTAAAATGTAAAGGAAGTAAAAATCATAGAAATATTTGGGATAAGTTTCATTTGTGAACCAGTGTCGTACGCAAAATTTTTGAAAACATTTTATGCTATTTTATAAGAACAGACTTAAAGAAATTACTGTACATTTTTTGAAGATTGTTCCAATAACAATTGCTCGAGTCCATTTTATCTTATTACAGTTCAGCACCGATGCGGGGATGCTTCGTCAGGGAAAATGAGTGGATTCTATGAATGCTTCAATGGGATTCGAAATCTTTCCCACGTAAGAAAAATAATTTCCTCAAAATTCCTGATTCTAATCAAAGGAATAAAAAATTAACTCTTTGTTGACATAGCCCTTGATTTGAAATTACAGTTAATAGAAACCGCGGAGGATTTCCAGAGTGCGAATTTAATTGATCCCTTAACTAACTTGGGTCATGGGAGGCAGTACGTTGAACATGGTAGAAATGATGAGGTTATTAATGTCAGTAAGTAAATCAATCACATTGTGTAATGTAAATTTTAGAGAATTTTTTAAGGGGAGTTAAAATATTACTAATGCTTTCACTATGAAGTTATATCACATTGTCAGTAAATAAAATATTTTATTACTTAAACAGGAGTTGGTCGCCAGACGGGTCAATTTTTGGGTCGATTCAGTCGAAACGTGTTATACCATGAGTCAAAAGCTATTCATGGGATGGTATTTATTAAACTAACTATTCCTATTTTAAAAATTAAACTCTTTAAAACTTTTTGAACTATTTTAATATTTTTATTACTAATTTTTGTGGCAACTTTGCAGGCTACTAAGTCCTGCGGCTTCCCTTGTATGGCCCCCTTTTATTTCAACAGTGGTTGCCTATCCTGTGGATATTCTGGAGTCTATGAAGGTCTGAGTCATGTCTATGGTAGAAGGCTGCAAGAGTTCCGACGTGAGTTATTGTCCTAAAAATAGACCCACAAAATATACACATTTTCTGTATTTAGGCACTCTGCGAATACAATCACATTTACTTTAATGTAAATTTTTTTACTTGTTAGGACATACGATTATAATGTCAAATTTTAGTGAATTTTTAAGGGTTGCTCTAATAAATATATAGAGAGAGTTCGTTGTATTTTCTATAAGCCGATCATCCTACATTTACAAATATTCAGGTTAAAAAATTTAATTGCTCTTGAATTTTTCGTGTCATTTCACAGACATGAAGGTGTCGGAATGTAAAACAGCTGAGAAGATCCCAGGACTATTTAAAGTGGATCAGTCAGAGTTCCTCCCTGAAAATGATGAGAAAGTTTCCATGGCTTACTATGCATATATTTATGTTCCGCCGCAGTGTCGAGCAGATTCCTCTAGATGTACCTTACATGTGGCCTTCCACGGTTGTTTTAGTAAATCGTAAGTTTAGGGAATTCCCTTTAAAATGCTCGTCAAAAAATTTGATAAGGAACTAAAAGGAAATATTAAATTGCTGACTAGAGTCTTTGGGGGAGTTCCTGCCTTCATCACGTGCAGTGGATACTTGGATGTGGCTGCTGCGAATAATATTATTATTCTTTTCCCACAAACTACTTGGTCAATGAGTGACCCATTCTCATTGGCAGGATGTTGGGACGTAGCTGGCTACACAGGTATGAGAGGAAATCAATATCAGTTTTCAGCATGGGCATTGTATACGTAGACAATTAATTTTGCACGGCTATAGGTCCTTATATTAAACAGCCTCATTGTGAGGATTAAGTCCACTGTGAGTTCCTAACGCAATGCAAAATTAATAAATCCTTAGTTATGAATAGAATGAATAGAATAGTTATGAAATATGAAATACGAAATTGCCTCAATAAGTGCCTCAACAATTTATTCATCAAAAAAATCACATTAGGGCTCTGTAGATTGCCTCCGAATAAATTTTGCGAATTTTAACACGAAGCTAGAAATTAATTGTCATAGACACTATTTATCATTTTCAATGAGCCTTTTAACATGTCAAAAGTAGGATATGAAGAGATCTAAAGAAAATGCGTGAGAATGGGATTTTAATTAATTTATTAGTCCTAAAAAAATTGTTACATGGGAATTAACTATTTTTTATAATTGCTCTTACGATTAGCACCCTCAGACTTTATGATAGTAAATTATGAAATTATAATTAAAATCAAATTATTGCTAAGGTAATACAGAGATTAGTTTCAGACTTAATTCTAGCTAGGAGATATTTTTTGTAATGTTATTATCCGAACACATGCACAAGCTCAACACTGATATTGATTTCCTTTCATACACAGGAAGTTTATACGGTAAGAATAATTATTCTTCATACATTGTAATCTTGATTCCTTTCTACACTTTTTTTTATCCCCTGTTGCTTATATCCTTTGAATTCACATGCATCATTCAATACATTATGTTCATGTGTGGGAAAAATTCTGGGAACGATGTCAAGCATCATCACTGGTTTTACTTTCTGTTGTTCGTCATAACACACAGGAACGAAGCTGGACAGTCAAGTGCATGTCGTTTACCGGATGATCTCAAGGATTCTATATCAGAATTCTATATACTGAGGATTTTAGAATGAATTCAACTATAATAATTATCGAGTCAATGGAGTTCAAGGCCTGGGGAGAGTGCAGCCGGACCAATGGGGTCAACACGCAGGGCAAGGGCTCGATGTTTGGGAGAAAGCGGCCAAAAGAAATAATGAGCTCACATATTTATTATTACTTATAATTTTTGACATGACATTTGTACATCCAGTTCAGAGCTTAGAGTCTTATTTTTATATGTACTTTCGTTATTGCTACTTTCGTAATGTAGGATATGAAATATAATTTAATTTTTGTGTATTCTCACACATTTGTAGACAGGAGATTCTCTGTAGGGAGTATTTTTCCTGTGAGGACAAAATTAATTGACAAATGCTTATCTTTAAGAAATTTAATTTTACACGTTATACGTTTATATCACTATTAAGAGTTAATTTTAGCTGTTTTTACGGGTACTCTTATAAATAGAGTCTACTGTAAGGTTCCTGTCTAACACTGATCTAGTTTAAAAATCCGGAACCAACATCAAAGAAGATCTTTAAACAAATTATGGCAACAAGTCATAGGCAGCCCAGCCTAGGTACTCAATTTAATTCAAAATACATAATCGTAGATAAATTTCAATCAGGAATGTTACTGCCTCCCAAATCTTTTATTTTCTGTACTAACGGTAGGGTTGTGGTAATGTTAATTAAGGCAGCCGTCATGTAACTGGGTACATTAAAATGTAATGAAGCAATAACAATCAATTTATGAGAAACATTTCTCTGTGATCAGTTTTAATCTCTCATAAGAAAAACAAAAATTTTGTGTGTTCCATTACTGCTACTTTTATGGAGACGTGTAAATGCTTCTGTGCAAATAATTTCTGCCTTGCATCTCCAATCAATCATACTCACATCTATTCTTGTGCTTTCTCTTGGAGGGAGGGCAAACCCTATGACTTGTACATGGAGAATCCTGTAGTTGGTATAGTTTAGGTCTAGTACACTTTAATGTGAAACATACAATGGCTCTCTGCTAGTGTTGAACTACGAAACCGCATAAATATTTTAGGTTTCTAACCTTGAATTTACATACTGATACATAGTGTGTAAATTACCTACATGGTAAGAAAAATCTATAACAAAAGCATTGCCTTTATATATTCTGACCTGCACTTTATATCATTTGTCACATTTTTTAATTAACCCAATTGATTCTTTCATCAAAGCCATGGTTCCATTTGAACTGTAAATCTCTCGTACATGAAGCTCTCAAGATCTATTTTATGTAGAATGAATGAATGTAAATACATATATCTAATTATGTATATTCTGCAAATATATATCTATCCAATGCTGTCCTTATCATTCAAATTTTACTGTGTTATGCGGACACCTCTCTGATTCGCGGTAAGATTTTTTTAGGGCAACTGATTGCATTCAGCCTCAGCCTCAATCACACTTGAAATTTAAGAGAAGCATAATTTACCTATAGGTTCAGTTCCAGACTGGATATAGAAACACGGATCACACCATCAATTGCTCCCATATTGTTTCTGCTATAAAATAGACAGTCTATACTGGCTAAATCATCTTTCCATTCCAGTAAATGGATTTAAAATGCTTTAAAATACATACTTGCCTTGTGCCAAGTAAGCTCAGGTATAATAATTATTACATACAGAGCCAATAGATAATTATAAGAAATGCATTTGAACTCTTGGATATAATTTGGAAACGCTGCTCATATTTGCATATCCTAGGTTAGTTTACAAGGCAGTATATCAATTCACGGGGGTAATCAATAGATCCTCCACAGGGTCAATACAAAAGGTACTCGTCATTTATTTATTTTTCCAAGGATAGGAAACCTCTGGGTAATAACTTGGTAGCAGTTAACAGTGTAAATCACAGATAGAGAAGCTCCGTCATGGCAGGATACAGTTAAATAAAATAATATTTTCAGCAAAAAAAAAGAACAAGTTAAAATTCAAATTTCTCGCGTAATTTTGGAACTTAAATTAGTAGGTGAAATCTGTAAGGATGAATTTCATATACTGGATTTTGGTAGCATTGACCATTGTCATTAACGCTTCTTCCGGAAGTCTAGTTCAGGGGAAGATTCATCCCCCCAGAGTCCGACGGGAAAGTGGACGTAATTTACAGAGCCCTTATCTCTTGCAACACCCCCAAATTGGGTTAGAACTCCCACAAGGGCATCAATCAGGTGATTTTTCTTAAGAACTACAAATTAACTGTTATTGAGTAGCATCCTTTAAAGCTTAGTCTGAACTGTAATTTTTCTGTTTACAGATCGGTTTGCTCGGAGGGCAATCATGAAGGTAAAAGGTAAGTGTGGAAGATCTTCCCATGGATTTATATAGTTACAAAATTTGAGATTATTTTTTTTAAGCTTTTTGGGAGCGTTTTCATGTAGGAAAAATGCCAGTGTTAAATTATGGATTGACAGAATCCTTACAGATTTTACTCCTTCAAAATTTCGAGCCTATACACACCTTTTGCCCTTAAGATACTCGTCCTCTCATCTCTATTTTCTAACTATTTTCAAATTATTATGAGCAGGATTGGAATACGTTAACGGATATTGGGATAATCATTGATTCAAATTAATTCCATGTTTATTTTAGAAAAATCAGTAATGCAACTTATAGAAGTTAAAAAAGGTGAGAATTCAAAAACCAGTTCTGGTAGTTTTTATCAATATCCATTCGAGTATTCACACCGCAGGACAGAAAATGATTTAAAGGAACTAATAACGGAAAAAGCCAAAATCCGACCATTGCTTCTCAAGCAATCATTTTGCTCAACTTGTTTTTACAAATAAGTATTTATAATAATTACATTAAAATCTAGGCCTATATGTACAGTATGCATGGGAGTCAACAACTTTCAGTCTCTTGGATAATAATTAGATTTTGATTGCCGATGTTTGCTTCACAGATGAGTCCTTGCGATGTTGATTTCAATTAGTAAGTTAACAAAAATTCCTTCGAGTAGTAATTACTATAATTTAAATAAATGGATGTTCTTGTGTAGGAGGTTTCAAAAACAGAGGTTATGAAATATGATTGACATTTTTTAATTTTAGCCAACGAGTTGTACATGCATGTTCATTGAATCCATTTTGCATTTTACAGTGAAACAAGAAACGGAAACTGTTATAACGGCACCTCCACCGCCAAAGCGTAAGCAAATGAGCGAATTTGTGTTGAATCAATAAAACAACACACGGAATAAATCCCTACCATTTTATAAAATCAGCTCTCATATCAATTGTGCCTGAAAATGTTTTCATATTATCCAATTATATAAATAACAGCCCTTTACATAGAGCTCACATTGATTTCAAATGACTTAAATTTTTTTTCTAATCTCCTGTAAGTTTGAATTTACTCTTAATTCATTTTTATGTCATAATCTTTTCCTGTAGCTGGAATGATGGGCTCAGATGAGGCAGACTCGTCGAGCTACTGGACCAATCTAAACAGCCAATGTGTGTACATCCAGATCATCCTCTTGTGAAAAGCGATATTATAAAATCACCAGTGCTACTGATGACCAACCCTCAAATACAAATTAAAACGTGATCGTCAGATTGAGTTCATTATCCAAACCGAACGGTTCCAGTATAACATTGGACTGAACCGCAACCAGTATAATAAATATAGTGCTTATCCGAAATGTCATAATAAAATTAATGCACTAGTATGCATTGTATATATGTACATGCATAATTATATATTTGTACCTCTACTTGTACCTAGTTCACTTTGCCGTTAGGGGAAAAGTTATGTAGATCATTTTGATTCTAATCGATTATGCACCTAGATCATTTTGCCTCTTCACCGACGAATATATCCTCTTGAATTTTCCCCATGACAGTCCAATACAATGTACTCTTTGGAAAAGCACCCAAAGTTGTACAAAATTTGAATTGACGGATTTTTTAAAAATTAAATTATGGATCATATAAATTTTTAAATATTTGATGAGCGTAATAATTATTACTATCAGTCCTGGAACATTTTAATGCCAAGGAAGCTTTATATAAAGCTGATGCGGTCCCTTCAATAAGTATTTTAAGTTTTCTTTAAATTATGATTTAAATTTAAATGTGAGGTGGCTTTAATAATTAAAGGAATTATTCATTTTCTGTTTTAGAGTGAACAAAAAGACGGTCTCAACCGTAGAAGGAGTACAACATGGTAAGCAAATCTTTGAGCTTTTATTGAAATCAATTTAGCAGCTCATTTCTGCCAAGGTTCATTTACCTGAATGTTAATAATTATAGGTCCGGGTAGTGGTGTAATATTGGTCGCGTTTTGTTTGTTCTTTTGTTCAGTTCTTGTTTTTTGAACAAAACAAAACAAACAAAATAAGTTTTCGAAAAAACAAAACTAGAACAAAACAAAACCGCGATAAGATAAAACAAAATTATAACAAACAAGCCACCACGACAGCGGGTAATAACCTTTTCAAACTTTGAGTTTGGAGAAGTGCCCAAAAGCACTTGAGTGAGTTACAAATAGCAACATGACCTCAAATTGACCTGAGTGAGTTACAAATAGCAACATGACCTCAAATTGACCTGAGTGAGTTATAAATAGCAACATGACCTCAACTTGACCTGAGTGAGTCACAAGAAATTCCATGACCTTAATTTGACCTGAGTGAGTCACAAGAAATTCCATAACCTTAATTTGACCTCAGTGAGCTTCAAGGAATTCCATGACCTTAATTTGACCTCAGTGAGCTTCAAGGAATTCCATGACCTTAATTTGACCTCAGTGAGTTTCAAGGAATTCCATGACCTTAATTTGACCTCAGTGAGCTTCAAGGAATTCCATGACCTTAATTTGACCTCAGTGAGCTTCAAGGAATTCCATGACCTTAATTTGACCTCAGTGAGCTTCAAGGAATTCCATGACCTTAATTTGACCTCAGTGAGCTTCAAGGAATTCCATGACCTTAACTTGACCTCAGTGGGTCACAAGGAGTTTCATTATCTCATTTGTCGATGGGTCACAAGAATTCCCATGACCTTAATTTGACCTTTGTGGGTTACTAGTACACCCAAGACCTTACGTACACTTTATAATGAATCTCAAATAACATCATAATGACCATTAGGAGAGATATTGAAGTGCACGGTTGTATTTACATGTATACCTATCACTTATGGTGTGAACCGCTGGGCTTAAGTAAGGTCAACAAAATCTTTGCACTATTTACATATGTTTAAGGCCAATCTAAAGTTATTGAACAACGTGTAACTTAGAATGCCTACTTGAGGTCAATGGAGCAATTAATTGTTACCTGCTATGACCATAACCTGTACTGATGTTAAATGTTTGGGTACATCGGATATTGTAAACGAGAGCAATTTCTGTTGGACACCAGTACTTAGTTGGACAAATGTCACCTCCACTGCTGAAATTCGATTTTGTTTTGTTGTTTTTAATAAAATGCAGAAGGATGACTAGGATGCTAAATTATAAACTTGATTTGATCCCAAAATGTTGAAACTAGTCTGACTAGAGGCCTAAGCAATCCAAAAAAACGATACAGGTAATTAATTCAATCAAGGCATCGGGCGATCGGGCGAACCCAACGATGCGTATCGGCAACACTAGGTAAACTCCACCACAATCGTTTGTTGATATATTATGTCTATATAGGCGGTCATGTCAGGTCTTGTGGATGCATGGAATTACATTACGTCCTACACTCCTAGAAACTATCAACAAAAGGGTTAATGATTGTATTAAATAAGAGTTGTTAAGCATATCCGCCTAAAATTAGTTAAAGCCAATTTTTTTGGTTTTAACGTCCTTTGTGCACGGACCAAATTTACACCAATCAACTTCTATATGCACTATTACTAATATACAACAATCAATTTCACACATTTCTATCATCTTCTACATCGGTAGAACAAAACAATATGGATTGTTTTTTGAACAATACGGATTGTTCAAAAAACAAAACAAAACAAAACTCAAATTGTTCTACTTTTGTTCATTTCCGAAGTGAACAAAACAAAACAAAACGAACAAATTACAGCACTAGGTCCGGGTCCACACCCCATACTTCAGAAGGCACCACAGTCGACGTAAGTAATCGGACTGATATCTGGAGCCACTGTGCATCCCGATTATCTTCTTGTTGGAAGACTCACGTCCTTACAAAATCATTGTTTTTCTCTTGAGCAACCCTATAGGCACATTTGTAATTATTATATTTAACATAATTTTGAGAAAACCTTATTTAGGGGTTTCACAAGCTCCAGCGTGCGTTGAAGCCCATCATCGGGACTTCAGTGAGTAGAATTACGTATGAAATAATTCCCTGTCATTTTGTTGTATACATAGTTACATATAGATATATACATATGACGTTAGATGTAAAAATCTTAGATTTGTGGGACTCTCCGTCTTGTGTTCAAAGTTGTATTGTTTCCACTTGTAATAATTATTTTTGGTTACGGATAATATTCAGACAAATCTGTCCTTTTTCATTTCCCAGAATAAATAACTAGCCTTCAGGTTATTTTTATGATGTCGAATTTATTCCTTCGTTTTTGTATTTACGCTAGTTATAATAATAACAAATAGTAATAAATAGTATTAAAGGATGTGAGATTGATAAAGTTCATCGTGACAACAAAATCTGAAGTGTAATAATTTGATGCGACCATATTTCCGGCCGATAATATGGACAAGAGTACAGTGCGTTCCCTCATTTTAAGCGATAACCGTAGCCTGACAAATATGGCTCTAAACATTTGTGCTACAGTGCGTTTTCGGGATACAAAAAATAATAACATTAATCCCATACACTGATTATGAGTACACTGTATTTCAAATCTATAATTCCTACAATACAACCCGTTGAAATAGTCATTCACATAATAAATTACAAAAAAGAGTATGAGTCTCAAGCGTTGTTGATACTGATGGGAATACGAACGAAGTGTGTATATAAGTGACTGTGAATAAAAGTTTTAGGCAATTCTTACACTCACTTGAAAATAATTTATTCAAAGTATCACATTATACATAAGGATACCCTCTCACAATGTTACTTACACTTAAGCCAGATTTTGTCAAATTGAAATTCTTTTTGTACTTTGTGAGCTCCGTTTTGCTCATAGTTTTGCTTCTAGCTGTTCTTCAAGGTATTAGCCTTCTTCTTATTTCCTCAGATTTACATTCACTTTCACTTTTGAATTCCCAGGGCAGTTTCCAAATAAATTAATTTTACAAGTAATTATCAATGTTATATTATGGGTTTACGGGATTCTATTAATTTAATTTTACAAAGTTAAATGTTGTGCAAGATTCCGACATCTCACAGGCTGTTATCATCCGGGGCTAAAAAACAAGTTTCACAAGGTTTATTATTTTCAGCCCATGACTTGAATTCCATCAAGATTCAGGAATTAATAAGAGGCCCTTTGAAACAAGATGATTCCCGAATCGTAAATTACATTGAAAGGTATAATTATTTGAGACCACCCTCAGCTGAGCCTTACAAACTCAAGGATGCCTGGAAAGATCCATCCATGGGGCAAGCTGCGATTGTTCTGAAACTCTTCAATAAGATGGTAATTTTGTTATTGGGTAATAATGAATAATGAGATATGTACATGAGTAATTGTCCTGAGTCCATGTAAACATATCTTCTAATTTAATGGATAATTATTTGTTTTTATGTGAAGAAAAACGGATTCTTCATTGAATGTGGAGCCCTGGACGGAGAAACCAGGTCCAATACTCTAGCTCTAGAAAGAGATCACAGATGGGAAGTGAGTCGTTTCAAGAGTTTGTTTTAATTTTTATTTATAATATTATTAATAATATTAATATAATAACAAAATAATAAACCCTGAACCAGGAATTTACTTCACACTTTCTGTTTTTGTTTTTATTCCTTACTTTCCCAATAGGGATTGCTAGTAGAAGGGGATCCCTCCAATTATAATCTACTGTTGAAGAAAAATCGGAAAGCTTGGACTGCCAATTGCTGCCTTGCTGTTCATCCGTACCCTCATAAGGCTAGTGTGATTCCTTGTTTTTCTACGTATATGAATTTACAAGCCAAAATAAACTTGGGGGAATTTCCAAGTTGATTAAAGAATTGAGCTCCGAACGACGGCTATTATTTTGCACTTAACAAAAATTATTCTATTTGTCCGCTAATTTAAAGTGACACTCGCAAGATGTCCATTTACTTTATCAGACATGTGTCAGTTGTCCGTATACTTGTTTGAACCTTCCCATCAAAATTGCCCCATTTTGAAAACACTAATTCACTAATTTTTTTATTAACCCAGGTATTGTACCAGCAAGATTTTAATACAGGCGGGATCAAGGTGGACAATGTGGATGACATACGAGAAAAAAATGATTCCATGGTGGAAGTCCAATGTTTCCCTCTCTTCTCACTCTTGACTGCACTTGAAATCTCCTCAGTGGATTATTTCAGTTTGGACGTGGAAGGGAATGAGCTGGAAGTCCTCAAAACAATTCCATTCGAAAAAGTTTATATCAAAGTAAGAACCATGTTTTTTTTCTAAATCCTCCATTAGAAATTTTGCAGAATAAAAAATTGTGATTAAAATAAAAAAATAAATGATTACAAATTATTTACCAGGTCTTATCAGTTGAATTCACTCACGGTCCAGGAGGGTCAGCATCTTTGGAAGAATTCATGAAAACGAAAAATTACCGCGTGGTCACCAAACTCATTCACAAACGCTCTTTCGCTAATGACTTGATCTTCGTCCATAATGACTTCCCCGTCACAGTTAATTTCCCTCCAATTATTGAATCCCGAAAAACTAACTAGCGCAAAATTCTGTATTGAATTTATTACTATATAGCAATATTTTTCTTGCACAATAAAAAATGTGAGGGTTGCACATTTTTAATTTGCAAATATTTTCAAGTAAAAATCCAATTCCTGGAACTAAAATTCTTCCACATGAAAAATTGCACTTTGAGTATGAACACTTTAACTTCTGCGTATATAAATGACTCATTTCTACATCTGAAGGGGATTTTCTCTACTAAGGCAAAAATAATTGGATTATCGTATCAGAGCGCTTTCATCATGTAAGTCTTTTGCTCTTAAAACGTTACTATAGGGGCGTCTTTTAAAAGGATTTTTTCCGATAACAACCTAATCACATATTATTAATGCTTGCCTTGCCACATCAATCTTGGGCAATAACAGAGCCAGCCCCTATATTCCTCTAAAAAATCTGAAGTTCAAGACCCGAAATATGCACAGTGCTCCTCAGCATTAGTCTCTAATCAAAATACAGGATTTGTAAAAAGGGCGTATGTACGTCAATATGTATAAGCTGGGATAGGAGCTAATAGGACAAGTTTTTCTCACATGATAAACAAGATGTGATGAACTTATTGAGTCTTTATACTTATCATTGGACGTCATACCATTTCCAAGAGTCGGGGTCAAGACGGATATTATTTTTCCATTGCATGTAGATACATATGTACATACGCAGTAATAAGTGTTCCTGCAGACAGGGACCTATGTATCAACAATTGCACTGCATTTATTTAAATGCCAATTTGCACATAATTATCCAAGTATTTGTTGGGAATTCCGAGAACTCTAGTCTAGCAGGGTCACTCTATCTGCTCAGATGTAACTTCAATAATTCTGGGATTGAAACATAAAATATAATATTGTGGGCTGTTGACTTCAAAATCAACATAGTTTATTTTGGAAGAATTAACAATGTCCGGGAATTTTAAACTGCTCCGTGTGATTCTGTACGCTGCGATCATTAATTCAATTCTAGGGGATGCTTCCATCGGTGGTAAAATTCAGTTCTTTTTAATAAATCCATTTATTTGGTACATATATATTTTAATATAACATTTACATAAATGACTACTCGAGTAAAAGTATTTGAACATTTTTCCGGAATTTTTTACAGGCTTATATTACGATCTCTTTTTTAAACTGCATTGATACTACTAATTACTGAAGTCAAGGGAAATTAATTCTGATTTTTAATCCTCCAGGAACGTCAGCAGAACAAAAAGTAGTTCTCTCGGACTGTGTGAAGAGCCAAATTGAATTTTTTTCCAAGGTAAGTTTACATTTTGGCAGATTTTGAAAGTAATTAAAAAGAGAATAATTGTTTTTTACTGATTTGGGTCTCATAAAATTTATCCTCGTAAATTTAGAAGGATCGCGGGATTCGGGAAAAGGATAAGAACAATGTCGTTCCGTTGTATCGATACCTGAGGCTAAACCATGGGGACCATTTTTACACCATCACTGATTATAATCAAACCCTTGATGGTACGATATTGACTCCGAGGATTATTTCCAGACCGTTATAAAATAGGCTTGTATTGTATAAAATTATTATTTAGGCCACCAGTACGAGGGTGTGGTCGGGCTGGTATTCAAATCCCCGCGAACTGGGACTGCAGCACTTCACCGGTATTTTAATGTCGGACTCGGAGACCATTTTTACACCACAAGTTGGAACGAGATTAAGGGCGGACAACATGGCTACTCTTATGAAGGGATCGAATGCTACGTGTTTGAGAAGCCTATGGACGGGACTAAGCCATTGTTTCGGTACTGGAACGGTCGAGACCATTTTTACACGATTAACTGGTCCGAGCTGAGGGCGGATAGCCTTGGATGGGGCCTGGAGGGTATTCAAGCTTATATTTACCCACCAAAGTAATTATTATTATTTTGTACACTCTCACTCCTATAGATGATTTCTGACAACAAATATTTTTTGATACAGGCTGACATATTTTCCATTGACCACAATGGCAATTTCTCTGTTAAGAAAAGGATAGCTGTATGAAAAAAAACAATAATAATTGCTCTTAATATACCAAAGTGTTAAATTTAAATTTAGTTATTACAATTCTGGGACTGTACTTGGGTTTAACTTGACCTCACCTTAGATTAGAATTTGAAGGAGTAATATTGTAAGTTGTTAAAAAAATATGAGGGTGTAATAAATACAAATATATTTGACTGTATATTACTTCGGGTATTTTATTTAAATTTCATATTAAATTTTCGTGGGAATTTATTTGTAATATAATTTTAACATCGCATGGGTAAGTTCTAAGAGATTCTGCCCAAACGAGATTCCATTATCGCATACAAAAGAATGTTACAAATAATTCAGAGGATTCTTTGAAGTTTTGGTAAGATGTTTGCATATTTCACCTTGAGTTAAAATCAAATCAGGGTAGCCGGCAAAATTTCTTTCAACAGCTCAGAAAACTGTTGTTAATTCAAAGGAAATATTATCTCTTGAGGGTATATCTGGAGAATATTCCACATGACTCCAGGACAGCTTCATATATCTATTATCATTAGAATATTTACGAATAGCTACTCTCTTAATCTTGAATATGTCCTCATTTCTATTACAGAAGGTAGATAGAGTGAATTTCCTATAAAGTGGTTTCCTCTTAGATAACATTCCCTTTATATATGGGCATGCTTAAAATTCCTCTAGGATTACATTTACATTACATTGTAGTAAGATATAGTGTCATTCCCATATATTGGCAGGTATTTTGTCATCCCTCAAGAAGCACTGTATAGGAAATTCAATGTACTCACTGACCCTGTAAATGATACAATTAACATTTAGAAATCCATGGGAGTAGGTTAAATGTGGCTTGAGTATATTTAATTTGGAGTAAAGGAAATAGAATTTACTTCAGTTTGTACTCAAATTATTTCCAAAATAGTTGAATCTTCAGTTGCAATCAGCTAAGATGAAGCTCAATTTCTTCTTTTTGGCCTGCATGGGAATAATTGTTATTGTGGACGTACTTTCTGGAGAATTGATTCCAGGGAGTGTCCAGGGACCTCGTATCCGACGAGAAAGTGTCCATCATGTTCCAAGTGTTATTGGATTGAATCCCACCCTCTCATCATTCCAAATTCCCGGTCGTAATAATCAACACGGTAAAAAAAAGCTATTTTAAAACAATGTCTAAATGTTGACTGTGAGTGGAAAATAATTTCCAGTAAGACCCATGCATGTATGTACATACAATACTACGAATCTCAAATAAATATTGCCTTTTATTTTCTGTTTCCAGCTCGACATGTTCGTAAAGCGTATGGGCGTAAGTTCCCATTTGTAAACACTCATTCTGATAGGCAGTAATTTTTCAGTCTTGATATTAATATAAAAATTACCTCATAATGCTTACTTACGACAGGTTGACTTTATATCCATGCAAGATTGGATTACTGGAAAATAATGATACGCTTTTAATATTATTTTGTTTTGATTTCCAGCCCCAGGATTAGACTCGACGGCTGGTAAGCTTCAATTTATCTTTCGTGTTCGACAACCACGCTAAATATTTTGGATGCTCCAAATAATTATAAAGTATGTAATTGTAATCGAGAATAATTAATTCAAAAAAGAAAATCAAGGGAAATTATGTTATTTTATATTTTTAATTTATTACTAGTGTAATGTAAATTGTCTAGGAGATTTAGTAATTTGGGGAAAATACGCCTCAATCCCTGTTCTTTAAGCTCATGTACAATTTAATAAACTTCACATGCATAGAATTAAATACAGATGACGGCTTGGGATCCCCACGTGGTGGATATTATAGAAGTTTTCAAATTTATACTCAAATATCGTAGTGGAATTTTTACCCACTGATATGATTCAACTTTTACTTATTGTTTTCCAGGGGATACTCAAAGACATCAGGACTTCGGTAAGTTTATGATGCTGACACTCCAATTAAATGTGGTTTTGATTGATTTAGGCTGACTCAAGTGCATATGTACTGTACAATTTAATTATTAAATTAGTCACATTTGTACAATTATGAGGGATAATAATTTATTATTCCTTTAATACCGCATCTATGATGGGCTCAGCTCGTTTGGTCTAGCTTGATAGAATAATTCAAAGAAAAAGATAATGTTACAATATGCTTTGAGTAGTTGCTTTAATTTTGTTCAAAAAACATGACACGAGGGATTGTACGACTGATGATTCTATTCCACATATTTTTTTTCAGGCAGAATTAAATTGAACAACGTCCCCTTTCTTGGTAAGTTCTTCGTTGATTTGTCCTTCACTCTTGTATTTAGTGCCCAGACCCAATGCGTCTATAAATATGCGTCAGAAGTGGATTTGTACTTTCTTTTTTAGCAGACCCCGTTGTATAGCATAGACTTTATATGTATAGGCTCATTGTCAGAGGCTTACACACAATTGTTTTGGTTCTAAGGAAGTCTCAAACTGCTGAGTGTTTGTTACTAATTCCTGCCCGATTTTTGTTTTGCAGATCACACGGAAGTGGATGTGCTGAGCTCGGGCGAGCGTAAGATCCTACAATTATTAGTGTATACTCTCAACTACATAACTCAAACCGTTATAATGGGATACTCAAGGGAGTTTATATTTAATAATTAAATAATTAATTATAATTAGTTTTTATAATATGTAAGTAGTCCAATTTCAAATTCTCCTTTTCTTTTTAAAAATCCTTCTCCAAGGGCCGGGAAAAATGTACGATGGAATGAAAATATTTATCATATTGAGACTTGGTTCCATATATTTTATTAAATGTGACATTTATACTAATCATTTGTTTTCCGATTGCTTCTAGATGCCTCGGTAGTGGAATTGTATGCAAGTGAGTCTAAAGTTCCTTAACGGCTATCCAATTGAATTTTTTGTGGAGCAAACCTAACGTTCAACATTTTGTTCAGTAAAAGTCTCACAAATGAGATTATCCTAAGAGACCAGCCACTTTGTACGAGTTCTACTAAAAGTGGAACTGGATTTCATTAACTATTTTTTTAACTGGATTATATCAAATTAAATTCCCCCTGCAACTCCCAGTTTTTTGACCAGGGCAGAGGAATACATTTTTGGATGTAAGAATTTTAAAAAAATGTTTTTATTTTGCAGCTGACAATTCCGGGGACATACATATATTGGAAAAAAAGGTAAGTTCTAATAATTGGATTATTTAAAGTTGACTCTCATGTCGGATCCGTATAAAATAATGAGGTGTAAAAACATCGATCTGTAATGAATTTTTAACGTTATTTATAGGGAAAGTTTATTGATTTAGGCAAACTCCTGGTGATCTACCCCGGTAAGATTTTATAACACCATCTCACATGTAAATTGGAATACATAATTGTCCTCTACAAAATCAAATTTAATTTTTACATTGTACATCATATGAATCTATGTATATAGTCATAACCGATTTTCTTTGGTCATATGCATGTAACTAATGGGGGACATGAATATTATGGCTTATTGTTAGTAGTCTTTGAAGCATGTGGAATAATTGGAAATGTGCTACAATTTTAAAATACGGTAATAAAAGGTAACATTTAGTCTTTTGTTGAATTTTAATGAACTGTAGATCCACCACCGGAAAATTTTTCAGGTAAGCTTTCCTATGATTTTTTGACGAACGTTGAATTTGTAGTAATTAATGTGCAGTCCATGTTCCCATGTTGGAATTAACATCGTTCTCTACATTGATAACCAGTTAAAATATTTATTCTGAGGGACATTCATGTGACCAGTGAGAATACATTAATGAGAATACATTTTAGATATGGGTGAAAGTTTCAGTATGTTGTAGATATCTACATTTTTATAACAACTAATAATTGAAGTTTGTTTTTCCATGTTTCTCTAACGGATCAGCCGAAAAAACATATTGTAATACTTAAAACTCACTTTCATTGTATCGGACTTGCATATATGTATGTTTAATGTATGATTAAAACAGCTACCGGCCAAAATGAGTACAAAAGTCTCGCTCCTTCCAAGAAAATTTCCTAATATTTCCCTTCTTAGTTAGTTTGTAATCTTCAATAATTTCCTACACATTTCGCCAACAATTTTGAATTTCCCCCTTTAAAGACAAGGAATAAAAAAGGAGTAAACCAGTAAATTAAGGAGGTTATTACGGACTTTTGCAAAATAAATGCCTAAATTGCTGGGGGACTTAAATGGCTACAGATGGTATTCAAATATCCGTATTATTATATTATTCATAGGGCGAAGACGTCGTCAAGCAGAGTCCGTCCGAAGAGGATGGCAGATTTCCCGTGCGCCCTCTGGCTTCAGACTTCCGCCAATCAGAAGATCAAAAGTCCCGCGGAATCTCTCAGACCCAGGACTGGCGCTTTGAAAATAATTGATACTATTTTTCTCCCATGTTAAACTACAACAGTCAAGTCCGATACAGTAAAATGAATTGTTTATATTTCAAGCACACTTGTTCAAACGTATTTGCAAGGGAATCGTGGGAGGAAACATGCATGTATTCAAAATTTTATGTTCGTTTTGTTAGAGAAAATTCGTAGACATTAAATCATAATGAGCTATGTTAAACGAATTGTACACTTAAAAATCCTTCATTTACTTTCAAATTCCAACCCGGAATTCACACTCATGAGAATATATTTTAAATGGAAGTTTGTAGGAAGTTATATAAAAACATCAGACACCCTGAGGTAGTGCTGCGCTCGGGTCAAGTATTTATAAAGATCCGACCACGAACTTGACTTGACCCCGACTTCTCAAGTACGTATTTCAAGATTACCCGAACTTGACATTTTCAGTTCAAGTAATACTTGAATGAAACAAGTTCGGGTTTTCAAGTAATTCTCATATTACTTGACCATGATTTTATACGCGCGTTTCGGGTCCAACTTCAACTTGACTTGGCCATGACCCGAACTTGACCATGAACTTGAACTTTCAAGTACTTTCAAGTAATCCATTGGACATCAAAATACTTAAGTTTTATTGAATTTATATTTCTAATGAAAGCGAACCTGGGTTTCTAACACACTAGGTTTCACCCAGCATTTTGCTAGCAACCGCCTCTAAAAATAATAGTTGTATTTTTGGTTCCTTTCAATGAATGTAGAACGATTGTACACTGCAGATCTACTCTGATTTCGTGTACCGGGTGGGTCTGGTGACTCAGTTGACATTTTCGGGGACACAGAACTCCTTTTAGGTTTTGTTGTCACATACTATTATAAACATGGGTGCTAACATTTTTAAATCAATTTCCACGGAGCCATATGAATGTTGAGCTTTCTTTTGTATTTGTGTACACGAACAAATTAACAAATGCCGCTTAAAGTGATGTATTAAATGCCGTTTTAAGTTTCATTTAGTACAGTGAATCGTAAGTGAATTGAAAACTCCCTCAGCCATGAAGAATTGCACAAACAAAATTACTTGAACTTGTACACGAAAAACTCAAGTTCGTGGTCAAGTACTTTTTAATATTTACTTGAACATGACCAGGTACTATGGTTCAAGTAAAATAATTATACTTGACCACGAACTTGACTTGAGGTAAGAAATCATGGTCAAGTCGATGAAATACCTGAACACGACCCGAACCGTTCATGGTTTTCAATTTATTTACTTGACCACGACCCGAACGCGAACTTGACTTGAAATACTCGTGTACTACTTGTACTTGTGCGCAGCTCTGCCCTGAGGAGCTTCTGACGTGTATAGTAAAAATCTAGAAAATTTTCATCCCGTACCGTCAATGCTGTCAGTAACCCATTTAATTATCGAACGAAATTGTATTGCTTTCGGAGGTCCTTCAAATGCCATTGTCAAGGCATTGGGTTTAAGTAGGTACTGCTCGAGCGCTTTCTAACTCAGAGTCGGAGATTTTTAGGAAATCGTCAGTTGTTCTGACAAATCCCAGCTAGGGATAAAATCTTCACGAAGACTGTTAATCTTGGCCCTTATTCAAATCATATTAAAATATATCACCCCGTGACAACATTCCTTGTCGACCTTGCGGCCCCTGCTACTATTCCATGTATGTAGATAGATACACAAGTTATAATGCATTTAAATTCAAACTCCGAAAAATACGATCTGACTTTGTTTTCAGTTTGTGACCACTGCGAGCGCAGAAATTAATCCAGGTTGTTGAAACAAATTTTAGACAATCTGGAAAATAATTAGCAACAAAATGGTGAATATCCTATGAGCTACATACTTACTCTCTTATGTGGGTTAGAAGAGATATAGTAGTTTCCTAACATCGAATCTGTACTATGTAGTACTTTTTGGTTCATGAAAAACAGAATGAAATTATTCATAAAAAGGTTTGTACTTGATAACCTCCGACTTCTTTATGATTCATAATTTTAGCTGGAAATTATAATCCGACTTTCTGACGTAACAGTACAAATTGTTTTCGTTGGAGAAAACATATCATTTAATATTAAACATCAATAATTGGACAAATGTGTGCATGTAGTTACATCAGCAAGAAACAGGCTGACGTAGGCTACCAATCGGGCGCAGATTTTACTGGTAAAATTTTATTGGGGTAAATCTGGGAGAGGACTCTTGCAGCGGTATAATACAACGTAGTTCGTCTCGCAATTTGTTTACATCTTGCTAGATAATGTTTCCACTGCATATTTCCAGGATGACTCAAAACTATCCCCTGTCCGTCCATACGATTTTCTAAGGATATTGGGATAACCTTTTTTAGCATATTTTCTGACAGGGGTTTAAAAAGTTAACCGTTGTTTTAAAAATATTTTAGGAGATTTTAAACAAACTATCAAACAGTTCTCTTCGAGAATTTGAGAATCATCTTCTCACAAATCGACTACGCTCGTCCTATGTGGGGAGCTGTTTCAAGCTCTGAGTTCCAAAAATGCCAAAAAAACAATATGGCACTCAAGGCTACTTTAATACAGAAGGTTGTCTCGATGAGTGCTGGGATCGGCTGCTCATAGCTGTGACGTCACTCAAGTAATATACAAGAGAACCCCCAAGTATGCTTACTATGTAAACAATGCAAATGCAAGATATTTCATTCATTTCAATCACTTTATTGTAACTAAATATCAATTTTATGAACCGAATTTTTTATAAAATCTGACTTAAAATCTCTCGTATTAGTCCTAATGAAATAATTAATGAAGTAGTTGGAAGTAGTTTCACTCTCATTCTTTCAGCTCCACTGAGCTCCAATATAGTACATGTTAGTTGGGAACAACAATTACGTGCCGCTGAAGTTTATTATCTTGTATAACATTGTCCTATCTATAATTGTCCCATCTTCTAAAATTACGTAATTATCAATGAAGTTCACGTGATAATTTGTTTGTTGTAAGTCCCCAGTCGGTTTGGTGTCGAAATTGTAATTCCAAGATGAGCAAAGTCCGCGTATCTTTGTCACAAGAACCTACGAGTGTGAGGTAATTTTTGAGTACGTTGGGTCAAGCACACTTGTTGAGTCCAACGACATCTTATTAAACGTAATATAATTGAGTTTTTTACGGGATTTAGAATGTCAGAGGTAAACTTTATTTTTTATTTTGATAACTTGCAAGTCGTCTTGAAGTATACCACTCGCATATAAATTTGTTTGTCCATGCTGACATGGTTTTAATTTTCGTCTTGGAGTAAGTCCGAGCAATTCAAATTTTAAGTCCTTTTCATAAACTGATGCGGAAAAATTATCTGAAAAAATAGCTGCAGTGTTTAGATTTGATTTATCACTTCGTTTACACTTGCCAACGCACGTGTTCCTAACATTAGGATCTCTGGGAAATGTGCGAAATAGTCTTTAACGCGTAATTGTAACACTTCTATTGTTTTTGCACTCGGCAACAGCACACACAGACCACAGTCACTGTCTAAATTACAATTTATTTATTATTAAGAAAATATTTAATTTTAATACTTCTGAAACTAAAAATAACAAACCCCTGATACATTGACACATACAGTAAACGCCTGTTTCGCGCTGTTTCTTGTACTTGGATTACGTCACTATCCTTGCTGTGCGCACCTCTCTCCACCCTCTGATGCTTCAGCATTAGAGTCGAGACAACCTTCTGTATTAAAGTAGCCTTGATGGCACTTTCTAAAATGTAATTTTCTGAAAGCCTACAACTTTCACTACTAATTTTAACAAGCGTATGCCTAAGCAAATTTGTATGTGTTTATATTAACCATCTTTGAAAGGCACACATTTTTTACAGCCTCAATGACAAAATTATTATTCAGTTTTAGTTGATGATCATTTTAATGTCGTTGCGTCTTTACATAAGATACAAATTTCGAATTTAGGTAACTTTGGGGTCCGTGTATATTTCCAGAGAAGATTCCTTTCACCAGTTCGTTACTTCTTCCATCGGTATACTTACTGTTTTATGAGTCACAGTTTTTACCTCCTTAGGACCTAAAGATGGTTTCCAAATTTTAAAAATGATATAATGACAACTGAATTATTAATTTACAAGTGAGTCAGAATAGTTTGTGTTATAAGAAATACTGTTCAACAAAAATTTTCCAATTAATAAGTAATGACCATACCGCTGCAACCACGTATTCGTGCTAATTCAAGTAACTCCACCCTCAATGCACTTGAGAGTTCATTATTGACATTGTCGTTCAAATGTTGTATTTCCAAAGCCCACCTGAGACCAGTTTTCATGTAAATCGGAAATATTTACTGAAATATAAAATGTAGATAATTTTAAAAAAAGTTATGTTTTCCTGTACCCTTTGGTCTTCACAAGATTTTAACTGCCCTCGCTAAAGAATCCATCAGCGACGTAAATACTCCGGACTTTGTTTCCCAGGTGGGTGACGTGAGCATACGTTTTTAAATTCTAAGTGAAAAACAAACATCTTTATTTTTGTTCATTCATGCCAACTTTACAATCATACTTTCTGAGCAGTCTCATGCCTGGACATCGCTGACAGCCAAGCCAATGAGTAAATTTAAAACCACAATGATGACCAGGAGGATAAAGGCTGAGAAGAAAAAGTAAGCGACAATCTCATAAAACAACCCACGATCCTCATCCATCATATCCTCATAATTACTGTCCCCTACAATCATGGTCATCAGCTGAAACCAGCTAATGTGCTGCAAAAATATTTTATAAAATAACTTTCCCTTGCTAAAACTATACAATTAAAATACTTGCGTTGTCATTACTTACTTCTTTTGTCAGTAAAATTCTGAATGAAAAGAAGAAGCCGAGAAATAAAGGGGACAGAATTAAAACTGCAATCACAATTCTTTCGAAGGTCTTAAAAAGCATTTCCAGGTACAAGGCCACGAATGGTACTGGCGACATTTGAATCAAAATTGATACGAGATCCAACCAGCATTCCTATCTGTAATAATTGTTATAAAAATATACTCTAATTGTAAGTATTTGATATAAGTAAGTGAGATAACTGTCATCGAATTTGAATTTGTAAGATTTTTTTCTAGACAGAACTATCGCGCCAATTGCAAACACACAAAACGATTCTTACTACGTATTAACATAAGTAATGTGATTCAAAAGCTTCAATGAAATATTACTAAAGGGTAACTTACTAGCTTACGCATTTACATGCATTCAGTATTACCTCATTGTAAATCACTCAATGACGTAATGACTTTACCTTTATCAAGTGGGAAATATTTCCAAGTAATTACTTCATACTATTTGCATCACATTCTTATTTTACCATCACTTTTTAACAATTAACAAATGTTTCATACCGCAGCACTGGGATACTGCCATGTTAGATGGTAGCTCCTTTTTTCTATCAAGGCCGGATACAATGTAACCATGACCAGGGCGGATGAAAGAAAGAAAATATAATTTGTCCATTGCTGGAAATAAGCTTTCGGCTTCATGGTCCACATCTCCATCATTTCCAGTCCAACTGGACCCAGCAAATATAGAACTAAAATGAGATAAGCCAGGACAGTTTCGAAAACACTGATGGTGCATCTACTCTGTTCTTCCTCATACATTAAAATGGTGTCTTCTGTTAATGTTTCATTTCTGCTATATCTGCATGAGTCATTGTACAAAGTCCAAATGAAGGTTAGGTATAGGATGAAGGTTATCGTCTGAAAAATAAATTAATTTCAGAGTTTCAATGATAATTATCCCAACACTAAACAACAAAATAATGATCCGTTACCGACATCGCAAGAAATCAGGCGAAAATTATCTCCCTGATTTTTATACAAAATTTCTGCAACAATTTACTATTACAAAGAGGACAGCGAGTAATAGTATGCAACAAGTTAGCTTACAATCCAAGTGCAGTAAAACCCTCCAAATGACAACCAATATTTTGGAGACTTCCGTTCCAGAAAAGCTTTGACCAATGGATGTGTCAAAATGAGCTGTTTTCCTTGAGGAGTACCTTTCTGGATTACATCGTACAGAAATGCCGACTCTCTCCAGTGCCCTGTGTTGGCTGGATTAGGGGATAAAATTCGAAAATTAATACTGCTTGGGGTTCCCATTATACTAATAACATGATATGCGTTAAATTATCAAATATTGATTTCACTTTATACCCCAATTTTCCTTCGTGTAAATTAAGTGGCTGGAAAATTCAATTCAAATTGTAATTAACATGGGGAGAATTTTTAAAATGATTAATACAGATGATTAAGCTTCTTGTTCAGTTGGAAAAATTTCATTGAACAATACCTCCAATCCAGTTCAACCCAGTTGGTGCTTCCTTCCTCAATCGAGGGCTCTTTTAATCTCACATCCTCGTCAAGCATTTCATAAACAGTTTTCGGCGAATGTTTTATAAGTTGTCTCATCAGGTTCCGATTGCTTGTTCCAGTTCTGGCAAAAAAGAATGTACAACGGAATTTTTATGGAAACAAATATTAGCCAGCGAATCTTACAGTCAATCGTTCGGTGAAACCGTAAATGATACAACAAACAAAGTACAGTAAAACCTGTATATAGTGACCACCTATACAGTGGTCTCCTGTTCACAGTGGCCAGTATCGTGTGTCCCCATCATGCGCCCTATGTTTTAACATTACGTTAACCCTGTATTCAGTGGTTTTCTCTATAGTGGTCCCCTGTCAATAATGGACCCTGGCTTATGTCCATTCATTACGAAATGCATGCTTCGAACTCTGAATACAGTGGTCAGCATTAAAAACCATGTGCACATGAAATCGTCGCTCATAATTTCTAAGATTATTCTGGATTACGGTTTCTTAAATAAAGCATATTACCGGTACCATACCTCCATACCACGCACAGTTCAAAAACACTTTGATTTCCGTTTCGAAAAAATAGAGAATATTAGAATTATTGGAAAATCTCAAAGTGAAAGTGGTAGGTATGATAGCCAGCAAGCAATGGTTGGATTGAATCTTGGAAGAAGAAACATTATATTTGTTTAAATTATATTTGCGGAAAATCTGCGAGCGTCATTAATAAAGTAATTTTACGATAGTAGGTAGCTATTTCACGTAGTATTCAAAAACAATATTTAGAATTACTATATAGAATTATCGTTATATAGAATACCTTGCTCAACACAAGTTGAAAAATTTGAAACGGTCAAAAATTAGTGATTATGTAAAAAAAATGCGACCGTTTCAATTATGTCTTCTTAAACCCGTTAAAATATTCATTTAATATATGCTCCCTATATAGTGGTTCATGAACACTATACTGAGTATAGTGGTCACTGTACATAGTGGTCAAATATTAAGTTCCCTAGAGAAACCACTATATACAGGTTTTACTGTACATACACAGGTACATATTTACAATGGCAACGACTGACAGGACGTATGTATGTATGTCCTTCAACAAGCGTACCATTACAGGGATTTAAATGAACATGGGAACGGATATTTAGTCCTGTCGTATACATACAAACTCCCTAAAGTAATTTTTTAAATTATTGTAAACAAATTTAAAAATTTGGTAGACAAAGTTGACTATAAGCATGACATGCAAAAAATATTTAGACCCTTACTTTGATACAAGCTTAGCTCCATTGTCCACCAATAATTTGACAAACTCAATAGGGACAACGTTCTTTATGGCGACATCTAACGGGGCCAGTCCATTTTCGTTCGTCAAATTCGGATCGGCATTATTGAGGAAAAGTATTTCTAAGCAATTTTTCAAGTTTTTGACACAGTTTGTACAAAAACAACCTGTGAAATATTATATCAATAAATAAAACAAATAGTGAGCCATTAATTATTTGCTTAGTACTTACGAAGGCCACAGAATTTTTCAACGTTCTCAATAGAAAAATTAAATTTCAGTTAAATTTGAATTAATATTTATTACAGGTTCCATAACATGTTAGCAAGCTCAACCTACCGACTGACAATAAATGATGCAAGGCGGTGTTTTTTTCAGAATCCGACTCATTCGCTTCAATAACTTGTAAATAAGCTTCCAGCTTTTTCACATTCCTGGATTTGGCTGCGTGGAATAAATCGGGTGAAACAACACCTGTCATATTCTGCTATTCACTCACGTTAAGTCACGCCAAGTTTTGCTAATTAAACGTTCCAGCTCTGTTCTATTAATGCAGGAGCAAGTAGCAGATTCCTACCTTATATTTCATGGGATTAATTAGCAGAGTGGCTTAAAACATAAATCCATACAGTTAAAAAAAAATTTAATAACTATTTGATTAACTTGTGATTAATCAGAATAGATGATAGTCATTCAGTGCAGCTTGCAGATCCCACTTCAACGATTAATTACACAGATTTACTGTCCCCATGTGCAATACGGAGTGGTATGTGGAGGTAACTTGTTAGAGTTTGGCACGAATTCGTGTACCTACTTGAGTTTCAAGTAGATGCATAAGTACAGATAGAGTATGCAGTTTTACACCAAATACGTACTCTTACTCTCGGGCCTTGGAACTCGATATGTTCTTACTTGTACTTAAGTAATTTTAAAACGACTATTACCCAGCACGAGTTCTCAGAATGGATGTGGAAGCGAGCCACGAGTACAAGTATTGCACGTGAAATCATTGGGTACTCTTAGGTAAGACAACTGTCTGGTCAGGACAATTTAAATGATCCGTTGTTGGCCTGGTCCACCGATGCGACACAATTCAAAATACTTTAGCTTCCAGGAAAAGATTAATGTTCTCAGTCGATTAGAATGGCCGAAGAGCGCAACTGTGGAGTGGATATTGCAAGCTGTTGATAGCGTAAATTATTGTAATCGACAGGATGTTAAAAATGTCAACATACTAACATCATAACTTGCATAAGTCATTTAGAACATCAATTAAAAGTAAAAAGATTAAAATGATTTCCCGAGAAACTTCACAACGGAGATAAGAGACATATAGTATTATATTTTCGTTAGATTAAATAACTACAGAGCAATTTCAATGAAGAAAATAGGGGTAGTAATAAATTCTGAATCACCTGAACCAGTGAATCATCTGAATCACACCCAAAATTGCTCTTTTCTGTGGTGGTTCATTGAACCAAGCAATCCAGCCTGAACCACCTCTGAAGGGTTTCAAGCTCTGAACCATTCCTGAACCTAAGTTCCAAGCTCTGAACCACCTCTGAACCAGGGCTTGAAGCTCTGAACCACCTCTGAACCAGGGCTCCTAGCTCTGAACCACCCTTGAACCATCGCTCCAAGCTCTGAACCGCCTCTGAACCAAGGCTCCAACCTCTGAACCATCTCTGAACCAGGGCTCCAACCTCTGAACCACCTCTGAACCAAGACTCCAACCTCTGAACCACCTCTGAACCAGGGCTCCAACCTCTGAACCACCTCTGAACCAAGACTCCTAGCTGTGAACCAGGGCTCCTAGCTCTGAACCAGTGCTCCTAGCTCTGAACCAGGTCTCCCAGGTCTGAACCACCCCTGAACCATCGCTCCAAGGTCTGAAACACCTCTGATACATGATTCATTCACACGTGTGTAGTATTATGTACATTTTTGAACTGATGGGTTTATTGAAGAAATTTAAATGACATACATGCATTGTATATAAATATATAATGAAATTATTTGTTATGCATGTATTCATGGAATAAGTTTAATTAGTGTAAAATGTTATGTTTGACAAATTTGTATAAATGAATTAAATATTACAAAAAAGTATTTATTTCTTTAGTATTCCTCGGATGAACCAAAAGAAAGTTTGGACAGGATGGGTTAATATTCTTGGACAAAGTTTGGTGGCCTGTTTGTCTTGGGTTCTCTGTCATGAGATTTATTTACCGATAATCAAAAACTTGATCTAAATTCTCGCAATCTGTGTATGATTATAAAGATTCTAATATAATGAATAAAACATGACACGCAATGTAACCTTACGTACCAAATACCATATTATGGGTCCAAGACTATTCGACTCACCAATGATGGTCATCGAATAGGTATCGGTTGTATCAAATACTGTAAATGCGATCACATCGTTCTCGCGCTTTACCACTTTGTCAAACGCATCTCTTCCCAAAACCACCATTTCACTTGATTTGTATTCCTATTTTTGACTACGTAATTTGTAAACCTTCCCTTACGAATAGGTACTGAGTAGGACTGAACACTTGTAGACTTGGACGAACTTGCCCTCATATAACCTACAACCGGGACGGATTACACGGGCAGTTCATTGGAACTGAACACTCTCTGGGATTGGGGCTGACAAATTGAGGCTTCTTCAACATTAATGCCTTCATTGTAACCGCGGAATTGATCTGCATACAGTCGACTATCTTTATAAAAACATCAATAGATCTCTCCAAAGGTGGTGTATTGAATCAGGGAGGTCGCAGAAGAGCCAACTTTCGACTCGAGCTCACCTCAAAATAATTTCAGACTAGTAAAAGCCACGTGCTTCACAGGGCCGTTTACTTGAAGAGGCGGTAGTGTGATTATAGAAATTAAAAGCTAAATGGTTTACAAATCAAGCCCTGTCGTAGAGACTTGTTCGTATAAGCATGCCTAAATCGTGCGCGATTATATTAAGAGTAGTGCTTTAAATAAACGGACAGGTTGTGCTCGTTAATAATAAGGAGTGCTTGGCATGCCACCTTCTGGGCGTTGTGTGAGGCCATTGAACTATGAACGCGCGGAACTTTAAATAAACGGACAGAAAGTGCCCTTTAATAATAAGGATTCTTTCTATCTTTCCCGATAAGTTATCACCATCGTTTCTTCTTCAAGGTCATCGTCATAACCCGGACTTCCCTCAAGTGTGTGCGTATGTAATGCTAGTAACACAATGACAACAAGATGAATTTTATTTTATTTTCCATATTACTTAATAAATGCTACGCAATTCGTAATACTTTAACCTGTAGGAAAAGCTTAATATCCTCAGTAAAAACTACCCAGTCCAGTTGCACGGTCGGAACCTATAATTAGACATGTTCAATAACTAAGCTTCAATAACTCCAGCTAAATATTCCTTCGGAATGGTGTACAAATATTTGCTGTCACAGGTGAACACTTCTTGCGTTACAGACGTAGTTTTGCTTAATCCAGGAAACAAAAGCATGAGGTTATTTTAAAAGCCATTAAAAATGTGTTCGATCTCCATTCTTGAACATTTACGTCCATTAACGGTTTCCAACCTTTCTTCTGAGCGTAAATCCTGAACGTCTGGCAATACTGTTTTAATATATGTACATATTCAAACATTTTTATTTACTACACAAATATTTTAAGAATAATTAATTTAGTAAAAGGATGATTTCATTTGTAGCTAATTAATTTTAACTGGTAATTGGAAAAGTCTGAGCACAAGTAAGAGTACGAGTAGGTCCGATTCAGCGGGTTGTCGTTTACAAGGGAAAATTTAATATATGAGAGGCTCAAGATAGCCTAACAAAAATGAAAACATCTTTATCATCGTCTTGTCTTTTCAGATTTTAGAGAATTTCTGATTTCTGCATGCAGTGAGTTGAAATACTGAGAAACTGATTTGGTCTAAACCCATGCATTTAAAACATCCCTGGAACTTCCAATCGTCCCTAATTCATTAAAAACACTTAAAGAAAATTCAGTGCATTTTTATTTGAGAAACTTGTTGAAGATTTTCCTCGCGGTTAGCCACGTCTGTCTATCCTTCAAATATTTCAGACTTTTGAGGACATTTACATACTTTTGGAATGGTAATACATCTCCTCACAAGCCCCAACCATTTTTACATCCAAAATTAGATGTTTTTATACATGCTCTTATAAAATATGTACACTGTTTAATAAAACATTGGTGAAACAATTAGCGTCCTATTTTTAAGTACTTTCAGGACTTTACATGGAAACCTCACCGTTAATTTTAGTAAGGACGTTCAGTAAATATGTGCAACACTTATTCAGGGTCGTCTGAAGGAAAACATCTGCTTATGCACTGGCAGGGTTGGGGTTTTTTTTTGGTTTTTTTTCAAAAAAACCAAAGAACCAGGTTTTTTTGGTTTAAACCGGGTTTTTTTGGTTTAAACCAGGTTTTTTTGGTTTAAACAAATTTTCAATCCAAAACATTCGTTAATATGTAAAAACATGTGAATTTTAAAAACTTTACGTATTTCCCAAACTCAGTAAGTATCACAAAGCATTACATATTTAATAATTTAGATATAATTTTAACGATAACTTTGCAGCATAAACACAAGTTTGGCATTTTTCATTGTACAAACGATACCGAATTTCCAAATGTACAAGACTAAAAGCTAATAGTATTATTTACTTCACTAAAGTTTAACTACACAATATCACAGTAACTGCACAAGTTTTGCGCACGACGAAATATAAGCATTTTGGATCGAAAATATTAAACTTTTAGGTGTTTGGTTTAAACCATTGGTTTTTATAAAAAAGCCGTTTGGTTTAAACCGTGGTTTAAACCATGGTTTAAATCATTTAGTTTAAACCAAACCAACCCTGTGCACTTTTATTAACCAACACAAATTAGATGGAAATATCGTGATTATCTGTAGTTACTGGAAACTGTGTACTCCAGTTATTTTATTTGTAAGCTAAATGAATTATGTCAACGTGGATTGATTTGTCTCAGCTCGTAAGTATAGCAAAACCAAGACTTGAGTCACTATAAAGAGGATTTCGAGAAGCAAATAATTGTTTACCCAGTAAGCATTATATGTGATATTGTAAAAGAAATTTTTTTTTTCAACAAAGTCAGATTAGTAATTTATTGTGTATTTCAATAACGCGTTTACAAAAGTTTTTATTACATGAATGTCCGGATTTGGAGTTTTAGAAAAGGTTTGCGACAAGTGTCATATGATATTTGACAACCAAGACCATGTTAGGGGACAATTTGGTCATTCGTGATTCTGTGAATTAATATTTTGTTTTTATCGTTAATTGAACCGTTTTTCATAATAATTTATCAATGACTACATATACGTGAAGACATTAAAATTTTGGATTTTTAATTGAGCGCATCAAGACACCCTTAGATTAAATAGCTTAGACCCCAGCAGCAGTAGCGTGAATCAAGGTACTAAAATCAGAGGCACTACATAAGTTTTCGTTAGTAAGGTTGGCATTCTAATTTCTCTCTGAAAACGAATCAAAATATAACTCAAAATGTTCCTAAATTAACTTAAAAACGAACACTGGCATTTTAATTTAACTATCTTAAAATCAAAAAGTATTCATAAGAAGACACTTTTGTGGTATTCACATGGTTGGACATTAGGTCTAACTACCCGGTTGTCTAACATTATTATATTCGGATACTTATCCTACATTATATTATGTGCACAATACACGTGCGCCATCTATGAGGCTTATACACACTAATACTATAAATATATACATATATATATTACTATGTAACATGATACCATAAGCTTATCTATGTTTGATTTCTATGGTATAATTTAAGCTTCAACAGTGCGCTTAAAACGGTAATAATTTTAAACTATTTTAGCTGACAAAATCTTTCCCAGCCCGCCTTGCTTTGAGATTATCCTTGTTAATATGCATTATACTGAATAACTTCACTAAAATTATTATAAATGATAACAAAACTAGTAAAAGGCCCTGCTTCGCAGGAGTAGTTGCTTCGTGTTTAGGCATAAAACAGTGAGATTGAAGCTAAATTAGAACATTAGCACATCACAAAGTTGTAATTATAATGGTTGACGGCACTTGGAAACTACCCACCAAGGCCCTGCCCATGCCCCATGTTCGATCCGTAGATCGCGGCTAGGCGTTAGTCCCGCATATCGGAAGATAAAGTTGTTCATCGATTTAAAACTTCTTTAAATACAACGTTCGTTGTAAATTATTCATTACATAGAACATAGTACATAGAAAAACTCAATGAAATTCTGGAATGTTAACCAACGTTGCAACCCACGGTGGAATTAAATATTTCTGTGAAGTAGGGCTTCTACTACATATGTTATTTCGGGACTGAATCGGGACGAATTGTTTTGTCCACAAGTTTTCGGGACGGGACGGAACAATAGATCGGGACAGAATCCAATACCTGTGCAGTATACTATTGCTGTAAAAATGAATATTTATGGGAATCGTTTTATATGTAAATATTTTTTAAAGTAATTATTTATTTCGCTATTATTGGAGGTATTCTTGTCAAGAAATCAAGAAATTTGGAACATTTTATTGGATAGACTTGTATTATAACCGGGACGGGACAGTTTCGGGACAAAATGTTTGTCCCCATGTAATTTCGGGACTGAATCGGGAAATGTTTTTGTCCCGAGGATTTCGGGACGGGACGGAATTGTCGACGGGACAAAAAATTGTCCCTAGTAGAAGCCCTACTGTGAAGAGAATTTTTGTACGTAAACATACTGATTGTTAGCTGTAATGATTCCCTTGACTAACTAAACTAATTTAAAAGCATTTGTGCTTTATTACATTTCCCGTTTTTCATTTAAATCTATCCTGCTGCTCGGTTACATCCAACTTGTATAAGCTTGTTTGGTGGAAGAATTGTTTTAGTAGCTCCGTTTCTAATTCATTAGAAAACGTTAAGCGTTTATATCTATGACTCACATACTTACAAACTTACAATTAGGTAGATATTAGAGACCAATAATTCAACAATAATTGCAGATATATTAGAGACTCAAAATAATAATGAGTGCGAAATAGTTCTGTCAATATAAAAAACATAAAATTCGGGATTTACAGACTCAAGATAATAATGAGTGCGGAATAGTTGGATCAATAGAAACAACATAAAATTCGGCATTTTTCCAACCACGTACAAATTTTAGCGAAGCATTTACTCACCAAATTACTATTGTAAAGTTATATGTTGTTGGCTTCCGTCCGATTATTTTTCCGGTACCTTATTTCTGGTTGAAAACAAAGCAAGAAATTCATGAGGAATTTTAGCATCATATATTTCTATTGCTGGCATTTCTATACAGTTATAATATTTAGGTTACTTTGGATAATTGGAATTCTCAATTTTGAAAATTGAGTACAGTGAAAAACAAGTTTTACCAGTATTACATATAATCAAAATACTTACGCTGTCCCGAATTTTTATCTGTACCAGCAAGTCTCGAGCTAGCGTTAACCAAATGTTTGTGGGTGCGCAATGCCATACCGCTGGAAAAATTGTGATCCCGAAATATTAGTAATGACAAAGGTTTCCAGAAGTCTCACTGTTAAATAACATAAGTTAAGAATATTTTATTTCCCCAAACAATGAACAGGATTATCTTCAAGCACCCGTGTAGTTATGCCATTGATTATTCAATTTACCAACTTCGCCTAGATCTGCGATTCATTGAGCAACCTGACAAGTAAAAATAAAACCAGGTTCACATAAATTAATGCATTTGAAATTCGAAAATAATACCATTTCTTTAATGACAGTTTTCACTGTCATTATTATATTAGTCACAATCAAAATTACACAATGCAACTGAATTAATGAAATATTAAAATGGAATATAAATAAATAAACTCACAATAACGATTAATTAAACGGACGTGTAGACACTTCAGTAATTTGGAAGCGATGGGTACAGTTAATGACTACGAAGGATGCAGGATAGTGTGGTTCGACTCGATTTGATTGTAACCATTGTTTGGCATGCCACCTTTTGGGCGTTGTGTGATGTTATTGAACTATGAAAGTGCGAAACTTTAAATAAATGGACAGAAAGTGCTCTTTAAAAATAAAGGATGTTTGAATGAACGCCTTGATTTTTGTAAAGGACGGGTTTTAACACTATTTCCCTATCATTTTTGCAAAAAAGGCTGTAACTATCTGTCATCCAGTGTGATTTCAATATATACATACATGACAGAAACTCTGGTGCTAACGTCGAGTAACTGTGATTAATTATTTTTAAATTCTAGTGTAATAAATATAAGTATGGTTTAATGAGCCAGTCAAATACTGTATATGCACATTGTTTGGAGATTTTGTTATTGCTACAAACATTTATTGTTTGCAAAAAGTGTACACATACTTAGGTTGATGATTATTACGTCATTTGATGTTTGATCACGAAAAGCTCAAATTTTGTGCACCATACATAACGCTATTAATGCATGACAGCTACGCCATTTTCATTTATTTAATGACTGACATTTGTTGATGAAAGATTTAGCCAAAGTTAGAATTTAATAGTGTTGGTTAAAAGATGAGGACTGATCATATTATCCATACTAAATATTTAAGGGCGTGCGTAATAAGCAACAAGGTAGTTAATTAGAATTAACCATACAAATTCTGAAATGGCATTGTTTTGTTGTTTGTTTTTGTTGACTTATTAGCAATCAAACTTTCCGTCGAGGCGGATGGAATGCCTGGTAGCAATGATTTTTGATTTTAATAAAATTTGAATGCAACCATGTTTTATTTACTAATACTGTAAAAGTTATTTTTTGCATTAATTGCACAAAATTATTACTTAAAATAGGTTTGTCCAGTCTGTAGCTTATTTACGAAATTACCTAATATTAAATAATTATTACTTATTTTTACGACATTTTCTACTTTTTTCAACTATTTGTGGTAGCTTTATTGCTGGAGTGGCTTTATCTGTTGTTACAATAAACAAAAATCCTATGGATACTGGCATGGAGATTTATAACCCATCGTAAACAATAATAAGTTCATCCAATTTATTTTTTTAGACTTGGACAGAATTAAATGGAACACTTGGTTACTGTAACTTAAACCTGTCCATGTCAACAAAAAAAATTGTTTGATTTTTATTTTAAGGCATTTGTTCAGAATAAATGAAATAAAAAATGAACCGCCATGCTTCAACATGGCATGCATAAAACTAATTGCATTGACAACCAACTATCATCCAGTCTAGTGCCTGAATATTTATTAATAATATCAGTTATTTTGCATTATTTGTTATTGTAACATGAACCAATCAATCTAATGCATATAATCCTGATGAAAAGTCATTTTTTTCTGGTCTTCACTCCTAAACTGAACTTGAAACAATAAACACGCATATCATTTGCAATTCTTTGGGAGTAATTATTTTATAATTTCAGTTGGGAACTATTCATTGAGCCGCTAAATAGTTCCTTACAGTACATAAGGACGGCAACCATCACTACTCCTACTACTACCATTAATACGTTGAAGCTTACAGTAAGAAGGATATCACAACGACGCCGTGGTTCCTGGATTATTTTCAAGAATTTTTCATCCCATGTGGATTTTCGCTTGCAATTTTGCACCTTCAGCTCAAATTCTTTTAAACGACTTCCTGTTTCACTCTCCTTTAATCTGTGAAATATTTTAATATGGTTTGGTAAATCCTCATATATTATAGTGAACTGTTTATGTTTTGGTTTTCAAAGATTAACAAAACAAGTAGAAGTAAATAATTACTATCCACATTCTGAATTACATATCTATTACTGCTATCATAATACAATAAGAATGGTGTATCGTGTATTCTTTTATTTATTTAATTGAGGAATTTTCCACCCATGTCTGTTATCTATTTAATTAGGGATTTTTTTTTGATTCGGGGGGAATTCCCAACTCAAACCAGGAAACACTTACATTTCCAGAACATTCCAGTTCTTTGCTTGGATTCCATGAATAAGTTGGTTTAATGTATTCTCAAATAAGTGTGACAAGCTGGGGTGGTACTCGTCGTAAATATTACTGTCAGCATTAAACAGACACATGACAACAAAAGATAGGCGAAAATATATGGATATATCCCATTCCTAGAATTGAAATGAATAGACTTAACCAATTTTGTTGATGCATAAAATGATACTGCTTTTATTATACTTGATCAGTGGCAAGGTAAAGCTTACAACTTGAAAAGACATTTGTTCCAGATTGGATTTTCCTACGTCCATAAGTATTTTTATAAAATCTGCAGACGTCAGAAATTTTACAAAATTCCCTTGCGTCTTCCAGACCCTCAGTAATTTATCTGAAATGTGCTCAAATTAGTTTAAAAATAATTAAGAATTCATGCGTCGGGTTTTGTTCACATTTAAATAAAATAGATTTAAGCACGCAGTGATACACACAATTTAGGTAAACATTTTCTACTTTCTTATCTTTTGAGCGAGATATGGAATTGCAAAATATAAGTATGAATTTAAATAATGATTTAACTAATCCATCCGAGGGAACATACATATGTTCTGAGTGCATAGACTTTCTGACTCAAGAAAAACCAATACGTATTCAGCTTACCTAGGTACCGACCAAAATAGCGTAGACACCATTTGTGCTTCTCTTCATCGTCTCTGAATCTAAGCGATACGATAAACCAGTCCACACCCCAGATTTGGAACATTTCATTTGTATACTGGTTGGAGATCTCTTCTTTGGATTGGATTTCCTAAAGTATGAGAATGTATAGTATCATCCTATATTCATGTATATATTTTTAAAGAGATACTATCAATGTCAGGAACAAAATTAAGAAAGACCCAAATCATGTCGGATTTTTGACGGTATAATTTTTTATGATAAATCTGTTTATTGTGAAAATTTGCTTGAATTATAAAATTCTGTGAAGCTTATTAAATTATCTTAAAACCCATGTGATCAGTCCAATCCAAATGTTGTGGCAGCATAGGCGCCCAGTACATTATACAAGATTTAAAAAACTTGCAGTAAATTGTTGTTGTAATTTTTGCATGAACTGTCTCGCATTTATAAAATTCGGAGCATAAAATTTCCTAGCTGGATTTTCATTTATATCCCTACATTGACGAGAGATTTCATTAAGTGAATTGGAATCTAGGAATGTTTGAATATATTCTCTATTTCTCACAATTTTGTTTTTAATATTAGTACAGTCGCCTTGGATGTTAAATTTGCTACCTTCACTGGACATGGACTGTGTGAAATAAAATGAAATAATTATATCTATAATAATTAAAAAGCCCAGACGTAGATTACAATTTGCTACCGATCTTAATTTACAGTACCTTAGTTAAAGCAATAGTTAAATGCTGAAGGTATCAGTAATTCATAAATAAACTCGACAATCGAAAATATTTAGGTTAGCATCATTAATGGCCGCATAAACCGAATACGGAATAAATATTGGTATACAAATAAAGTAACTAGAGCAGAAATTACCAATCCTAGTAATTCCGCAATTAAGAGTACAGTAGCATCCATTTTGTACTTCCTTGAAGGCCGTTCAAAAATCGCAAGAGTGGTGTTACTCGGTGCCATATATCGAATCGATGTTTCAATCTAAAAATAATTCAAAATATTGTTGAAATTTAAGTAGGTGAAAAACAGAGACAAAGACAAAGAATAGGAGCGAGCGGGTCGCGCAGTATTTTGTGAGGAAGTGACATCTTAGATTGAACTAAAAAATATCAATGAGTTTAATAATAATTTAATTTTTTTAAAAGTAACTTACGAATAAATGTTTTGGGGACGACTGGCCATTACGATTTTCAGGATTATACGCTCAAAGGCTTCTTCAGCGCCTTGGTTTTTAAATTCCAAATATAATTGCTTGTCATGCGCAAACAATTTGAGTAGCACCGAAGTCTCTGCTAGGAAATTTTGAGTCTAGGCAAATGTGTCAACAAACTATTAAATTATACCTCGGATTCTTTGCAAATCATTTAAAATGTATAAAAGTATACGAATGATTGTCAAAATAACCCTACACTGATCGGTAGATTCAGCCACAATTTAAAAACATTTAGGAACGGTTCCCTAAACGTTTCAAAATTCACATGTTCCATGCGATTGGGCTCCAGAATAATACACAAGCATTCTAAAATTTACAGATCAAATGCGTTTTGGTAGTTTTCATTACAATACATAAGCCATAAATATTAGAACAACTGATTATACCTAATAAACGGTCAAATCCATTACAAGCAATAAAGCCCGTCGCCATATCGGAGCGTGTGAATTTCAACGATAAGGCAAACAGATCCATTCCACAGACCGAAAACAATGTTCGAACAAAATTTTTCTCTTCAATGTTGCTAGATTTTAAAGCCTGTAATTAAAAAATGTACTGTTGAGAGTCTCGTTACTTATTCAAATATAATGCCGATACAGGATCTATACGTAGGATACACATTTTGTAGACCCCTGTTTCAGTAATTAGTAATATATTTGTATGAGCCAGTAGATGCATAAAATAATGAGCACAAACTCCGACGTAGCCTTGTGCCCATAAAATCTACGAAAATAGACTTACCCAAACATTAGACCACAAGGTACTCCGACATTCTACCGGCGGAGAATGAAAAAGTTTCCTGAGAAATGTACAATCTTGAACGAGACTTCGACTACTCTTAAATCCATAAATCGTCTTAAAAAGCTCGCTGTTAATTAATAACACCAGTTTTTCCGTTGGGAATTCTATGCATCGTTTAATAATAAAAGAACTTATTGTTTCCCTGGTAGATGGCGGCAGTGGCTTCATGCAAAAATTATTAAATAATTATTACAAAAAATGTTCTATTATTTTCAACAATCAAGAAATAGATATTCAATTAACTTACTACCACTTTGGATTCCAAACATGCTCTTAGGAAATTCAGTAATTCTCTTGTAACCCACAGCTGACATGTGAGACGCTTTGGGAGACTCACAACACCCACTTGTATTTCTTCCCAGTTGACAGATGGCGGGCGAGGTTCGTTTATCAAATTGGAACATATCTCTGCTAATTTGAACAATAAGGATTCCGGCGATGTTCCAACATGAAAAGAAGGTTTACACTTCTTCAAAGCATCGTTCCAATTATTAGTTTCCAAGACATACCGCCGGAGAAGTAAGCACAACATGTAGTCCTTATTCCCAATGGTTGTTGTAGTTGCCAATGCGTCCATGAGCGTTCTAATATGACCCGCCCAATATTTATTGTTTTCATTTAGCTCGAAA
This sequence comes from Allacma fusca, assembly GCA_947179485.1. Taxonomy (NCBI): domain Eukaryota; kingdom Metazoa; phylum Arthropoda; class Collembola; order Symphypleona; family Sminthuridae; genus Allacma; species Allacma fusca. The sequence goes on from OX359245.1 coordinate 37,742,261, forward strand.
AAGCTACATATTTTATTCATGGCTCCTAGAGAAGTCATTCCTTTACGAGCACATTGCTGAATCAACCTGTGCATCTTCAACTTACCGGATTCATATTCATTCTTTACAATAGAGTAATCCGTCAGGATTGTAAGTCCGGCCGACACAGTTAGATTCTTAAGTTGATTGTCCTCATTGTCTTCACAAGTTGTCCCAGTGTAGACTGCACTAACAAGTCCTAGACACAGTTGGTCCGGGTTCAGGCAAGCCAAGATATTTAATAGTTCGACTGCAATGGCTCCGTTTTTCTTAGTCTGGATTTTGCTCATTGTTTCCTTGTAAATGACCTCAAGAGTTGCTTCGTACTTGGACTCCCCGGAAATGTCTCGAACGTTTTTCAAAAGCTCACTGTAGGCTTGAAGTCTGTACTCCATCACAGGGAATGATACTTCTTCTGCCTTCTCATGTATTGTGGATCCCACCAGTTGTAAAGCCAAGGGATAACCTCCCAAAGATTTGACCAATAAAGAAATAGCGTCTTCCAAGGATTTTGGAATAACCGTGCTTTCCTTGATACGCAAATGATTCTTGAGCATATGAGTGGCCTCCTCTTTTGAGAGACTTTCAAAGCTTATGAGCTTGCATAAGTCCATTCCTCCCCAATGGCTGCTCCCATTCCGAGATGTAACTAAGAAATGAGGCTTATTCTCGAGCAAGCCTGTATATAAGAAATCTTCGAGTCCAAGTTGGCCATCTTTTGTTATTAGCCTTTCGGCATTGTCAAAGATGAACAAACCCTTTTTGTATGAGTTGGCCAGATTCCGTTGAAGTTCCGGCACATCTTCGGGAAGAGATGTGAATTTTCTTTTCATTTGTTGGGCCAAATCGTTGAAACTAGTTTCCATGCTTTGTTGAGAGTCAGCGTCAATCCAGACAATGTAATCGTAGGTTTTGTAGATATTTCTTGCAAAGACCTTTGCTGTCTCACTTTTCCCCATACCTCCGAATCCATGTAGGACTACTGTTCTTTGTAGGGAGTCCATGGCGTTGCGACTTTCTTCAAAAGCTTCTGTTATTTTTAGAAGCTGATCCTCTCGACCATAAAAGAATGGACTGGTTGGAGGCACAATGTGCAATTTAGCAGGGAGAGGAGCATTGGGATAATAAACATTCGTCGTTATAACATTACTCCCATTATAATTATAGAAGTCCCCATTGATAACCTGGACCGCTGCAGACATAGTCTCAGGATGTTCTGAAATCGTTTGAATTGATGCCAAATTTCAAGGAACGCAGGTTCGCCGATTCTGCCCTCTATTTCAAAATCAGTTGTATTTGACTCGGGGAAGAATCTTTAGGGCAGCATCATAGCTGGAAGTATGAGAAAAGTTTACATCAAGTTTGAATGTTGCATGATTAAAATCAATCAACACATTTGAGAGAACAGAAGGGTAATTTATTGACTTGAGCACCAGTGATTTTATTAGACAATTTGGTTTTACGGAATGTTTATTAGAGCTGGACACAAAAATTATTTTACATTACAGACGTGTTACAATTGCTGGGTAAGACCAGTTCTATTTAATATTCCTACTTTCCTACGTCAAAAAATGTCGTTCTAAGACGAGCAATTGCGAATTATAATGAAGTCAATAAAACCACTTAGCTTTTACATAGAAATATTTGCATGGATTAAACAACTATCCTCGCTTCCAAAGGCTGTTCTTAAAAATAACAGGAAGAAGCAAAACAATGAAACTTTATTATAATTTCTTTTTGGTGTGAAATATGTCATTTCTCCAGTGATAGTCATCCAGTAAGTTTTTTTATAGAGGAAAATAATAGGATGTATTCACGCATTTTCAAACAAATATGCTGAAAGAATTCTTGAAGCCTTTACGCTAAAGAATTTGTGGCCATAAGGGGCTGAAATTGAAGTAACGTCAATACGGAATGGACAAAGTGACATGATAAATACACACAAAATATCACCACGTTCACATTTTTTCCAAAATCCAGTAAAATTTTGATGCCAAACAAACCCCCATTACAAAATTCACGGTGATCACATAAGAAACAACAAACGGAAAAATTGCACTTAATACTCCAATGTAAGTATATAAATATACTCAAAATTATGAATTTTGTGGGTGTAAGCAAAGATAGAGTTAGGAACAGAAAAATTCCTATAATTTTGAAACAACTTGGAGAGTATCAACGAGAGAGGACGAGACATCTCGTATTATTAACCGAGAATATCGTTTGAAATTAATTCTTACTAGTGCGTAACAAATTGAAAATTCGACCGTTTTGCTTTACCATTGAGAGAATTAGGATATTTTTACAACTCTTGGGGGTAATTTTTACTGTCGGAGGTGTTCAATTTTATTTTTAAAGACCCTTACAAATGTATTGGTTCATACCCAAAAATAAACAACTTGCGCTTTGTGATTATTCCGATTATTGAAATTGAATGTACTAATTGCACGTGCATGTTATGTTGCCAGATTTTGTGAAAATTACAATTACGTATTAATTAGTTCAACAAAAACCCTATTTTTACACTGTCTCGTTTATTGCTTACTCTCTGTACTCTCGTTTTAAAAATATCTCGTTCTCGTATTTTTTTTCAAAAACGAGAATGAGACAAACGAGGATTTAAATACCAACGAGATACTCACCCCTATTACTAACTAAAGTAATTGTCTTACCAGTATAGCTGGATCCGACTTTTAACAATTATGGGAACAACCTTGCCATAGTGACGTGAATATTAATTTAGAAACACGAAAATAATTTGTAAGGTACTAAAACTCTCCAGACCTATGACAATACTGACAGTATATGTTCTGAGTGTACAAACGTTTGCATAGCCAAATAGAATCTATTGCGGATATTTATTTGGGGAAAACAACACTTATTGTGAGTACGATAACAAAGTTGCGATAGCAATAGGTTGTTTTTAATCAAGTTGCGCTCGATAGTTTATCTCATGTACTCATTGAGCCGCTGCGCAGTAAAGTGTTTGCTTATACTTATACAAAATATAATTTTATTACACTTCACAAAAATACAATTCAATTATGTTAAACTATACGCCAGCAGATAACAACGTTTTACTGTAAAATTGACGTCAATGAATCTTCTGTCGAATTGTGTTGTTTTGGAGTTTTGGAGAGTCGAATGAATCACAACTTTCCCAAGAAATTTTTGAGTGCTTAACATATCCATCTGGATTTTTATACCGAAATTGTTTCATTGTATAACTTCTGTATTATAATGTAGAGTGCTAAAGATATGTATAGGATAAAGTTTTCTCTAGCTTTGTTCAAACTACGTTCTATGCACATTGTGTGCAGAATCTCTGACAATTTCTGCGTATTCAGTATCCCTTACAGCTACTCAAACCTATGTATCTGATATGTTGCTAAAGCAAGTGTCAAAAGCAGTGCGAAGGGGTGATCTTGCCCTGGAAAGTCCTTACAGGTTGAGTTGACCAAAATTGAGTTTAAAGGATAAAGCTGGCGTTTTATCCGTAAAATAATATGTGGTTGAGTGTGTTATATTGGATCGCACATTTAGCTGGGAGATACACAAAAGAAAAATTACGCAGTGATAAAACCTTGGGAATGTAATTTCGGCGTTTGTACTTCCTAAAAGGATACTTCAACAAGATATGGCAATTTGCATAGGTAGATAATATTGTTTACTTGTCAATATCTACAGCGGCACTACTGTATCGATGCTACGCTTGGACTATTGAAATGAGACCGTCAATTGATTGATATAACAACTGTGTCAAATTGTCCGAGCTAATACTTCTTAAAAAAATACTAATTGTTGCAGCCGGAAATGTACACATGCAAATTGCCATGTTCAGTTCTCATGCATGCAGAAAAGGTTGAGGGCATCTTGGTATAATGGCCGCTGCAAAAATGTTGAATACTCCTGGGTTCATTATAAAAAGTGTTCTTAATTGCCAATCCACTCAAAATTTTTGTTTTAATTTTCACAAGTTAGTTTTTTTGCGTTTGAATAAAAATTTCATACTAGACGTAAAAACTACATAGAAACTGCGTCAGAAATTAAAGTACGGTCTCATGGATGCTTGTCACATCCCCAATTTGTTTGTTTTGGATGAACATTCACTTACGGTAAACAATCTTGATTCTCTAATTTCTGAGGTCACATCTGTGAAGAAAATGCAATGAAAGTCTTGGATTTTTTTTGTTAATTTCATATTTTCCGTTTAAATACATTTAAATATATTCTGTTGAAATTTTAATTTTGTTTAGTTGAAAGTCCCTTAACAAGCGAAAAAATAGGGTTTAATTGTCATCACCAATTAACATACAAAAGATACGCATATCGCATCGCACATTTTTGTAATACTCAAAGTCAAAATCCTTTCGTAAGAACCACGCAAATTGCCATCCAAAAATAATTAAGCTAACATCGAATTTTGTTGTAGACAACTGAAACGTATTGCAACGGCTCTTCTGTAATTTCGTTTTTATTTTATATGATATAATTTTGACGGTACATAAATTGATTGTTACGGGTGATTATAGGTTTTTGGAGAATTCAACAGACTTTTTTTTCTTCTCAGGGTTTTTGCATGGCTTGGGTGTATTCAAGGAATACTTGATCTTCTGATACCATTAGTGACAGATGATGTCCGTCCCAGATGAATCACTTCTTCTGAGTCGGCTGCACCAACCCTCTGGACCAATATAATTGAGTAAGAATTTAATATTATTATTATTACTTACAATAAATATGAAATTATAATATAAATTGAGATAAGCCTAGCAGCAGAAAAAATATGTCTGGATGCATTCTGACTAGCCACAATGTTAATATTTTACCAGTGATAATTTTTAATAAAAATATTCCCTTGAATATTTCTGCAAGACTTTTGATAAGTTGACGCTGTATCAAATTTGGGAGTTCTTTTCCGAAAGGTTCAAAACGAATTGGTAGGTTCGGGATTCTGAAATTTTTTTTGACCAGTCCAGAAAGATTCAATGCAGATTTAGTCCATCAGTGTTTCATTTACTGACTGACGACCACAAATTTTACTAAAGCCCTCTCGCTATAGGAACCTCCCTAATACAAGTGCGTTCCTTTTTATTGTGACCAACCATTTAGAGGAGCGTTCGTTTTAGAAGGATTGATTGGGTTCCACATTTTAAGAATAAGAAGAATTAAGGGTCTCTTTTACTAGAGTCAATGTAGAAGTCTCCCTTGAGTCCTGAAATGCAATAAAAGAAAACAAAATTAAGTCCTTGTATTAGGTTTGCCTATATAATTACAAAAATCTTTATTTTCTTCAAAGTCTCATATACAATTTATTATAATGTTATTGAATCTACACAGACGCTTGTTTTGAAATGAAGTCATTCAAGACCTACCTGAAAGCCAAATAGGGAAGTATCCCCCCTGGGCGTTCTCTGAAAATCAACACCAATGAAACGAAAATAATTTAAAAAATAATTTAAGAATTTTACAAACAAAACCTGACATTCAGTGAAATCAGATACGTTGGGTTATCCTTCAAAAATTCTCAAGAGAAGTAATGCTTGATTTTAGGACTAGAAATTAACACTTACCCAAGTCCGTGTCCAGTACTTTCCGAGCAAATCGGACTGAAAACAAATGATTACGTAATTTTTATTAGAAATATGTTAGAGGGAATTTCGTTTCATTTATTTAGAACTAAAACAAAACTTGTGATGGACGTTTTCCTAAGGAATTTTTTCATAGTCAGCATGTGTATATAGAGACGCTAAAAATACTTAGGGGACGTGCATAAATAACGTTTCATATTCCCGGGGGGGAGGGGGTTTTAGGGTTGATGATTTTTGCATACTGCAGGGGGGTGGGGGTAATTTCACTGATGACGTTGCACTGAATTTAGGACACATGAAGCAATAAATAGCTTTAAATGTAACAGGTTTTAATTAAATGATTGTAGATACAGAGATTCAAATACAAAAATCCACACGGGGACCAATAACAAAAATCATCGCTACGCGATAATTTGAGGCTTCGCGTAGGGTGGCGTCAGACACCGCCGTCAAAGTAGGATAAATTTTCGTTTTTTTCCGAAATTTCAAGAATTTTTTTAGAAAAAACTATCGGACCGATTTCAACGAAATATACAGTAGTCATTACTACTTACATAAGCTACATTCACAAAAAGTGTCATTGAAATCGATTTAGTAGTTTTAGAGATAACAGTCATTTGACATAAAGTCCAAAATTTCATGAATTGTTTCCTGTTCTTCCTGTGCTTAAGCATTCCTGTGCTTAAGCATAATCACAGGACAATATGTAAATAGATATAACTATGGCCACATCATTCATAAGTTAAAACTAGAACCAATTTTAATCCGCCTGAAAAATCAGTGTTTAAAGTTTGGGAAATCGTTGTTCAAATCCCCCAGATTCAGGTATATCCTTAGGCCACATGTGACCCAAATTAAAAAAACCCGGAAAAATTGTCTATTAGTTGAAAAAATATGTAAAAATGTGCGCTATTTTGACAACCGTTCCTTATTTAACTAGGGAGTTAAACAAATTAGATCTTATTGAAAAGGAATTTTTGAGTATGCCGTTTGAATTAAGTTCATTTTGAAATAGGTTACGTAAGTATTCATAGTTTAATTATAATTGTCATAGCTATCTGCTAGCTACCTAATGATCATATCATTTGTAAAGGTACTAGTTGTGCGTATGCCATTAGTGACGAAAATAAATCATTATCATTAATTGTTTTCGGAAAAACTATTTGGCCGATTTCAACCAAATACGAACTCAGCCTTACTTTTGATACAAGTAGCGTCCATAAAAACGTTCATTGAAATCGGTTCAGTAGTTTTAGCGTAATCGTGCGGAGGGACACACGGACATACGGACGTACGGACAAGGCTATTTTACTAGGGGGCTGACGCCACCCTAAAAATGTAACAATAAGTTCGTTATAACAATTATTTACTACACGTGAGCACATTCATGAACATGTTTCTACAAAAACGTTCTACAACTCTCCTTTCTTGTCCACTTCTTTTTCAACTTGAGAATATTTCATATTCCGCTGGTAACGCTTTTCAGCTTCATCGTCACTCATTGAATGATTTTCCAATTGCATCAATCGGCACATTTTTTTAATTCCCGGAGCCGGTACGTTTGGGCAATCCTGTTTTTCGTGGAAAGGACTGGCACAGCTCCAGTAAACTGAGTCGAAAAGCAGAAAGCTAAATACAACCTGCAGTTCACCCCTGGTTAGTTTAGACCGGAATTTCTTCTCATATTTCGAAATTATCTGACCAGAATTTAATCCATTAACTTCTCCACTGCATTTGTCTGTTGTTCAAAGCTATCAAATTCGATTTTCTACGGTTTCTGTCCCGGAGGATTTGCCGGACACACCGATTCAAGTTATAGACGACATTGCTGATTGGATTCAGAGTGAGATTACAGATAAAGATGATGATTAGTATGCATTTTTGCAATAAAAAATGAATAAAAGGTGCGTGAATTTACAAAAACTTAGTTTTTACGGGTACTTAATCATGATGACGTATATAGGGGAGGGGGGGGGGTTCTGACATAGTGACGGTGTGATGACAACAGGGGGGGTAGGGTCCAAAACTTGCGTAAAAATGAAACGTTATTTATGCATGCCCCCTTACCTTGTTGGGACCCATGGATCCTGATTGGTGACCGCGGGTCGCCTAATCCTTCACTTCCTGTGAAATGATGGACAATTTCTCGTCGGACTCGTCGGGGTTGGATCCTGCCAATGTCAATACTCTCAGATGTTACGCCCAGAGTGATAGCCAAACAGGAAATTACAAGGAAATTGAGATTCATCCTAAGTGACCGTAAATGAGTATCAAATTTTTGGAAATTGCAGTATAATAAATTCCAAGAAATTAGATTAATGTAGATATTTAAAACAATGAATTTGGAATCAAATCGATTTAATACTGAGGCTAATGGTTAGAACGGTTGGAGCTGGCTTTCGAATAGAAAATGTTTCTGAGGCTGAATTCCTTTGTAAGTTCTGTAGCAGCAGATTTATTAATTCCTATTGAAGGATTTTTTTTTCAAAATGCTAAAGATCTACTTAGGCTCTTATAATCACCATTTTCCTTACAAACACACTCATTGAGCCTTCTTCTGGTTTGATAACAACTGAATGTAATTATTAAATTTAAGATAGGAAAATGGTCCGTATATATTTCTTGTTCCTTTATTTTTTATTTCCTATATTTTTAAAGTCTCTAAGTATCCCCCAGGGTAGCTTATTTTAGAGCACTAATACAAGTATTTTCTGGGAATTTAGAGCGATTTGAAATAAAATGCAAGCAACTTTTGGAGCTTTTTATTAAATAACAAACATGATTTATTTTCCTGACTATACTGTATAATTTCAAGAAGAGATGCACACGTAGTAGATATAACTGCGGAACTACTAAGCATATCTTTTTCGATGAACTCCTCTTGACTTTTAAATGCGGGATGATATTGTGAGGCTGAAAGCAATCGCCAGACCTGTAGAGGTTTCTGACCCAGTGGGACGGATCTTATTAAACTCTGGAACCAATATACAGTAGCCATGGAGTTATTTGAAACGCCAAACTTCACTCGTCCTTATAAGCACCCTTCACTTTTTGTAGACTTATAATCAATGAACCCCATGATAATGAATGGGAAAATGTTTAATAACTAAAAGTTCTTAGACAAAGTTAATTAAAATGCATTTCCTGAAAATTCAAGTGACCTTAAATGGCTTGCAAGTAACTGCAAGGATTCTATCCTTAAAAATGAACTTTCAAGATTTGAACTTCTTAGAAGAGTTAATTATAATATTAATATTACTGATTATCAAAGTGGTCAGAAAGGGAAGGATTTATGTCCAGAATATGACATTGCTCCGATTTATGATTTGCATTGGAAATAATCATCTCAATAGGAGGCCCGTGTTGGATTAACAAGCAGAAATGGGATTTTTTAATTCGAATGTCAACACAACTATACATACATATACACTCTCAGGAAATAATGATTGGTGTTTTTCAAGAGGGTTAATATTTTCTACTAAAAGAAATTACAGGTTGGTGTGATAATTCCTAATACCTTTATTAATACATGTGAGTACGAGCGATCAAAAAAAAGTGATGATAGCTTATTCAAAAGGATTCTTTAGGGGTTGGGTGACTTTGAAGGGTTGTTGATCTTGTATTGGGATGTGATTAGAAACAGATGGAGCTCCTTTCGTTTTTCTTCCACCTGTTTCTGTGAGCCTACTAAATTTGCTCCTCTTCCTCCTTCTCATGGCCTTCTTCCTTTTAAATTTACTGGTCCTCCTGGTAATCAGAGTGTTGGTGAACCACCATCGTTTTCTAGTGATCCTCCTAATTCTTTAATTACAGTAATAATTGGTCCGTCATCTTCATGACATCCATTTTTTTGTCCTCCTGAAAATCCCCTATTTTCCGTCAGTGTAGTTACTCCGCCATCTCCATGACACCAATGTCTTGATATTCCTCCTAAAATTCCTACGAATTCATGTCGTGTACCTAGTCCGCCACCTCCATCATGCCCTCCTCCTATCATTACATAATGCAAATTTAAAATCACCCAAATAGAAGATTCAAGACACGAATGCATTCGCACAGTTATATACTTTTAAATTCCCTAACATAAATCTTAAGCACGCTCCAGTTAAATTTTAAAAAAATCTTACTAATGACGTCAGTATTTTAAAAAATCCTGCGCATTGCAATTGTTTAATACAAATCCTCTGAAGAAGCAAAGCTTTACGTTAAATACTCCTAATTGAATAATTGTCTCAAGACCATATAAGCGCTAAACATTTAAATCCCAACCGACATCATTTACTCCTCAACACCTGTTCTTATGCCTTCTAGCATTAACATAATTTTGGACTTTACATAATAATTGTATTATTGTGTTGTAAACGTTAAACAAATTCTCGAGAGACTAGCAAACGAAATGATTCCAAAATTAAAACATATACATACAGTGGACCAGATATCGTTTAATGCAAAAAAATACACTTACTACTTTGATGACCAGCAAAAGCTTTACGAACAAGTCGAACTGCAAAGAAATCAAAATTGTATTAATTAAATTCCCCTTGCAAATTTAAATCCAAACGCTTAACACTCACTCAGAAGCTTACAAAAGGGAGGGAAAAGTTCAATGCATACTATATGAATTTCACGTCATTTTTCAGCATAACACAAAGTACCGACAAATTCGGAGTTCAAATTAAATAACTTTCTCTGATTCTATGTATGTACATGTACCCATGTATTTGAGCAGTCAAACTTTTAAGAGTGGGTAGATTAATATTAAAAAATATCCTACCTGATTGTGATCCTGGAAACTGTCCTAGCGTTCTAGCGTGGTCGAGTCCAATGGGACTTCTTGCATAGCGGACATTTTCTTGCTGGACTTGAGGTGGCAGGATTCTCCCGGGAACCAGCTTCACAGCGTTGATGCTCCCAACAATAATTACCAAAAAGGCTACAATAACGCTCAGGAGATTCATCCTGATGACTGGAACTGAAAACAAATATTGAAGTTATAGTGCAGAAATGAAGCTAAATTATAAAATAAATGAAGGGCAGAAGGCTATAGATTCGAACTAAAATTACAATTATGTCGGAGCTACGGAACTTATGACCTTCACCTGTCTGATTGTGAGGCTAGATGTAAAACCACAGGCTCTGGAGGATTGTGAACCTGAAGACTTCAATGGACAGACTGAATGGAAATGAAATCGACCCCTGAATTTATATCCTGAAAGTATGTCCATAGTGTGGAGCATTAACCTTTTGTGTGCACTGGGACATACTATACAGAGCGTGATAAGAAATAAGATGATTATGAGCTAGGTATTCTCCATACACAATACATGACCGTACATATGTATTCCTCCCGTTTGAACAATCTCGTGAGAATATGAAGGAATTTACATTTTAACCACATTTAGAGCACGGTGCTATTCCATACAGACATGTAGACAGCCACTGTGGACCTACTGTCCCTATTGACCATATATGTATGTATGTATGTTTCTATAAGGAAACCACAGGTTAAGGTTAGGTGGCAGTTGCAAATGACCCAATCTGGAAAACGGTCTCTGTCACAGGATGACTTTCACAGCTACAGGAACATTTTCAATATTATGCTATAATAATGTAAATTAAAACTTGTCACTAGTGAAAAGAGATTTTTAGTATATGTGCATTTTACTGTAATTACCATTGACTCTGGAACTCTGTAGATAGTGATAGCACCACTATATTCAACACATAATATTCCGTCAGTCAGTTCGAACGCTGAAGTACCAACTATAATTTTTTAAAATTCAGCTTTGAGATCGAAGACAAAAATAGTTAAAATTCGTACTGGCTTCCAATTTTCCGATAATTAAGCATTAGATATCACCTTTAGTTCTTTCAAAAATTGAGATAGGAATTACACTTCAGAAAATAAGGGATGAATTAATTACTTTAAAATTTCTATTTATATTTGTGACGTACGACAAATTGTGGGCTTAATTAAAATATGGATACACTAAATATAGTTTGAGGATCTTTTCACACTTGAACACTGGAGCCTTGTTGGGATCTTAACGCTTATTGTAATTAATATATTACTATAATTCCAACTCTAACTGAGTTACAATAATTCCTTGACTAAATAAATCGTTCCGGACTTGATCCTTAAATTCCAAAAATCCTTCAATTCCGGGACTGTCATTCTCTAGATTTGACAAATGAATAATGTGGACAAAGGGGATTCATATGACTAGTATTATTTTGAGCAATCCAGAGATGTAATCCAGCTTTCGTGAATCCTCAATCAATCGTTAACAATCCAGATGTTCTTTTTAATGAAAGTAGACCCGCAGATTTAATAATGTTAATTTTAAGGATTTATAGTATTATTTTTTCCCCACCACATTTACTGTATAATTTCATGAAAAAATGCATATGATAATTTTAACTCCGAAAGTACTAAGCATACCCACACCGAAGAGCTACTCTTGACTTTTAACTGCGGGATGATTGTCGGAATGTAATAGCAAGTATTGTAGAGGCATCTGACCAATTGGAATTGATTTTTTATGAAAGAGATTCTTGAATCATTCGAATAGTCCTGAAGTTATTTGAAGCGCTCACGTTCACACGTCCTTATATCCACCATTTACTTAGAATACATATTTACAATCAATGTACGCCATGATGATGATTGGGTAAATGTTTCCTATAACAAAAATTCTTGGGCAAAATTAAATGAAATGCATTTCCTGAAAATTCGAAGTCACCTTAGATGGCATGGAATAAACTGTAGGATCATAATCTAAAAAATGAAGTTTCAAGGTTTTTAACTTGTTGAAAGATTACATGTTACAAATTACTTCTTATGAAAGTGATCACACACTCATTCTGCCACCCGATTTATGATTTGCATAGGAAATAATTATTTGAATCTGATGCAACATGGAATCAAGATGTTGGAATGACAAGTAGAAAAGGATTTTTTTTTCAAATTTAGCAAAGCAAACGCAGCTATATAAATAATTACTCTAAATTATAATCAATATAATTATTAATGTTTCTCAAGGAGCTTCCGATTTTCTACGAGTAAAATTATAGGTATGTTACATTGATATAAATTATTGCTAGAATCTTTAATACATGTGTAATGAAATTGTAGCATTGAATCTGGATGTGAGTAAAGGAACTTGTACTTTTTTTTATATAGTTTCATTTTTAAACGAATTAAATTTCAACGTAGGTTTTGATATTTTTTGAGAGGTTGTTCTAAATTAGCTATGAGAAAAAAATTCTTGCTTAGTCAAAGAGATTGCTCAGGAGTAGGATGATTTTAGTTGTTGATCTTGTGATGGGATGTGGTTAGAAACAGATGGAGCTTCTATCTTTGTTGTACCAGTTGTATCTGTAAATGCATTAAATCTGATCATTTTCCTCTTTCTCATCGCCGTCTTATTTCTAAACTTTCAGCTCCTACTGGTCTTACTGTGCTCCTAATTTTTCCAATAATTCTCTTTATACTTTTAATAATATTCTGTATTTCGGGTACAGATATTACTCCTCCTCCCAGTACTCCTGCACCTTGTCCTCCTCCTAGCCCTCGTAGTAATCCTGCTCCGAGTCCTTGTCCTCCTCCTCCTTTTTAGAAGTAAATCAATGTTTAAGTTGACAACTCCTAATTACATAATTTCACTGAGACATCACAAAAGCTACACATTTAAATCCCAACCGATATCACATCATTTACTCCTCAGTACCTGTGCCAACGCGTAGCGGGATGGACTAGAATACTATTTCAGGTACTACTGACGAAAATATTTAGTGAGTATTGATTGTGAGTATTATTCACACAGTAATGATTCAGTTATAATTCCTAATATTGCATCCAGAGACACTTTGCTTGTTGCAATTTTTTAATTTGCAAGGATTCATACGGACCTGCATTAATGGATTCTGTGGATGGAAATAAAAATATTGTAGGCGAAAATCTTGCAATGATTTCTCTACAGATCCAACTTACTATGACATTCCAACGAAAAATTAATTATAAGTATAATAAATGATTATTTATAAATAAAAATTGGTTTACCCTGGAATCTTATGTATTGTTTTGTGATATGTTATTTAGCGCACTTCCTATAATGTATTGTAACGTATTTAGATACATGTTCCTTATAACAGCATACCGTTATAAGAGCTCTTTTGGAGTTCTTTTAGGGGTGTTCTTAAAGCGAGAGTACACTATGGTTTAGGGAATCTTCGTATAATGGCCGCTCCAGAAAAAGTATTTCTTCAAGCTGAATATTCCTGGGTTCATTACTAAAAGTGTTCTTAATTGCCAATCCACTCAAAATTTTTGTTTTAATTTTCACAGGTTAGTTTTTTCGCATGAACAAAAGTTTCCGCATTCTTATTGTTGCTTGAAAACTATTACATAGAAACTGCGTCAGAGATGAAATTACAAATTAAAGTACGGTCTCCTGGATTTTTGTCACATTTTACAATCTGAACATTCACTTACAGTAAACATTCTTGATTCTCTAATTGTGTAATAAATTTGTTTAAGATTTTCCGAAATTTATTTCAATGACTAATTTGTGAATGTATTTGAGGTCATTTCTTGTAAAAAAAAAACCGCAATGCAAGTCTTGGATATTTTTGATAGCTTGATATTTTTCGTTTAAATATATTTAAATATATTTTGTTGTTTGAATTTGGTTTAGTTGAAAGTCCCTTAACAAGCAAAAAATAGGATTTAATTCCCATCACCAATTAACATAAAATCGATACGCAAATCGTACATTTTTTGTAATACTCAAAGTCGAAATCCCTTCTTAAGAACCACGCATATTGCTATCAAATAATAATTAAGTTAAAATCAAATTTTGTTGGAGACAACTAAGCTGGATTGAAAGGGGACTTCTGTAGTTTCGTATTTGTTTATGTTTGTATGATATAATTTTGACTAAATAATAAATTGAATGTTACGCATGATTACACTTTTTTTGAGAATTCACCAGAGTTTACTTTCTCCTAGGTTTTTCCATGGCTTGAGTGTATTCAAGGAATACTTGATCTTCTGATTCCATTAGTGACAGATGATGTCCGCCCCAGTAGAATCACTTCTTCTGAGGCGGCTTCACCAACCCTCGGGACCAATATAATTGAGTAAGAATTATTATAATAATTATTACTTACAATAAATATGAAATTATAATATAAAATGAGATAAGCCTAACAGCAGAAAAATGGCTGGATGTATTCTGACTGGTCACAATGTTAATATTTTATCAGTCATAATTTCTAACAAAAATATTTTACAAGTGATAATTTTTAACACGAATATTCACTTGAATATTTCTGCAGGATTTTTGGTAAGATGACGCTGTATCAAATTTGGGAGTTCTTTTCCGAAAGCTTTCTCAACGAATTGGTGGGTTCGGGATTCTAGAAAAAATTGTGAGCAGTCCAGGAAGATTAAATCCAGATTTAGTCCATCAGAGGTTCATTTACTGACCGACGACTACAACTTTTACTGAAGCCCTCTAGCGATAGGAATCTCTCTAATAAAAGTACAGTGCACTCTCACTATAAGAGTACCCCTAACATCACTACAAAAGCGCTCTTATAACGGTACGCTCTTATAAAGAACATGTGTCTAAACACATTACACTACTGGTTATGCCTTATAAGAAGTGCGCTAAATAAGACATCACTAAACATTACATAAGATTCCAGGGTGTTTGGAATGAAATAGTAATTTGGTGCCTGTAGAGAAACCATTGCAAGATTTTCGCCTACAATATTTTTAACTGCATCCAAAGAATCGATTCACTCAGGTTCCAGGAGTTGTGTATATTACTCCACCGATTCCACTACATTGTACCCATTGACGTTCTTGAGGTTTTTTTGCAAACGTTTCAAAATGGTTTCTGTCTGTGCATATGCTCTTATAAAGGATTTGTTTACCGTGAGGAAGTAAAATGCAAATCGAGCTGAAAACAAATGATTAAGTAATTTTTGTTAGAAACATATCAGAGGGAATTTTGTTCCATTTATTTAGAACTAAAACAAAACTTGTGATAGATTTTCCCGTAAAGGATTTTTTCATGGTCATTTTGTATAGAGGCACTAAAAATACGTATCTGGTTGGGACCCATGGATCCTGATTGGTGATTGGGGGATTTCCAATCCTTGACTTCCTCTAACATGGCGGACACTTTCCCTTCGGACTCGTGGGGGCTGAATTCTTCCAGGGACAATACTCTCAGATGTTACACCCTGAGTTAGAGCCAAACAGGAAATTACAAGGAAATTTAGAATCATCCCAGGTGAGCGCAAACGAGGATTACATTTTTGGAAATTGCTGTAATTAATCGAAAGACATTAGATGGTTGTATTTAAAACAATTACACTAGAGGCAGGTCGTCCTGATACTGAGACTAGGGGTAAGAACAGCTGGAGCTGGCTTTCGAATAGAAAATGTTTCTGAGGCTGAATCCCTTTGCAAGTTCTGTAGCAGCAGATTTATTAATTCCTATTGAAGGATTATTTTTTCAAAATTTTAAATATCTACTCAGGCTCTTATAAAAGCACCATTTTCTCTATAGACTCACACTCATTGAGTCCTCTTCTGGTCTGATATCAACTGAATGTAAATTATTAAAGTCGAAATAGGCAAATATGGTTCGTATATCTATATTTCTTGTTCCTTTATTTTTTATTTTCTATAATAACTATATAAGTTATTTTTAAAATCTCTAAGCGTCCCCAAGAGTAGCTTATTTTAGAGCACCTGTAGATAATTACAGTGAACGTTAAATTCAGTGAATACAAGTCCATAGAAATGTTTCACATCGTACATTAGTTTGTATAAAGTGCACTCTGCTTATAGGAAGTCCCCTTACAACAGCATTCAATCTCTACTAATAAAATTATTTCATACATTCCAGAATATCATCCCACAGTTCACTTTTTCTCTGAGCTTTTTTCCAGCAATCAAGTTGTCCTGGTCTCAGGGTTCTTCTTACATTGAGAGAGTGCACTGTACACTTTATGAAGGAGCATAGAATCAATATACCACGTCATAAATTCTTAGAGTTAATTGCGGGATGATTGTGAATGAATAGCAAGTCCTGTAGAGGCTTCTGACCCAGTGGAATGGATTTTTATCAAAGAAACTCTGAAACCAATAGAGTAGCCATGGAGTTATTTGAAACACCAAGGTGCACTCGTCCTTATGCACCATTCACTTTGTGGACTTAAAATTAATGAAAGCCATGATGATTAATACGCAAATGTTTAATAGCTAAAAGTTCTTAGACAAAGATAACTGAAATGCATTTCCTGAAAATGCAAGGGACCTTAAATGACTTGCAAGCAACTGTAGGATTCTATCCTCAAAAATGAACTTTCAAGATTTTAACTTCTTAGAAGAGTAATTGTAATAATTATTACTGATTATAAAAGCGGTCTGAAAGGGAAAGATTTGTGTACAGAATTATAACGGAATTACATTACTCCGATTTAGGATTTGCTTTGGAAATAATCGCCTGAATCTGATGTAATACTTCACGTTGGATTAACAAGCGGAAATTGGAGTTTTTAATTCGAATGTCAACATAACAACATACACACTCAGGCAATATTCATTAATGTTCCTCTAGAAGCTTTGTAATTTCTACAAGAAAATTAAATACAGATAGGTATAATAAGAACTAATATCTGTAATACATGAGTCCTGGTAGTGTAGCATTGAATCTGGATGTAAGTAATTACAGGTAAGCTTCTGCTTATTTTGTATATTTTCATTTTGATAGAAAATAAATTCTAAAGTACATTTTATTGATATTTTCTAACAGGTTGTTCTAAATTAGCGATGAGACAAAAGTGATGGAAGCTTATTCAAAAGGATTATTCAGGAGTTGGATTTGTTTTGACGGGTTGTTGATCTTGTGATGGTATGTGGTTAGAAACAGATGGAGCTCCAATTATTGTTCTATCACTTGTATTTGTAAGCATATTAAATCTGCTCCTCTTACTTCTTCTCATTACCATCTTATTATTAAACTTCCTCGTCCTCCTGGTTATCGTTGTACCGTGTCATCTAGTGCTATTCCTCTTCCTCCTCCTCCTCCTTCTCCGAATGGTCCTCCTTCTCTTCCTCGTAATATTCTGCCTCCTGTTCTCTCTAATCCTGCTAATCCTCCTCCTCCTCCTCCAATGGTTTCAGCTCCTGCTGCATCTCGTACTACTCGACTGCCCAGTGCAACTGGTCCGCCTCCTCCCCCATGACGCCATGCTCCTCCTTCATGTTGTCCTGGTCCCCCTACACAATTAAATATCATTACGTAAAACAAATTTAAGCCCATCCAGATAGCGGATTCAAGAAACGAATCCATTCGCACTGTTATATACTATAAAATCCCTAACACAGATCTTAAGTTCATTTGATTTAACTCTTAAAAGTGCTACTAATGATGTCCGGATTTTGAAACATCCTGCGCATTGCGATTACAATAGAAAGCCTTTTAAAAAGCAAAGCAATGTTTAGGTTGAATAATTACTCCTAACTGAAAAATTTCCCTGAGACACCATAGACACGCTACACATTTAAATCCCAACCCACATCCTACCATTTACTCCTCAGCACCTGCCCTTATGCCTTCCAGCGTTAATATAAACTAATGACTTTACAGAGTAATTGTAATATCGTGTAGTTAGCGTTAAACAAATTCTCAGAGAATTAGCAAAAGAAATGGTTCCAAAATTAAAACATATACATACATACAGTGGGCCAGATATCATTTTATGCAAAAAAGAAACTTACGACCAACTGGACCAGCAAACGCTTTACAAACAACTCGAACTGCAAAAGGAACCAAAATTGTATTTATTAAATTCCCCTCGCATTTTAAACCTAAACACCCAATACTCACTAAGAAGATTACAAAAGGGAGGAAAAAGATCAATACAAATGAAATTAATTTCACATCATTTTTGCGTCTTACAAAAAGCACCAACAAATTCGGAGTTAAAATTAAATAACATTTTCTGATCCTATTTATGTATTTGAGCAATTAAATTACTCTCTTGAGAGAGTAAATTGATATTAAAAATATTCGACCTGTTTGAGAGCCTTGAAACTGTCGTAACGTTCCGGCGTGGTCGAGCCCAGCGGGACTTCTAGCATAGCGGACATTTTCTATCTGGACTCGAGGTGGCTGAATCTTCCCAGGAACAAGCTTCACAGCATTGATGCTCCCAACAATAATTGCCAACAAAGCTAAAATAACGCTCAAGAGATTCATCCTGGTGGCTGGAACTGAAAACAAATACTGAAGCTATATTGCAGAAAGAAAGCTAAATTTATAAATTATTTTTGGACACAGAAGTTCATACATTAGAACTAAAATGATAATTATGTCGGAGCTGCGGACCTTTACCTGTCTGAGGCTGGATGTAAAACCAGAAGCTCTGGAAAATTGTGAACCTGAACACTTCAATGGACAGACTGAACGGAATTGAAAATTCACCCCTGAATTTACATCCTGGAAAATTGTCCATAGCAGTGTTCGTCACGGGAACGGGTAATACCCGGGTACATGGGAACGGGAACGAGTACAGGAACGGGTACGGGAACAAATATTTTGTTCCCAACCATTTTGGGTATCTATACGGAAACAGGAACACACTCAATTTGACCCGACCACCGGGAACAGGAACAGGGGTGGGAACAGGAACCGAGATTTTGATTTTGTTCCCGTTCCCATCGGGAACGGGTACAGTCCACGCATGATCCCGGTCCCATACCTGTTGTTCCCGGGATCGAGTGGGTACTTTTACCATCTTCTAGAAACGCACTCAAAATTGATTTTGGAAGACCTTACTTTATTTACGTATATACAATTCGATTTGCATATTCCATTCCATTCTTTTTCCCTCCAATTTCTACACACATATCCTTACAGTAAAGATAATAATGTTAGAACTCGTGTTTTAGTACAACTGCGGTATTTTCTAGAATATTTCTACAAGTTAATATAATAAATATTAATATAATTATTATTGGGTTATACTTTTATCAATACAAGTCCATAATAATAATGCAACATAATAATATAAGTTATAATAATAAGATCAGCAATTGATCTTAAATATTAAGTACCATTTTGAAACCCTCATCAACATTTAATTTTATTATTGGAAGAGCATCATCAATACTCCATTCACTATTGGAACCTTTCCCAATATGACATTTTAAAGTGTTGATATTTGGTCTACTTGGTACATATAATCTCTGAAGAATTAAACAACCAGTTATTACGTCGTTAAGTTTCGCTATGGGGGAGCGTTTAGCCGCCCTTCATATTGTTTGTTTTTATCTGCAAAACGAAGGGTTTGGTGGTTACAGAAATCCTGATTTTACCGCACTCATTGTAAGTACAATACGACTTGGACCCGGGAACACAATCTGTGGGAACGGGTATGGGTCCAGAACATTTTTAATGTCTGGGTACGGGAACAGGAACAGGTCCGGGTAGGCATTTTTATTAAATTCATGGGAACGGGTACCTAAAATACTGTTCCCATCAGATTTGACGCGGATAGTCGCATTGAAAGCTGCTCCATCGACACATTTCCTCAACCGTGCATTTGTGCAGCTATAATAATTATGCTTGCAGTATAAGCAGTACAACATAGTGGTCTGTAGTTCATTTAAATGACAATTAAAAGAGAGTTGAGTTTAACGCCTCCTGAAAAATCAATTAATCAGCCCCATTCGACAAATCCGAGTAAAAAATCAAGAAACGTGACGGTCACATTAGACGATCTCAAATTATTGATTGAAGGACTGTCTCATAAACTGGATACCGTGATAAACCAGAAACTCAGATCACCAACAAAAAATTGACGCATTGGAGACCCGCCTGGAATTCGTGCAAAGAAAGGCAAATGAAAAATCTAGTTATTTTTGGAGCACCTGAAGATATTCAAGAGCCCTTTAAAAAACTTGAGCAAAATGTGGAAAATATCTTTAGTGAGCTTGAACTTCCAGGAGTGAATATTGATACTGTTAGGCGAATCGGAAGGAAATTTATCGGAAAATCCAGACCAATCAGTGTCACCCTTGCCTATGCTAGGGAAAAAGTTGCTATTCTTACTGCTAAATTTACTCACAAAGACAAACCGACTCTGAAAGGCATTTATATAAATGCTGAAAAGACTCCTCGCGAAATTAAAGTGCAACGCAAATTAGCAGAAAAGGCAAGAGAATTAAAACTTATTGACCCATTGGTGAAGATGAAGATACGTTTTGAGAAAATGTACATTACGCACGCAAGTGGGGCTCAAGTCACATACACATTAGACTTCAAGGACATCGACTGGAAACCCATTATCATCTGAGGAACCTACAGGCAGGTCGCCAATTTAAATGCAAAAAATAACCGCTGTAGTAATGGTTTCTGGATCTGCCGTCGGTTCAAAAGTGAGACAAATTTGTCTAAATCCCACCTTGTGAATTTAGTTGAGCTGGCACACTATGCCAATGTAAAATATGAAACCAGCAATAAAGTTTTGAATATGTGCATAGAAGCTTCCCATAATATGCAATGTTATATAAATAACATATGACATGCGATGTAGTTGTTGGCGTGTACTTGCATTTGTGTGAATATGAATATCCAATCATGCAAATCTAATATGCCAAAATAACTGGATTAATAAATAGTTTACAGAGAGATTGAAAACATGCTACAGCTCTACCTCAAAGTAATTCTGCGTATGTGTGCACGATTACCGAATACATTGTGAGACTAGAGACTGGTCAACTGCATACCAATTGGATATCGCTGGGCTATGACTGCTATACATAACTCAAATTCGTGAAACGGAAAATGTCAGATATCCGAAATGTGCATATTGGGTCTTTGTACAAGCAAGTGAGATTAGCAGGCAAGAATTTGGTGGAAACATTCCCAAAGTGCATATACAAAACCCGACAGTTAAATACTTTAGAACATGACTCTACACTGCCTCATGCATTCAAACAAAATGATTGGATTAAACGTACACACTTCGTACAGAGTGGCTTTACCAAGCAAATAGAGAGAAAATATCTAAACCTATCTATGTATATCTGTTAACTTCCTTGGAAGGAGCGAATTCCTTAGAAACTATTGTTAACTATAAAATCATATACATACATCATGTATAATCTACAATTAGTACTGGCAATTACACATATTAACTTATATGAGAATCATATAACGAATTGTAAAAATTTTGTTTGAATTATTATCGGGTAATGGGTGAAAGCCAATTACCAATTACCAAAATACTGTTCCCATCATAACGGGAACGGATCCGGGTACGGGAACACTAAAAGGGAGTACCCATTGAGTGAGAACAGGAACGGGAACGGGAACAAACTTTTTCTACCCATCACGACCACTGGTCCATTGTGTGGAGCATTCACCTTTTGTGCGCAATGGGAAGTACTGTACAAAACGTGATAAGGGAGCGTTCACAAATGACGTCATCCAAAATACTGGTTTTTAGGCACCCAGTCACCCACTTGTCATCAGACATCATCATGTGATGAAACGACGCACCCACCCCCTGGAATCACGTCATCATCACCAGGGTTGCACAATTGAAAATGCCATGGGTTTTATGCCTGCCTACCTAAAAATGCCCTGAAAATGTCTTAATTTGAAAATGCCTGGCATTTTTGGCATTTTCGGCAAGTAAGCAAGCCGAAGCAGGTTGATTCAAACTACCAAAACTGTTAACGGTTAAGCAACAAAATCGTTGGTAACATTCGTCGGTTGATGACATCATTTGGTCAAATCCACCCTACCACTGCGTCATCAACATCATCATCTCCCGTTAGCACCCACCCACTAATTTGATGACGTCAGTTGTGAACGCTCCCTAAGAAATTATTTGATTATGGGTCAAGTGGTTCTCCTCATGCTATACATGACCGTACATATGTACACCTCCAGTTTCAACAATCTCGTGAGAATATGAAGGAATTTACATTCTAACCACACTTACTTAAGAAGATGATCCTCAATGTATGTAAATTGTTACATAATTTCTCTGATGCAGTATGAACGCTACATATTTAAATCCCAACGGACATTATATCATTTACTCCTCAGCACCTGTCCCTATGCGTCCTAGCAGGAATGTATTGTACTGCCTTTACATCGTAATTGTAATGCCGTATTGTAAACCGTTTTAAAAAATGTGAATGGACCAGAGATCATTTCATGGAAAACAAAACGCTTACCGCCGCCATTATCACTCTGGGCTTTACGAACAAGTCGGACTGCAAAAGAAACAAAATCCTGTGCATTTAACTCCCTTCACATTTTAAGTTTAAAGTCTAATGCTTCAAGGAAGAAACATTCAGTCAGAAGCTTACAAGAATTTTGAAAAATAAAACATTACATAGGAAATCAATTTCAAGTCGATTGTCAGTCTTCGAAAAAGTACGGACAAATTCGGACTAATAATTAAATAAATTCCTCTGATCCTCTGCATGTGCTTGAACAGTCATACTATTAAGAGTGGGTAGATTAATACTAAAAATTTGCCACCTGTTTGTGGTCCTGGAAGCTGCCCTGTGAATTGAAAAAAATGTGGGAGCTGTAGTGCCAAAAAAAGAATGCTAAAAAATAATAGAAAAAGAATACAGAATAGGAAGCTAAAAGAATTTATAATAATTTTATTACAATCCACAGATTGAAACTCAGCTTACAATTATGACGGAGCTGTGAACACTACTGTGTGTCCTTCACTTTTGTACGGATTCCCTCTGAGGCCAGATGCAAAACCAGACGAATTTTGAACCTGGAGAAATCAACGGACAGACTGAATAGAATTGAGAATTGAAAATCCACTCCTGAATTTATGTATATCCTGGAAAATGTCCATAGTGTGGAGCATTCAGCTTGTGTGCCTTCTGGGACGTGTTGTACAGAGTGGGATAAGAAATTAGGTGATTATGGACAAGTGATTCTTCATAAACACATTACATATGTATGCATACCGTTATGGGGGTTTACAAAATTTCTCCAGAATATGGAGGAATTTACATTTTAACCACATTTTGAGCACGGTGTTATTTCTTACAGAAGTAGAGAGAGCCAATATAGTTCCGTAGTCCCTATTGACTATATCTGTTCCCATAAAGAAACCCCAGGTGAAGGTTAGGTGTAAATTCCAAATGAATACACCTGGAAGACGGTTTTTATCACAGGATGATTTCCACTGTCACAAGAACATGGTCCCTGTAAGGCTGTAATGAAGTAATTGTTAATTGTCAATACTGGAAAATAGCTTTCATTTGTGTGTGTGCAGCAGAGCTTCTGCCGGGGACAGGGACGTCCCGTCGGGACACTGGACGGATCGGGACGGGACGTCCCCGGGAACAAAAAAATAGTCCCCATGTCGTATTCGGGACGGGACGGGGACAAAAAAATTGTCCCCATTATAATCGGGACGGGGACAAAACAAATTGTCCCCATTATAATCGGGACGGGACGGGGACAAAAAAAATTGTCCCCATTATAATCGGGACGGGACGGGGACAAAAAAAATTGTCCCCATTGTATTCGGGACGGGGCGGGGACAAAAAAATTGTCCCCATTGTATTCCGGACGGGACGGGGACAAAAAAAATTGTCCCCATTGTATTCGGGACGGGACGGGGACAAAAACAATTGTCCCCATTGTATTCGGGACGGGACGGGGACAAAAAAAATTGTCCCCATTGTATTCGGGACGGGACGGGGACAAAAAAAATTGTCCCCATTGTATTCGGGACCGGACGGGGACAAAAAAAATTGTCCCCATTGTATTCGGGACGGGACGGGGACAAAACAAATTGTCCCCATTATAATCGGGACGGGACGGGAACAAAACAAATTGTCCCCATTATAATCGGGACGGGACGGGGACAAAAAAATTGTCCCCATTATAATCGGGACGGGACGGGGACAAAAAAATTGTCCCCATTATAATCGGGACGGGACGGGGACAAAAAAAATTGTCCCCATTGTATTCGGGACGGGGCGGGGACAAAAAAATTGTCCCCATTGTATTCGGGACGGGACGGGGACAAAAAAAATTGTCCCCATTGTATTCGGGACGGGACGGGGACAAAAACAATTGTCCCCATTGTATTCGGGACGGGACGGGGACAAAAACAATTGTCCCCATTGTATTCGGGACGGGACGGGGACAAAAAAAATTGTCCCCATTGTATTCGGGACGGGACGGGGACAAAAAAAATTGTCCCCATTGTATTCGGGACGGGACGGGGACAAAAAAAATTGTCCCCATTGTATTCGGGACGGGACGGGGACAAAAAAAATTGTCGCCATTGTATTCGGGACGGGACGGGGACAAAAAAAAATTGTCCCCATTGTATTCGGGACGGGACGGGGACAAAAAAAATTGTCCCCATTGTATTCGGGACGGGACGGGGACAAAAAAAATTGTCCCCATTGTATTTGGGGTGCGACTGGGACACCAAAAATTGTGTTTTTTTAATGTTTCTGGACAAATATTTTTTGAACGAAGTTTCCCTCATGTTCCGATTTTTGGTAAAAGAATGTCTACAACTATTTTTAGTAATTTTCGGGACGGAACAAGAATTTTGTTCACGTGCCCCGGACCGGGGACAACGTTTTTTAAAACCTTTGGGGACGGGACGGGGACAAAAAAATTGTCCCCATTATAATCGGGACGGGACGGGGACAAAAAAATTGTCCCCATTATAATCGGGACGGGACGGGGACAAAACAAATTGTCCCCATTATAATCGGGACGGGACGGGGACAAAAAAAATTGTCCCCATTATAATCGGGACGGGACGGGGACAAAAAAAATTGTCCCCATTGTATTCGGGACGGGGCGGGGACAAAAAAATTGTCCCCATTGTATTCGGGACGGGACGGGGACAAAAAAAATTGTCCCCATTGTATTAGGGACGGGACGGGGACAAAAACAATTGTCCCCATTGTATTCGGGACGGGACGGGGACAAAAAAAATTGTCCCCATTGTATTAGGGACGGGACGGGGACAAAAACAATTGTCCCCATTGTATTCGGGACGGGACGGGGACAAAAACAATTGTCCCCATTGTATTCGGGACGGGACGGGGACAAAAACAATTGTCCCCATTGTATTCGGGACGGGACGGGGACAAAAAAAATTGTCCCCATTGTATTCGGGACGGGACGGGGACAAAAAAAATTGTCCTCATTGTATTCGGGACGGGACGGGGACAAAAAAAATTGTCCCCATTGTATTCGGGACGGGACGGGGACAAAAAAAATTGTCCCCATTGTATTCGGGACGGGACCGGGACAAAAAAAATTGTCCCCATTGTATTCGGGACGGGACGGGGACAAAAAAAATTGTCCCCATTGTATTCGGGACGGGACGGGGACAAAAAAAAATTGTCCCCATTGTATTCGGGACGGGACGGGGACAAAAAAAATTGTCCCCATTGTATTCGGGACGGGACGGGGACAAAAAAAATTGTCCCCATTGTATTTGGGGTGCGACTGGGACACCAAAAATTGTGTTTTTTTAATGTTTCTGGACAAATATTTTTTGAACGAAGTTTCCCTCATGTTCCGATTTTTGGTAAAAGAATGTCTACAACTATTTTTAGTAATTTTCGGGACGGAACAAGAATTTTGTTCACGTGCCCCGGACCGGGGACAACGTTTTTTAAAACCTTTGGGGACGGGACGGGGACATGGTTTTTGTCCCCATGTCTCGAATTTCGGGACGGGACAGGGGACAACGATTTTTGAAGTTTTTGGGGACGGGACGGGGACATGGATTTTGTCACCGTGTCCCGATTGTCGGGACGGGACTGGGGACAAAGGTTTTGAAAAAATATCGAGACGGGACAGGAATTTTGTCCCCAACAGAAGCTCTGGTGTGCAGTATATTGTAATTACCATTGACTCTGGATGTTTGCACTTTGCAGTACCATCTCCACCGTATTCAACACGTAATATTCCACCAATTCTAACATTCATTATATACGGATTATTATTTTTTAAACTGAGTTTTGAGATCAAAGACTAAAATAGCTAAATTTCATTTTGCTTTCCAAGGTTCCCTTTGGATTTGGATGGGATACAAATAGTATATTTTCTGGAGGTTCTCTCTAAACGAGTCTACACAGCGGGCTTACAATAAGGAGTCTATTAGCAGGGTCATATTGAGGTCAGTTGACTGTATTCTCTGAAGTTGTTAATTATTTACGGTAATCCTGGTTTTTAGAGAGGGTATGATATTAGCTGCCAAGCATTTCATAAATGATTTATTTCCTGGGGATGCACATAATTCAATGGATTACAAATTAATTAAAATAGAACTTTGAGGGTGTTTTCACACTTGAACTTACTTGAACGTTATTTGGATCTTAACTTTGATTGTAATTAATACATGACTGTTTATTTTCTACAGTTGATCAATTTTGGTTGAGGCAGATGTCGCCAGACTCGAGGATTCAAAAATAGTAATTGTTCCCCCCCCCCACAGGCACCCTCAATAATTCCAAGATCCAAATATCAGGGTCTCCGGATATCTCGAAGAAGATACCAGATCTGTTTAAATGAGAAATTCAAGCGTGATTTGAACTCCAACTATTTCATAAGATTTCCTCGACTCAATAATTCCGGATTTGATCCCTTCCAAATTAACACTGTTTTACCCTTGGCTTTGAAATATAAAGTATTATTATTATGAGGGATAAGAAATGCATTTGAGGTTTTTTCACCGCCTCTCACATTTTTAAGCCCTTAACCCACATTTATTTACTTGAGAAGATGACATTCAGCTCAAGTGATACCCCATAAAATTTAATACAATAATTCCCACTTTCCAACTGTGTTACAATAATTCCCTGACTCGACAAATCTCTCCGAACTTAATCCTTTCCGGTTGAAAACAGCTTTTCCCTTGTCTTTAAAATGTAGTAAAATTATAATGAGAGGAGTAAGAATGCATTTGAGATGAAATTGTGACAGCCGAATTTGCAACACCATAACCTCCTAATGTTTAATAATACTCCTCCATAATGTATTGTAAAAATTTTTTCCCTGAAATAAACTGCTGAATTTAAAATATACCTTCTTCCCAGCAAAAAATTTTTATGGCAGGGAAAATCTCAAAGGGAAGGGATCTAATTAGCGAAAAGAGATTTTAAAATTCGTTGACCTTGTTTTTGGCAGGGATTTTCAAATTTGTTGGTATGTTGCAGGGACATTTGTTAGGCAAATAGGGACTTTTAGATTGGTTGACTTTATTTTTGACAGGGATTTGATGCCTTATAGGAAAATTATTTTTGCCAACAGGGACTTTGAAAATCGTTGGCCTTTTTCAGCAGGAATTTTTGAAATCGTTGAGGACCTCCCTGCGCAGGGTCATTTCATTCAGCAGGGAAATTCAGAAATGATCTTCCACTTAGATTTGCAAACGTCCAACCCCTGCTTCGTCGATTCGGCCTTCGGCCTCAATCTTCATTGTCGACAAAAGTATGGTAACAGCGGCTTTAAATTCTTTCATATTAATAGCTTCTAGCTTCTGTAGCTTACACGCATCGCTTCGAGGGAATTTTTAAGTTGGATAGAATAATTATTAAAATAGTGAGCTGTATTTAATTTTTCATTATAAAAAGGTCAAGCACGTCTGATATCCGCAGTTTCTTTTCGAAGCAAAAACGTGTATCACAGGAACATGAGTTGGCACCAGCTGAAACAATAGAAGTAAACCCAGGCCCATCAAGTCCAAATTCTCCGAAATCGTATCTAACCCAATTGAAACACTGGTCAAAAGATTAGCAACCGATTCGCATTTAAATTTGAGGGAATATTAAAACGTGAACAATACAAAAATTTGAAATTCAGTTGGAAAAACTTTATGCGTTTTACATTCGTTAATTGGATTACCAATTGAATATGCAATATTATGTGTGCTCTAATTAATGTTGCTCCCCTTTGGCCAGTTCCTGGCAACGCACCTGATAATAAGTGTCCCTCCCAAGCGGTCTCTATTGTTGCAAGACCCCTATAATCAGGGTCAAGGATTTCTCCAAGCGCGCACAAGTTCTGTATGGATGACAAATTCAAGGATAATCAGAGCGCGCCAAAAGTGTGACAATAATTCCTCGACTCAATAAAAGTCTCTTAGGGCTTGATCCTTTCCGGATGAAAACTACTTTACCCTTCCAGACTTCTGATATATTTTGATGAACGCTATATAGGTCACACATGAGTAAATTGTGAGATCAAAAATTCTGTCTTTTCCCAACTAGTAATCTTGCTCTTTAATTCCCCCATTCTTGTTGGCTGTTTTTACTGGTCAGTTCCAAAGTGACAAAAACCCGGATGATAGCTCTTCGTCAATCCGAAACAATTCCGTACCATAAACCCGTCAAATAATATTTTACACAAATTTGGTACTGAACTACACAACTGCTTAATTTTATTAAATATTATTAAAATTTGGAGTATAACCCTAAATACCTTGCAAGCAACTGTAGGATCCTATCCTCAAAAATGAATCTTCAAGATTTTTAACTTCTTAGAAGATTAATTATAATAATTATTACGGATTGATGGAAGTAATCACAAAGTGATAGATTTATTTTGGGAATATGGCATTGCTCCGATTTATGATTTACATTGGAAATAATCAACTGAAGATGCAACCGTCCATGTTGGAATAACAAGCGGATATGAGTTTTTTAATTTCGAATGTCAACACAACTATACATTATAGTTTTACGTACTTTTTTAAATAAGAATAGGAGCCCTATGCTTTTAAAAAGGGGCGTAACCTTAATTAATCAATAAGATGGCCAGCGAATGTTTGGGAGCATTTTGGAAGATCTTATTATTAGAGTAAAATAAATATTTCTGGAAGTTATTCGTAGCCAAAGAATAAAAATAGAATGTTTTAGATTAGCCAGGCTAGAAATGGAATGTTCTAGAAGGTCCAAATATTACTCTCGGACACCCGGAGAGAAAAGGACACAATTGTTGACGCGTGTTATTGTTTCCTCCTCCGAGACTAGGATCTCAAGTCAATTAACTTGGATTAAATATAGGAAATAAATAAGGCTTAAAAGACACGTGTAGTTGTAATATGATAAATGAAAATATCCAATTAGCAATAAAAGAGGAGACAGTCAAAACCCATACCTCGACACGTATGTATTATCATGTGTTAGAGATTTTGGAAAAAGACATAACTGTCCAAAATAGGTATTTATGTTACTTTCGGCGCCAGAGTGTCGGTGCGCCTCTCATGAAAAGTCTGATGAGATTTTGTTCTCGGAGATTAAAATCTTGTAATAAAAACACCGGCCGGCGACGAGGCTCTCAAGCCGCTAATACATATGTGGAGGAAAAGGTATAAATAGGAAAACCGAAAGGGTTAAAGATTCACTGAATATCTGGTCCTGAAGCGGGCGTCAGCTCTGCTGGACCTCTCCTAAAAACATCTTAGATATTTCAGGCCCTACAGGATAAGAAAGTTATCCTACCTGTTTGTATCTCTTTTATTTGTCTGTATTTGTACTTTGAAGATTTAAGTATTTAAGAATTAAAGAACTTTGCTTTAGTCTAGTAAAGAGACCTAAGGAATTAGTCAAGCCTTGGTAGTATGGAGAGTTAATCCATCTACAGGTAGTTAATTATAGTAGGGGAATATTAGAACGCTGAGCCAGGAAGTAATATCAATTGTACATTTTGTAAAGACCGTTAGACCTAATAACTTAACAAAGAATTGTTAGTTGTAAGTTGTGCCTATTGAAGATAAGGTAATTAAAACTTTGATACATTTGTGTAATTATAATTAATAATTATTAATAGAGTTTGATTTAGAAAATCTATTGGTAATATATGTTATGTTGAATTCTTGTAATCATTGTGTCTTTAATAAATTTCATCCTGCACGCAGGAAAGTGTCAAAATTACATGAAGGTTTGTTAATAAGGAATTAATTTTGCTATGTGTGGTATAATTAATCCCCCCGCATTTTAGCTGAGATATACCCCTATCAATAGACTATAAATAATAATCAAAATAACTATCAAAGACTGAAAAAGGTGGGTCCAGTTACTAATAGCTTTAATACATGTGTACTGATGGTGTGGCATTGAATCTGAATGTGAGAGCAAGAACTTCTGCTTATTTTATATAATTATTTCATTTCGAGACAAAATAAATTTCAACGTAGAATTTTGATATTTTCTGAGAGGTTGTTCTAAATTAGATATGAGACAAATTAGTGATGCTAGGGAATTCAAAGGGATTGTCCAGGATCCTGGACGATTTTAGGAGTGTGTGTTGATCTTGTATTGGGATGATGCTAGAAACAGATGGAGCTCCTATCGTTGTATATCCACTTGTATCTGTTAGCCTTTTACATCTGCTCTTTTTCCTCCTTTTCATCGTCTTCTTCCTCTTAAGCTTTTTGGTCATGTTGTTTAGCCTAATTTTCTACTTAAAAAGAGAAAGCACAAAATATAGAATAATTTAGATATAAAATTTGGTACAGTTCCAGCTTTCTGAAATACTTTTATTCACGCATGTGGTCACCCATCAAAAACTAGTATGATCAAAAAATCTGTTTTCTTCCTATAATCTAACGCTTCATTAGGCAGGGTTAACGAATATCATTAGCACGAATATTACTTTTATTAATTCCCGAAAAGTCTTGATAATATTCGTTTTTAGCAAACAATATTATGATTCCAATGAAGCAGGAAGCAGTTTCAAAATAAATATATTTATGGGTATGTAACAGGTTTAAAGGGTATACACCCGTTTCCGCCACACACCTTCTATTGCAGTAACTTCAAAGAAATTTCCGAAGTCACGGAAAATAAATCACTGTTTTAGGCGTACAATTAGCTGAATATAGTTGCTATTTGTTTGGCTGTTACACACACACGATTAAATAATACCAAACTTCCGAAAAATAATAATAAAAATATTTTAGGACTGCACGAAAGGATTTTTGGAACTTCATCACTTAAATGAAACTAATTGAAAGAGATGGCAGTGACCAGGATTTTCAAAAACGAAATTAATAACGTTCTTTACTTAAGATGATCCTCAACTAAAATAATTCCCCATAAATTTTTCTAATAGCTATTCCGACCTTGTGGTATATTTTAAATAACGTTATTTGCCACCCATCAAAAAAAAGTAAGAAAAAGAATTGGGATTTCTTTCATCTCTGTCGCTTTTACTTCCTAAACTCAACTTCCCCAACCTTGTGTCTGTTCGTATGGGTCAGATCCACAATTCCCAACGTGGAAACCTACGTGATATAGCTCTTCGTAAAGCCAAAAGAATTTCCTACAAAAATGGGTCAAATAATAAAACGAATTTTATCCTGAAATAACTAATTGTTGAATTTAAAATCCATAAACATTCCGGATTTTGGATCTTGTCCGTGACACCTGTGATCGGGAAAAAATTGACCCAGGTCAATTACACAAATTTTATAACACCTGACAAAGAACTTCCTAAAAACTGGGGGAATCAAATATCGGTAGATGGTTCCCATATATGAGCTATATCGGCCCTATATGAAATGTGAGGCTGTCTTTACCAAGATTTGACAAATGAATGGTGTGGAGACAAGAAATTATGATGAATAACGCTATTTTGGTCAATCCAAAAATTAAATTCAGTTTTCGCCAATCACTATTTAATTTCCCAACTCGCGACTGCAACACGTACTATACAGAGCATTGTCATTATAGGGCCCTCCTTAATAAACAATCAAGAAGGTATTCCCTTGAATGTGAGCACACCCGGAAAACTGTTCGTACGTAAAAACGACTGCTTATGAAAGTGATCACAAAATGATGGATTTGTTTTCGGAATATAATCTTGCTCCGATTTATGATTTCCATTGGAAATAATCCCTTGAATGTAATGTCTAACAGCCCATGTTGGAATAGCAAGCGGAAATTGAATTTTGTAATTTCGAATGTGAACACAACTATACATATCTATATATCTAGATACACTTTCTTGAAATAATTATTAATGTTTCGCACGGAGTATCAAAATTTCTACAAGTGAAATTACAGGTAGGTCCAGTTATTAATAACTTTAATCATGTGTACTGCTAATGTTGCATTGAATCGGGAGGTAAAAATATAAGGAGGTAGTACAAATTTAGATCCTTCCAAATAGAAAATCAAGTGACCAAGTCATTCCCACTCTTAATGCTGTCCACATCCCTAGCGCAAATCAAAAGTTCGCTTAAGTAAATTCATAAATAATTTTGCTAATGACATCAGGATCTCAAGACGCCATGCCCATTGCATTTATAACATAAATGTTTCTAAGAAGTAAAGCAATGCTGAGGCTGAATTCTCCCAATAGTTTAATTTTCCTTAGACCATATAAAGGCTGCACATTTAAATCCCAGCCGATATCACATCATTTACTCCTCAGCTCCTGTCCCTATGGGTCCGGGGGTCAGGGATATATAATAATGACATCACACAGTAATAATTATAAAACCGTGGTGTACACGTGTACAAAAAATATCGGAAAATTAGAAAATTAATCATTTGAAAATTAACACCAATTCGGAGGGAAAATTTAAACAACCTTACCTGATCCTACCCAATCGAGCTCTCACACGTTTAAGAATGGATAGAGATTTTAATACTACAAAATATCCTACCTGTTTGCGGTCCTTGAAACTGTTCATCCGTTTCATCGGAGTCGGATTCAACGGGACTTCTAGCATAGCGGTAATTTTCTTGCTGGATTCGAGATGGCTGGACCCTCCCGGGAACAGGCTTTACTTCCTTGATGCTCACAGCAATAATTATTGCCAACGAAAATAAAATAACGCTCAGGAGAAACATCGTAAAGTAAAATGATTTTTGTTACATGCAAAGCAA
Organism: Allacma fusca; assembly: GCA_947179485.1. NCBI lineage: Eukaryota > Metazoa > Arthropoda > Collembola > Symphypleona > Sminthuridae > Allacma > Allacma fusca. The sequence goes on from OX359245.1 coordinate 37,775,825, forward strand.
GTTCGTTCATTTAAGAATTTATAATCATTCATTAGCTTGTTCAATTACAAACATGTATTTATACTGTCTAGAAATCTGTATTGACAAAATATTGTGAACGCTAAATAGAAACAATAGATCAAACGGAGAATTTAAAAGGATATTGGGCAAGAGTCATGATGTGACAAAAGTACTAAAGTTTTGAAGTATCTACTATCAATTTTAGAGAACGTGTGAGCGATTAAGATAGTGTTTCAATCGGTTTCATAAAATCAGTCTCGTCTCGACGCAAAACAAAAACCCGGTGTAAATTCCATTTTTTGGTCTCAATCTCGAACTTGGAGCATCCGAGTTGGTAAATATTTTTGTACCCGACACCGAGACCGTTACAAAAATTTCCATCAGAAACCGACTCGAACAGAAACCAAACACAAAATGTACAATCAAATACAAACTCACACCGGTATGGCAACTCCAGAAAACAAGATTTGTTTTTGTAAAATTAAAACAATGTAGCTATTACTGGGTTGGGTTTTATTTTCCTTATAAGTGGGTATACCGGCCATCTTTTCCTGGATGCTCTTAATTTTTTCTTTGATAAACTTGCTAAATGCTTCAAAAGCAGTCGTTTCCTTGAGTAGCCATACAATTCGGCGTTAGAAGTCACACCCAAACAAAAAACACGCTCGATAAGGACCCCAGTCCTAAGAATGCACAAAAGGTGGCGCGACATCCTTGACACTTTATGGAGCTCTGGTTCTTGTGCTAATAAAACTTACGTGTGCGGAGTGCTGTGAGGTGTACCTGAATTGTAAAGAACATAATTTATTTTTCTTGGAGGATTTGCACAGAAACTGCATGATTTTATAATTAAATCGAAATATCATATCAATAATATTAAAAATCCCATTTTTTTACTTTCGAGTTTTCCAGCGACCGGTAGATTTTTCAAACTTCGTCATATTTTTTCGGGTCGAAAACTTGATGTCCGAAATCGGCTCGAAAGTGAGCGGTACCACAAAAATTAGACTCGTACCCGACACGTTCACGAAACCTGCACATTCCCGAACTCGAAGAGAAACACTAGATTGAGAGGCTCTTGGATTTTGTATTTTATGACACTGTCTTATGTACCATAAATATACTGCATGGACAAATACCAATGTGCTTGCATCAGAGTCCCTAGTAGGCATGTTCATTACGATAAGACGATACGATATTCTCGTTAATATCGTCCATTTTTGAGGAACGATCTTGGACGATAATAATCGTTCTGTTCAAACGATATATCGTAATATTACGATATCGTTCGCTATTGCCGTAGGCGCAAAAACTACACAGTTTTGGGATCTCCAAAATGCCGGAGGATGCAGAAACTCATGTTACTGTTAATAGAAAAGCAATTAGCACTCGTCATTGCAGTAGAGCATCTCCCCGTGGGATATTTTAGGACCGTGGGCCGTAAATTTTTACCCGTACCCGCCCGACCCGAAGTAGAAGTTCAACAACAAGGCCCGGCCCGGCCCACAAAATTCAAAAAAGTCCGTAGCCCATGCGTAAATATTAGTTCAGATTGTAAATTCTTAGCTAGACCCACAACAATTTTGTTAGATAAATTATGTCACAATCTAGTATTTTCATAAGTTTGTATTCACAAGCTATTACTAAATAACAAAAGCAGTCATTCAATAAAACAATAATGGCTAGAAGTCCCGCACATCAAGTCGTGCTTTGTTTTAAAGTTCGAACAACAATCACTGTTCTTGCTCAACTCATGGAATTTTCGACGGCTTTTACGGGCTTTCACGGTCTTTTTTAACCGCGTTGAAATGACAGTAACCCTTCAAGCGTAATAATATTTGCCCGTATCCGCCCAAAGCACGTGCGGGTTGGACTTTTTACGGGTTTACCGGTAAATTTTAACCGCCCGAGATAGTCTACAGTGAAGTAGCGCTATCCTCGTTTTGAGTTAACTTTTATCAATAGTTCATATTTCCAAAATGTCTAAACGAATTTGTTCTTTAATGTAGATATACTCTGAGTAGTGAAATTGGCTAAATTGAGCTTTGATTTTCAATTTGTAAATGTAGTAAGCTTCACTGAAGTGCAATTCATTTTTTATACATACGCTAATTTAATTGATTCAAAATTAACATTTATCGTTAATATCGTTCCTCAAAAACCGTATCGTGTATTTTTGAAACAACGATAACGATACGAACGATATTTTAAAAACGAACGATATGAACATGCCTAGTCCCTAGGCTTAACCTATACTGTGTGAGCTGGGCTCCGGAAATGTTCCAGCTTGCTATACATTTTTTTCAATCTTCAGTTTCGCTACTCTAAACATGGCACAGATACTTTTACAAAGTTCATTGTTTGCAAATGCATTTCTTGTACTCTTGATTTCATAACTGCTTGAATAAGCTTAAAACATGTCGAATGTCGTATTGCAACACTCATCCTCAAGACTGGAACGAAAAACAATACTAAAGCTATAGTGTTGAAAGAAATAAGCCAGATTTATTATTATTACTGGACTCAGTCAAATTAGTATTATAATGAGGGGAGTAAGAAATACATTTGAACCACAACTTGATTATTTAAAAACATGATACGCAACTCAAATGTTTCCCCATAAAATTTACTGCAATTATTCCAGGTTGTGGATATATTTTGGTAAACACTGTGTATTAAAAGATAATCAGATTAAAAATCCCGTTTTCTTTCATCTCTGTCATTTTTGCTCCCTATAAGCTCAATTTCCTCAACCATGCTGATAGTTCTTGCGGGTCAGTTCCACAATTCACAACGTCAAAACCTACATATGTGACAGCTCTTCGTACAGCCAAAACAATTTCCTACAAGAACGCATCAAATAATATTTCTGGCGAAATTTGACCTGAAACATTACTAAATTTAAAAACCGCTAAAAATATTCCCGATTTTGGATAACATCAGTGACCCCTGTGATGGGAAGTAAATTGACGCTCATCAATGACCCAAAATTTTAGAACATCTGAAGATAACTTGCTACAAACTGGGACATATCAATAGGGGTAGATGGTTCCCTGATATGAGCGATATAGGCGCTATATACAATGTGGGACTGTATTTCTAAACATTTGACAAATGAATGATGTGGAGACAAGAAATTATAATGAATAATGCTATTTTGAGAAATCCAGAGATTAAATTCATCTTTCGACAAATTATTGTTTCATTTCCTGACTCGCGACGTCTCGACTATGTAACGTGGATTATAAATAGCATTCTCATTACAGTCGACTCTCCTTATAGCGTCTCTCCCTATAGAGTCACTCTCCCTATAAAGTCATCCTGGGTTCCTCCCAAGCTAAATTATGTGATAATTTCTACCTTTATAGCGTCACTAGTTATAACGTCAGTTCCTTTATAAAGTCGTTTTTTGTGTAGCCCTAGGTTGAAAAGCGTACCCTTATAATGTCATGTTGAAGTTACAACGCGTCAAACCTAGCTAAATAACATAATTACTGGTGCTGTAATTTTAAAGCTATTTTTATTCTTCAGTTTCACTATAATTGCATTGGCTTTTTATGTCGCGACGTTATAAAAGACTGGAAGGAACATGTTATTGTAAATATATGTGCAAGCGTGGTTAACGACATTGTTTAAGACCCATCCAGGAAAATCAACATTTCCAAGCTTTTAGATTTATTTTCGCATTATAGTTTTAACAGAATTACAATTTTCACTGTTTAAAAACTTTTGTAAATGTTCTGAGAAGTGTCTCAATGAAATTCAGAAAACACTTTATTCAATCCTGACCTTTGTTTTTGAAGGTGTTTGTGGCGTGAGAAATTTCGAAAAATATTATTATTTATTTATTAATATTAATCATTTTTATTCTCAATCTACATTGACATATAGTATGTGCTACTTAAATGAAACGAGACATAACTCCAATTTAACTAAAAACGAAAAATATGGAATTAAACCATTATTTATATGATGTGCCTCTATAACGTCGTTCCCTTATAACGTCACTTTTTGGGAGATTTATTGATGTCGTTATAAAGAGAGTCGACTGTATTAGGGCCCTCCTTAATAAACAATCAGGGTGTTCTTTTAATGTGAGTACCCGTAAATTCTTTAAATGTAAAACTTCTTAGACAAAATTAACTGGGATGCATTTCCTGAAAATTCGAAGTGACCTTAAATGGCTGGCAAAAGGAACAGTACGATCCTATCCTCAAAAGGGATCTTTCAAAATTTTAATTTACAAAAATTTTAAATTCTACTTATTACTGATTATGAAAGTGGTCACAAAGTGTTTTTCAGTTCAGAATATGACATTGCTCCGATTCATGATTTGCATTGGAAATAATAATCGATGGGATTTTTAATTTCGTATCTCAAAACAACTAGATACATTAAATATACAGTCTCTGAAATAATTATTAAGGTTTCTCTAGAGCTTAATTTTTCCTACAAGTGAAATTTATTATAGATGGGCATAATTACTAAACATTTTAATACATGTATATAATTATACCTAATGAAGCATTGAATCTGGATGTAAATAATTACAGGGACTTTATATAATGTCATTTTGATATAAAAAACAAATTTTAACGTAAATTTTGGATATTTTCTGAGAGGCTGTTCTAAATTAGGGATGAGAAAAAAAGTGATTCTTGCTTATTCAAGGGGATTGTGGAGGAGTTGGATGATTTTGAGGGGTTGTTGATCTTGTGATTTGAAATGGTTAGAAATAGACGGCGCTTCTATCGTTGTAATTCCATTTTTATCTGTAAGTCTATTAAATCCACTTCCTCCCCAGCGCTTCTTCCTCAATAACCTCCCATTATTTGTAAATTCGTTACTTGTACGACCATATATTCTAGATTTAGTCATACACTCCTGCGCCTCCTGATGTTTTGATTCCTACTCCAACTACTCCTATTAGTCCTGGTGGTCCTGGTATTCCTGGTGTTCCTGGGGTTACTGGTGTCACTGGTGGTCCTGGTGTTACTGATGGTCCTGTTGTACAAATAACTTCGCATTCGTTTCCTTCTATCCCTGCTGCTGCTGCTTCTATTTCTCCTCCAATTTCTCCTGGTGCTTCTTCTACAAAATTAAATTAACAGAAAGTAATAAAAATTCCATGTCATCCGAAAACATGATTCAAGCTACCTGTGAATTTGCACTCATAAATACTTTCAACATCCCTAACACAGATCTTAAGTTTGCTTAAGTTAATGCTAAAAAATATTACAAATTACGTCATGACCTCAAAACACCCTGCCCATTTCATTTTTAATATAAATAGTTCTCAGAAGAAAAACAATATTTATGTTGAATTCTCCTAACTGTACAATTTTCCTCGGACCACATAAACGCTATAAATTTCAGTCCCAACGGACATTATGTCATTTACTCCTCAGCACCTGTCCCTATCTTCAGTGCAGAAATATAAGTAATTTATTACAGCAATGACTTTACGAATTAATTGTACTTTCGTGCTGTAAAAGTTTATAGAAAATCGCGGGAGATTAGCAAACTAAATGATTTCAAAAACAAAAATTGGGCACTTGACCAGAGATCATTTAGTGTCAAAAATAACACTTACCGCCATCCTGCGCTTCACGAACAAGTCGAACTGCAGAGGGACCAAAATAATTCTCATTTATGTATTTTCACAATGTAAATCTAAAGGTCTAATATTAAAGAAGCTCATTCTCACTCAGAAGCTTACAAAAGGCAGGAAAAGAACATAACGTATGAAATGAATTCCAAGTTATTTTTGAACCATCCAAAATTGCCGGTAGAGTTAAAATCAAATAAATTTTTCCGATCCAATGTACATGCATATATGTATATAATTACTCCAGGCACTACACCTTTAAAAGTGGATAAATTATTACTAAACAATATACTACCTTTTTGGGGTCCTTGAAACTCTCCTAACGTTTCGGGGTTTTCGGATCTTCTAGTATATCGGGCATGTCCTTGCTGTACTTGGGGTGGGTGAATCCTCCCAGGAACAAACATCACAGCTGTGACGTTCACAACAATAATTGCCAACAATGTTAAAGAGCTAACGCTCCGGAGAAACATTGTAAAGTAAAATAATTTTTACATGCGAAGCAAATTTGTTCCCTGATTAATCATTGGTGTATTCAATCACAAGGATGTATTTATGCTTTGTCCAGGAATCTGTGTTTACAAGAAAATGTTAACGCTCAATAGGATCAGTAGATCAAGCAAGGCGAAATTACAAGGAATTTCTGCAGTCGTGATGTGACAAGAGACTAACGTTTTGAGGTATCTACAATCAATTCTGCAGAAAATGCGAGCTATTCAGAGGCTCTTGGACTTTGTATTTTATGACACTGTCATATATAATTACCATAAATGCTACATGGACAAATACCAATGTCATTGCATCAGAGTCTCTAGACTTATAACCAATAATTACTGTGTTCCAGCATTTCTGCCCTATGCATTTTTCTCTATTTTCATTTCCGAACTGAGTTTCTCAATACTGTAAATATGACACATTCTTTTAAAAAATTCATTGCTTGCAAATATTTTTCTTGTAATTACTCATCACTTAATAATTCATTGAGTAAGAATTACATGTATTTATGTTGTATGACAACACTAATTCCGAAAACTGGAACGGGGCAAAAAATACTGAAGCTATGTAGTGCAGAAAGAAAGCCAGATTTATTCTAATTCCTGGACTCCATCAAGTCCATATTTCGGAATTGAGCTCACAATTGTATGATGGAGCTGCGGCTCCTACGACCTTTACCAATACGGACTACGCCTGTGGCTGGGTGCAAAATCACAGGCACTGAAGAATTGTAATCCACAATATAATGGACTCTCTGAAGGGAATTCAGAACCCACTCGGGAATTTTATATCCTGGAAATTGTCCACAACGTTGGGCATTCATCTTTGTGTTCTTACTGGGACGTCCTCTACAGAGCGGGAAAATAAATTAGGGAATTATGGGCAAGGGATTCTCTAAATACGCTACACATAACTGTACATGTCCATAACTCACGTTTAAAAAATTTTGCGAGAATTTGCAGGAAATTAAATTTTAACAAAATGTAGAACGCGGTACTATTTTACACAGAAGCATAGACAGCCAATATACCCAAGTGTATTTAAACGGTAGAGGAAATATACTCTGTGTGTACTCTGAGAGTGTCGCGCACAGCGAGAACCAAGCAGTTTAATGCATATTTCATCAGTTGAATTCCCTGCTTTGAATCGTACGAGAAATTGTGGCCTGCTGGAAGGAGTAAAATTATTACATTCTCAGGAGGTTCTCTCGAAAAGATTCTGCACACAGAACCTGTCAGATATGCAGTCAGATTGAGTACAGTTGACTGTATTCTCTGTATTTTTAAATTATTAACAGAAGTCCCAGTTGTTACAGAGGATGTGAAATAAGTGGTCAAGGATTTCGTAAATGATTTATTTTCTGGGGATAAACATAATTTAATGTAACATAAATTAATTAAATATATATAATTAAATTTGTGGGTGTTTTCGCACCTGAGCATTATTGAGCCATATTTGGATCTTAACTCTGATCGGAATTAATATATTACTTTTCTAGAGCTGCTCAAATTTGGTGGAGGCAGACTTCAGAAGCCTCGAGGAATCGCAATAGTAAAATCCCTCCCAAGCGCCCTCTGTAGTTCCAAAATCTCAATAATCAGGGTCTCTGGGTATCTCCAACCAGGCACAAGATCTTTAGGAATGAGAAGCGTGATTCCATCTCGAACTCTGTTGCAATAATTTCTAGATTTAATAAATCTATCTGGAATTGGTCCCTTCCGTATGAAAGCTGTTTTACCCATTGAAATGTACAGTATTATAATGAGGGGATATACATATGTATATGATTGATGAAAACGTCTGTCTCCGGAAGTTTTTTACAATAATCTAAAGCTTCCTTAGGCATGTAACTTAAGTAATAAATAAATATTTTAGGATCTGTTCTTACGGGTCAGTTCCACAATTCAAAACTTGAAACCCTTTTTTCCTCTTCTTTGCTCTCCTATGCTCTTCGTACAGCCAAAATAATTTCCTACAAACAAGGGTCAAATAATATTTGAAACGAAATTTGTCCTGAAATACACGACTGTTAAATTTTAAACCCTTAAAAAATTCCCCATTTTGTATCTTGTCTGTGACCCCTGTGACCCAAAAAAAATTGACCCAGGTCAAAGACGCAAATTTTAGAACATCTGAAAAACAACTTACTACAAATCTGAGGGAATCAAATTTGGGCAGATGGTTAACTGATATTAGCGATATCGGTGTCATATGAAATGTGGGACTGCCTTTATGAAGATTTAACAAATGAATTTTGTGGAGACAAGGGATTTATATAAACAATGCTATTTTGAGGAATCCAAAGATTAAATCCAGCTTTCGTCAAATACTATCTCATTTCTCAACTCGCGACTGTAACGCGGGCTATACAGAGCAATTTCATGTGCAAACCATGTCAAATTTTCCAATTTTCAAAATTTCGAAGAAAACTCTAAAAATTTCAGAATTGATATTTGCGCTTCAAATTTGGTTAACACATTCCCATGACCTCTTGAATGATCAAACAACCGCTTCAAGTTTCCCAGTGTTCCTCTATTTACGCGTCAAATTTGCCTTGCACTTTCCCTTAACGGTCCTTGAAGACCTTCCTGTAGGGCCATAAGTTTCAGCAGGGAAATTTAGAAATAATTTTCCAGGGATATTTACAAAAAATAGCCTCCTGGCTCATGTTTATTTACATCAAACGACGTGCAATTATAAATTAACACGTGTAGTTTACAACATGATTACAAGAACAATGTTCCGAAAGACTTTTGAGCAAGTAGCAAAATTGTCAGTGTATAGTTAGTTTTTGCAACTTTAACAGTAATTTCTGAATCAATTCTTTCCAAGAAAAAGGGCTTTACAAATGATTTTTAATTTTAGTTGCAATAATTTAAGAGGAATTAATAAAAAACTGTTTCAAAAAATAAAGATTTTAAATATCAAAAATATAGTGGGAAACTAATAACTAGATTTTCCTAAACATTTTTACATGACTCAGCGAACAATTTCATGTTTTGATCCTTCGAAACGAAACCGTATAATTAAGCATACTAAACTGCACTGTAGAGCTTATATTTGGGATAAAATTCCTTAACAGATTAAATTACAGCCATATTTCAACAAATTATTAATATTCTATTCCTGTTCTATTTCGGTCACCAAAACTATTCTGTCACTCAAGTTTCGAATCCATTTTCAAATAATGCGTATGAATACTTACTTCAATTATGATTGCAAATATGCAGTGCATTTCCCATATAGTGGTTCCCAAGGGATGACAAAATACCTGCCAAAATATGGGGATGCGATTATATCTTACTACAATGTAATGTAAATGTAATCCTAGGGAAATTTTAAACGTGCCCATATAAAGGGAATGCTGTCTAAGAGGAAACCACTATATAGGAAATCACTGTATATCTAGTCTTTATTTGCTCTAATGCTCTAATCTAATAATCCTAATCATAAAACCATTATGAAGTCCCAGTCATTTTTTGAGCAATAAGCTTCATTTTCTCCCACCTAAAATCGAATGTCTTAAATTAGGTCAAATAGTGCTCACAAAATAGTTGACTCATGACCGACAATAACGTATGACTAATTAACGGAGACCTTATTTTTCGGTTATCCAGGCCCGAGTGCCCTGACCCCTCACCTCATAAATTTTCAAACCATCACCTGGAATTTCCCAGTTTTCCAAAAATTATGAGAAACTTTTCAACAAACGTATCCTGGAGCGATCTGGGTTTTGAACTAGTCGAGACAAAGGCATCAAAACACCATTGAGCTAAACTGAACAAAAAAATCCCCAACACGATCTCCTGCCCATGTAGGTTTGCAAAAACCGTTTTGAATTTTTCGATATTTCGAGAAATTTTGAAGTTACACTTTAAATTTCCCTTGCATATTTCCCTGAACATATAGTTGTGCAAGCCACTTCGGATTTTCCAATTTTCGAAAATTCGAAAAATAGGGATATCATACAAACTATGATTGATTTTTAAACTTCACCTCAACATTTCAGCATACGTGTAGATATGCAAATCAGTTCAAATATTTCTTTGTTTCTGAAAACTTCAGAAAAATTTCGCTCATAAAAAAACTAATTATTGCTCTACCACAACAAGCTGCGAAATTAATTTTCATTTATACTCATGTAAAACGTATACGACTCCAATCTCTTTGCTCATTGAACTTTCGGCCAACCGATTAAAATTATTTACGATTTTTTAATTTCGAATATCAAAACAACCATAACTATTAAATATAGATACACTTTATTGAAATGATTATTAATGTTTCTCAAGGAGTATCATAATTTCTACAAGTCAAATTATAGGTAGGTCCAGTTACTATATAATATCGTTAGATAATACATGTGCACTGATAGTGTTGCATCCTGTTAATATAATTATTGTAGTTATGGTTCGTAATGGATGAAAATAGTCTTAGCACAGATAATGGAAATAAAAATGTGGAATATGAATGGAATTGAGAGTGAGAGATGAGATGATGGGGAAATGTAGACGGCAGGGATGCACTTGCCTTGGAGTGAGGGATTTCGGGCTTGTGGTCTCAAAATACAAGAAATATGACGCATATGTGCGTATATGTAGTTACTCACAAGATAAACTTTATTTTATTATAGTGCGTAGATTTGATACACTGTGTTCGTCTCTTGCGTGTGCTCTTGCTTGTGTACAGCATGAGTTCTGGAATTCCTCTCTTCTTCGTACCTACGGAGGCACGAAGTTTTATACGGAGGTGAGCTCACAAGAGCCCACCTCCAGTATTTTCTTTACAATTCATTTTAACCAATAATAGTAAGTTATTGCAGGTACCTAGTGTATTTTTCATGTTTTTACAACTGGGTAGTATAGGTATGTATGCTGATGTCATTATTACATGTATTACAAGTTACAAAACTGAATATTGATTAACAATCCATATTTGAATATGGATGTAAGTAATTACAGGAAATTGTGCAGAATAGATGGAGCTTCTGTCGTTTTTCTTCCACTTGTATTTGCAAGCCTATTAAATCTGCTCCACTTCCTCGTTTTTATCGCCTACTTAGTTTTAAAAATAACGGCATACCTCCGTGGTCAACTTGTAATACTTCTTGCCTTCTAGGTTTAGTCCATCTCCTAACTCTTCGTAATCCTCCTGGTATTCCTAGTCCTATTAATTATGGTTATTCTGGTCTTGCTGGTCCTTGTGGTCCTGCTGGTCCTGCTGGTCCTGTTGATCCTCCTGGTTCTGTTGGTCCTGTTGGTCCTCCTGGTCCTCCTGGTTCTTCAAATACTCCTTGTATTCCTGATAGTTCTAAACGTAGTCCTACTAATCCTTCTGATCTTCCTGATCTTCCCTGTTCTCCTGTTCCTTCTCTTCCGCGTCCCCCTGCAAAATTAAATACAATGAGGTAATAAAAATTTAGACCCATCCAAAAACAAGAATCAAGTGATTCGCAATATAATTGCTTTCAACATCAGTAAAACAAAAATCAGAAGTTCGCTTAAGTAAATGTTACTAATGACGTCAGCACCTCAAAAAGTCAAAGTTGCATTTATAATATAAATCCTTTCAAGAAGTAAGCAATGTTTAGGTTGAATTCTCCCGATTGTATAATTTTCCTGAGACCACATAAACACTAAACATTTAAATCCCAGCAGATATCATATCAATATCTTCTCAGCATCTGTACCAATGCGTCCTAGCAGGAATTTACAATAATGACGTCACAAAGTAATTGCATTACCATGTTGCAAACGTGTACAAAAATTCTCCGAAGATTAGCCAATTAAATGATTTCAAATTAATACATGGACATTGAACCAGAGATCATAAAATGCCAAAAACCCTTACCGTCATCCTGGGCTTTAAGAACAAGTCGAACTGCAAAGAAACACAATATCATTTTCATTACACTCCCCTCATGATTCGACTCTAAATGTATGTTACATTTCGAGCTTCCAATGTGTTCAACATTTTTGTTCCGTAGGAAATTCCGTTCTGTTCCGAAACCTACAGAAAGTATTATTCCCGGTTCCGTTCCGATTTTCGGGACATCGGAACATTTTAACTGAATTGGTTCGGAACAGAGAAGTAAAGTTTTGTTTCCGTCACAGTTTGTGTTCCGTTCCGGATTATGTTAGTTTTTCTGTTCCGAATCCGATCCGTTCCGAAGCATCCCGGAATTTTTCACTACATGTACATACATGAAATGCAATTATACTACCTGTAATTTTTCTACAACTACAAGGATGTACAAGTTTGGTATTTGATTATAACTAATTTCTATTTTGTATTTTAAAATACGGATTTTAGGATAATTAGGATTTTATTATAATTATTTAACGACCATCAATAATTGAAAAAACGAGCTGTACTGCTTAGAAACGTACATTTTCGTTGCAATAAATTGAATTTTTTCAACAGTAAAAGTCTTCGATTTTGCCAAGCCTTAAGGCAAATAAAATTAGCTATGTTTCCGTTAATTTTTATGGAAATCGATATTCACATTATATATCTGCAGTTTCGCGGTCTTCGCGAAGATTTATGCAAATGATATATATCCATCCTACACCGCTATTTTTCCAAATAAAGCATGTAACAAGCCAGAGCGATAAGAAAAGTTTCCATTTTTGTTGAGCGATGGCGCGACACTTCTGAAACAGCACCGGGATCGTATCGGAACGGAACAAAGCAGTTCCGCTTTCCGATGACATAAATTATATGTGACATTTTTCGTACCGATGCTCTGAACCGTCCTGGTCCGAATATCATTGGAACAAATGCTCATGTTCCGATTTTGTCCCGATTCAATGACGGAACCAAAAATAATGTCCCGAAATTGTTCCGTTCCGTTTCCGAACACGGAACTTCGGGATTTCGGAAACCCGAAGGAAGCTCTAGTTACATTAAAAGAAACCATTCTCACTCAGAGGCTTAAACAAGGTAGGAAAGAACACATTCCATATGATATGAATGTCACTTCATCTTTGAACCTTCCAAAATGCACGGACACATTCGGAGAGAAAAATTAAATAACTTTTCCTTATCCGAGGCAATCGAGTAGTCACATGTTTAAGAATGGATAGATTAATACTACAAAATAAATACCTGTTTGCGAACCTTGAAACTGTCTTAGCGTTTCGACGTTGTCGGATTCAACGGGACTTCTAGCATAGCGGTCATGTCCTTGCTGGATTCGCGGTGGCTGAATCCTCCCTGGAACAATCTTCACAGCTGTGACGTTCACAACAATAATTGCCGACAATACTAAAATAACGCTCAAGAGAAACATTGTAAAGTAAAAAGCTTTCACTTGCAAAGCAAGTTCATTCATTTACGAATTTATAATCAATCATCAGCTTATTTAATTACAAACACGTATTTATACAAAGTCCAGAAATATGTGTTTACAAAATATTGCTAACGCTAAATAGAAACAAAACATCAAGCGAGAAATTAAACGGAAATTGGGCAAGAGTCATGATGTAACATTACTAAAGTTTTGAGGTGTTGACTATAAATTCAGCAACTGCGAGGGCTTGAAAGGCTCTTGAATTCTGTATTTTATAATTTGTCATATGTAGCACAAATTTTGCATTCATGGACAAATACAAATATCATTGCAGATGAGATTCTAAGCTTAAACTATGCAGTGGGAGTTGGTCGTAAAAAATCTTCCAGCTTACTACGCATTTTTCTCCGTCTTCATTTCCGCCCTAACTTAATACTGTAAACATGACAAATACTTTTGCAAAGTTCATTGCTGGCAAATATATTTGCTGTACTTATGATATAGAATTACTGAAGCTACAAAATAGAAAAAGTGTCCGATTTATAATAATTTCTGGACGAAAATTCTATAGAATGGATATGAAATTAAAATTATGAAACGCAATGTAAATATATTTTTGAACATCAATCATTGATCGGGAAAATTGTTTCCATTTCTTTCAGCTGAACTTGAATCGGACTTTGATCAGACCAAACCCGCACAGTTGGTAAACATTTGTGTATAAAAGCATCTCTACCTCACGATTACTTGCAAAATTAAATTCTAAAGAGTGGTTTGAATGATTCAGTTAAGTATCCAAATTTTTTTTTTGGAACCATTTCAATGGGAATTCGGGCTTTCCATTTAGTTCCAGTCTTTGAACTGAATTGTATTGAAAATCCAACGGTTAGCTTTTAGTGATCTTAACGGACATAGCAGCAACAGAGAGCCGGTTTTCCAATCTTTTGTAGAAAACCAATAAATAGACAAAGGGCACTAAAATGTAAATTTTATATTACAGTTGGAAAGTCAAGGGCGTCTTTAGAAAATAAAACCAATTTGTAGACTGATTCCTTTGAATGAAAATTATTGAAGGCTCGTCTTACCGGAATATTAGCCTTGGATGCATTGCCCCAATTTGCCTAATTTTAAATTTCAACTCTAAAAACTTGAATCCAAATTCATACTGGCAACAATTTTCCTAAGCTCAGTTTTTATCTACATTTTTTTTCAAGTATTGACAGAGGAAGTAAAAGATAAAAGAAACGTCAAATTTATTTCTGTACAAGTTTGAAGTATCAATGCATCCAATGAATCTCATTTTCTTCCCGAAGCAGAAATAAAGCAAATGCAAAAGCAAATCGAAGGTACAAAAACCCGCCTAAAAATTTGGACTCACGTCTTCAGCTCCTGACGTCAGATTTTTTAACTTACGAAGGTGTCCTTAATCTCCAATGAATTCCCTTAAAATTTCCCATAAATTCAATGCTTCTCAATATTTTTCTGAACACCAGACCGTCCACACAAAAATTATTCCGAAAATGCCTAAATTAACCTTCCAAAACTTTGCATCCAGAAATAACTGTCCTTCAGGCTCTCAGATTTTACGGGCCACTCCCACAATTTTAAACGTAAACGTCCCTTTAAAAGCTCCCTTAAAAACCAACAATTAGCGGATAAATTTAGCCGACACTTGTAAGTTGTTTGATAATTTATGCTGACACTTATCAAGTGTCGGATAGTTTGATCGTTCCGTTCCCAGTGCCCTCTCTTACTAATGAATGTCATTAATAAAGACTCTAATTACAATACAAAATTATCCTACACGGCGTTGAACTAAAGCATTGAAAGGAAATTAATTTTTAAATTTATCCTTTAAAATAAAAAAAATATCATAACGTGGAAGCCCCTTAAAAGTACAAAATGATTTTTTTTACAGAGACAACAGAAAAATCCTTTGCAATTATACCATTTTTAAGGGAAGCTTTCATAAACGAAAATCATTGAAGAGAATTTTTTTGTACCTTTTTAATATGTCATTTACATGGACCCAGGAGCTATACAATTTCCCCAAATTTCCACTACGTTGGTTATTTGTACAGGGTTTGCTGTTGGACCGCAAGAGACGGGTCTGGACACTAATCCTGCCCTATTTGAAGAGGTCAGGTTACAAATCCTCTTGAGGGCAGATTGTCCCATCTATTAGGGCAATTATCCCTGAAACCATAATCTTTTGGGTTATTACCCAAACAAGGAGTTAAAATTGAGCAAGCTGCTCCTGGAAGTTCCTTTTGTAGTAAAACTCATGTCATTTAATTATCTCAAGTTTCCCCCCTTTCCTGTAGGAAAATCTCCCAATTCAAATTGGAATAATCCCTGGGCTCCCAAATGTAACAATTATTGTTTCCAAATGCTTCAAATAATAGGGCTTATTTTCCCTACACTATTTTCCATTCAGTACATTTTAGCTCTTATAGGATTTAGCGTCTCAAGTTTCAGGCGTGTGGGGTTTAAAATGTATAATTTGGAAATTATAAGCTTGGGCCTTATTTTGGTAGCACATGTCCGAACCCCTTTCTTATGGAATGCTAACACATGGATTCTTTTAATTGAAGACGCTTTGCTTGTAAAATCAGTAGTGGGAAATTAATATTTTTCAGGCATATTTTTGAGATTTAAAAAAAAACTGAAATTTTGGAATTCTTTTTGAAGGATAAATTATTCTCTATGAGCTTTAATAATTAATATGTTAAAACTACCAATCGACTAATACAAAATAACGGCAAAGCTGATTAGCAGAATTCTTTGACTGCTACAATAAATATAATGTGTGGCGTCGTTACTGCACAATGTAAATATCAAAATTGATTTGAGGTGAAAATTCTATTTTGAACAGTTAGACCATTTTGCATTTAAATAAATAAATACGGGAATAATTTTTATTTTAATTTGTCAAGCACTTAGTTCACTTTGCATTTGGTAAAAACAGTCTTTTTTCAATGTTGCCTAATTCTTAATGTAATTATTAGTATTTTAATTTTTTAAATACATTTTATATTTAGAACTTTTTACATTTAGTACGTTTTGCATATTTTGAATTTAGTATGTTTTGCACACTTTGCATTTAGTACGTTTTGCACATTTTGCATTTCGAACGTTTTGCATTTAGTACATTTTGTAGTTAGAACATTTTGCATTTAGTACATTTTGTATTTGCAACATTTTGGAGTTAATACATTTTGCATTTAGTACATTTTACACATTTTGCATGTGTTTCTACATTCAATGTAGAAATAGTACATTCTGCATTGAGTTAAAATAATCTTTAGGACCTTTTGCTTTTATTTTCTAATGTATTATTAGTACATTTTTCATTGAGTAAACATTGTATTTAGAACATATTTCATTTATTTTTAGCTCCATTCACAGTGTCTTCTCTATAGCTTTACACAGAAGATCCACTGAACCTGAAAATAATTCCTCTGAAACATGATCCTCCAAAATCTAAACAAGCTGACAAAAGTTGAAGTTTTTTTCTTCGTTTAAATCCAATCCTATGGTTTCTTATGACGGAATAATTTGTCTCCTCACTTTCCTTCCTTGCTTCCATTTTTGTGTCACAATAGGCCATATGCCCTAACTGTATTCAAAATTACACCTACATGTAAATGCAAGGATAAATACAAATGCCCAAAGAAGAGGATTAATTCCGTTTCCTTTCAATTGTCTCCGTAAAAACGTTTTTGTCGTCATTCGAAGGATTTACATTTGTGAAGGAATAAATTATTACACTTGTTCCACAAAATGGAGGAAATTTTAATATTTTTTTCTCCTTTTTATGCATTTTTGATGCTGTAATTTAAGGGAGCTGAGGAGGAAGTTTCAAAGGAATCTTTGTCACTTGTAAATTGGGCTTCTCATGAAGGATGAAAAATTGGACTGGACAATTGAAGGGAATGACGAATTTTAAATTGATCTTATTTTCCATTTTCCATGCTTCACATCCACACTCTCTACAATTTTATAGTGGTTTTACTGGGGATTTTCCCCTTCAATTTTTTCCCCAATTCTTTTCAATAATTCACGTTGATTTTTTTTGGCAGGACTATTTTTTATTGGTAGAGAAATTAAATTTTTGAAATTATTCAAAAATATCGGAAACTTATGGGGTAACTTGAAACTATTTTTGAGTAGTCAGAATTGAAATGTAAGGGTAAATATTGGGATTGAAAACTTTGAGGGTGAAAATTCTTAGTTCCTTTTAATTTTCTAGAAGAATTTCCGTGAGGCATTTCAATATTTTGTGAAATTTCAAGAACTATTTTACATTACAAAACTTCAGTGGCAATTTTAAATATAATTATTATAAAATTTGAAGAATATTTTTATTTGTACTGGAACATTTCAGTATAAATTTGAATTTGTTTGGAAATTTAAGTAACTTTTTGTTGATTGCATAAAAATTTTGATTGCAAATGAAATTTTTGCCCCAATTACAAAAATGGAGAATTCAAGATTTTCAAAATAATTTCTTTTAATTTAAATTGGGATTTTTGGGAAAAATGATTAGCTCAGCTTCTAGCATTAAAATTGTGTGCTAACATTTTAAAAACCCACAAACGAAATTTTATTGCTAAAACTTTGAGTGCTGAAATGTTTTAAATTCCCAACAGAAAATTTTAGATTTTGAATTTGGGGGCTCATTACTTCAAAATCCGGTTAGTAAAAAATTTTCCATTAAGATTTTGGACGATCAAATTTTAGTTTCAAATTAACAAATATCGGGTTTTTTAATTTTCAAAATTTGCTCATTGTAAATTTCTGATTTTGACTGAATAATAACACTTTGGATTTTAAAATTTTAGTAGATAATTTTGAAATTTAAAATTTGGGGCTGAAACTCATCAAATTCCCAGTTGGAAATTTTGAATTTCCAAATTTCGGGATAACTTTTTAAAATTTTCCGGTAAGAAATTTCTGATACTAAAATTTTGGGCAAAACTTTTTAAACTTGACAGGAGCAAATTTCAAGTATTTTCGTAAATTCTGGGCATGTTTTTAAAAATGGCGAAAACTAATCCTGGATTTTGTTTGAAAGTATTAATTGTTCATATTTTCCAAAGCTAACTATTAAAATCATTTTCACCCAATTTCTTTAACGCTTTTTCCATTCCGTTTGAAATTTCTAATAAAATATTTACCGTTATTTTGGAGAATATTTTAAAAATTTGCTCTTAAAATCAATACATTGTTAATGAGCACTTATACAAAAAAAATTAAAGGAAAACTTTTGCAAGGAGAAAATCATTTCTACTGGAAAGTGTCTTCCATTCTTGAGACCTGACAGTTCCTTTGGAGTGTTGGAAAATGTTGTGGGTCTTGATCAGTTTTGAAGAAGACACTTGACAAGTGTCTCTGATTGAAAAAGTTTGATGGAAATGAATGTGGAAAGTTGGGTTAATGAGCATATTTTGTGTTCATTTAAACTTTGGGCATAGCTTGTTGTCACTATTGTTTTTACACTTGGGGGAAAAGTTCCTTCGGAAAAAAACAGGATTGATTGGGGGAGTTGTTTTGGAGTAAAAATTTTTTTTTTCATTGAAGGGAAAAGAAGAAGAGGAAATGCTTTGGAAATGTTGACATGTAAATTGATGCTTTGATTTCCTCTGTTGGAGTCGTTGGTCGTGGAAATTGGAAGGAATACGAGTGCTCCCTTTTTTAAGGCTTTAAGAAAAGTGGATTGAAAAGGACGTGTTCCGTTCTAGTGCTCCTTTTCCCCCATACCCATGAAATTATATGGCTTTTTTCCTCTCCCCTTCAAACCACTTGTCCAGGTTCAATTCACACCTTCAACAACAAATCAACTCTCAAATTAATTCTATTCATAAGTTCCAAATTTTACTCACTTCCACAAGCACCCGATTTTTTTCCCATTCCTGACAAAATATTTGGAATGACAGAGAGTCCTTTTCACGCTCCTTCAGTTTTTAATTTCTTTCCCAATTTTATTACTCAGGGAAAGCTGTCGTGCCTTCTCAATTGCTCCAATACGAGATGCTCTCAAATTTTTAATAGGAAGTTGGAAAATATTTTTTATGAGAAAATACTTTGATTTCCTTCCAGATTTTATCCGGGCATGAGGGTTTGATTAAGAATATTTTCTAGAAAATATGTGGGCAAAATTTAAAAAAAAATGTACGATTAAATTTTTGAAAGATGAAAATCTGGAAGAAAAAAATGATTTTAGTACTAAATTCAAAAATAAGAAGCGGGAAAATTTTAGTCACATCTAAAGAGTAAATGTTCCAGGGGTAAAAATGAGGAGTAAAACAATAAAATCAAGATTTGAATACAAAACATTTCAAAAATGTAAAAAAAAACCTTATTGAATTATAATAAACTGAAACTTTTAATGAAATTTAAAAGCAAATCTTTGAAGTGTAAAAATTTTAGAGAGGCATTTCAAGAGAAATATTTTTAAAGAAATTTTGAGGGCAACGTCTCAGGCGGATATCTTTTTAGAGAAGCTTTAGAAATTTTCAGGGCAAAATTTAAGGATGATAAATTTCAGGGAAAAGGAATGAATTTTTTAATTTTTGAAGTTTTTAGGGGCAAATATTTAAGAACGAAATTTGGATGGTAATATTTAATTGGATTAAAATTTTACGACGAAAATTTGAAGAGTAAAATGTCAAGGAGAAAGTTTCAGGAGAAAAATTCTAAAAGTACATATATCGTAGAAACAAATGCATACGGGTGAAATTTTCGTTTCAAAATTTTAGGAGCCAAAGTTTCAGGGGTAAATTTTGAAATAAAAATTTTAAAGACAAAATTGAAGACAACAATTTTAGGAGAAAAGTTTCACAGAGAGAAAATTTTGAAATTGACAATTAAAGGGAAAATTTAAGACCATAATTTTAGTGTAAAAATCGTCAGATCAATATTTGAAGGTCAAAATTCTCAGTGCAAATATTCAAGGCATAATTTTCAGTGGGGAATTTTCATGGCAAAATTATTGGGGCGAAATTTTAGGAGAGGAATTTTTAAGGAGCAATTTCAGGAGCAAATTTTCAAGGCAAATTTGTAGGATCAAATTTTTGGGATAAGCTTTAGGAGCAAAATTTTCAAATCAAAGCTGTAAGAATATATTTGTAGGCAAACGTGTTGATGAACAATTTTATGCAAATTCTTAGGGGGTAAAATTTTCAAGACACAATTTTAGAAACAAATATTTAAGCAAATTCTTAGGAATGAAATTTAAATTTTCTCCCAAGAACATTATCCCAATTATTAATGTCAAAAATTTTCCCTGGAAGAAATAAGTACAGGAATAAAATCGATTTTATTTTAGAAATAAGCCTCACCACAATTTCCCCATTGAAGCCATTCCCCTTTACAAATCATTCAGAAATAGATATGAAAATTCATCCAAAACCCTTGTAAATATCTCCACAGTGAGTAACAGAATGAATCAGAGAATTTCCCAGTATTCTCATAAAAATAAGAAGCAATAAAACCCTATGTAAATGATAAACATCCCGATACCCCTCTGATTCATACACACCTGACGAGTGAATAACAAAGTAATTTCTCAAATCCGAACCCATTAATTTACACAGTGAAAAAAAAGAAAAGCAACAAAGGATTCCATTCCAATGGAAATAAATGACGTCTGTCGAGGAATAATTCCCAGCAAAAAGTGAACCTCATCCTGTTTCATAGATTCCAATTAATTACTCAGATTTTCATCTCCTCTTTTTTTAACGAATCTCTCTCCACTTCACATTTTCTAAAAAAAAATCTTCTCTGCCCCAAGTTCAAGCCATGCAATTTTTTTAGAAAACAGAGTGACTTACTTTTATAGGCTTCAATTGCCCTTTACAATCTGCAATAAAATCTGGATTTTTACTGCAATTCTTTAACACTGCCATAAAATAATTTCGCACTGTCTCAATATGCCCCATCATCCATCATATTTTTATTCTGCTTATTTCAAAGCATTTAATTTTCATGTCGGAGCTCCAGAATTAAAAAAAACTATTTGAGACGAAAAAAAATAATTTTTTTATTTTTCGCAACTAAAATTGCGGGCAGTTAAAATTTTTACAAGGGAATGCTTAGTCGGAAGTTCGGCCGTAAGGAATTAATTGGGAGCCGTTAAAAATAACGGTAAATTTGAAAGGAAGGAGCTGTCAAATTGAGGATGAGAAAGGTCAAATTTTAATGAATGAGCTCTGCTCATCGGAAATTTTCAAGTCATAAAGTACAATTTTTAAAATTGATTCATGCGTGGGCTATTGATTGGAAATAGGAGTCAATGCTAAAGGAATGGACGATTTGATTAAAGGGAATGGGTAAGCGTTGAAATTCATTATAAATTGCTTATTAAGCGTTTTTTATCGTTTAGGGACCTGAGCATCAAAACTGCGGTGAAATTTCCAATCATCGAGGAACTTAATCTTTCCGATGCGTTTCAACTCCTTCATTTCTTATGCATTTGATTTTTTTTTGTGTGAACCATTTGAAGGCAGGGGTGCGTTCAGTTCGGAGGAGTTTACTGTTCCGGAAACTGGGGCTGTACTTGTAGGAAATTTTAATTATCTTTTAACCTTTAATGAAACTTCAGTTCTCACTTGACCTTTGAGAAAATTTGGAATGCATACTTGATTTTAATAAAAATTTTGAATGCAAACTTGATTTTAATAAAAATTTGGAATGCACATTTGATTTTAATAAAAATTTGGAATGCAACTTGATGTTTATAAAAATTTTAAATGCGCTCTTGACCTTCAAGAAAAACTGGAATGCCTACTTGATTTTCGTAAAAACTTGAAACGCGTACTTGGCATTCGAGAAAATTTGGAATGCCCACTTGATTTTTATACAAATTTGAAATACGCACTTGATTTTTATAAACTTTTTAAATGCGTACTTGAATTCCTGTATGAAAATTTGGAATGCGCACTTGAATTCCTGTATGAAAATTTGGAATGCGCACATGAATTTCTGTATGAAAATTTGGAATGCGCACTTGATTTTTATACAAGTTTGAAATGCGCACTTGACCTTTGAGAAAATTTGAAATGCGTCTTCACATTTGTAAAAACTGAAATACGCACTTGACCTTTTGACCCATAAATCCCCTCTCAAATTTTAGTTTGACGCATGTGACCCAAATTTCTAAATAATGTTGAATTTTCCCCTAACTTGACCAGAACTTGAATGTGACTTGCCGAAGATATTCCAGTTCTCGAGTGGAGTTCGGACTCATTTAAAGATCACATAAGGGAATCAATTGACTCCAAAAGATACTGTTGAAGGGAGATGAAAGAAGTGAACCCACGAGTCCATTACTTTGTTTGATAATATTCTAATTTATTTTTTAAGGCACACACATTCAACATTGTTTTCCCAGCGAGTGAGAGAGCCAATTAAATTCCATGGGAAATCAATTCCCGATAATTGGATTAGCAAACGAGATTGTTGAGATGAGAAGGAGAGCTCTCTCATTCCTTCCCCATAAAATCCCCCATAACTTCCTCATGTTTACATAATTGTCAATAAAAGGTGATGTACTCAAGCAGGGAGAATTACTCAAACAACATGTTCATCTCCTCACTACAATTTCCCAACAACAACCCATGAATCACTCCTTTCATACACACTGACGTTTCAGAACTCTATTAACTCCATTTTTTATAACCACTTCAAAAGCTCTTTATCAAAAACATATGTCAAAATTCCCATGGAATTTCGGATGTCCTTCAGAATCTTTTCCATCAAAATTTTGCAATTATTTCTATGCCCTCAAAATTTGTGCCAAATTTTACAATCTTTTTCACTACAAAAATTTGCTAAAATTTTAGATCTTTCTGCACCCAAAGTAACTTACTGAAAATTTGTTTCATTTTTGATTTTACATAAAATTTTTCCTCTAAAATTTTTTACGCACAGAATATTATACGAAAAAAGTTTACCATCCCAATTTTATCCCCAAAATTTTACCCCCAAAATTTTACCCCCAAAATTGTACCCTCAAAATTGTACCCCCAAAATTGTACCCCCAAAATTTTTACCCCACAAATATTACGACCAAAATTAAATCACAAAATTTTACCCCGAAATTGTCTAAAAATCCTAAAACTTCACATCGAACGCTTGCTCCAAAATTTCCCCCCTACAAAATTTTACCGCCAAAATTTAAAATACAAGTTACGGTTTACCACAAAATTTAACCCCGCAAATATTACGCTCAAAATTTTCACCAGAAAAATTTGTACCGACATTTTAATAAAATATTTTAGAAATTTCTCATAATTTGAGAAACTGTCCCCCCAAGATTTTTCCCTTCACAAATTTAACACCGCAGAATTTATAAATAGAAAATTTTTGTAAAATGTTTTACGTCAAAAAATGTTTTAGTCCCTAAAATATTTCCATTTGTTTTCATGGTGTTTAAAAATTGAGTACAAATTCTTCCCCATTAATAATTTTTCTCGGGAAAAATTTTCCATTAATTTTTAAAGTTTGTATTCCCCATTTCAACCAAATTGACAGACCTCAGTGTCTAATTGAATTTAAAGGAATTTCC
This sequence comes from Allacma fusca, assembly GCA_947179485.1. Classification (NCBI taxonomy): domain Eukaryota; kingdom Metazoa; phylum Arthropoda; class Collembola; order Symphypleona; family Sminthuridae; genus Allacma; species Allacma fusca. The sequence goes on from OX359245.1 coordinate 37,799,789, forward strand.
CCTAAAATTCGGAATAATTAAAACATAACGGATGTCTTGACTGTACAAGGAAAGTTTCTGTAAATAATTTTCAATTTCCAATCAACAAAAGAAAATTTTCGTCCCAAATGAACCGACACGCCAATGCTGGGGAGACGAAGGTTAAAAGAAGCTAAAACTTTGGCGCGTGGGTCTCCTGATGAATTAATTCCAAGGGAAATTGGGATGGAGAGTGAAAACAAAAAGGAGCAGAGCAGGAGGAAAAGTTGAGAAATAATTTGGGGTTATCGCTTTAATTTATCAACGCTCCGGCCCTGGAATTGACTCGCGAGAGATAAAATTAATAAAGGGAATGAAATTCCAAAACTTGCTCAGCCTCAGTTGAGTGGTTGAAATGCCGCTAACAAATCATGGCTTCTACATAAATTCCCCTAATAATTGGACTTGTTGTGCTCAACAAATTTTCTGATAAATATCATTTTCCATGTGTGCACGATGAGATACGTGTGGGCAAAACTTAATCAAGGCTAAAATATAACCTGGCTGGGATAATTTGATTCAATTAAAATATTTTAATGAACTTTTTGATTCCTCCTAAAATGTAGAAATTTGGGTTCACAAAGGTAAAGGGAACAATTGGGGTTAAAATTTGCAAACAATTTTGTAAAATTTTGTATACAATTTTGTGCGCCATTTTGGGTAAAATTTTGCGTGCAATTTTGATCACCATTTTAGGTAAAATTTTGTGTAAAATTGTGTACAATTTTTTTCACAATTTTGGGTAAAATTTTGTGTAAAATTTTGGGTAAAATTTTGCGTACAATTTTGTGCACAATTTTGGATAAAATGTTGTGAACAATTTTGGATAAAATGTTGTGAACAATTTTGGATAAAATGTTGTGAACAATTTTGGATAAAATGTTGTGAACAATTTTGGATAAAATGTTGTGAACAATTTTGGAAAAATGTTGTGAACAATTTTGGATAAAATGTTGTGAACAATTTTGGATAAAATGCTGTGAACAATTTTGGATAAAATGTTGTGAACGTTTTTGGAAAAAATTGTGTGCACAATTTTGAGAAAAAATTTTGGTAAAATTTTTGAGCAGAATTCAATTGTAAATTTACGAAACATTTTGGGTTACGAGTGATTTTTTATTTTGAGTTGGAAACACTTAGACATTGAAGGAGTAAAAATTCGTAATTGTGGGTGTGTAAAATCTGTGAATAAAATTTGGAAAAAAAAGGAATTGTATACCGGTTAGAGTAATGGGAAATTAGAGGAATAAAAATTAAGATAAGAAGGGGTTTTATTGGGGAGCAATAAATTCATAAATTTGTTGGAGGGAATGTGGCACTGATCTTCGATGGAGGAATGCACTGGAATCAGAGTGAAGGACTTTTGGATGAAAGGGTGAGTTGAGACTTGGATGGAAGTGTGTAAATGCTATGTGTAGCTATATGTATTAGGTAATTGAATGGCGATAAAATTAGCTGATTAAATGTAATGCTGGGGAAGAAAAGTCGTATTCAAGTTTAGCAAGGGTATAAAATCCATGGCAAATATTTCCCTTTTTCCCATTTAAGGTAATGCAATTTGCTAGAGCTCTGATCGGGCTGAGGTTAGTGGCTGCAGACTTTGTTTTGAGTGGGGAATTGGAACTTGAGATTTTGAATGTAATTTGCAATTTCAAGTTCGAGTTTACATTTCAGATGATTTTTTAATTTCAAGTTCGACTTTACATTTCAAGTGATTTTTCAATTTCAAGTGCGAGTTTACATTTCAATTGAATTTTCAATTTCAAATAAGACTTTACATTTCAAATGAGTTTTCAATTTCATGTGCGACTTTACATTTCAAATGAGTTTTCAATTTCATGTGCGACTTTACATTTCAAATGATTATTCAATTTCAAGTGCGACTTTCACTTTCAAATGTGACATTCAATTTCAAGTGTGACATTCGATTCCAAGTGTGACTTTCAATTTCAAGTGCGACTTTCAATTTCAAGTGTGACATTCGATTTCAAGTGTGACATTCGATTTCAAGTGTGACATTCGATTTCAAGTGCGACTTTCACTTTCAAGTGTGACATTCGATTTCAAGTGTGACTTTCAATTTCAAGTGCGACTTTCACTTTCAAGTGTGACATTCGATTTCAAGTGTGACATTCGATTTCAAGTGTGACATTCGATTTCAAGTGCGACTTTCACTTTCAAGTGTGACATTCGATTTCAAGTGTGACATTCGATTTCAAGTGTGACATTCGATTTCAAGTGTGACATTCGATTTCAAGTGTGACATTCGATTTCAAGTGTGACATTCGATTTCAAGTGTGACATTCGATTTCAAGTGTGACATTCGATTTCAAGTGTGACATTCGATTTCAAGTGTGACATTCGATTTCAAGTGTGACATTCGATTTCAAGTGCGACTGTCTATTTCAAGTGTGACAATCGATTTCAACTGTGACTGTCAATTTCAAGTGTGACATTCGATTTCAAGTGTGACTTTCAATTTCAAGAGTGACATTCGATTTCAAGTGTGACTTTCAATTTCAAGAGTGACATTCGATTTCAAGTGTGACTTTCAATTTCAAGTATAAGCAATACTTTTACTAACATCCATAAACTTGAACTTGGAATCAGTAAGTACATTGCGACGTAAAATTCCATATCTAACTTCAAGTGTCTTTCTTTTAAAAGTTCAAGTTTAAATCCCAACTTCAATTCCCTATCTAACTTGAACCCCGTCATTCAGCTCCCCAAACTCGAAATTAAAGTCCAGTCCCAGCCTCGCAATCCCTCCTTCCCCTATACCCATCACTAAACGCTCAATTCCAAAGAAGCACAGATTTCGGACCAGCCAAGCTTTCCTACGCTTAACAACAGCAATACCTGAGCTGAGAGCCACAAAAAGATTGATGTTCTGACAAGTGAGTGGGAATGGACATTTGACATCACGTATTATTCGAAAGCGCCTCTGGGGCAGTCTCAATTCCCAGAATGTTTCCCTCCCCAGTATTTACATAATTATTACGCCGCTGATTATTTAGTGTGAATGGCTCTTCATCCTCCCAGTCCGCATCCTCACAAAGATCCTGTTTTTCCTCTATTTTATTACTACCATTTGCAAAACCCAACAAACCACCAACACTAGAATTAAAACAAACACGAAAACGAATCTTGCAATTTCAGTGGAAAATATTTTCCAAAAATTTTTATCCCTCAATTCAAACACCCAAATTTTTTCAAAATTCGTTTTTAATTTTTACCCCAAAATGTCCTTCAAATATTTTTTTTTAATAAAAAATTTTTTCAGAAAATTTTACTAAAAACCCTAATTACACGGGAAATGTTTTTCTGAGCATGATCATTTGTCAGAAAGAATTTGCGAAAGGCGTGAGAATTTTTAGGGAAGAAAAAATTTGCAGGTTTTAGCGTCTGGGAAGGAACAAGGTTGGAAATTTAAGGGCTGAGGAGTAAAAATTTTACGAGCCCGTAAACATGGATTTGAAGGTTATTTTCATTAGGAACTGTCGGATTTTTGTGAGCACTTGCATTTGTTCGTCATGTCATCTCCTTTTTTTACGACCGCATCCCTAATCACATGAGGATCCAGGAATGGGGCAATAGACAGTCAAAAATACTTGAATCAGCGGAATTTTTTTATCTGGCTCTCCCTTGCATTTAAAGTATTCCCAAATTAATTCTCGTTGCCGTGTGTACGGGTAAAAAGCGGTATTTGAGAGCGGATGCGGAGGGGAAAATTGGCAGGACTCTGCAATAAGAAAAATGTTGAGCTGGCGCAGCAATTTAGAAATTATTCAGAAGGGACGAGTTCCGAGGAGAAATGTAACCTGGAATTGTGTAGCGGGTTGTGTGTTGGGATTGACGTGGGTTTTCTGGAATTTTGGACGTGGGGATGGGCTAGTGTTGGGGGAAGATTGAAATTTTTTGGGAACTTGGGGTCAAGTGGGGTCAAGAGGTCAAGTTAAGGAGTTTTGGAGTGAGAGGGTAGTTTTGATTGAGAGGATTTTGGGGTTGCTGTAAGGTTAAGGGATATTCAGGTCGGGGGGGGGGGTGATTAAGTTGAAATTTAGGTGGAGTGAGAGATGAGTTCAAGTACGGGTCAAGTGGGTTAGTTGTAGGTCAAGTGCAGGGCAAGTAACAGTCGAAGGTTAAAGTGCGGGTAAATAGTGGGTTAAGCTCAAGTGAGGGTTACGTTTGCTTGAGATTTTAAGTCAAGTGAGGTTTAATTGTAAGTTCAAGTGTAGGTCAAGTGAGGGCTAGGGTTAAGTATGGGTCAAGGGAATGTGAGGCTGAAGCGCAGGTCATATAACTTAGGGTTATTTTAAGAGTCAAGGGACACTTGAACTTAAATGTTGGTCAAGTGGCAGTTAGTAGCAAGCATGGGTCAAGTGATGTTTAATCTTAAGTATAGGTCAAGTCACGCTTACACTTAAGTGTGTGTCAAGTGACAGTTAAACATGCACTTAAGTGTAGGTTACGTATGTCGATTGAATGAATACTCAAGCCAAGTGGGAATTAAATTCAAGCTTAGGTCATGTGCGTCGATTGAACTCATATATAAATCCGTTAAACTTGAAGTACAGAACAAGTAATGGTATATTTCAAGTACAGGTTAAGCGAGTGCTAACTTCAAGTGCAGGTCAAAGGAGTGTTAAGTTCAAGTGCAACTCAAACCAGAGTTAAGCTCAAATCCTCTCCAAACGAAGCTTAAGCTCAACTTCAAGTCCAGTAGCGGTTAAGTTCAAATTCCGTTGAAACGGAAACTTTCACTTCAACGTCAAGTTTGCCAGTTCAAGTGCAGGTCACCTTACTTTTACACTCAAGTGCCTATCAAGTGTCGGGTAATGTCAGCTAAATGTCAAGTAAAGTTCTAATGCGAACATCAAAATAAATTCCAATAACCTGAACTTAAATTTATAAATACTCAACTTGGATTGACTTCTCTTTTACAATTCAAGGTCAAGTTCAGGTCAAGTCAAATTTCCAAAATAAGGGTCAAGTTCTACGTTAAGCTTCTCAAGTAATATTTTTCAAACAGCATCAAATTCCGGATCATTTTAAAAGGACAATGTTAACCAAACCTAATTTAGAGTACAATTAAAGGTCAAGTACGAGGTCAATCGAGGTCAAGTTCAGATCCCTATCTCTAAAATAGCTCCTGCATCCCAGCTCTTTCTTTGTACAGGGAAAATAAAGCACCGTCTCGGATCTACCGTAGTGAGCGTCTTGGGTGTAGTTTCTCAAGTAGAGTTTTTATTACCACGTTTTCCCTTACGATGAAGAAAAAGTTGAAGATGCTTCTTTACAGCAGCGTGTTCTCCGATTAGTGTCTATGCGTTTGGACGGAGATGGGAATGGAGATTGGAAATGTCCTGACTCATCCAATAATTTTTCAATGGACTCACACACATCTGATTAAATAATAGAATTTGGTCGTTATTATGTACGAGCATGGAAATGAAGGGAGAGCTTTGTTCACCACACACACCAGTCCTTTGGATTAATGGAAATTACACGTCTATGACTCCTCATCATTCCAATGGCTCAACATGGAGCAAGGCTTGTTTCGGTCTGATGTGTGCTTTTTATTACACTTGTTGTCAGATGGGGAGGAAAATGATGCTCTGCTTGAATTGCTTGTTTGGGAGGCTCCGACGCTGTCATCTCTTCAACTAATCATATCCTTTTTATCCATTACGAGTAGCTCCCTTATTACAATGCTCGCATGTACCTAACACACATACATTACCATGCGTTCTTATACGCCAGGGCATGCCCATGGAGAAAAACGTGCAGAGTTGAGGTCCAAAATCAGCTTCATACAAATACAAAATCCTCACAAATGCAAAGCGGGCTAAATACAAATGGAGGAAGTTCAAAAATGCAAAAAGGGGTAAACATTTATGTTAAATTTTAAAATGAAAAATGGTTTAAGAAAAGTTAAAATTTGCTATATGGCAAAATGGGCTAAATACAAGTAGGGACGCTTAAAATGCAAAATGGGCTAAATGAAAGACGGAACGCTTAAAATGCAAAATGGGCTAAATACAAACTGAAATTGCTAAATTGCAAAATGGGCTTAAAGTAGTTGAGAAATGCTAGAATCAAAATGGGTTAAATATACGCTGAAATTGCTAAACTGCAAAATGGGTTAAATACATACTGAAACTGTTAAAGTGCAAAATGGGATAAAATCAATTGAGAATTTCCCAAAATGCAAAATGGGCTGAGTACAAGAAGAAACTTATAAAATGCAAAATGGGCTAAACGCAGTTGGAAAATGCTAGCAGTAAAAATGGTCTAAAAACAAGAGGAAACGTCTAAAATGTAAAATGAGCTAAAAACAGTTGGAAAATGCTACAAGGCAAAATGGGCTAAAGTGATTGGGAACGCCAAATGGTGTAAATACAAACCGAAATCGATAAAATTCAAAATGGGTTAAAATCAAATGGAAACATTAAAATGCAAAAGAGTTATATACGATGGAAAATCTTAAATGCAAAAGGGGCTAAAATCCAGAGTAAAACTCTGGCAAAAACGGTCAAAATAAAATGGGAAATTTTGCACAACAAAATAGGTTAAGTAAAAACTGAAAATGCTAAAATACAGAAAGAACGCTCTAAAATCAAACCGCAAATACTAAATTGCAAAATGGGCTAAAACAAATTAAAATTTCAAAATTTGCTAAAATTAGAGCAAAAGGCCGAAAAACAAAAAGGTACCAGGACAAATTGAATTTTTTGACTGTTAAGATGCAAAACGAATCAAATCAGGCTAAGCATCCATAAAGAACCAAATGAACAATACTAACATGCAAAATGGTACAAATCCCCATTAAAAATTTCTCAGGAGCCAAAACACCATAACTACAAATGAAAAACGTGAAAGCGCAAAATGGGCTAAATCCTTGCGGTAACACTTTTTCTCAAGACACAAAATCCTGGGAGTCCCAACCAACAGTGTTAAGATGCAAATCGGTCCAATTCCTGGGACAAACCTCAAAAGATCCAAACATATAAATAGAAATTGAGCCTGGACAATGTTAAAATGCAAAATGTGTTAAAAATTCAATCCTTAAAAAATACAGCCCTATAAAAAGTAACTCCGGTCATTAAGATGCAACAACGATTGTAAATACATATGTACACACAATGCTTACATATGTTCAACATGAGAGTGCACAAGCATACAATTCTACACCTGTATACGCTCAACATTACAAGTGTGCAAATGCATGTATGTACATAATGTCCTATGTTCAACATTGGGCTGCATATGTACGCCAGTGCATTCAAATGAGCTGGGTAAAAAGAGTCATGCATTTAAATGCGCCCATTTAAAAGCATGCTAGTACATATGCATATGAACACACACACATATACATACATGCTTGTTTACATTACGACTGTATATTCCATACAGGGATTGATAGCCGTAAGAACAAGAGTGAGGTTTCTCCCATAAGCCAGCATGGGCGTACATACGGATAAAAAGGCAGACAGGGAAAGAAGAGGGGCTGAGGAGGACATTAAAAGCAAATAGATTTTGAGAGTTGAAGAGCTGACGTAATTCCTCACCTTTACAACTCCTTTGAATGCAGGGAGGGCTGGATCCGACAATTATTTTCCCCATGTAATTTCCTATATGTGAGTGTGTTTGACTCTCCTGAAGGAAAAAGAAGACACACAAGGAATAACTCCAACACTGTCATTACCACAAAATTCCCATAGCGTTCCCAGGCCTGTCTAGCTCCCTCCTCTACCATTAGAAAAAACTCCTTTTAATTCCCTTTTAATCAGCAGTCCCCACAAAATACGAAAGAATCTCCGCCCCTAATTCCATTCATATTTTTATGTATGCATGCGTTCGCCAAAAAAAAATTCTCCCCAGACTAATTTTTTTTTGCTCTTAAAATTCGCTGCTTGCTTTGAATTTTCATTTCAATTGCTTATTTTGGAGATTTTCAAAATTAATTTAATGCGCCAGCTACAAAATTTTGAAGGCAAATGGGTCGTTATTTGTCTGGTGAAGGTCTTTGGGGATATTACAAGAAAACACTAAATTTTTTAAAAATTTGAATCGAAAGACATTTAATAAAAATTTCCCCGGTAAAAATTTTGGAAAATGTTGCCCGCAAATTTTTAATACTTTCTCTGGTAAATTTTTGTGTCCACAAATGACCCAAATTTTGCCGGCTAGTTCTGGACGATTTCTTTGGATTTCTATGCATCAGATAGTGCAAGATTTTGCCAGCAAATTTTAGATGCTGTCTTCGGCCAGATTTTGCCTAAACAATTGTTAAAATTTGTCCTGCAAAATTTGTTAAAATTTTTCCAGTTAAATTCGTTCAAATTATACCCGCAAAATTTGGTAAATTTTGCCAGCCAAGTTTAGATGCTTGCTATAACCAGATTTTGCCCCAGAAATCGTTAAATTTCACCCGCAAAGTTGAAATACCTGCTTCTGACAAATTTTGCCTAAAATGTCGTTAAAATTTTGACAGAGATTTTATGTCCTTGGTTTGACCAGATTTTGCTAAACAATGTAAAACCTTTCCACGCAAAATTCGTTATAGTTTTGCCCTCAAATTTTGAATGCTTGCTTTTGCCATATTTTGCCTCAAATTTTACCCCAAAAATGCTACAATTTTGTGTGCACATTTTGGAATCTTTTTCTTGGCCATATTTTCCCTCAAAATTCTTTAAAAATTTTTCTTAAAAATTCGTTCAAATTTTCCGCACCAAAAATGTTACAGTTTTTTCTCAAATTGTAGATGCCTGCTTACGTCATATTTTGCCTCATTAATAGTTTAACGCTTTCCCGTAAAAATCCTCAAAAATTTTCCCACAAAAATGACTTGAACCCTGCCCGTAAAAATCTTCAAAACATTGGGCTAAAATATTCAGAAAATAATGCATGTATTGCCCGGTAAATATTTTAAACAATTTTCTCCCGAATATTTTTGAAAATTTTGCCCGAATTTTTTTTTTGAATCTTTGTCCTTAGAAATTAAAAGCTACAATGCCTATTGCAAGAAATATTGTCAAAAATTATTTTCTGTAAATAATGAATGCTGAATATGTAGGTTGCCCGGAAAATCATTTAAAAATTCAAACCGAAATGACTTTTTCGAGTAAAATCTTTGATGGAATGTTTTGTTATTTGTCTAGAATGTAAAATGAAATTCCTCTCATGAAAAGTTGATTAGGGCATTTATAAAAATTTTACTTTACAATTTATGAAAATTCCCCATTTGGGAAAGGAATTGGAAGGACAATGGAAGAATTATTGACGTAAGTGATTGAGGACAGAGAACTAAAACGTTTTCATTATTTAAGTCCAATGAATTAATTAGAGTGGAGTAATTGACCGCGGAATGGGATTTCGTCTTGCATAATTGAGGGCTGACAATGAGACAAGCATGAAATTGCGCATCTATGCTTTCAGCCCGTATAATTCCATGTGAATACATACAATGAGTAAATAGGAGCTGCCAGGATTCTGTCTCTCTCCTTTGGGTTTGTAATGGAGAGGCGTGTTGACTTTGTCACTTGATTCAGTCATTAAACGGACTTTCCTCCAAAAAATTGCCCAATTTCCCCAAATCAATTCTAACGTTTCCCTCCCGCCCTTCCCAATCAACGGCTCTCTCTCTGGTTACGCAATCAATGACTGAAACCCACAATTTAGATATAAGAGGTTCGCTCGTTTTTTCTAAACCGCCTGTTTTATGTAAGGCTGTTTGTATACCCTTTGGAAATTTACCAGTAATTAGCCCTGATTTAGGTAATAGGTTTTAGCTAATTAAAATTTGAAGGGATAATACATACTTGAATAGTGAGACACTAAATTTTAGGATTTTTTCCGAAAATTAATTACAGAATTGTGGTAACATTTTATGGAAAAAGGTTTCCCAATATTTTGTTAACAATTAATTTTTTTAAGATTTGATGCCAAAATTCGGTTCAGAAACTTGGGCAATTTTTTAATTACACTTTGTCTGCGCAACTTTATTTTAGTCAAAAATTCATAACTATTGGCATCCTAAATTTTATGGAGAAAGTTACACGAAATTGCGAGCATTTGATGAGAAATATTTACTAAAAATTTTATGGGGAAATTATTTTAAAAACTATATTGGAATTTATGGTCAAAATTGTATGCAGCATCTTGAGCAACTTTATATGGAGAATTTTCGAAATTTTGTAAGACGCATTTTTCCCGCAATCTTTTGGGAAAACTTAAGTAAAACACTGCATAATTTTGCACAAATTTCTACAGAATTGAGCTCCAAATTTTGAAATAATTTTGTACAAATTTCTGCAGAGTTGAACTCCAAACTTTGAAAGAATTTTGTACAAATTTTTACAGAACTCACCTCCAAATTTTGAAAGAATTTTATACCCATTTCTACAGAAATCACCTCCAAATTTCGAAAGAATTTTGTACAAATTTTTACAGAACTCACCTCCAAATTTTGAAAGAATTTTATACCCATTTCTACAGAAATCACCTCCAAATTTCGAAAGAATTTTGTACAAATTTTTACAGAAATCACCTCCAAATTTTGAAAGAATTTTGTACCCATTTCTACACAATTGATCTCCAAATTTTGAAAGAATTTTGTATAAATTTTTACAGAAATCACCTCCAAATTTTGAAAGAATTTCGTACAAATCTCGACAGACATGAAATCCAAATGTTTTAAGAATTTTTTCAAAATTTGTGCCTATTTTTGCTCTGAATTTTTGCTCACCATTTGTGTAGAATTCTGCGCAAAGCTTGTGCTGTTGTTTGCCAAATTGTTTTGCAATATTTTGCTCAAATCTTTTGCAGAAATTACCTCCAAATTTCGCAAAACGTTCCCGCATAATTTGTTCTTAGTTTTTTTCAAAATTATTGCAGAATTTGACTCAAAATTCAATGGAATTACGCGCAAAATTTGTGCTTATTTTATTCAAAATTGTTGCAGAATTTTGCTTAGAAGTTGTGCAGAATTTTGCTTACAATTTGTGCAGAATTTTGCTTAAAATTTGTGCAGAATCTGGCTTAAAATTTGGGCAGAATTTGGCTTAAAATTTGTGCTGCATTTGGCTTAAATTTTGTGCAGAATTTGGCTTAAAATTTGTGCAGAATTTTGCTCAACATTTTAGCAAAAATTTTCTCTACAGCTGTCCCCAATTTTTGTTTTATTTCCTCTAAATTTGTGATAATTTAACCTCCAAATGTTGGTAGAAATTTGCTCAAAACTTTTCTCGGGTATTTTATCCAACTTGTAAAATATTCCTTGAGGAAGATTAGATCGACGGATTCGATTCCACTGCGGCATACTGAACCTGTTACAAATTCCGATGTAATTATTCCTCCTAATTTTCTGGTGGGTGTAAAATTCCAAATTTTATTGGCAATGTCGTTGTCAAAATGGATGTTCACTCGTAAGTACAACTTGTTTCTTGTCGAATGTTCCTCTCGCCTTTTTCAAACACCTTTGCTCAAAACGTGTGCTCAGTCCGTATTTGCTCAATAAACGGTCTTTGAATTAACAGAACTATCTTCTATCTACGCACGTTCCCTCATAAGGGTAAAATGAGTTTACAAGCTTTTAAGGAATTTTGTAAGGAACAAACCATTATAGCCGTTTGATTGAAAGAAAACGTTTCAAAATTGCCGCGCCACTTTTTTTTCTTCCGCCCTTAATTTTTATTCTTGCAGTTACATTTTCTCGCCTTGTTCCTTTTAGTGGTAATGGGATTCTTTGGAACAGGTTCTGCTGGTGCATATGGGACATCAGCCGTATCAACCTTGTATATTGCTGCTTTCAGCCTTGTTTTCCAATCCATTAGGATCAATTGCATCGGAAAATACTGCACAAAACTTGGAATTCCAAGGGAAAAATGGGTCACGTGCCAGAACTAAACTTGTCGAAATTACTGATATTTTCCACTCACAAGTAAGTCACTTGTGCTGTAAAAGTTTCAAATACGTTTACTTGCTAAATTGATGGTCCAACCGATGCATCGTCATTGATTTACATTGACAGGCACTTACCAGGAACTGCTTATACCTAAACTCTACACAGTTCGAGTGTCTTTTCTCCAGTAGCTCTGTCACATCAAAGCACATTCTTAAATCCCTAATTTAATATTCGAATCGATGCACCGTCAATGATAGAATTGCGAGCGATGCTTTCTTCCAAAAGTCAAACTGTAAATAGTCCTTTTACATGTCAGTCTCCCCTAATTGTAGTTCTTCTGCCCCGACTCGGAGCAAGTCGGCTCCAAGAACCTCTCGTAAGTTAATGTTTGGACCGATGCACCCGATGTAATTGACTAACAACGACAGCCATTTACTAGCAACTGCTTAGCCCCAAACTCCACACAATTCCCATCGCCTTTCTCCACAAACACTTTCCAACATCGATGAGTACGTCAAGTGAACCACTGGTAAATTAATGTCTAAACCGATGCATCGTCATTGCTTGACTCTAACGGACTCTCCTCCAAATGCTCCAACAGTTAGTAGTCTCATTGAATGACACCTCTGCTCAGCTACTATGCCACACATCAAAGCCCACATCGGCTCCTCTCTAAATTAGTACCCGAACCGATGCAACATGAGCTGCATCCAACTACTCCAAATCCTATCCTCTAACCAACTATCCATTAAACTCCTTAGTCATTAAACCTTAAAAACTACAATTCCATGACCCTCCTCTCCAGTTTCTCTCCAACACATCGAAGACCACAAACTTTTAAAACTTTACATCGGTCTATATCCCCAATACTTAAATCTTCGAACCTCTCGTAGTAAATTCTTCAAATGACTTAAAAATCCTAACTTAACTCTTCGGTAGCATCGTAGTAATCTTAAGAAGAGATTTTATGCCAACTTGCATCGGAAATCCAGCTCTTCCCTCTCTCACTCCAACACAAACCAATGCGTTTGGTCCCGTAACTATAATTTAACTTGGAAATGAACCCGCATCGAACACTACATCGCTACCCAGGGAATCCTTGTAATTTCAAATATAGAAAGATAATTTCACTTGATCCTCTGGATCCTTCAGATCATCGTAGGAGATAGAGCTATCCTTGCCACTAGATCACAGGGGAAAAATAATTCTTTCCGAGGCTAAATGCTCTATAAGGAGACATTATTGGACAAGTTTCAAAGGGCCAAAAGTACCTTACTTGCGAGACTTGTGAGGGAAAGTCGTTGTCGGAATTGTATACAAGGAGTCCCGTTATAGAAGTTTGGAGGGAATGTGTGGCTTTTACAGAGATCGCTCCTTGTCCTATTAAACGTACATTATGGGTCTGGTCGCACTGCCTTTGCTCCAGCATGGGTCGTACATACATATGTACATATATACTAATGCAATTGTATATTTACACATGCAGTGCTGTTAGCATGTACTTCCCTGTAATGGACTTAATACATTACTTCCTCCCAGACTCTATCACCTTAAAGTAATGCAATTTCCCAGGGATGTACCTCCCATGCATTTTAAAGGGGGAGACAGTGCCCATGTAAATAAATGACCGGCGATGGGGAAAGGAGGAAAAATGAGACAGGAATGGGTTTTAAATGCAAAGGAGGTGCAAGACCTCCCGAGAAAATAAACGCCTCGCTTTGCATAAAAGTCTTGCTCCAATTTCCCCTTTTTATTTTCATTTTCCCAAGATTGTTTTTTTTTCTTTTGGAAAGGGGGAAAGGGTGCGGCGGGAAATTTCAAAGCGGAAAAAAATATGAGCGTGGAGAAGACGAAGAAAGGAACGTTTCATGTTTCTGTACCAGAAATCCGCCCTTTGAGAGGATTGCACTTTTAGAGTATACCTGGAAATAGAGCGGTTAATAGTTCGAGGCTAATTTATATTTCCGATGCAGGGTTTCGGTCGGAGGATTGAAAATCTTCGAGTAGGAACTCAAAGTTGACTTGAATTTTCGAGTGACACTTCAGTAATGGGAAATTAGGGGATCTTTTTGACATATGTGAATTTTTGTGTTTACAGATAAGATTTTAAATTGTAATTGAGCATGACCTTTACTTGAACTTGGTTTGACCTTGATATTACGACCGTTGTTGATTGACCGGATTCTATTACAAGTCGGTCAAGGCTTAAGAAACTTGTGAAGCCTTGGTACATAAAAATGACCGGAATTGACCTTTCAAATAACATTGGCCCTGTTCGGGTCGAAATATTTAAATCGAGCTGGATACGACCATTATTTTTAAAGATGACGGGTTATTAATTTAAACTTTAGGTGGCATATTGACATTTTTGAAATCAGCTTTCAGTTTGGCAACTTGAAGGTGAACTTTGTTTGACCGACCTGTAATTGACCTTAGTTTCACCCCAAATGATACTGACCTGGATTTGAACCGCTTTAAATGGACTTTAATTTGGGTCACTTGAAATTGACCTAAGTTTGACTAACTTGATATTGACCTTATTTTGGCTCACGTGATATTGACCTTATTTTGGTTCACGTGATATTGACCTTATTTTGGCTCACTTGATATTGACCTTATTTTGACCAATCGAATACTTGATATTGACCTCATTTTGACTAATCGAATACTTGATATTGACCTTATTTTGACCAATCGAATACTTGATATTGACCTTATTTTGACCAATCGAATACTTGATTTTGACCTTAGTGTGACCAACTTGGAATTTACTTGAGTTTGAACCAATTAAAATTACACTTGTTTGCCCCACTTGAAATTGACCGTAGTTAGACCGTGTTTAAACTGATTTTTGTTTGGTCAATTTAAAATTCACGCTCATTTGACCCACTAAAAATTCACCTTAGTTTGACCTATTTGAAAATGACCTTTGTTCGACCTAAATTAATACTGACCTTAATTCGACCTGCTGGAAATTGAGTATGACCCTTAGTTTAAAATTAAATTGTAAAAATTCCCGAATTCAACTTCATAACCAACCTGCCCATCCGTTAAAACATGAAACATAGATTTAGACCTAACTTAACCCACATTTGACCTGCACTTTATCAAAGCTCCAAGAATCTCTCATTATCGAGGTTGACCGAAGCTCCAAAAGCGTCTCAAAAGGGTTTCTGTAAGAGATGTCCGCTTCAGATGTCCGGGTTTTTTCTGAGTCAAAGCGAGTGTTGGAAGGGACATTACGTCCATGTCTTCATAAATGACGGTACACTGGGCGGACATTTTCCTTTGGGCTTTTCCTTTTTATTTTTTTCACTCTCTCTCTCTCTTCTCTCTCTGTCATCTCTTTTCCTATTTTTTCTCAACCTCTGTCTTTGATAAAAGTATTGACTTTGACTTTGAAACTATAGAGCTTCCATGGATTTGTATGTACGCTATGTTAAACGATAGGGGAGAAAAAGTCGCTTGTCACTTTCTGCTTCCTACCATTCATTTGAATGCTAACGTCTTGTTTCTTTTATATAAACTTTCAAAGGACACTTGTCTCTTGCGGGAATCAAAAGGACTCTCAGCCCTTCAGCAATTTTATCTCACTCAGCCCGACATATAAAACCCATATCAATTTTACTATATCTTCCCTTTCAACGCTCTTTAAACAATAAATTCAATGCTTTTAACAATTTTTGACCACACAAAAATTTTGTCCTTTGCTCTGTGAATTCCTTCAATTACGTAACTTTCGTGCTTTGATTATTCATTTGTTCCAAAGTTCCCTAAAAAGTGCCATTTAAATTTCGTAACAAGCTTTTCAACGTTACGTGAACAAATTTAAACCTGGCGCCAAAAAATAGCGAAAATATGTATTTAAAAAACAGCGTCTTAGAATAATTATTTACCGACATGAAACATTGAGAATTTTAGATTTGGCGCCAAATTTATATTTCGAGGAAACTAAGAATATATTTCGCAAATCGGAATTTTTGTGAAATTTTGACTTGTTTCGCGGCTCAAATTCGTCGTCAAATTTAAATCTATCTGCGAAAACAATTTTCACCAAAAAAAAAAATTTGCATCGGAAATACTAGCACTAAAATCCAACTAGATGAAAAATTTAAATTTGAATCGGAAATACAGTTTTTTACTAAAATCAAATATGAAAGGAAATTTAATGTTGCATCGGAAATAGTTTGTTTGCTAAAATGAAATATGAAAATAAATTTAATGTTGCTTTGGATATAATATTTGTTTTCACAAGCAAAATTTGCTGCGGAGGGAATAAACAGCGCTAAATCAAAGTTATCGGAATTCTTCTGCATCGGAAATATTTAGAAACGGGACACATCGGGTATTTGGGTCGAGATTAAAATTGCAAATGGTTTAAATCAACGGAGCAAGATATTATTACAAGGTTGGAAATTATGTGGGATCCTTGGGAAATGACAA
Organism: Allacma fusca; assembly: GCA_947179485.1. Lineage (NCBI taxonomy): Eukaryota > Metazoa > Arthropoda > Collembola > Symphypleona > Sminthuridae > Allacma > Allacma fusca. The sequence goes on from OX359245.1 coordinate 37,816,158, forward strand.
TTCTAATTAAATAAGACACCTGAATGGATCCGATTCATCCGATGCATTGTAATGCTTGGTGTTTGTATTTGAATATTGGGCCGGGCTGAATCCTACGGAAATTGGATAGTGTGAATGGCGGGGCTAATTAGGACTATTGCGAGGGTAAATGAGACGGAAAGTAATTGTGTTATTTGTGTGGAGGGAAGAGAAGCTTGTTATTGCTCGCTCATTTGTTTCTTGTGATTTGGAGAAGTGACAGGTCTCCTTGCGTTTGTGTGTTTTCTTCCTTTGTCCACATTGTTGGCCCAGAGAACACGACTCTCGGACCAAATGGACATGGGGACAAAGCGGACGTCCATATACTATAGTTTTCAATGCATTATTATATTTGGGAGTTGAAAGAACGAGGAGTAGGCAACGCTCCTCACGAACATCCATTCTTCATTAATTACACAATTATCAAAGAGTCCTTTCATCCCTTTCAATTCCACTGGCTCCTGCGTTCCCTCATCCCTTATCAATACAGGTGCATATGGGGCTCAAATATTTGAATCTCCCTCCATTATTGATTCAAAATAAAAACCATTTAGTTACCATGAGGTTTCACTTTTACTATTTTTTACGTTTATTATTGTTTATTCATATTAGTCTGTAATGTGTGTTTTATACGCATGTACATATTTGGTTGTATTTTGTACGGACGTCAATTGGAAGACATTGTAAAGGATAGAGTGTGGCTTCAAGTGTACTTGACCTGGAATTGAAGTGTATTTGACCTGGGATTGAAGTGTACTTGACCTGGGATTGAAGTGTACTTGAACTGGGATTTAAATGTACTTGACCTGAGATTCGGTGTACTTGACCCGAGATTCACATGTACTTGACCTGAGATTCATTGTACTTGACCTGAGATTCATTGTACTTGACCTGAGATTCAAGTGTACTTAACCTGAGATTCAAGTGTACTTAACCTGAGATTCAAGTGTACTTGACCTGAGATTCAAGAGTACAGGGTGATCAGCACAACCAATTGAAATATATTTACCCCAAAAAAATCTTGACCTGTAACCAAAGCGTCCAAATTTAAATTTTGTACAATTATTTCCGAAAATTCGAGAAACTTCAATGTAAGCTGTTTAACTAAAACTGTCATAGACTTTATACTCAATTATTTACCAGTAAATCTACGTTGTTTACATGTAACAAAACTTGTTTAGAATTATCGAGAAAATAGTTCAGATCGCTGGATGAGAATTCACCAGGGATGGTGGAAGAAAACATTAAAAACATCTTAGCATGAATGTACGTACGCACAAGTCAAGACGCGAAAAAAGAAGAAAAAAATACAATTTGGTAAAAAGCCTCTGAAATGTTGAAAGTAAGGAGTAGAAGGCTTGTCTTTGTTTTTTTATGTATTTCCTTCCCATTTGCACACAATAGGTGTACATACACGTGGGTATATAAAATCCTATGGACGTACATATCTAAAATGCTAACCCCGTTAATCCCCTTTTAGTAATTGAGTTGATGACTTTGAATGGGACTCTGGTCCATCTCTGCTCTCACGCATATTTTTTTCTCTGTGTGACTCTGTTTCAAAGGCCCAGAAAGTTCTGGTTCTTTGCCTCCCTGGTATTTTTTGAAACAATTGGAAACAATTGTCATAGTTTAGGGGTGTGAGGTTCGCTGGCTGGGAATAATTGTCAGGAGCCCCCACTGACTCTTCAAATACGTTCGAGTTCCTTGGGCTGAATAAATAGCCTCGAGATCCATCCTCATGGCACTCCAATTAATTAAAATTAGATCTGGTCCTTTCCTCACTCCATCCATACTATATATACCTTCCCTTTTATCCACAGAGCCCCAATTCCCAGTCTTTTTCACATTAACACAACAACGGAGCCCGCACACAAACTCCGTCCTCCCAAAGATGTATGCTCAACATGTTACATTAAAAATTTTCCCACTTCCCTCGCTCACTCAAGTGCGGAGCTTTTAGTGTGAGGGCCTTTGAGAATGTCACTTGGAACATGTGTTTGAGGTTTCTGAAAATTATTTTGCAACATAAGATTACCTCCCGTTACATATACTTTGGATAATTAGCTATCCTTGCCACTAGATCACATGGGGAAAATAATTCTTGCAAACATTTCCAAGCCATTGGCTAATCCTTGTACTCAGGTGTTCCAGTTACAACCTGCATTCTAAAACCACCTGATTTCTCATTTCAGATTACCCCGAGTTATGTACTGTAACGAATATTTTATTTCAGCTGTTTTGTATCCAGCTTTTGTTAATGGAACTGAAAGAGCAGCTATCCTTGCCACTAGATCACATGGGAAAACATTTAAATAATTATTTCAACATGTTAAGCTCCTTGGTTGTACTCGAAAGTCTTATTTTAAAAAACAAAAGCAGCTAAAGCACAGGCTTATTTTCAGCAGGTATTAGCTTGTGCTGAAAAATCCTTCAAATCAAGGATACTCCGTTAACTTGATTGGTCGATTTGGTCCTGGCCTTCAAAACCTGTATCATTTCAATACATAATAGTTTCAAAAAGTACAACAGAACTGGAATTCGTTTTAACGTTTTGCTAATGCCAGGTACTAGCTCAAAATAGAAATCAACAACCAAGATTTTTGAATCGTTTTCAAAGTAATTACATTAAACCTGAATCATTAATTTGCTCATCCGAACATTTTGACAAAGAATGAGCGCGGGTATCCTCGCCACTAGATCACACGGGAAAAATAATTATTTAAGAATCTTGAGCTATTCTGTAAACTTGCTCCAACTTAATACTTAATCAAATCTTTATCAGGAACGAATCCATTCCAAGTTTTGGCGCCTGTGAAACAAAGTACTGGAAACCTAAATCATTAATTTGTACATACATTCAAACCGCAGTTCAAAGATTAAGGAGCTATCCTTGCCACTAGATCACATGGGAAAAATATTCATCTAAGAAAGTTGAGCTCTCCATTGGATAGTTATGACTACTGAGGAACCAAAGGTCTTTGGGAATCAACCCTACAGAATACATATACTCCTGACTAGTTGTTACCAACCCAGGTGCTCTCAAGGTAGCACCCAGACAACAAAGGGGAAATGGAGAACTTGGTTACATTTCAGATCCGTTACATTTCATGCTTGCAGACATGAAGATTTCTTTATACAACTCTTTGTATATGGATATGTCAATGAGTTTATTTGTTTGAAGGGACTGGGCTGTTCGCGCGGGTTGTAAATACATGTAGTGAAAGGGACGACGAGGAGAGAATGCTCCATGCCATAGAGTGAAAAAGAGTTGAGTTTGTGAAGCAGAACAACTCGGAGCGGTCGTCATGGTGGCGGAGGGAAATGAATTGCGATGGAGTTGGCTGAGATAATAGTTGTTGTACTTAGCCCCCTGTGGAGTCCCAAGACTCGAGACTCCGAGGCAAAGACCCATTAAAACAGGCTCTTATTCATTTCTTGGATTTCATATGAGGAATTCCACATGGTCTTCCCTCACCAGAGAACAACACACAGGGCTCCCAATGCGTCTTACAGCACTAGACTGGGCGGAAGTGCAAGGCAAACTGAGGATGATTTATCGTCTGCTCCTTTTCTGCCAACCACTATCACATTTCTTTGTTGATCCCATTCTGATTAATCGAGTTGGCACCGGAGCCTTGCGAAATTCCCCTGTAGTGCCCTTTTATTCAGTACAGTCGACTGTATTACACCAGCCCTCCTCAAATCCCCACTAATTTTAATTATCCTCCGTCCTCCATCAAATAAAACAATTCTGCATTACTAGAATACACAAAAATCTCAGAGTGCCCCATTTTGGAAAATTCGCTTCAGAAGAGGAATGTTACACAGTGTATTGTGTATATACACTGTTTACAGCAAAACATTACTACAACCGTTTATGTAGGCACACTGTACAGTACACTCTATGAATAAAGACACCCTGGGAAACATTAAAAAATTCTGTATTTTAAGAAATTATTTTAAAGTCGAGAACGTAACATGGTGCACGCCGCAATTCTTTGAATCTCACTTTGCCCCAATTCTAGATGACATTTTCTAATAATAGCAGTTCTTAGAGGGAGAGCTCACTGTCTGAATATTTGCTCATATTTGGAGACCAGGTACATATGGGCCGAGACTTTATGCATGGGGAGGACTAAATTATATGTCGACAGGAAAGGGAAGCCCAAGTAATGTCCCGTATTAATATTTGCGATCATAAGTTTAGGACACACACGTACACATACACACACACATACACAAACTTTTAGCTCCTCATTCATTTCATTCATGTTATTTTGCTTACCCGAAAATTATCATTATTAAATTATTCCCCTGCCATCATTTATTTTCGGAGGACGTTTCCCGCCTTGGATTTCTATATATTTATATATATGTATACAGGGGTTGCGTGTGGGAGGCAAATTGGGATATTTCTATTGGCTTGGAAAGGCAGGGTTTCGTGTGGATGTCGTACTTGAGCTCTGCTTTCAGTCCGTTTGTTCTCTATGGGTAATTAAAACCGGGAAGGAACACGGACAATCCGTGTAGTCTTAAATGTTTTATGGGCACTTATTATTTTTCCATGTGTTGAGCCCTCATAACGTCCAACGTTTACACACTGTTCAATTGTGTACTATCCAGGGGAATTTGAGCTTGTCACATTTATGTGGAGCACGTGGAGGAGGAATTCGGGCTGGCGGAGAGAAATATGCCCCTTTTGTTTTACTTGTTATTCCTTGGGAATCACACTGAATTTTAACCCCGTTCGCTCAAATACGGGGGTTATGCGGGAAAAAATTCGGATTCATTCAAAGAAATTTGTATAGTTTCGAGCAAATATTTTAAAACGTTTTGGGGGAAAATGGTCAAAATTAAAAAAAAATGCTACCTAAAAATTTTACCAAAATTTAAGGGCATTTTTTGAAAAAATACGAACGAATTAAATAAGAATCAATTTTTAAATTTGAAGCACCTTGAACAAATTTCACGGGAAAATTTGATTCAAATTGCGTAAAATATCCTGAAATTTAGCCATAATTTTGAAAGATTTCTGTGCAGATTTGACGGACGATTTTGAGTAAAACAGAGAAAATTTTAAGATTTTGTAAAAATGTTTGTGCATTTAGGGTAAATATTTTCATTAATTTTGAAGAGAAAGGCAAAAACATTTTTAGAATTTGAATAACAATGTTTTGCAAATTTTCTCTAAAATTTGAGTAAAATTTTGAAAAATTGAGGGTTGCGTTGGAAATCGCTCGGGACAATTTTACTCGTGCTGTCCCTATTCGGGCGGAAGTGGATCCATGGAAGGTGTATTGATTTAATTATAACAAGTTTTGTGTGAGACGTGGGATTTTTATCGCTTCCACGTTTTGTAACCGTTCCTGGAAGGAGGGAGTCAATTCCCCAAAACTTTCCCTCATTTCCATCAATCTCCTTGGACCAACTCTTATCACTACCAGGTCCGCCAGTCCTCTAAATTTGAATCAGGAAATCAACATAAAACTGCCTGGGCGGAAAACACATCATATTTCCACAAAATTTCTTACTTCCCATTAATTTAACTTTCCAAAACATTTCCCCACAATGTATCAAAATGATGAAACAAAACTTCCAAACTTTTCCTTGTAAATGATTTTCCTGAACAAAAATTTTTTTTAACGTCAAAAATTCTCAAAAAAAATTTGTGAAGATATTTTTCGCAAGAGCTAAAATAAATTTTGGTACAATTAAGGGTGGAAATGTTTATGTCAAAATAATTGGCAAAAATTAACCTGATTACGCAAAATTAACCCAATTGCGAAAAAATAAAAAGTATGCGTGCCACAAATTGAAGCCTTTATTTTATAAGGGATTTTTGAACACGTGAAAACGGAAAGTAGGGAAAAAATTGCCAACGGAGTGATTAATGAGCATTTCTCTGATTGCGTAATGAAAGGGGCGGAGAGGTAAAAATTTCTGAGTGGTGCATTTCATAAGGTGTGCGGATTGTAATGGAATGTTGAAGAATGGGATGCTGCTGGGTCCGAGATGCTATCTTTGAGGAACGTTTTTCGGCCATTCCATAGCTCGGAGTCATAGCTCTAATCTAATCTATGTATATTTGAATGATGCCATGTGAATGCTGTAGAAGGATAATTTATGGATCATAAAGTGATTCTCACATCAACCTCTCAAACAAAATTCACTTTCTACCGCACTCCAAGGTTTCACAAAGATCACATCTCAAGAGGGAGAGAGAGAGGGAGAGAGAAAATGTTAAATGGCACTTGTGGTCTATTACAAGAGTGAGAAGTGCCCAGGTGATCACTCATTTTTTATATCAAAACATATATGGGCAAGAGGTACCTGCAAAAATTTACCTCCCCAGTGGATACATTCCGAGGCATAATTTATTTCATTTTTTAATACCTTATGGTTTGCTCAGAATTTGCTCGATTTTGTGTCCTAAAATTTTACGACACTTTTTGCCAAAATCGTGGTCATTTATACATCTGAAAAAATTTGTTTCCCTTAAATTTAACCCTAATATTTACCACATTTTGTTGCTAAATTAAATCTTGTCCTCAAAATTTGATACACTTTTGCCTCAAAGCTGGTTTCAATTTTTAAAATCCAAAATTTTGATCATATTTTTCTTCAAAATGTGAAAAATGTTTTCCTCCAAATGTGTTCAAATGCTTTAGTCCAAAAATTAGGAAAACGTTTATCCATATTTTTACGAAAGTTGTCCTCAGATTTGGGACAAATGTTTCCCCAAATTTTGCGGTAACATTTTTATACAATTTTAACGAAATGGTTTTCACAACATTTGACCGAAATGTTTTCATAAAATTATATTTGAATGTTTCCATACACCTCTACTGAAATGTTTTCCTAAAATTTTACCCAAAATGTTTCCCTAAATTTCCTCCCATATTTGCAGAAAAGTTTTAGAACATTTTGTCGAAATGTTTCCATAAATTTCCGCCCATATTTGCAGAACAGTTTTACAAAATTTTGTCGAAATGTTTCCCTAAGTTTCCGCCCATATTTTCAGGACAGTTTTACAAAATTTTGTCGAAATGTTTCCCTAAATTTTCACCCATATTTGCAGAACAGTTTTAAAAAATTTTGTATTTTCATCTTTTTTTCGTTATAGTAAATAAATGGGGAGACTTCTGGGGGGTACATGATACTTTTGATTCACCATTTCCCTTTTGCTACATTTACCCATTGAAGACCCATTATGTTGTAAACTCCTTGTAAAATAAAGGTTATAGGACTCACGAATTGCTCTAGTGACACTTGCACTGACCAGATTTCCACACTCACCATTGAGCTTTTTGATATTTGGATAGGTCCCATCTCCCCATCGTTTAACTTATGATTAATGCGGGGTGACCACTTAGGACTTATTTATTTATTCACCTTCTCCACCGCCACCCCCATGGTCCCAAACATACGCCTAATGTATCTGAAAGGTGATTCATAAAACTAGAGCCAGTCACGAAACACGTCCATTTTCCTCTCCCGCCCCATTCATTGTGTCTCGTTTGGAAAGTGAGGGATCCATCTCTTACTATTTGCATATACGCTCAAGTCCATTTATTCGCCCGTATTTTACAGACCAGGTAAAATTTTCAGAGACTCCTTCTAAACATTTCCTTTTCCCTCTTTTATCTCAAACACACAGTCCTAAATACCTTCTCCCAAGGAAATTTTTCCTCAAATGATAACATTAACCATAACCATTAAAAGGCACGACGTTTTGACCAGGTATCCCCCAAATTTACTTCCCCATAGTACATTTTCACATTTGAGTCCCAATAGTGTCGCTCATAAAAAATTAGTGTTATTCCCTCAAGAAATTTTCCTCGGCGCTGCGTCTACGGACGAAGTAAATTTTCACGGAAGACTATTTTCATTACGTAAAAAGCCTGCGTTTTACACCCGTCTTTGATGTTTTCTGAAAGGAAGGGTTTATGCCCGTATTTTACGCATTTTGCCCCCATTATCCACATGTTAGTTTCCCTTGTCCCATTATGCGTCTCATAAATACGCACTTCTACGCGCAAAATTTTACCTTGGCCAGGTACCTGTCCCCATAGTCTTACAAAATGATTTCCCTCATCCATCTAAACCAAACCCCAAGATTTTAGCTTTAATTGCGCCAAAGGGACTTGACCCAATTTGATTGCAAGACTTTTTACTTCCCATAAAAAATTTTTACCAATGTTTTGGCCCAACTCGCCCCTAAATTTTTAAACATTATGGGCAAGAAAATGCTGGGATTGGAATTCCAAAACAACACCAGGTATATTCCCTTAAAATGTATTCCTTCAAAATTTGCGCACCCATAAATATCCCTGGTAGAGTTATTTTTGACGGACTTTTAAGCATGGGATTTATGTGACGCCAAGGAAAAAATGGGGGAAAATTGCGCTATATCATAACTCACCCGGATTATTGTAACGTATTGTAATAATGTATTTAGGGGATTTTAATGCGAAGGAATGGGGCGGGTGGGAAGTGGATTAAAATTGGGCTTCAGGTTCCTTAACAAATGGCGCAAAAATATGTCTTTGAAATGTCCGCATGTGAATATAAAATTTCCATTAGAATCAAATTGAATTCCGAATGAGTTTTTTCCTTTTTCTCCCGCATTTTTTTCTCACCCGGATAAAAATGTAGGTAAAATTTATTGCTTAGGAGAGAAATTGCGTCAGGCAGTAAATATGATGTTCATTATTTTTCCAGGAGTCCTCTCTCTATATATATCCCTGTATGTAAAATGTAAGCTGAGGAGGAGAATTGAGGAGGCGGGTGAAGAAGCGTATTTTAACCTGGCCCCAAAAAAAAAGTATATTTTTTTCTCAAGACTGTATACAAGTATAGCCGAAGCCCACATTTATTTCTCTCCCCGGAAAAAAATGCATTTACGAGTCGCTCATTCATTCAACACGCACTCTGCGGAGTCCATGCAATTTTTCTGAGAAATCATAAATCCTCTGGAAAATAATCCCTGCTATTGTCCTTGCCCCACCGGGGAAAAGAAACTTGAGAGGAGGGAAAAGAAGGTGTGAATTATGAAAAGCCCATTAAAGATTAATGAATCCAAAGGCGCGTGTTTTCTGTCAGTGACAGGAGAAAATGTAATCACGCGAAAAAATTGTCTCCTTTTATGTCCAGCCCCAAATTTTTCCATGGATTTTTAAAGTGGCAGCAAAAAAATCCATAATTTTTTTCACAGAAATTTTACCTGAATTTTTCACTGAGATTTTACAAAAATAATATTTTTAGTCCAAAACAATTTTTTTAAATCTGGCGTCATATTGGGAAAAATATTTCCCAGGTTTTTTTGCTTAAAATAATTGGAGGGATGCAATTTCTGTGAGTAATTTTAATAGTTGCAAATTTGCCCGTTTTAAACTAAGATGCGTGAATTTTTTATGAAAAGCCCGATGTGTTTTTTAGCATAATGTTTTCCGGATGAAAAAATAGAAAACATTTTTGAAATGCATGGAATAAATTGTGGGCAAAATATTTGTAAAATTTTCAGGTTGATACAAAAATTTTCCTTTATTTCCGCCGAACGTTGTAAGTACAGTAGAGACATTTTCTCGTTATAAAAACACTCTGGGCTTAAAATCTAGTCTTAATTTAAGAGTAGAAAACGACTTGATATACATACATTGAGAAACAGGGTAAAAATTTGACGCGACTTTATATTTCGTATAAATATTTGCAAACTCTTGGATGTACATTTATTCTCTTACTCCATTAACTAATGTTATGTCAGAGACCTTGAAAATTTTATGGGTTGTGGAAAGCCAAAGTTACTGGGAAAAGAGAGGAAATTCCAAGGAGTGGTGAAATTTCTTTGAAGAAAACTCCTTGAAGCGCGTAATTTGAATAAAGCGTCATAAATCACCGTAGAATTTCAAAAGTGACGTGATGAGAAAACAGAGAGTGGAAAATAACAAAGGCTTAAAATATTTGGAAGGGAGACGTCCCCAAAGACAGACTTGAGAGGTGATGAGAAAATGTGAAAGTTTTGCCACATTATTAAATATCCTTGGAATACCACGCAATGTCAAAGTATTGGCGGATCCTTCCTATTCATAATAAACAAGGAGCGTCTGGGCTTGAATTTCAAAGAGGCTCGAGTCGAGTGTCAAAAGGCTGGTTAAGATTTTACATGTGGAATCAGCTATACAGTGGGAGCTAGTTATTGCAGAGCTCATTACAAATTTTAGTGCAAATTTCTTAAACGAAATTTAGTGTAATTTTCTAGGGTAAATTTTAGGCAAATTTTGGATAAATTTCTGGAGCAAATTTTGGGGTCAATTTCTGGAGCAAATTTTGGGTCAATTTCTGGAGCAAATTTTGGGGTAAATTTCTGGAGCAAATTTTGGGTCAATTTCTGGAGCAAATTTTGGGGTAAATTTCTGGAGCAAATTTTGGGGTAAATTTCTGGAGCAAATTTAGGGTAAATTTCTGGAGCAAATTTAGGGTAAATTTCTGAAGCAAATTTAGGGTCAATTTTCTGCGGATTGTGGATACATTTCTGGGCAGATTTTCAATAAGTTTCTGGACCAAATTCTAGTTCTTGCACAAATGTCTGAAGTAAATTTTAAGAAAATTTCTGAATAAAATTTAAGGGCGAAATCCCACATTAAATTTTGGAAAACATTTGCTGCAAATTTCTGAACCAATACTATTTGATCAAATTTTACAATAATTAGTGGAGACACTGTTGAATCCAAATTTAACTAAAATCCTTCAATAAAAATGAATATCATTTCAGGGGTTAAAATGAATGAGAACGCACTGTACCGAAAAATTCCTTTGAAGAGGAGCTAAATGTCAATGAATGATTGCCGGAATAATAGAAATTTGCCAAATTACAATCAGATTTTAAGGTTCAATTACTTTCTCAAACTGTACACATGCGTATAGATTCATGAGTCGTATATATAATCGCAAATGAATGTATATTGTGTTTGTAAATCCTAGATTGAAATCGTGTTCCTTTATGTCATTGCCCATAGTCAAGCTGTATTTAAGGACAGAGGAAATTCGAGGCACTGCGTGAATTGACATCAATGAAAAAGACCCCCAAGGGTTTCTTATTTCCTAATTCAATTCTCATAGCTTTGCAAGAGTGGATGATCTGAAGCTCATAAATTGGAAAACTTTGGGAATACTATTGAACCATAATCGATTAGTTTTATATTTTCAAAAATACGCACTTATTCAATGGCAGGTCTAATGGGTTCAAATGTTTCATTCTGCGTTATTTTACCAATGGAATTTTAAAGGTATTTTTTTCAGTAAATTTTTCAGCCACAATTGTCAGAATTTTGCAGAGAAATTTGCCCCCCAAAAAAACGCAATATTTACATGCAAATTACTTCTAAACAATTACCCTTAATTTTGCCCCAAACAAAACTTGATCCAGATATTTTTTGAAAAATTACCTGAAAGTTAGCCTAAAAATTTGTTCAAAAGTTTCTTCAAAATTTGCAGAAAAAATTTATCAAAATTTGGAGAAAAAGTTTCTCAAAGTTTGCAGAAAAATTGTTTTAAAATTTGCAGAAAAGTTGTCTCAAAATTTGTGTGTAGAATTTGAGAAAAATTGCCCCCAAAACAGCTCCAAGTGAGAAATTATACAAGGACAGCGGGGTTGCTCAAATTATGTGGAGGCTCACTGGGCAAATATAAATTTAGAGATGAAGATCGAGACATATTAGGATAGCATTTGAAGGGTTTTATTTGAACTCCCAGAGCTGAATGCGACGATGATTGGTTCTGACGGGCAGAGTAAAGAATTTAAGTGTTGAAGAGGCACTAATGGCTCTGACAACCGAGGAAGATAAGGTTGATGGGCAGGAGTAATAAATGGGAGAATGGATTGGACACGGTGTAAAATTTATAATCGACCCTTAATAGATAAATTATTCGGGGCTATATTCTAATCCCACTCCGTGCGGTTTTCCAGTTATCACTAAATGGAGCTCAAGGGTCATCAACATTTATTACTCCCTCCCAAATTTTCCTATCCTTACGCTACTTCTGCGTCTTAATTTATGGGGAACCTTAAAATTGGTGTAAAAAGGCAAATATTCATCTCATAATTTAACTTAATTATTACCATTATGTTCTCAAGGGGATATTTTTATACCAGGGGGTAAACAGGACTGTGAGGTTCAATTTGGCAGTTTGGGGTCGTTTTGGGCAAAAATACCGTTTGGGTCAAAAATGGTTTTTCGGGGAAAGTGACCATTTGGGTCAAAAATGGTTTTTTCGGGGAAAGTGACCATTTGGTTCAAAAATGGTCATTTCATGTAAAGTTACCATTCGGGTCAAAAATGGTCATTTCGGGTAAAGTTACCATTTGGGTCAAAAATGGTCATTTCGGGGAAAGTTACCATTTGGGTCAAAAATGACAATTTTAGGTGAAATTACCATTTGGGTCAAAAATGACAATTTTGGATTAAATTACCATCTGGGTCAAACAAGCATTTAGGTAAAATTTAGCCATTTGGATTACCATGGTAATTATACCAAATTAGACCCCACAGTCTCATTTCTCCCCCGTACCTTGTCACTATATCCTCACTCAATAAATACTATTAGTTCTGAGCTGGTTGCTAAATCTACCCGAAATAATGCTATAAAACGAGCTAAATAATACATACAATATTATATAAAACAATAGAATAAAATACAATGTAATACTCTGATTCCGCAAGGGGACACTCCCGGAGTACAAAAAAAATTAAATTTAAAATGGTCACCAGGGTCTCCCACTCCTCGGGACCCAAGGGACCGGAAGGGGTCAAACAGTCTTTTTTTCAAGAAAATAACATGGTGTTGGCGCCATCACGGCTAAATATGGATGGCCAAATGTCGATTGGGGTTCCCACTGCTACTGCTCCCACTATTCCCCCCCACGTTCGGATGTCTCTGAGGTCTTCGTCCACTCCCCCCTCCGCCGCCATTGTTATTGCCATGCACAGCATTGAGGTTATTGAGGGGGGTGGTCATGGTCGTTCCATTACTCAAGGGGTGGTAGTGGGAGTTTGGGGGGTGGGAGGGGGCGGGGGGTGGGGGTGAGTGGTTATGATGGTGGATGATTGTAGTGGGGGGTGGAGGGGGTGGGGGACCTTGACTACTGCTCCGCATCGTCATAACTCCTCCATGGTGGGGGGAATTACTCATCCGGACATGGACCCCCCTAGATAGGGGTAATTTAGTCTTGACATCTGGCAGGGCAAACCGGAGCTTGGGCCAGAAGCGCTTATCCTCACAATTGAGGTAAGTGTGGTTTTTGAGGTAAAGCCGGATATCAGGGTCCAAATCCTTGCTAGGGAGGTCCCCAAGAAGAATTATTATCACTTTGCGGTTCCGGTCCTTGAGCACCGAATGATGAGCGGATTTTACGTCCGTCCGGCTCCATTCGCCTTCAAAAATAAAAAGTTTGTTTTTACAAAAACATATGTACAAAGTAGAATTTCATGTTGCCCCAAAAAATTAAACTTGTCGCATAAAAAATTTCCGGACCAAATTCAAGTAAAATTTTTGCGCCTGAATTTGCTAAAATTTGGGTTAACAATTGATGCAACACTTGGGCAAACACTTTTGTATACAAATTTATGTAAAATTCGGGCAAACATTTGTATACAAATTTATGTAAAATTTGGGCAAACATTTGTATACAAATTTATGTAAAATTTGGGCAAACATTTGTATACAAATTTATGTAAAATTTGGGCAAACATTTGTATACAAATTTATGTAAAATTTGGGCAAACACTTTTGTCTAAACATTTCTGTAAAATTTGGGCAAACACTTTTGTCTAAACATTTCTGTAAAATTTGGGCAAACAATTTTGTATAAACATTTCTGTAAAATTTGGGCAAACAATTTTGTATAAACATTTCTGTAAAATTTGGGCAAACAATTTTGTATAAACATTTCTGTAAAATTTGGGCAAACACTTTTGTATAAAAATTTATGTAAAATTCGGGACAAAATTTCTGCAAATATTGGTCAAAAATGTCGATCTAAATATGTAAAATTTGGGCAAAAATGTCGATCTAAAAATGTCTGCAAGATTTGGTCTCAGAATTGGGTCAAAATTGTTCAAATTCTCAGATTGAGGAAAATTGTTGGGAAATAATTAAAAATGGCTTACCTTTGAGGAAATGATGAGACAACACGAGCACGGTCCTTTTTGAGGCCTCACTGGCTTGGACAATTGTGTCCGCCAAATAAGTTCCTCCAGTAGGGAGATCCCTGTATCTTAAGCACAATCTGTAGGGAGGATCATGTCGTTCCAACTCTGCAGCCAAAACTTGTCTAACCCAAGCCTCATCCTTAGAACTGTAGGAGACGAAAGCATCAAAAAGTTTGTCCCTCTCGGTCGGAGCTTCACTACAAGTTCCCAGACGGAGTCCACAATGGGCATGAACCCACACCTTCAGACTCTGCCTCCAGAAATAACCAATAACGGAGAAAATGGTAAGGAGGGTCAAGACACCCAAAGCGGTCACTATGACCCATAAATAGTCCTCATGACCCTTCTGGGTCTCACGCACACTCAAGTCCGTGCTTTGCGAACACCGGGGATTCCTCTCATCGAAGATTTTGACGACCACCAACTCCGAACTATTTTTCTGGTCGATGCACTTGATTTGACCCAGGTCAAAAATTTTGGCCCGATTTGAATCCAACCACTCCTTGAACGCAATGGTGAACAAGCACTCACAAGTAAACTCATTCCCATGTAAACTGACTTCCTGTAAATTCGGAGCAGCTTGGAACACTTGCCAGATCTTGAAATTAACAAAATTGTTCCCATGGAGAAAGATGACCCGAAGTTGGGTCAATCCTTCGAAGGTGGAATTATTGACCCAGGAAATACTATTTTGTTGTAAATACAGCTCTTGTAAATCCTCCAGCTCTTGGAACTCAAAGCCTTCCAAACGCTCCAAAAAATTGTTCTCCAAGTGTAATACCCGTAGTTGACCCAGGCCATGGAAGGTCCGATTTTGAATGACCTCGATGTGTGACCCGTTCAAAAATAGTGAGCGTAAATTTTTTCGGCCGATGAAAGCATGGGAGTCTAAACTCGGGAAAACATTCCCGTCCAAGTAGAGCTCCGTAACGTCCATGGGGATCTTCGGGATGATCGTTTGACCGTGACCGGAGCAATCCACCAAATTATTCGACCAACCTTGGTCATGGTAACAGGAGCAATTTTGAGGGCAGGTCATTTCACAGTCACAAGCATCAAAGTCACAGCATGAGCACGCGGAGAAACAATGGGATTCATATTTGCACAAAAACTGGGTCGAAGATATGGTCAAGTATGACGTCGGGGCCAAATTACGGTCAAAGGTCAGGGAGCATTTGACCTCTTCCGAGTCCTGAATTATTGGATAATGACCGATCTCCATATTCATATTTTGGAGCCACTGCATCGTGCAATCGCAGGTCAGGGGGTTTTGACCCAAGAATATTTCCGTAGGAGGGGTTTTATCCGGCGATAACCGCAGGGCATTTGGATCGATTTTGGTCAAATGATTAAAACTAAGGTCAACTCGGGTCAAATTCGGCTTCCGAAAGAAAGTATATGGTAAAATCGTATGGATTTGATTCTCACTCAAAATTAAATTCTCGATCGAATCCGGCAAATTCGAACTTCCGATCTCGAGGAGGGAGTTCTGGGACAAGTCTAAATTTCGGAGTCGCAATTGCTTTTCCAGATCTAAACAACTCCCTAAAGAGCGGATCTGATTGGAGCGCAAGTCCAGCCATTGGAGCCGAGGCGGGAAATTTGAGTACTCCAGATGTTCCAAATTGTTCCCCGAGATATTGAGCCACAGCAAATTCGGGATGTTTTTAAACAGACCCTTGATATCCATTAATTTGTTAGTGTCCAAACGAATGGCTTGCAAATTCGGAGAATTGTCAAAAGCCCCCGGTTCCACCGATGTGATATTATTCTTCGCCAGGTTGATAATCTTCAACGAAGGGAGATCGCTAAAAGCCGATGCAGGCACATTTTTGATCAGATTATCGGTCAATCGGAGGCCGTACAAGCTCCCCAAGTGTTGATAGGAAGCGTTTCGAATATCCTGGATTTTGTTCTCCCCGAGGTCCAAAGTCTTTAACAAACTGAGTGTGGTCAGGGCTTCAGGAATCCGGTCAAGTTTGTTCCCGCTCAAATTCAGGTCAATCAAGTTCGAACAATTTTGGAAACTATTCGGAGCCACACTCGTGATCCCATTATTGTCCAAGGCCAGGAAACTTAGAACAAAGAGCCCATTGCAAATAAACGGGTCAATGATTTTCAGGTCATTGTGGCTCACCAGAAGTGTATGTAAATTATACATCCCGCCAAAAGCGCCTTCAGCGATCACCGATATCTGGTTACTTTCCAGGTTCAAGACCTGAAGAGAGCTCAAGTCCCGGAACAGTATCGTGTCAACCTTGGTCAGGTCATTGTGAGCTAAATTCAGGACAATCAGGCGGACCAATCCCCGGAATGTTTCGCCATTGACCCACTCCGTCGTCAGTTCATTATGGGCCAGGTCCAGCACCACCAGATGTTCCAAACCAGAGAACAATCCTGGAGCAATCACGCTCAAAGAATTATTCCCCAAATGGATTTCCTTCAAGGCCCGATTATCCTTAAAAAATTCGGGCGGGAGCGAGGTCAATTGGTTCCCGGCCAATCGGATGACCTTCAATTGGGTCAAACCCAGCAAGGCTCTTTCTGCAGCAATCGTTATAGAATTCAGGTCCAGGGTCAATTCTTCAAGTTCCGTAACCGAAGCGAACGTTGCAGGAGGTAAAAGGCTAAAATGGTTTGAGCTCAAATCCAACACTCGAATATGGTTCGGGCAATTTTGAGGGTTAGTTGGGTCAAGGGGTAAAATCCCGATTGACCGGAAATCTCGAAGAAAACAAGAACTCAGGTTCAAATGGACCAGGGAAGGGAGGCAGAGGAAATCATTTGGCAGGGAATTCAGACTAGTGCTAGAGAGGTCCAAAAAACGAAGATCACGTAATCCCCCGAAAACCCCGGATTTGATGTCCAGAGAAAATGCGCCAGGCCAGGTGAGACTAGTTCGGGCGTGAATGGTCAGATTTTGCAAGTATGGTAAATAACTTAAGGCGCCGGGTGTGATGCCCGTTATCCGGCAATTTTCCAGGCTGAGGGCACGCAGATTTGCTACGGCCATGAAAACCCCGTGGGATAGGACGTGACCACTTTTCGAATTTCCCGGGTCTTCTTCGGAAGTGGGAGCCCCAGAAATACATTGAACTGAGAGGGCTTTTGCATGCTCTGGACCTATCCCATACACTTCGTCCTCCACTATTAAACTATTGCCGGGCTCCGAGACACAATTTAAGCGCTCAATGTCCTGGTAGACACTCCACTGACACTGGGGCGGGTGAAGACCTTCGGTTCTAACTAAAAGCGCGGGAAATATTAAATCAAGGGTGAGCACTTTCAACAGGGGAATTAGTATTGCTAAGGATTTGTAACGACTCCGGGTCTTAGTCTGCCTTTTCGGGCTGGAAGAATTATGGGAGGTCATTTTTTTATTTCACGCCTTTTGCAAATTACTGCAATTCTGGCGGGGGAAATTCTCACTTCATTTTGTTTTCAGAGTTTTGCAGATTTAGGGAAGTTTTTCCGTTTTCACAATTTGACCGGAAAAAAATTTGGGGCACTTTATAGGAAGGAAAATTTACACGTTTTTAATCACCTTGGGAATTTTCACAATCATTTTAGACAGCGCAGGGATTCTCCAGAAAATTTCAAGGTTTTTTTGGGCTGGTTTGATAGATTTATGAAAAATTTGATTTTTGTAGAAAATTCTCGGGAAATTCCTGTCGTTTTGATTATTTTTGTTAAATTTCGATAATTTTTCCTTCCTTGGTTGATTTCTGGGTTTTTTTCTGGATTTTTAGGGGCACTGTGAGAAATTTTGTTGAAATCTCTGGTATTTCTTGAAAATTTTGTCAAATTTGGGGGTATTGTGAGAAATTTCGGGAATTTGTCAAAGTTTTGTGAAAATTTGAGAAAAGCGGGGTGTCTTGAGAATTTTAGGGAAATTCAAAGCTTCTGGATGAAATTTTCTTAAATTTTGTGATATTTTGAGTAATTTCCGTATCTTTCGCCCGTTTTTGAATTTTCGTCACTGTTTGTATCAGATTTTTGAAAATGTTCACAAAATTTCTTAATGCTTGGAAAATCTTGTTGGTTTTCGTATAATTCTCACAAAAACTTAGGTTTTGTTGTAATTTCTTGTTTTGGAAAGATTTTGACAATTTTTAGCGAAACTTTGATCTTTTCGTATTTTAAGCTCAAATTTTGTCAATCTAATCAAATTCAAGAAAATTAAGTAAATTTTCCCCGAAAATTAATAACGTTTGACGAGTTTTGACACTCACGATCGATTTTTATTGTTGAATTTCGAAAAAACAAATTTTTTCATAAAATCGTTAAATTTTCAAATTTTTCACCGCTAAGATTAATCAAAGTCGATTTTCAAGCACTGGTTCAAATTTTACACTGAAAACTAATTTGACTTCTGATTCTTGAATTTTGGTTTATGATACCTCAAAATGTGTATATTTTATTTTTGAGAAAATGTTTGTCCTGCACGTTTTCCCGTCAAACTTAGTTCTTTTTAGGCACGTTCACACAAAATTTTGAGGTTTTTTCGAAGAAAATGTGGAGGAACTTTCCAGTAGGAAGAGCGGAAACTTTTGCCGCATTTCCCGGCTCATTTGCCCACTTTCCGGTGTGAGTGTCTGAAGCAGTGGAAAATCCAGATTTTCACACCTCACTGTCCAGAAGTAATTCTCACATTAAAACCTCCGGCCAATTTTCGACAAACTTGAGGGAAACGGAAAGGTCTCGGAAGTTCCATATTTGTTTGGAAACTTGGATTTCACCACATTTCCCCCCGAGAAGTTAGCGGCCTCAAAAAAATAAACAAACTTTTGTCTTTACAAAAACAAACAAATTCAGTGTGTAGTCGCTTTGGGATAATAGTAATGGGCTCGAAAATTTTCTCCCTTTTCCAAGCACAGGCGTTCCCACACAAATACACTCAAAACTGTTACAATGTGCTTCAAAAGTTCATAAGGTACGGAAAAAAACTGAAGGAAATGCTGATTTCTGGCCTTCCACTTCAAAAGTCGAGAAAATCGAAAATTCCTCGTTTTCACAGTTGATTTGGTTTTCCAAGTTTTTCTTTTTGTTTATTATTACGAGCCCGCATATTTCCTAGTTCTTTGTTTTTTCTGTCCCTCTGTGCTTCTCTGGTGTCGTTTTTTGAGGGCTGATGATTTATTCCGCACGCGAGCAACTTTGGAAGCTATTGTTACTTTTCTGTGGAATTTTTGAGAAGCAAACCGAAAAGAAAATTGGCATAAAGTTTCAGAAAATTTTAAACTGTAAAGTAGTTTCCGAAAATTTTCGTGAAACAAATTTGAGTGTTTGTTAAAATCCGAAACTTCAAATTTTGAAGATATTTGGCACAATTATATTTTACAGGGAAATCACAAGATATTTTCCTGAAAATAGTGTCCAGTACACTGATGACAATCAGGGTATGAAGTTGTGGAGAAAATTTTAGGGGGTTAAAATTTTCTCACAGTGTTACGTAAACTTTCACTGAAAACTGAATTCGAAACAATTTTCGTCTCAAAATCTGCACTGAAAATTGTTTATTGATTTTAATCAAGTTGGCTCCAAAACGAAGGGAAAATTTCTTGCGGGAAAATTTTCCAGAATAGTTTTTTATGCTCCGAATTTTTTACGAATCCCCAATTATGGTAGCTTAATAAAGTTCCATATGAAATCCTCCAGGTTGTTGTCTAGTGTCAACTGGGAAGTCAAAATTTTGGAATTCCGGCTTTTTGAAGAAAATCACAATTTTATGGGAAACGTTTAAGAAACCAGGGTTGAGTTCATTGGAGCACAAAATCTTGAATTTTCCAGGTAAAGTTGTCTTTCTCCAATTCCAAATAAAATTTCGGTCGAATTTACCGTAATTTGTTTTCAGTTAAGTTCAAATCAAGTAGCTTTGAAAATGTTGAACGAAATCAGCTAAAACTGTTTTGTCTTTGATTTTTAACAAAAGCTGCCCGAAATGTTCTCCAGCTTTTTGATTTTCTTCTCAAAATTGGGGTTAAAAGTTGATTCCGGAAAAAGTGGCGTAAATTTTCCCTTTATAGTAGCTTCTGCACAGGAACTTATTTGAGGGCGGAAAATTGTTTAAAATGTTGCACACCCCAAATTCATGAAAACGTTTTCACAAAATATTTCTTAAAGTCTTGCACAAGAGTTTTCCAAAAAACGTTTCTTATGGGAAATGCGTCTGTGAAATTTGAAGCGGAAATTTTAGGTTTGGGGATATGACGTTGAAATTTTAATAAAATTTTCCCAGGTAACTTCCACAAAAACACAACACGATCAATCAATGTGTTTCTAAGGGGACTGAGCACGTTCTGTCTTATGGCTGTGAAAATGTGTAGAACGAAGACAGGCGTAGATTTCCCACCGTCGGAAGAATTTCCAACGTGCCAGCTTTGAAGGAAAAATAAATGTGGGCTCCACTGGAGGAGATACGTGTGAGGAAAATTATTTTTGAGGAGCGACGTGTACAACCTGCCCCTCGGACGAGTTCTACGTGAATGCTGCTCTCTCCCAAATTTTTCCCAGAGTTGTGCAGAGTTCAGTGTGTTTGGGGACGGTTAAGGAGAGGAATGGTTTTGGTCCCTTGCGAGGAGGATTTTCTCTCTCTCTCTCTCTCTCTCAATTATTTTCAGGACATGTGTCTATGTACATGAGTGTGAATTTTACGTATTAATGCATACATGTGGGGCTTGTAGTTGTACAACCTGTGCACACCTTCGACTCCGTATATTTGAACCACGGCTGGAGTTCTTGTAGCTCTTCTGGAAGGGGGAATGCTCAGCTGCCAGACTGTACCCAGTCGTTCTCACATCATCCTTTAATCAGCTCCGGACCTGACTTGGCCTGTCTCAATGGGAAAAATTGAGAGAAAATTTTTACGCCCATGTATTTTTTCCCCAATGCAATTTCCAGGTTCCTCAAATATGCGGGCGGATTTTATTTACTGCAAAGAAATTGTTTCTGAGAAAATTTTCACCCAAAGTTTCATGGGATTTAAAACGAATTCTTCCAACGTTTTAACAAATTTGAACAAAACTTCTGCAACTGTAGTTTCAAAATTTTGATAAAATTTGCACTAAAAATTTAGGCAAAACCTCTTTTCCAGTTTGTTGCTCCCTGAAAAATTGCATGCAACCGTTAAAATTTACGGGTTCGGGTTTCGAAAATTTTACTTAAATTTCACTTAAAAGGTGTCAAAACACTTTTTCTCTCTTTCAAAATAATTTCTTCAAATTTTGGAATTTTTTTGTCCTGTCCGAGTTTAAGCCCAAGTAGTGAAAAATTTGAGTCCAAAATTCTAGAAAAATTTGATATTTGATGTGCTTTTGGGGCTCTGTATTTGTCTTGGATTAAATTTTCCCCTTTGGCCTATGAAGAATTTAAGGGTTGCCAGCGCCACCTATGATCCGGATTTCTCACTGATTTTCAATGGAAGAGCCGAACCTCCTTGAAAATAATTTTCTCCTTGATTTTCTTCGTAGGATCTTTGTTTCAAGGGAAGTTTACTTCAGAATTTAAACACTTCTGGCTGGTAATTTTTGTGCTCTTGCACACTCAAAAATTTCCTGCTGATGTTTTAATTTTTTGTAAGAAAATGTGTAGAATGTTTTGCAAAATTTTCCCAACTTGTTTTCTTTAGAAGGTTTCAGATTTTGAAGGAGATTTTTTTTGTAGTAGAATGTTCACTCCCCGGATTAGTTTAGATGAGAAAATGCTGTTGAATTTTATCCAAGGCTGAAGAAGGAGACGGTAGGAATTGAAAAAGTGTGGTTTGGAAGCTCACTGAACGCTTCTCCCGTAATTGTATGGGTTTTTCTCGTGCTCTGGAATAATTCAGAAAGAAAAGGTATCGTGAGATTAGGAGTTGGGAAATGCTTAAGATGAATTATTGAGCTAAAGTCTATGGGGGAATTTGGAGGTAGAGGAAAGTGGAAGTGAGGGTGATCCTTTCGTATTATGAATTCCCAGAGAGTTCATATATATAAATTTACTGTAATCCATCCGAGAAGGAAAAGGAGCAAAAGTTACAGAGAAAAGCCCTGAGGGGGAATAGTCCTAGGAAAATATTTCTTTTACTAATTAAACACTTTGGAGAGCTCATGTATCCTTCACTGTCATCAATTCCCTAAATTTTTTCAGGAATAACCCCCTCCCCTATCTTTAAAAAAAACTTATATATATGAAAAGATTATACACAGAAAGATTCTATACTCTTAAACCCCCCTACCCACCTCTCCATACATTACACACTCTGTCAAGTTAAACGTCAAAACTTCGTGTGTCATTTGTAATTATTAATGCGCACACAGTTTTTCATGCGTGCATTCAAGCCCGCAATGTACACAAAATTCCCCATCCATTTACTTAAGCTCTGTCCTCCCCGAAATTAAATAACATTCCTTGATGTTTAGCCCATGAATTTTTAATTTTTCCGCAAAGAACCTTTCAATTATTAATTTGAAACTTGGCAAAAATTGAAAAAACTTGAAATACTCCATCCATGGTGAAAAGTACAAAACAATTAGGGTTAAAAATTGTGTAGTCGGATTTGTAGAGCAGAGGCTCAAAATTTTGAAGTTTGTCATATTTTTTAGATGCGAGTGACAACAGGTATTTTGAATTGTATTGATTGTAATGTAAAGGCATGTGGGAGTGCTTCATACATAATTGAGATCAGCGTAGATTCAACAATGGCTACACTCCAGCCATCTGTGGAGTTAAAATCACACTGTTTTTCAACAATCGGATTTGTATTCTGTCTCTTAGCTCTTTCTGTTATTGACTTACACAGTCAATTGTAAATTTTTTTTTCGGGTGCAATTACTGCATTTAAATATCTATCCTTGCCACTAGATCACATGGGAAACATCCTTTTTATAATACGTACTGTTAATCAATTATTTCAAAATGAAACTTCCTGAGAACACTGGATTGTTGAAGGCAGTAAGCTATCCTTGCCACTAGATCACATGGGAAATATAATTATTTCAGATGAAGGAATTCAAAACTCTTTAAAATTGTAAATAGATTTATCTTATGCAAATGTAACGAAACTAAGCAACGGTTCAAACTTAGGCATAATCAGAAAATAACACGTTTGAGAACATGGAAGATATCCTCGCCACTAGATCACATGGGAAAAATAATAATTTCAAAGTTTGCAGTATCAAAACCTACAAGGTAACTCATTGAACAACCAATGCTTACTGAAGTAGTTTTCAATCAAAATTAAAATAGTGCTCTTACAAATAGATCACATTAAAAATTCGATTCTTTTGGATTGAGCAAACCTCAGAAGATAGCTTTGTTGCTTCAGTAACTTGTAATTTGTTTCGAAGATTGTTTTGAAGACTAAGTTTCAGAAGGAATTGAGTTATCCTCGCCACTAGATCACACGGGAAAAATAATTACTTCAAATTTCAAATGACTGAAATAGCAACTTGACTGGTCACATAGTCAAAAGAAATTAAGTTAGAATTTGTAATTCACAGAATCCTATAGGAGTCATATGCCCTGGCCACTGAATCACATGGAAAAAATAATTACTTCAAATTTTCAAAGTCTGGACTAAACTCTTGAGTTATCACAGAGTCAATGCAAAGTGAACTTGAGTATTTTGCGTTCAGAAATTTACGGCAAGAGGAATAAGCTATCTTCGCCACTAGATCACATGGGAAAAATAATTATTTCACGGAAGCCATTGCTTTTATAGCTAACTGTTCTAAGATCACTGTAAATTGAATTAATAAATGTTAAGAGGAAATGAGCAAGGATTGCCACTAAGATACAACTCGCAAAGCTGGATATCACTGAATTAATGCAATTGTACTTGCTTTATTTTGAAATCAGGGAGTTTTAGAGGTAAGAATCTATCCTTGCCACTAGATCACATGGGACAAATAATTATTTTAGAGTTCTTGAATATATCCAGCTTTGCGTAGGTACACAAACGTCATCCCGATTAAAGACAATTTTTTCCTGGACTACGCTCCACGTTTTCCCCTCAGGATGAAGCTTATTATGTTAAGATAATTTTTATTGAAAATAATCATGTGAAATGATAAATGCTGTGATACTGTGAATATTACGTAATATGAAATGCTATTTCGGCTCTTAAGTTTATGCACTGATAATAAGGACTGTAATTTTCTGTTTAATTTCCTGAGATTTACATTGTACATAGGTTATTCAAGAGCCTGGAAACCACATTTTTGTGCTTGAAAGGAGACGACATTTGTGCTTGAGGAAAGAATGACTCAGGGCCAGACATGAAACAAGTCATATTTTTCTTGCTCTTTTCACACATTGTAAACCTGTCAGAAATGTGAAAGCTAAACAATGGCTTTGCCTCCCATCAACTCCTTCCTTCTCTCCTGGACTTCTCTGCAACAGAGATCTCTCGAGAGACTCTGAGGATATGGGGATGGAAACCATGGATTATTTACACAACGAGTTAAAAATTACAAATGTGGGCTATTTAATTACCTCACGAGGGAACTCTGCCTTTCGTTTGTATACATTTTGTAACATATTACCAGGGCACGTTAGAATACATACGGACGATTGTCTGTAAGCACTTCATACACAATTGTTACAAACGGAAATACATATACGACAGAGCTCTGCTTGGGAACGGAGATTTGAGGGACCTGAACTCCCACTTGGAATGCACTTGAATTTTGAGCTGCTTTGGGACTCTTTAGTTTACCTGTTCATAATTGCTAAATTGAAGTGTCAAGGCTACTTGAAGATACATATTTTTATGCTCCTGGTTAGGTCCAACTTGACCGTAACTTGAACTTGACTATAACTTCAACTCGAACTTGATCTTTATGTATGCATGTCCTGAATTTTACAGTAAACTTGAACATAACTTACACTTGACCTTAACTTACAATTGACCTCAACTTACACTTGACCTTAACTTACACTTTACCTTAAACTACACTTGACCTTAACTTACACTTGACCTTAACTTATACTTGACCTTAACTTAAACTTGACCTTAACTTACACTTTACCTTAAACTACACTTGAGAGTAACTTACACTTGACCTTAACCTACACTTGATCCCAAATTAAACTTGACCTTAAATTTAACTTGGCGATTTAAAGTTAAGCCAAACTTAAACTTAGACTTTCAGTAGCTCGACACAAGCCCTAAGAATTCTGTACGATCTAAACAAAAAAATCCAACTCTCAATATTCTCCTTATCTCATAACATTATCATCACGACAATTACGTTCAGAGGAAATAACTGAGTTGAAGCAGAAGTTCAATAATAATTCCCCAATCATGACTTTATTGGAGGAGAAACTCCTGCTTCTCACGACCCTAAATCCTCAGTGATTATATGTGAAATGTTACATGAACAAATCCCCTGTCAATACCCAAAGTAAACTGTAAACAATTTCATAATAAGTCAATAGGGAAAATTTAAGGAGCAAAACCATACAATTTCACGTCAATCACCCAAATAAACTCTGGGCTCTAAGCTATCATTCCATATTTTAACACAAAATAAATAAGCCCTTTTATCCAAGTCAGTTTTTTCCAAACCCTTAATTTAAAATGCACAAGTACACTTCCAAAGGTCCTATTAGAATTCCCTCTCCTCACATTTCTGCCAAACGAAAACATATTTATATCAAAAGACAATAAAAGAATCCTCAAAAATTCAGCCCCATTCGAATGAATAAAAAATGACTCCGAATGCTTCAAAACCACTAGTAAAAATGCCAAAAAAATACTAAAAATAGCTCGAAACCCCATGAATTTTAAAGCTCTGCCCGGATATTTTAACCTCACGGGAAAATATGGGGGTGGAAAAATTTTTCCTTAAAATTTTCCCAAAATTTTTAATTTTTTTCATTTAAACAGATTTTTAAAATATGCAAACAAATGGATTTGTTTTAAATTTCAGGGGAAAAATATTCTTCGTAAAATCTTGCATGATTGTTTTTTCAAGGGAAAGTTTTTACATACCAGAAAAATAGTATTGTTGAAATAAAAGAATGGATATTTGACGCGCTTTTGAACCAGTTGTGTTTTTACCTTGTTGTTGTGTGGAGTAATTACTATAGAGGTGTGTTCATATGGATTATGTGTATTTGACTGGTTTGGGGCACCAGGCCTTTTGAATGTATTAGGAAAGGAGGGGAGAAAAAGTAATACACAAGTTTGACAAGTCATCATTTTGTTTGCGTGTAAAAGTCTCTGTTTAGCATTATAGGATTATGATTGGGCTGTGAGTTGGGCTGATGGCATGCTAATTCCAGTATTAGGTTTCAGGCCCATAATGACAACAGCATATGCTCCCATGGGAACCAATGCACCTGGTTAAAGGTCTCGCTTCGCAGGAGCTTTCCAATGCCTTTCGTATTGGTTACAATTGCACGTACATCCTTATGCATGGTAATTCAGTCATTTCTCCGAACGAGGTACTCTCAAATAACGCTTACGAATAGGGGTCAGACCGGGTCAGGTTTTTAAACGGATCGGAGATTGACCAGGGTTTGACCGTGACTCGACCTATAATTTAGCCTGAGCATGACCATTAAATTGACCTAGACCCTATTTGTTACATGAGCTTGACCTCAGCTTGACCCAAGTCATAACTGTTACATCAGCATGACATGCGCTTGACTTAGACCGTAAATGTTACATGAGTTTGGCCCGAGTTTGAGTTAGACCGTAACTGTACATGAGTTTGACCCTATTTTGACCTTGACCGTATCTGTTACAGGATATTGACCTCTGCTTAAGCTAGACCGTAACTTTACATGTGTTTGACCGAAGTGTTAGCTAGACCGTAAATAATACATGTGTTTGACCCCAGTTTGACCTAGACCGTAACTGTTGCATGAGGTTGACCTCCACTTGACCCCATAATACCATCTAAACATGTGTAATTAGCAGGCGTGTGTGATTTCAAGGGTTTCAAGTACAGGTCAAGGTAAAGATGACAATTAAAGTAGTAATAATAAACTTTAAACGCAAATGGTTGACCCGGTTTGACCCCGAACGTGACCCGAAATTCAGCTTAACTTAACCTTAAAACTTTTAAAGAGATAGAAAATCAAGTATGGCAGTATCCCTAAGTCTCAATATAAAATCCTGCTCATTTAAATTCCCAGAAACTACCTGAATTTATGTAACTGACCCAAACTGACCCCACTGAACTCAAAACATGACCCATAAATGACCTCAAGTGGAATCCAACTTCACTCAAAACATGACCCATAAATGACCTCAAGTGGAATCCAACTTCACTCAAGACACCATAAGAAGAATCCACTTGAACTCAAATTCGAACCAAAATTCACTTAAATTTCACTCAAAATTTACTTAAACCTTACCCACAAGTCATACGAAATTGACCCTACAGGGTATAAGTTGAAACTCACACTTGACCTGGATTAACCCAAGCTTGACCTGACCTTGACCCTTAAAAACTTTCAAAAATCCCCTTGACTCCACTAAAACCACCCCAGGTTCAAAATTTTGCCCTACACTCGCATTCAAAAATTGCAAAATTTACAACCTAAGTTTGACCCATTTTGACCTCACAACCCCTAAAGTGACCTAAATTTGACCTCAGCTTGTAACCCCTCCAAATTGACACCACACTCACCCAAGAACGTCAAATAGCCTTGAACCTGGCTTCTGTCAAACATTTCAACTCAACTTGACCTTTGACCCGATCTCGAAATTTTTTCCGGTCATTGTCCCCGTAAAAATATTCCAGGACTTGACCGAATCCCTGCGTACCCCTCGCTTTGCAATTAGTTTGGAATTTGGTGCGAGTGAGAGCGTGTGTGCTCTCGTTTCCTTGTAAAGTTTCCGCTATCAATAGCAATTTGTGTCTGACTTGAGGAATGCTCCATTTGACTGTGAGTTAAAGCTGAAAGTAGAGAAAATAGTTTGGGGCCACTTCCAGGTCACTCCTTTGCTAATGTCCATTTGATATGGTCTGCAATGGAATTCCCGACGTGGCCTTGTATAGAGCGAGTGAATTAAAATGAAATTAAATTTGTGGTGTGTAATTACGGGGGGAGAGATAGGGCTTGGGACAAAGTGAGAATGAGAGCTTGAGGTTCTGTCGGGTCTTCACTTGCAGTCAATGCTGAGGATTCCAACTCATCAGGGAAATTACCAAGTCCACCTACGCAGGCCAAGATGAAAGGAATTGCAGACATGAGACGAGCAATGAGACCGACTCCACCTCAAACTAACTACAAACGGGCTACCACAAAGTCATCCTAGATTAAATAGCAGTTCTGGTCCAGCAAAACTATCCTTATAAGCAACCTCACTCAATCTGTCTGTCATCACAGATTCCTTCTATCCGAACTCTTCCTTTTGTACGGAGTGCTCCCACCTATTTCACCAACCATAACAGTTTGTAACTCTTGTGCTACATGTAATTAGATTTACGGCAGAAAAATGACAGTTTTATATAAATTGCATCGCCTGCATCGCAAAAAATTATCTTTAATTTTTAAGAGTAAACAAGACAATTTAATTTCTAATAGATTAGAAAGGCTCGTAGGTACATATGTATTTGCTCGTTGTTATTTGCACTTTTGACCATATTTTTAATAATGGTCAATTTTTGTGAACCTGGGAATTTGACCGATTACGGGCTTTCACTAATGGGGTTCTTCATTGGGTTTACTATTTAGGCCGATTCGGTATTTAGATCTATTCTGACCGATTAGGGATTTAGAACGATTTTGACCGATTAGGTATTTAGATCGATTCTGACCGATTAGGGATTTAGATCGATTCTGACCGATTAGGGATTTAGATCGATTCTGACCGATTAGAGATCTTGACCGATTCTGTCCGATTAGGGATCTTGACCTTGACATTGACGCCCCGTTAGGTATATTGATCCATTAGGGATTGACCGATTAGGAATCAAAATCGCTTGCAGATTTTGACTAAATCGGGATGTACACCGATAACGGATTTTGACTGATTAGGGACTGACCGATTAGGAATCCCAATCGCATATACATTTTGTCTAAATCGGGATTTACACCGACTACAGATTTTTACCGATTAGGGATTGACCGATTAGGACTCCAAATCGCTTGCAGATTTTGACTAAATCGGGATTTACACCGATTACAGATTTTGACCGATTCAGGATATAAACGGGGTACAGATTTTTCCAGATTTTCTGAGTTTTGACCGTACCCGAAAATCAGACGCTTCGCCCCTTCCCAATTCTGACGTGATCGGGCCAACAAAATCGATCGTTATTTATGGGACACCCTATATGTATATAGGGAGACAGTCAAGAGAGACAAGAAATATGTACATATTCGGAAGGAAGGGAAGTCTGAGACGGAATGTTTCTTTCGGAGGAAAAATTTTTGTACAGTTGAGTTACGCACGGCGGAGCTTTTGCCTTTGCCCTTTCAATAGCACTCACACTCTCACTCCGGACTCTCTCTCTCTCCGGTCCTTTTAAAACTCCTACATTTTTGCTGTAAGGCCTTGGTGGTTGGAGTGGATCCGGGAAGAAGATTAAGAGAGGATAATGTAGACAGCGTTTTTATTTATTCCGCTACATCTCCAGCCTAATTTCCTTGATGTCTCTAGGAAATGATGCTCTCGCGGAGATCATCTTACGCTTGGATATGTCCGCATTAACTTTTATAATTCATAAATCAGGAGATAGGGAAATGTTTCAAAAATCCACTATTTTTTCCCACATGGACGCACATGCCGGGGAGATGATCACCAAGGAAAATGTCTCCCTTCAGTTTAATATCCCCCTCCTCAACGCTCCAAATTCAATTTGGCTAATGGGCCTGGAGTGAATATAATTGTCAATTTATTCCCAAGGAGAGGAGAGTCTCCAATGATGCTTTTCGCCGTTTCTTCGGGTAACGTACATAAGAAAGTTTATCGTAATTTTTCATTGAGATTAGGGCTCTTACATTCCCCCCTGGTTAATAGCATTGTAATAAGTGGGTTTATTACGGGGATGGTAATCGTGGTTTGTCTAACATGGGGAAATTGCGGGTTGTTATTTTGGATGGGACATTTGTTATGTAGGCATTTTTGCAAGGTATGGTCTTCGGAGCTTTTTGATTGGTGGACGGAATTAGCCAATTGGGGGCTTCGCGGTGATGGGTTAATAGCATTTCGTGAGTGGGAAAATATTAATGTTAGGACGTTTAGTATGAGATTGTTTGGAAGGAGGGTCAACTTGAGGTCAAGTTTAGGTCAAGTGCGAAATTCATGAACAGAAATTATTATTACAGCTCAAGGCTTAATTCGAGTTGGAGTTGAAGTTTAAATTCGAGTTGGGGTTGAAGTTTAAATTTGAGTTGGAGTTGTGATTGAAGTTTAAATTGGAGTTGGAGTTCGGGTTGAAGTTTAAATTGGAGTTGGAGTTCGGGTTGAAGTTTAAATTATAGTTGGAGTTCAAGTTCAAGTTCGAATTGGAATTCAAGTTTAAACTAGAGTTGGAGTTCAAGTTTACATTTGAGTTGGAGTTGACGTTTAAATTTGAATTGGAGCTGAAGTTAAAATTTAAGTTGGAGTTCAAGTTTATATTTAAGTTGGAGTTCAAGTCTAATTTGAGTTGGAATTCAAGTTTAAATTCAAGTTGGAATTCAAGTTTAAATTCAAGTTGGAATTCAAGTTTAAATTCAAGTTGGAATTCAAGTTTAAATTCAAGTTGGAATTCAAGTTTAAATTCAAGTTTAAATTCAAGTTGGAATTCAAGTTTAAATTCAAGTTGGAATTCAAGTTGGAATTCAAGTTTAAATTCAAGTTGGAATTCAAGTTGGAATTCAAGTTGGAATTCAAGTTTAAATTCAAGTTTAAATTCTAGTTGGAATTCAAGTTTAAATTTAAGTTGGAATTCAAGTTGGAATTCAAGTTTAAATTCTAGTTGGAATTCAAGTTGGAATTCAAGTTTAAATTCTAGTTGGAATTCAAGTTTAAATTCAAGTTGGAATTCAAGTTTAAATTCAAGTTTAAATTCAAGTTGGTGTTCATTTTATATTTGAATTAACTTCAATTTTTTCATTTTATGCTTGAAATAAATTTCAAGTGAAGTTTGGTTTCAAGTTTGAATTACATTAAAATTTCGGTTTGTTCTCAAATTGAAATCACATTTTGAGTTCCGTTTAAAATTCAAATTTGACCCAAACTTGAAGTTTCGCATTTTAAGGCATAAGTTCACGTCCGGGTATTTCTAAGTTGAAGTTTGAGATTCCAAATTAATTTCAAGTCTGGGCTCAAGTTTAAGTATCAATATTGAGCAGTTTCAAATTTAAACTTGATTATAAGTTTGAATTCAATAGGAATATCAAGTATGAGCTCTAGTTTCAAGTTTTGAATTTTTTTTAGTTAATTTTTTAATTTTGAATTTAAATTAAGCTGAAGTTTATGTGCAAGTGTAATTTTAAAATGAATTTCAAGTTTGAGTAGAATTGCTGTACCAGTTGGAATTTTATTGTAGATTTGAATCTATCAGAGTTTTTAACAATTATTCGGGGCTAAGTACCGTAGTCTCATAGAGGGTGGAATTAACGAGAATATTTTGAATGGGAAGTAGTCCAGATGTGATGAGAATTGTTGGGAGGCTGCGTGTACTCTCAAGTGACTGATTTAAATGTGGATTTGAGAGGCTAAAAAGGCTGTCAAGTGTAAAGTGACAAGTGCACATCTCTTACTTCGCATTACATTTATATCGGAGTTTTGTTTATGAATGAAATGCTTGGATTTGACTCACAATTGACTCCTTGGATTTAATAGAAGCACGATCGTGCCTTACCACCCTCCGTCCCTATTCTTCCTCATCTCCACATCAATTCCTGAGTCTTTGTAATCCTCAGACCTATCATCACATGGGAAGTCAATGGATTTCAAAGGGCAAGAGTGGGCATAATAAAAGCCTACAAGAATATCATCATCTTCTTACAAACACAATATCATTCACACGTCATGCCTCAGCTCCTTCCCAAACTCCAATCCACCGTTCCTTTTCAGGGCAACTCAAGTGCGGAGTCTTTCCTAAAACTCAGACGCTCCTTCACTTCAAGAGTTTCCCAATTACAGTGGACCATCCATATAGTAGACTGGGCTGAGAGTCGACTCACTCCAGAGAATTTCTTATGGAATGCTTTAAAGCTACCGTTTGAATTCAGGGGAATATTATAAGACGCCTGAAGTGAGAGGTCAAGTGGAGGTCAAGTAGGACGTACCTTACTGGAATTTCATAGAAATTTCAATGTAAATTCGGAGGCAAAGAGGTCAAGTGTGGGTAATGTAAAAGGGAATTATGTATCCACTGGGTACATGCTTAAGGTCAAGTGGGAGTGAATGTGAGGTCAAGTAAAAGTAAAACGAAGGTCAAGTGCATTTAACGTAAGGTCAAGTTTGGTCAAGTGGAATATTGGAATGCCAAGCCATAGAAAGCCTAAAAAATCAAGTATAGGTCAAGTAAAGGCATACTCGAGGTCAAATTTAAGTAACTATATGGTCAAGTGAGGCTAAATTCAAGGTCAAGTGGCGGTCAAGACGATGTCCAATGTCAGGGCATAAATCTCATAATATGTAAACTAGGATCAAATTTCAATCAACTACGAAGCAACACTTGAGGCCGAAAGTTCTTGAAATTCAAGTCAAAGAAGGTCAAGTCTAATACGGACATACGCTATTCGAGTGAACTTCAAGTAAGATCAGACTTCATTTGCGGATGCATTGAATCTAAAGCTGACTTCACGTTCGAAATAAATTGTATGGGGAAATTTCAAGAAACTTCAATACTTCCATTTGAGGTCAAGTGAAGGTCAAGTGTTAATTTAATTTTCAACTCAAATTACACTTCAATTTAAGTATTCAAGACTATCTTTTCAACTTAAGACTTTAATTTAAGACTAACTTAAACCACAATTTACTTCTGAATCAAATTGAAGGTCAAGTAAGAGTACCCCTACGGTCAAGTAAGACAACTCAAACGTTTTCAATATAGCAAAGTTATATCCAACGGAGTTGCTCCATCATCCCTAAATGACTGTAAGAATTATTTACATTCCAATTGAAGCCTTGTCTCCTCAAAGCTCCCAAGAACCCATGTTAACATAAGGGTATCGTATATGCTAACAATAGTAATTTTTCCATCTCATAGCTCTCTCAAGTTGATAATCACCCTCTGCTGAGGACTCACACACAGCAGTCCCTCCTAGCTCCAGAACAGCTCTTATTTACACTTGAAACAGGGGGAAAAAACTCGTACAATACATTAACACTTGTCTCTTGACACTGTACAAATTCTAATGAAATCCTCAAATATTCCATTGTTAGAATTATTCCCACTGTAGATTTAATCCCTTGGAGTTACACCTTTTGCCTTGTTAACCCTTGCAAAAAAAAACAACAAAAATAAAACATTTCTTCTCAACTTTAGAAAATTATCCTAAAATATGCTTCTGAAAAAAAACAGCCCAATTGCAGAAAATTATCGAAAAAATTCCCAATTCCAGAAAATCTCTGCATTTTAGCCCTGAACATCTGGTAAATTTTAGGATATTTTTCTGAGAAACACATGAAATTTTCAATTGAAAATATCCCAAGGAAATGGAAGAGTGAAGTTGGGCCTGAATACATTGAAAACACTTGCTGCTCCTGAGCAAAGGAACAATAACGATTTCTCCCAGGCTCTACACGTACTACGTACATACATAGTGCATACGTGCCAATGGCTCTGACCCTACCCGGCTCCTGATTTTGGATTCAAGTGACGGGAACTATTAGGGAAGGAATGTTCGGGGCTTATTCCTCGGAAGGAGACAAATCTCACGTAACTCTTTCCCAATCCCTTGACTCCTGCTCATGCCCAAATTTTTATTGATAATGCTCCTCTCTGGTCTCTTCCCAGGGCTTTGTACTCCTCAGGACCTATTGTGTTTGTCCCATGGGCTCATGTGGCGCGGGAACTTAAATATCTCAAGAGTCGAATATAGCTCTGGTGCTGACTGAGTTGACCCAAAAAAAAGAAACTCTCTCCGAAAACTCTGGTCAATAAAAGAACCAAAGGGGAGAAGTACAATGGAACAGCCTCCTATAGAGCGTCCATTAATAACTTCCTATAGGAATGATAGCGTATCACATTCTATACGAAACATATTCTAAGGACACTCTAAATGTCACAGGCATCCTTGGAGCTCAGAGTTGGAGGAAAAAAAATTGAAAAAATTGTTTCTTCCTGGAAAGCTCAACCTCTGCACAAGAACAACATTGAGCTTGTGATCTCTTTATAAAACAAGGGATCTTATCCAAACTAATCTCCAAAGATGAATTTTTTAGAATTTCATTAGTACTAAGCTATAGTCACATGAAATAGCTGGCTAATGAATCAATTAAATTGTATAAATCTATTATCAAAGTATTTTTTGAGATTTGTCCTGGGATGATGTATAAACCCAAGGAACTTGTTCCCAGAGAACATGACACACTTGATTAGCACGCAAGAGTTTCCAGTAGCAAAATAACTTCACACTTTGAGAACCAGTTTAAGAATTAGCATTTGAGATACTGGTCATTGGGATTGCGAGATTACTTCGGACTTGATAGTGTGACTGATAGTAATTACGCAAAATATTTAACGCTTGAAGATTTAAGTTGCAACTTGTCTTTTATTGAGGATTGATTTTATTTGCCGTGATCATCTAGTGGTTAGAACATTACTTGGAGATGGGTATTTTACACAAGCTGTAACTTGTGAATTTCTGAATTCAAAACGTAAGAGAAGAATTGGCAGCTGAGATACTGGTCATTGGGATTGGGAGATTACTTCGGACTTGATAGTGTGACTGATAATAATTACGCAAAGTATTTAACGCTTGAAGATTTAATTTGCAACTTGTCTTTTTCAGGATTGATTGTATTTGCCGTGATCATCTAGTGGTTAGAACATTACTTTGAGATTGGTTTTTTATACAAGCTGCAACTTGTGAATTTCGGTGGTTAAAATGTGGAGTTCAGATGAGCCTGCCATATTTGTTGGTTGTGGAGAGGATTTCCAAGGTTGAGCGCCGAAGTTATGAAACTGAAGTTAAGCAAATTGTAAACATGTCATTTCACATGTGCATTGACGTTTTACTAAAATAAGGATTTCAGATAAAAGTTATTTGTTTTAACTGCTGTGAATACTATGCTTTAGCTAATGCTTACTGTACTAAACGTGATCTATCCTAAAAGGAGATAATTGTTAGGCATCACTCTAAACTTAGCTTCTGAAGAAGTTTGGTGCTAGTCTGGCTTTGTCTACGTTTACGTTCTCCGACGTTATATTCCCTTTGAATAAATTTTAAGTACAGTTGTGCTATTGAAACCAAATATGTATCTGTAGATGGAGTTTATCGCGTTGCGCTGAGTTATTTGACAAAAAACAGTTTCATTAAATAACGGTCAATAGGGATTTGTAGCAAAATCAATTTCAGAGAGTTCTGGTTTCCTTGAAATGCGATATAGTCAATAAGAAACTGTTAACAATTATTATTGTGTATATATTTAATGGCATGCTGGATCATTCAGTGTTGTTTTTAGTGGGGTTGATGTAACTTAGTGGCGAAATTAGGATATTAGAAGGGACTTTTGTTGATATTTTTTAAGTTTTTTACACTGTGTATAGTAAAGTGCTTTTTGAGGGGTAATCCTTTGGAGGCGATGGAATCCCAAATATTTTCGGAAGAATGGGCTCAGAATTCAAAGTATTTTCACGAAATGTTCCACTCTTGGAATTCTAAGTGGATTCTATAAGGCATGTGTATGGAATCTATGGTGTATTGTAGGAGGTATCATTTTTTTCCTTTCTTGCTTTTTTCCTGTCAACTTGGGTATAAATTTGCAGGGTACAAAAATTAATGTTTTTATAAAATTTCAAAATCTGCTTTATTTGGTACTATTTTCAGGGAAATTCAAAGCGTGCTATTTTTACGTGAATTGCAAAACTCGGTATTCAAATATGAAAAGCAAAACACGCTATTTTTAGGTGAAATGCAAAACATGCTATTTTTACGTGAAAAACAAAACACGCTATTTTTAGGTGAAATGCAAAACATGCTATTTTTACGTGAAAAACAAAACACGCTATTTTTAGGTGAAATGCAAAACACACTATTTTTACGTGAAATACAAAACACGTTATTTTTACGTGAAATGCAAAACACGCTATTTTTAGATGAAATGCCAAACGTGATATTTTTAGGCGAAATGCAAAACACACTATTTTAAGGTGAAATGCAAAACACGCTATTTTTAGGTGAAATGCCAATAGCGATATTTTTAAGGCGAAATGCAAAAAGTACTAATTTTAGAGATCATGCAAAAGCTGATAAAATAGGGTAAACGCAAATCGATTTTTATGATTTATAACACTCAAACTGATTATTGCAAAATGTAAGATGCAAAATGCTCCATAAAAATCTCTACAATCCGTTTGAGAGTTTTTTTACCCCATTTTGCCTTTTCTATCTTAAAATATTAAGGTTCTATAATATTTTTGTTTTGAAACTTGAGATTGAGACTAGCCCGGAAATACAGAGAATTCGAAAGGGATTTTAACAATGGGAAAAACTTTACATGGTAAAGAATAGCCCGAGAAAAGACGAGAGTGCTAGAAATAGAATTGCAAGTTTTCTTTAGGGGATATTTTTTCCCGAGTGTTGTTATGGAGGAGGATTTGGTGTGTGAAATAAATTCTGATAACGATGACAGGATAATGCTTGGGAGGGGAGAAGAAAAAAATGTAAAAATTGGATGTCGGTCAGTATCGCTCCTGAAAACTTTTCTAACTTCCCAACGTCAATTGTGAAGCTCTCAACTTGTTATTATTATTGGATGAAGCAGCGCCCTTATGTGCTCCGTAGGAATGTGTAGCGCCGGAGATGAAGAGGGATGCCGAGGAAATAATGGGGAATCATGTGAATAAAATTTGTGGAAATGCCGGTGAATTGACCATTGTTGCAGAACTGGGCCGCTGCACAAGAGTCTCATAAAATCCTATCCCAGCCAATTGTTAACGCACACTAAAACATTCCTATGTGTGTAGACCTTGCGTATGTACATGTCAATATTTGCAGG
The DNA here is from genome assembly GCA_947179485.1 of Allacma fusca. NCBI lineage: Eukaryota > Metazoa > Arthropoda > Collembola > Symphypleona > Sminthuridae > Allacma > Allacma fusca. Next base: position 37,853,490 of record OX359245.1, read on the forward strand.
ATTTTACTGGTACAGGGCACGAGGGAAATGTTCTCAAGCTTTTGATTTTTTTACCAGAAATATTTTCAAAAATCCGCCCGAAATTTGTTTAAATCTCCCGGATATTTTTCCATCATTTTACTAAACCTTCCGTAAAATTTGCCCAAAATGACTTCAAATTTGCCCAAAAAATTTACGGCTTTTGCTCCAATAGTTACGACAAATTTTGCTCAAATCGTTTACCAAATTTTGGGCAAATAATTTTGAAATTTTGTTCTAAGTTTTGCCCAAAATAAGGGATTTAATGTTAGACCCATTTTTGCTACAAATTTTATACAAAATTTTGTTCCAAATTTTCCTCTATATTTTAAATCAACGTGTTTTGACCAAAAATTTTGACCAAAAAATTCTGGCCAAATTTTGACAAAAATTTTGAAATAAAAAAAAATTAAAAGCGCAAATAGGATCTGATGAAAAAAAATTATTTTAGGGATAAAAATAATAAGTATAATTTCTTACGTCATATTTTGGTAAAAGTAAGTTTAGTATTTGAAGAAAAAAAACAGTAAGGAAATATTACATGGGACTCTGTATACTTGTACTGGGAGAGAAGGTCGGTGAAGATAAGAAGCGTCGGAGAGTTTGCCGTTTTCTGTAGAGAACGAGAGCAAGGGCCTGTACTGGTTTAGAGGAAAATGATATTTTTTATTTATGACACATGTTGTGGGAATTTACAATGGAATTCTACATATTATCGACAAGATGTTTGGACTTGCCCTGCCCTCCTCAAAGCAACGCCACACATACAAATCAACCCAAATCCCTAACTGTATCTTCATATACCCAATCCATAGCACTGCTATAGCTCATATACCTCGCATTCCATTCTTAGTAGTTTTTTCATCCTTGTCCAACGCCAACTTTATGGCACTTTCTGTAGTGATCAACATGATCTGTGTCTTTTTCCAATCTAGGCCCTACAGTACCAATTTCATAACAAAGATATGCAGGATAAGATACGTAGCAGCGCTTCGGTCAAGCTCAAGTCAGATTTAAGTTTTACAAATTCAAGCTACTATTGTATAATTTTTCCGAGGTCGATAACGGGTGGAGAACATTTTAGGGGAGTAAATTTATAGTGAAATTATAATTTTTATGGATTGGTTTGGTTGGGGCAACTAGTTGCATGTGTTGGTCAAGTTTTGTTCAAGTGCAGGTCAAATTTTGCTATAGTGTGGGTCAAGTTTTGCTCAAGTGCGGGTCAAGTTTTGTTCAATTGCAGATCAAATTTTGCTAAAGTTTGCGTCAAGCGTAGTTCAAGTGTTGTTTGAGTTTTGCACAGGTGTAGGTCTAGTGTGCTTGAAAATTGCTTCAAGTGTAGTTTAATTTGATTCAAGTAAAGGTAAAGTGTAAATCAAGTTTTGGACAGGTTTAGTTCCAGTATGGTTAAAGTTTGATTCAAGTTTAGGCCAAGTTTGGTTGAAGTGAACGTCTAGGTCGGTTCAAGTTTGGTTCAAGTGTATTTCTAGTTTGATTCAAGTTTCGGTCTAGTTTGGTTCAAGTGTCGGTCTCGGTTGGTTCAAGTTTGGTTCAAGTGTAGGTCTAGTTTGGTTCAAGTTTCTGTCTAGATTGGTTCAAGTGTAGGTCTAGTTTGGTTCAAGTTTCTGTCTAGATTGGTTCAGGTGTAGGTCTGGTTTCGTTCAAGTGTAGGTCTAGTTTGGTTCAAGTTTCTGTCTAGATTGGTTCAAGTGCAGGTCTAGTTTGGTTCAAGTTTCTGTCTAGATTGGTTCAAGTTTCTGTCTAGATTGGTTCAAGTTTCTGTCTAGATTGGTTCAAGTTTCTGTATAGATTGGTTCAAGTGTAGGTCTAGTTTGGTTCAAGTTTCTGTCTAGATTGGTTCAAGTGTAGGTCTAGTTTGGATCAAGTTTCTGTCTAGATTGGTTCAAGTTTAGGTCTAGTTTTTTTCAAGTGTATTTCAAGTTTGATTCAAATTATATCAGCTGATTTTAGAAAACTAAACTAATATTCCTACTTTGCAAATATTTGAAGTCAAGTTCAAGTGACTTTGGCTCCTTAAATTTTAAAACCAGGCTGAACTCTGGTATCAAAGTTCAAATGTGAATTTTTTCAAGGAAATGTACGCAAGGCACAACTCACCTAATAACAATACATATGCACCCGCAAATATTTCCAGGAACAAAAATGTGCATATATTTTAACATTATGGTTTATTGGTATATAAGAAAATTTAACTTAGCTTGAAATGTCAATGTCAATCCATACCATTGTAAGTTCAGGATTGAAATGACTCGTAAAACCAGAGCTTGGTTGATTGTGTCTGATTTTTTTGCGCAAGGAATGTCTCTACTTTTCCGCTCTCTCGGCCAAGTTATCAAGCTAGAATTTATGGTAGGTCGCCATGGCAGCGGATCCCTCCTCATAAATTACGCATTAACTATAGGCGATGACCATCAATTCTTTTCTCTCTCCATTATCTCCTTTACTTTGGGAAAGTTCTGTATATATGTGGTTGCACGACTAGGAGAAAATATTTTCGCTCTCATATTAGCACGTGCCCAATATTTTTCCTCCGTGATTTACTCAACGGAGAACCAACGAGGCCGTTAGGTGCGGAAAGAGACCTCAAGAAAACTCTCCTGTCATCCAAAAGCATTTTCTTTTTCCTTACTTCCTCTTCACATCTAACACAATGGTTTTCAATGGCAAAGACCCCTTTAACCTAAAATACAGTTTTCCTCTATTTTGGCAAATTCCCTGTGAAAACATTTGGGAAATTTCACCTCGCCCAATTTTTACTTCTCTGTTTCAGTCTCAACCACTCTGGCGCCAAAGTGTGCAACATATTTTTGGCCAGGAAAATCAGAATTTATGAGCAAATATGTGAAACCAACTCGCAAAAACGCATTTGATGTCGAAACATCTGCGATGCCAAAGTACGTTTTAATGTTTTCGGCCAGAAAATTTCAAATTCAAAGGAAATTTTGAAACCCCATATACTAATAGCTATTTAGCGCCCTAATGATTGTGGCGCCAATGTACGTTTTAATGGTTTTGAAAACCTAAGTGCTGAAATAACGTAAAATCTTATTCTTGACATTTTCTACGGTAAAATTTTAATACTAAACAGGTCTGAAGTAAAATTGACAGTAGCTTTTTAAACAGAAAAATAAAAACCAGTGTAAAATTTTAAGACCTATAATTTCTAATGAGGTGTGACGCCAAGTTACGTTCTAATGGTTTCCTCAAAGTAAAAGGTAAAACTACACGAAATTTTACTTCCCCCAATTTTACAACAAAGTTTTGGGGGAAAATGCCCCGAGCGCCAAAAGACGTTTTAATGGATTTGACTAATTGAGGGCAAAACTTGTTGAAAAATTTTACTTACAATGGAAAACGTTCCTTTGCTGATGAAATTCGGTAGTTTTCAATTAGGGCGCCAAACCTTCAGATTTTCATGTGGCAGTGTGTCTTGTCCAAATTCTGAAATTTAATAGAACCATTTAAAAATCAATGTTTTTTATCAAATGTTTCGTGTAATATTTGCGAAAAATTTTGATGCTAGACCAATTTAAAAACATAAAAAATATGCTCAATTAAACAAAGATTTTTGTAAATTTTCTATAATTTTTTTAAAAAATGCCCACAATTTAACCCAAATATTCGGGAAATTGTCCACACCCCATTTATCAGGAACTTTGAAAGTCAATTTTTTAACGAGGGTGCGAGCAAAGCCCAATAAATCTTTAAAGGGAAAGTGCGGAAGAAAGTGATTAAGTTAATTGGGGCTGGTTGAGAGAACGTCCATAAAATACGCGCTCAGTTATTATTATCTCAAAGCCCAAGTTGTGACTACAAGTAAGCTAATTCCCCATTCCCAATTTGCGCCTGCCCATTTAAGAATTAAAGCTCAAGTTCTCTGCCAAGTGTTGGAAGATTGCTCTTTAGAATTCCAATCAGGTTTTTGGCAGCTTTGAGGGAAAATTTATTCTTACAGGAAAAAATTGAGGGCTCATGATTTGTGGCTATTTAAATTTGTTCAGGGAAAAATTGGGCCCGTGCAGAAAAAATTTTACAATTGGGGCTCAAGCAATTAAATTTTCTTTTGCAAATTCCCTTTAAATGTATTTGTTCAAAGAGACAAAATAATTATTGAGGATTATTATTTGTGTAGCGAATAATTTTTAAGAGCACTTCCATGTGCAAATATTGAGGGAGGAAAAAATTCATTTTATTTTAAATTTAGGGGCAGAGTGAGACACATCCATAAGCAAAAAAAGGGGTCGAGTAAAATTTTTGCTCCTCTTGCTCATTAACACTCACTGGGAATATTTTAAAGCTCAACCCTTTGGATACATTGAGTCTGTTGTAAGACGAAAATTTTTTTATAGTCTTTGGGGTCGTTAAGTGAGGCGTATTTTCAAATTGGTATTGTTTACAGCCAGCGGATGATTATCCTAAATTACCATACAATAATGAATTACAAACCATCTCTTTACAACAACAACTTGAAGAAGAAGCAATTGCATTTTTTTAACATCACTTCCAATCCAGAACCATCCGTAGCAACACTTTTACAACACAAGCTAATCAACCCACCAAACAGGGTTAGGCTCGCTCAAATTGACCAATTTACTTTAAATTTGAAACCCCCGCCAAAATTCGAACTCTTCTTATTTGGTCAAATTTCTGAAAAATTCCCGTAAGATTTCATTATAATTAATGTACTTCAAATTTACGGGTAAAAATCAGTAAAATTTTTAATTCTTAATTTTTGACCCCGAACTTGACCTGAAGCTTGACCTGAAACTTGACCTGAAACTTATTCCTGGAGTTGGATTTTATTGTAATTAAAATGTATTTAATTAGACTGTAATTTTAAATTAAAATTCGTACGTAGTCTTGAAAATATTTTTTGGCCCCAAATTTGACCTTGTTTTGTGATGGAAGTCAATTTTGAGGTCACGACATTTTAAGGCTTTGAAACTTTTGGAGTTTATTTAATTGTAAAAAATTTTGCAAGGGTTTTGTAAACGAAATGTTTTCGGAAAATTTGAGTGAAATTTTAAAATTTGAAGATGTTTGACCTTGAGTTGACCTTAATTTGACCTTGCAAAATGAAACTGTTGCAAATTTTATTGAGCAGTGCTTTTTTGATATTATTGCAAATTTTGTCGGATTCGGGTGTCATATTTGACGATACTAGCCCTAAATGAAGAAGGCACTGCAGACTCACTAATGGCAGAGATATTGACTTTGCAGATGCTTGCAAAGGACTGGGGAGATAAAGCATATGGTCTTGGGCAGTTGATGGAGGTTGACTTGGGAGCTCGTTAGTCGTCATACAACTTGTTCCAATGGACAATCAATCAGAATTTATTGAGCTTAAGGACTGGATTCACATCTCTAACTCCTCCATTATTCATCCAAGCATTGTCCGTATAAGCCAATGCTTTCGCACCTACTCCCAATTCCACATGCATTTCCCCTCTGCGTCTCACAATCCGCGTACATATGTACATTTCTCGATGGTGCAAAACGTATCAAATTTTTCCCATATGCCGGACGGAGAATAATTTTACTCGGAAAACCCAGTATGTATTAAAATTTCAGAGGAAAAGTTATTTCCAGATGTGACCATTACAATTTTAATCCGAAGCCCGAAATGTAGTAACATTTTATCGAGGATTTCCCAGGAAATCATATTTTCCCTAAATTTGTACTCTTTGTTGTAAATTTTAACCAGAAAATTCCAAAATTCAGTTAAAAATTTTCCGTACAATTTCACCCACAAATTTTGCCCAAATTCTTTTACAAGCGTTGCTCAAAGTTCTTGTAAAAAGTTTCCCCAAAATTCTTTAAAAAGTTTATCCAAAATTCTTTAAAAATTTTATCCAAAATTCTTTAAAAATTTTATCCAAAATTCTTTAAAAATTTTATCCAAAATTCTTTTAAAAATTTATCCAAAATTCTTTAAAAATTTTATCCAAAATTCTTTTAAAATTTTATCCAAAATTCTTTTAAAATTTTATCCAAAATTCTTTTCAAATTTTACCCAAAATTCTTTTAAAATTTTACCCAAAATTCTTTTAAAATTTTACCCACAATTCTTTTAAATTTTACCCCAAATTCTTTTAAAATTTTACCCAAAATGGTTTTAAAATCCTACAAATCAATTCTTTCAAAATTTTACAAATAAACTCTTTCAAAATTTTACCCGAAATTCTTTTCAAATTTTACCCCAAATTCTTTTAAAATTTTACCCAAAATTCTTTTCAAATTTTACCCAAAATTCTTTTCAAATTTTACCCAAAATTCTTTTCAAATTTTACCCAAAATTCTTTTCAAATTTTACCCAAAATTCTTTTCAAATTTTACCCCAAATTCTTTTAAAATTTTACCCAAAATTCTTTTAAAATTTTACACAAAATTCTTTTAAAATTTGTTCCAAAAATATTGCAACATTTTGTACCAAAACTTTTACTCGCAATGTTGTTCTCCAAATAATTTTCCCAAATTCCACCAAATAGTTTTCAAAATTTGAACAAATTTTTAGCAGATAATCACCAGTAAAAATAGTCCTGACAAAACCAAAGGACGCTTGCAAAAATCTCTCCCAAATATCTCTCAAATAATTATACAGCTGGGAATAGAAAGGATAATTATTTTTCCCATTAAATTTGTCCATTGGACACCTCACGAAGGCGAAAAGCAAAGGGAATAAATTCCTTGGGAAAATAGCATTTAATCAGGAGCATCAAATTTGTAGGGATTTGAAGCCTCCCACAAGTCACTCTGAGATCATGTCAGGAGCAGTTTCTGATTTAAAGAAAATTGCACACGGACACAAAAGGGCGATTAATTTTTTTCTCTCGCTCAGCCCACAATTTTAAAGTCACGGACTCCACTTCTCCTGCATTCCTCAGCCTTTCAATCATCTCCCGTTTTAACCCTCAATTTTTTCCCTGTCTTTAAATGCTGGGTTTAAAATGTAGGAAAAATTTTTTTGACATTCTAAAAATAATTGGGGGTTAAATTTAGGAATGTTTTTGACCTGGAAAAAGTTTAAATTTTTGGGGTAAATTTTTAAAGGGCATTAAGAGCCGGGTCAGTTTTGCTTAAAGGTCCCGATATTTTTTAACGGGAAATCTTCTAACCCTAATTTTTAAAGGATGAGAAATTATTTTGAAGTATTGTGACAGCTGACATTTTCATGTGAAATTTGACAGGTAATTTTCCGGTAGCCCAAAATTTCCGCCCATAATTTTTTTTTCGTGGGATTAAATTGCTGCATTTTTTTCCTTACGTTTGCATGAATTTAATTACATATGACCGTTGTCCTGTGTGTTGTTAAATGGGAGATTTTCAAGCCAGTTTGAATTTGCATGATGTGATTGGAGTGGCAGTAAATGGGTGATTAGACTTGTGATTGTATATGGACGCACGCTCGTACAAATTTAAGAAACTGCTCCTCAACTGGCATGACTGGCTTGACCCCAATTTCCCTTCCTATTGTACATAAATGCCTTGCATAAATTTTAGACGTGTATTTATTTATACAAGGGAATTGGCTTCCTAATCCTCTGTGCGTGAAATATTTGTGTGCAAATCCGCCTCGCAACCTGTCACACGCTCAAATGCTAATCCCCTTGTTATGAGTCAAACGGACGTTACTTTTGACATTTGGCTCAATCCGGGTGTGGGATTTGGAATGGATTTGAGAGTAAAGTGGGCTTTAAATTTGGCGGGGAAATTTGATTTAAATTATTTGGAATTTACATTTGGGAATTGGGTCGGAAATTTTTGTAATTGCAATTTCTTTTAGAATTAAGTATTAGGGGCTGATGTGTGTAAAAATGATGGCGCAAAATTTATAATTTTTGCGTAATATTGGTTTTTTTAGCTTCAAAATTTGTAATTTTTGCGTAATATTGGTTTTTTAGTTTGAAAATTTTGCCCGAATATTGTTTTTAATTTGGCAAAAGTTATCTTCTAAAATTTTCATTTTTTTTAGAAATTTTAGACCTTTTTGTGAAAACTGCCAGAAAATATTTTGGGATATTTTCTAAAATTTTGGGCGAGCTCTATTCAAAATTTAGACAAATTTACTTCAAATTTTAGGGGATTTTTGTTAAAGTCGTTAGCAACATTTATTCAAAATTTTGGAAATTTTTCTTTAATTGTTGGGGAAATTTTGGTAAAAGTTTTAATATTTTAAAAAATTGCAGAATTTTTTGTAGAAATTTTAGGGCACATTTCCGAAAAAATATGACGGAATGCTTTCCGTTTGCTGTAGACGTTATGTGTGTTTGAAGCTTGTTTTGGAGCGTCGCCAAAATTTTGTCACATATGTTTGATCAGGTTTCCTGAAGATATGGTGAAATTGAATGGGTCTCATGACAATGAAAATTGCTCGTGAAATTTTGGAGTGGTGAAAAAGGGATTTTTGAGGGTGAACTGGGTGACGTATTGAAAATGCTTATCGTAGATGATGAGATGGTTGGGTCGGATGAAAAGGCCGTCTGAGACCGTGGGATAATTTGGGGCAGATGGGATTTTCGAGATAAAATATGCATGAGATCATAATGACGGTTAATTGGCTTATAATGGAAAAGCAAGGTCTGCATGGGAGCACTGTAATTGATGGGATCGATGGGATGGGAGAAAGACGCTCACAGAGAAAATATTGGCAAAGGAAAATTCAAGGGTCAGAGATATCATCAAGTCCTGGTAATGCTTAGTTTCTATTGGGACGATCTTCTGAAGTTAAAATCAATCAGATCTTTACAAGTACTTAAAAATGAACTTGACCTTTGACCTGCTGCGTAAGGTCACCTGTACTTTACCTTGGTGAATTACTTTTGTAATGCTGCAATTCAAATTTAAATTGAAGTATTGAATACATGTCCAGTTCAACTTCGAGTTCAGATCAAATTTTATTTTTAGTGTCGGTTAATTTCAAGTACAGGTCAAGTTTTATTTCGAGTGCCTGTTAATTTCAAGTACAAGTCAAGTTTTATTTTGAGTGCGGATTAATTTCAAGTACAGGTCAAGTTTTATTTTGAGTGCCGGTTAATTTCAAGTACAGGTCAAGTTTTATTTTGAGTGCCGGTTAATTTCAAGTACAGGTCAAGTTTTATTTTAAGCAGACCAAGTTCAAATAACAAGTAAAGTAGGGGTCAAGTACAGGTCAATTTTAGGCACATATTAAGTTCAAGTACATGTCAAGTTCAAGTACAGGTCGAATTCAAGTCAAGTTTAAGTACAGGTCAAATTCAAGTACAGGTCAAGTTTAGGTCAAGTTCAAGTACGAGTAAATTTTTAGTACATACCAAGTTCAAGTACAGGTCAAATACCGATTAAATTCAAATTCGAGAGCAGGTCAAGTTCAAATTCGGCTACAAAAATAACTCAACACGTACTGATTCCTGCAAGAGAAGCTGCTCGGAAGGACAGGACATTGAAAATCAAACAGGCAATGCGTATGAGTCAGAATCTGAAAGTTACCGTTACTTTGTGCGCTTTTGCTAAAAGAAGCTTGAAAGGGTAGTTGATAAGACGAAGCGTGAGGAAGTTTTCCTCGGACTTGTTGCTCCAACAACAATAATAATCTCGACGGTGGCTCAGAGTGAGCTCCGAGTCTCTCAATCTGACATGAAGCAACTCATCAAGTCTTGTTCAAGGAGTCAGTTCACAATTTAAATCAACATCTCTCATCCTAATTCCTCGCTTGAGTCACTCCCATTATGCATACGTTCGCGTCCAAAATCTACGAGCATCCATACAAATGCAGTGCACAGAGTTGGAGCTAATTATTCCACTATGGGATCCAACACAACACCAAAAATCCAATCTTTCCTCCACACTCAATCAACCAATGGCCAAATCCTTCTTTTTTATCAGTCACTCATATCTGCACTGGAATCCGAGCTTAATAACTTGCCCTTAATAATTTTCCCTTGATTTAAAATTTGGGCTGGTATCTAGATATGGTGCATGTTGGGAACGTTTTTACAGGAAAAGGGGGCAAGTCCATATCGTCCCATCACACTCGAGTCATTTTCCGGCATTTTTACAGTTTCCTAGTTACACCCTCAAAATTCCCAAATTTCAAAGGAGGAAATTTCCACCCCTAAATTTTACAAATTACCGTGTGTTTTTCTTACTTCAAATTCTTTTAAAAATTTGGAGGCAATTTTTACCAACATTTTTCAAAATCATAAAAGGGAACCCCTTCCTGCCTATTGTTTCAAAAATTTACGGGCAATGGATTTGCATTAACATTTTACTACGAAATCTTCGAATATTTTTTTACAATGATCTATTTTTTGCATCATATACTCAAAATTAGTTAGCAGGCAAATTTGTTTATCTAAATTTAGCGTTTTAAAAATTAATTCTAGAAAATTTACGCTCCAGTAAAAGTTTTGCTCACATTTATACTGTTTTTATAAATTTCGCTTGAATTCTTGCTGGTTTTACATATTTTCTTCAAGTTTTTTATGTTTTATAAGATTCGGTTAAATGTTTACTGTTTTAATAAATTTCTATCAAATGTTTACTGTTTTAATAAATTTCTATCAAATGTTTACTGTTTTTATAAATTTGGATCAAATGTTTGCTGTTTTCATAAATTTTACCCACATGTTTGCTGTTTTCATAAATTTTTATCAAATGGTTGCTGTTTTTAGAAATTTTGTCTACATTTTTGCTCTTTTATAAATTTTGTCTGTATTTTTGTTCTTTTATAAATTTTGTCTACATTTTTGCTCTTTTATAAATTATGTCTGCATTTTTGCTCTTTTATAAATTTTGTCTACATTTTTGATATTTTATGAATTTTGTCTGCATTTTTGATATTTTATAAATTTTGTCTGCATGTTTGCTCTTTATAAATTTTGTCTACATTTTTGCTCTTTATAAATTTTGTATACATTTTTGATATTTTATAAATTTTGTTTGCTTGTTTGCTCTTTTATAAATTTTGTTTGCTTGTTTGCTCTTTTATAAATTTGGTCTACATTTTTTCTCTTTTATAAATGTTGTCTACATTTTTGATATTTTATAAATTTTGTCTACATTTTTGCTCTTTTATAAATTTTACTCCAAGGTTTTTTTGTTTTATGAATTCGGACCAAATCTTTCCCGTTTTTGAACCAATTTCCGAAATTTTTAAAGTAAAACGCCCTTTTCAAGTTTTAAAATGGAATCTTACCCAACGAATAATATTTTCCTGCATTTTCAAACAAAAATTATAATTCTGCCTTGTCGACCCAAAGTGCCCCCAACTATTTCAGCTTTCAGGGTAATTTAAAGAGTGTCATGCATTAGATCCGAAATAGCATTTAATAACACCCGTGTTCACAACTCAGAAGCAAACCATACATACGAAAATGTAATGTATGTAAGTATAATGCCCTACACCGAGAGCAAAGGCCTTTTGACTACTCCCAGAGATGACATTAGTCCTTCCTCAGACCTGCGGGCAAAATCCGCCGCTGTTGTTATTTAGACTTAATAAAATGAGACTCTCCCCAGTCCCATCAAAAACTTTCCCACTTAATTCCAGTTTAGGAGACAAAATCCACTGTCACTCGGAGCAGGGACCAATATTCAATTTCCAGCGGATTAGTGCTCATGAAACCACACGATTACGAATGGATTTCTAGGCTTGAGAAATGAAATCCGGAATTTTGTCAGCACTTCTGAATCCCCCTCCTCCCCTCAAAAAAAAGATTTATAATTGCCCCTTAACAAATGCTGACTTCAGGCTTATGATCCTTCCCAGAAAAGAGAATTGTGAGGACGATTAAGTATTTACGCGAGCGAGTCATTCCAAAGGACAGAGTCACATTATAGAGGCTAGTTAATAAATGCATGGTTTAAAAAAGTAAGGATGTACGTCCATGGTGTCCTACGAGGCTGTCAGGCTGGACGTGCTCGTACAGTCTGATTGAGTGGAATGAGAGAGAGAGAGGAGCGCCCGAGGGAGAGGAGCTAAGGAGCTTGTTGGGAAGTTAAAGGGATTAGAGCTAATCTCTCATTTTCCTATCAAGCCACACTTCGTACTCCGTCTTCCCATTTACATGCTCAACTTCGTATGTAACATCCAGTCACTGGAAGCCACTCCACTCCTCACCCACTCTTTAGCACTCTTCTCCTCAATCTCCCAAACTTTTCCCATTTCCTTTCTCATAAGCTACTGGGATGTGGCTATTTCCAAAAGCTTACAGCCTGTCATAACGTTTCATGCGATATATGCACCAGGCAAGAAGAAGCTCAGGTGGGGAATTCTCCTTGAGCATGGTCATCGTTGGGACTCTCAAATAATGGCGCGGGAGGATTCAAACCGTTCAATCCAAGACGTTTCCAGGATTTGAATCCCACTTTCAATGCTCATTCCCACTTGAATGTGAGGGGCTCAGTAGCTCAGAAAGCACAACGACTCTACTTAACTTTTATTCTTGGGAATGACTGTAATTTATTTTTTATGCCGTGATCATCTAGTGGTTAGAACATTCCTGGATTTTCAATCCTGATTATTTATTAGGAGCTCTTAGAAAATACTTGCTCATTGGACGTTACGCACACTTCCGAGCTTTAAGATTGGATTCAAAGCTGATGCTCACAATTCTATTTCAGCTGAATTTGGGTGTACCAGTTTGCCGCACAATTCAGATAAATAACTCATAAGCTGCTCAAACCGTACGAATTTTTGCCGTGATCATCTAGTGGTTAGAACAATTATCAGAAACAACATGTGGTCTAGACTGTAAACGCTGCGTAAGCATTCGGATCTCCAGGAACTGTTGTTATACGTTCTAAGGAAAGAATTCCTGAGAAGGAAATTTATTTCGGGGGATCACCCCGTGTTTCGGATATCTAAGAAATAGGGGATCCTAAACGATACAAACGTTGATTACCCATGTCGATCTCCTGTAAGTATTTGAAATTCTTTGGGAGGACAATGAGTGGTTCTGGTGAATTGTGTTTGCTGGGATCATCTAGTGGTTATAGAACTTAAACTTAAAGAGGACGAGGACTGATTGTGGAGGAATTTATAGGGACCGTTGGGATAATTCAGATTGATATAATTTCTTGATTTGTTTGCATAATGAAGGTTTATGGGATTAAATGAGAGGAGATAGGTGACGTGAATGGGCACAGCATGTGGTGGAGGAGAGACCCCTCATGTGCGGATTTACATTAATTTAAAATTATGGGACAGGGAATGGTCCAATAGCCAGGGTGCTCTTCTTTCCTCAGCTCTTTCCTCCTCGGAGATTTCATCTTGTGCCAAAATCAGCAGCTCCAATAATTCCCTTCCATCTGACACTTGAGCAGAGCTCCCTTGTGTTCCTTGCACAAATTTATTATCGAAATGTGGGATAATTTAGGGATTATTATTAGGGAATTATTTCTTCAATAAATGCAAAAAAAACCTTCCTGTGTACGTTGATATTACATGGGTTCTTTTTTTAATGCGAGGTTCGTTCATAAAATTTTAAAGACTGGGTCTGTAATTGGTCAGTGACAGAATGAAGGTTGACGTTGAATATATACAATTTGGAAACTTTGTGACAAGGAAATGTAAAATTGGAATTTTTAAATTGACACCGTTTGTTTATTTTTAATAAATGGGCCGCATAGCAAGACTGAAATTGTTCTGTAATGTCATTTTTGTGTTTACACCTTCCCCGGCGCCTGGTCTGGACTTGGCCGTTGTAATGCGGCGTAATGAGGGATTTTTGGAATAATTGGCATTCGAAGAACATTTATCCACTTCCAGGCGCATTTTTGGGATTTTTTATATCTCCTTTTACAAAGCATTCCTTTTCATCGCTGTAGAGCTCCATTGGAATTGCACGGAGGTTTGAAGTCTATACAATTACAATGCAACGTGTTTGTACAGGGACTGGGCCCATAGTGCCTGTACAAATGGAGAGGACGGAGTGAGTGGGTAAAATTTATGCATGGTTTACATTAAAGGCATGGAAGAGCTCTGGCAGACAGAAAATTTTAAGTAGAAAATGTTTTGCTGCCGTTTTGTTGTCGATGTAGTTGTTGTTGTTGTTGAAGATTGTGAGACTCCATTCCTCTCCGCAACTTCTCCTCTCTCAACTCGTTCACTTAATTATAATGATGGGAATCTCGTTTCCAATCCACTCCAACCCATGCACATGCACTTGTTTATAGAGTCAGGATACAGAGGCCATATCAATTGCATTTGCTTATATGCAACATGCGTCTCATATCCATGAGCTGGGTTCGTATCAATGTGACGGCTGGCCTTATGTTGAAAGACTGTTCAGAGCTACGTTCAAGTTCAAGTTATACTCAAATTTCAAGGTCGGGTCAAGTTCGGGTCACATTTTTGGGGTCAAAGGGAATTAAGGGGGATGAGCTACTAATGGTTTTTTTATAGCTGAATGAAATTTAAGCTACGGTTGAAGTCAAGTTGAGTCTAAAATAATGAAGGGTGGAAGTTCAAGTTCAGGTCAAAGGTCATGTTTGCATTTTCGATATAAGTTCAAGTTTACGCTAAAGTTCATGTTTGGAGTTTTATAGTTAAAGCTTAAGTTCAGGTCACATTTATAAATTCGACAAAGTATTAGTTCAAGTTTGAGTTTTTCAGTTTAAGTGAATAAGTTATACTGAGGTCAAGATGAGGTCAAGTTCAAGTCAAGGGTACATCACAAAAGCTCTTTTTCGACGACATGCATGTTAATTTGGACTTTGGCAAATATCAAGTATTGGTCAAACCAAATTGATGAGTCAAGTTCAAGTACAGTTCCAGCAAAGGTCAAGTTTGAGGAAAACTTGACCTTAGTGCGATTTCAAGTTTGGTGATACTGCTTACTTTTATATAATTTTGATCCAGAGTTAAATAACTTTGCGTGGAGCTTGAAATCTGAAATAAGGGCAAGTTCCATTTTTTTTACACTCAGGATTGAACTTAGCTCTACCCCTGAATTGACTAAGGGAAGGTGGTAGCTCCGATGCGGAGGCAGTGCTCGGCCGATGCGTGCAGTAAATCATGTTGGAAATGCAAAACGGAGGGAAAAACGCAGCTTGATCAAGTCAAGACGGGAGGAAAAAAGTTGAGTAAAATGAGCAGAGATTTTTTTCCCATGCACAAGTCATGAACACAAGGCTCGTGTACATTTCCTCAGCACCCCTTCCCTCAGACTGTTATTACTTTTAACATAGGACCAAGGCATGGGAGATATATGGGCAACAGGAGCAAATGGGAATCATCCATACCTTCAGATTAAATCCGTCGCAAGTTCTCGCAGGATATTTTTTCTCTCTCTCCCTTTCTCTCTCTCTCCCTCTCCATATATATTCAATTACGGAGTAAGTCAAGCTCTTTTCGAGTAAATTGAATCTGAATTTGTGGACATGGGAATTTATTTTTTATCCCAATTTTTTTTCGCTCCCTTTTAGCCCCATTTGCTCCTTGGCAGTCTCTTGAGGCAAAACAAGATACACCGAGTAATTTTGCATCAGCGGAAATGCTTATTTACCTTTCCAAATGGACCACAAATTTTACAAAATATTTGTACAACAATTTTCCATCTCTATTTTATATTTTTTTCTCTTCGTGAAAATTCTGCACATTACTTTTATACAAAATCCAGAGTAGTTAGGAGTAAATTTCAGGCGGAATAAAATTTCCATGGAAAATATTGCCCAGTTTTTAAATTCCAAATTTCCCAGCCCCAATTCTTGAGTCCGGGTTGTAGGAAATCAAAGGAATTGAGTGCTTACATCAACATGCCTATTAATCCTGAGGAAAATTGGAGTCTTTGTTTTTTCCTCCCATAATGACCCCCCTTATAGATTTTACGTGTGCGGTTTCAGTTACATTCCAACATTTGTACATAAAATGTGCCTTGGAAGAAAAAAACAACAGCCGCCTATAAATGCCTCACAAATCCAGAAAAAACAGTGCCAGATTGCATCAGATATTCGATTGCTCATGACAATGAGCCAGAAGAAGAACAAGGGGAGGAAAAAATGTTAGTGTTAAAGGAGGAAGTGAGAAAATGATACGTCAGGATCTAAAAAACCAATAAAGCTGGCAGATGATAGGGATAATGCACGGTCAGAGCCAGGAGCTAGATAAAATAATGCTCAGATACATATATATTGATATAAGAATGTGCTTGAATGCTACAGTCAGCCCTTACTATAACAATGCTCATTTATAAAAGCATTTTATCTCCAAGCTCAAACATATTTTCACATTTTTCATTTAACACAACGTCAAGCATTTTAAATTTAACAATAATGTTTTTCCTTCAGAGTTTTCTACCCACTAGATGATCACAGCGAAAATAAATGTTACTACCACAGAGCTTCTTCATAACAATTTTTAAATTATCACAATATTTCCAAGCGACTCTCATGAGCTCGGCGTACTGTATGTAAATTGAGCTTGAGCAAAGTCAATGAGTTGCTGATGCATATGTAAAACATTACAGGTGTAAAATGATAGGGCAGGAAAGGAGCAGAGACGTGAGCAAGAGAGCAGAGGCACATTGAGCCATTTCCTTGGCTCAGTAGACACTGCATGGCAATGGAGCCGGAGAGGATACAGAGAGAGAGAGCAAAGCTACATACAGTACATTGTCATAATAAGAGACTGCTTTCTAAAAGTACGTCCACTATTATGGAGCTTATAAAGAAAGTGCCTGCACTAATTGAACGAGATCTTAAACTATATAACGTACACATTGACATTGTGATCAAAGCAGAAGAACCACTACTGACAATTCAATTTGGAGTCTTTAAAAAGTGTTTCTTTTGACATGAATTATTATGTAGGTGTAAATTGTTAACTATAATTTTTTTCAAATTTGAAATCAGTTAGACGAGATAAAAGATGCTCTTCCAGAGATGCTGTTATAAAAAGAGCTTACTACAACCAAGAGAGAGAGAGAGGGAGCAAAGGAAACGGAGCATTGGATGGAAGGAGAAGAGACAAGGCAGAACGAAGCATTTGACAAAGCACTGACTTGGAAACATTTCGGAAATCACAAAAACTCACAAACTCTCCGAGATTCTCGCCTTATACTCATTGCCAAAGGGAATCATGGGCTTGTAATCCTTCGAAAATGACGGAGTAAAAGAGAGAGAGAGAGCGAAATAGGCAAACTCATTCAACTGAAGCAAATGGATTCTGGGAGGTTTTTCACTGTCTCAGTCTTGTTCCAAGGAGATCGGACAGGAAGCCGGAATGATGTAGCACTTTTATAGACCTCAAATTATACCTCACACTGCCCAATTCCAACCAACCCGCTTCCTTCCCTTCCTCATCAATTAAACCAGCAAACACACACTCATACACTCACACACACAAAACACTATCAACAACCCACTCCGCTCCGTTTACATTCCCTTAATTCCACATTTGCATAGGAATTTTATTTTTTAACATATACCCTCACCAGAGCTGCAGCGGTGAAGAGGTATTGTTAAGTGCTTGTAGTAGTAGGAGACTGGTACAGTCTATTTATTGCTCATTGTCAGCTTTCGATTCTTAAAACCAAGACGCTTTCCTTCAGCTCTCGAAACCAATAATGTTCTAACCACTAGATGATCACGGCACATATAAACTCTTACTCGAAATGAAACTTCTGTCTCTATGAGCAGATTCGTCCTAATAGTTATCTTCCCAGACAGAAACGGAATCTGTACTGTCAATATAGTGAAACCAGGAGAAACAACTAAGTTCAATTCCGGTCTTGAAATTTTTACCCTAAGGATTGTCAATTTGGAAGCTATTACTAATTTCAAAGTAACTCTTACCATATTATAGTCATTGGAATTAATTCCGTTGACGCTAGTTAACTAGGTAAGAATTTACCGCTCAAAATTGTTCTAACCACTGGATGATCACGGCAAAGACTTATTACACGTTTGTGTTTACAAAACACGTTGGGAGTTATGAAGTTACTTTATTGGGTTCGCATTAGAAAATCAACATTTACAATTTTTCGAATGCTTGTCTCAATTCAAATAATCTTGGAAATGTGTTATTAATTACAAACAATGATAATGCGTGCAAATAAAATTGTGACTGTCCGGTATTATTATTAATAATAATAATAATTTTCCGGTCAAATTACTGGCCTTAGCATAGACATACATACGTCCTGAACGTATGTTCATATTCAATAGGTGTTGAGATATTAATTACTACTGTTTTGAAATAGATCAAACAGTAACAGGATATATCTCTGAAGCTCATTGTTCTAACCACTAGATGATCACGGCAAACCCGAATTACATTCTAATAGATCTACTCCCATGCAAACATTCTACTCAGATGCTTTTGATTCCAAGCCAATGCTTTGAACAGCACACAACTCACTTCAGAGGAATAAAGTGAAGGATTTAAACCTCACCGCTGCATAAGGCACGCATCCAAACAAGTCTCCTAGGAAGCTTTGTCTCTCGTTCCGTTTGTGTGCGTCGGGCCTGATTGACTCTTAAAAGTGAGACTTTGAGACTTCCAAGAACTGAACATCTTTATAGCTTCTTCACGGAGCCAGCTCCTGGAATGGCTTTGCATGGAATAATGATTTTGTTTGCTTTGTCTCCATATACTCTGGTCTTCTTGGTTTTTACAACATCCGGAGCTTAATTTCTTTATCGCAGTCTCATTGCCATTCCTGAAATCGGAATTCGAACAGGGAAAAAAACCAAATGTCTTGGGAAATGGGCTCTAGGGAGAATCATATGGGCAATCTCACGTGAAATCCTTGGAAATCAATAGGAGCCTGTGAGTAAATCTTGTCGGCAGTATTTGGGGAGCCCCGACGAATCAACTGAGAAGAATGGGACTCTTGGAAGGAGTACAATTTTCGTTCCACATTTTTCCTCCCAAACACACACTAAACTGGGCTAAGTCGTGAGCGCACGATAAAATTCCGAATGGAATGGTCAATTGACATTTTAGGGGAATGAGGAAAATGGACGGATTTAATTCGGAAAATAATAACTCTCCGTGAAGAATTTAATGTCACGTGGTCCCCTCAATTATTACACATTCCCAAGACTTTTTTTTCCTATAGGCTGCTCAATTTTCATTGAGAATTGAACCAGTTTTCCTGAAACGTATAATTTTGTAATGATACTCTAGAAATTAATGTCTTCACTTCACAAATCTAATTACTGCTGAGACAATGCCAGGAAGTACTTTGTAGAGCCATTTGTTCTGTAAGGAAGCATGTGTTTCTCTATTGAGATAGGAAATCAAGCACTTGACCCATTTCCAGAGATAAGGGCTCTCTATGCGTATACAGACAATACCAATTAATATTCAAAGAACGTCTGGGACTGACTGTGGTGGTGTTGGAGGAAGGGAATAATTCGAGACCCGAGTAAACAATGCGTCGTAAAAGAGCCGTTTGATTTTAAAATTCTTTACTCTTCAAATTGATTTCTGAATATTTGCACTTCAAAAATTTTACTTTGCAGCTGCATTTTCTGGGATATTTTAATCCACCCATAAAAATACTTCAACTTCAAAATTTGGCGTGGTAGACTTCGAAAATTCATTACAAGATAACACTTCCAAAAATTGATGGCAAAAGCCGAAAAAATATTTATATATATAGCCGGAAAATTTTAAATAAAATTCTCTAAAATTTTGTATTTAAAATTTGAGTAAATTTACAGCCCCAAAGTTGGCAAGATTTTCGCCGGATTTTAAAACTTAGGATGAAAACCACATTTAAAAATAAATACATAAACCAACTCCAGACGGCCTGGGAGCAACTGGTCAGAGTAAAAAATGGTACAAAGTTGTTTTTGCATCGAAAACTTTGCATGTCGTATCTACTCGGGGAAAAAAGGAGAGAGTGTAAAAAGGAAATGTAGATTGCGTCAAGTGGAGCTGTCACTGGGAGTTTGGGCTAAAAGCATTGCCCTTAATTTATGTAGACTCTGCCATGAATTATTGCAGACTCAGGAGCAGCAGAGACTTATAGGTATCTCTTGCAAGGAGGGTTCTCAGGAGCTGAATAATCATTTGGCCAGATAGGAAATTTTAGAGGAGCACCAGGTGTTTGTGTACATATGGTCTGACCCATAATTTCATATATTTTCTCTAAAACGTACAAAAATGTTGGTGGAAATGCATCAATGTGCGAATTTCGGGTTAAAAAATAAGAGAAATATTTTTTAAAATAATGTTGTTTCACTTCGCCCCTTAAAAAAACTTTGTGTCACTGTGCCCCTAAAAAATTAATTTTATGCTGAATTTAAACGCCATTGGTTGGATATTTGCAAAGGAACAAATTGTGACGCAATTGATTAAATAATTTTTTACATTTTAAATTCAATCACAAGTCTCAATATATGAATGGACAGAGCAAGAGATCTGTACAACGTGAAGTAATTTCCAATAAAATTCCTGTTCATCCACTCCTCAAAAATTGTATTACCTCTGCAATTATTATTATTATTACTATTGGGGATCGCTCCATGGATCCCAGATTTGAGCAAAGTTCAAACTCCTCCAATTGCAATTTTCCTGGTATTCCTCTTTTTTTATTGTCGATGGATACAAATGAATAAAAAAATTCATTACTATGTCTTACTACTCTGAACCTCTCAAAGTTTCAAATCAATATACAGTATATGTTTATTCGTACGTATATACAGCAAGCAAGGAAAATTTAGCACACTTGCAATGCTAGTTTTAACATTTTACGATGAGGGCTTGTACTTGAGTCTATCCATCTGTGTACAGTAAATACACAAAACGTGCTAAATATTTTAACCATAGGAATATATGTACATATGTACGTTGAGCAGGAATAATACCAATTTCTTGTAATTGATTCTGCAATTTTTTATTTCTGGGGCAGCTTCGCCCTCTTCTTACTGCTTATTCAATTTCTTTGGGTCTATTTACGGTTATTTAACTTCTTGTTGTAAAAAAAACTTGAGAGGTTTTTTTTAGGAGATTATTTGTATTAGATATTCGGAACGTCATTTCACTTGACCGTTAAAAGGGGCATTTGTAGAGAAGGGAACTTAGTTTCAGTTTGATACTCAATAGGAAAATTATTTTAAATCTTGATATTTCTGAAGCAGGCAATTTGAGAAGGGACGTTTTTGAAAAAACATTTTGAGAGGAGACATTTTAGAGTAAACATTTTAAGGACGCATTTTGAAAGGAGACATTTTTAAGGGGCATTTTTAAGGAGACATTTTTAAGGAGGCATTTTGAAAGGAGACATTTTTAAGGGGCATTTTTAAGGAGACATTTTTAAGGAGGCATTTTTAAGAAGGTTTTTTAAGGAGGCATTTTTAAGAAGGTTTTTTAAGGAGGCATTTTTAAGAAGGTTTTTTAAGGAGGCATTTTTAAGGAGGCATTTTTAAGGAGGCATTTTTAAGGAAGCATTTTTAAGGAGACAATTGTAAAATAGGGAGTTTTTCAAAAAGTGATCGTTTTAAAAAAGGGATTTTCCGAAGCGACGTTTTTGAAAAGTGCATTTAAATAGAGTATTTCAAGGGGGCGGCATCCTTGATGCCTGGATTTTTTTAATTTCTCAAATAAAATTTTAAAAATATATTTTCAAAACGTAAATAAATTTTATTAAATAAAAATATAATCCAAGTTCGAATTTGTACCCGAAATAAAATCACAGGGGAGCTAAATACACCCATAAAAAGGCGTTTTCTCATTGGGATGATTGAGAAGGAAGAATTCCCTTGAGGTTGATTGTGATAGTGAAAAGAGTGCGAAGCCTGCTGAGGCTCATCATGTTCTTCCATAAATCTTTGTCTTGTTACGAAGCTCAAAAGATTTTCCAGTGACGATGCGGTAGTCTTAACTTGTTATGCTTCTCCACTCATTCCTTTTTTTTCCTGGTTCATTTTCTCTCAGAAAATCCTTGCTATTTGGCAAGATTCAAAGGGATAGGATTCTCACTTCCGATAAAATCCATTTGGCTCCATATGGCACTCACTCAGCCCTATTGGAAATTGTAGAAGGCTAATAATAAAACTCATGTGAGTCTTGGAGCAGTTGAGATAATTCAAGTTCATGGCCAAACTTGTTATTGACTCTCCCTAGCTTTGTTTATGCATTTGCAGATACGTTATTTTCTCCATTTAAAACAATCCCTTGTTACTACACTCATCCGTATGGGCTTTAAAAGCCTTTTTTCTTTTCCTCTTAAAAGCTGTTTTTACCCAGGTTTTTTCAGTGAACAGAATTATACTAATGTGCTGACAAATTTAAAGACGATTTTTCCTTATTTCAGCTTCCTCTTTTAACTGGAAAATATGCGGGGAAAAAACCAGACAACACGGTCGAATTTGGCTATAACTTTTACCAAATTTGGAAAAGAAATTCAGCACATTTGGGCAAAATTGATATCAAATTCGGGCAAAATTTATACCAAACTTTGGCAAAATTTATACCAAATTTTGGCAAAATTTATACCAAAGTTGTGGAAAATTTATACCAAATTTGGGCAAAATTTATACCAAAGTTGTGGAAAATTTATACCAAATTTGGGCAAAATTTATACCAAATTTGGTTAGCATTTTAATCAATTTAAGGAATATTTTTGCGAAATTTTTAGACATTTTTATCAAATTTAATGCGGGCTATAGTTTTATCACATTCGGGCAAAATTTTAACCGTTTTAAAAAATGGTTTTCTATTCGTATGTGTGAGAGCTTGTGGCAGTGGAAAAGAATGGGGGAAATATTCTTTGAAAGGAATTACAAGCGTATGGTGTGGATTTCACACATTTTTTTTCACAGAGGCCCAAAAGGGCTTGAAGTGTGAGTTTAAATTGTTGAAGACTTGCTAATCCCTTGTGTGAAGTTAGAATTGAGAGATGGGATAAATCCGAGGAGTGTAAACATTGATTGTGTTTGGGGCGGAAGATGTGGGGAAGAGAGATGTTATGGAGCCAAGAGAGAGAGATTGTGTGAATGTTGTTTTGTGCATTAGCACTGGAGTGCGATATTTACAAGAGGTAATGCTATTTGGACGGGGGAACATTTACAATTGACACCTCAGAAGAGGAAAGGCCTAACAAGTAGCTCAAAGCTCAAGTCACACATTCCCCACATTTACGCAAACATACAAGCATTTTATTAGCTTGTCGGCCCACACGTTGAAATGCGGAGACTCCATATATATAATAAATGCTTGTAATTGGCTACTTCAAAGGCTTCCATGGCTCCATGTCTACACAACAGGGTAGGAAATGGTTTTAATAAATGACGTAAGTCCAAACTTTGTAGTAAAATTCAAATCACTAAGTTGCAGGTCTATATGGAATGTAAATTGGGATTTCCTGTCAAGTGTGAGTTGGAGTTGGGATTATTTTTTGAGTTCAAGTGTAAGTTGGAGTTTGGATTCCCTTTTGAGTTCAAGTGTGAGTAAGAGTTAAAATTCAAGTGTTAATTATAATTTCAGGTCAAGTGTGAGTTAGGGTTTAAATTCTAATATTTAAGTTCAAGTGTGAATTAAAGTTTGAACTCAAGTGAAGTTCAAGCTTGAGTGCAAACACTATTTTCAAGTTTCAATGTAGTCAATTGACCTCCTTTATTCTTCTTTCACTTTGTTCAATGCCCAAGACTCAATTCAAGTTCAGTTTCGTACTTATTACTTACAGTCAAGTTCAAGTCAAGTGTAATTTGAAGTCTAGATTTCAAGTTTAAATTCCATAGGAAATATGCTACTACAAGGTTCAATTGTAACTTTGTCACAATTTATGCCTGTCAATTTGCTTAAGAGTAATAAATGCTTGTAAGAAAGCCCACTCGAATTTTCGAGTTCAAGTTTATACTCAGGATTTTAGGCTGGATGAGAGCTCTGACACTGGAAAAATTAATAAAATAATTACCTCTTAATCCGTTCCGATTTCCTCACTGGAAAGTTAGCCGGAGTATATTAAATTTAACACGTTGTGCTTCTGTCACATTGGAAATTTCACAGGGAACTGAATGGCAAATAATTTGTAAGAACTTGAACGTCACTTAAAACAATTTCCACAACTTTGCACACTCACTCTCATTAAATCAGTATAAATTGCCAGGACGAGTTCACGTTTAGGGATTCTCCGGTTGGGAGTACATCAACTGACTGTTGATTTGGAGTTGTGAGAGCGGAAATGAGTAGTTAGACTTCACTCGCCTCATAAACTGTCAGCAGTTCTTCTTCCTCCACTTAAAGCTCCTCACTCTAATCCTCAATTCCCTCTGAGAACATTTTCAGCCTCAAGTCCTAAAGAAAAAATTCTCTTTTAAATACTTAAATGTTTACCATCACAGCTTTAATCAATTCTTACCCTTAAACGCTTCCTATTTTTTTTATCCCAACCTTAACCTTCCAACTCAAATTTGAAGGAAGCACTGCGGTCAAAATTCAATTGCAAGTTTGCACCCAAATTTTGAGCACATTTTCCCTAAAACTTTTACAAACTTCCCCTAAAATTTTATACGAATTTGCCCTTAAACGTTTTACAAATTTATTATTACAAATTTCAACCATTTGTTCTTACAATTTGAATACGATTTGCCTAAAACATGTACCCAATTTTTTTAACCCTCAAATTTTGAACACAAATTTACAAAACACAATTTAACTTTAAAAGTTGAAAAAAAATTTGCGCTTAAAATACCCGCACTCAAAATCTTGTATTGCATAGAAATTTGCCCTGCAAATGGTATCACCAGTTGCCTTAAAATTTCGAAAACAAATTTGTTTTTTAAGGTTTTATGCAAATTTGCCCTCAAATTTTGAAAGCACTGTTAGCCTCAAATTTTGTAAACGATTTTGGGCTATAAGTAAATTTGCCCACAAAATTTGGACACAAATTTGCCCTCAAAATTTGGACACATATTTTTGCTATCAAAATTTGCCCGTAAAATTTGTACACAAATTCACTCTAAAATGTAAACAAATCTACCTATAAAATTTGAGTGCAAATTTGACCACAAAATTTGGTTACCAATTCACCCTCAAAATTGGAGCAAAATTTCGCCCTTAAATTTCCAACAAAAAATCCTTGTAAAATTTGAGATAATGTACCTTTAATTTTTACCTCAAAATTCGTACCTTCAAAATTTAACAAACTTTTCTCCTGCTCAAAAAGGTGAAAAGTCAAAGGGAAATATTTCCCAAAAATGTCACTCCTAAAGACTTTGAATGAGTCTGCTGATGAGTAGCTGGAAATGTCCATTAATCTTGTGGACACTGGAAGTGGGGAGAGTTCCAGTGCCAGGACTGTTATTGCGTGTATCTCTCCGTGTGTGTGTGTGTGTGTGTGTATGTGTAAATTTGAGTGTGGTTGTGAATGGATCGGAATGCGTCCACTCTGCCTTATGTTACACCTGAGACTGGTTGTATTGGGAATCTACCGCTGCGTAATGAGCATTCTCCTCTCTTCAGCCATCACAATGTGCATTTCAAGTTGACTCCGGTTTATTCAACCCCTCTAGGTCTTCACACACACACAACACACAGTCGTATCTCTTCACAATGCCCTATCAGCCCTCTCTGTGTGTACTCTTGCTCGGAATCGCTCCACAATTATAAGGTGTGCGTACAGTCAGTCCTATGCACGGACCTCTCTTTCCATACAGCTATTTCCCTTATGCTGAGGCACTGGCCATAGTGCATATATGCTCATGGGATCAAACCGGACTGAGCGACTGAGTCTCGTCCTCAACTCAGAACTCCTCTTGTCTCCATGTAATCAGCTTGTGTGTTATTGAGCGAGTCCATATGATAAGCATTGGGGTGCTTTTTGGAACATTGGAGCACATGCAGGCTCCTATAGGGGAGTTGGCATACGTACGTCCATGCAATAGCATAGGTGTAAATTTATTATGCACACCCATGATTTAGCATGAGAAACACTTGCATATGCACACCCGTGATTTAGCATAAGAAACACCAACATATGCACACCCATGATGTAGCATAGGAAACACTTGCATATGCACACCCATGATTTAGCATAAGAGACACTTCCATATGCACACCCATGATTTAGCATAAGAGACAGTTGCATATGCAGACCCATGCCTTAGCATAGGAAACATTTGCATATGCACGGCAATGTGTTCCCATACGAAGCATTCCCATATGTACACCCATGCACTGCCATACGAAGAGCCTCTCCATATGCACACTCCTGCACTAGCATAGGAAATGTGCTTGCACTACGTATAGATGAAAACACTCCTATGGGAAATGCACTTTCACGTGTGGTGCTCCGAAAACATGGACGTACATCCGTATAAATGAGAAATGTAAACATATGCACCCGTAGGTTAAAGCATAGGAGGCTCTTCCCTTGGAATTTTCTACACGCACATGAGACTGTGGCTGATAGCCCCGTTCAATCCCATGGCACTATACATATGTATTTCCCCTTAAGTATATAGACACAAAAATACACAGGTGTTCCAACGGGATGCAGTTCCGTGCATATGTGCATATATGTCCATACAATTGTGTAACATTGCGTATGGCAATGCTATGCTACAATAAAATCCCAGTATGTACGTAACATGGTGATGCAGTCCTCGAGTCCATGCTGAGCCTGGTGTCTCTGGTGATGGCTGCTTGGGAAATGATTCTTTCTAAGAAAATATGTGCTTTTTATTAGGGTTTTACAATTCTCCATGTAAATGCTTGCAGTATGCCTGTTTGTCCATAAATATGTTTCCAGTTGTTGTATATACCCATTGTCGAAGAATTCCACCCCTGAACGGATACCTAAAGTCAGAGTGCATCTTTTACGCCTGCCTGTATGTATGGGAGCGTGTATGTAAGTCCTATGTGTTGCATAGGGCAGATGGAGCAGGTCATTAATTACATTAATTATCGTAAGGAGACTGCGTCTTCACATTTTCTATTTATTTGTGAAACCCTCCGTCCTACACTGGTCCGTTGCTTCTTAACAGTCCTGGACTAGTGCAGGAGACATTGTAGGCACAGAGTGTGGATTCTTCTTGGGAACGACGAAAGGAATTAATCCCGAAAGTGTTGTGTGTATTTTGTAACGCATTAGAATACAGATATTGTATGCGGAGGACGAGAGTAAGATTTGATATGAGTCTTACGGAGAGGGTGCACCACTCCTATAGGGCGGGTGCACTGTGCACCGTGCATATGTGCGCCATATGTGCATATACGTGCATACGTGCATATGTGCGGGTGATAAAGCGAGGGTTGCTTCGCTCCAGGGCTGGAAGGAGTTAAAAAAGAAGGAAGAAGATGAGAGCAAGTGCATCGGACCTTATCCTCCCTTTTTTCTCTATCTCTGCCCATTGTAACAGGATAATATACGGACTTGTACTACACACTGTCGGAAGGGCTGGGAGTCCATTGCATGTGCATATATACAAGGATAATTCCTATGAGACGTACATACGGGGCAGTTGGAATTAATAGGGCGATGTGTGTCCCATACAAATGTGCTTCTCACTTGCTTATAAAATACAAGCTTTTAAATTCTATATGGAGGTTGGGTATTATTATGTTTTTTTTTCGTTATAGAGGAGCACACATTTATTTACCTGTAATTTATGACTGTGCTTGATTCCTTCGGAGTGTGCATATATATAGGGGGTGAGGATGGAGTTGAGTCCTGGTGCATATTATTCTTACGATAATACTTTTAATACTTTCCGGATAATTTACCTGCGGCCGCTAACAAGGTCTTATCCTGTATGTAAATACATTGGGAGTACAGTGGAGAGTCACTGTGGGGGACTCCTGGGAGGTGGGTTTATTTTATTGGGGCAAGGTGAGACTGTATGAGGGTTACGGACTGTATAGACTCCCAATGTAATCCATGTGAATTGTAAACTTGAGTAGTAATTGTAGGACAGATACAGAGAGTTGTAGGACCTGGGGCTCCTCACGTACCTTTCATCAGAGGAGAGATGAGCCTATGGAAAAAGTCCCTTGTCTGCATCCTTATTCCTTAGCCACACAATGAGCTTAATTGGTTAACTGAATCACCTTCCTCCTTTGGACAAATCACCTGGAATCAGTTCCATTCCTTTATTATTAACTTGAATACACTTGTTTAGAGCGATAGGGGCTTGTGAATATAGACCTGTCCTTCGGAACTATAGATATAATTTTATCCCAGCGTCTCATTCTTGAAAGTATCTTTATTACTTAAAGAAATCATCACATTTACTTCAAATTCTGTTCGAACGGAATGCCTCAGAAAATTCAATTCAATTGTGATCGGAATAATTTCAGAAGAAATTACTTTAACATTTTTTTAACAAAACTGCAATCAATGAGATTGTACGTAGAGATTGACTACAGATGTACGGAAGAATTTCTTAGAATCCCATGCATATAATTAAGCTAGTTCAATATTTGAGCTTTGAGGATATGTAATGTCTACAAGCTAGCATTTGTTGTGAGGAAATCAAAAATTTATTGTGGAAGGGTCAAAGGATATTTTGTTTATATTTTTTTTAAGTAGAGTCAGTGGAAGTGGAGGAATACTAAAGAATAATTTGTGACGTAGATTAAGTGAGATGCTTCGTATGGAAATGACTTGGTGTTTGGAAATACAAGCGGGAATGGAATTAAGTGAGGGAGACGTAGGACGGAGAGCATTAGCTCAGTCAGTTGAGTCAGCTTGGAGTGTTGTTATCTTTTGGGGGAAATTTGCATATAGGATTCGGAATTTGCATGGGGCTCTATATACATTTAATGGGGGAGTGTGGAGGGAGGATGGGAGTTCCCGGGTTAAATGAGACGGCCAGAGGGCAGAAGGGTAAGAGCCGAAACGTGCCTCTCCCTTTCCCGCCATGTACCATCTCTCTCTTTTGCCTCGCAATGTGTCTAAGCCTGTGTCATTGATATTCAAATGGGTGCAGGCGGAAGTGTTGGGAAAAGGGAATTCTTTCCAAAGACTTGGGAGATACAGGAGACTCGAGCTATAACAAAGACCCTTATAGAGGATTGTCTCTCTATAGGGGCGAAAATGAAAGTACGAAAGAATTACTGAAGAGTTATTTACTTTGAAGAGGTAGCATATTGGACATTGTTGAAACCGTCGTGCGAACCACTCACTACACAGTAGCACAGAATCCGACCGATCGTTTTCTCTTTTGCGGGTATTCAGTTTAATTTGACAATTTGATTTGTAACGGCAGAACAGGGTACTGCTCCTTAGAAGAGCTACTGGACTTACTGGACAACTGATATTAAAGACCTCCTTTGAAGGATAAATATACGGTGAGCTGGGGCTATTGCAAAGACCTTTATAGACAATTTTGTCTATAGGGGCGAATATGCTAGTACAAAGTAGAGCTACTTTTGGGATCGGGATACACCCGGGAATTGGGTTCGGGATCGGGAACGGGTTCGAGTTCGGGTGTCTAATTAATGTTCCCAAATACTTTGGGACCAGGTTCAGGAACATGCTCGGCAGACCGGGGATTTCGGGAACGGGACCGGGTTTGGGAACGGGTTCAAGCTTGATGAAGGTATTTGTGTTCCCGTCAGGAACCGGGAACATCTTCGTTCCCACACCCGTTACATGCTTCACGTTCCCGGGAACAACGCAACCATATAGCGGAGAAAAAATACAAAGCATGCACGGTTTCCCTCGTTAAAGTGTTGAGATGATAATTTTACGTAAGCGACTTGAACCGTTTCGTATGTTGTCAGTATGTCAGTTGGGATCGCATAGTAGTGATTTCCGCCTACTCTAACTTGCAAGATGAAAGTCATTGCAAAACTCATAGTGGAAATCGTTTAAGCAGTCTTCCTGCAGTTTTTTCGGCAACGCAGAACAGACGTTAAGTTTGATGGCCATTTTTAGTAGTGCCTAAATCTATTGTTGCATGGTACGCATATGCATAAGTATTTCTAAATCAATAAAAATGTCAAGAAAAAAATTGATTTACACTAACTGCACTGGTCCCGGGAACGAGTCCGGGTTCAAGGGATTCGGGATCGGGATTGGGAGCAAATTTTACCTGATTTCGGGTTCGGGATCGGGATCGGGTTTGAGATCAACCATTCAAGCATATTTAATATCTGGGTTTTTGTGCACCCGATCCAAGTATTTCGAGAACGGGTTCGGGTGTGAGTCCGAAAATCTTGATGACCCGATTTTCGGGATCGGGTTCGGGAATGGGATCAAACTTTTCGTTCCCACAAGTAGCTCTAGTACAAAGTAACAAAGTACAAGAAATCTTAATTGGTAAAAATTATTTGAACGCCTTCTCATGTGGCATAAATGTAATTATTAGACTTCCAAGTTCTAATGTAGGTTATATTATCTATTATTTTAGGAGAACTGTTATAGACAGAGTGGACGGCATGATGGGGAAAAGCACTCATTAGAATATCCAATTGTGGCTGGGTTGACAATTAAGCTGTGAGCGTCTCCAACTCAAGCCGTCGCTTGCCCAATTAGCACACGAGCCATTTATTTAAAGTGTCAATCGCTTACAGATCGCTTTCGTGTTTTAAATAAAGGGAGAGATTGGAGTCAGGCGTTTGTTCTTATCATTGGATTTTTATGCACATTCGTCCAATGTAATACTACTACATGTATTTATATACACAAGCTATAGGCCAAGGATAATTAGGCACGTGGCTCCTCCATTTCCATCTCATTAAATTTTTTTTATATTTCCTTTTTTTCTCAACCTCCCTCCCTAGTTTTTGGAACGGTTCAATTTCAACACCATCCAAATAATTCAGAGTTTTCGAGACTGGGATCTATGGAAATTTTCATGGTATTATCATCAGAGATGGCGAAATTAATACGGCGCCTTCCCTGTGGCTTTTCCATAATTATAATTACTTGTATAGGATGTCCCGAAATATTTGGGCATTACTGTAAAAATTATTACTTTTTAGTGTACTCCACAAAAAGTCAAATCAAAACTTTATAGGTTTTAGAAGAAATGTCAAAGGAAACTATTTCTTGAAAATACCTACAAATAAATTAAAACTTTGTCAAATATGTGGAAAACGTCACAAATCAAAAACAAACTTTAGAAAATCCCAAATTATTTTTTCAGCTTCATTTGAAAATCGTTTCCAGGGTCCCTTTGGAACCTCACACAAATCCTGGGGTTAAAATCTCCCCCTATTTTACGAAACGAGCTATATTCGAGGAAAATGATAATTCGGACAAAAGTGGAGCCTTAGGTCATTTGCAATGTTCAAACACGTGTGACACTGGGGTCTGCGCTTCCCATGATTTCACATATGCCGTTCCAGGGAATGTGAAATCAAATGGGATTGAGCAATAGCATTACACGCACAAGGATATATGTACATGACATGTGGGTAGTATATGGCATTACGCAACAAATTTCCATTTAATGATCTTCATCCAATGAGTTAATCAGAGACACTAAAAGCGGAACCAAATTCACAGAGATTTTGCCTCCCAGCAACTTGTTCCCGTCCATTTCCCCATTTATAGCAGTGGTAGTAGCGAAGATGAGATTCCGGAGCGCTCTCGTTATTTCCGTCCCTCACCAGAATTTTAATCTACAAGGAGAATCTGTATGAATAAAAGAGTCAAACAAAATCCCCTCCCTCGTCACTTTTACCAAAAGTCCAATATATATTATACACAGTCGCTTTTTAATGCTTGGCCATCCATAACTTCCAGAAGGCATATTACTATTCTGACTTGGTCAGATTACGTTTTCTGATAGAGAGGAAAATAGGAATTATTTCCGCCTTCTATTATTTCATGCCAAAAGCTTGCTTTTCTTCCAGGGTTGCGTGTGTGTACTGAGTTTTTCCTGAAGTTTTGCGTGACGGGTCGTCTCATAAGGGCCCCTCAGAAATTGACGTCCTTGTCAAGAATAGAAGCGTGTATTGAAATGAATGAGAACCAACAAATTTGAATGTAAAGCACAACGGTACTTTAGCGGAATTTTTCAAGTCAGATCGGAATCTCACTTGAACTTAAACTTGAAAATGAAGGACTCAAACTTGACATGAATTCGACTCAAATTTAATTGTCCATAGTATGATTTGAAATTTAATTAGAATATAAAATTTGGAAATACCGTTGAAATAAAATTTAAATTCTAATTGAGGCTCAAACTTGAAACTCGTTTGTAAGGAAAGGCTTGAACTCAAACTTGAAATTATAAATTGTTGGAGTCCCAGGGGTAGATATAAATTGAAGTTAAAGCCATTGGAGTGGAATTCCAAGTTAAATTTCGGAGCGGGAACTTCAAACTTTAATTTCAATATGGAAACTTGAAACCTACCTTAGGCTCAGACTCAAACTTGAGATCAAACCTGACTGGAGTCTGCGCCCAAACTTGGGCTTAAACTCGAATTTGAATTATATATGTATAAAACTGGAATTAAAATAGTATAAACTAAAAATAGATATTCGCCCAAAACTTAAACTGGAACTGAAACTTGAGACTTGAATTCCAAGGCTCGTTTGACCGCGTTCCTTAAATAATAATTATTGTAGCCTTCAGAATTATGTTTCAAATAAATATTCCGTGGAGCGGAATCTGTGCAGAGTCCCTGAACCAATTACAGTGTTCAGAGTATGGAAAGTCTAGAAATTAGAATGTTAGGAAAAGGCTGGAGCTTTCCGTGCAACAATTCCCACCAAAAGTCTCCCGCCCCTTTTTTGTCATCTCCGCTGCCTATTCGTATGCAAATAAGCGATTATTCCTTAGATTATTGTCACAGGCGTAATGCAAGTGTCAATTGGATTTTTATCCCTGCTCCATAACGACACTTGACATGGTTTCCCTCCCATCCATCATCTCTCCCTGGCAGGGCTGTGTCTCCTCATAAAATTCACAAAATAAAATCCTCTTTTTTCTCACCCAACTCGTCCTGCCCAGAGCTGTGGTAATAAACAGGGTTTTCTCGTAATTGAGTAAATAGCATGTTGCAGGAATGTCCGTGGCCATTAAGTGCGACATTGCTGGCTAATGACGGAGTGAGTATTGTGACATTGTCATGTCCAGGACGAATTACTTGCGACAAGGTAAATGAAGCCATTTACTCGGACTACTTCAACTATCCTTTAGCCAAGCTTAACAATTCCCTTTTGCTCTTTAAAAGGACGGACTTTCGCGTAAAACTTGTCCGAATAAATTTCCCTGTTAATTCCATTGTAATGAGCTCCTTCGCTTTTTCACCAGAGCTCCGTCCAGGTCATTCTGACGTTACAAGCATTTTTAATTAAGATGCTGTTTTGGTGTAGTAACGTTACAGCTCAAGGGTCTGGGTGAGATTTTATTTGTTTTTGAAAACTAAAGTCTCAGGTTCGAAAGGTTATTACGGAAACATGAGAGCAACTGACATTTACTGTCACTAAAACTTGTATTATAAAAAGGGTACTTTCTATATGTTCTCCATTTAGTTTAGATACGATATCGAATTAAGCGCTTCAATTCTTTTATAATTTCGGGACATTTCTCTGCAGTGTTTTGTTACATTTTTCTTGCTGGCGCTTCCAAATGATCATTTACTATTAAGTCCTTGATTTTCCAAAGAGCCTGTTTCAGGTAACCTGTCCGAAAAATTCCATGTGGCTTACATTCGGAGACTTCACTTTTATAACTTGCTATTGACGTTGTTTCGGTTTTCAAATTAAGCAAAACGATAAATGTGTTGGTTAGTGAGGGGACTCCAGAAGTTCAAATTCAAATTGAGGTTCAATTTTAAACTCACATTACTTTTGCAATGCATGCGTATCAACAACAAGTATTCAAATCGCTTTAAAATATAATTTGCATGTTTCCTCTCAACATTGGAACTTCCCGCCAATGGACGCATACGAATCCCTAATCATTCCTTGAAAGGGAATAATTATGTGGTCATATATAGGAGAAATGAGAACCACTGTTGGCTCCGTTCCAACACATACAGCTATAGCTCCCTGCCTGCTTGGTCATACATTTTTTTGGGAGGGAAGTGCGAAATGCAAAGGAAAAAGGAATCCTGTCGTAAAAGTCCAGTAATGCATTGTTTGCTGAGAGACAGTGGAGGACGGGATGAGAGAAGGAAGATTTATTAATAAATTATTTTCTATTGTCCCCGTCGTCGCTCTTGTGTGAAGTTCAAGTCCAAGGTCACTCCAACATCTTCAAAAACTTTTGGGCACAAGAGAAATTTGCGATATATGGAATTTACATTACTAAGCTATCCTCGCCACTAGATCACATGGGAAAATTTAATCTTTCAGGGAACTTGAGTCTCTCCACTCTCCGACTGCAACAGCTTGAGAAATCTCTTAAGAGATTCAGATTAGACGGAGTGAGAGAGCGGAGTCTCATAAAGAGTGATAAAATATAATGACATGTCTCCATCTCAGACACTTGTTTGTGTCACGTAATGAGCGTGTACAAGTCAAGTCTGCTACTGCACATTCCCTCCAAGGCCTTAACAGCCGTTGATAATCACAGCATCTATAATCCTTTGTATTTATATTCCCCTCGGACTCCAATATTTACCTCTTTTCAAGTCTCCTTTTGTCCAAGACCCTATGGCGTGCCTTACCTGGACATTGAATTATTTCTTCTATATTTAGGGCTGGCCCGGTTAAAAAAATACTTGAATTTTTTCGTCGTTCTTGAAAAAAATGGCTCCCGTTGGGCTTGTTCCTGTTTTTTCTTGACATACTTCTGTACACAGTACCATTATGATTGCACAAATGGGATTTCAGTGAAAGCTCTTCGAAAATGCAAATTCTGGTCTCATTTTGACTCAAAAAGTTTTAACGACTTGCTTTTACTGTTTATTAAAGTAAAACCCATAAAATTAGCAAATCATATTGTGGCTCCATGGGAAATTCTATATCTTTAAGTAGTTACTTGAAACTATAAATTTTATATTTATTTGTCTGGCTATTATTATGCAAATTATATCTACACGATCAAAGTTTCACTATTTTTTGGGACATATTTCCGGGTATATTTTATAGAGGCTTCCCCAATTTTTACAATTTTTCTCCTAATTGTTAAGAATCCTGGTCTTCTCTCGTTTTACCCCAAATTTTAAACTGTCCAGAAAAATCACACACTTTTGAGTGGCATTAGTATTGTCCTAGTCGTAAATTAGTTTGTAAAACTGTGTTCATTTCTTTGAAATATACAGCTGGTGTAAAATACAATGCTTAAAGATCATGTGGGGTTCCCCTGCGCATTCCATTGCGCCCTTAAATTCTGCTAAGTTCAGAAGTTTCCTTTGAAACTCCTGAGAGAGTCAGGAGATGAGGTAAAAGAGGAGGCTGATAAAGGGAATGAGGGATGAGGGGAAGTTGGGGAATTGGGACGCGGGAGATGTGATTAAAGTGTTATAAATAAAATTAGGCTTAAAATCATATTTAGATGCTGGGGAGATAGGAGATGGTGAGATTCGTTGAGAGAGATTCGAGGCTTGGAAGGAGAATCAGGAGGAGGTATTTTCGACGTCGCGGGATGTTTGGCAATTCTCATCATGTGGTACACTTCATCCCATCCTCATCCTTGATCTCACCTCTTGAGAAGTCAAGTCTGGAGATTAACCTGGAGAACATTTCAATGGAGAAGCTCTCTGGAGGAGAGAGAGAGAGAGAGTGAGTGAGAGAGAGAGAGGAATAAAAAAAACCAAGAAAAAAATTGAAGAGGA
Organism: Allacma fusca; assembly: GCA_947179485.1. Classification (NCBI taxonomy): domain Eukaryota; kingdom Metazoa; phylum Arthropoda; class Collembola; order Symphypleona; family Sminthuridae; genus Allacma; species Allacma fusca. The sequence continues at coordinate 37,889,140 of OX359245.1, forward strand.
GAAAGACTCTTGGTAAACCACAAGCGTGTGTTTGAACAAGAGTTGTAAAAAATCTCCAGCCGAGAGCCTTCTATTTCTTCGATCCTTGGTCGTATCTCCTGTTCGGAAATGAAAAGCTCCTTACAGCCTCCGCAAACATGAGGGTAATTGCCAGGAACAAGGAGAGAGAGAGACAAGTTACCCAAAAACCCATGTCTCACAATGTCTAATAATGTGGAGGTGATTCCCTAAAAGGCAACAATATTTTACACGCGAGTCCTTTGCCTTTTATCCTTTCTCGAGTTTGGCTTACTTGTACAAAATATATTCCTTTGCAGAAGCTCAACTTCTCATGTCGGCTCTTTCTTTCATTTAGGACTTCGGTCAAGTCTCGGGATTACTTTGGCTAAAACTCCGGCTTCAGAATGGATCCGTTAGATTCCATCCTTGAGGATGGTTGGATTTGGGGGTTTTAAGTATCTAGTCCTTCAGTAGAATTGAATGTATGCTAAACTTTGCTTCAATTTAAGTATAGTTTAGCTTAAGTTTGATAGAGGATCGTGCTAGAGATGAGGCACGCTCGCGTAAAGGTGAAGGTTCAAAGTCAAATAAAATTATTCGGGATTGTACAAGTATAATTATATAAAATTTATAATTAATTTATTCAAGGGAATGAGAGTAAAGACAATATTGATGTCAAGGTTGGAGTTGACGTTGAGTCTGGTGTGATTTAATTTGTAGTTTCAGTATAATTGTTCGTAAAGCAAAAGAAGTTTGAGTTGCGTTGAGATTCGTGAAAAACACTAGTTTGAAATTAGGAATGACGTGAAGGTCTCGTATTATGATTACACATTTAAAAGCTTAATAAATTCTCGCTTAATCAGAAATGAAAATCGTAGAAACGGATATCCCTTCCTGTAGTCCAAACATCTTTATAAATAGCTAATTTCTGTCCCTTCTCTTGAAAGACTCTTGAGTAAGAAAGGGAGCGTTGGTCAATTCCAAGTTTATTTAAGGTAGGGTCTCGAAGTCATCCTTGCCACTAGATCACATGGGGAAAATAATTCTTTCAGAGTCGGGGGTGACCCAGACGGAGCTCTATTTGTGAGGGCCCCATCTCCGTTACATATAAGTGCATGTAGTAATGCATAGGCATAAGTGTCTGTAGTTCTTTTGAGGAGAGCTGCAAAGTGCTAAAGAGTTATCATGTGAACGTGTGAGAGTCAAAGTTTTGTGAGAATTCCAATGATTTAGTGCAATTATTATGAGCTGGCCACAAGTACCTCAAGTATTTGAATGGGGAATGATTCTCTCGGAATCCACGTGATACTTTTCCAGAGAAGACGACTCACAAGGGCTTAAGAGGACAGAAATCAAGAGGCAGAGTTGAAGTAAACGAGCAGGCTGATCAACATAACAAAAGCCTCTTGACACCGACTCTGTCACTAAATCATGCCTCGAAACTTTTTATGCCCTCTCTCCTCACATCCACTCACCTTTTACACGCTCCTTCTATTTCTTCATAGAAGAACAACCCACTGGAATTCTATATACAAAAGTTAAATCGTTGAAATTCTCCATATTTTCACTCCAATCATAATTCCAGTCGGGGTACAGTCAAAGCCCAGTCCTTCCAGCTCCCTAAAAATCTCACATTACTTTAACGTCCCACAACGGCATTCCAGCAGTGGCTACGCCAAGCAGCCTGTCAATATCAGTATGCCTACCAAATTGTCTCTATATGAAACATTTAAACGATCAAGCAGCATATAGTCATATTAGCCCTTATAAGGATCATCATATTACGGAGGACATTAATTGTTAACTAATTCAAGCATTGCTTCGGACATGACTACTCGAGAGATAGCTCTCCTTGAACTATTTCAGATACACATGAGCTGTGCGTTATGGTAAGACTATTTCCTGCCTTCAATGATAAGACGTCACACCTAACACAATCTGTACCTGTGTACATTGTGTACGGTGGAATTGAGCGGTCAAGGCTAGTTCACAGTTGCTAATGAAACAGTCTGAGCAAACACTTGACAAGTTTGTATTGACATGGATAAGAGACTATCCTTGCCACTAGATCACATGGGAAAAATAATTCTTCCAGTTTCTTAAACTCTTGAGTGTCAAAGAGTCAGAGTTTTGCTTTATAGTGGAACACAAGGGGAACATAATTCTTTTCGAGACTCTGTGGAGTTTCTATTTCTATAAATAAGTGCTGTCATTGATGGTTCGACAAGAAAGGCTTCCAATTCATTACAGGCTTTACGTCAGCACTCAACTTGGAAATTCCTACAAATTGGTCATGCTGTAAACAGTTTGTGAATTGTGTTACCGGTTGATCTCAACTGAGGCGTCCATCATCTGTGTTGTATATTGTTCCTAGGGGAAACATAATTCTGATTCTATAACCTCTTCCTCGTCCAAGAGTCAAAGATACGCTGTAGGCCGTATCGCATGGAAGTGACAATTCTTTCCAAAGTTACTGTTTCTGTAAATAAATCTTGGTACACATGCTTTGACAACAATTGCTTTACGTGCTGTATGCCAGCACTCCAGAACATAACTTTGAAAACAGTTCATTTACAAGTAAACATTTGGGATCGAATGCGGTGTCTATCCTCGCCACTAGATCACATGGGAAGGGTTTAATTTCCAGGACCGAAAAAACAAATTGTAGAATGAAACTTCCCACAAGCAGATTTCTAAGCAAGCTGTTTGCTCCAATGTACAACAAAAGGGAAACATTTTGTTAGCTCCGTCACAAAACAAATCCAACTAATAACTACTCTAATTGGGATTCATGTCAGAAAATCCTGTCAGGACGAAAACACGGTGTTACAATGGAGAATAACAACTTCACTATGTTTCCATTCAAACGAGAATCCCTGAATTAGATGTTTCCACAGGAAATCTAAGTTAATTATAATAGTGGATTTTTGGAAACTCAAAGGGATCCTATCCTTGCCACTAGATCACATGGGAAAAATAATTCTTTCAAAAGACCTGAAGAGACTTCAAAACAGACAAGAGCTCATTACTGAATTTTGAGAAAACAGGGAAGTCAGGTTACGACTTGAGTGCATAATGTGACGTTGTCTATATTGCACAAGAATTGATTGATTGTTCCTCCCAGTAGATGCAATGCATAGCTAGGATTTTGAGGGTACACAAAAGGGACAAATGACATCTAAATACGGGGAAACCGTTTGGAAGAATAATTAATTTAGAGAAAGACCTCGACCGACCACCTGAGGGCTCCTTTACAGCCGGGGAAAGGAGACCGACAGAGGACCCTTGTTATCCACGGGGGGCTCTGTCCAGAGCGGACTGTTGCGTAATGGCTGGTCACGTCACGCCAGACCCTACATTGTCTCAAGAGATATAAACCAGGAGAGATCCCGATAATGAGTGTGGGATAACAGGGCTTAATTCCCTTGCGTAAACATGAGGTTCCATGGCCAGACGGTTATGTTTAGCTCTGAGTTTCCATGAAATTACTCCAGCCATTGTTGAGCTATGGGAATGACGAGGTCAGGATAGAGGAGACAGGTCCTGAGAGTTAATCATAGCCCAGTCAAGATTTTGGATGAATGAGGGGGTGTGTTCGATTCCGGACTCTCTCTCTCTCTCTCTATCTATCTCTCTTTTTCTTTACTTCAAACCTTTGCAAAGGTCAGCTCCTCTCTCAACAATTACAACATAAGATCCATTCCCTGGCGTCATTTTCCATTCTTGAGTCAGCCCTCCGCCGAGCCCTTTCCTCAAAAATTGGTCCTCCTAATACAACAACATATATCTCTGGACTAGGACACTACTATACACAATTGTCTTTAAAAACGTATAACTTACTCCGAACAGTTACCGAGCTTCTAGCTTCTCCCAACTTTGTTTTAAGTATTAAAACGTCAAATAGGAAAACTCCTTCCAAAACTCATAACTTGTAAAAACAATTTAATAATAATAGATTCCCCACAAAAAAATGATATTACCTCAGAATTTCTCACATTCCTCAAACCTTTACAAATAAGAGTGTGCTTTCATACTCTATCTATTCCTAGAAAGCCTCAGCCCTCTGTTTATTTTATTTTGAGGGCCACCCCGTATGACACATTCAAGAGTATCAAAGCATATGTCCACAAACACAAACAAATCTAACTGGACTCATAGGGAAGACGAATCTGTAGAAAAGACTGCTTCCGTGTGTGCTGTCTTGTTCCTGTCGTGTTCATCTCTGGAGATAATCACTTGCGGGCGGAATTGAGTCCCAGAGCACGTGTACAGGGCTGAGGTTTCTTTCCCTCCATCCATCCGTCCATCCGTCAAAAGTCACGTCCTTACATTTTCAGACTGGACAAGGCCAAGAAGGAGACACTCACTGGAATCTCATCTCCTCCTCCTCATCCTCATCCTCAATGGCACGCAAAACGTCCACAGGAATTCCATGAAAGCTGATATTCCATCACTTCCCAAACTACATTCTCCTATGAGAGTCCCATCCCCCGAAATATATTAACAACAACTTAGTGTCTATCGAAAACCAGACAATTTCAAGAATTTCCCTTCAACAGTCATCCAATGTAACAGTCCCTTGTAGTTGATGTGTGGGCCGAAAGTTTGAAGTCCACTCAAATAAATATCACCCATTTGAAAAATTTTAGACTTCAATGTCAGAAGTGTGGGAGTGCCTTTGGAATCGCTCCCCCAAAATAATTATTTTAAGCATTAAATTTCTTATACACATTTTGTTTACCCATTCATTCCCAGATCTTCAGGTGTAGGTGCTCCAATCTCGATTTCTTAACTGTTCCTCTCAAAATTTAAAACATTTGACTCTGACGTCTTCATAGTCCTATAACCAATAATTTCAAGGGTTTTTTATAAAAATATGTTTTACAATTTTTAGTTGTAGGACTTTAATGCAAAACCAAATTACCCGAGAGCCCTTTACAAAAATCCTATGTTGAAGCTATGACGGGAGACATGATTTAAAGAGTGTGTTTCCAAAGACGTAACATTCACGGTTGAGTTTGAGTGAAAGGAAAATAAGCCTTAGTTGACGTGTGTATTGGGTGAGTTGAAGGAGAAAATAGATTTTGTGCCTGCATTTATGAGCACAGTGTATTTTGTAAGGAAGGGAAAAAAGGGGAGGTTCTGTACACACATATGTATATACACAGTGAAAGAAAAATGCTTAAAAATGGATATTTCTCTTTGATTACTACTCTCTCTCTCTCTCTCTCTCACTCTCTAGTTTTGAAAATTATGAAGAGTGGATTTTTTTTAGGGGGATATCACATAAGAGACTTGGAGTGCGTGTGGGGACCCATCCCAAATGTCCCGCGTGTGTCACTCAAAAGTCCTGACAAATTGTTTCTAAATGGAGACTCCTATTGCCTAATGATTACGACGAGTAGACACGACACCCCATTTCCAAGCCCAAAAACAGCTCTCCCAACGAGCGTCTCCAGCAGGCATTTATCCCTCCTATTTCCAAAAAATTCTACATGGGAAATAATAGGATTGCAGACATATGTACATGTACATACATATGTACTACCACCATGAACACATTGAGTACCTTGTTCCTGACTGGAATTGTCTCCTTAAGTAAACATTCCTCATGCAAATGGACGTCATTATGGATTTCCATGGGTTATCAACCAAACGCATCCTTTCCCAAGCCAAGGAGGCCTAAATTTTATGATAAAATTCAAAACACGAGAGTACCTCTTAAAACGCACACTCCACAGTGTGAAAACTTCACGGAGTACAATTTTTATTACGTAAAGTTACTCATGAATTTTGCATTTACAAAAAAAAATATTCTAAAAAAAAAGCGACTCAAGAAGTATGTACATACAGTACAATTCCAGTGTGCAAATCGAGTTAAAGCTAAATTTCCCCCGTTAGTCCTGAAATTGAATGGTGTTTGAGAAAAATGGTTTTATTTCCTGTAGGCCCCAATTTATATACAAATTTAGGAGGGAAATCCCCCTTAATTTAAAAACCCTCAGTGGTATATGATATATAGGGGTAAACGATGGGGGAAAAACAAATACAAGGGAGATATAATGAGGCCGGAGGAAAAATGTCAGAAAGTTTTTTAGAATCCGGGGAAAAGTTTTGACACACATGGGGAAACAAGTTTTTTTAAGGTCTGGCTTATTCATGGGGGATTTCCAGTGAAGTGCGTTTTTTTTAAGGGAGTCTTGATTTTTGCTCACATGTCCCATTTTTCCTCTCTCACTTTCCTTCTTTCAGCCACCTTTTTTTCCAGTGGATTTGAGCCTCCTTTGTGAGCTTATGAGGACCTGTCAAAACTGTCCAGCACACTTTCTCTCTTTTTTCTTTTTTTTTTGCTTGGAAAAATATATAAAGACAAGATTTGAACTTTGAGATTCGAGTTTTTTGTGGGATTACACCAATGTCAAATATAGGCTCGGGAGGAAATTTGACTGACTTGAGAGACTTTTGAGGATCAAAAATGTATGAGGAAGTTTTCCTCCTCCTGTCCTGACATTCTAGTAAATTCCCTTAAACTTTTCCAATGGAGTAGAACTTGGAAACGTATCTGTGTTTACTTAAATTTTACAGGGGAAAAATGTTCTAGGGCTTGAAATAATAATAATTGGAAATATTAGAAAATCGCATATTTTATGGGGACTCAAATAAAGAAATTATGAGAAATTCTCACAGTGCCCCAAAAATGCAAGTCTTCCCTCAAATATAGGTACATCGAGTGCACTGTGGGAAATTGGATTTTAAACGGGGGATATTTTAAGGGCTAAAATTTTTTTTACAGGAAAAAATGTTTTTTTTTAAGATTCTTCTGAAGATGAGGGCGGAGATGAGAATCAAGGGAGATGATACACAAAGTAAATAAATAAATATGAAAAACATGTACTTACCCCTTGGAAAACATCCCCTGCCACCCAATAAGCTGTCAAATTTGGACGGGGAGTTGTTTTCAGGGAAAAATATGAGAAATGCCTCTGTGACTGATTATGCTGACTGTGAGGTTGACTTCACGGTGGGGAACCTCATCTCCTCCGAAAATCTCCTCTCGGCTCACTTCTCATTAAACCCTGGCCATTCTCCCGTCCCTTCCGAACGGGCTTGAATGGGGTGTCAACGTTCCTCACTCAATTTTTTTTCTTCTCTTCCTAGACAGTAAATTGTCCTCCTCCTTGAAATATATACAACTTGCTCAAGGAAATTTTATGTAATCAGAGCTCTTTCCTTTTTTTTCTGGAAGAGGAGGTGGGGGGGGGGTGTCAGGAAAAGTCACTTTTCCAGCCACACACGTCCAGTACCTGGCTGAGTCTTCCACCCTTCGCTTAAAATATACATGGGATTAAATATGCATGAAATTTTAAAGTTTTAGCCCCTTTTCCCAAACCATAATGCACCATGTCGTATATCCCATGCGGGTTTTATAAGCGCATTGAATATTACTGTCTAATGGGAACCATACATTGTGTTTACATTTTTAAACGGAGCAGACATTTTCATACCAAAATTTTGAGCACTTTTACACAGAATTTTACAATTATTTTTTAAATAATTTATTTTTTACAATTTTAAATAGAAAGAATATTTTATTTGCCTATTTGACAAATTTTAAGCAGCCCCATTTGTTTTGAAAGAAGGAATGCCAAGGTTCGTTCCCGGAATGAAATGCTACAGGATATCTATCTTTAATGGACGAAACGGGGCAAAGTGAGATCCAATGAAACCTGACACCTGAGATGTGGGTGATAAGACGTGGATTTGTATGGACGCAAGTAGATGGACATTTGTGACATTATCTGAGGATCTTTCAGGCATTTCCTAGATAGGCTACTGCCATCCCATTGTTTCTGAAATAAGTTTGAGGGTCTGTTCTGTTCCCAAACATTTTTTATAGGAATAATTTGTGGTTATAATGACATTCATAAATAAAAACAGTACATTTTTTTCACGCAATTCATTCTTACTCAAAATGACTGCTGCTAAATTAAATTTATTTAATTGGAATTTGAGTATTATTCTTGTTTTAGTTTGTTTGGAATTTTTTTCAGCAATTTTTTGAAATTTCTCAAAATTTAAAGAGTTTTTTTATTTTTATTTAAAAAATATATATTGCGAAAAACAAAAATTTGAAATTGTTTCAATGAAAACAATGTAATTTAAATTCGAATTTTGAATTATTAAGTAAATAAATGAAGGTAATAAATTTCCCAAAATGTTATCATCATAGTACAATTTTGGCAAGTTTAAGGTTAGAAAATTGGGTGAAAATTTTCTCACCTAAATTCTATATTTGGACTTATGAGAAGGGAGTAGTAATAATGGGCTGGGATGTGAGAGAAAGCAAAAATAATGGGAGCTGGACGTGTTAATCCGCTCCTTGGGTTTTTTTATGGGCGAGGAAGGAAAGGCCTGGGTTGGGAGGAATTATGGGGAATGTTGAGGATGTAAAGACCATTATTAGCTTTGACATTTCCTTCGGAGCTGGGAACATGCAAACTTGAGATTTCATTTTGGGCTTGGATGTGTGTTTTTTTTTGTATTCGGGTCTGAAAAATACATGGGGAAAATGTGAGTTCCGTTTAAGCAGAGAACCTTCCAGCCTTAATCGCTACTTTATCTCCGGATCGCTTGTCACCTCACATTGATTTCTGGCCCTGCGGACCCCAGTCCGCTCACCCAACCTTTCCCAATCAACTTAATTACCCTTTTTCATTTTCCTAACAAGATTAATCACAGCGGAGAATATGTGCTCCGTCATTTTCTCCTTTCCCTATAAAATTCATTGTACGCATGCAAAAATAACACTGGGGACGATGGAATTACCGGTTTTATCATAACGTGGGTTATGTACATCCCGGGCACCGGGGGGTCTGAAAATTTTGATTCGTTAAGCACACAATTTACTGACAAAATTTTGGAGTTTTTTGTACAGAAATTATAGATGAATCTTGGGAATTCGTTTTGCATTTTGAGTGACATTTTTGCACTAAATTGAGGGAAATGTTTAGCAATTTTAAAGGAAATTTTTCCCTCGTCGTGTGAAACTTTTAGGAAAATTTAAGCTTTTTCGAAAAACATTTTAAGTTGATTTGAGGGAAATTAAAGACTGTTTTGAGGAAAATTTTAAGCTGTTCTGAGAAAATCTTAAGCTGTTTTGAGGAAATTGCTAAACAATTTTGATAGAAATAAAACTTTTAAGGATATTTTGCAAAATTTATTGAACGAGACGAAACTGGTCTCGTTTGCGCAAAAGGGATTCCCGTGAGTAATGGAATGTTTTGTAAACGTGAAAAAATTGTGGGCCACCGTCTGCCCATTTAGTGAGAATCCAGATACAGTTTTCAATAAAAACGGCCTGAGGAGCTGAGAGCAAAATCACGTCGAGACTTTCATTAAGGGCAGCCCCTCTCGAATAAATCTTGCTCCTTTTCTCCCCGCTCAGCTTTTCCGCACATTTGTGTATTTTCTCATTGCCAGTCTTGCGGAGCAGGATCCTTCAACCTCTTAAAAGCATTTTCCCTGTCTGGAGTAATACGCTGTTATGTATTAATTAAAAATTCCCTCACGGCGTGGAACGCACAGGTGAGGGTAATTTTGTGCAAATGTCTCCCTCCTGGCGACCCGCACATTAGATTCCCATAAAGTCAGGACAGGCGCCTGCGAAAAGATTTAGAGGCAGGGCTGGCAATAATTAATTTTTCAATTTGTTCCCTACAATAATTGTTTTTTTCTTCGAGATAGTCACAGAACTTTATTTTTAGAGTCCCGTATTTTTACCTGCCAGATATTTTTCAATGGGCTGTGGGTGAAAAGGACATTGCTAAAAGAAAGAGCCTTGGGATGAAATAGTCATTGCTTTTAGAGGTGGGCTCAAGTCTGTCAAATGTCCCGTCCGCCCTTGAACTTCAATTTGGAAGCGGGGCATTTAAGCAATGATATTGCTTCAGATTTGAGCTAATTATAATATTCCATACGTTAACTCATTTTTTACATATTTATTCCAAACTTTACATATCCCAGCCAAAATTGTACACAAAAGGGAGAATTGTACAAGGTGTTGTCAGAAATTGAAATTCTTTTCCTGAATTTTGTAAAATTTTGTAAAATTTCCATCAAAATGTTACAAAAATTGAATCCAAAATTCCCCAAATGCGAATAAAAAATTTAATATATTTGAACCCAAAATTTGCAAAATGTGAACCTAAAATTTACTAAAACGTAATCCAAAATTTTATACATTTTAGCACAAAATTGAATAATTACATTTTATCTCAAAATTTAATCTCGATGTTACAAAAGAATTTATAACAACAAATTATCAAATAAAATTTTCAAATTTAGCCTTAATTTCTAAAACAAATATCCTGATTTCACCCGAACCTCACCATACTATAAATAAATGTAACAACACCCTCTGACCTTGGTTAAAACCCAAAGGAAACAGATATTGTCGTACAGTATCCAAACAAATCTCAAACGTTTGAGGAAACACTCATCTAAACTCGAATCTCCATTGGCAAAATGAAGCCCCACTCGATCGGAGCACTGTAAGCGGGTGGGAGGAAATAAACAAGAGAAGGTTGAAGATTTGTTTATGTTGTGGAATCATCCTTCCTCACGTCTGTCTCGACAGTCAATCTCCGGAGAGACCTGGCAGAGATCCTCATCGATTACTCCCCTCGCTGGTCAATCCTATTACTTGTCTCTTCGGAGATGAATCGATGGAATGACCTTACATTACATACATTTGTATATACAACCCATAGCTGTGGCTACATACAGCGCAACAAGTGGAAGTCCTTTCTCATAGGAAGAACAGTAGAAAAATACGACTCGAGCTTTTGTTTGCCATGGAAGACAGTGGCAAAAGTGACAGGGTTGTCAGGCGGAGAGTCATTCATAATTCAATCGACAGAGCTTTCCATGCCAATCAAGTGGATTGACATGACGCTCCTGTGCGCCCTTTCCATTACAAAAACACATTCCTTAATTCCACCTCCAAATTCCGCCAGGACACAAAAACATATTCCATGCATATTTCAATAGAAGTGTATTTCCCAAATGAGGATTCACTTAAGATTATTTTATACAAAACAAATGCTAGCTTTTCTATAGCGACAGTCCCATTCTTTTTCTTGATTTGTTTCTGTATTCAAACAAAGTCAACCGTCTGGATTTTACATGCAATTAGTAGCTTCAAAATAAATGAGCAATTCCATCATAATTAGACATTTTTGTATGTGCATTGATCTTGATTACAATAATTTTACAAGTTTAATCCCATGTGATCTAGTGGCAAGGATAGTTAAATTCAGAATATCAAAGTAATCTTAATTCTCATTGGATCAATGAAGAACCAAAAGTAACTCAAACTATAGTAATATGTATATTCCTTCAGATTTTGTCGGCAGAGTATTTATCTCCGGAGGTTAATGTAATTTATAGGATTTAGAATTCCCAGTAATTATTTCTCCCATGTGATCTAGTGGCAAGGATAGCTTTATCCAATTTGATTTCCAAATAATTACTTCTAATTCGAAACAAACATTACCATGTGCTCTACTGGCAAGGGTAGCTAGGGTTTGGATTGAGTTCAAGATTGTCTGAGTTCCTCGAGTGCGTTCCCATGTGATCAACTGGCAAGGACAAATTGTTCCTAATTAAAGCCTTTCTTAATACCAAAGGTGTTCAATGCACATTTTCAATGTAACCGTCTCAAACGAACAATTGTAGCTTTAGCTCTGAATTCTACAAATTCTGTGCGCTCTTTCCCATGTGATCTAGTGGCAAGGATAAATCTTTGTAAATGCATTGTAGTTATAGACAATACCGTGAAGACAGAGTTGTTAGAAATCATATGTTCGAATGTGTTGCATTGTTACAATAATTATGCATGACCCGATTCCCCTTGTGACCGAATATCAGATGATATCCTCCAAAACCCATTATAGCTCTCTGCGTAAGCTGATTTCAAACAATGCAACTTCAAGATTTCTGCTTGCCAATTGGTCCCAAGCCTTTGAGTCTTTACATTGCCCACTGTCGTTCATATAAAGTTCCTACTACTGTATTCTGAACAGAATGATAAATAGGAGTGAGTGTGTGTGTGTGTGTATGTGCATGTTTATACGCTGTAATTTTAAATTTTGCTCAAATCTCCTCCGATGAGACATTGTCGGATGCAAAAATGATGGATGTGCCAATGGCCTTGAGGGAAAGCTCGGCCCCTGAGGTGAGCTTTGAGATGGAAAGGATTTGGACACGCTGCGTGAATTGCGGTGCAATGAGACAAGTGAATGCTGCACTTTTTATTCATGCACTTCCCGGGCCCGATAATAAAACACCTTTATCCCACATTGCGCATTTGGACAGAGGAGAGAGAGTGACGACTGGGAGAGGAGGGTGACTGAGCAGGAACGAAATTTGAAAGGAAAAGCGAATGGAATGGAGAGAATGCTCTCACCCAGTCTTTCCTTGTTGTGTTGGACACACCAGGGACGGTCAGTTGGTCCATTGGCCAACAATGACGAGGACCACACGTAACGCTCCTTTCACACCTCGGACAGCAGCGCTGGACACATGAAAAGCCAATTCTATTTTCCCAATTCAATTCTCCTGTCACCCATTCTCCTTTCAATCCTTCCCTTTAAATCAACAATCCCACTTTGCTCCAATGAACATCACCTCCTTACGTCTTCCCTTTTGTCATAGTTCTACATATGATTCATCAATACGAAAAAAAAATTCTCAACTGAATAAATAAACACCCCAGCTCAATTTTTTCAAGCCAGTCCTTTTTCAAACGCCTTTCGAATTTAATTCCAGAGGTTCAATAATAAATTCAAATGTCTTGGAATTTTAATTCTATTTTCCTTTTTACAAATACTTCTACGAACAAAATTTTATTTTAGCAATGGGAGGTCTAACTCTGTCAAGAAATTCATAAATCAAATTCAAAGTTACGAAAAGCAATGTCATTTTAAAAAATTCAAATTTGTCACATGCTCAAAATCAAGAAACCAAAATCAGACCGAAACCCGTTAATCTGCAAAAACCCAGGACTACAATTTTCTACAATGCAATTAAAAGCAAATTTGTTAAATCGCGTAAAAACTAAATCTGCTAAAACACAATAAACACAAATATGCCAAACGTAAAAAAACAAACCTGGCAAAATAAAAAAACAAATCTGGGAAAATAAAAAAACAGATCTGTCAAAACGTAAAAAAATACAAACCTGCCAAAACTCAAATAACCCAAGTCCGTCAAAATAGCAAAAAAAATTGATATCTTGTTTTCCCCCTACCATTTCCGAGGCACTCGCCCAATTGGAATCACCCAAGTCCCAAAAGTTACCAAGTGAATAAAATTTGTCTCCTGGCGATTAATTACCATATAAAATTGACAGGTTTATACGAGCAGAAAAATATCCCAAATAAAAAAAAACAAAGTGAGGAAAAGTGTTGCATGCAGGTTGAGGATTTAATTAGGACGTCAAAAATCACTCTCCTCAGGCCCTGTTCCTCCAGTAAAATCCATGTTCCTGATCACAACACCCATTTCAATAAGCAAAATAAAGGGGCATGACGAGCATGCTAAATTAACCTGGGATAATGAAAATTCATATTGAAAGTATACAGATACATTCCTAAATGGTTCTTCTCCTTACCATTAAAATTCATGCATGCCCTTTTCATATCCACAGAGGCTCCTTATATCACCTCACTTGCACAACAACGGTCAGTGAAGCTCGACTACATACATAGTCTACATATTTAATCCCTAATGAAAATGGAAATGTAAAATTAAACCCAAGTTGAAGTTAGGGTTATTAGTGTGTAATAATGAGCCCGAGCGTATTTAATTGCATTATTTCAGAAGCCAGTAGACTCTTGTGAGGCTCTCATCCCCCCATAGCCTGTCTACGCTGAGGAGAGACTAATTGAGAGACTTTTGACATTTTTTTTTTCATCCGCCAATTGATTGAAATGGGTCTGGAGCTCCTGAAAACTTGTTCCCCGCTCCTTGCGGGCAGGAGGAGGAAAAGCAATGCAAATGTGAGCGGAATACTTGCATAATTAACTCCCAGATTATTTTTCGAGGCAGGACGAAGAGGAACGAGGACACCGCGAGTCAGCAAAGATGAAGACGAATGGAGTGGAGGCCCAATTAGCCACATGAATTTATCTTCATATCCAATTAATTCATCAGAGCAGGCATTCCAACGACAAGTATTTCTGCTCCTCCTCAGTCAGAGCACTCTCATCCATAGACTCTTATTCTTGAGGGATCCAACGTCGTTGCCGTCATATGTATCTATTTTAACTGTCTGGTTCGCAAAAATAAATAAAAATAAATACGAACTCTCCTCTGATTACAAAACCCAAGACTGGTTTTTGCAACACTCTTCTTGCAAAAATCCTCAACAATGAGAGTCAAGGATCCGCATTTTGTAAATCAACATCTCATTCCTATTCCGCCCCACATTACAATTACATACATATGATATGTATGTACAAGGACCATATGCAATTACACCCGTCCTCTTTCACATACATATGTATGTATTCAAGGCCCGTAACTGATCTCCATGTAATTTAATGCTGATGTTTTCATCATCCTAATATGACAATAAGCTCGTTAGCGTCAATAGGGAGTTCTATGTTCTTATGAAATTCTCTGACAATGCAATAGTAAGGATTTTGCTTGAGTTGCGAAAATTTATTTTTCTTATGGGAAATAACATGGGGAATTTCAAGGGAGACAGGGGGGAGGACCCTGTTCAAATATTACAAAATTGGAGGGTTTTCGAAGGTTTTGGGGTTTCAGGTTAAATGAAGTTTTTGACTTGTATGAGGACAATTGTGTGTTCCAAGAATCATAGATAACTGTTTCATGGGGTTCTGGATTTTATTTGGGATTGTGCTTGTAAGAGAGGGTACTTTTTGATGGAATATTTTAATGGTGAGTGGAAACTAAGGGAGGGAAGTTTTTCTCATCTTTAAGGTATACGTTTAATGGGAGTGACAAATGAATGGTGTGACTGGGACGAAAGTTGGACAAGACAAATTGCGTGAAAAAAATGGAGCGGTCAAGTTATTCTGGTCAGGTGGAGGGTTGTGGACGAGAGAGAGAGAGAGAGAGAGAGAGAGAGAGAGAGAGAGAGAGAGAGAGAGAATGGAGAAGGGATGTGAGAAATCATATTTTGTTACAGAAAATATAATATTAGCAAGTAATAATATATACTCTGTGAAATATATACGAGGGATCAGGTTACACAAGGTGGACTCATCATTTGACTATACAGTCAGAAAGATGAGGCTGGGCTGTGAGAAGGTGACGAATTCCTGCAAGTCCCGCTCATGGTTCCGAATGATCAATCTCCTCACGAGCTACTCCAGACGGGCTCATTTGTCACGCACCAGAGTCAGGCTGTTATTACAGTCCGAGCCTGTCTTGCCCATCATTGGAATGAATGAAAGGTCAGAGATTTCCAGTTGCCCTTGTCGTCCCTAGATTTTCGATTAATTGGAGCCCCGTAATCAGTCAGGAATTACTCCTGTCATTACACAGTCAACATTTCTGACTTGACTTGACAAGGGGCAGCTTGGGCAAGTCCTGCAATTTGTCATGGGACGGAATTGTCACTGTGGAATTTTTGCAAGAGGTCCGTAAATATGTAAACAGGGAATTACAGCAGCAATGTATGGGGACGGGATGGAGCTGGAGGTAGATGTGAGCGCGGAGCCTTTACAAGAATTAATAGAGAAATAGGGCTGGACACAGGTTGGAGTTCATGTTGTGGGAGCAGTAAGAAATAAATACATTTTGAGAGTTATTCGGTGATCTTCCTCAGTTTTTAGAATGCTGGCGGGGTTGAGTGTGAAAGATAGTTGTGAAGGTAAAACTTTGATCAGATCCTGGAGACATTTTCTAGCGTTTTGATCAAATTTAAGGACAGTTTGGGGAAAATTTAATGAATGCTTAGAGAGAATGTAGTGAAAGTTTGGGGGAAATTTAAGAGAAGTTCGGGGGAAATTTCAGGAAAGTTTGGAGAAAATTTAAGGGAAAATTGGGGTAAAATTTAAGAGAAGATCAAGGGAAAATTAGAAAAAATTGGGGTAAAATTTAAGAGAAGATCAAGGGAAAATTAGAAAAAATTTTGGTAAAATTTAAGAGAAGATCAAGGGAAAATTAGAAAACATTTTGGTAAAATTTAAGAGAAGATCAAGGGAAAATTAGGAAAAATTTGAGAAAATTCAGGTGTTTTTGGGACAAATTTTAGGGAAGTTTTGGGGGCAAAATTAAGCAGCTTTGGAAAAATTTAGGAAACTTTGAGCAAAATTTTGAAACGTTTTGGAACAATTTCTGGGGACCCAGGAAGAAAATTTGGAAGGTATTTGAGGGAATTTAGTATGCAATTTCAGTAAATTTTGGTGCAATTTCAGTAAAATTTAGTGCAATTTCAGTAAATTTTCGTGCAAGTTTAGAGGAAATGTTGGAGGAAAGTTAGAGGGAGTTTTGGAGAAAATTTAAGAAAACTTTGGAGACAATTTGAGGGAATTTGGGGAAAATTTGAGAGAATTTAGGGAAAATTTCAAGGAATTCGGGGAAAATTTGAGGAAATTTTGGAGTAAATGTGAAGGATTTTTGGAGGAGATATTTTAAGGTGTTTCGCCGGAAATTTGATAAAATTTAGGAGAAAGTCACAGGAACCTTTTGAATTTGTTCGGGGATTTCACTGGAATTGCGCATGTCATTTAAGGAAACTAGTAGAACATGAATTAATTAAGCGTATGATTATTCTGTGAAATGAAACAATTTAATTCCAGATAAACGAATTCCTGCTAGCCCGACCTGAGCTCGAAAATCAAACTGAAAGGAAGGGATAGTGAAGACAAGAAGAAGAAGAGCAAACTGTCCACTTTGAAAGTTGTCAGTCTTTGACAACTCGGTCGACCGCTCATCTCCCACTCTCATAAAAATCCAAGCTGACTAGCAATTGTCGCATTCTTCCAACTTATCCGCCAACTTTTAATTCCCCATCAGGAACTGCCAACATTTCGACAAATTGAGAAACTTTTCCTCCACAATTTTTTCCAACATATTCCGCCCTTCCCGATAATTAATTCTTCCTAAAAAAAATCCGAAGAATTCCTCAATAATCCCTTCCAAACTTTATGCATGTATTTCCTATACCCAAAGTTCTGTATTTTTTTCATACACCTCACAAACTTTTCGAGTCTCAACGTACCCCTCCAAAAAATATCCCTTACATTTACTACAATATTATTACATTCATGCAGAGTATCAAATTTAAAAAAGGAGTTTGCTCTTCAGCAAATAATCTTGTTATTTATTGTGCTGAATTTTTTTATATTTATGATGAAATAAATGTGGTAAATTGAAAATCTTAATTATTCCAGGGTTTTGTATAATCCCTGGGAACAAAAGCAGGACGCCAGTCCAACTAAAGCCTTGAATTCTACAGCGAATGCTACATATTCATAAAATTTGACACTAACCCTCCCAAGCTTTCACAAGGATAAAAAATTTGCTTTAAAATATTTTTTTTTCGAGATATTTTCCTCATATACAAATATACTAATAAATACGTTTTTAATTTCTACGTGGGTAAGTAATGATTATAAATGTTGTGGGTGCATATTTTATTCTAGATACAATTTGAGTATAAATAAATTCCTTGGATTTTCCCTGCATTCAAATTACATCCGTCAATGCTTTTGAAAATCCATTTTATTTATCCCCCTTGAATTTAAACAAGTTTGGGCTCAAGGAGAGCTGAGGAGTCTCGTCTTGAAACATGCTGTCGCCCATAATTTTTTTCCACAGGAGGAGAGACTCGGGACGACCGTAATTATTATTGAGGTTCCAGCCATCGTTCCAACCCTCATTGTTCACTGGGAACAGGTCCGATGAGGAGTCGCTCCGTCTCCCGATCCTGGGCAGGGACTTGGCTGGAAGCTGGAAATGTTACATTGAGAATGAGACGGAGTCAACTCAAATTGACAAATTTTTTGATCATTATAAAATTCATCCTTTTAAGAGCGTTTAGTAATTAAAACTAGCTTCGTACCGATGCCTTGAAGTAAACTTGAGGTTGTCCCACGACCATTTCATGGAAGAGCACCAGTAGAAGGAGAACCAGTGTCCAGCAGTAGGTCAAACCTGTATGACAGGAATTTTTTTAATCTCCAGGATTTCAACAATTCACATCGGAAACTCTCAGAATATCAAGAGATCGGAAAGTTCCGCATCGGAAATTCTCAAAATTTCAAGGGTTTCAAAAATTCACACAGGAAAGTTTCAGAATATCAAGGGATTGAAAAGTTCCGCATCAGAAGTTCTCAAATTTCAGAGGGTTTTAAAAATTCCGATAGGAAATTCTCAGAATATCAAAGGATCGGAAGGTTCCACATCGGAAATTCTCGAATTTCAAAGGGTTTTAAAAATTCGCATCGGAAATTCTCTGAATATCAAACGATCGAAAAGTTATACATCGGAAATTCTCGAATTTCAAAGGGTTTTAAAAATTCGCATCGGAAATTCTCTGAATATCAAACGATCGAAAAGTTATACATCGGAAATTCTAGGATTTCGAACGATTTGAAACATTTACATCGGAAATTCTCAAAATATCAAGTGATCATAATGTTCCATATCGGAAATTCTCAAATTCTGAGGGGATCAAAAAACTTTACGTCGGAAAACAACCAAATAAAATGTACCATTCCCTTATAATGGCATCGTGGATTTTATAATTATTTTGGAACAGCCCTTGTAGGAGCAAAGCCGAAATTACTTGATTACATTACCTTGCCGTTGTTGGTTCTTCATATCTTATACAATTGATGAAAGTTTTCTCTGAATTCAAATTTTGAAAGCACTCTTCCGTCCTTGCAGAAATCTTGATAGAATTGGTAATTTCCCCAAAATTGCAATAAAACTTGGACTCCCTGGAAATGGGCAATTTTCTTCGTTGTAAAAATATGGGAAAAAGAGCCACAGCCTTAATTAAGGTATCACTATGAGTCGTCGAATGGAGTGAAAGTAATGGAGAGGAAATGAAAATATTCCGAGCTTTTATAGAGGGATGCTGAAGCCCGTAGGATTTTAATTACGTGGTTGATTTCTCCAGGTGGTAGGCCTTAAAAAAGGTAAGTAGGTGTCGGGAACTTTGGGAAAGCTCATCTCAACTCCTGATTTATTATTGGCGTACCCGCACAAGTGTCGTATTTTCACGAGAAAAATAATAATAGGAAAGAAATACAATTGGTATTTGAGCAATAGTCCCAGTCTGTACGGATATACAGTGCTTTTAATTGTACGAGACTCTCCGGGAAATGTTCCCGTCATTGTGCAAATATTTAGGCACGTGTCGCACAATGCCCCAAATGCGGATTCTGATCCTTGTGAACAGACGAGTGGAATTCCAGATTGACTTCGTACTTACGGTTGGAGCTCTGCCAGCATGAGTGCACTGTATAGCTGGCGCTACTTATAAATTCTATATTGGAACTTTAGGTCAGAGAATGAAGAGCTATCCTCGCCACTAGATCACATGGGAAAAATAATTCTTTCTTTATAAATTCTGAGCAATCTTTATATACTTTCAATTTGACAATTGGTTTGTTAACACAACACACACACACGGGTTTTGACATTTCCAGGGATTCCCGCAGGATTCCACGGAATTAATAAAATAGGGAAATTAATCATTTGTAATTAGCACGCTGGAAATAATACGCAGGTGGGGTAAATTACAGTAAATACAATAATTGCTACAACAACGTACTTTCTACTTTTAATGGAGCCAGCTGTTCCAAATTAGCAATGCCTTACCTTGCCCGCACTAAAACTTAGGTCACTACTTGTTCTATTATTTTATTTCCAAGCATCCAATACAGCAAATCAAGGAAGAATTTTAGTCAGTGAATTATCCACCCTTTAACTAATGCGCGTGTTATTTTATGTGGGAGGGAATTTAGGGTGCCCAGAAGACCTGATTTGATCCGGAATGTCCTGATTTGACCTACGGTCACCTAATGACTTGATGAGCAGGAATTTAGGCTTTATTTCAAATTAGCTGACAAAAATATCATTTTGTAGCATTTTGGGGTAAAGTTACTAAAATCTGACATTACTTTTCATAAGGTCCATCGTAATACTAACAGAAACTGTGCACACATGAACCTAAATGCTGCCCAGTATGTAAAATGGTTTTAATAATTTAATTTTGAACGATTTAATTTCGTAATGATCCACACGGCAGTTTTACAGCGAGTTTGTCTGTGTTTCAAGCATTTAAAAAACAGTGATGACAAAACTAAAGATTTCGAATTATACTTCACGTATCGTGGAGTAAAGCATCACTAATCTTTCAGAAGTTCGGACTGTCTTTCTAGTTTGGTGAGACAAATATTTGCAGATTCTAAAATAACTGTTTCATTGACTTTATAAAAAATTCAAGTTGCAGCTTTAGTTCGAAAATCTCTAGCTCCGTTTTTACTCGAATCTTTTATAAATGAAATAATATCTCAAGAATGCTACTTTTCTATAGAATCAGGTGCAAGGCATTAAAAAACGCAAATGTTTTCTACTTGGTTTTGTGAGATTTTTATATGAAGATCCAGAAGAATCAGGACGTATATTTTCTTTCAAGGAGTTCGCTCAAAATTTTGAAACTTGAGCACGTTTTCTTCAGTATATGTAAGAAATCCCAATATAAATAGTTAAATTGCACTGAGACATATCTGATTTTTTGATTTTTTTAAAATTTCGCTTATAATTAAGTCCTGATTTGAGAGTCGAATAATCTGGGCATCCTGGAGGGAATTGAGACAATTTATTACAGCTGTGAGTACATATGTGCATATGCTGTAGTAGCGTCCCTTGTAAGAGCAGCTTCAGTATTAGGAAGCAATACTTTGTAAACATGCCTATATTTGAATCACTGGGAAATTGTCTGTTAAAAATGGGTACCAAGAGTTTTCTTCTAGTAGATATTTGGATTTGAAATATTCTTTGTGACAAATTGTGAATGCTCAAAATAATAAAAAATTAAATTTTGTATTATTACAAATTAGGCTGGGTCAAGCTATTCTAAGACTATAAATCCCCTTTAGGGAAGTTGTAATATCATATCCCAGTCCTATATTTACATTTCCCACTAAAAAGAGTTGACAGATTGGCAGGAATAAAATTCCCCTGGAGATCCCAACATGTGATAAAAACTGGAGGGACGTGTGACTTCGAGATAAGAACAGCCAAAGGATAGGAGCCACATTTGTTTCCTTATAACAATGGTGTCTTCCCTCCGACTTCCTCCTATAGTCCT
The DNA here is from genome assembly GCA_947179485.1 of Allacma fusca. Taxonomy (NCBI): domain Eukaryota; kingdom Metazoa; phylum Arthropoda; class Collembola; order Symphypleona; family Sminthuridae; genus Allacma; species Allacma fusca. The sequence continues at coordinate 37,910,501 of OX359245.1, forward strand.
CTTGATTGACTATACTCCTTCCTGTTGTGTTGGGGCAATCCATCAGACAAGCCTTCCAAAAGCCCCTGATCCACATCCAGATTATTTTCATGGGCTTATAATAACTCGGGGAATTTCCCATTTCAAAGGGCCATATTACAGTGCGTAATTTTAAATGACCCAATTGCTATTCCAGCCACTTCCCTCCTCATAGTTCTAAATGAACTTACTTCTATACCTATGTACTTCCCTACCTAATATTAAAATCATTTGTCTGGGAATGATAACCGTCTCAAGTAACAGCTTGAGCGAGCGGGCTTGGTCAAGACGGTCCTATATGGGCGGGATGGGACAGTCCAATTCCCTCTTCCCTACAAAAACTTTAACTTCTCGGAAGTCCCTTCGGAATTAATTGGACACCCGAAAATAATAAAGGACTATAGAAATTACATATTTTTTCGCATCCCTTCATTTTTATGTTATTCCCGTCCTCTAATTACTTCATTACAAAAACCATAGGAATTAAGGTGAGTTTTCAACAAATGGTCAGTCCTTCCAGCCCTTTCTTTCTCTAATTGAACCAATTGGGGCAATAAGAGATAAGCAAATAAAAACCCTTTTTTACAGTGTACAAAATTTACTCCATCAAAGAGCATTGGCCATACTGAAAGGTTACAAGGCTTATTATTTTTACACGTAATTATCAATTTACTACATTATTAATTTTTCCTCCCTCCTGGGGCAAAGTGAAATTGTCATTTTAAAATTACAACAGACAAGAAAATAATGTTACGTATTTTGTTTTGCAGGAGCGTTGTAAAGAGGATAATTCTGTAAAGCAGAGTTTGAATGACATAATTACATGTAATTTCCCAATTTTTTACCCGTAATTTTTTACAGTAGGGATGAATCCCTTCTTGTAATGTTTTTCTATTGTGATTACAGCAAATTAAATGGGATTTTTAAACTGACTCCGACTCACTCGAAATATGTTGTCATTCCCTAAAATTACCCCTCCTCTTCCTGGATAGTTACAGGAGTTTAGGAAATGAAGACGTTTGTCATTTGTAAATAGCCGGTTTAGTTTCCATGAAAAATCCTTAAAAGTCCTTCCCTAAGAAGACAAGAGGAGTCATCAGGTGTGTGTGTGTGTGTTTGCGTGTGTGTGTGCTATTGTCTATGTGTGTGTCTGCTGGCTCTAGGCCCTGACTCTTGAGTGGGGAAGGGAATGGGTGGCCATGATGTAATCCTGACCTCCTGACCCTCCTCATCAACTCATCTCCCTTGATTTATTGCCCGACTCCCAATTACTCACCCTCGATTATAGAACGCCCATGTGGTCTCCAGCATTGGTTGTACCGGCATACAGTGGACATTCTTTGTACAGAAGCCTTAAAAGGAGCCTAAAAATTACATCCTAGAATATATTCCCAATTTTCTAAACAAAATTTAAAATTTAAAATTCCACAGAAAAAAATTATTTCAATATTTTACCTACCAATAAATGACCCTTTATAAAAATTCCCTCAATTAGGAATGTCTCCTACCAAAAGCTCCAGCTGGAAGAGGGATTTCTCTTTGGGACAAAAACGTTACAAAAAATTCCTGTTTAACGCAAATTTGTTTTGCAAATTTCACTTCTTTAAAATTGAAGGAAATTCCTCCCAGGAGAGCATCCACAGGGATTTATCTTTACAAAATTGTGTCTATTAGTTGTGTAGACCTGCGGAGAAAGTTTTTTATGAGACCAATCAGTCACTGAGGATTTATCCCTTGACGGTATATCCACAGATACATTGATGATAAGGTGATCCGGAGGCCTGAGATGAATTTCTATTTTGATCCCCGCCTCTTTGACGGCAGGAGAAAGGGAGGATTATGAGTTGTGAATGGACATGGCGGACAAGTGACAGTAAAAGCGTCCGTAAGAAAAGGAAGAAAGGGGTATGATTAGCTGTATGACAATAACATATGTACATATGCACATTAAAGGACTTGCATAATGACAACCATTGTAATTGTCAACTTTGACCTTGGAGTAAGCCCTGACTTGCAAAAATATTTTTTGTAATTATTACAAATGCGGGCGGAATGTTTTCCTCCTGAGCTTTAATCCGGCCGTCAAAATCAAAGGGATTGGATAATACCGACGCTAATCCTCTCTCCTTAGCATTTTCTCAATGCCGGTTTACAGTCAACCCTGCTTAAAAGAGGAGCTCCCTTAAAAAATCATACCTGACAACATAGGATTATAAGACGGCAATCGCCAGAGAAAATTCCCCTGAAATATATGAACTGTCTCCAGACAAATCCAAATTAATTCTTATTTCTCTAAATGCTAAATGTCCTCTATATTTTTCTTTACCAATTTATTTTCTCCCCGAGGGAAAAAAATGAAGGTGACTCTGGAAATTGAGTAGTTTTTTATCACACTTGTGACATTTGAGAGGTTATAAGCTTTGATTAATCAGAGCACCAGAGTCGACCGCAGCCCTTTTCTTAGTTTCTCAAATAATTATTCCTTCCATATAGAGCCGGACCATGTTCTATGTGTATATGCTACATATGTCCTTTTTTGTTCGTTTCTAATCTGATGAGCGAAATGTGTGTGGAAGGGAAAAAAGTTGACAGGTAAATGAGTAAATTGGGGGATCAAGTGCAGATCTCTTCCAACCTCCTCAGCTTTCCTCACCAGAGTCGTAGAAGAAGATGCGGAGCCATCCCACGTCTCTCTCCTCAGCCACAATCCCTAAATACAGGGTCCTCTCAAGATTTTAAAATTGTTACCATAACTTGCTCAAAGTACGAAGATTTGTTTTCCTGTGTTTATTAACACCCCCAACCTTTTTGCTAACACTCAAAAATAATCCTACGAAAATGTTAAATTCTGACAAATCTTGTGCAATTTGAAATAATATTTTTCCTTAACATTTTTATTATCAAATTGTGTCAAAATTTTAAAGGAAAATTTCCTCTTAATTTGGGGGTTTTTATTCTTCTGCTGGGAAATAAGGAGAAGACTCCCCAGGACCCCTGTAACTTCTGTGGTAAATGATTTGAGAGAGTCTATCTGCTCGAATCGATTCCTAATCCGCTCTGACAGTCCTCACCGCAAGGGAAACTTTAAACGCTGGCATTCTCTTGTCATCTCAGTGTCACCTTTATTAACCAGCCGTTTCTCTTTTTCCCCAACCACTTTTTTCCCTCACTTCTCAAAGAGCAGGACTGGTGGCTCAAGGAATTATGATTGTGAGGAGGGGATTTCGGGGTCTCACTTGTTGAAATATTTTTATACGTCACTTTAAGTCAGAAATGCCCTGTCATTATCCCGAGTGTTCAACTTTTCCAGGATTGATTTAGGGATTTTCTGAACCCCCGGAACTCTCTCAGAGTTCCGCGGGTATTTCAAAACGATGGACGCGAGAAGTCTGCGGGAGATGCGGACGGGCTAGAGAAGAAGAAATCCTGAGAGGCAGAGAATTCCAAATATTTCCTCCTCACACCTTTTTCCTCGATCTGGGACAATGGAGCTAAAAGGCTTGTACTAGTACTAGAAGCTGCATAACATAAAATTTAATATGGAACTTGTACGTCCTATACTTACAAAAGGCTACGTTTTGAAGACTGTACGTATATAAATATAAATGTAAGGGCAAGAGAAATATGTACGAGTCGGATGCTGGGGAGTAATGAGTAATGATGACTTTAGGGATGTAATTCGGGTAAGAGATAGTTCACAAAGATAGAGGTTCCCCCTTAGAAAGTTGAGTTCTACTCCTCCACCGCCTGCTGACAAAACACATTGGGAGTGTGAATACCTGGACTCAGTCATATACATTTGCCGCCCTAAAATATTGTCATCCTTAACCTCTCCATCTCATCTTCATTAATTATCTCTCCCAGAGCTCCTGCCATCCCAGCACCTTCCCACAACTCAACTCTCTCTCAATTCACTTTACATTTTTTCACACAATAATCAAAGGATTCCAGACCACTCAAAGAAAATCTCTTGCTTGAAGATGCATATTTATTTTGCAATATTCTTCCAATGTTTTGAGTATAATTTATGAGAAATATTCCGCCTGGTGCTTTATGCTTTGAGAGGTCAGATTGTCATTTGGGTCCTATAATTTTGAAATAGTAGTTTACGATGCATGGAGTTTGTTACTAGCTTGAGCAATAATAATAATAATAATAATAATAATAATAATAACAATAATAATAATTGTGATGATTTGTTCCGAGCTATTTGAGGTGGAGGTGTTACAGAGGGAATGAAATAGTCCCCCGTGGCTCCAGCGATTGATTCACATTTCTCAGGGGCTATTTCCATAAGGAACGCTTCCCATCACAATATCTCACGGTGGATTTTATTCCTCAGGATTTTACGACCTGAGTGAGAGAGAGAGCAGATAGAAAACACTCCCGGACCCAGCCCTTCTTCTTGTTCAGTGTTTAATACTTTTGTGATGCTGTTGTTGAAACAAAGAGCTTGTATTCCCTTCGTCACAATTACAATACAATACGCTCTTTGTTTTATCGCCTTATCGATAGCTCCATGAGTGAGAGAGCCAGAGAGAGAGGGAGAGAGAGAGAGAGATGAGAGACAGTGAGGGAGGCTGCCTCCAATTTGTTCCAAGTCCCTTATACTTTTTCAATTAGCATTTTCCTCATGTCATTCCATCTCATAGGGGTCGTGACATAGGTGTGACCCTTGTAAAATTTATTTTTATTTCCCAGCCCCAACTTACTATTATTGCCTTCTCATCTCCTTCAAATCCCATTACTTTTTATTGCTAGTGTTTTTTCTTCTCCAGGACTTAGCCCCACATAATAGATACATGTCCAGTATTATGTATATACAAATGGTTAAAATCTCATGGATGTGATAATCTTCAGAGGATGCTTCCATTCCAGGCCCAGTATGTCCCATTACAAGAAAAACACTCGATTATAGACAATCAAATGAATTGAAAGAGTAAATTTAAAATTAAGGATTAAACTCCAACAAAAAAAAACTCTCAAAGGTCAATTTAAGGAACATTAAGGATAAGAATGTCCCATGTTGTAGCTCATCGTATCCTTGGATTTGACAATCCTTCTTGTCTTTCGTCTTTCAATCAGCCGTTTAATTCCCAGTGTTAACTCTCAGATATGACTTGAAGGTTTGAAGTAATTACAAAATTTTTATGTGCAGGGTTAAAAATAGTGGGACACTTTCCCCTTGAATGCCTGCCTTGTATAATTATAATCACTGGTTTTTTTTTTGTAAAAGCAGGAGATTGTTACAGAAAAGGGGAATTTCATGATCATAATAATAATTAAAATTTGAGGCTGAGATACTGCACAAAGGTTGGAGTTATTTTTGAGCTGGTGACTTGTTCTAGAATTGTCAAGAAAAGAGATGTGTAGTAATTACAATGACCCAATTCAATTGAGTGTGTTATAGTGTCGTGGAGCTCCAATGGAGCCTGTGGGTAATATTGTACCTTACTGGTTCTGAGAATACTGTATGATGAGAATAATAAATGATTGAATAGATTTATATGTTTAAATAGCTGTGAGCTTAAATTGAGAGGGATTCGCTGACTCATGTTGTAAAAGATATATTGGCACCTCTCACCCCACACGCTCAGTGGTATAGTGAAAGGAAAAGCCGCTCCGTTTAAAAGCATTGTGACAAGGAAGGAATTTCTGATGGAATGCTCTCTCACTCTCTCTCTCTCTCTCTCTACCTTGAGTTTCTCGTTTCATTTACCAAAGATTCCTTCCCAGTTGAGGAGAGTCAGCGTTCCTGGAGTTTATGGGACAATGCCATAATGTTTTGCATGTAATTAGGGCTCATTGATGGGTATATGAATTGGAGCTTTCTGCCTTTGGCTTTGCATCTCTGTATCGTACAGTTGTTAGGAATTATTCGTAGAGTGTACTTAAACTGTAGAAGGGACCCTGGGGAAGGCTCTATTTGTAGTAATATTCCTAATGGGAAAAAATATTTGAAATTACCCGTATTTAGTACAAAAATTTTATAGTGTCATTTTTAGTATATTTTGTGACGCTGAAATTTAGTCCCTGGAATTGTTCTATAGCATGTGCATATGTTTAGGCTTCTATGTGAAGCAGTCGCTATAGTTAGGGGGTCCTAGTAATGAGAGTGGACTGTATATGTAATATGTATAATGAACAAGCCTGGCCCTCGCGGCATCCTCCCCGCCAGCTTGGAAATTAATCTCGGGCATCCTCAGCTCTCCTCAAGTGAATAAAGACGGGATAATTGTGATTGCCCAGCTCCTGCCTCCTCTAAATCATTCCCATGATGTCCCTTTTATACTCTGTCTCTGATTTATCCTCCTCCAAAAGCCATTGTCCCTCTGTGATATTTTATGAGGGGAGTGGGGACACCCTTTAAACACACCAAATGCTCCTTGTGCTTCAGCACTCAGAATTAAACTGGGTCAAGTGGGGTCAAGTGGAATGATAGGTCTTTAATTATTGCCTGCTGGATGTAACTGCTGTAGCTCCTTCCTGTTGACAAATATAATTACCTGCTAAGTGCTAATTGTATCTATCCTTAGCATTAATTTGAACTCACTAGCTGGAATGGAAATAGATTACTGTTACGAGGAATTTATTTTGAGACAATTATGCCCTACTTTCAGAAACTCTGCATATATTTTACTGCCAACAGGGTCCAGGTTTCTATGATAAAGGAATTGTCTTTAACTTCCTCAGAAAAGCGCCAGAGGGTCGAAACCCATCGCGCTTGCCTGGCTGTTTATCCTTATTGACTTTGTCACATCGTGCTGATAACGTGTTGATGATTTTTATTCTTGTATAAATCTCTTGTACAGTTGCAAAGCTCTCCTATTACTTTACCCATATATTATTTAATGTAAGCTTTACTTACTCATTTACTATTTAAGGCATCTCAAAGGGAAGAGTGATTGATAAAAAAAAATTCCTTGTAATAAATAAAATAACTCGAAGAAGATAGTTTTTGAAAAGTGGGGGAATTTTGTTATTGAAATTATTTCAGCCGCTCTGACGCAAGGGTATCAGGTTTATAGAGTGTCTACGAACATGGGATGTTCCAAGGGTGTCTAGGCATGGGAGGGTTTACCATGCATGAACACTATCTCTATGTATATATCAAATGCATGGTTATGGGATGTATTATAATAAATTGAAATAAATTTATCTATTTATTCCAGCCGTTGAGTGAAGCATTTGAAGGAATTTTGAAGAGTTGAGGACATTTGATGGTCCAATTGAAATGGTTGAATTCCTATGGAATATGAGGACATGAAAGGGTGTTTACATTACGAGCCCTCCGTCCTTTGACTCTGGTGCTGAGAATTGTTACGTAACACGGTATTTTATTTGAAAGAGGAGATGTTGCTTTCATTGGGGATGTTTACTCAGCCTGCGGCTTCTCTTCCCAAATACCTATTTATACCTTGGGATGACATTTCCTCACCGCTCCATTGCACCTCCACTCCTTCTCAATGTAATTCTGGGTATCTGTCTCTTTTCGTCTGTGTATGTGTATGTGTGTGTGTGTGAGTGTAGAGATGGGCTCCGTCTTGAGGGAAATATGGTTCCAATTGAAAGACTGAAAATTAACGGATCTCATATAGACTGACAATGAGTGTCGCAAAAGCGGAGAGGAGTAACAAATGACGTTGTGTCACATGTCCCGTATTTATATACGTGGGCTTTCATCTCCGCAGTGACAAAGGACATGCCCGTTTATTTACAAGCCGAAAAAGAGTTCAAGTTTCAAGACAAACCCGTGAGTCCCTGTGACAAATGTAATGTCTACATTTCGAGTGTGCGGATAAAAAAGTTGGAGAGCCTTGGAGTGGGCTAATAGGGAGCACTCCAGTCCCTCTCACTTGCCGGGTAAAAGGGTCAAGTTCAAAGAGACTAGCAATTATCACAGAGGCATATACACACTCAAGGGCTCACTTCCCAAACTGTCTCTTGGATAATGCAAACTAGTTGGTTTAATTCTAGAGGGAGTTCGAGCTCCGGCTGGGGACTGGTAAGGTTGAGATCGAGTGAAGTGAGAGTCAGAGCTTAGGTCAATGGCGAGGGTTCTGTGAGATCAAAATGTATAAAGTTGAGAGGCTATGCGAGTTATAAAATTGAAGTTGAGGTGGAGTAATTTGTGGGACGGATGCTATTTGGCATGAAGATCAATTGAGCTTCGAATTTGGTATTGAAGTCCAAGTTGGGGTTCAAGTTTTAATTTTGAAGTAAGTATTGAAGGACAAGTTGGAGCTCAAGTCTCAGTTTGGAAATTAGGATTGAAGTTCAAGTTGGCATTCAAGTTTGAGCTTTGAATTTAGGAATGAAATTCAGTTTTCCCTGTCCTTTGAGTTTACAGTTTGAATGAAAATGCAGTGAGTTTAACTTGAATTTTCAAGTTGTAAATGTCACTTGGAACTTGAAACTTGGAACATAATTGAATTCAAGTATAAATTGAAAGCTGTAGTTTCACTTGAACATGAAATTTGGGTTTTGGCTAAGTTAAGCATTTTTTGTGTGTACATGGAAAATATAGATTGTCAAATTTTGAATGGAAAATTAAATTTGACTTCAAATGTGAGTTGTTTTTTGGAGCTCATGTTTCTTTTAAATGGAGATTGTAAATTGAAGATTTGAAGCTGGAAAGTTTAAATTCGATGCGAATTCAAGTACGAGTTCACATTTAATTGGTGTCGCTTTGAATTTTTAAATGGCAGATGGTTGTTTAGTTATAAATGACAATATAGTTTAAGTTTGTGCTAATCGAAAATTATATTTCACTTCAAGTTTGATTTCTGAAAATCAAGTTTCAGTTTAAGTTTGCGTTGCTTCAATGTGACGTTTTAGTTCAAGCTCAAATTTTGAAAAAAGATTTTGAAAATAAAAAATAAACTAAACAGAAGCTGAATTGAATCTAAAGGTTGAGTTTAAGCTTGGATTTGAGTTCAAGTCCGAGTGTGAGTTTGAGCTCAAGTTTGGGTTTGAGTTCAAGTTTGAGTATGAGTTTGGATTTTAATTGGAGTTTGAGTTCAAGTTTGAGTTTGAAGTACGAGTCTGAATTCAAGTATGAATGCACTTGGAAGAATAAACTGGAACTCAATAAAAAAATTATATGTATTGCACCGAAATAATACTCGGATGAAAAAAAGAGTGCTAAAAATAAAATCAAATATTTCCCTCAAAATGTTACAAATGTCAATCGGAACGCCCAAGTTGAGTACGTTCCTTTAAAAGGACACATCGGGCCCGTTAGGAGCTGGACATAGATTGGAGGCCGGAGTGATCCGAAAATGGAATAAGAGTCCATATTCCGTATAACCCTGTACACATTGATTTGGAGACACAAGGCATGGCTAAGCCGCTCTCCCTTTGAAATCCTCATCCGACTCCATTTACACAATTGTCAACACGCTCTTGTGCATTTCGTCATCCGTGAGGTAAATTCCTATTCTCCTCTCCATTGCCCCAAGAACAACATGGGGACCTTTAAATGGGAATTATTCCGACTCGAATCATCTCTCCTTTTCCGGGCTTTGTCTCTCTCGTCCTCCTAACACACAAATCATGTACAGTCCCATCCTTTTACCTTATTTACAACTTCTCTTTCATCCCCATATTACATCTTCTTCCTTCTTCCCTAACCCACATTTCTGACCCGATCTAATCCTTCCCATCCATCCTCAACATTTTCTCAACTCACTCAAGCCACCTTTGTGGGAACATCAAACAGAGACTTCCAACTTGCACATTAAAACTCATTCATTACTACATATTCAAATTCACTTCTGCCACAATCCGAAATTAAATTTCATAATTAAAATCCTCCTCACAATTTATCTATTTTTTCATATATACTTTTGAAACTACAACCATAAAAGCATATAATTCTGAAGCCCTGAATAATTCCTTAAACAGAGAGCTGTATTCAAAACTTTTGTTTTGCAAATTCTCGGGAACATTTCCATTCAACAGAGTACAAATTCGGGATTTTTTTTCCAAAATATACAATTGTAATAAATTATTCTTAAAATAAATTTTATGCGCTACGTTTAAAACGCACATGTATCATTCTGCAATGAAGTGTTACAATTGTAATTCGTACAAGAAATTCAATTTCCAAAATGTCCCCTCAAAATTACCAAAGTGTGCTTAAGTGATTTCTTTTTTTTTTAGGGAAAAATTGTTTTTTTGCATATAGCTTTATATTTTGTATGCAGCTCATAGATATAGATATAAGAAAAAAATTAAATCCCTGGAGAGATAAAGTGACGACACAAACCCAGAGCGGTCCGGAGGGTTGGAAATCATTGGGGTCCGTTAAACGATATGATGCTCCGAGGCTAATCATCAATTCCATTCGACAAAAAGAATTACAAGCTGAGATTGGAAATCTCCTTTTTTTATCCACTCCCTGAATTGAGCGCTAATTCTGTTTTTCGTCCTTACTATTCCACTGTGTGACAATTATTATTGTCAACTTGGGCCGGCTGTGTGTGTGTGTGTGTGTGTGTGTGTGTGTGTCTGTCATATTTATTTTACATGCAAACTTATACGTATAAAACATATCTACATAAGTGAAGCTATAGGGAAAGATAGGCATACACAAAAGTGTGTGTGGCCATAGAGAAAAAGAGGATTTAGTCCCTTTTAGTCCCTCACGGATTTGTCTGACTCTGTGAGGGAATAAGGTCCATTGCATTGGCAGGTAATTGCATTTGGAAATTGAAAACAAAATGAGCTGGCGTGAAATGGGAAATGGTAATTTTTAATACCTCCCGGCATCTGTCGTAAATAAGGACATTACACTCGTCCGCATCTCTCCTATATAAATTTATATCTATATCCAGCTTTGGTACAGACCTAGGTTAAAGTACTACAGTGAGCTCTGCTTCTAGCGGACGTCCTTTTAAAAGGATTTCCTGGATCTTTAAAATTATGACAGTCCCGGAATTACCACAAGTTTAAATTTTCTTCCTGAAATAGGGCATTGAGAGTGTTCCGGGAAATTTTGTGGAAATGTGGGAGATGATTGTACAAAAAGAGGAGACTGTATCCTTGAGTATGGACACATTGAGAGGGGTATTAAGTAGGGCCGGAGAGTGCCCCAGGATTTGAAGGGGAATGGAACAAGGACTTTTTAAAAGGGAACTTTTTGAGAGGAAGACGTAATCATGGGCTTTACAAGTCCCAGTTTGTTTTTGTAGACATTAGTGAGGAAATCATAATCCAATTTAGGGGGGAAGAAAAAAATAAGGACATTTTGGGAGGTCCGACTCGTTTACCTACCTATACGTGGATAGATACTGTACAGAGCTCACGGGATTTACATTTTTTCCCGATGCGAGTCATTAACTCCAGAAGAGAGATCCGCCGGAGTTCCCCGACACTGAGATGATCTTCCAGAGAAAAAGAAATCTTGAAGGAGTCTCATAAATGGAGGGGACTGGAGCTGAAATAATTACTCGCTTGAGTAAATCAATCTCAATATTTACCTCTTCATCCCGCTAGATTTACATGGCCTGTATATATTACGTTCACTATCTATATATATGTATAAGGAATTCACTCGGAAGATTTTTTCCTCAAAGATTTTTCTCTCTCAATGATTCAATCTCACAGGATCATTTAAAAAAAATTGTTACGTTAAAAATTGATAAATTGCTAAAATTTCAACCCCATTGGCTAAAAAAGGTTCAAAAAAATTCCAAACTAAACTTCAGCATTGTACACAAGAAAAAATAACTATAAATTTCCTAATAAGCAAGATTTGTAATTTTTACTCCGACACTATAAATCTCTCTGACTGTAAAAATAGTGTGTATTGATACAGCCAATTGATAATGATTTGCTCGATTGGAATTGTATAAGAATACGAACCATGTATAGGAAATAATTTCCAAAAGATTACTTCGCTCTAAACTGGACCCGAAGAATGAACAAATGAGGTGGAGTAATGGTTCCATTTATCCCACTGTATTTCATATGGATTTTTAATACTAATAATGGGGATGACATATATATTTGTGATAAAAGCTCAGATTAGCCTTACATTGTCACACGGGAGAATGTCCATGGAATGTCAGTGTTTACTTAGGCCTGGACTTATTCAAGGATTTGGGGATTTCTTGGCTTTTGTCATACTTTTCCCTTACATATATTTTCAATAGATTTTTTTGTTCGTACTCCCCAGCAGCAGCACACTATTCTTATATAGTCCCGTAACAATTATTACAATTGCCAAACAATGAACTCCGTGCCCTCTGAATGAACTGTTACAATATGTCATGTTTCCTCTGCACCTCATTAACATTCCCTTTAGCCCTCCCCCCTCCATGGAAAGGGGACAATGTCAAGTATACACACACATAGAGACACACACACACACATGGTCTATACACACACTCCATACTTTTTGAAGGGAGTTTTTCTCCAAGGGCTCTTCCCTTATTTTCACGTGTCAATGGCTCACAATAGGCAGAAAAATCCGGGAGGGGTCTTCTGAGAACTTTATCCTTGTGCAGACGATTAAGTATACACTTTAATCATAAAAAGAAAAATTATTCTGGCCCCAGGCCATGCTATCCCGCCCTTATAACTAGTATCTACATTTACGCTCCCAAAACCCACTCTCCATTGAATTTCTCACTTGGGAGTCGAATCCAAATTAACTCCTATATATTCCTTACAAATTGGAGAGTTCAATTCGGATGTCAATAATTTCTGTATAGGGATTGTTTTAGCCGGAGGGAGGATAACAGTATAGTGTGAACTACTAAAAAAAAGGATTATCACTTTATGGGACTCTCTTCAAAAAAAATATGAGAATTTAAGTAAATTTTTATACGGAGGAAATTTATTGAGTGTAAAGAGTAATTATCTAAATAAATTTGGTGTTTTTTGTTCAGGGAATCTGCTGAGTTGGAAAATAGTTTTTGTGACAATGTAATTATTAGAATTGGATGTTGTAAAGAGTGAGGGAAAGGTAGGATGTGGATTTGAAAGGGAAAGTTATAGGGAATTGGGAATGTATGAGATGTGATCATCTTCGTGGAGGAAGTTCGGTGGAGAAGTTTAATTGTGATTCTTGTGGTGGGTTTGCTATATTACGGCTCTGCTCTGATGTTTTTCGGAGATAAAGGGCTCCTCCTCATCTCTACCTCCATCATCAGAGGATTTCAATGAAATTCAAATGGGGAAGGATGCAGATGTGTATGTAAGGGAATAAGTTTTAGGGAAGAGAGTGGAGTTTATATAATAGACTATTTTATGCGTACTTTGGTTATAAAGGGGGAATCTTATTGTCATGTTGTTTGTGGACTTTGTGTGCTTGTGAAAGGAAGGGCCTTTGGATAGCGTTATCAAGATTAAGTGGAAATCAAATGCGGGATATGAGAGTGGTAGAGTTCCAATGACTGAGCATTGTTGTGTTTGTAGGGCTGTGTCACATGGACGGCAGAATCATTTCAATGCAAACTAGGTCTTATCTATGTTTTTGGTTGAGTCGACTCTCTAGGAGTGAGTGTGTGTGTGTGTGTGTGTATGTGTACTTATGTATATTATGTATGTACATAGTAGCCCCTCCGTGTGTAGTACAATGCCGCACAGGGACCTCTCCTGATCTCCTCCCTGATAAGCCTTCCCCGGTGCAGTTACTCATTATTAACTTGATTCGATTCTCACGCAACACACTTTCTTCCAGTTCCAAAAACTATCATATATTTCAAGTCATGCTTCAAAATACACATTCTCTCGGCCGGCTGGCTCCCTCAACAATGAGATTCAAATTCGGGAGAGGACTTGAGGGAAATTTTAAGTTTTCAAAGTTTCTCATATTTCCTTCCTCCTGTGCTTGATTCGGGCGATCTACGTCACTTTGAGGATATAGGATGGAGCTAGTTATGATTTCACTGTTTTATTTGCGTATGTACACTTGTGCTGGTGCAAGGTGAAAAATTAACATTGGGATGACATTATACAGATGTAAGAGGGGAATATGTCGAATATTTTTCATCCTATCGGTAAAATGCATTTGGGAGATTTTGAGAGCAAGAGTTCACTGGGGTTACGTAATAAAAATTGTAATGTTTCACTAGAGGTAAAATAAGCTGCTTGCAAGAAAAATTAAAAGCAAAATGGCTGATATGTAGTTTTCATTAAAATCAAAACGGTTTACGTGCATTAAATATTTTACTTTGATAGTAGTTTATTTTATTTGTAGTGAAAATGTATGGAGACCATTTTGTTTTTATGATGGTTTGCAAATAGTTCAATTTGTCTTGAGGCGAAACGTCATGAAGTCTATCGAAAATGCATGAAGATCATTTTCCCTGCTCACTGACGATATTCCCTATAAGAGCAAAAGTATTGGATACTGACTTAGTTACCACAATGATGAGTTCTAGCCTTGTAAGGACTCTGTAAGAATCAAACTGGGACTTTTAGGGTTGCTCTTATGTATAAAAGATTGTGCACTGCGTGTGGTGGTAAAATCAGAATTATAGGGGAAATCTGCTAGTCCGAGATATATGTAGGTATTAGTCTTTGTAGCTGGGAAACAAAATTTGGATACTATGAGACTTAAGAATTGAGTCGGTAGGTGAGATAAATACAAACCTATTCATTGACAACAATTCCGTTGAATGTTGGTTACTAAACGAACAGACTCGAGTGATAATAGTAACAACTTAGCCTGAATTTACATCCAACGTCTCAGAAACCGATCCCACTCTGCATGATTAAGTAGAATTGACTTTTATTTACGAGTCTAATCAACACGAGCAGACAAGCTCAATTGGGTATTCCAGCGGCTACTCTGTCAAAGAATACAATCCAGCATTAGATGATATTTTATAGGCACACTTGTACTTTAAAGCCCGTACCAGTACTTACAGATTATTGTTTTAACATTGTAATTCGGTTTACAAATGGGAGACAAGTTATACTGTGCTAAGTCAGAAATAGCAAGTTAATAAAACCAGGAAAGCTGGGACAGACTTGGCAAGCTGTCCTTGTCACTAGATCACATGGGAAAATTGAATTGACTGAATGCTATTGGCTAACAACCTCACTTCACATAGACACTTGGACGGTCTCATAAAATACGCAGTCAAGATGACTTGCAAGTAAGGCTGAATGTGGCCTTAATGTCCGGCATACAGCTGGTTAAGTAATTCCTTGATGGCCGAATCAAATTTGACTAGTTAGATTCTATTCTCCGAGCTGAGCAATTATCCATGCATAGCTTGGCATAGCAATTAAAGTTCTGCATCTAGTAAGTACATATAAAACCCCCAGCGCCAACTATAACTTTCAAAATTACATCCCAAGAAGGAATTCTGAATTGAGCGAGGAATGTATTGAGAGTCGATTGTTATAATCAGAGAATGCTGGAAGAACAGATAGTCTGGAGGAGAGCTATCCTTGCCACTAGATCACATGGAAAAATTAAAGTCAGTAGTCAGTCGTCTTGGAGCAATTTGTTGTTTCTTGAATCTTAACTTTCCATACAGACATTCAAGGCTTATGCGGAGACTAAAAACAAGGTAATTTCCAAAGAAGAAGGGTTTGTTCAAAGGAGGAAAAGAGCTCCAAAATGAATTGCTCACCCTTGTCATCATAAGACATCCCTGGAATTTTTCAATGGGAACAAACTGTTGAGTCTCCTCCATGGACCAAGTCCTCATAGAAATACGTGTGGACGTCCATGTCGACCCGCACTTTGTTACAACTATGAGAGAGAGACATGGAGGAGGTTGCGGTCATATTAATTGCCCAAATGTTCCACAGTATTTATTTTAAAGTGAAATGGTCTTCTCAGGGGCTGGATAATTGAGGAGATTGTCCTCCAACGCCTTCCACCTCCTCCCATCATGTATACTCAGCTCTTGGGTATTTATATTGTAGGTTAGTTGTGGAGTTTTAATTGCCTCGTTCCTTCTTCTCCGGCCTTTGTTTGAACAAGTCATAAATCTGTCATCAGAAACTTAGTAGATAATTGTCTGGTCTCTCTCTCTCTCTCGCTCTCAAACGCACACACACATCTACACACACGCAACCATAGAAAGCCATTCTTGAACCCTTTCTCTCTCCTCCTTGTTAGTTTAAGCAAGTATTTATTACATGAGCTGGGTTGCCGTCGTAAAACCAAAAGGCTCTCGTACCTTTCTTGTTAATCATCCCCAAACAACATTTCCTATTTAAATTCTTCACATCTTCCCCCAACACTCTGTAACGTGAGGCTTGCAATTTGTCAAAGCCTTCCAGTCCGACAGGATGAAACAGACCTGCTACAGTGGGGCCCTTCTATAACGGCCTTCAAGTCTCACTCCTACCCTCACATCAATTTTAATGGGACCACTCTTACCCTTAAATGGCACCAGCCCTCCGCTCAAATTTGAAACAAATCCCGTCTACTAAATCCCTTCGGATCCTACTTGTAACATTATTTATCCCTTAACCATGTCCCACTATGTACCATTAAGTCTATACATACCTTCAACAAACAATGTATATACACAAAACCTTATAGCCTCAACTACAAGGGTCCTTATAACAAGCAGACTCGACTACATAAAAATTATTTTCTTGTTCTTTAAAAAAACATTTCCCTTTCTTGTTCTAACTCAACACACATGCTTGTATGTGTGTGTGTGTGTTTGTATGGGGATATCACTTATAAGATGATTTGTTCTGAAGAATATCGGCAATCGGGGGAACCTGCGACAACTGACTTGTTTATTTGCTGAGTTGTGCTTGTCGTTGGGGTCGGAGCGTCTCTGTGAGTGAGTCTTGTGTCTAATTTATTGTTTGTCGTCAGCCTTTGATTTCCCTTCCAGTCCCCGGACTCTCAGCTTTGGGAAGACCTTATCTCAATCTCGGCATTTCCATAGAGTCCTCATTTCAATACAAGTGCCGAGGAGATCGGGCCTTTTCATATACAGAGAGAGAGAGAGAGAGAGAGCAAAGACAAGACGACGTCCGCGTTTGGAACAAACTTTTAGGTTTTTCTGGTCTAGTGTAATTATAGGGGAAAGGTTGTCCTCTCACATGTAATTTGGGCTGGTCTTCTGGTTCCATTTATTCTCTTTTTTATCGCCCAACTTTTTTTCCCCCGTCTCTGTACAGAACCAAAGGAACATCTCCAAAAAGCAAATGTTTACTCAACGGACAAGTCCAGCATTCACAATTCCTCTTCTCTATGTTGCGGATGGGGAAAAAAATACAACGTTGTCCAAAAAGTCTTTGTGTCCGCCCATGTTCCCTATTCTCCAACCTGAGGTTGTCATGTACTGTACGATCCCTATGTAAAGGCACTCAAGGTCTCTCAAATCCTCACTTGATCATGTAAACAACCGGCCTTGTAATGAATCCTAGAGTTGTATCATTGCCTATAAATGCACATATGTAATTACAGATATTTTTCTAAAATTTTCTCCCACTAAAAAAATCCAATGCAATTCTAACCCATGACCAGACCTTCAGATTTTATCACAGGGACTCACATCGTGCCAGTTTTACTGTAAATGTAAATTTTAGTGTTACAGCCCTAACCCCTCGTTCCCGGTGTATTTGTTCTGCATTTTAATTTACATAGGAATTAACGCTCTGGTCCCTGGAACTAATTCCTTGGCCCTTGTACTTGTGAGAGTACAGTGGACTCAGGTTGTAGAAACACCCTTTTAAAAGTCAGTAAATTTTTTTATCCCTATTCAAAGGCTTGTGCTACTGTTTTTTTAAATGTATTTTAGCTCCAGATTATATGCTCCTATAGTTAGCACATTTATGTACATATGTACATACAGATGCTAGTTCAATAAAGTGTCATTTTTCGGGCAGACTTTTTCAAAAGCATGTGTTCCCTCTATGGAAGCTTTTGTGTGATTTCATTGGCGGAAATGGATGAGGTATGGTTTTAATAAGGGGCTTGAAGGTGTTGCGGGAATGAAATGACTATAAATTAAATTAGATTGGATGAAATGTGAGGACGATGGAGCGGTGTGGGATGAAAGACTTGAATGGTAATTGTTATTCCCGGGGTTGATAGAGAAAAGGACCATGAAGTGTACGGAGAGTTGTCGTTCCGTCTCCTTGTGAGCAACTCAAATATTTACCCTTTGAACCCTCCCGCTTCTACCTCACCTCTCTTTAATTATCCCGTGTCCTCCGCCCCATTCATCTTCCTCGAAAAAAAATACGATGAGACTTCTTGTTCAGCTCTAATTCTTCCCATTCATCCCCAGCATTTAATTTGCCAAGGCTATGACGGACACTTATTATTATCAAGTACACTCAATTTTATTACATCCATTAAAATGATTGCACATGAGGATTGTCCCTCCGCGTGTAATTCCCTCAAATTAAATCCCACAATCACACATGACAATTTCTCTTGAGCCGGAACGCTCTCTCTCTCTCTCTCTCTCTGTATTCACGTCCGTTGACAATGCCAAAAATTTACATAAGCCCACTCACATACGCACTTTTGTTACCTTTAGCCCAATGCTTGATATATTATGCGCCAAAGGTTTCTTTCAGGAATGATACCTTCATATTTTTTCTTCTAAAGTGTGCATCTGTGATGAATATACTCGGTCATTCCTTAATTATAGAAAAGCCACTGGTTCGTTTTAAAATTCAAATATTTTTCTTCAAGGGATATTAAATTATAAGACACTGACCCTGTAATGGAATTATTGTAAAATAAAATCCAGGAATTTAAAATTTTAAGGAAGGAAATGCACATGAATATATGATTAGGCCGACATAATTAGTAAAATTTTATTTTAATGGTCCTTCGAGCCGGATTATAATTTTGATGCGGGATTTAGTAAAAGAATCCCGTATATAGTAGAATTGTACGGAGTATGGTAGGGAAAGACAAGATGTTCAAAAAATAACGACTATTGTAATAATAAAACTAGCATGGTCCTTCGAGCCGGATGAGTCTCGTTAATTAATTTTCCACGGAGCTCCTCGGCGGCGAGAGCAGTGAGGTTATAAATGTATGGGAAGGGAATAGAGTGAGAATTGACATTGAGGGAGATGGGGATGAGGGATGAGAGGGCTGAATGATGGACCATAGAGCGTGTGGACAGCTCTGGATTTTGGAATGCAAAGGCCCGGCTCCCCGGCTGTCCCTGACTGATCGGTGATAAATCATGCTCAGGTGTGAGTCTATAGGTCAATAAGGAAATTAGGAAATCCGAGAGCGTTCGCAATGAACCCCATTCCTCACCATGGAGGAATTAAGTGCGAGAGCATTTAATAACCTACGGAGTGTGGATCTCGAGCTTGAGCCTGGAGATAAATCCTTTTTTTATCGTCTCTTTTTAATACACTCACTCTCTCTCTCTCTCTCTTCAGAAGATGAGATGAGTCTTGAATATTCTGCCTGATGTAGTTTAATAGTCCAACTGCCAGCTCTCTCTCTCTCTCTCCCTCACTCTATAGCTTACGTAGAATACAGTGGAATGAAAAATCGTTCCTCCTCTTGACTTAAGACACTTTTGGGAAGGCCGTCCAATATTCCTCCCCACATGTGACGACAGTTTCAATTTATTCACAATTCAACAGCTGCAACTGTGTAACAGTGCATCCACTCCAGTACTCACACACACGTAATTCCTTGTACAGGGGAGAACTTCCAACAATACACAATAATCTTTTATTGACTTCCCAGAATGAGGGGAATTATTGCAAGGAAAGACTATACACACAGTAGTCACATAACAATAAGGGAATTGTTACCAGACACTCCAATGAGAGTCCAAGCTCCATAGACATTATCGAAAGGAAGCAGCTGCTCCTCTTTTTAGTCCTATAAAAAGCACTTCCGCTCACTCACTCCCTGCCATTTTCCTTACAATTAGTCCCGGGGCCCAGGGAATGCGGAGATAGGTTCAAGGGATCAAATCCAACCTCCATTGTCCCTCAATTTTAAGCAAATGAAATTGCCCCGAATGATTTTGTTTTTTAATCAGTCCTACTAAATCACTATGCATCAGCATTGCATATATTTTAACATACAATGTTACATACAAACCCCAAATATTCTAGCTGTCTCAAAATGCCCCAAAACTTGTTGAGAAGTGAATTTTGTACATACCTATACAAGTAAGATTATCAGTATTAAGTAATTACATTTTTACAGTGTGCAATCATCAATTCACTTTTACAAAAAAAGCTTAAAAAATTTTATTCAAATTTACTTTAAAAAAAAAGGATTTAAAAATTCCTACAAACTCCGTAAATTTTTCTTGTCCCTTATAATTTCCGTGGTAAATTCAAATTGTAATAGAACTGTACGACGATTATGCCAAGCATGGATTTTTGGATTTCTTCTGAGTAAAATAAGGGGGATATTGTCATTGGAAATAATAGGATAATTTAGCACTTTTTGCATCCTCCTCCCCCTTGAGTATACTCCAGATGTGATCTTGTGCCTATGTAATTTCTTATCTCCTTTTGCGACCGTGTGTGTGTGTGTGTTTCGTAAACGTGTCTAGGACACTGTCAATGGAAATGACTTGGGCTCTTGTCTTAGTGCTGCAATGGATAAGGAGCAATCTTGAGTCAGTGAGGAAAAGTGGGTGAGTCGGCAGTGGTTGAACTGGTTTCCAAGAGCAAGGGAAGAGCCAGCCTAGGAAGAAAACAACTCCCTAATCCGGCCCCACTCAGCCAATACTTTTGCCAATTTTATGAAAGGAAGGAGTAGCTTCTTACATGATTCCACAATTTATTCTAGGGCTCTAATTATTTCAGCCTGGCATATAGGACTTCAATGGATGATTTAATAAGCGTGAGGAGATGAGATGATAAATGATGAATGTGCGGGACTTGGGAGTGAATCATCCTTGAAAATGCATCTGTGAGCGGAGGATTTGTTTTTCCCTGTGAACACGGATTCTCAGGTGGTTGATTGACTTAATTGTGGGTTGAGACGCAGGCGGATTTGGGAGCGCTAAGTAAAGCGTGGGGTGCATCATCTGATAAGGGCACGCTATTTGTTAAAGCGTGCGAAAAATGTTTGGAAACAAAACATTCAACTTCAGAAATATTTACGTCAATTATTTCTGGGAACTTTGCAAGTTAAAATTACCTCATCTAAACAAATATACGATACGACTGTTAATCTCCTTTTAATTTTTTTTCTGGAACTGATGCGTTTTTCCAAAGTCAAACATTTTAAAGATATTCGTGTCCAAGGATCAAAATTAGCATTGGGTCTTATGGGAATATATCTGAAGGTTTTTGTTCCTGTATATTTAAATGTACCTGTACAAAAAATGCTATTTTATAGGAACTGGGTTCTCTTATATCAAGTTTGCACTGTAGTTGCAAAAATCCAGGGGTCGTCATACTGTCGTAGGAACTTGTTTTTTAAGCACATTAAAATGAATTACATTCCCACAATTGTAAATCCACCTGTAAAAGGTTAGAATTTCAAGAGCATAATTTTGTTCCTTTTAGGGTTTCTGTTAGGGAAAAATGTATTTATAAATAAATTTACATATACTGAGTGAGGAGTTGCTCCATTAAGGATTCATCTCTCGAGGATTTTTATATTTTCGAGGAAGGTAAATATTTAAAAATTGGTCGACAGCGACTTTGAAAGTTGCCAGCGCCATCTTTGAATTTCCTCAGAATCAGTGTCGGAATTTCTTTTTTTTTTACAGGAAGAAGATCCTTAGCATGGAATAGAGCAAAGGATTTAAAAGGTAGTCGACAGCGAATTTGAAAGTTGACAGCGCACTCTCTGAGCAGCATTCTTGCACTCGTAGTTGAAATTTCTGGGAGGAGTTTTTCACAGCATCACAGGAGATCGCTGCGTGCAAAATCCAGCTCAAGCATTTCCCAAGCATTATGAAGGCCATGTGAGAAAAACGTTTTATATTTTAACAACCTATTAGAAATACTACGAAAATAACTATCTTAGCTCCTAAAAACCGTGCAAGTCAAATGCTCGTAGGTAAAAAAATAGTTTCGTATATTATTTCCAAAGTAATCAAAAAAAATAAAAATAAATTCGAATAAAAAACAGTAACAGCAAATAAATCACATCAATACAAAAACATTTATTCGATTTTTTAATTCAAATAAGTTATTCCAGGTATTTTTGTAAAATAATATTTATATTTTCGTTAATTAATATTATTAATATAATTATTATTTTTTTCGAATAATAATATGAGCATGAGCTCCATAAATCCAAACCAATCTATTCCGGGCTTCATTAATTGATCATTGACTCTTGGTCTTTTTCCTACTCATTAGGTACGAGTGGGCGAAAAAGTTTAAGAAGAGGACAGCAAAGCTGAACAATACAGCACCGAATATATAAATGACGTTCTCGTGTCTGCTGCAAGGAAGCCCTTGAGCTAAAATAAAAATTGAGGGATGTCCACAATTGTAACATAATTTCCAGCATATTTATGCATTTTCTCATACGAATAGAATTCCACCAATTCCCTTACCCATCCTGTAGAACGAGTATCCATTAATGTACAGGTAAAGGAACATTTGGAAGATCTGCAAGGACGTCAGGGCCATTGCTAGTTTCCTTGGGATTTTATATTTTAACGCCTATACGTAGGAGACAAAATTGGGGGTTGAATTCAAAAATATATTTGATTAATCTACGTCAAATACAGTTTTTCAACATACCCGTAGAGCGTAGTAGGGGTACATAATTGAATGAACGAAAGTATTCAATAGGAAGAACCGGCCAATAGCGTCATAGTACTCGAATCCAGCCCAGCATATTACAAGAGTGGCAATATGATGGAACCTTTACACAAGTGTTACCAAAGCTCTTTATAATTTCAAAATTAACATTATGGAAACGACAGGATCAAATTAAAGTTATCTTCCGTGGAATAATAGAGGAATTAAAAGAATATGTAAATGTAAAAATTAAATCCACTTGAAGTTCTTGTAATATAAATGCAGATTACTTTCTTTATAAGAGGATCTCTAAAAGACTCAAAATCTGACTCCTATTGGTCATAATAGGAATAAGGTATACCAGTTCAAGCAGGCAATTTCAAATATACAATGAAGCAATCTTTGGAAGTATTACATGAAAGTCCGTTGGAGTGAGTCGAAAAAGTTTAAAAACGACTTTATATGCCTTACCAATGCAAAACAATGAGTTTCTGTTTTCGCAGTACGATGAAGGCTGTATCCCCAAATTCCAAAAATTTTGAGAGGAGGAACATCAACCCCCAGAAAGACGTGGCGTAATTATGATCCTTTCTGATTGTAAGAAAAAATCAACCTGTTCAAGTTACTAGGTCACAAACTCACAAGACCATTATTGTATTGGATTCTTAATTCACATAAAAACTCGAATGTCATGTGGGATATTGTCTTCACAAAAAACACTTGATTTGGGAGGAAAATATTTTTAAATGTCTTACCCAGAGCAAACGGCTGAATACAATCCATTGGGTTTTGAGAGGTGGTGAGTAACTTCAGGAAATGCCCTGTATGTAGCAAAGATAGAGAAAATACTCAAGCCCACATTCCAGAGAAATAAGGCTTTGTCTAATTTGAAAGCCGGGCGGTTTTTCATCCACTTCTGACCAAAGTAGATCCCAGCTAAGTAAAGGGCAATGCTCGAATACAACAAGGGCCGAAGTTCCCCAACTAATTGAATAGTTTCTACAATATCGTAGACTTCAAAATCATAGGCTTCTATAAACTCCGAGATTTTAGCTGTTCTATTGATATCTTGAACTGCCGCCATTTTATTTATTTGTAATTATATTAAACAAATATTTTCAGTAATTACACTCAAATGACTGAGTAAATATAGATTTAAGATTACGGGAAATTTTATGGGCTGTGCACGTTCCCTCAAAATGTATTGAGAAGAGCTCGACTCGGCTCCATGGTCAAGTAACTTAATGGCCAAGAATGGTTAAATTAGCTTTTATATGTAACTAATACACAAGGAAAATTTCAAGAAAAATTCATCCGGGTTTGTCGTCAGTCTCTAGAGAAGTTGATTTACACTTGGATTTACGAGTGAGAAGTCAAGTTCACAAATTCGAAAATAAGCTTTTTTGTACCTCCAGAACTTCAGTAAAGGAAATGTAGTTAGTTTTCCTGTTTATTTTTATTATTTAAAAATTCTCAGACTTTCGGTGGGATAACATGATATTTGTTCTGTCTCACAAGTAAACCTTTTTTGGTGCCCCTCCAGATTTTCGAAATTCCACCAAAATTAGTTTGCTCATACCCTGAGTACAACTTTACGTAATACCTGCCACCTGAAAAATCCTTCGTAGTTTTTTTTTTAAATTTGGCGCGAAGCCAATTTGTCTCGAAATTCAAAACTGCGAAATTTAAATGGCATTTAATATGGGAAATTACAAGTTTCACGTACCCCGACCTTCAAAAAGTTGAATTTTTTTGTCAAACAGTTTTTCGTACTGTAGTACTCTAATATTTTTCTGCCAACAATATAATCAGCTAAAAGCGTATATTAACGACGTTAAGGTTCGGAATTGACCGTTGTAGGGTTAACAGTAACCAATGCTGCAATTAGTTGTAAAAATAAGTCTAACTCTAAGGAAGCATCATTCTCAAAGTCCACTGGGCCTGGACACAATAAATATATCAATTTGATTGTAGACAGCAGAGTACGGATTAAGCCACTCAATTTTCGTAAATACCATTAATAAGGTTTTTGGTGCCAAACGGAATATTGGTTTTTTATTTTATTTCAATATTTTCAAAAATTAAAATCTTTATTGTCGCCGGGGCACCAGCTGGGTGTGACAGCACAGCAGTGCTCCATTAACAGTTTGAACAAGCCAGCATTGAAGACATACAGACGCCTGTCTATTTTTCATAAAATTGCATTTGAAATATTTTTCTAGTTTATTTACCCACTTCGAGAAATCCCATTTCCCAATCACTTATAATAGACAAATTTTTGTTGGGTCTTCTGCAAAGTTTGACGAATTGTATTTACACTTCATCCCGGTTTGCATCTTCGTTTCTCATAAAGGTAGGAAGCTCCAAACGAACTTCAAGTGGAGTAGTGATCATGTAATGTTCTTATTCTTCAAAAAATCATACGTGATTTACCTGAGCGTATTTTTAGGGTGGCGTCTGTCCCCAGTATAGCTCCTTACGGGTCGAGTAGTTATCCATACCGTACTCGTACTTGCAACCGTACTCGAATTGTCGGCCCAAATTCCGGCTTGACCCGGACTTGTGTCTTCAAGTACGAGTAAAAAATTCTGTACTCGAAGTTCGGTATTATATTTCTTAATTTTTTACCGAATTTGGACCGTACTTACGAGTACGAAACGTTTATACCGACCGACCCGTACTTGAACTCGTACTCGAACTGTACTCGAGTATCAAGTACACCGAGAAAAAAATAGTTTATAGATTTTACTTTCTGTTTAAGAAAGATTGACGAAGAAGACAATTAGTAAACAAAGTCGTAAAAAATAGTACAAACGAGGTTAAAATGCTGATGAACTATACATCAAGATTTGACACTGCCAGTCACATCGACTGGATTCTCTTTAGTCAGATCAATCTTATCCTCAACCTCCATTAATTTTGTACTATTCTCCGGTTTCATGATATTTTACGGCGATAGTTTATTACTTCATAACTACAGTAGTACTCCACATGGAGCTGTTAACAATGACCTAATGCAGCTTAATCAAGTGTTGACCCAACCTTGCCGCTGTACGTGCAACCGTGCAACGTTTCATGCAATTCGTAGCCATTTTTAATTTAACCGCATTTGCTTTTTCGCCTCGGAATAACAACTTCTTTTTAATCAAGAATATATGGATGTGGACATTGTACTGGAGGAAATTACTCGAGTATCGCGTATAAATCCGAGTACGGGTTCAAGTACTTTTGAATTTAAGTCCCGAACTCGTACTCGTTCTTTGGTTCAAGCACTTTGAACGTACTCGTACTCACTCTGATACTCGTTAGAAATATACTCAAGTCCGAGTACGAAGACGGATACTCGACCGACGAGGACAAGTACCAATCTTAGTTGATACCGTACTCGACCCGTACTCGTACTCGAACTCGAAACTCGAGTATCTACTCGAACTCGTGAGGAGCTATAGTCCCCAGCCTTGTCCATACGTCCTTCCGCACGATATCTCAAAAGCTGCTTGACCGATTTCAATGAAACGTTTTACGGACATTACTTGTGTCAACCGTAAGCCCAAACGCGTATTTGGTCTAAATTGGCCGAGTAGTTTTCGAGAAAAAAATTCTTGAAATTTGGACTTAAAGTCAAATTGTTACAGTTATGTTCAAATCGCTGAATCGATTTCAATGAAATGTTCTGTGAACATTGCTTATGTAAATCGTAATATTGTTATTGCCTAATATGTAGTTGAAAGCGAGCCGATTTTTTTTTCGATTTTTTTTTAATTTCGAAAAAAACTCAAAATTCATCCTACTTTGACGATGGTAGCTGATGCCACCCTACGCAAAGCTTCAAATTATCGCGTAGCCATGATTTTTAGTTGGTAGGATGACATCGCGTGCATCAAAGTAGACACATTATCATACAATTACATACAATTAACTCAGGAACAGTCTGCTTGTGAGACAGCAAGGACACCAAATTGGTAATTAGGGAGAGAGCAGTTAATGATGAGGCAGTTACTTGAAATTTTCTCATCAATAAAATAGTTCCCATTGTTTTTTTAAATGTCACTCAATTCCCACACACTATGAAGACTTAAATCTATGGTAACCCAACCGAGGTGAGATTTGTTGTAGGTATAATTTATGTATCAACATAATTAGCAAATCGGAGCTAGCCAGTGTGTTTATCTATATTCAAGCAGTGCATGTAGTAAACACACTTCAGGGAAATTTTTAATGAAATTTTTTTGTACTAAATCCGGGCTGCCTCTGGCGAATTCTATGAATTACATTTCATTATGTACCGTTATATAATACTACTTCTATACATATAATTGCATTATTTTTATATTGCCTGGGACCGTGACCGTGGCCAGGAAATTGAACCTGTGGGAAGACGTATTCACAATTTATTATTCGCTGTGTGAAGTAGTTGCTTTCGTGTAGATTTTTTAAGGAATTCAATTGAACTTTTGAAATAACAACCCTTGGATTCTTTCAGCAAGCCGTTGATAACGATGACTCCTCAATGAGGAACGTGTTCAGGGACTAAACAACCATATGGTACCTACTGTACTCCCCTGGTTGTATCAACGGTGGTACAGTACATGGATTGTACCCCCCTCAATTTTGGAAACAAATTTCAAGTTCCAAAATTAGTAGCTCTAAATTTACCAAAATCAGACATTATTGAGATCAGTTAGTAACCTAAAATGTAATTGCATGAGCGTGTGCCCAACCATGGCAGAAAAACTAAAAACGTTTCGGTCCTATCAGTTCAGCGCATCATGTCGCATAAGTCGTCTTTAATATTTCATTCAAAAACCTGGAAAACCTTAAGGTTTATGTAGTACGCAGTACATACGGTGGAATGATGCGTATGAATATAAGCACATGAAAGTTTCATCTGAAGACAATGAAGAATTTTCAGAAGTTAGTGTTCTGCCCCTATTTTCGACGAGATGGATGGTATGAGGGCTTAGTGTCACAAATACACTGCAAAATTATGAGTGTCTCTTAAAATGTTTGCATACACTGGCGAAGCCAGCGGACAAAAGTGCAGCTAAAGCATCTGGATTTAAGACTTATTTTGGTTTGCTCCTTCTACACAACATTTTGAACCCAACCAAGATTATCACACACACATTATTCTACCGCCATGACACTGTTCAAGCTTCGAATGTGTGCATTGACAATTTTAGAAAACCGAAAGGTCAGAACGTCTTCAGTAAGCTTTGGAAAAAAAGGTTTTTGGGAATTTGTAATGCTTTTTACCCAATTTAGTGATCACACTGGTCTGTTCTACATAAACGTAAAAGTCACGACACATAAAAAAAGGCTAGAAAACATGAAAAAATATGGTATATTTTGTCATAGCATTTTTGAAGAGCGTCGGTGTACCCACCCCCCCCCTTTCAGTGAAGCACTCTTTACGTGGTTTAGTCCCTGACAGGCTTAAGTATATTCGATAACTACTTGTAAATTCATTAGGTTTTGATTCAGGATTCAATGGTTTCCCAAACCCATTAACTGTCCAAAGACGATTTCGCTAATTTTGTTCCTTATAGGGTTGCTGTTAGGGGAAAATGTATTTACAAGTTAATTTGCATATACGCAGTAAGTGAGGGGTTGCTCCATGCAAAGATCCATCTCTTGAGGATTGTTATATTTTTGAGAAAAGAGAATATTTAAACGTTGGTCGACGACTACTTTTCACGTTGCCAGCGCCCTCTTTGAGTCTCCTCGGAATCAGTGCCGGAATTTCTTTTTTTTAACAGTAAGATGATGCTTAGCATGGAATTGAGCATAGGATTTAAAAGGTGGTCATCAGCTAATTCGAAAGTGGACAGCGCGCTCTCTGAGCACCACTTTTGAACTCGTAGTTGAATTCTCTGGAAGGTTTCGGGCATAGCAACACAGGAGATCGCTGCGTATACATAGTCCAACTCCCAGGCTTCCCCAGCATCCTGAAGGCCACGTGGGAAAACGTTTTACATTTTAAAAGCCTATTAAAAATACTGCGAAAATAAATATCTTTATTATTTAAAGACTGCTACAAATCAAATGCTCGGAAATAAAAAAGGTTGATGATTTTCGACGTAAGTAACAGTTTTGATTTTTTTATTCAAATAAGCAGAGCATTGGAGTATTTGGGAATATAGCATTTTAAAATACGTATTTTGAGACCTTCGAGTGGGTTGTAATTTGAAGCCCTAACGCATTGAATAAGTATTTTATATTTGATGTATACTTGATGTTTTTGAATAAAACAGTATTTTGCATTTTCTTGCTAACATTGCAAATTGCAATACAAAGTATATTTCAAATAAAGTATTTTGCTCAAAATACTTTTCACATGATAACTTCCAATGTACATGCCATCTGTAGTCATCATCATGAAACAACAGTCGTATGAGTGAGCGCATTTATGTATTTTCCACACCTCGGATATTCTTCGTCATAACAATTTTATTTCCGAGAAGAAAATATCATTTTTTAGTTAAAAATAAATTACCACAAGATAAATAAATTAAATTTTGTACTGTTCACCTGATTTTACTTTGTTTTTTGAGCCGTTTCGCTATTGTGTTCCGAGGATCTTGAAGACGTTAGAAGACGATACGATTGTTGTATTTTAACACTAAAGCATTTACACAGTAGCTGATAGGTGTAAACTGGTCCCGGGTTTAAAACACGTAAAAAACGAACTAAACTCCTACAATATTACAGCACCACAAGATACCCAAACTGCAGAAATATACAAATACATACATTACCGATCAAGAGGACCGATAGAATTAATTGATAAAATCCTGAAACAAACCGGAAAAAACGGCGCACCAAACTGACCACACGGACAAAATATCGCACCAAATTGACAGAAGTGAAGAACCCACTCAAAACCGAAAACAATCAGGAGGTAAATTGAAAGTGATCTTTGTTTAGCAAACGTTCCGAAAAACCTTGATACAAAAATTATCGTTACGCCATAATTTGAGGCTTCGCGTAAAATTGCGTCAGCTACCGCCGTAAAGGTATTTTTTTCAAACGAATTTTGAATTTTTTTAAATTAAAAAAAACGAAAACACAATTGGGTCGATTTCAACCAGATAGGCAATAACCATTACGATTTAAATAAGCAATATGCACAAAGCATTTCATTGAATTCGATTCAGCAGTTTTGGAGAGAACTGTAATTTGACTTTAAGTCTAAACGTTTAAGAATTTGAGTCTCAAAATCTACCCGGCCAGTTTCAACCAAACATGAAGTCAGGCTTATGGGTAACACATGTAATGTCCGTAAACAATTTCAATGAAATCGGTCTAGTAGTTTTTGAGATATCGTGCGGGAGGATATACGGACGTACGGACAAGGCTATTTTTCTAGAGGGCTGACGCCACCCTAAAAACGTTCCGATTTAGTTCTGAAATAACACGGGGAGAATGTTTGCCCACATTTTAGTTTTATATTAAGACTCAATGAACAATGAACAATTTTAAATTACAAAAACTCACACAAATACATCACCAAAAGCAGCCCAATTTGTCTCTTTTGGCTTTCATATTTAGAGACAGAATTCCTTATTGGCCTACACGAGAATATTCAGCAATCGTCATTTAGAATTTGAGATTGCAATATTATAAAACGTTAACTCGGTTCTATGGATTTCAGAAAGTAATCACAAGCATAGACCTGTTGCAAATTCCGCTACTACAATGTTTGGAGAAAAAACTAATTAGACGTCTAAAATTATTGGAAAGAATTCCGTAAACAGTAATCATCTTCCAAGATATTTAATTGGTTAAGTTTGTTCATGGTTTGGCATTTCGGGTTGTTTTTGTCAGTGTAATTAACCGTTCGGCTGGTTATCATGTGTTCGTCAGCTCTATGTATCGCTAGATGGTTTTTCGCTAATCTTCGTCAGTTTTACTCGGTTTTGTCATTTATCTGCTTGGTTTTGTGAGTTTGATGCATGGTTTGTTAGTATTGTGCCTGGTTTTGGTCAGTAATTTGATTGGTTTAGTCGTCGAGTTTTGCGCAAGGCTTTACCAGATTTATGCATATTATATACGGTTTTGTCCGCATGGTTCAATTTGCTATTGTTTTGTCAACTTTGCGCTTGGGTTAGCGTGGTCTGATTTGTTTTCGTATTATCCATTTTGTTAATGGTTTAGTCCACGTAGCTCGCGTTTTGCACAGCTTTGTCGATTTTGTCAGTTATCTGCTTGGTTTTGCTAACTATCAGAACGATTTTACCAGTTTTGTTTCTGACGCAGTTCGCGAGACCCGTTTTGTGTAATTATGGTTTTGATGATTTCTTTCGTGGTTTTGACGGTTTTGTTGATTTCAAGCGTGGTGTTGTAAGTTTGATCATGGATTCCCGGTTTGGTTTACTCAGTTTTGTAGGACCTTCAAATTGGGACTGGTTTTGTCGGTTTGGGAAACAGTAAGACCCCCATTAAGACTCATTGTCGGATATGGCAAAAAGAATGTACTGTTGTCACAGGTCACAGGTATATAAAAGCAGCGCTTCTGCCCTCATCCTTGGCCCAGCCTTTTTTAAAACGCTGTGGACTTCGAAGTTGCAATGTAGTGACAATGTAAGTTAAGTACCTTCTTAATGTGTTTAAGGAGATAGCCTTTCAAAATTTCGTCAAAATTTAAGTTTCCTTTTGATTATTTTTGAACCATTATCCATTCGTAAAAGACGAATTTTAGGAACGGTCATGTTGCATGTTTTAAGAAGGCCATACTCGTCAGTGGTACCATAAATCATCAGTTACTATTATTAATAACTTGACCAGGGTTGGCAAGTGGCAAGAAATGGCCTGGCCGTTATTGGTTAAAATCCGGTTCTTACCGGCTTGGTCCAATTGCTTGAATTGGTATAAAATTGTCGTAATTAATATTATCCAAATAAATGCACTGTCCAATAAAAACCGGTTTTAACCAAAACGTACCACCGGCTTGGCTAATATTACGCATGCATGAACACAGGGTTGCCAAGTGGTCAGAAATGGCCTGGTTATTATTTGTTAAAATCCGGTTCTAACCGGCCCGGACCTGTTGTATAGGTTGGTATGAAATGGCCATAATTAATACTATCCAAATAAGTCCATTGTCCAATAAAAACCGGTTGTTACCACTGGCCTGCCACTGGCTTGGCTTTTATAGATAAAAGCCAGTTTTTTGCCAACCCTGAACTTGACTAAACGTATCAAAGAAGTCAACATAAATATTTTGCTTCAGGATGGACACAGTTCTTATATAGTCAGAACAAAGCCAAATAATTACTGCATTCAAAGAATTATTAGTTTTCCCAGAAGCAAACCTGCCCTCACCCCAATTACTTGACAACAGTTTCGGAGTTAAATTGTATAAAATTAATCAAGTGGGATTCCAACAAAAGAATTGACTCAGTTATTTACTTCATACTCCAAATTCATAGTGTAAACAAGTCGCGAGGTGAATAACTATCCACAAATTGAGTTTCTCTTTTATTTGAAATAATTATTGTCAAATATTTACAGGAGCTCCGGAAATCAAAAAAATTTAAACCGGGCTTGACTAGATCATTGACTCTTGGGCTTTTTGTTCCTCATTAGGTACGTGTGGATGAAGAAGTTTAAGAAGAGGACAGCAAAGCTGAATATGATGGTACCCACTAGATAACTGACGTTCGGATGTCTGGTGCAAGGTAGCCCTTGACCTAAAAGGAACAGCTGTAATATAATATCCAAGGGGGTCATTCTCGAACAGAATTTACGATATCGCAAGTTACGACTTCGTAAGAACTTACGACAGGTGTCGTACGATGCCTCTACGATTTTCAAATTTTAATATTCCCAAAAACTATCGCAAGTGTATCGCAGCTACGATCACACTTACGAATCGTAAGCGCCTGAATCTCATGTAACGGACGCTGTGATTGGCTGTTAATATTTTTGAATCTTAAGCCATCCAATAAGCCATAACATTCATCCCATTTGTCCTTTCTATCAGTTTTACGTATTGAATTTTTCTACAAAACAATTTAACATTAATTGTAAAAAGTGAAAATGACAAAAAATATAAAAACGAATTTATCAGAGCAGCCAAAACGCTCACTGAATTGGAGTGAGGGAGAGCGTGATGCTTTGGTCGCCAGTACAATTTCGAATTAATTGAAACTTTTTGTAAAGTTTTCAAATTCAATTAGTCATCAGACAAAGGAAGCCCTGCGGGCTACAATAACCGATATGGTAAGCATAACTCATTTTGAATGGCATATTTAAAAGTCCTTAAGTTTCTCGCCCGGAGTTGAACACTACACATTTCTATCAATTTTAAAATTTCGACTTTAGGAAATCTGTAGTGCATAATTAGTCCTTGGTCATCAAAAACTTCCAATAGATTAGTGCGGTCAAGAAAAACTCTGTCTTTTTAAAGCTCTTCGATTTTCGTCTTCCAGTACAGCTAATAACTCCATCGTTAAAATTAACCCTGCCACTATTGTAAGGCCTATGTAACAAATAAAAAATTTTGTAATGACAGAACGGCTTTCAAATGAACCCCGTCATATAAAGAATGCTTGATCGTATGTACTTGCGACTGCTTTTTAGTTGTCGTAAAGTTACGACAACTTTTGCGATTTTCTGAGAACTTGCGATTTTCAAAATGTTTTGAGAATCCCAACTATCGTAACTCGAGAGTTGCGACTGAAGTTACGATCGTAAGTCTTTCGAGAATAACCCCCCAGCATCTCACTATATTTACTCATACGGATAGAGTTCCGCGAATTCCCTTACCCATCTTGTAAAACGAGTATCCATTAATGTACAGGTAAATGAGCATTTGCAAGATCTGCAGGGATGTCAATGCCATTGCTAGTTTCCTTGGAATTTTATATTTTAAAGCCTGCGGATACAAGAAAAGTTGAGGGTTTAATTCAATCATTCATTTTATTCATCCAGGTCAAACACAGTTTCTCAACTTACCCGTAGAGCAAAGTAGGGGTACATAATTGAATGAACGAAAGTATTCAATATGAAGAACCGACCAATAGCGTCGTAGTATTCGAACGTAGCCGAGTTCCAAAAGAGCAACAGAAGAGGCAACAACTACAGAAAAGTCCTCCGTTATCACTATTGAAAATATTCAGAAGCAACGTCTTTCCCATGCAAAGAGGTGAAATGCACAGGAATAAAAATACTGCCCAAAAGAAATGTTCCAAAATTGCAGGCGCGAGCGCAAATCAGTCGAGTGAGGATGACTCTGGCCAGGAATTTGAGGAAGATGAGGACTGTCAGGCTAGCGAAAAGGATCAAATCGAGGAGTTATCAACCAGGGATATTCTCCTTGACCTACGGCGAGATTCCAGAAGTAACAAGAAATCACTGGCCACCATTGAAAGAGACCTCGCTACTATTAAGTCTACGCTGGAAACCCACGGCTCAAAGATCGACATTCTAGAGAAAAAGATGGAGACCCAGCAGACAAGATCGTTTAGAATCAGAAATGATGTTACGCAACAGGATAGTGACCTGGTTCACGTAAAGAACGACTTAATTGAATTCAAGAGTTCCTCCCTCGCAACCGTTATAATCACCGGTACTACTGCTCAAAAGGACGCTGTTGAAGCTGATTTACTAGAACTTCTGAAGCCTATTATCAACATTACCCTGATCCCACTTGACGGAATTAAGAAGCTGTGCACGCTCCAACTTGGTAATAAAATTGCCATTAAATGTGGGTTTAAAGATCCTTCATATTGCAGCCAGATTTTTAGGAATGCACCAAAGCTCAAGGGCACTCAATACACTGTCCAATCTGATCTGACCTTCCAACAAAGAGCAGTCCGAAAGCACGCAGCGGATGCAGGTCAGAAACATGTTGACGGAAAGGATCTCACCTTCCAGGTCCGATCGTGGAGATACCTAGTGATCAAGAACAAAGATGGGTATGAAACATATTATGAATCAGATGGCTCTCGTTTGGTGGTTGCTAAGAAGGAGTGGATCTTCCCGGGCAGAAAGGAGAAGGAGACAACTAAAGGAGCCTTGTCAGGCCAGTCAGCACACTCCAGTGGGGCCAGTGGGGCCAAGCTATTAAACCCAGGTCAGCGGTCTCAATTTCACGCAGGAACTTCTCAAGGGAGGAATCAACCTCCGAAAGGATGAAGCGGGGGCTCCAAGCTACTTCACTGGAACTGTTCCGGAATTTTGAACGTTCAAAATCTTAATGATAAGGATCTCCAATTTTTCTATGCATGCGATGTAATAAGTTTATGTGAGACACATATAGAATTCGATAATTATGATTACCCTAAATATTTTTCTGACTTTAATATTTTTTCTGTCAAAGCTGTTCGAGTGCACAAGTATGGTCGACCTAGCGGAGGAATCCTGGTTCTGGTCGCAAAATCATCATTTCATTCTACACTCATCTCTTCCTCTCCAAACTACCAAATTTTGAAATTGAGACACAAAAATAGCGGAAAATCCTTCTACCTTGCTAGTTGCTATTTCAAGCCAAACATCGATTTCTCTGTCGTCAGCGAATTCCTGCTGTGTTTAAACTCGTTTAATGGAGACGAAGTGGTAGTGTTAGGTGATCTAAACTGTAGAGTAGGCGGCCAGAACCAGTGCCTCCCCTACAGCACTAACTTTGTAAGTAGTTTAAGACAATCCCGTGACAAAAAATGTAGCACCTCTGGAAAGAAGCTAGTGAAATTACTTGATGAATACGCATTAGTTGTTATAAATGGGCGCTCATTGAGTGACCACCATGGGGATTTTACCTTTATAGATCACAGGGGAAAAAGTGTAAACGACTTGTGCTTTGTAAATACGTTGTTTGTAAATTACGTAACAGACTTTAATATCTGTCAGATTCATATGACAGACCACTTACCATGTTGTCTTACTATCAAACTAGATAATAATATAGCTCATAAAGCAGTTAAGGCAAAGTATCTATGTGAAGGCCCAAATTTTGTAAGTTTCATTGATATTCTTAAATCAGCCGGGCCGTTAGGCTGTTATGATCAATTTTCTAAATTCATTGTAAGCTCTGCACTACAAGCGGGCATTTTGATTGAGAGCAAACCCCCTGTGAAGCACTTAAATAAATCATGGTTTGATATTGAGTGCCACAAAGTAATGTATAAGGTTAAAAAGGTATATCGTAAGTTTCTTAAGCTCAGAACACAGGCTAGCCACGAACTATACGTCATCAGTAAGAATGAATATAAAACCCTAATTAAAAATAAGAAACGTGCTAGTTTTAAGGAACTACAGGATAAATTGGCTGACTGTAAAAATACTAAGGATTTTTGGCTAACAATCAGAGCTTTTAGAAAGAATGGAAGCAATAACTGTCCAATTAAAGCTAACGAGTGGAATAAGTTCTGTAAATCAATGCTACCACCTAGGGATGGCAATGACTGTCAGGATGTTTTTGTTAGAGAAATTGAAGAATTAGACAAACCATTCAACTTGTCAGAGCTGAAGCTAGCACTGAGTTCCCTATCGTCAGGGAAAGCCCCTGGCCCAAATTGCATACCAAATAGATTGCTAAAACACTTACCAGACAATGTCCTATAGTCCCTGTTGGATATTATTAATACTGCGTTTAATATTGGAAGTACCCCCAAAGAGTGGTCCGAGATTGAGTTAGTGATGGTTTTTAAGAAAGGGGATATTTACTTACCCGCTAACTACAGGGGAATAGCCCTTATAAATACCGTGACTAAATTATTTACAACGCTTATATGTAAACGCCTAACCAAATGGGCTGAGGAAAGTCACAAATTACCAGAATGCCAAGCTGGCTTTAGGAAGGGTAGAGGCTGTTTGGATCAGATATTCTCTCTTATGAGTATTATTCAGATGAAACTTAGGATTAGCAGAGGCAAACTCTTTGCAATGTTTATTGACTTCCAAAGAGCTTTCGACAGTATTCCCCACGATAAACTATGGAGAAAACTGTTCAAAGTAGGTGTAAGTGCTAAAGTTATCAACGTTATGAGGTCAATATACTCCAAAGCTAAGATGTGTGTACGAGCTGTAGATGGCAAATCTTTATATTACGATATAAGTATGGGAGTTTTACAGGGTGAAATTCTTAGCCCCCTCCTGTTTGCTCTATACATTAGCGATCTCGACGAATATATGGACAGTAATGCTTGCTCTAAGATTGGCCTTGGGGGTAGAGTAGGTTTAAATAATCTGTACTTTGCGGATGACACTGTAACTCTTGCTGATACTAGGGGATCATTGCAAAAGAAAATCGATGTTATAAGTAATTATTGTAAAATGAACGAGCTAAATATAAATCTTAGCAAGACAAAGATCATTGTGTTCCGTAAAGGGGGATATGTGAGCCGAAAGTGTAAACGGAACCTTGATGGAAACCCCATAGAAATTGTTAGCTCATACACCTACCTTGGTATAGTCTTCTCAGCTAGTGGCTTATTTAATAAAGCTACAAATGACAGAGTAAGCAAGGCAAAGATTGCGCTTGGTAATGTGCTGGACATTAGTAAAAAATCTGCTATGTATTCCTTCCGCAGTAGGTTTAAACTCTTTGACTCAATCTGTAGATCTTCGCTTTTATACGCGACTCCAGCATGGGGCCTCTCGAATTTAAACCACTCAAAAATAGAAGGAGTTCAGTGCCAATATGTCAGGCGAACGTTAAACCTATCCACGAGCGTCTCCAATTATATTGTAAGGATCGAGAGCGGTAGATGCCAGTTATCAGTCCAAATATTCCATGATGTACTAAACTATTGGCTTAAATTATTGTTAATGGATCCTAGTAGGATTACTAAGGCATGTTACCTTAGATTGCTTCAACTACATTTGGCTGGTATGCTTCATAAAAATTATAATTGGATAAGCTTGCTCGAAAATCAGCTAAAACTGTGTGGGTATGCTCATGTGTTTAAGGCCCAGTGTCCAAAATTGCTAGTCGATCAACTGGTCCCAATCGTAAATACTTTCTCAAATATACTCAAACAACAAGACAGACAGGATGTTACCCAGTAGGACTAACATGATGTATAGACATGTGTATGGGGGGTTTATCACTAAGGCATATCTTAAGCTGCACATTAGTAATAGTATTAAACAAATCATAGCTCAAGTTAGAACTAGTTTCTCTATTAGGTATAAATTATTGTACTTAGACTTTGGAAATGAGGACTGTATCTTCTGTGGAAACAAATGTATATCCAATATGGAACACATATTTTTCAAATGTATGAGAACTGATCATCTGAGGAAAAAATTCAACATCGCTGCGTTAAACACAAAAGATGTTATTGTGCTATTGCGCGAACTCATAAGTTGTGATGAAAGTACGTTAAGAAATTTCTCCAATTTTGTTATATCATGTGTAAATTGTCTTGTTCATGATGGGTAAGGCCCAAATGAAATAAAACTGACCTCTTGTTAGGTCGATTGATAGATAGTATTCGAACGTAGCCCAGGTTAATACAAGAGTGGCAATATGATGGAACCTGCACAAGTGTTACCAAAGCTCTTTATAATTTGAAAATTAACATTATGGATACGACAGGATCAAATTAAAGTAATCTTCCTTGTAATAATAGAGGAAGCTCAGCCCACTTGAAGTTCTTATAATATAAATGCAGATTACTTTCTTTATAAGAGAATCACGAAAAACCTCAAAATTTGACACACATAATGACGTATACCCTTCACTGATCGGCAAAATTTTTGAACTCGATCTCGCACTCATGAGTGCTCGGAGTCTCGACGTGGCACTCAGAACTCACTCAGGAACTCGAATTCTGAATCAAACAAGAGCTCGCACTCGCACTCATGAGTGACCACGATGAAATCTTGCAAAATCCGAATTCGCACTCGCACTCATACCTGGGCGCACTCGCACTCACTGAGTGCATGCCTCGCACTCAGCCTCGCACTCAAATTGAGTGCGAATTCGGATTTGAAATTTCTGCTCTCACAGAAATGAGGTAGAGTGACAATTCAAATTATGTGCACTCAAGAGGCAGAGGCTGAGTGCGGTTTTTTGCACTCACAACTAAAAGTTATTGATTATACAATACCATACTAATGTTCCCTGATTGAAAATTTCATCTTGGATATTTCATTAACCGGGGTCATGCATGTAATAATATAAACCCTACGGAAATTTTGATCTTGTTATTAGGGTGAATAGGAATTTTAGATTTTAATATTAATTTGCAGCTTTTTGAAGACAGGTTCCTGCTATTTTCTCTCCTATAACATAAACTGGTGTGGTAAAATATGCTAATTTACGTTTTCTCATTAATTTTTTTAAAAGTATGATCTAAGCGAAACCATATATGTACAGTCGCTAAAATCACTTTGAGAAAGTTTAAAATTAGGGTGGCTGAGACTTGTGACAGGGTTGCTGGAAATTATGTATGGAAATGGTAAATTAACTATTTTGGTTTATTAGAACACTGACTTTAGCAGAAGTGTGGAAAATAAATGAAATTTACTATTAAAATACAAATTACACATAAAATTCCAAAAGCCTTAAAATATGAATATAAAATACAAATACTAAGAGTAACTTCGTCGAGATACAAAATACAATACAAATATCTGAAATACTTTTTGTAAAATGCAAAATGAAATACTATACTTCCAACAAAAATTTAAACACCTAAATGAAATTACCGCATTTGAAATACATAGACTTGGACTTTAGTTAATTTTTTCAGAGGTATCAGCGTTCCGATTTCTAAATTTAAATCTGGAAAATAAAAATAAGAATATTACACTTTATAAAAATAAAGCCCCATCAAATACAGCTGCTTTGACTAATTTGAGCAATATTACAAATTTTCCACAAAATGAAGAATAAATACATATTTAGTGTTACTATCTTGTATTGGCTAAAACGGGGGAACTTCATGAAACACCAAGTTCATTGAGAGAGGAGATCTATCACAAGTAACCACAAAACTAATTGTGAGATGTTGTTTTCGAAAAACATTTCCAAGTCTTGTTGGTAAAGGAGATCACCGCGTATCCAATCCAGCCATTAATAATAATAACACTTGCTCGGTGGTGCGAGAGGGCTATGAGGGCACTCAAGCTTTGAGTGCGAGTGCAAAAATTTTGGGAGTGTACTTTGAGGCAGGAGTTTGAGTGCAGCGGGGCACAACTCATGAGTGCGAGCGCGAGTGGAGTTTAAAGATCCACCGTTGTCATTGAATGCGAGGGGAGTGCGAGTGCAAATGAAACGCCCAGGTATGCTCGCACTCAGGAACTCTTAGTAGAAAATTTAAAAAAGCGCCATTTCAAGGAATCAGCCAAAGAATAACACTGAAGCCGTCCACTGTACTGACGATAGCTAACATTTTTTACGGAAACGAAATCATCAACGGGCTAAATACAGGCAAAATGTACTAAATTTGTAAGTGCATTTGGGGCAACATGCATTCCGTTATGGAATATATGAGTTCCAAATACTGCTCTCACACTCTCGCACAATGACTGTAACCTATTTTTATGGCACTCGGCCTCACAAACTGGGTTCTGCTCGGAATACCGCGGTCTCGCACTCGGCACTCAAATTTTGAGTTCTGAGTGCGAGGTGAGTGCGAGTTTTGCTCTCAGAACTCGTAAATGCGCCGATCAGTGATACCCTTACAACCAGGCAAATTCACATAGTATAAAAACGACTGTGGATGCTTACCAATGCAAAATAATGAGTTTCTGTTTCCGTAGTACGATGAAGGCCGTATCCCCGAATTCTAAAAATTTTGAGAGGAGGAACATCAACGCCCAGAAAGACGTGGCGTAATTATGATCCTTTCTGATTGTAAGAATACATGAAGCTGTACAAGTTACTCGTCCACAAACTCCCCCAAATGATAATGTGTGATTTTATCTTGAATTTTATTTTGAGTTTAACGGAAAAGATTTTCAAATGTCTTACTCAGAGAAAACGGCTGAATAAAGTCCTTCG
The DNA here is from genome assembly GCA_947179485.1 of Allacma fusca. NCBI lineage: Eukaryota > Metazoa > Arthropoda > Collembola > Symphypleona > Sminthuridae > Allacma > Allacma fusca. The sequence goes on from OX359245.1 coordinate 37,951,128, forward strand.
GGTTTTGAGAGGTGGTGACCAACTTCAGGAAATGCCCTATACGTAGCAAAGATGGAGAAAATACTCAAGCTCACATTCCATAGAAATAAGGTTTTGTCTAATTTGAAAGCTGGACGGTTTTTCATCCACTTCTGACCAAAGTAGATCCCAGCTAAGTAAAGTACAATGCTCAAATATAACACGGGTCGAAGTTTCACAGTTAATTTAATAGTTTCTACAATATCGTAGACTTCAAAGTCATAGGCTTCTGTAAACTCTGAGACTTTAACTGTTCCTTTAGCTATAATTTCAAATGATGCCATTTTATTTAAATGTAGAATATTAAAAAAATATTTTCAGTACACTCAAATGACAGTAAATCTAGCTTTCAGATTTCGCGAAATTTTATGGGCTCTGCCCGTTGCCCCAAAATGTAATGAGAATAGCTCGTCTCGGCATAGAATGGTTAAATGAGCTTTTATAACTGCAAGCTGTAATGGAATTGTTGAAGAATTCGTCCCGGGTTTACCTTATCAGCCTCTAGAGAAGTTGATTGACGGGTGCAGTTTCTCATGAGAAAATAAATCCACAAACGTAAAAATATGTTTTTGCGCCTCCAGAACTTCAGTGCAAGAAATTGAAGTAGTTTTCCTGTTTAAATTACTTGGCTCAGACTTTCTGGGAACACAAATCAATTGTTGTGTCTCATTGGAGGTCTGAACAGCGGGTACAGAGCAACCCTCTTACGTCCGAGCAGGGCCGGAGTTTTGTAAATCTCACTTTCAGAAAATACTTTCGAAAATCATTGCTGATTAAACTTGTCAACAAATGTAAAATTATTTCTTTTATTAAAACTAATCCTTAAAAGGCGAATACAAGGACTCTAAAATCACTGGCTGTAATAAGGTCAACGAATTTATAAACATCTATGGGGGAAAAAAATTCCTCGCTGAAATTGTGCATTAGGAAGAGCTCAGATTTAAAAATAAGTCTAACCCTAAGGAAGGGTTTACTGGGAGCGGACACAGTAAATAGACCGATTTGATTGTAGAGAGCAGAGTCCACTGATTAAGCCACTAAATGTTCGTAAATACTGTGAATGGAATTTTTGATGACAAAAAGAATGACATTTAATTCTTTTATGCTAACTTTTTCAAAAATGAAAATCTGTATTGGCACCGGGATACTAGCGGGGTGCGCCAGCACAGCATAGTTAATAATCCATCAACAGTTTAAACAAACCAGCATTGCCGAAATACATGTCTGTTTTGCATGAAACGCCATTTGAATTAATTTTTTGAGTTTATTTACCGAATTCGAAAAACCCCATTTCCCAATTACTTGGAATAGATAAGTTTTTGTTGAATCTTCTACAAAGTTTGACGAATTGTATTTACACTTCATCCCGTTTTACATCTTCGTTTCTCATAAACGTAGGATTCTCCAAACGAACTTCAAGCCGAGTAGTGATCATATAGTATCCTTGTTTTAAATATTAAAGCAAATCATAGATGAGTCACCTCAGCCAGTTTTATTTTGTAGGATGACATCACTTGTACCGAAGTAGACACATTATCATACTACTACATACAGTTTACTTTGGACCAGTCTGGTTAATTAAGCTGATGAGAAAGTAATGACATCAAATTCTTAATAAGGGAGAAACCACTTAATGATTAGGCAGCTACTTGGATTGTTCTCAACAATAAAATAGTTCTCATTGTCTTATTAAATGTCCCTCAATTCCCACACACTGAAGGCTTAAAAATATGGAAAGTCCAGACGTTGTGAGATTTGCAGCAGCTACAATTTATGCGTCAATATAATTAGTAAATCGGAGCTATCCAGTGTGTATATCAATGTTCAAGCCATGTTTGTAAAAAAATACACTACAGGGAAATGCTTAATGAATTTTTCTATAATATCCCGGCTGCCTCTGCCACATTCTATGACTGACATTCTATTATCTGTATATGTGATAATGTAATACTACTTGTATACATATCTACATACAACTGTATTAACTGTATATAGCCTAGGACCGTGGCAATGGCGAGGAAATTGAACCTGGCGGAAGAAGTATTCAGAACCCTGGAGCTCGATCATTGTGTGAAGCAATTGCTGTCATATGTGTTTATATGAATGTTAATTGGACTTGGCTTTTCGGAATGACCGGGAAACAGGCCGGATTGAAAGGCATGTGAGTACTCCGTGAGGAAATTTTTTTGACATTCAACGTCGAGGACCATCTGATTCGGAAATTTAGCCACAACGATTCCAAAACGAACGACTTCCACAAAGCAATAATAATTCTCATAAAGGGGAAACGTGAAACAGAATAATTCGTGTAACAGCTGCGGTCAGACTAAACAAGCGAAGGCATGCTGAAGGAGCAAAAATAATTTTTGAAGTATTTGTTTTTTGTTTTTTGTTACTTTCGTAATTTATTGTTGAAAACTTGCATTGAATTAGTTTTGCCTATCCAGCATACAATTCTGGACAAAACTGTGACCTCTTCAGTTATGTAGCATACTTAAATCTTACAGAACAGGACTACTCAAAGGCCATTGAGCACCCTGTTCTTGAAGACCGTATTTCAAATTGATTTTGTATTCAATTGTCGTAAGCTTTTATAGTATTTTATATTTCATCACGCCATCAAAAATTTATAAACGCGATAAGAGATTTTATTTATTTTTCATGTGAAACTTACCCACTTACAAGGTAAGACTTTCAGATGGTACACGTGGATTCAAACAAAGCTTAGCACATCTTTTAGTACTCACCTAGTATGTTTCAAAACTCATACAACTCGAGTGCATTTTACCCCGTTCTCCTAGGACACGTCAGCAAAGTTTCAAAATTTAAAACGATACCACAGGTAGTACTCGGACCAGTTCAGTTCAAAACCGAAAAATTCCGATTCGTTTCAGTTCAGTTTAATTCATTATAAATAGAGTTCAGTTCAGCTGTTGAACTGAACTGAACAGTTCGATTCAGTATTTGAATCGAACTGAACCATGTAATGCAAACTGCAGTTCAAACGGTTTGCAAACGGGCTCCTGGCTTGAAATGTCGCCACCAATGTACATTCTTATCTTTCATTCTCATATACAGTTATTTAACCAATAATGAACAGTTTATTACCTACTTTATTATTTAACAATTTTTCGTTCAATAATTCCATGGGACATTGCTATGTTGCTGGACCAAGCTTGAGGCTAAAGAAATTGCATTTCGCATTATTTTCTTTAAAACTTCAACAGCTACTTAAAATTCTGGTTTGATTACGGAGCTGAAAAAATTAAAATTGATACGAATCCCAAGGAAAATGTTAATACTGAATTCGCCCAAAGCTGCAATGCTAAAAGGAAGATTATTAAAGGATTACTAAACGTAGATTCTGAAACAGGGCCATTCCAGAGTACATTACATTCATCATAATTTGTGCATTCTCCATTGCACGGATTGCTACGGTAAATGCGATTAGGAACAGGTTAACAGGAAAAAGAAATAAGCACAAAAGCATTTTATTTGGTACAAATCGGCATACAACAACTCTAGTAATGCATTTCTAAGCAGCCAAAACCAGACCTGGTATCATGTTACCCGATCGGTTTAAAAAAATTAATTTAAGCTCCTAGTATGCCAGTGAACAAGTTTGCATCAATTCCGAGCCTCTAAAGCCCGTATTTAAGAAATAGCCTGGGGCGTACCACCTCCCTTCATCTCAGGACGTCAATGGGGCTCAATCCTGCCAGCAGTTGCTCAGGTCTGGTTGTGAGTAGTGATTGAATTGTATGGTGTTACTATAGTTTCTAATCCGTTCTCTTATTCCTACCATATAGCTCAGTAAGTAATTAATTTTGTTGATATTGTCGTGTCAAGTTCATCATGTGACAGTAATTATTTGGTTTGATAGGTAATCTGTATGTGTAATGTTCTTGTGGCGTCCTCGCGATCTAAATTTATTGGATAAGAAAATTGTACCTAGGATTGAGACAAGAAAATCGGAGTGATTATTTGTGCTCGCCTTTTGTGTATCGGTTTGTAATTAGTTTTTATTCTAATAATAATTCAAGAGGACTTGAGAATTCTGTATTTGTGAATCCACGGTTTATTTGGTTTTCCTGATTTCATATAATATAGAACTCGTTTCCAGTTGGAACAACATGGTTTAGGAAATTGTCCCGAAAATTACACAAAGCATAATTCCTAGTTAACTTCATTTTAAGAATAGCTGTATTCGTCGAATACTTTAAACACTGCACTTGCAGCGAAAGTTTGATCAAATGACGATTCAAAAAATAATTAATTTAAACGTTGCCCGTCCTTCAATGTTTGTTCTAAATTGAGATATTTTTCCAACTCTTGACCTCAAATGACAATCATAGCTTTTGAGTTTGATCTGACGAAGGGATTGACTCAAATGAAAAATTTCGGGTAATGCAACGCAATGTTACTTGCTTTTAATGATCCTTTTAACATCAGTGAAATTGCTTTCTGTACTTCTTGGTTGCATCCAGCTCCATCTGTGGGTTGCCACTTTAATCTGTTTAATTAGTCCTTGAACTAATTTATTCTGAGCAGATTTTGTAATTGCAATTTAATACATCCCACATACCAGCAGCAGGTGAATATTTTAAATTGTAAACACTGTTTACATTTCTGAAAATTAATTTTATTCGCTAAAAAACATGAACACCGAAAGGTTGTTGTATGAATCATTGTCAGATATATGGCATAACGTATATACTGTTGTCAAAGGTAAATAAAAAATAAATGTTACTGCCTCCCGAAAACAAATGTGAGGACGCTCAATTGGGTAGCTCTGTCTATTTTGTTTGTAGAAAGCTGCGGACTTGAAAGTTGCTCTGTAGTGACAAACGGAAGTTATGTACCTTCTTTAATGTGTTCGTTTAAACAGCCTTTCAAAATTTAGAGTCAAGTTTCAACAGCGATGAGGTATGTATTACCTTTTGGTTATTATTGAACTATTATCCATCCTTGAATGACAAATTATAGGAACAGTCATGTTTTATGTGTTAAGAAGGCCATACTAGCCAGTGGTACTACAGATAATCGGTTATTATTAATAATACCCCAGAATTATTAGTTTTCCCAAAAGAAAACCAGCCCTCACCCCAAGTACTTGACAACAGTATCGGAGTTAAATTGCAATAAATTAATCAAATGGGATTCCAGCAGAAGAATTAATTCTTTTATTCACATTCTTCTCCAAATGCACATTGTAACATTAAGTAGTGAGCACTATAACTGCGGACAAAGTGAGTTTTACTCTGATTTAAAGCAACTATTGTTTTCGATTCAGTGGTGGGCGTTTCAGGAAGCGCTATTCTATTCTACTCTATTGTATTTTTCCACGGTTGCAGCCTCTACGACACTCTACTCTTTCAGCTTTTTTGGATAGAACAGATGACCTCTACTGCTATTATGCATAGCTGACTTGCTCGCTATTGTTCTATTCGATTATATGTTAAAGTTATTGGCGCTACTCTACTTCTACTCTACTCACTAAATTTTCGTTGACTCTGCTAGCTACCACTACCCAGGGGTCGGATTTATGTGGGAAGACGGGAAGAATCTTCCCAGGGAAAAAATTTTTCAGCAGGGAAATTTTCAAACGGTGTTGACTTTTTTTTTGGCAGGGATTTTCGAAATTGTTGAGGTGTTTTACTGAAAATGATTTTTGTAAACAGGGATTATTGAAGTTGTTGAGGTGATTTACGAAAATAATTTTTTGTCAGCAGGGATTTTCAAATTTGTTGACCTTTTTTTCAGCAGGGATTTTTAAACTTGCTTCGAACAGGGAAATCATGACCAGCAGGGGAAATGAAAAAAATCTTCCAGGGAGATTTACAAAAATCCGACCCTTGCCACTACCTCTACCAAAAAATATAGTATTTACAGAGAAATTAAGGGTGTCATAGAATAAAGTAGCAGAACGTATTATAAACAGTAATGAAGTTAGATCCAATAATCCTCACTGGTGACTTTAAATGGTTCATTAAGAATCTGAATTATCATTGAATTTCTGCTAGTTTCACGTTTGTATTGAGATGTTATTGAATACAATAAGATCAGTACCCCGCCAGTACAGCTAATAAAAATTACCATGAGCTAAATTTGATAAAAGCTTAATGTTTAGCATGTTTATTGAAGAACGAATATATCTGTACATAGTAACTTTACGCAGAAATAAAAGGTGATGCTGGAAGCTTTCGTAAGACTCAAAAATATTTTGCTTGCACAAATTAAAACATCAGAAGTAAGTTTATAAGCAAAAGTTGGAAGTCGGAACTATGCCAACGGGGTTGGTAAATACGACGTTGTTACGACGCTTGGCTTTGCCTATGTATATCCAACTCCCTTCTATTGTATTTGCAGCTAGAAAACGCGCTAATGAGTTACTGATGATGAAGTGAAGTGGAGTCTTATGTACGGACACCAGATGTCCTTCCGAGTATTAAATTGGATGTTCAGGGAAACGATAAATTTATGAATTATTCCTTATTACTATAAGCTTACTACTGCTACCTCTACTCTAACACTAGAATAGGATGTACTGTTCGACTTCTACTACAGTTACCTAAATTGGGATCCTAAACAACGCTCCTCTACTCACTTGATTTTATGCTAGCCTACTATTTTCCTCTGCCTCATTATGCTAGTATTTTTGTATACCTCTATACAACATCTCTACTAATGCTTTGCTGATTTTAACGTGAGCTCCATAAATTAAAACAAATCCAGCGGGCTTCAATGGATCATTGACTCTTGGGTTTTTTCCTCCTCACTAGGTATGAATGGGCGAAAAAGTTTAAGAAGAGGGCAGCAAAGCTGAGTACGACGACACCGAATAGTAACAACAAGTCGCGAGAGAAATAACTGTCCACAAAATGTGTTTCACTTTTATTCGAAATAATAATTGTTTTCAAATATTTACAGGAGCTTTGTAAATCAAAAACATTTAAACCGGGCTTGATGGATCACTGAGTCTTGGGCTTTTTCTTACTCATTAGGTACGTGTGGACGAAGAAGTTTAAGAAGAGGACAGCAAAGCTGAGTACGACGAAAGCAAATATATAAATGACGTTCTCGTGTCTGGTGCAAGGAAGCCCTTGACCTAAAATAAAAATTGAGTCATGTCTACAGTTGTAATATAATTTCCAGCATCTTACTGCATTTACTCATACAAATAGAATTCCCCGAATTCCCTTACCCATCTTGTAGAACGAGTATCCGTTAATGTATAGATAAAGGAACATTTGGAAAATCTGCAGGGACGTCAAGGCCATTGCTAGTTTCCTTGGAATTTTATATTTTAAAGCCTGCGTATAAAAGAAAAATTAGTGGTTTAATTCAACCATTCATGTTATTAATGCAGGTGAAACACAGTTTCTCAACTTACCCGTAGAGCAAAGTAGGGGTACATAATGGAATGAACGAAAGTATTCAATATGAAGAACCGACCAATAGCGTCGTAGTATTCGAACGTAGCCCAGGTTAATACAAGAGTGGCAATATGATGGAACCTGCACAAGTGTTACCAAAGCTCTTCATAATTTGAAAATTAACATTATGGATACGACAGGATCAAATTAAAGTAATCTTCCGTGTAATAATAGAGGAAGCTTAGTTAAGCATGAGATCGGTTCGGTTTAACGCGGTTATCCGACCATCGGTTAACCGAAACCGACGGTTCGGGTAGACCAGTTGTAACCGAATTGAAATAACCGAACGGTTCGGATATGTGAATGTCTAACCGGATATCGGTTTCGGATCGGTTCGGTTTTAAATATGAATTTATCCGTTCGGTTCGGATTAAGTAAATGTATCCGCTCGGTTAAACCGACGGATAACCGATTTTAAATTTCGTTCCTAAAATGTTCACCAAATCGTATTCGAGATCGGCTGTAGCATGAATTTCTCGAGACAAACGATTGTTTCATCATGTATCCACAATATATTTAGAAAGTACAACGCAGGAATGAACCACGGGCACGGATACATTTGCTCATCACATCGCAATTATTTCTCACTATTATTTAATTTTTAGCTTAAATTAAATAAGTACCTTATTACTACAACTAATATGTCATCAGTGGAAACCACCGAGTCCGTTATAACAGCAGAAACTACCGGGAGCAATGAGCCTCCAAATAAAAGTTGAAAAGCGAGGTTTGGGACCATTTGGTCTTACTGGATATTGGGTCCTTAGATTTTTAGTTGTAATTTGAAATTAAATAATAGGTAGAATTTGATAAAAATTAGCTTAATAATTGTTTTAAGTTTAAACGACATTTTATTAAAACAATGGTTTTCAGAAAAGATATTAATAAATATTTATTTGCTTCGAATGAAGTTTTCACTGGTAAAATGTGCAATACTGTTTCGGTTATTCGGATAACCGACAAACGGTTCGGTTTTAAAAATCATCCGAACCGATGTATGGCGGTTCGGTTTCGGATAGAAGTATTTTTTTATCCGAACAAAACGGTTCGGATCGGATTTTGAAAAAAAATTAACCGAAAACCTCGGTTCGGTTCGGTTACGGTTCGGATTTGTGTTATATCCGAACCGATCTCATGCTTAAGCTTAGTCCACTTGAAGTTCTTATAATACAAATGCAGATTACTTTCTTTTATAAGAGGATCTCTAAAAGCCTCAAAATTTAACCCCTATAATGACGTATACCCTTACAACCAGGAAAATTCACATATACAATAAAGAATCGTTGGAAGTATTACATGGAAGTCCCTTGAAACGAGGTAAAAGAGAATAAAAACCACTTGAGATGCCTTACCAATGCAAAACAATGAGTTTCTGTTTGCGCAGTACGATGAAGGCCGTATCCCCGAATTCCAAAAACTTTGAGAGGAGGAACATCAACGCCCAGAAAGCCGTGGCGTAATTATGATCCTTCCTGATTGTAAAAAAAACACAGTTACTAGTCCATAAACACACAAAACTGTAATTATATTGGATTTTTAATTTATAAACCCCAATGATAATGTATGATTTTATTACCGTTAAATTGTGATCGTCAATGAAGATTTTTTTCGAAATAATCATTAAAAAAATATAAAGAAAAGAATTTAAAGGAAAAGATTTCTAAATGTCTTACTCAGAGCAAACGGCGGAAAATAGTCCATTGGGTTTTGAGAGGTGGTGAGCAACTTCAGGAAATGCCCTATACGTAGCAAAGATAGAGAAAATACTCAAGCCCACATTCCAGAGAAATAAGGCTTTGTCTAATTTGAAAGCTGGACGGTTTTTCATCCACTTCTGACCAAAGTAGATCCCAGCTAAGTAAAGGACAATGCTCGAATATAACACGGGTCGAAGTTTCACAGTTAATGTAATAGTTTCAAAAATATCATAGACTTCAAAATCATAGGCTTCTGTAAACTCCGAGACTTTAGCTGTTGCAGAAATAGCTTCAAATGACGCCATTTTATTTACATGTATGTTGAAAAAATATTTTGAGTATACTCAAATGACTGAGTAATTTATAGCTTTCAGATTAATTTCAGAATAAGATTTCAGAAAATTTTATCGGTTGTGCACAGTGCCCCTAAATGTAATGAGAATAGCTCCACTTGGCTCCACGGTCATGCACAGAATAGCTAGAGAAGCTAGTAGAGCCTAAACACAACTATCGGCTGTGCTGGAATTTTCCAAGAAAAAATCCTCAGGGGTTTTTTGTTTTCCAAGACGTTATAGCACAAGACAATTTGAAGTAACCTGTCTAGAAAAGATGATTTCCAGGTGCAGTTAGGAGTGAGAAATTAAATTCACGAGTTAAAAACCTGATTTTCAATTAACAAGGAACTGCAGTGCCAAACATGTAAATAGGCTTTCCGTTTATGCTTCGAAAATTACGTTGCTACGACTTTCCGTGGGGGCACAAGTTCATACTTGTCTCTTCTTAGGGGACAGAACAGCGGGTACATGGCAACCCCAACAAGTCTGAGCTGGGCCCAAAATTTTGTAAATCTCAATTTCGAAAAAACTTTTCGGATTTTGAAAGTCACTGCTGATAAAATTTTGGTCTTGATTTTTTAAAAGTGAGTTTAAAAAACGAGAAATGTGACTAAAAAAATTAATAATTCATTCATTTAAATAACTAAATGCTTTTTAAATCCCTATAGACAAAGCCAATTCCCTATTTCCTTTCAAATACACATGTACAAAAATGTGTACAAATGTAATTACATATGCTAACATGCTGGACTGCTCTATATTTTTTGCATGCGAAGAATTTTCCCGCTTTCCTACACAAATAGGATCCCTGTCAGGGTGTTTAGCTCCTGGCTACAATAATTGTATATTAGAAAGATCTCAGATGTAAAAATAAGCCTAATTTTAATAAGGAAGAGTCAATATCAAAGGTCATCGGTCATTGCCATAATAGTTAGGCTGATTTGGTTGTACACAGCGGAGACGACGGATTAAGCTTCCCAATGTTCGTAAATACTGTTATTAAAACTCTGGATGTAAATCAGATTAAGTTATTTTTTTAAATTAAAATCTGTGTTGTCACCCGAATACTAGCGGGGCCTGACAGCACAACACAGTATAGTGCTTCATCAACAGTTTAAAAATTCCAGCATTGCTGAAATACAGACGATTGAAGATTTTTTACTCCAATGGTCATCTTACTCTGGAATAGTCTGGTTAATTAAGCTTATGAGAATGTAATGACATCAAATTGGCAATTAGGGAGAGACCAGTTAATGAAGAGTCGGCTACCTGGATTTTTCTCACCAATAAAATAGTTCTCATTGTCTTATTAAATGTCCCTCAATTCCCACACACTGACGGCTTAAAACTATGGAAAGCCCAGACGGTGTGAGATTTGCAGGAGCTACAATTTATACATCAATATAATTATAAATCGGAGCTTTCCAATGTGTTTATCAGTGTTCAAGCAATGCTTGTTATAAATACACTACAGGGAAATGTCTAATGAATTTTTCTATTCTGTATTATATGTATATAGTCTGGGACCGTGGCCATGGCTAGGAAACTGAACCTGACGGAAGAAGTATTCAGAACCATGGAGCTCGCCGTGTGAAGTAATTGCTTTCATTTTTGTGTTTAGAAGAATGTTAATTGGACTTTTGATTTAACAAGCCGTTGACGTGGATCTATGCTGAATTTGGTGGGAACTCTGCTTCGCTATGGACTTCTCCAGGAGGGACGCGTAGAATTCTTATTCATATAAATAACTGGCATTATTGAAACCAGCCCTTCCAGTCAATGTAGTTACGATGCTGCTTTAATTGACGGGATAAGGAGCTCATAAAAAATTCAAACTCTCAAAGAAATTCTCGTAAATTCAATACAGCCCTCAGTTAGGGTATTGTTGCTCAAGGCAAAAATAGGACTGAGCCGCTAAAGGCAAAGAGTTATCACCGTAAGTGACTAACGCCGGATGGTAAGGGACGTTCAAGTAGCTCGTAACCAGGCATGTGCAACATCGTGTAGGATTCCCACAAGTGACGTCCCGTGATGGGATACAAAGTCAGGCTATTTCCAAAATACTTTGTTTAAGGCAATACCGACGACAAAAGTGTTCAACACCACGCCAGGAGCTTCAATAAATTTTTTGGGCCCATTCGGGTAACAGGATACCCGGCTTAGGTTAGCCTGGTTACATCACGATAATTGACGTTTGTGCTGGCCAATTAGGACCAAACAAAATGTAAATCAACTTATGGCTTATAGTCTGTTGCTTTACTGCTAACATACATATCGGGCGGGTACTGGAACCGGGTAATACAATACCCGATAGTCGGCCGGGTATTATGAAACCCGGGTGCATTGTCCGGATGCCATTAGCACTAAAAAAAGTCGCAAGTCTAACAATCATTAAAACACATTGATGCAACGAAAATCAGTATTTTTTGAATATTTGCAGATATCGGTGGATACCCTCAACCTGTGGAAAAATTTAATTTCACTCTGATTTAAAACAATTATTGTCTTCAATTATGAACATGAGCTCCGTAAATTAAAACAAATCCAGCGGGCTTCAATGGATCATTGACTCTTTGGTTTTTGCCTCCTCATTAGGTATGAGTGGGCGAAAAAGTTTATGAAGAGGACAGCAAAGCTGAACACGACGAAAGCGAATGTATAAATGACGTTCTCGTGTCTGGTGCAAGGAAGCCCTTGACCTAAGATAAAAATTGAGACATGTTCACAGTTGTAATATAATTTCCAGCATCTTACTGCCTTTACTCATACGAAAGGAATTCCGCGAATTCCCTTACCCATCTTGTAAAACGAGTATCCATTAATGAATAGATAAAGGAACATCTGGAAGATCTGCAGGGACGTCAAGGCCATTGATAGTTTCCTTGGAATTTTGAATTTTAAGGCCTGCGTATGAGAAAATAGATTTAGGTTTAATTCAAATATTAATTGTATTAATCTAGGTCAAACACATTTTCTGAACTTACCCGTAGAGCCTAGTAGGCGTACATGATTGAATGAACAAAAGTATTCAATAAAAATAACCGGCCAATAGCGTCGTAGTACTCGTATCCAGTCCAGCATAATACAAGAGTGGCAATATGATGGAACCTGCACAAGTTGAATTAAATCTCATTATAAGTGGAAAATTAGCAATTAGCATTTTAGAAAAAGCAATATTTGAAATAATAGATTCCATTCTTTGGCTTTTTTAATTTTTAATTTGAAAGTATTACATGAAAGTCTCTTAAATAGAGTTGGAAGGATGTAAAAACGACTGGAGAGTGCCTTACCAGTGCAAAACAATGAGTTTCTGTTTGCGCAGTACGATGAAGGCCGTATCCCCGAATTCCAAAACTTTTGAGATGAGGAACAGGAACGCCCAGAAAGCCGTGGCGTAATTATGATCCTTTCTGATTGTATGAAAAAATGCAGCTGTACAATTTACTAGCCCAAAATTTACAAAAGTACAATACTACTGGTTTTTAAATTTATAGAACCAATTGCAGGGATGTCAACGATTATTAGTCACGATTAAAGGCTGCTAATTAATAATCATCAATTTTTTCATTTAGTAAGCTTGGATTTTTTGAAATAATCATTAATTATGCGTTTTCAAAAATTAATAATCAATTAACTGATGATTGATTCGATTTACTCATTCATTACTGATTTATAAGCTAGTAATCGTTAATTGTCATCGTCATCGTCACTAAAATGTTCGCAGAAAGTATTTTCTAATCGTAATCATCAATGGATTATTTCCCCAAATCAATCTTTAACTGTATTTATGTTATACAATTTTGACAAAGTAGTCACTATTCTTAATATGTAATTGGGAGTTTCAATAATTTAATTAATAATGACAATAATTTTTCAGTAATGTTTCTCACCTGACGATGCAAAACGCGTTGCTGCCAAAAGATTATACATTACAAGCTTTTAATAAATCATTTCCGTTAAAATATAAAGCAATTATTTTTGTTTTGGTTTATCAAACTCAATTAGTACAAATTCATTGCTATAGTAGATATGGTCTGATATTTCTTATTTTGTTTAATTAAACTAAATCTCACAAATTACAGTTAAGATTTGTTTTTGTTTTACGGTCGCTATGCTGGTGTTTTAACATCTCTTAATATTGCTTATTCTGTAATGTCTACTTATTTAAGCCGATAATAGGTTTTGATTGCTTTGATACTTTTCGAGTTTTGTTGTAGCATGCATACGTAGGTTTTGAAACTCTGGGTTTCAAACAGCGCAACAACGCGATAGATAATTCGTTAACATAAACTAATTTATTAATTTAAATCAATAATTCGTAATTTTCATTAATTAATTCATTATTCCCAGTCGCTAATTATTAATTCCTTCAAAATTAATTATTACTTGTAATCGCCAATTTAATAATGTTCACAGATTAACCGTGATTGGAGATTTTGTTAATACAATCATTAATTTTAATCATCAATGAAAACTATTTTTGAGAAGTTGCTTTTAAGGGCTACGTGCCCAGGTCTGCGTTCATGCCCAAGTCTGTCCAGAATCCCTAAAAATGCAAGCTCTATGCTTTCCCCCATACCTCAAAAAGTGTATTTTCCTGATATCTCCTGACCAACTTGATGTAATTCCACTATCAAAAGCTTAAAGTCAATGGGAGATCATTGCGAACCTCAATGAATATTTATGTTCGCGTAACCCTTAAATTTTTAGAGCCCTTGGCATAAATAAACAAAAATTGGAGGCAAATGACGAATTTAAGTTGCATGGTGACCGTTCATTTAACATTGGAAAATATTTGAAGGTGTTCCACTAATCATAAATGCATGAAACTGTATCGTAAGACGCTTTTCATAACTAGGATGTTGCTATACAATTTTGGTGATGTAATCTTTAAGGGATCACCCTTAAATATTAGTTGAATCCTTAAGTTGGATTACCGGTCACTTATGTACATGACATGTTGAGCATACCAGTTATTTTTTTTCTTTCATTCGTGCAAACAAAATGCTTGGTAAATTAAGTAAATTAAGTTTTTTAAGGATAAAATTTTGCACGAATGCAAGAAAACAATGAATCGCTATTCTTTTTTAACATTTTTTTTTACTTATGCAGGTTTAAATTACAGTAACCAAGTGTAAATACCTCTTAGTCCTGTCCAAGTCAACGATAAAAATGCCATTTTAGAGTACAAAAAAAGAAAAAACAGAGAAAGGAAATACCGCAATGCTAAACAAGATACCAAATCTTGGAATTTGAATGGTTAATTCGAATAAATTAACATTTTTTGTCTACGCCTTTGAATATTTAGTACAGTGTGCTTATACAATCAGTGATCTTTTAACCATCACGATTAAATTCTAACTTTGGTACAGAGAGTAAGTAAAGTATAAGATTAACTTTGGGGTCCATTAACACATGTCCGACATTAATTAAAATGATGCAGCTATCATAAATTGAAAGCGCTCTGGATGGTTCAAAAGGTTTTAGTCCTTTCGTGGTTAAAAATCAAGTAAATAATCAATTGTTGTAAGCCAAGTTTGAATGTTCCGCATAAACAAAAATTAGCGAACAATTATGTGCATGTACTTCACTGGCAAAAATCATTATTGTCTGAAATCTTTCTACTAGGCTAGGCAATAGTTTTACACGTCCAAAAGGTCGAAATAAACTAATAGCTAAAAAAGCTTAAAAATAGAAGTTGATTTTGCGCCCTCAAAAGTTGAAAACAAGTTTTCTGGTAGACTCTGTCAGAATATGTGTAAATCCCACTAGTTTATTGAAAGTGATGAAAAATCTTGAAATGACGAAAAGCAACGCCACGACATTATTGTCACTAATGCAGACGTAGATGTGAAAAAGTTGGTTTACAATGAATACTGAATTTATCAATTTTGAGATGTAAGTTGGAAATTGTTAATTATTAATACTATTGAAAGAGTACTCAAGGGAAAATTATCCATCGTGGCGTTGCTTTTCGTCATTTCAAGATTTTCCATCACTTTCAATAAACTAGTGGGATTTATTCTGACAGAATCTACCAGAAAACTTGTTAAAGCGAAGCGCTTTTGTAAAATTGCTCGTTTTTGATTTTGTCCTTCTAAAGGCTCCCGCACGGAACAAGATACAACCGCCGGACCAGCGGCAAACGACCTGTTGGGTCCTGGACTTGGGAATAACGCCTTTACTTTTTCAATTTTCAAAATTTCATGAAATTTCATAAAATTTCGAAAATTCCCCAAATTAACTTAAAAATATAATTTAACCGTATAAAAGAATTCGTTGATCACTAAAGTCGTGGAAAATACCTTTCCCGCCCAAATTTCCTGAAATTTCGAAAATATTCCGAATTTACGTAAAATTCTGATTTAACCGCTCGAAAGAATTCCTTGATCAATAAAATCGTCGAAAATACCTTCCTCGCCACAATATTCAAAATTTTATGAAATTTTGAAAAAACTTCAAATTGACGTGAAAACCTGGTTTAACCACAGGAACTAGATTTTAACTCGTTGATGACTAAGGTCGTAAAAAATACTTTCCCTGCCTTGAAATCCGGCTTCGCTTTTGTTGCAATCGATGAAACGATTGCAGTTTTGAATTTTTTTCAACTTTTGAGGGCGCAAAAGCAACTTCTATTTTTAAGCTTTTTTAGCTATTAGTTTTCAAAATAATCGTTAATTGTAAATTAGTTAATCGTTAGTTGAAAAAACTTTATCCAGCAACAATATTTGTAATCGTCGATTATATAATGTTTCTAAAACAATCATTAATTGAAATCAGTGGCATGAATTGTTTGAAGTAACCGTTAATCGTAATTACTAATTAATAGTTATGAGCCAATTAATCGTTAGTTGTAATAAATTCGTTCTGCTTTCAATGTAACCATTAGTTGCAATAACTAATCACAGAATTAGACACTGACATCCCTGCCAATGGTTGATGCGTAATTTTATCTTCAAACGTTTTGAATTTAACGGAAAAGATTTTTAAATATCTTACTCAGAACAAACGGCTGAATACAGTCCTTCGGGTTTTGAGAGGTGGTGAGCAACTTCAGGAAATGCCCTATACGTAGCAACGATAGAGAAAATACTCAAGCTCACATTCCATAGAAATAAGGCTTTGTCTAATTTGAAAGCCGGGCGGTTTTTCATCCACTTCTGACCAAAGTAGATCCCAGCTAAGTAAAGGGTAACGCTCAAATACAACAAGGGCCGAAGTTTCCCAACTAATTTAATAGTTTCTACAATATCGTAGACTTCAAAGTCATAGGCTTCTGTAAACTCTGAGACTTTAGCTGTTTCTTTAGCTATAACTTCAAATGATGCCATTTTATTTAAATGTAGAATATTTAAAAAAATGTTTTCAGTACACTCAAATGACAGTAAATATAGCTTTCAGATTTCGCAAAATTTTATGGGCTGTGCGCAGTGGTCCTAAATGTATTAAGAAGAGCCCAACTCGGCTCAACGGTCAAGTAGCTTAACGGCCAAGAATGGTTAAGTGAGCTTTTATATGTGCAAACTGTAGGGAAATTTTCCAAGAAAAAATCGAATCGGGTTTGCCGTTTCACAGTATCTAGAGAAGTTGATTGGCAGATGCAGTTAGGAGTGAGGAATTAAGTTCATTGAAAAATCGGCTGGGGTTTGTAGTTTGATTGGTAGACGGTGTGATGTAACCTTTCCAGAAACGATTATTCACACGCAGGGATGGCAATTTCCGATTTTGGGATTACACATTACAATTATTATAGATTACTTCAAAAACAAAATGAATTTATAATTACAGTTGATAACTAATTGACTTGCACTACTAATTTATTATTTCAATTAACGATTACTTTGAAAATTATTTTCGTGGATGATTATGATTAATGATTATTTTATTATAAAAATATTTAATTTTCTATCATAATTAACGATTAAGTTTTGATTACCACTAACGATTGTCTTTTTATAAAATATTTGTTTGACAATTACAATTGGTGACTCTTTTTAAAAACTTGTTACTTTAATTAATCGCCGGACAGAGCAACGCAATCGTTGCTGGCGGTGAGACGTCACCCGCAGTTTTTATATGGTGTAGATTATATTTTTGTATTATTAAAATAAATCTTAGCTTCAATTTGTGAGACTTTATTGTATTCCACAAAACGCAAAACATATCAGATCATAGCTACGAACTTGTAGTAAGTAGTAACTGAATATGGTGCAACAAAATAATAATAATTGCTTTATATGGATACTAGTATCTTTTAAATGTAAATTAGATATTAAAAAGTTTATAATGTACAAGCTGTCAGCCACAAAGAGTCTAACGTTGTTAGGCGAGACAAATTATTGAAAAAAATGTGCCCCGTTTCAAATTCCCTATTATTTATTAGGATTAAATGTAATTGATGATTACGATTACAAAATTCGTTCTGCTATAATATCATTTACGATTACATTTACAAATTACTTTTTAGTAAAGTTTCAGTTACGATTACAATTTCGAATTACTTTTTGATGAATTTTCATATACGATTACAGTTACAAATGACTTTTTGCTAAACTTCCAATTTCAATTACAATTAATTGTTTTTAGTTTAATAATTGACGATTAAAATTGATGATTGATTTTCGAAAACGGTTAATTGATGATTACAATTAATGACTACTTCAAAAATCCAAGCTAATTATATTAGCGATTGATGGTTAATAATTAGTAATCGTTAATCACTAATCGTGGTTATTAATCGTTGACATCCCTGTTCACACGTGCAGCTACGAGTGAGAAATTGAGCACACAGATTCCAAACATGTTGAGAAACGAAATTAGTTTTTCTGTTTATGTTTCAAATATTACTTTCATGGGTGCACAAGTCCATGCTTGTATCTCATATTTTTTCCATGCAAACAATGTCCCCACTTTCCTACACAAATAAGATCCCTGTCAGGGTGTTTAGCTCCTACCTGAAATTGTATATTAGGAAGAGCTCAGTTGTAAAAGTAAGTTTAATAAATCTAAGGAAGGGTCATTCTCAAAGGTCATCTGGCATGGGGCAATAAATAGGTCCACGGATTAATCGCACTCAATGTTCGTAAATACTGTTAACATGATTTTTGATACAAAGCAGAATAATAATTATTTGATTCATTCGTTTCCAAAAATGAAAATCATGGAAGTGTAACGGGTTAACCGGTGACAGAGGGAGCGAAGCAAGATATGAAGCAGATGAGTTAGTCGGATTAGTTGCATAGCATGCTTAATGAGGTGATCTTAGTTTTGTTTCATTTTATGTCAGTACGCGAATATTTGGTGTATTAACGCGGAAATAGTTTTGACCTCCGTAACGAAATATATTATATTGTACTTGTGTGTTGAGTTGTGAGTGTGCGAAATTATAGGTAATTCATATTTAAGTATGACCAGAATATGCATAACAAATTTAACCCAATTCGGAAGGAAACTGCATAGCTGACCGATTCGGTTTAACTTAAAATTCTGATATAGTGTACTACTGGAGAGTATGTATGTGTACCAGTCTTTAGCAAAATCGGAAGGAAATTACATAAACCCCGGATAACTCCGAAACGGATTAACCAATTTGAGTCCATTTATTCACTTTGGCGAATTGGAATTACACGTCCCAAATTAGTAGTGATCATATGTATATAAGGTCCTTGTTTTTAAAAAACATCATACGTGATTTATCAGTCATTTTCAGTTGGTGGGATGACATTGTGTGCACCGAAGTTGACACATCATTGTACAATTACATAATAAACAGGATTTTGACTTGTCTTCTTTGGCTTTTGGTTGCACACTTAATACACATGCAATTAACTCTGGAACAGTCTGAGTTACTAAGCTTGTGAGACAGCAAGGACGCTAAATTAAATTAAAAATACTATAGGGAGAGATCATATAATGATGAGGCAGTTACTTAGAATTTTCTCATCAATAAAATAGTTCTCATTGTTTTTTTAAATGTCACTCAATTCCCACACACTGTGAGGGCTTACAACTATAGAAAGTCCAGCCGTTGTGAGATTTTTAGGAGCTACAATTTATGCATCAATATAATTGATAAATCGGAGCTATCCAGTGTGTATATCAATTTTCGAATCGTACATGCAACAATTCATTCAATGAACTAGTTCGTTAACTGAACTTTTCTGAAATATTTCAAGATTTGAATCAACTTGAGTGCACTTAAAACATCAATTTATGTAACGAATGAGTTCGAATTGAACTGTTTGGCAAATACAACGAACGTGAATGAACGTGATTGTCTAGGTATGATTAAAAGATCTGAATTGAACTGAATTTTCCATTACATACTACGGAACTCTGATTTAGAGTATATGTTTCTAATGCTTAAACTGATATAAACCAGTCATGAACTAAATATTTTCGGCAGATATCCCTGCAAAATCCTAATTTTCAACAACAAATTTTATTTAAAATCAAAATAAAAAACTTTAAATTGAATATTCATGTTTGAACTGAACAAATTGACGAGACTGATAATCTGAACGTGAGTTAAACTTTTTATTTTAATATTCAATTGAAGTGAACACAAAAATACCTACTTATGAATTGAACGGAGTGTGAATGACATAACCAATAACAATGAACTGAGTGTGAGTGAACGCTGCGCGGAATAAAATAAAATGAACTGAACTTGAATTGAACTTTTCCCCAAAGTTGCATTCATGGTTCAAACAGTGCTTGCAATAAATACACTACAGGGAAATTTTTAATGAATGTGTATATTATGTGTGTTTATAAGCAAACCAAAAGTGAAATCTGTGTAAATCACCTAATCCATATGGCATACATTGTAATATACGAATTCTTGTATTTTGAGCTAAACAAGCATACTTATGACAAAGATCCTGTTAAATACTATAAGCAGAAGCTTTTTGAATTATTGTATCTAGATTTTAATCTCGCGAAAAGGAAAGGGGACATGGCTGTTATCGCCTTCAAAATGTACTGGAGGAGTGTAAATTCACTTTTCCAAATCAATTATAATTCAATCGATATAAGACTCACAAAATTGATACGCGATGAGGAATCAGACCATATGACAAGCCGGGGTATGGCAAACCCTGTAACCTAAAGCCAGGGGCATTCATATGTGGATGACTCAATGCAGATTAATTATAAACTAGATACAGAAAACAATTTGGATAATTTCCCGAAACTCCCACTAAAGTATTCTGCTATAATTGCTCAGAGACAGGTCAACTTGATTGCTTAAGCTTTGTAAGTTTGTATGATGTAAGCTTTAAAAGCCCACTCAATAAATAAAATGATTTGATTTACCAGAAAAAAAAATGTATGAATGTAAAAGACTTTTGATACCACACTCCTTGGAGTGTTTCAGCAAGGCATTGATAGTTTTGAAGAATAATACGAGATAAGAAAGAATAATAAAATTAAAAAGAAAGAAGAATTATATGAATTACAATTATTCGACGTTGCAATGAAAATAGGGCTTCTGTTCGGGACGGGACGTCCCGAGGTTTTTGGGACGGGATCGGGATCAGAACAAAAATTTTGACCCCATGTTATTTCAGGACGGAATCGGGACGAGCATTTTTGTCCCAAAGATTTCGGGACGGGATGGGATAATAGATCGGGACAGAAAAAAAATACCTGTACAGTATACTATTGCTAAAATATATAAAATTAATATATTTGGGAATTGTTACGTTTAAAATTTTTTATTTTATATGAGAATACTTTTTAAAGTAAACTTTCTCTATTGTTGGAGATGCTCTTTTGTAAATAGTGGAATTTGGAGCATTTCTTTTAGGAGACAATTTCGGGACTAAATTGTTAACCCCATGTTATTTCAGTACGAAATCGGGACGAACGTTTTTTGTTCCAAGGATTTCAGGACGGGACGGAATTGTCTGCGAGACAAAACAACTGTCCCTAGTAGAAGCCCTAAATGAACATGAACACTTATGCTCTTAAAATGTTCTTAGGGAAAAATTCTGGGCTGAGTTCTACTTTCCCGGCCACAAAATTACCTTCCACCGTCCACTCACCCGCATATTAAAAATATAATACATAAGTAACTTCCACCAGACTTCCACCTCCCACCAAACTTCCACTTGACCTTCCACCAGACTTTCCATCTAACCTTCCACCTTCGCCTTGATCATTCCACCTGACCTTCCACCTACTGTATTGCCTTCCTACACGAGTTACTGCATGGCCGAAGATAGTGCCTGATTTTCATCCGAAAATGACAGTCTTGGATTAATTTCGGTGTGTTAACTTATGTTTCGCATTTTTTATTCCTAAAATTAACACGGAGGTTAAAACACTTGATTGTTTTAAGTTAAAACTAACTCGTGTAATTAACTATAAAATTGCAGGGTACCTTTGAGGAAACAGGTTACTGTTACAAAATCATGATATGCACAATTATGATAGTCAGATTTCGATGGCGTTGTGTAGAATTATGTCAAAGGACTGATAAAAATCAACCACTGGAAAACCACGTGATTCGAAAGAGCTCACAATCAGTTGCCATACTTACCGATGAACTGATTTTGAACAAAATTTTTTAAACGTTTTTAGCAAATTCCGTAACAACTAACGATTAATGGTAAGACAAAAACTTAGCACTGCACCTTACTTTACCTAATAAATTAAAACGCGGATTTACGGTTTGAATACTCGCATTCAGGGGGCAACGCATTAACTATCTCCAGTTCGCACTTTGTGTTTCACTCCCCAGAACACAGAGGGTTATATTAATTAACACAGGCAAAGATCAGGAAGGTAAAAAATCTGTAAAATTTTGGCGGAATGTCAAGTGGAATGTCAAGTGGAAGGCCTAGTGGAAGGTAATTTTGTGGCCGGGAAAGTAGAACTCAGCCAAATTCTGTCCTTGTTCCAACTCGCTCAGATGAGCGCGACCGTGTAGTCGATGTGTATGTATATTGTCGCATTTTTTTTGTCGCACTGACTTTATTTGGGTAATGAAGCCAGATTTTCGAAAATCTTGACACAAGTCAATGAAATAATTATGTCAAATTTAATTCATTTTTTAATTTGATTTCAAAGGAACCCCTTTTTATCATAAATAGCGAGCGTGTTTCGTGCGTCAGTTATGCTCATCTTCGTACAATCTACAGCGGACTGAATTTACAAGATTTAAAATTCAATTTGTACTCTAATGGAAGTATTTGCGGGAAATGAATGAGGTCACTGAAAGCTATTTATATGAAAGTCCAGCCGGAGCTTACTCTGAGCTATCCTGTTTTCTCCCACCCGATTTTCATAAGATAATGTAACATCACAGTCGACTCAATTCAAACGTTTTGCCTTGTAAACATAATGTGATCTTTGCAGCTACAGTTAAGAGTGAAAAATTTAGTCCAGATATTTAAAACATGTTTTTCAATTAACAATGAGCCTCGAGAACTTTTAGCATTGAAGTTAACATTAGTTTACCTGTGTGTGATCCTAAATTCTAGTTTCCATTTTTTTGGGAGAAATGTTTTGGTTTGCAAGTCAAGGCTTCTATAACAGATTATCGTTTAGGGGTCTGAAAATTGATGCAGTAGTACTATTCTACCATTGTTGTAAATCTCCCTTTAAAACATTTTTGTGTTGAATTTTTAGTTCAACTTTAACCACGTCAACTATTTCATAAATCCCTACAGATAAAAACATCAACAAAATTATAAATCCTTGTGACAAAAAAATATTCTCTAAAAGACGTAAATTTTTGAAATCCCTGTTGACGAAACATTTGTCCTTACCAGGAACGCCAATGATCAGGTTTAATTCAGATTTTATAAAACTGGTCCGGTTATAACCTCAGACCAGACCAAAGACAACGGCCCAAAAAACTGGACCTGACAATGAGTCTTGGACAGGACGAGATCAAGGACGATACTCCAGGCTATGGCTCTTTACTTTTTTTATCGCCAAAATTGTTAATTTTAGCATAATCCACAGTATTTGGTTAAACCATAAACGTTTATTTATCTCCCTTTTACGACCATAATCCTATGGTCTGATCTGGTCCTAATATCGGAACACTTGTATCTGCTCGGAATGCTAATGGTCTGGTCCGATCTGGTCGAAAGTTTGGACCAGACTATGACGCAATTGTTCCAGTATCAGGACTAGACCAGACCAAAGGACCATGGCGGTAAAAGTTTGGAACATAAAAGATTATGAATGAGCAAAATCCCATGAAACATGTTAAAAAATGTCATTTTTGGGGATAATCTCAAAATTTCACTGAATAAAAAGCGATTATTGAAATATTCCTTCCTCTTCCTCCATCTTGGTCCAGACACAACCAGGTCAATAATGACCGATCATATGCG
The DNA here is from genome assembly GCA_947179485.1 of Allacma fusca. Classification (NCBI taxonomy): domain Eukaryota; kingdom Metazoa; phylum Arthropoda; class Collembola; order Symphypleona; family Sminthuridae; genus Allacma; species Allacma fusca. The sequence goes on from OX359245.1 coordinate 37,974,965, forward strand.
GATGGTCTGGACCATACCACTGGCATCCCTATTCTTTATCTTCAAAATCTCTGTACTGCAATTCGAACAGAAACACTATAAATTCTACAACGTTGCTGTAGTGGTTTTTGTTGTACCCGGTAAAGTGTAAATGATTTTTTCGCTTCACAAAAGTTTTTCAAGACTTAAAGTGTGACACGTCTAGCTAAAACCATAAAAATAACCTAGTACATAAAAATAAGCTCCTTTGTTTCATTATTGCTTATACACCGGTGACCGGTGCTAATTAAAGTATCAGCAGTTTCTGGTCACCAGATATAAGTCTTTTGTGGAAACAGTTTTGTTTCTAATATTTTATCCCGGGACCAGTTTAATACTATTAAAATAATAAAATTAATTCACGATTCAAGACATTGTTATACCGTAGCTATATGATTGATTCATATTGGAAATCCTTGATATCTACTTGAGAGTGTGCATGTCAGGTTAATGTATTCCATAGTGTTGCAGTTCTGCAGTATACTGAAAAAAGATGTTTTAATACGAATGTGAAAGAATTGGGATTTCCCCGTTGATTGTATTTGGTCTGATAATTTCAGTTAAACTGTTAATGGCTGTTAAGTCACCTAATTTTTCATTAATTATGTGAGTCAATTGATTGTTTCTTCCGTTGTACCTTTGATTTACAGATAGTTACTAATCTAACAGACTAACAGTTTGAATTCATTGGATGAGGCGGTAAGTTTTAATATAAGCAACCTAAGCGACCTATATTGTTGTAAACAATGCATTAGTATAAATAGTAAATTATTAATTATTAATTATTATAGTAAATTATAATTTCTCCTACAAATATTCTAAAACGTCTAAATAAGTATACACCAGTTTAAGGGCAGTATATTGAACTAAAGTAATTATCAAATTACGCATGTGCGAGCTCATGGATCATCTAGCCATTCATGGAAAAGACAACATTTAAATCGACAACAGATGACGCAAACTTTACTTTCCAGTTTCTGTACATATGTTTTTGCGTTTGTTTATACATCACCTCAATTATTTCTTTGAGATCAAACGGATGACCCGATCACTTTCAAAAATCCGTGCAAATCCACCGATTTGAGCAAACTTCGTTTGCAGGTTGCTTTTTTTCTAAACTGCTCATACAAAAATATTTAGCCACCTTATCTGATGAATCTTTATTATGATTTATTTTAATATTATTCTAATTATTTTAATTTTATAAATTGATTCTTGTTGCATATATAGAATACAAAATAGAAGAAAATGTTCTGAAAACAATTTACCCTAAAATTGTTTCCCTAAAGAATAAATCATACGTAATCAAATCTTTTGGTAAATAAAAACAAACTAACTTGATCATTGACTCTTTGTCTTCTTTCGACTCATTAGGTATGAGCGGACAAAAAAGTGGCTGAGTTTTACTTTCCCGGCCACAAAAATACCTACCACCAACCTACCACCAACCTACCACCAACCTACCACCAACCTACCACCAACCTACCACCAACCTACCACCAAGCCTAGATCCGTTGGTGGTAGGTTATGGGGGTAAGGAATTGGTACCCAGAGTATGGCGGCAGGGTATGGTGGTAGAGTCAATAGGCAGGGTATGTTGGTAGGGTAAGTTGGTAGGGAACGTTGATAGGGTATGCTGGAAGGGTACGGTGGTAAGGTACGTTGGTAGGGTATGTTGGTAGGGTATGTTGGTAGGGTATGTTGGAAGGGTACGGTGGTAGGGTATGTTTGTAGTTTATGTTGGTAGGGGATGTTGGTTGGGCACGTTGGTATGGTAGGGTGGTAGGTGGTAGGTTTTGGTGGTAGGTTGGTGGTAGGTTGGTGGTAGGTTGGTGGTAGGTTGGTGGTAGGTTGGTGGTAGGTTGGTGGTAGGTTGGTGGTAGGTTGGTGGTAGGTTGGTGGTAGGTTGGTGGTAGGTTGGTGGTAGGTTGGTGGTAGGTTGGTGGTAGGTTGTGGTGGTAGGTTGGTGGTAGGTTGTGGTGGTAGGTTGGTGGTAGGTTGGTGGTAGGTTGGTGGTAGGTTAGTGGTAGGTGGTAGTTTGGTGGTAGGTTGGTGGAAATGACATATGTATTATAGTGTTTCTTTATGAGGTGGTAGGTTGGTGGTAGGTAGTTTTGTGGCCGGGAAAGTAAAACTCAGCCCAAAAAAGTTTAGAAATAGAACAGCAAAGCTAAAGACGACAAATCCAACCATATAAATAACGTTCTCGTGTCTGCTGCAAGGAAGCCCTTGACCTAGAATACAATTAAATCCATTTAATATTTGTAGCAAAAATAGTATAATGGTTAGCATAAACAAGTATATCCCAGTACGGATGGAACTCCACTAATTCACTTACCAAACTTGTAGAACGAGTTTCCATTCACATACAAGTAACAGAACATTTGTAAGATCTGCAGTGTGGTGATTGACATCACCAATTTCCTTGGGATTTTTTATTTTAGAGCCTGCGTGTATGAGATCAAAAATTACTATTTAATATCAACGCTTAATGTTTTTAATCCTGTCCAAATACTATGTTTCTCAACTTACCCGCAAAGCATTGTAGGGGTATCTACATAATTGAATGAACGAAAGTATTCAATAGGAAGAACCGGCAGAAGAAGGCAGTTTCCGGAAATGCCCTGTACGTAGCAAAGATAGAAAAAATACTCAATCCCAAATTCCAGAGAAATAAGGTTTTGTCCAATTTGAAAGGCAGACGGTTTTTCATCCACTTTTGACCAAAGAAGATCCCAGCTAAGTAAAGGACAATGTTCAAAAACATCAAGGGTCTAAATTTTTCAAGTAATTCAATAGCTCCTAAAATATCGTAGACTTCAAAATCATAGGTTTCTGTAAACTCCGAGACTTTAAGTGTTCTATTGATATCCTGAACTGCCGCCATTTTGTGTGCAAAATTTAGAAAATACTTTCCGGGGGCACAATTATTCGTTGTAGTCCTTAATGTTCCCGGTTTTGACGAAATGTTATGGACTGTGAATTCTTCAGAAAATTGTAACAAATTCAAAGAATGTTTTCAATGGACTCAATTTTCAGGTAAATATAAAATGAGTTGATAATTTGGCAAACTTTTGTGGGTTGTTTCCTTTGCTCAAAATGAATTGACAAGAGCTCGACGAAGGTTCAACGACCAAATAAAATATGAGACTTGTATTTTTTCTTGCTATTATAAGAAATTTCTCAAGGAAAAATTTTCAAGTTTTCTTCATGGATTTGCAGTTTCATGAGTTTGGATTAAATCCGGTTTTTGTCTTGAACTAAATAGGTGCAGCTACATATGTACATACGTGTGTGAGAAATCAAGCCCGTTAGTTCAAGACATATCTTTTACTAAAAATTACGTCCAAAATTCCAGTATTAAGTAATATCATTGAATTTCCAGTTTACCTTCTGGAAAATTTATGGTTTCCTCATGTATTTTCCAGGTGAATATATATGTAAGTCAATACATTAGCACGCGTGGGGTCTGAGTACTAGTTGTACCTTCACCCCCGACTCCCGGAATCAATCTACTGCCTGAAACTAAATATATGAAGAGAGATTGAAAGTAAACCAAAATAAGTACAGATATTTCGATGTGACGATGTTGTAGGGTACTAGACTTGGTTCTAGAAATATTTCGAACTTGTATTTTTTAATTGTTTAGACTTGACAAGTTGTTTTCGTTTCCCCATTAACATTAGATACACAAAATGCATTTATAATTGATTCCTTGCACTTCTGCTCATCACACATGTGAAAAGCTCAACAAGGAAGAGTAGATTCAAGAAGAATAACATTTTTATGCTTTCTCGACCTTTAATAAATCATCTTTCCAGTTGTTACTTTCAAGGAAAGTATATACGACTTCCTCTAAAGTAGATACTTCGTCATACAATTAAATGAAATTAATTGAAGGGGAGTCCGGGTCACTGAGCATGTGAGAAAGTATAGCAATCAGGCTGGTAATTAGGTGAAGAATAAATAAAAAAAAAACTAATAATAACGTCATTTGCCAGAAGTTTCTCACCAAGTAAAATTTTTTCAAATGTTGTAATTAAATGTTCCTCAATTCTCATACTCTGGGAAGACCTAAAAATGTACAAACTATCCAGCCGGTGTAGCTTATTGAAGTGGCTGCAATTTATGTCAAAATACTATGAGCACGGAAAGTGGTTTCCGTTTTATGTGTTCTGTGTTATTCATATTTCAAATTTTATGTAATTAGCTTATGGCAATGGGTAGTACCTGGAGTCAGTTCACTGCATAATGTAACTACTGGCGTAAGTACGCTTGTCTATAATTTGACGGATGAAAATACTTTTGCTATACCGGAGCTTGGATTTTTTCACAAAGCCAAAGAAGTGGAACCTAAATTATAGAGGAACTCTTTCTGTGTAGAATTCCCACTGGGGATAGTAAACTCCTCATCCAGTGTGGAAACAGTCCTCGTAATTCCACATACTTAGATGCTGCTATAATAAGGAACCACTGGATAAGGAACCAGTTTCCTGCAACGAATCATCAGCTCAATCAAGTCCATCTAGATAGAGAGCTCCTTGAAAATTGATCCATGTACGCACCTGAGAAAGCTTGATCTAAAATTGTAAGTTCTCTGTAAGTTGAAATTGTTCAGAGAAATTTTACGAGGTATTCAACTAACTTTCATAGCAATTTGATTCATGTAATCAATAGATGTAAGGTATGCATAAATACGTGTGTAGTGCATGGTCGGGTATGACTGTATTAGCATATGAGCAGTATGAGTGTCTATGGTTTTAGGGAGAAATCCAAACGGGAGAAAAGTCTTCGCAATAGTGTAAATAATGTAATTCGCGCATGTTACCCAGACGGTTTCTCTAATAGAGATGTTGCGGTATTTTTTTTGTAGTAATTATATAACCCTTTCAAAATTCTGATTCGCTATGATTTCACCTTTCATGTGATCTGCTGTTTTCCCATTTTAAACACCTATGTATGAGGTAATTCCATAACAAGCACAATTGAGATTGCTCCAAAACATTCAAACTTGTGCACAACTGCTAAAATACGCGAGGAGAAATCGCAGCTCGTGCACAAATTTCTCTAATGTCAAAATATCTATTTGCAATTTGACAATTTGTTCTAATTGTAGGACAGCTTTATCGAGGGATTTTGGTGTAATTTGCTGAAATAATATAGAAAGATCTGGAAACCGATTTGAAGAAACGTGGGGAGTACAATATATTTACCCGTATAAAAGCACTGGTATTGTTAGGCACAATCAAAGCTTTGTATCAATAAATTTCCGAACGGAAGAAATTCCACATGAGACTATGGAATATGGAGAATATGGAAGAAAGATCCAAATATTAATTCCATTTATACAGAAAATAATGAGAATTATTTCGATCGATTTTTATCTTACCTAAGGAAGTTGAAAGTCACAGCGATCATAATGAGGGTTCCCAAATGGAGAAAAGGACAAATATTATGTCCCGCCACAGTTGAGGAACTCATCCAAGCTAAACTTAAACTTGAGAAATCTTAGAGAAACTTTAGAACCAAGTTTCAACAGCTCCGATGTGTTACCCTTTGAATATTATTAAACTATTATCTTCCCGTGAAATTCAAATGATAGGAATGGTCATGTTGCGTGTGTGCTAAGGATGCCATGCTCACCAGTGATACTACAAATCGCCAGTTGTTATTAACACTAACTTTATTAAACGTATCCGAGAAGACAACATAAATCTTGGGTTTCACTCTGGACACAGTTGTTATATGGTCAGAAGAAGGTTAAACACATAATGCATTCAAAACTCGAAAAATTTTAGTTTTCCCAAAACAAACTTGCGCTCACCCCAATTACTTGACAACAATATCGGTGTTAAATTGCAATAAATTAATGAAGTGGGATTCCAACAGAAGAATTGATTCTTTTATTCACTTTCTTCCCCAAATGTACAGTGTAAAAATAAGCCGGGAGCTTTATATCTGCGGACAAATTGAGTTTCACTCTGATTCAAAATAATTATTGTCTTCGATAATGAACATGAGCTCTGTAAATTAAAACAAATCCAGCGGGTTTCAATGGATTATTGACTCTTGGGTTTTTTCCTCCTCATTAGATATGAGCGGGCGAAAAAGTTTAAGAAAAGGACAGCAAAGCTGAACACGACGACAGCGAATATATAAATGACGTTCTCGTGTCTGGTACAAGGAAGCCCTTGACCTAAAATAAAAATTGAGTCATTACCACAAGTTGTAATATAATTTCCAGCATACTACAGTACTGCATTAACTCATACGAATAGAATTCCACTAATTCCCTTACCCATCTTGTAAAACGAGTATCCATTAATGAATAGATAAAGGAACATCTGGAAGATCTGCAGGGACGTCAAGGCCATTGCTAGTTTCCTTGGAATTTTATATTTTAAAGCCTACGTGTAAGAAAAAAAATGGGGGTTTAATTCAACCATTCACTTTATTAAACTAGGTCAAAACAGTTTCTCAACTTACCCGTAGAGCAAAGTAGGGGTACATAATTGAGTGAACGAAAGTATTTATCAAATAGAACCGGCCAATAGCGTCGTAGTACTCGTATCCAGCCCAGCATAATACAAGAGTGGCAATATGGTGGAACCTGGACAAGTGTTACCAAAGGTCTTTATAATTTGAAAATTAACATTATGGCTACCACGGGACCTCATTAAGGTAATCTTCCAGTTTATAATACAAGAAGTTCATTTGACTTGAAGTCCTCATAATATGAATGCAGATTACTTTATTTTATAAGAGGATCCCGAAAAGCCAAACCTGAGTCCTATTATATACCTATCTACGTATACCCTTACAATCAGACAAATTAATATGTAAAAAGAGCAATCTCTGGAAGTATAACATTACACATTTACAAGTCCATTAGAGCGAGTTGAAAGGGTGTAAAAACAACTGTAGAAACCTTACCAATGCAAAACAATGAGTTTTTGTTTGCGCAGGACGATGAAGGCCGTATCCCCAAATTCCAAAAATTTTGAGAGGAGGAACGCCAAAGCCCAGAAAGACGTGGCGTAATTATGATCCTTTCTGATCGTAAGAAAACATTAAGCTATGTACACGTTACAAATTCACTATAATAATTTTATTGAAATTTTAATTTACAAACCCAAACGTTTGAGGGATTTTGTTTAAAAAAAAAACAATTGAATTTAGCAGAAAATATTTTTAAATATCTTACTCAGAGCAAACGGCTGAATATAGTCCATTGGGTTTTGAGAGGTGATAGGCAGTTTCCGGAAATGCCCTATACGTAGCAAAAATAGAGAAAATACTCAAGCCCACATTCCAGAGGAATAAGGCTTTGTCTAATTTGAAAGCTGGACGGTTTTTCATCCATTTCTGACCAAAGTAAATCCCAGCTAAGTAAAGGGCAATGCTCAAATACAACAAAGGCCGAAGTTTCCCAACTAATTTAATAGTTTCTACAATATCGTAGACTTCAAAATCATAGGCTTCTGTAAACTCCGAGACTTTAACTGTTGTAGTAATAACTTCAAATGACGCCATTTTATTTATATGTATGTTGAACAAATGTTTTCAGTGCATTCAAATGACTGATTCGTAGTAACTATATAGCTTTCAGATTACGTGAAATTTTATGGACTGTGCCCGTTGCCCCAAAATGTACTGAGAAGAGCTCGACTCGGCTCAACGTGCAAGTACCTAAATGGCCAAGAATGGTTAAATGAGCTTTTATAATAGCAATTTGTAATGGAATTTTAGAAGAGACATTCGTCTCGGGTTTGCCGTTTCAGCCTGTAGAAAAGTTGCCGGACAGGTGATGTTGCTCGTGAGAAAATAAGTCCATAAAATGTAAAAATTTGCTACGATCCCTGTCAGGGTTATTAGCTCCTGGCTGAAATTGTATATTAGGAAGAGTTTAGATGTAAAATGTAATGTACTTGTTTTAAAACAAATCATTGAGATTTACCAGAGTCATTTTTATTTTGTTGGATAATATCACTTGTCTGAAGTAGACATCTCAACATACAATTACATGCAGTTAACTCTGGAACCGTCTGAGTGATTCGACTTGTGAGACACCAAGGAGACCAAATTGGTAATAATTAGGAAGAGAGCAGTTAATGATGAAGCAGTTACTTGGATATTTCTCATCAATAAAATAGTTCTTATTGACTTTTTAAATCCTCAATTCCCACAGACTGTGAACTTTTAAAACTATGGAAAGGCCAGCCGGTGTGGGATTTGAAGGAGCTACAATTTATGCATCAATATAATTAACAAATCGGAGCTATCCAGTGTGTATTTTTGTGTCCAAGCAGAGCGTGTAAGAAACACACTACAGGGAAATTTTTAATGAATGTTTCTATTAAAACCCGGTTGCATCTGGCACATTCTATGACTTACATTATATTGTTTGTGGTAATATAATACTCCTTGTGTAATTACTTATAGCTGCATTATCTGTATATAGCCTCGGACCGTGCTCATGGCGAGTAGTGCCCCTCATGGGTACAGGTACTACCCGAGTATTTGGGTACAGGTACAGGTAAAGGTAAATACTGGGTAATATTTTTTTTACCCAAACAGAATGGGTAAATTCTGGGTACAAGCCAATTTTACCTAAATATTGGGCACATTTACGGGTAAAGGTACAGGTACAAAGAAAACATGAAACGGTTTTTACCTGACAGGAACAGGTACAGCTCCAAAAGTACCTGTACCCGTTCAGAAAATACCTGATTCATACAAGGTACTTTTTTATTATCTGCTTGCGTCCCCTATTGCATAAAACTGAATTAAAGTGGTTCTTTCCATGACATTCTCGTGCCACTCTATGCAACAGTCTTCCACTGCATGCTCGTTTCCGTGTCATGAAACTAGATTCCTTATAAACGTGTTCTAGCATTCCAACGACTGACAATTCCAAAGGAGATACCATTAGGAAATGCTTCTGTCTAAAAGCATGGACGAAGATCAAATGTGCACAGTTCGGAAGTACTAAAATGACCGCGATTGCAAGATTGATGGCTGGAAGCTCAAGTAGTTATTCATTTTAGCCGTATTCAATTTTTTGAAAAACATGATGTAATAGATTATAGGGGAATAAATTGGAGCACATTATTAGAATAATTTTTTTAACTGAATTCGCATCATCATAAAAAATACCCGGGTAGGTAAAACAAAGTACCTGGGTAAAGGTAAAAATTCGGGTACTTTTTGGGTACAGGTAATTTTCAGGAACAGGTAAAAGTTTAAAAAAAAGGTTTGGGTACAGGTACCTTCATTCAAGTATTAGGTACTTCAAAGAAGGTACAGGTAAAGGTACAACATTCAGAAGTACCCATATTTGGGTACAGGTACAGGTACCACGTTTTAGTACCCATGAGGTGCACTAATGGCGAGGAAATTGAACCTGTAGGAAGACGTGTTCAGAACCATGGAGCTCGTTGTGTGAAGTAATTGATGTCGTATGTGTGTTTATAAGGACGCTGATTGGACTTTTGATATAAAAATCCTTGGAGTGTTTCAGCAAGCCATTGATGATAAAGCTCAATTAGATGGGAACGCTCTGCTTCTCTATAAACTTCTTCCTGAGGAACGTAGGATTCTGATCCATATAGATAATTGAAACCAGTCCGTCCAGTCAATGTATGTAGTTACGATGGTGCTTTAATTGTCGGGATAAGGAACTCATAACAAATAAAAAGAAGCTAAATACAGCACCAAAATGCGCATGGACTCTAAAGGTAAAGTGCAGAAAATATGAATTACAGTAGAAGCTTCGACGTTGCAACGAAAATGAACACTCCGGCTCCTAAAATGTTCTTAGGGAAAAATTCCATCCTTGTTTCAGCTCGCTCAGATAAGCCCGCCCGTGTAGCGGATGTATATATTGTCACAATTGATTTTATTTGAGTTTTGCAAGCCCGATGTTCGAAAATCTTCACGAAAAGTCAATGAAATATTTTGTCAAATTTAATTCATTTTTAAATTTGATTTCAGTGGGACCCCTTTTTATTTTAAATAGTGAGCTTTCGAGCATCAGTTATGCTCATCTTCGGACTATCTACAACTTACTGAATTTACAATATTGAAAATTCAATTTGTACTCTAATGGAAGTATTTGCGGGAAATTAGTGAGGTCACTAAAAGTTATTTAGATGAAGGACCAACCGGCGTTTCTCAAGAACAACCCGAATTTCACAAGATAATGTAACATCACAGTCGACTCAATTCAAAAGTTTTGCCTTGTAAACCTAGTCCGATCTTGCAACTACAGTTACGAGTGAGAAATTAAGTCCAGATATTTAATTAACAATGAGCATCGAGAACTTTTTGCATTGAAGTTAATATTAGTTTACCTGTGTGTGAACCTAAATTCTAGTTTCCATTTTTTGGGAGAAATGTTTTGGATTGCAAGTCAAGGCTTCTTCTCAAAAAAATTCTGCCTCTAAAAAATGTATTTTTTTGAAATCCCTGTTGAAACAGTTGTCCCTACCAGGGATGCCATTGGTCTAGGTTGATACAGATTTTATGAAACTGGTCCGGTTATAAGCTCAGACCAGACCAAAAACGACGGTACAAAAAACTGGACAAAACCCATGGCCATGAATGACAATGAGCCTTGGACAGGACCAGACCAAAGACGTTAGTCCAGCCTAGGGCGCGATTTCACGTGCAAACCAGGGCGAGATGGTCCAAACTTTTGGTCTCGCTGGGACATTGGACCAGGTACCTAAGCTCCCACAAAATTTCATTCCAATCCCGAGTGGGCATGAGGCGAGGATTACTTGTTAGATTTGGGTTCTAATAAAACTTTTTTGTTTTGTTTTCTGTGATGTTTAACACACAAACTGCCTATTTTTATTAAATCGGACTCGCTAGGTGGCAGGAAAAGGCCAATTGTAGTAACATGAATCAATAATTTGGAAAAAAGTTTTTACTTTCGAGCTTTGGTAGGGACGGGTAGATTTTTCAAACTCGAACCGATTTTTCCGGGTCGAAAACTTGATACCCGAAACCGGCTCGAAAGCAAACGGTACCTAACAAATTAGACTCGAACTCGAATTCAAACAGAAACACTACTTTACAGTGTGAATTCTTCAATATTTGTACAAGCTATGGATACTGTACAGTTTAACCCCCAGAAATTTGATTCCATTGCGCCATGAAACTACTCAATTTCTCGAAATTATTTTATTTTGTAATAAATTGATTTGATCCATGAGTAAAATCCTAATGGACATACATATGTCATCTTAAGTGGATATACGAATTAGGTATTATAAATGAAAAAAAATTGTATAACAATATAAGGCAATGCACTACTCCTAAATTTAAAATGATTGCGAACTTGTATTAAGCAGTCGTTTAAAATTCCCAAGTTTTTAATATAAAAATATCCCATAGTGTTTCTTGTCAATTGCAAGTTAACCGCAATTACTAATTGAACTTGCAAGTTCGGTTCAATTCCGGTTATTTTACACCAGGGAATTGCAATTGTCGGTGCAAGTGCAATTTGTGTGTACTTAAATTGCGATTACAAAAGCATTAAGTACTTGCAATTACCGGTTAAGCACAACTGAAATTGCAAGAGATTCAATTGCAATTGCAAGTGTTTTCACTGCAAAAAGTTGCAATTTTAAAAATATTTATCAATTTAATTGCAACTTGCAACCCTTTCGAATTTGAGCGCAAAATTCCATAAAATGCCTCAATAAGTCATTTCGCTCTAGTAACTAATTATAATAATCTTGAGTATTGTCTCAACGAGTGCAGTTACTGTACTTCCTGTACAATTTCGTCGGTGAGGACGCAAAATGATCTAAATTCATTTTCGATTAAAATTAAAATGTTCCCATTTGCACAAAATTATATAAAAATAGGCCAAATATTTTAAGGATACGAAAGATATGCTGAACGATGAAATTTTACAATATTTCAGCCTTCGAGGCCTTGAAGGAAGGCAATTTCATTTTATTTAATACATTTTGTTCAATTTCGTGAAATAGCATGTATACCATCTTGCTACTAATAAAAAATGCACGGATCATTTTGTCTCTTCACCGACGATTTATACTGTATATATCAGTTAACTTGCAATTACAAATTGCAATTGCACTTGCAATTGTACTTATCGGTGCAATTACTTCCAAATGTTTTTGCAATTGCCTTACCAATTGCAAGTAACTTATGAACTAATTGCAAGTTCAACTTCGGTTATTTGCATGATTAAATTGCCACATTTTAGCAAGTACCAGTTATGGCATTACTAGTACTTGCATTATCAATTTAATTGCAATTGCAAGTTCGGTTATTCCCAAAACTTGCACCGACAGAAACACTAATATCCCACAATTTTTGCAAATGAATTACAGCAATTTTAATTTTTGCTCCTCAGACAAGTATAGAAAACTCTTAGCAAAGCTCTTCTTTCAGTAAGGGATGGAATCAAATCAATTATTTTAAAACTTATCTCCACGTTTTTAATTGACAGCATACTTTCTACTCCTTCGGAATGCAATAATGATTAATTTTAATAAATGACATGTAAAAGCTGGAACTAGAGCTTCCAATGTGTTCAACATTTTTGTTCCGTACGAAATTCCGTTCCGTTCCGAAACCTACAAATAATATTGTTCCCGGTTCCGTTCCGGCTGTCGGGATATCGGAACATTTGAACTGACACCGTTCGGAACAAAGGAGTAGAGTATTTTTTCCGTTCCAGGTTGTGTTCCGTTCCGTATTATGCAAGTTTTTCCGTTCCGAACCCGTTCCGTTCCGAAATATCCCGGAATTTTTCACAACATTTACGTGAATTTCGTGTACAAATTACTGGCAACTTAATATACATGATATACTTTTAATAGATTGGATGCTAGGGAATGCTATGATTTAATTATATAAAATAATATTTAATAATAATTAGGCCATATAAAAAGAACTACTGTGCAGTATTATATAATTATTATTAATTATTTTTTAGCAATAAATATTTGTAGCGTGTGGACTTCAATGGCCTAACAGTGTTAATTTCCTGCAAGCTTGCTTCATTGCTGCTAATAATTTCGATTCCAGAATTTTCATTTCGAGAAAAATCGCCCATGCCCATGTTTGTTAAACAAAATTAGTTATTCTGTTGATTTTCATGGAAAACGATACTCGCATTACATATAAGCATTTGCGTAAATTAAATCTAACTGTGTTCATCCAATTTCGTTATTTTGGCAAAAAACTGCTTACAAGCCAGAGCGATAAGAAATGTGTTTCCATTCTAGTTGAACGATGGCGCGACACTTCAGAAATTGTACCGGGATCGGTTCGGAACGGAACAGAACAATTCCGCTTTCCGATGGTATAAATATATGGGACATTTTTCGTACCGATGCTCTGAACCGTCCCGGTCCCAATATTATCGGTACAAGTGCTCATGTTCCGGTTTTGTCCCGATTCAATGACGGAATCAAATCGAGTGTTCCGAAATTGTTCCGTTCCGTTTCCGAACACGGAACTTCGGGATTTCGGAAACCCGAAGGAAGCTCTAGCTGGAACAGTAGGTTCAATTATACGAGCTCTTTTCTTTATTTAAGATCAAAATTTTATCATCAATGTTGATGATAAAATGTGCGTCAATCAATGCTGAGCTTTTTTGAAATCTTGATTTGTCGACGCTTAAAATATGTTTCTAATGGTAAACAAAAGTGAATGTGAAATTCTTTGAGTTATTTTGTATTTGGCATTTAAGACAGGATATAATTTAAATGTTGGATTAAAATCATGTGCATATTTCCCTTCAAAGACTTGCAAGTAAATAGTAGAAAGGCAGATTCCTATTGTTTTAAATGTTACGGGTTTGGGGTTTAGTTCCGAAATCCACAGCATCTCTCATTTCCTCAAAGAGTGTGAAGTACAACGTGCGAGTAAGGTTTGGAAATAGGAAACCAAACAATTCCACTACATGTTTCTAGAAAATAAATCCTCACAATCAATGTCAAATTATAATTTTCTTTACAAGGGAAAAATATTTTTGTGTAGATCTACATCTCCCCAGCCCCCAAATTTATAACGAGCAAAGTGACAAAATTACAATCATGGCAAAGTGAATTTGTTGTAAATTCCTTGAAAAGTGTTTTGTAAACGAATATTTGTTCCCGTAAAATTTCAGTATACATAATTTTGAGGTTCCTTGTAATCTTAATCTTAAATACGGATTTTTAGAACATACCGTCATTCGATGTGTACAGTGGGCGGAGGTTCGTTCTTCGATGCCGATAGTTTTCAAAGCACTCCGAACATAGGTTTCCGGAGTTGGTGCAAAAATTGAAGGCTTCTCCGACCAGATCATTTTCGTATGGACGAATCCTGGGAGCAGGGACTGAAATATAACTCCGTGATTTTCATATTCCGCTGCTAAACTTTGAGTTAAATTATCCGTGTAAGCCTACGCATAAATTTAAGGGGGAACAAAAATTTGTAGTTGCGGCATAAATCAAACATTTTGTTTTTATATTTTGATAATTTTTTTCTTATTAAAAGTCCCGGATGTCAAAACCTTGGTTGCAGAATACGCGGCGGCAAAAGGAGTAGGAACGACTCCCAGCAAAGACCCGACGTTTACAACAACCCCTCTTTTCCTTGAAACCATTCCTGGCAGCACCAGCCGTGTCATGAGAGTGACAGGGAAAACGTTGCAGAACAAAATATCCTTCAAAAATTTTTCGCTCCCCTCACAATGTAACTCACATTCCAGAAATCGATTTGGTTTATCAATGGACATTCCCACGTTGTTAATTAGCACGCCAACATCCAGCCCCTCAATATTCTCCTTGATCTGATCATACACGGAGGCGCCATTTGTGAAGTCAACAGCAATCACTTTGGTTTCTACCGCAAATTGGTTTTCTAAAATATTCAAATTTTATTACATTTCTCCCTCAATTATTTGAATGTTTTCATAAAAACAGTGTAAAAATATTTTCCAAAGTATTTTTACCAATTTCTTCAGCCACGAGATCCAATTTATCCTTGCTGCGACTTATGAGCACTATATTTAGTCCTAGATTAGCAAGCTGAAAACAATTTACACTTTTAAGAATGTGGGTTACAAATTTTTAATGGCACTAAAAATGAAGAATTGTAATAATTACCTGTTTTGCAAAAGCTTTCCCTATCCCATCTGAAGCTCCCGTGACAACTACGAAATTTAAGCGAAACTACAAATTTTCTTTCGTATATATATTTTGAGATTGCACCACAAAAGTAATTTAAAATATTGCAGCCTTGAACAATTATAGATGAAATATTATAAAGATCAACTAAAAATATTAAAACAAATATAAACGTTTTTGGATTTTAAAGAATCTTTTTAATAATTACACAAGTACCAGAAAAAAATCGGTTCCCTCAAATCCCGATCATCTTTCTAAAGATTTATTTCAACTTGGCTAAAATGTTCCCCGAAGTATTGAAATATGTAAAAATTAACGAGGTAAATTTTATCCCTGAAAAACACCAATTTAAATATGAACATTTTTGCTTAAATCTCACCTGCCCATTTGCCCATTTCCAATAGATTTGTCCCCATGCTGAAAGTAGGTTTTATCCAAAGATCCCAAATGGTCCTTAAATACACGGGCACAAAATACACCACAACGAGGCATGTTAAGACCAAACCCACGACTTCCAAAAATGGTAACCCCAAAATTGATAGTTCCCGAATTGCCCTTCCAGTTTCAATCAGACCCTAAAATATACAACAATTACAAAGTTACTATATAAGAAAAAATTAAATCCATAAAATGGATTAACTAAAAGAAATATTAATTTTAAAGGTTTTATTATACAGAAAAAATCAATAATTAATATAACCATGTTGAAATAAAAGGTTGTCGTTAGTATTCCTCCGAAACTTCTTGTGCAGTACTTATGGAACATGGAAGGACAGATTGATTCTATGGAATATTAAGAGACAAAAAAAAATTACCTGTTTTCCAGAAAAAATACTTGTAGGGCAAGTTAGTTCCAATGATATGAAAGGAACGTCAAGCGGTATTGCAAGACCTGGTTTATATTGTAATTATGTATATACTGGCATAGGCTAAAACTGGAATATCCAATGATTTTAGATTATTAATGCCTAGTATGATAATGAGCTGAGACAATGTCAGGCCATGGAAGGTTTAAAGTAGATAAAACTGCCCACACACATACACTTCTTGTTTCTATCAGAAATGTCGACGGTTTCGAAGTTGAAATTTTCCTGCAGAAAAAGGATCCTAAATTATTGTAATAATTCTTACTTTTTAACCTTAGTATGAAGATAGGATATGCATGGATTAAATCCTGTAATTGTTTTTAGATTAGGGGTTGAGAAATACTCGAAATTTGTAGAACTCGATTGAGGATCTGGATTTTGCCCGTTGCATTTTGTCCCATAAATATTGTATCTTGACATAACTGGTTATCAAGGCTAACTACATACATAGAAGCATAGCCACATAATTTTATCAAGTATAATTACATATATTTTGACGATCCTTTGTTGAAAATTTTATGGGTCGTCCCTCGAATATATATCGCAAAAAATTCGACAATGCAATAGTTAAGGTTCAAGGTTGTATTGGATTTGTTCTAACCGTGACATGACAAAGAATTTTTATTGTTGAGCTTATTTTCGAATGTGCCCTGCGTGTATGTAGACTTGCGCTCTGACTTTTTCGATAATTTCCCAATTCAGCCTCAACCTCGAAGATGTTATTAAATTATCACCTCCGTTCCTAAAAATTATTATTTTATTATTTTATATTACTACGATGTGATGAAGCATGTGATTAAAAGAATGTTGCCCATTTTATCCAACTATTCGATAGATACTCGATGAGTTTGACAATTTCTTTCGATAACTAACTGATAATATAATTTACGAGCAGTACAACATCTGACAAAATAGTCTGTCTTTATTTTTAAGTATCTGTATTAATGAAAACCTCAAAGCTAAAAATTACTCATGCTAATGGCCTCTAAATTTTGTTGGATTCATTTCCATTTCCAGAACCCTAAATAATTTTAATTTCTTCAAACAGTGTGCGATAAAACATTATAGTAATACTGGGGAACAAAAAGTTCAGAAATTCCACTCCGTGTTTCTGAAAAATAAACAAAAACATTGGAACTTAATTGATTACAAGAAACTTTTCTGAGACCTCACACTATCTGTATAATATTGGATGTGTGAAAATCCTGTAAATTGTTTGAGACACGACAAAATATGCTTAGAATGAGCCCAAACCGTCATTCGATGCGTCCAGTGTGACCCTGTTCGTTTTTCAATCCCGATTGTTTTCAGAGCAGAACGAACATAGGTTTCCGGAGTAGGTGAGAAAATTGATGGTTTTTTTAACTTGATCATTTTTATTTGGACGGGTCCTGGGAGCAAAGACTGGATTACAACTCCGTGATTTTCATACTCCGGCGTCAAACTTTGCGTTAAACTATCTGTGTAAGCCTGAATAAAATTTATGGGAGAATTTTTTAAAAAATTAGAAATATTAATTACATCAAAATTTTTGGTTATGCATGTAATTACTACTAACCTTGGTTGCAGAATACATTGCAAGACAAGGAGTTGGAGCTAATCCCAGCACGGACCCGATATTCACAATAACCCCTTTGTTCCTGGACACCATTCCCGGTAGTAAAAGTCTTGTCATGAGAGTTACAGGGAAAACGTTACAGAATAAAATATCCTTCAAAAATTTTTCATTCCCAGAAGAATTCAAGTCACATTCTAGGAATCGGTCTGGAATCTCCAACGCTATTCCGACATTATTAATGAGCACGCCGATATCCATCCCCTCAGTTTCCTCTTTTATCTGGTCATAGACGGAGACGCCATGTGTGAAGTCAACGGATATCACTTTGGTTTGCACCCTGAACATTTTTTTCTAAAATATGCACATTTTACTACATTCCTCCCCCAATTATTTGAATGTTTTAATAAAAACCGTAATTATACAACTATTCTTCAACGTATTTTCACCAATGTTGCTGGCAACGAGATCTAATTTATCCTTGCTCCGACTTATGAGCACTATATTTAGTCCTAGATTAGCAAGCTGAAAAATAATAAGGTTCCTGCAATTTTCGGAATGTGGTTTAAAAATTTTTTAAGCTCTAAAAATGAAGAAATGTAATAATTACCTACCTGCTCTGCGAAAGCTTTACCAATCCCATCTGAAGCCCCTGTCACAACTGCAAAAGTCAAACAACGTTCACAATTCGTAAACGTTTGTCGCAATTTTTTTTTTCAAATTACTGGCCTTAAAATTATCCCCCTGAAATTTTGTAGAACTTAACATTTTCTCAGAAAATTTCTGGGATTTGGTTCACACTTGTCTTTAAAATTTGTTATAAGAAAAATTTACAATTTGTTTTGTCCCTGGGGAAAAGTATCCACAGAATTTGACGGGATTGTAATAAATGATTTTATTTAAATCTCACCTGCCCATTTGCCCATCTCCGTCAAATTTGTTCCCATGCTGAAGGAAGGTTTTATCCAAAGATCCAAAATGGTCTTCAAATACACGGGCACAAAATACACCACAGCTAGGGATGTCACGACCAATCCGACAAATTCTAATAGGGGGAGCCCCAAAATCGATATTGCCCGGATCGCCCCTCCAATTGCAATCAGACCCTTCAAATTCATAATTAGAATAATTGTGGAGGTGCTATCAAAATATAATGTAATGAATAAACTAATTAATTAAGAGTGGCTAAGCTCTTTCCAGCATTGATTATTGAATTTTGATAATTACCATAATGAAAATAAAATGCTCCTGGATAAACTTTGTCCCTTGTGACCCTGTTCTTGCGTAACACGCACTGGAGATGAAACAATTTATTGAGTTCAAGGAAAACTAATCAGGGATGTAAAAAAAAGAGGTTTCCCAGAAAAAATGTTCTTACAGAACAAGTTCCATTCTAGGCACTTGAGGATACATACATATATGTACATTTTCAGACCTTGTGTATATAATTACATGACATGTACCGTAAAGCTGGAGTCAGGAATGTGGTTCCATTATTGTTGTCCTATTATTTTAAGGAGCTCATATAAGGGTTTAAGTATTTGGACTCAAGGTTCAAAATAGCAAAATTTCTTCACGCATATATGTATGTATGTCTTGTCCCATTTATTTACGACCCAATAGTTCTAGGGTCGATCGAGTATTTTTTCCATAAAAAAGAATTTTATTCTAGTTCATTATATACCTCTAAATGTTTACATACGCATGATTGGATTATTGATTTAGATTTCTGCATACTGATCTCTGCTTACAACCTGTTTGTCCTAATCTCAGTAAAGTAGAACCTGTTTGTGTCTCTGTAAATTTGAGTCTCGACTATTACAGTAAAAACATATGCTCTATAAGAGCCCAAATTATTACCACAAATTTATTTTTTCTCCTTGGGAGAGTGTCAAGAGCAGAAATTTGCTGGTTATAGGGGCAAACTTTAGAGATTCAAAAGTTCATATACATAGTTAAAATGCTCATGCACTAGCACATACATATGTACATATGCTGGGGTTCCTGAAAGCGAATATACGGGACGAACAGGCAATTATATAATTATATTTGAATGAATGACTCAGGTTCTTTATATAACAGTTATTCAAGTTTTGACTTATTTACAGCTTAAAATTCAATATTGTCTGTGGCCAGGAATACCAGTAGTACAAGCACCAGTTTTATACCCTACGCTCTTTCACAATGACTTGCTCTAACATTGTGGAAAATTAGCAAGTGTAGTCGATTTGAACGATTACATCACTCATTTAACTCCTAGGCTCTTTAATGGTTGGGTATAATGCTAGTAATTTGTGTTTCAAAAAATGCCCAAATTTTTTTTAAATAGGGGAATTACGGTTCCCTATAACAGCTTCTTATCATTATAAACTAACGGCAGGGGCAAGGAAAGATTTGAATTGGGGCACAGTGAGATTTTTTAGTTCCGATGCACCTTCGGTGTATTTCGCAGCAATCTTTTTTTTTCAATATTATCAAGTTATTATTTATTATTATTATTATTATTCAAGGGATATTTTACTCCTCGTAACAGAATGCCACCAATAATAAAAATTTACAGAATACCTACTTACGATTCTCGCATAAGAGAAGCTGCACTTATTCCGTCCACTATGAAAGAAAAGGCTCAGAGTATGCATTTCTCTGTACTAACTTTGAAAAAATAACAGGAGCAGTAGCAAAATTTAATGGTTCCGCCCGGGATCGAACCGGGGACCTTCTGCGTGTAAAGCAGACGTGATAACCACTACACCACGGAACCACTGCTTGTCTTTCGAGTCTGTGGAACAGGGCCTCACAAGGCATCTGAAGTAAAACTTATTATGAAGCAAAATGGGAAATATTATGTGTTTAGCTGAAGTATTATATCCCGGCTCAAGTATTTTTGACAGACACAGTGTACTACATTCATTGTACTATATTCGCACTTTTCTTTATTAAATAATAAAAAAATGATTCCAATCAGAGCAGATATTTCCAGACCGGCTGTTTCAATTGTATTGGTCCAGGTTGTTTCTATTTGTTTAGGAGGATTTTGCCTATTTGTGAGAATGTCTCAACAGCTGGACTGTACTGTAAATTGAAGAGACACATCCTGGGAATTTTTGGAATTATTCCATTTGATTCTCCAAATGTGTTTGTAAACTATAATGAAATGTTCCATGGAGTGCGAATTATAAATAGCGTTCTTATATGTGTAGATAAACAATTCAGCATTTTCCGTATATTCCCTTGACACCTTAGGAAGGAAAATTTTTTGAAACTTACACTACATTAATCCTATTCTTCAAGAGTGAATTTGCCAACAACCTCTTAAGAAATTCTGTAAAGCTTCTGAATTTTTTTTAGAAGAAATTATTTCGTAAAAATAAGCCACTGCATGCACTACTGCAGCAAATAGTTTTAAAAAAAGATTCCTGGACCCCTTGCCAGCACCCATTTTTAAAGACAGGGATGTATGCACATATGCTTCTTAAAATTGTGATCAAAGAGTAAATTGGCGGAATTTTAATCCAGACGCAATTTATTTACAAATCACAATTTAGATTTAAGTATGAAATTATTTGAGATTTCCGGTTTATGCGCAATGCTACGGTAATCAGAGTCGTAATACATATACAAAATAGTAGCTTTAACAACAACAGCAACATCTCATGTAACATCGGAGAACTGTGGTGCAGTCACAAAATAGACAGGCAATCAGAGGGGGCAGAAAAATGAGACCAAACATCACTCCCAACGTAATGTACGCGTAAATTTTCCAGTCCCATCTGAAATGTAAACGACAGCACTTGTTTATAAACAGTATCACAAAATTAATTGAATAATGTTTTTGTACCAGCACCCCTCCCAACAGATACATCACCAAAATTTGACTCTTATAATATCGGCTTGTTCTTACAAAAAAAAAGAATACATTTTGCTAATTGCAATAATAGATTCAAATATTTTCATTATTTTATACTTGGGTAAGATTTTGTATGGAATTCTTTCAAAATTTAACAATTTTACGGAAAAAGGTTTCAGCATCGCAATTGGGCATTTTGCTTTACAAAAAATTTCAAGAATTTTTGCCTCAAGAAATGCACGAACATATACACCGGAAAAATTTTCGGCGATAAAATCTTAAAATTACATAGTTTTAAATCAGTGCATTTGTGAGCTCTTGAATATTTAAAGGGTTCTGGCGTTTTTCTTAAGGACTTCAAGAATTTACCCATCTGTAGTTGTAGTTTGCGGCTCAGCTCTTGGGAACTGTTGAATGCCCGTTTGCAACCCAATATCATTCGGGTCTTGAATGAATCCCAATGGGTAAGCGGAGACTTGCTGTTGGCAAAATAGATTCCAAGTGGAAATATTAACTAGAGCAAAGATCAATAATTTTGTGACAGAAGTTTTTATTCCCATTTTTAAAGCCTTTTGGCACCACAGGACTCTCCACGTTTTGCAAATTAATTTTTCGGAATTAAATAGAAGATCAAAACATTAACGGGAACAATTAATCCGTGGAAGAGTATAGTATGAATTACAAATATAATTATTGAGGATCGGTAGTTTTACAAATGGATTTTATTCAAGGGTGTTTCCCAGCAGGAAATCGACCAAATTTCTATTAAAATAAGTGTGGTTAGTGTGTTAAGCCTGAAACCACTACAGCGGCGAGTTAATTGCTGGAATTGATTGTAATACTTTCCGCATATGGAACAACTGTCGGAAATCTATCCTTGTAATATAAATGCTTAAAACGGAAAATTAAACTAATTCACAGAATTAAGCTTATTGTAAGATAACGTAATTTAAGTTTTGCTTCAAAAGCCAACTCCCACTGTGGAAATCTTAAAAGTAACTTATTCATAAAAAGTATCTGACATTTTCATTTTGTGGTATTCTTAAGGATAGCACCAGAGTACAGGCTCTTCCTATGAATCTCTTATGAATATTAAATTATTCTGGTTTGTAAAAAAAAAATTTGATTATAAAAATTATTTCACAAGAATAATTTTTGTAATCAAGTGTTTATGGAATCCCTCAGAAAACAAAACAGACCAAATCGAAAATCTGAGTTCCATCATCAATCAAAAAATACAAATATCTGGAGTAGTTTTTGCAAAATGCAAATAAAATGCTTTACTGTCGTTCCAGAGCCCTAAAATACGAAATGAAAATACCGTATTTGAAATAATTACAAAATATCTTATGTTGAAAATATTCTCAAAATGGGTTAATATTTGTGAAGAATTCCCAGATCTTTAAATAAGTCAGAGTAAAGTCTCTTGGATAATTTGGCAAAATAACTCGATATCCAGAAGCCATGAATTATTTTGCAAACGTTACTAAAAATGCACATGAGTAGAGTTTAGAGTTGTGCATTTTTATGGATCAAAAGTAGATGAACATGACCCTAGATACAAAATAATTTTCCTTAAATGAATAAAAATACCTGAGTAATTTATTCTAATTTAACTAAATGGATAGCACTTACACTGAATTTTTTATATTTATCAATTAAGCAAGCACTTTAAACCAACCCAAAAATGTAAATAATTGGTTTCAGAATGTTTCAAATTGGTATTTTACATTTTAAAATGTTTATTTGGGCATATGTTACGCACGAGGTTGACAGTTGACAGAGCCATGTATTTTGAAATGCTATTTTGTATTTGAAATACGGGGTAGGCAAACGCTACAAGATTAATAAATACAAAATAACACGACATTCGTAGATCATTAAAATAGGAAAACACAAAATACACTAGAACTTATGGTCCTGAAAAATACCAAATATTTTAAAAAATTTACGGCGAGAAAAATACGGAATGTATTTCAAAAACTATTTCAAATACAATATTCCAAAATGAGCCGCACCTCTGATAAAAACTAAAATCTCCAAAAAGATTTTACAGCAGCAAAATTTAAAGGTTCCGCCCGGGATCGAACCGGAGACCTTCTGCGTGTAAAGCAGACGTGATAACCACTACACCACGGAACCACTTCTTGTCCATGAGTGCTTCTCAGCAAAACCAGACACGGCATCTGGGGCTGCACTCCCAGTCGGCTCTGTAGCTGCTCCATAATAAACTAGATCACAAGTTATTTATTTTCACACGAGCACAAAAACAGAAAAAATTACGATTAAAAAATTTTAATCGAAAAACATTTTTAGAAATTTTTTACACTCCGGTTTCCAATCTCACGTAAAATTTTTTTGGCGGAGTCTCTTGCTTTTAATTTTTCCTCTTGTAGCTCTAAAAGGTATTTTAACACATGGGTTTTAATTTCTCCAAAAGAATTTTTCTTTCTGCGAAAATATTCTTTTACTTCTCTCCTACGTAATTACATATATACAGAATTACTATTTTTTAACTGAATCTTCTTCAGAGCTATTTTGTTTGACATTTCTCCTATGTAAGGTGTCAGAGCCCAAATAGTGATCCTCCTCTTGTATCTCAACGCTCTAGAATAATTCAAACTAATCCGGGACAATTATGTCCGAAACTGAAATTATTGTTCTTCTACAAAATTATATTCATTCTGGAAAATTTTCAAAATGAGAGTTACTTTTTAATTTTAAGCGTCTCATTCTTTTTCGAATATCAATGTTAAAATTATGGTAATTATTCATTGGCATATTAACCAATTTTATCTCTTTTCTATACTGTCTTCAAGTGATTGTAGACATTTTGTGGGTAATATTTGATGATATCCCCATGGAGTTTCCATCATTCTAATTTTTTTCATGTATTTTCTGAATTTTAGCAAAGGAAAAACTTCCAGGGAAATATTCCGCAGTAACAAACACAGTGAATAATGAATGCAGCGGGTGTCCTTGATGCCATGCAACTCCAGTCGACTATCCCATTGTAACAGCCATAGGAAAATGTGTACATTTGAACATGTGCAGTTTAGAATTATGTATAAAGGAATTTGATAGTATATGCCTTCACAAAAGGAGTAGCCTAGAAGTAACAAGTGAATAATCCATCAACTTCAATTTAATAGAGATGTAAATACAAAAAAATAATTTATTTGTAAGTACGGAAACCTCTCAGCTTTCCATTGACACAAAGGCATGCGAGGTGTATACAAAATTTGTTTAGTAATTATATAGATATAGTAGAATTGAATCAGTCACAACAGCAGCATAGACACTTGAAAGGACAGCAGATAATCGTTTTGACGCACTCACAAAATAGATACCCAATCAGGCAGGACAGAATGATGAGCCCGAAGAAGACTCCTAATGCAATGTACAAGTAAATTTTCCAGTCCCATCTGAAACATTCCGAAAAACACCTTAGACTTTCCCAATCAGTTGGATTACAAGTTCATTATTGACTAAGCGCTTGAACCTAAATAATGTCAGGAATATTTGCTAACCCAATGATGTCAAAGCACATTGCCCCAAAATAAATCAAATTCTTACAATCAACACTCCCATTAAAAAAACATCAGTGAATAAAAAACATTTCAAAAAACAAAATTTCCCTCAAAATTCCAGCATTCATTGAATAAAATTCTCAGCCTCAAAAATGTGTCCAAAATCCATAATTTGAAATTATTCTTCTAATTGTCATTATCTCGGACCAAATTCATAAACTGTCTCAAAAATTTCAAAGCAAAATAAAAACTGCGCTAAATTTCAGAGCCAATTCACAATTTGAAATCATTGTCAAAATTTTTTGAATAATTTCAAAATATAGAATCAACTATGCGTAAATAATAAATCGTTCTAAAATTCTTGGTTAAAAATTCCACTCGAAAATATAAAATCCGTTGGTTTCCATACATTTTTAAAATAAGTAAATAAAATCCCAGACACATTACAATAAATGTCAATTTTCAAATTTTCTTAAAATATGCAGATCATTGGGGTCAAAATTTAAAAAAAATACCCGTCATCCCCATCCTCAGTGTCTTCGTCCCTTGGGAATTGAACGCCTCCTTGTCTTCCAACATTGTCTCGATTGGAGGCCGCCGGGAAAGCGGAGACTTGTTGTAGGGAAAATTGACTCCAAGAGAAAATAAAGACCAGGGCAAGGAACACTATTCTGACGGAGGAGATTTTTCGGAACATTTTGAAAGCCCAGGTGCACTTGGATTAATTAAAGTTAATTTGTTTAGGGGAATTTACTTCGGAAATGGAAAGGGGGGAAATTATCCGCGGATTCAAGTCCTGAGGATCCTCCAGTTCGTGTTGGGAAAAAGTGAGCCGAGGTCTTGTTGTGTGTGGGGGCCAAGGATTTAAGTAGAAATAGTTGAGGATCGATAGTTTCCAAAATGGATTTTTTTCCTCAAGTGTTTCATTCCCAGGAGAGTTTTCTAGTGACTAATGTGAGGAGAGGAACTTTACCTGGGACCACTTGTTCCTGGAAGCCTATTTTAATACATAGCGTCCTGCACATGAGGAAAGATACGGGTCGGATAAGACATATCTTCTGGTCAACTATATATCTGTCTAAACAACTGTTATAAATTTTTGAGTCATGTGTCACCTTGCCCCATATCGTTCCAACAAAGCATATGCTCCTATATCAACTGACAGAGATTACTCATTGCTCTCCCGCCTGACCCTCAACAATTATTACGACAAATAGCATCCCATTAAATTATCATTATTTAGGAGAAAATTATACAGTGCACTCTCTGCCTAAAAGTAGCCTGTAAAAAAAATAAAACAAAATATCAGCCTAAGATATGGAGTGTCCCAATGTTCCCAGTTATTCCTGCCCCCTAAAAAATTCTGTCATTTGGGGCTCCCCTATAGCAAGAGTCCACATCACATGGGCGGGCGAATAGTCGTAACATTTGCATATCTGACATAAATAATTACACGTAAATGCTAGTAAGGCCTTATAAGGCAGGACTCACAAATATAATAACAAGTGTCAGGAGCAAATAGTATTATCATCTTTTTCCCTATCTCACGTTATCAGTTTTCAGATTCTCCCTGAGTCAGGATCTCAGTTGATGAGTCAGCCTCTTTTTATATGCTGATTGCAAAAATAAAATACTGCGTTATAAAAATTTGCACCAGAATAATAATTATTTATTCCAGGCCGAAAAATTGTATAAAAACAGTTACTACAATTTTAAGATTTTAAGGAAGATTTAGAAATAACGCCTTTGAGGGAAAGCAGGGGGATTTATATTTCCTCCCTGACCTTAATGACATTATGCGTGAGGACAAATGAACCATTTCCCGTGATTATCCCTATCAATTTCACTTTTAGATAGATCAATGTCAGGTGTGTACGACGCGGAAAGCTTTCCTTTCAAAGGATTTGCAGCCAATAGATAGGGGAGAGAAAAACAATGCATATTTCTGATCCACCAAGAAACCTGACCTATAAGGGATATGTCAATCAATAAAAAGAGACATTAGTACTTCCTCCGTCGGAATTAACACAGAGCATAGAAAATGTTATTTTTGTTCCTGTAAATTCTCCCGTATTTTTTAAACATGTGTATTTACATTTATAATCTTATTTCTTATAATTATTTCACCTATTGTCTACAATACAGGAACATTTCCTATAACGCATTCACACGCTTCTGTATCGGATGTCTGATGAGTAAACACAGACACAAAAAACCCAGGATTTCTCCCTTTGCCGCAATAGACTTCGCCGCTAAGAAGCAATCAAGGGATTTATGACTGATGGCAATTAAAGGCAAAGAAATACTATAATTTAAAATATCTCAGGTTGTAATGCTCATAAATATCCTGCAAAATTTAGAAACTAAGAATAAGACTCCATGCGACCATGTACTATTGTTCATTTGCCTTTTAAACCCTCCTCCCTCCCTCTCCCCCTCTTAACATGCTAAAATATCTGAGAGCAAGACAAGATCAAATGTAAACAAGACAAAAGGGATTCTAATGAAAGCGTGGGGATAATCTCATGTGAGATAAGGAGGAAATAGAAGATCATTAAAGGAATCACTACCTAGTGTGTGAGCATCAGAGTCTCATATAGTGTGATTAAAAAAGGAAATTAATTACGACAAAAGGCTCGTACAACTTATTACAGCTCATTTGAAATGTGCATGTAAAAAAACGTCCCTAGCAATTACACGGGGACAGAGTAGATTTATACATTGAGAGTGTATTATAATAAAATCCCTCTGACAAATGATTTTGCGGCCAAGAGCAGAAATCACAAATGCTGATGTTTTGGATTCTGAAAAAAAGGAACGTTTCCTGCATGCTGAGTAAGTGTGTACACAACAATTTGAAGTAATTACTTACAAGTACAGTATACTGTGTTCATAAAATATTCCTTTAGAGTCAGGTTGATTCCAAATGTAAATTTTTTCTGAGACTTAATTAAACTGTGTGTGTGAGTGTGCGAATAGGACTTTAAATCTCATGTATACTTTGGCATGACTGTTCAAGTATAGTGAGAGTGTACTGTAGGAGTTGTCAAGACAGTGTGAGGAAGCTGAGGGAATGTAGGAAGAGCTTTCATGACCAACGAGTCCGTCCTGACGAGGTAAACTGCTTCCATAAATTCTGTCAATTATCATGTACATATGTACATGCATATGCTGATTACCTCTCTATGGGGAAGAAAGAGTGATAATAGAACAACAGCACATTCAACTAATGCCCCTCTGTATTCCGTATGTATTTATGTATGTAAGTACATACTGGCTCGGGAAAAAATCAAAACAAAAGTGAATTCTTAATTTGGCATAGAATCTCACCTCTTCTCGTCTGGAGTGATTCTATTAAATAAAGAAGATCCACTCGGCTTTGGTTTGGTCTTCCCGAGCAAATTGATTACTCCGCAGTTGGCTCTTGGTCTTTGCTTGTGCGGTTGCAGAATTCTCTTGTAGCCCCCTAGGATTTTTTTCTGAGGAATAATAACTCCATTGTGCTTTTGTCAGTCTTTTATAAGTTACAGTCTTAAGGTGAGAATTTTTTTTTTCAGGAGCATACTGTCTATGAAGATATTACTGAGATTAGGGGAATTTTTTGCGTCAAATTTTTACTAAAATTTTGTATGGATTTTTAAAATGTGCAGAACACGTATGTATGTACACATATGTATGTAAGAGCAGGCTGAAAATAAATACAATTTGGGCGTTGTAATATGGCATAAGGAGAAATATTAACACTGGGGTAAATTATGTAATTATGTAGAGCTAGGAATAGAGAAATTTTTTAGGGTGGGAATTAAATGTGGATTTATATTTTCCGAGTCCTTTTGTTCTATGATCATTGATTGATGAGGATCATTTTTAATAAGTTGTCATTCAAACTTCGGAAGCAGGTGTCAATTTTAGACACGGATACAATTTTACACGCAATTTTCTGAGCTTTGGGTATCTATAGCAAAACTGAAACTGTAGATGATTGCGTGAGTTAAATTAAGGGGCATTACTATGTGGGGTTTATTGGTAATGTTTTATTTGGAAGAGTCGAAGTTGATTGTTTTTGTAGATTATTGTGTTTAAATGGGGTTTGTTTGGTTCTTTTACTAATTTACAGTTGCTGAGAAATTTCCTTTGGAATCATGCAGAAGCTAATTGTTGCATTTCTGGCCACTTGCGCTCTTTGCTCCGCTGCCGTTGTAAGACATTCAAAGAAGTCATTGGTGTAGTTTTAGAATAATTATTTAAATTTGTGTTGCAAAGAAATTTGTGGAGAATTTTACCCGTATTTGTATTATTTGTAGACGAGAAATCCCTTTGTATTGGAGGACAATAATTGGTCCATTTTAAGATGCAATGATGGCAATCTCACCGGACTGGACGACTTTGCAGAGCTTTTCCAAACTGTGGTGCAGGAGTGTGAAAATAAGGATAGTTCTAAGGTTTGTGTAAATTTGAGGAGAATGTTTTTTTTAAATTGGGCTTAAAATTTTTGATTCGAAATACTTTCGTATTTGGGATATACAACTATCTGCTTAAAATTTTAATTTGCCATTTTGTTAAAATATCAAATATAACTTTACCTTAGTCTTTGGAGACATTCGTTTTTAGAGAGTCTGCAAATAAAATAATTTTAATAAAATGTGTGTGTCTACTTCCAGGCATTTTACGAGTGTATCTGTACGACGCTGGCAATTGTAAGTAAATTCAGAGCATGAAAAGCCGTGCTTAGAAAACTGCATTTAATTTTATATAATAATTATTATTGAATAAATGAATTACTGAGAAATTTAATTTGAACAGACGGAAGAAGATGGTACACCAAGCTTAGAGAAGATGACCAACTTGTTCGTTATCTTATTTTCGGAAACGATCCTTGAAGATGTCCCCACCTTCAAGCAAGAACTCACAACATGCGCGAAGGACTACGGTAAATTCTTTTAATCCATAGTCATGCATAAATCTTTTAGAGAAATGAGTAATGACCCTTAATATTAAGATTTTTTTTCAAATGATTGTAAACCGCAATTATTATCAGAGCTATTGTATTCATTTGGGCATTCTTTGACATTTTCTAATATTTCCAGTTTCAAATTTCAATGAGATCGGCGAAGTAGCGGAAAGCTCCGAGACATTCTTCAAGTGCTTTACTGATACGATTCAAAATGTAAGTACTTATTTAAATATATCTATAATATTTTTAAATTTTAAAACCCTTATACAAAATTGCTAGCTCACTGAAAATAATAAAATTTTGTTATTTATACCTTTAGTCCAGCGCTGCAATCGTAGAAGCTTGCAAATTGGAGTGGGCTTTTAACCAGGATTATTTTATTAAAACACATTCTTATTAGTGTAATTGTTTATGTTTGTTATTTTTGAAATGTTAAATTCTGAAAATAAAGCACTATATTTTTTGGACAAAACTAAATGACCCCTTATGAAAATTTGGTCCGCGTGTGCAAAATGACGCTCAATCTTTGTCAATGGGAAAGGTCATGTATGATAAGGTCAATTAAAAAACTTCATCATCATAATCATGGAACTATGCAAATGTATAATTGGCTCTACATAATGGTCGAAAGAGCAGAGCATCTGATTAAACTAAAGGGCAGGAAGAGAAATATTAAATCCTCTTTGACAAAAGCTCATTGTAAGTAGGACAATAGTGAAAAGGTCCCTGCCAAAAATAATCAGGAGGAAAAATACAGACAATAGGAAATGCACGCCATGGAAGTTTCAATTTTATAAACTTTAGTTTCATTTAGTTTGACTTTAGTTGTCACCTGGAGTTCCTTCGACTTGTGTAGATATAGATATTTCCTGGGAAAAAAATTATCTTCCAAATCCATTGACCAGTAGATATATACAAAATATCACAATGAACAAGTTGGTCATCGTCTTTGTTGCTCTCTGTGGGATGGCAGTTTTGGGCATGAGAATGGTAGGTTGAATTTCTCAAGTTCAATAAATATTTCTGGAT
Organism: Allacma fusca; assembly: GCA_947179485.1. Lineage (NCBI taxonomy): Eukaryota > Metazoa > Arthropoda > Collembola > Symphypleona > Sminthuridae > Allacma > Allacma fusca. The sequence goes on from OX359245.1 coordinate 38,005,922, forward strand.
AGAAGAACAATTGACAGTAAATCAACCTTTTACGTAAAAAATGATTTTATCAGCACAAGAAGATTTCCTGGGATGACAACGAGGAGATCATGGACAGGAGCAAAGGGGCTTTGAGATGTGAGAATGGAGACTTCACTGGAATGCATCTCATCATGGAAAATTTTCTCCCAATTGTCCTGGAATGCCAAACGCATATTGAATTTTCTAATGTTAACGTAAGTCCTTGATTAAAATGTAATAGATTGTTTTATATTTAAGCATATTTATAAATACAAATTTTAGGAGTAGTAATTAAATCGCAAAATTAATCAAACGCAGAAAATGAGCCTCTGCTTTATGGAAAAACTGGGTCTTGTGGACTCGGACGGAGCTCCAAATGTTAACAAAATGGATGCTTTTATTGAAAACATCTTCTCCGATACCATTCTTCAGGACTTGCCAACGTTCCCACAGGAAGTTCATATCTGTGCAGAGGAATTCGGTAAATTACTTAATGAAGTCAAACATTTTTTAAGAAAAATTGCAATTAAATTTGTGCATATTAAATTACATTGACTAAAATTTTAATTACACACCTTCAGAAATGAACTACAACGGTATCCTTAAGGAGACTCAAGAGGAGAGCACTACCACGTTTCTGGCTTGCATTAAGAGCACGGCCACCAAGGTAGCGCATTTTAATTTTGGTATTGATTATAAGGCAAGTGAATCTGCATAGGTTTAGCTACATTCATTTCTTTGTTGCTTTAGTACCATGACGTGATCCAAGAGGTTTGCCAGTATGAGATGAAATTCAATGGTGACACTACGGAGCATTAAAAATTTGTATATTCTCATTTACAATTCTATTTTCTCAAATTGGTGTCAATTACCGTGTCAACAAAAAAAAGACAACAGTAGTATTAAGTACAGTAATACTTCATCTAATATAATACAAACACAAAATTCGATTGAACAAACTGAAACCATTAATTACTAAAACATTAAAATTAAAATTTGCTACTGTGATCACATTCTTTGGTTTTATTGCTGTTATTATTTCTAACATTAATATTTAACACTGACAAATTTAACAACATCTTAAATATAATTACACAGATTTTAGTATGGTCTAGGTCTAGCAGTCCGTGAGTAAATTGTTATACTGGCGGTATTCGTCAAAATAGGAACTCCCAGTGATCGTTATTTGCAAACACAACATACCATGGGCACAACTATTCGTGTACCAGCTTTTTAGACTGTACATAGTACATACTAAAACTCGTCATCACATTTCATAACCCTTTACTGGATCAGGTTCACCGCGAACCTTATGGTTAACGTTTAGCTTTCAGTAATAACAATAAGTATTTGCATATGTAAGTAGTAAATAACGTTTTACACATTTACGTATCTACAAATAAATAAATATTGTACAATAATGCTTTGTAGTAACACTTGTGCGCTTATTAAATAATACAAATAACAAAATGTGTGAGAACATGGTAAACATATAAATACATGAAAATGACACTGGACTGTGCCCTTTGGCGGTCATAATTTAATAATAAAACTATTTAACAATGAATTGAGCTAATTGAGTAGACGCGTTTCGTATCCAAAAGCTCTAGCAACGTTAGCTTGAGTGAAACTACATTGAAGAATTGAGGCAAAGATCTGCCGTGAGTATTTTGCCCAATTATGTTTACACGACTGGTGAAACGGTTTCACTATTTTAAATGTTTATAAATACATTCAATAAATACACGAGCACTACTTTTTTGTTAGTTTGGATTAAATAGAGGTCTCTGCTGGACGTAATACCACAGCAAGGCTTTCTCTACCCCAATAATTACATCGTAAGTGAGTAGAGGCAAGACCAGATTATCAATCTGGTCGGTCTTGGCTTCCACGAAGGCATTTATCACAGCTGCGATCACAAGACTTGTCACCGTTGTCATTCCCAGAGAGCTCAGATCTATAAGAACAAAATTATATTAAAATTCCAATTACCAAAGCGAATTACAAATTACACATGGGATCTTCGTTATTATTTATCACAGGGGGATTTTTTTTGAAGTTAGAATTATTTTAGCAATACCTGAAGCCCACAAGGCCCCAATTACGAGCAACTGAGCCACCAATGAGCACAAAGTACCTTCCACGCTTTTGTTACTACCTAAAATCACATGAATTTATTACTATCACAGACTTCAAAACAAACCTCTGACATGAACAAAGCCAAAAACAACAATCAATAAATAATCAATTACCTTTCCATTTAGTCTTGCCGAAAGCCAAGCCCCCAACACTAGCAAAAGTGTCACCTACACCAATGCTCAAAATCCCAGCAAATGCTGCAGCAACGCTGGGCCCTGTCAGATTGGTAACGTCCGCACGAGGGTCCACAAGATTTAACCAAAATGGTAGTGAGCATCCTGCTAGAAGATACACTGGCGTCAAAATAGTAACGCCTTCATCCTTACTGTCGCGAAAGATCTTCACGCAGTTCTCAATCATATCACCCACTGGCACGTGACAGATTTCTATTCGTAGCAAGCGAATGACCTAAAACAAAAATTATGGCTTAAAATTGCAACAACTTCACTATATTGGAGCTCTATCGGACCGATATTAAAACACTGAAGCTTCAGAACCACATCATTTCAGTAATGATTGCTGAAAATAATGATCTTATTACAACGCACAAAAATTTAAAAAGCAACCTCCAGAATCACGAAGGCACAAACTGCTGCCACGCTTGAAATGTACAGAAGTCTGAAGTCCAGGAACACCCCGGGGATACAGACCAATACCATAATGAAATGGAAATACTTCCGATCTATGGTGTCAGTAGCCTCAGCAGTCATATTCTTCCAAATTACGAAAGCAATTGAGGCTGCTGTAAGGGCCAACCATGAGACGATCAATTTTGCCTAAACGAATCCCGAAATCGGTACAATCATCCCATATTAAATTAACTTTTTGTAATTTTACCTTCCAGAAACACATAAAGAGTGCAAGCACTACTTGTTAAATCAACCGTACCCGTGTGTTGTCAATAAAGCCCCTGAATATCCAATCCCCCAGTAACAGAAAATCATTCATTGAAGTGCTCAGAAGAAACGTTCCCAGGGATCCGGCCGCCCATGAACAGAACAGGATGTCCAACAGAGAGAACTTCCATGGTTTGACCATAAACAGCAGAGAGCGGCATACAAGAACACAGACCAAGTAGCCCACCTAAACATTACCAAGGATCAATTATTTTTAATCATTCTTAAATAACCAAGTTCTTCAAGTCTATCTTTAACTGAAATACGTTGCTGATTGACACTTAAGGACTTTTTAGTCAGGCACTCCTGAACCTCCATAAAATTACTAGAGAATGGGGCTGGGCGGGAATCGTACTTTAATTTCCCGTTAAATTCCTAGACTAGCATGTTATGTATAATTGAACATGCATTAAAAAATATCTTTATAAATATGTTCATATCTACGGAACCCTCGTTTACAATTTGAGAGAAAAATTAAGTTTTTAATGCGTCATAAGGAGAATAATTTAATCCTAAAAAACGTAAGGCTTGTACGGGTTTTTAACTATTTTCCCCAACGTTACTCCCCAATAGGTTCCAGAAATCTCGGAGTGGTATACTCCAGGAAACAAATCTCGCTCCTAGACACAGATACTTCAGCCCGGGACAACTGACTTCTCCATTTCGGAGTCCGAATTAGATTTATCTACAGCTTCAATTCCTTCCAACGTCAACAAATTAAAGTCCCAGTGAATTCTTCCTTAAAATATTAATAGGTTGCAAGCAATAAAGTTTACAATTACAAATTTAAAACTTTACATGTCCAATGAGTACAGTATTGACGGTATGAGACTCCGAATGGATTTCCGAAGAGGCCTCAGTCACGAATTTAGTTGCGGCGAAAAATGACAAGAAAAATCCTTGACAGACGATGATGGCTTCTCCAAATGTGAAACTTTTCGGGAATATCTTCAGCAAACTCGTAAACATGTACGGGAATGAGTAGTTGATGGCAATGTACGAGAAGAATAAATACGCCGAGCCTGCAAAATCAATCAAAATCCCAAAATTATAAAATAACAATGTAAAATACCTCCCTAAATTAAAAAACAATTCCCCTTCAAAAACAAACAATGCCACAAAACAAGGAATTTTGGATACTTTTCAAACTCCAACTCATCCAGTATTCATAAACTTTTTTATTAAGAAAAATTAAATTTTGAAAAGAATCTAAGATTCACTACAGTGAATTACAGTTCTTAAAAATAAAATAAATATTATTTATTATTTAATTCTTACCTCCCCGGTCAATACAAAAAATCAGGGTGAAGCATGAAAAGGCCAAATTGAGCTTCTGAATTTTTGGGAGTAGAATTTGAAAGTCAATTTTAGAGACTTTGAACAAGGCAATGACCACGGAGTTGAAGGTGACGATGACCAAAATGGACTTAAACACTCGTTCCTCATCATTTAAAAGAATTGCGAGAGGAATTAATAGGATGGTCCAAAATCCATCACTGGCGGTTCTGTAACTCATCCTGATTTTTATTTTTTATTATGTACTAATATTTATTATTCCTCTCATCCCAATTGATTTATTCCCTACACTTTGACCACCTCAACTAATCACTCTTCAATTGGAATCAAATTATACCGTCCACCACTCGCGAGCTCCTCACATCGTCACTCGTCACTATTCAATCAACTCCTGCTCCTTTGCCGCTAAAATGATGTGTTCGTTCATTCAAATGGTCAGGGAATCGCGGGAGTGAGAGACGCCTCACAAGAGCCGATGCCTGCTGCTAGTCAACGCAAAATAGCTTTCATTAGGGAAAAAAGCGTGTTGTGAGCCGACTCATTACCAGGTACAGAAGTATAGCCGCATGTAAGATTCTCAGGATTTCAAAGAGGTCAAAGGTCAAGGAGACTACACCATTAGTATACCTTTCATAATTTATATTGAACAACCCCCGGTGCAATAGTGACTGACTATATCGCCGCTGAAGAGTCAAAATGGTCCAAGTGCTGTACAAAAGCATGCACGAGGCTATTTTGCCTTTGCCTCTCCAGAGACGAATGCGCAGATATATACTGTCCGTATAATTTCTTATTGTTTTAGCCCAAACCTTTGAGTATTGAATCACTTCAGTGTTATCCAAGGATGCGAATATGGGTTGTGAAGGAATTAATTTAGCCCCCGGATTGCAAAATTTGTTATGGACAGGCAAGTGTAATTTTTGAAGGTTTTAGCCTCAATGACACCCCCTGAGGGAGACAAAAATGTACCTGAGGCTATTTTGGAATTATGGGGTTTTAAGGTCAAAAATGATTTCGAAGCGTTCTATGGCACCTTAGGACCTTAACATTTTGTGGGGCAATTTTTTGCAAGTGGCTACTGAAAATCGATTGTGAACTACCTGGGGGAAATATGTAATGTATAACAGGTAATAAAATGTATTTTGACTTGCAAATGTTGCCATGATTTTATTTTTGTATTACCAATCAGGGCTGGGGGTGATTCTGATGCTGAGATGTATGTTTTTAAATATAGATCCGGGGGTCGGATTTTTGTGGGAAAGATGCTTCCCACAAATTCGTCCCGTCCTTGTAATTATTTCATGAAAATTCAAGGATTTCCATTTTAAAGGTTCGACTTCGGCTTTGAGGATGATTTGATGTCATCATCGTTTCTTCTCGATATCTCAAACCATTGTACGATATCAGCTGAGCCAGTGTCACCCGGCGATTTAATTTTTTATAGGGACAAATTAGGTAAAATGTAAGAAGCCTTCTGTTTTTGATGCTAAGCTTGAGCCATCTATAGTCCGACTTGTTATTTAAATTAGTGGACTTTTTTATCAACCTGTAAATACATTCCCTTTGTAAAGACAGACCTGCATCTGAAAGCGCCAGATGCAAGATGACCCTATTGTACCAAAATACCCCTACCATTATACACATTTCCACAAAATGCTTTCAAAAAAATTAACAACTATTTTAGCGACAACTTATTTCGATCAAACTTGAATTCAGCCGAGCTTGTATTTCGAGGAACATCTTTGTCTACTTTCAATTCAAAAATTACTGAGGTGTCGTGTTGTGCGGATGCACGGACGGACGGACAGTACAATTCTCATTATTCCACTCCGCTCCCCTTTAAATCAACAGCTTTATAACTCAACAGTAGCACATTTCAAGTTTAACTAAAGGGGAGGTTCATTATATACAACAGGAATGTTACTGATACTGAAATGAAGCTTCAAGGCTTTTCCATCTGGGACCAACTGAGGATGTATTTATTGTAAACTGGAAAGATTCTGAAATGATTATTTGCATGAGATTTTCCCGTAAGGGTTGGTAAAGTCTCAGTATAAATTTTGAATTACGACCTACTTTCATTGCCATTTGTAAATATCAAGTCTGTAGTTACCTCGTCTGCGGTTCTTATTATGGAAACCAAACACTGTTTTTTAAAATCCCCAATTTCATTCTAGTTCCTTCAATCAATTTCTACTTTTCCTTTTAAAGAGGATTTTGAATTTTTTTCACAAAGGCAAAGCAGATTTTGATGTAAATAATTACATAAGAAAAGCACCCTTACTATTGTCAATGACAAAACATAGGGAAAAATTCGTTGCGGATATTTCCCACAAAAGGATGCTTTGAGAGGAAACTTTTTTGTCTCCTTTAGATTTAATGACATAACAAAGCCAGATGCAGGAAAGGTCTGGGATCCTTCGTCATCCCGTATAGAAAAACTTCCCTACAATTTGTCTATGGAAGTATAAATACAAAACAATTTGCATCTGTCAAACATCATACGAAACATTTGAGAGATTATAATAGCTGACTCACTCTGAAAAAGGTGCATTATTTACTCCAACGGAAAAAATTAACAATAGCACTCAAAATGAAATTCCTAGTGCTTGTATTTTTTATATTTGCTTTGGCAGCAACTGTAAGTTTTGTAAATATATTTCCCCCACATATTTCGTACAAGTTTAATTTTTGTATTCAATATTAACTCCTGGTTTCAGACAACTCTGGCGGCTTTTCATACACACCCTATTGGTGTTCCTGGTGATGGAGGGGTATGATTTCCAAAAAGTGCACTCTCCCCATAAGAAAGACCTTATTCCCGTCCAACCCATTGTTATTTGCTCTTAAAATGATCTTCAATTTTAAGAGTCACTTAATATATTTGCAACTCTCACAAAAAAATTATAGAGGGAGTGCACTCCTTGTATGTATTTACATTGTCATATACGGAATCTCTGAATCCACAATTTGTAAAGTTCTAATGATTTTTAAATTCTAAATATATTTTTTTAAATTGAAATGAACCAATAGAATCTCGATCCGGGTCCGTCATTTGGTAGATCGGTAATCATTCAAATTAATTAACTGACTCATGTTCCTATGTACATATCATAGTTCCGAATTCTTTATTTCAAGTCACTATCTTAACTTTTTCAGCCATGGTAGATGAGTTCATCAAAATCCAACACGACACATTCAGTCATTCAGGGAACTTTTGTCCCTAAAACAGATGACAATTTGACTTGGACTTGGACTGTACCCAACAACAACGTATATTTAAATTATATTAGAAATCAATTGAACCCAAATTCTCACTTGACCCTACCACATATTGGAAATCAAGATTTAAACAATAAAATAAAATTAGCTCAATCGTAATGTGAAATACTTTATTGCATTTAAAATAATATTCAAAAAGAAATTCCTTGTAGTTTTTGAAAATCCTTATAATTACGTTGTAAAAACTGAATTCCAAGTAATTATTTTACATTCAAAATTCATGGGATTTTTTTTTAAATCCCTTGGGAATTATTTACCACAAAATAAAAGGATTATTTAAATTCCGGGGGGCAATCGGGCTGGGCAGACGGATGGGATTTTTTGAAAGCTTCCAAGCTGAGCAGAGTTTGATTAATCCGTGAGATGATTGGGTAAGGGCTGAGGTCAATATTCCAGCTGGAGAAAATTTTTTAAAATTATCTTCCAATTATTAAATTTTCCCAAGTTATTATAGATACTTAAAAATATTATTAATTGTATCATTCTCACCGTATCCCGTTAGCCACTTGAGGGACGAGACAGAGGTCAGCAAGGGTCAGAGTGTCTCCAAAACAATAAGTTCCAGCTGTTTCAGCTAGTCGTGTCTCCAGGGCTATATCAATATCCTCAGCATTACATAAAAAAATAATTTACTCGTTTTATTACTATAATCTTATGCACAATATTTTTTTTACCTAAGAACCCTTTGCCAAACCAGTGCTGAAGCCACTTGGCCCTTTCTTGTGGGTCATCGGAGTGTCGAAGGGTCGGGCCAAGATTTGTCAAGGGTTGGATTCCTGAATTAACTAATTCCACCAGTTCCCGTACCTGATATATTAAAGCGATAGTTATAAATAAAAATAAAAATTTAAAATTGTAATCCGAGATTAGTACAACTGTACTTGGAATTTATTCTGAGAAAAACACTTACGATTGCTCTTTCAAAGCGGTCAATTGGAAGGAGTGGAATCTCTGGATATGTTTCTTCCAGGAATTCCAGAATAGCAATCTGTTCAAAGAAATTTATCTCAGATCCTCTGTACAAAGGGCATTTCTAAGAATAAAATCTTTTATGGAATCCTTCGGTTTGAAACCGCTGTCAGTTAAAAGGAATATTCCTTTCAAGAATTTCACGCAGGGCAATGAACCTTGCGTTTAAAATGCAGTATGTGAAAAAAAACAGATAAATTTACAGATTGACAAAGAGTTTTTCCTTCAATGATCAATGCTGGAACTTGACCCATAGGATTGACCCGAATGTACTCCTCATCCTGTTGCTCCTTCTTGAGGAGATGAACGGATCGATACTCATACTCAATGCCTTTGAGAGCAAGGGCTGTAAAAATCCCCAGAGAAAAAAATTTTTCATAGTTAAATATCAACATTCTAATTTCGTAATTTACACCTATAATATTTTTTTCTATACAAGTTTGTCATCAAAATTCTCAAGTATTTATATGCTGTAGGTCCTGTTATAGAGCTCTGCAAAAACCAATTAAAATTCTAATCAAAATATCTCATAAGGTAGGAAATACTGACCGGTGCGAACCCTCCAGGCACATGAGCTCCGAAAATAAGAGTACAGAATCGGATTCTCTGACATATTTCACTCTAAAAAAATACAATGGAATAACTTTGAGGCTGACAAATCTGAAACTCCAAATCTCTTTTGCAAAATATTGCTAAAAAGGAAGACGAGAAATTTAATGCGTCCTTTCACGCATGTAGGGCTTTAAGTTGGAGGTTTGGCTCCAAGCTAAGATCTGACTGGAGAGGGATAAAATTTCAATCTCCAAAGTCCTGTTTATTATCCAAAGTCATTTTTTATGCGTTATCAAAACCTGATTTTCAACTTGCTTTAGATTCGCATCACGTCTTTACATTTTACTTTTCAGTTTTGACAGATGCGTTTTCTGCGAAGTAGTTCCAAGGACCAGCCCAGTTTTACTTAACTATTGCTATTATTATTGCCAACAGATTTTATCCAGACTCTGGGACAAATACTAATCTTCCAGTGTGAGCTACGTATATAAAATCACTATTTGGTATAGCCAATGATTCCTTCAGAAAGCTTTTTTATAGCACTAAAAGTAAATTGAGATAAATAAATAAATAATTGTTTTTTCTTGAAAGAGTATTTTAGCAGAATGTAAAATAATAAATTCATAAACAGTTTCTATTGACAATCATTATTAACCGTATGCTTAGAAGATTTTTCACGAGGTCATGGCCATTGGAGCAACCGCTTTGGGATTCCACAGATGGGGCACTGTGAGACAGTGACAAAATCTCCGCAATTATAAACAGATGCGTTTCACATCGAGTCTATATAAAGCTATACTGGCGTGTTTAACAAACTCATTAACTCTAATGGGTTTCTATTTCTCTGGAAAATAATAGAGCCACTATAAAAGTAAAATGTCATTCTTTTTAGGGCTGCTCTTGCATATAAAAGGGGTGGAAATTGTGCTAGATATTAAATTATAGGGCATTTTATAACACTACAATGTAAAGTGACATCGTGCCGTTCCATTTTCAGTAATTATGAGCTTCTGCTTAAATAAAAGGCACGACAGTGGTAAAATAATTGGGGGGTCAGAATAATGCACAGGATGATGAATGATTATCTTCCTGAAAGATTCAAATCATAGTTTTCGGGTTGTAAACCTCAAGAGTAAAATGTATTCAGTAAATGTATTTCCTGCGTTAAATTTTGTCTCCGTTCGGAATGTGTCATAATAATTGTGGTCAATTTTTGAAAGCACTTTGCTTGAAAAATACTTCAAATTGTAGGTAAATTTTTTGAAAGAAAATTCAGCTGTCTGGATCACTTCAAAGACAAAATGTTCAGATTCCTTTTAGTCCTCCTGCTTTTGAACGGAGCTGTTGACAAAACAAGCGTAAGCATTTTTTTTGTAGAGGAATGTTTTTGACAGAGATAAATTGAGATTTGTGAAGAATTTTTTTATGTTTAGAGACAGGGTGTGTGCACAACATGTAATAAATATATGTATTTTTCTTTCGTAATAAAATGTTATTGTGTCAACACTTTTCCTGTACAAAAATATATTATAGCCTCAGTACATTGAAGAGACTCCAGAGCCCTCCTGTGACATTTCAACTTGCTCGGGGGGAAACAGCCCAGTTGTGGATTCTGTGGTGAGCCTCTTGGAACCAGCGATGGAAAAATGTCTCGACCAAGAAACAACTGAGGTTTGGCTTTGACATTTGCTGGAAATTAAATTATAGAGCTCAAAGATTTTATTTTAAAAATAAATTGTTTTTATTCACAGGAATTCTTCATGTGTGTCGCAATGGAGAAAGGGGCAGTAAGAATGTTCAAATAAATAAATATTTTATCATTGCCAGGTGTTCCGTGCAAAAATCTCACATCAATAGTTCCTCATCTTCCACATTTTCTTTAATTTTGTTCCTCAAGAATAATTTCTCCTGTCTCTCCTAAAAGTAGGGACCCCTCAGGTAGCTCCCCATAATAAAGCCCATAAAATTTCCTACCCAAACCTTGTCCAAACATTTTCTGAAACGTAAAAATTTTATAAGAATAAAATATTATGAGCGTGACGTTCTAAAAAAATTCCCACTTTACTCCATGCTCTTGAACCCTCTGACCTCAAAAATTGACCCAGCTCAATGAAGTAAATTTTAGAACCTTCAGAGCTAAATTTGCTCCAAACTGGGGGCATCAAATATTTTAACAGCCCCTCTCCCTCATATGGGCTAATGGTTAAGAAACGCGTAGGCTCAACCTGCAGCCTGTAATTGGTAATTGGATACACGATCCACGGAATTTTCTCACATTAATGACTCTGACCAAGCAAAATTATTTTAGGTCTCAGAGGATGGGAGTATTAAATACGAGGAAATGGGTCAAGTCGTGATGGAGATTGTGAATGCTTTATTGGCATCCAATCCTCCAACTACCAGTAACAACCCATTTTACTCGGGCAAGACCATCAAGACAAATAAATACTCTTGTGGCTAGTCTCAACATATTTATTCCCTTTTACTCTGAGTGAGTGTATAGTTGAGGATTGGAGCAATGTTTTTTAATAATTTAATAAATATAATTCATATTGAGGAATTGTGAATAAAAAATGTGATGACAATTCCTTACTGCTTGAGTACTTGCAAATGATTACTGGTTCCCAGGAACTTTATATTTTGTAGGTTTCAAAAGCCATAATATGTTTCCAAGAAATCCTTCAGATTTTTACCACACTTTGAATAAACTCCTGTAAAAATTAGCCACATTATGTACATGCAAATAAAAGGGCTAATAGTAAATTACGGGTGTAAAAGGCGTACGGGCTAAAAATAGAGGAGCTTAAAAATAAGCAAAGGCTCGAATATGGGCATATCAAAACCAAAAATCCTGTTGGGTGTGAATGTGAATTTGTCCAAATATATTTTGTGCTCCTCTGAGGGGAATTCCTCTGGTAAGGGGTCTCAGACGACAGAGATGACTCAAACTTATCTCAGATATTAACTCTATAAACTTACACACTCACAATCAGACAGATATAGAATTTTCCTTCCAAAGATTAAGACTTACTCAAATTTTTATGTCAAATGTGGCGGATGAGCTCCGTCCAATCTTCACGTCGTAATGATGAGGAGGAAAATAAGATTAGGGAATAGCTAACAATAATAAGTCAATATTTAAAGGGGATATTATTTGATTAATTTGACATTGAAGAGAAAAATATTTCTCTTATACTCTTGTACGTAATTAAATTTGGAGCTAGTCGAGTTTTAACCCAGTTCCAGGACAACGGAAAAATTTGAGGTGTAAATTTTTAAATGATCATTATTACAACATAATTGAAGCCAATCATGTCAATTATTACGCAGAAAGAAGAACAGGCATTAATATTGGTAAGGACCGTTAAGGTTTTTTTAAATATTTTATATAGGCGTAAATTATTAATTGTAAGAGATTTAAACCCTTGAGTGTTCTATTAGTTCAAGGATCGGATACGAGATATTTCTCGAGAGCTAAGTTGGTATCAAAAAACAGATGCATGGCTCTTGAGATGGCTCAGAGGTAAATTGTTTATTTTTGCCCCAAATTTAAATTTTTAGGAGTCAATTACTGTATGAATTATATTTTGTCTCAAATTAAATTTATTAATTTTTAAAAAAAGTCTGTAAATATTCGGATTATGTTCTAGCACGAGATTTGGATGTGGACAAAGCAGAGGTTATGTTTAGGAAGGTACATATTTCGATGCTTTACAATATTTTATCTAATTTTGTTGTTATGAATGTTTATTGTGAATAGGATTTCTGTAATAATTGTTTTTTTTTTGGAAAATAGAACAGAATATTTAGAGCTGAGGAGCAGATGGATCAAGTGATGCAATGGAGGGCTCCAAAGTTAATTGAGGAAGAGTTTCCGATGCAAGCATCTGGCTTCGACAAGGAGGGCTGCGTCGGTAAAAGAATATTTTGAATTTTGATTTTTTAGGTAAATAAAATAAAAACTTCAGAATTAAAGAGGGAAACATTTTGCATGGGAAGTTGCAATAGTTCCATTTGGCTCTTGGGATGTGAGGAAACTCATGAGCCTTGGGATGAAGAAAGAGTTTCTCCGATACATCGACCAAATCTTCGAGAATGCTTTGAATTTTCTCGAGTTTAAGAGCACTCCTGAGGATATTGTGACACAGTTTGTACTCATTTTGGACTTTGAGGGGTTCTCCTTGAGGCAGCTTATGTCAAAGGAAGGTAATATATAGTTATTTAATTACGTGTTAAATATGCACATGGTGTAATCTCTATATTATAAGAGGGGTCCTAAAATCTACAAATTTGACATTGGTAACGGTAGGCATTTTTTAAAATAGAAAATAAAATTATGGGGTCAAGTGAGAATTTGTCTCAAAATTTATTTTATAAATATTTCCAGGAATCGAAACTGTGGCGGAAATTTTACGAAGGTTTGAAGCAAACCATCCAGAGACGCTGAAAGCTGGTTTTGTTGTTAATGGTAAGATATGCTAAAAAAATCAGTTTTTTTACTAAAACAATTTCCAGTAATTACTTGAATCGATAATTATCGGCAAATTGCTTATTGTTAGTACACACAAACTGATAGCTAGTTCATTGGGGCAAAGTGACACATTGAATCGGGTTTTAAATGACGATAATTATGACCATTTTCATTAAATATTTTGAAGCTGTTTTGTAATAAAAAGTATATTTGGGATGCTTTGCAGCCCCGAAAATTTTCGAAATACTCTTCGCCCTTGTGAAACCCCTTTTGACAGCTCGGACATTAGCAAAAGTACAAGTGTATGGGGGTAATATGGACCAATGGAGATCCGCCCTGCTGAAAAATATCCACCCTGACCAATTACCATCCCAATATGGCGGGAGCAATACAAGTGTTCAAAATGTATTCTTTGCTTTTAATTGTATGGATAAATTTAAGGCGTAGATTTTATAAAATATTTTTGCTAACACTAGAGATAATTTTCTCCCAAAATCGTTCTTGAGGGTGAAAGATTTGAATTTTTTTTTAAATATTTCCAGTACAAAATATCTCAGGGTTATGATATACAAGCTGAGCATGAGATATTTCCCCATGAGGAGATGCTTCGTGAGGAAGTGCCCCCAGGGCAGAAACACACACATTGCTTCTTCATATCGCGTGGGAGTCAAATAAGGTACATTTTTTACTTAGATCTAAAACACTCGAAAATTTAAAAATAATTTACTGTAATCTGCACTCCTTCCAGCTGGAATTTTCGAAGCCTTGACTATGACATTGGATTTGCGCTCACATTTGAAAATACAGAGAAGCCAGGTAGGGATGCGCAAGTCATTTTGGAGTGCGCAAGGGCAGATGCGCACCTTCATGTGCAAAAGGGGACGCTGATTTCTCAAGAGTCTGGAAATTGTAGGTTTATCTTAAGAAAATTCCTCAACTAAAAATTCCTAAAAATTTGAACAAATTGCAAACTTACAAATTTGAACAAATTGCAAACTTAAAAATTTGTAATTATATAAATTTTTCAAATTTTCAGAATCATTTCCAAATTTTGTCAGAACGTTTACGACATATTATTTAAATTATACAAGCTTTTGTTGCAAATGTATTTTTTATTTTCAGATTCGATTATCTTCGATAATTCCTTCAGCCGTTTCCGGAGTAAAACTATTTTCTATGCGATTCGTGCTTGTTGTGCTTCCTCCGAGGAAACTCTAAAAATTTTATAATTTCCCACAATAATTCCATATTTTACAAAGCATTTTGAGAAAATTCGCTGGATCTACTTTACTTCCAGAAATAATTACATAATTTTGTTTAAATTCCCATTGTAAAGCTGTTTTATCCCCTGTGACCTGTATCACCCGCGCAGGCCACTGCTTGTGTTTTTATATATTCTGAAATTTTTTACAATTTTTGTAAAAATAAACAGGTAACTTTTTTTTAACAATTGAAGCGTATTGTTTATGGCATACTTTTAATGTTTAGGAGTAATGTACGGATCCTGGCTCTTCCTTCTAATTACGCTCGGGGTGACGTTAATTCTTGAGCATTTAGTTTGGCCATGAAAGATTTCCTTTAAAACTATTCTAATAATTTTATTCCTTAAACTATTCACACACAACTCCAACCTTTTATTGGGATTAACTCAACGAGAATAATTGTTGACATCCCTTTTGAAAGCCTTTGTAGAAACAAGTTTCTGCTCTGCTAAATTTCCTTTAAAGACTTTACAATCACGTCTAATTGCACTGGTATTTATTTCCTTACTCAGCTAAAACTAATTAGTACGCTTGTTTTAGAAGCCCTCGTTCCAAGAAATAATTCCAGGGATGTTATATTTGAGGTTAGCCTGTGAAAACAGCTTGTATTGTTCTTGGCTCGGGAAGTCAACGTAACATGATCTATAGTAATTACGGCTCCAAGGACAAATCTTTCAGCTTTTGTCATTTGAGGCTTTATCCACCGCGGGAGCGTAATCAGTTATAGACTGTACTCTCGCTGTAACAGACATATAATAAGTACATGCGTGTGTTTTCCCTCCAAGAAGAAATATTTCTACAAGATGTTATTTTCACCAATGTCAATAATTATACATAGTTTTTTTTTTCTGCTGTATAACTGCATATCTCTCTTGACATTGATCGTGTGCATAGAATATCCCATAGCGTTTTCCTCCCCACAGAACCCATATAAGGAACACCCACATATAAAAATGTATTTCCCCCATTTTTAAGCAAATCCTTTTCTAGATATTTCAAAATTTGTTTCATTGACGTAGGTCAAAGATTAAGCTCACCAACCTCAAAAAAGTAAAGCAAAGTCTAAATTTTTAAGGATTGTTTGCATTAAAAAAACATTTTCACTGGTAAAATGTTTCCTAAATTTTTTTTTGGTTGACGCGCTCCTTTAGGAAATTTTTTGGGCTTTCCAGGGAGCTAACGCAAAGGTCCCTACGTTGATAATTGTGGACATTACCCATAAAAGAAAGAGAGCCAGGTTAAGGAAATTCATCTTCAAGGTCAAAGATGCGGAAAAGGAGAGTTCTTGATCTTCCCATTTTTCAACGGACGGTGGCTTCCATTAAATCTTTAAAAATGATAATCATAGAAACTTTTAAGGGGATTCATTTGAACATAATACCACCTTGAAAGGGGAGAAAATGGGTTATCCTGTACATCAAAAGAGTACTCTCATATCTTCTCCAGTTACTTCCGTTTCCCGGATTTTTTTCCCTATCGTTTCAAATTGCTGATTGAGGATCTGACTCGTTTCTGTACTCCGTTTTCACATAAAAAGGCAAATTTAATTTCGTGTATCTTCAAACATCTTGAAGTTTCTTTCTCGGGTCAATGGATTTAAAACGTGAGAATTTTTGGGTTCTTATTTCTGGAGTAAAGGAAAACTTCCGAGTAGGAAGTGGCTGTGTTCGAATTTTTTTCTACTTTTTTTACCCTTTGCTCCGTACATACATAGTACCATTGTTATAGGGATTTTTCTGGAGGATGTTTTAAGGTTTTAATAAATTGAGAGTTGAATTTTGACATAAAAAAAATAACAGATCACATTATAAAAACTTTTACGGAATTACTACCGATTATTTATTCCATTGTATTTATGATATTACTACTACGAAAATATTCCAATGTTAGCTGAGCTGCTGGATTAAACTGCATTGGGGCCACGACAAAGACGTTTGTTATAATAAGTCCCAAAATCTAAGATGCATTCCAAAAATTAGAGGGTGTAAATTTAAAATAATCTTCGTCGTAAAGATGAGTGAGATTTGGTCCTTCGTCGAAAATGAATTTACTCAAATATGTCCTTAATAACCTACCCCACCAATGGTCCCAAAGGTTATGGTGAACAGCTTCGCCTGCAAGCCAAAATGATTGGCATTGATATTCTGCAGGGCAATGGTACATCGGATTGTGTCAGGTTGGGGGACCTGCAGTACTTTCCCAGCTTGTTGGAACCAGCGTTGGATGATTGGTGGTAGAGATTTGATCTGAATAAAGATTACTATTGAGGAGGTCAGACTGAAAATTCCAATTTTTTAAAATTATGATTTTACCATTGAGTGCACGTCTCCTGCAGGCATCAATGACAGACTGACGCATGAAAGGAACAGGAACAATTGTGTCACATCGATAACATCGTTGCTGGCAATTAAGGGTAAATGCATAGCGTACATCGGAACGTAGAGCAAAGTGACTTCGCAGAATAGCAAACCCAAAGAGGTAGAACAAACTCCCAAAACGTCATGTAAATCATCGAGGATATCTAAAACCTTGGAGTTTACATTAATTAAATACTATTGTGTAAACGGAGCTTCACATCGTTCACCCCTGCTAGCTCGGATAAGCGACATTCAAAAATCTTTTGACGAGACGTGGTAGGGAATTTTATTGGCTTTCCAGGGAGCTATTCCATTATCCTCTAAGCTAAAAGTTGTGGACTCGACCCGTAAACGAAGAGAGTAAGGTTTCGGAAATTCAGCTTCAATGGCGAAAATGTGAAAGATGTGAGAAAGGAAGATTAATCAAAACAATTCGGAATGCTTTTTTTGTAGCAAACACAATATTCCGCTATATTTTGATTAATTCCAGAACGTCCGTGAAAATTTTCCCCGTCTTTCGCTCTTGCAATAGAATTTTCCCAGCCTTTTTCTTTAGTATTTTAAGGGGCGTGTCGACAATTCTCAATGTAAGGATCTGTGAGATAGGTCTCTGGAAAGCCCGTACAATTTCCTGCAAAGCAGCGTCAATAGATTTTGGAGAAACAATTTTGACCGGGAACAAAAATATGTAATGCTTCAAATCCTTAAAAACTACAGATATTGCTGGAATATTTTGACAATTTAACCCAATCTTTAGAGAAAAAGGGAATCAAACACCCGGAACATAAATTGTGCATTGATTCAAAATAGTATTTCCACAAATGTGGGAGATATCGTAGGTTCTTTACCTTCGGAAGATTTCCGTATCCGTACCTGGTTCTCACACAAGTCATAAAATCCTTGACAATAAACCAGCACACAAATGAGACTGACATACAGATTGCAAACCCAAGGTGTAGTATAAAGGACGCTTGAAGGAGCACAACTTCGTGCACAAATCCCACCATGTAATCCAGTGTAGTGAAGTTTCCTAAAAGACCCGAATCCAGTTTCCCTTTACAACTATTTGGTAAAAGCTGTTAAGTCAGTATGTCGGACCTTAAAATTAAGCAAATGGGACTAGATTAGGGGACATTTAAAAATTAAGGGAAAACATATTTACTCACTTTGAAATACGAACGTCTGGTTTGTACCAGTTCGGGAAGAATTTCGAATAGCCTGATATAATATGTCCGCACTGATTTCAAAAATATCTGTTCGGATGTCCTCATAGAATCTGGTGTAGTCTCGTTTTGTTCGGAATATATCCAAAATAGACCAACCGAACAGCATGATTGGTAATGCTACAGCAATGATAAATGCCTGGACACCAAAAATAGCTTTAATAAAAAATTTATTTCATGAAAAATTATTTATGATCAGCACTGTACCTGCAACACAAATTTTGAATAAAAACGTTTACACTCATATGCAAATTACGCTTATGCGAATTCCTGTGACATCTGCCGGCTGATATTAAAGATCATTTAATGTAAGGAATTAAATCTTATTAGTATAGATGGCGCAAGCTGAACAACCCGATTTCTGTACATGCATACATACTCATTTGCACATGCTTATGCGTGACCTCATTTAATTTCCTGAGGTCAAACAGGGTATCCAATCTTCTTCTAATATTTTATTAGCGCGCCACTAAAAATTAATAATTCCAACAACTGTGAGATAAACGTACGATTTTTCTCCTCGCTGCAGTCACAGGAAGCGCCACCTGGTGGCACACCTTTTTCCCCAAGTTTAAAAACTGTACCAGGCTGTGCTGCTGAAACCATAGTACGTATATCACGGAGGTGTTGAACAAGAGCCAGGAAGCATACAAGGCAATTAGAAGGAGCAAGAGTAGCCCTGTCTCTTTCCGGCTGAAAATCCCAAGCACTTTTAAAATCACTGAGGACATTCTCAGGATTTGGAACACTCCCACTACCACCTTCAAAAATTAAGGGAATTTATTATAAACAAAAAAAATGAATCTATACATTTCTATTATTAAATAAATAAACTCAGGGAACCTTTTGAGCCCAAAAGCTACAAACTTCATATTTATTATCCTTGATGTTATGCCGGATGAAATACGGATTGCAGAGAAAAATATTTGAGAAATTCAACAAATACGGGACTATTTTTAAGGGGTAAGCAAAATCTTGACTATTGAACATTTTCCTCTTAAAGTTACGACTTGTGCTACAAATTTTTGTCACTGTATTTCAAACCCAATAATTACCTGTGAGTGATTTGCAATTAACACTGCTATTAAATAATTCTAGATAAGTTACCCAACCCACATAAGGGAAGATTTTGGATTGGAGATGTTAACATCTGGTTTGGTGTAATAGATGTCATTTGCTATCCCATTATCAAATGATACTATACTGAGGGAAATTTGCTTTCGTAAGCTCCTGTGTGGAAGATAATGGCAGATTCTGATCCCTCCCATGAATACCATCCGTATGTACATTACATATATACAAAATTAAAAATATTATCATTCTCATTTGTTTACCAAGAGCCATAATGTAAGATCAGTTGGAATTACTGAGGAAATTAATTTATTCCAAGGTCTTGCACAAAAACTCACATGCAATAATTTGATAATGGTTTTCGGATTTGAAGTAAACAAACCCGTAGACGTCAAGTGATGCTAACTCTCAAATATGAAATAAAGTCATCCTGAATCCTTCTTGGTATAAAATATTTGTAAGCAAGGATAGGAATCGGAATCGCAATTATATTCAAAAATTTGAGGATTTTAATTCATATTAGATTCCCAAATAATTCCCAGGAAGTATTTGGTATTTGGTAATTGGTATTCAAATATTTTTTACTGAATTCCGAGTCCAGAATGAACGAATAACGAATACTCGAGGATATTTAAATCCGTATTAGAATTCATATTTTTCAGTATTGCTATATTTATTTTAAATCAGAATTCTTAGCCTTGAATATTTTACTTCGAAGTTTAATTCATATTTTTCCGATTTCCCATCCTTGTTTGCAAAAGTATTTTCTCAACAAGTACAAGCATACGGTCACTTCCTCCGTTACAAATCACAATATTTTCTCATTCAAATGTTAAAATAACATCAAGGATCCAACTTATTACGTTTTAATATTGGATGAAAATCTGTACCGGACATAAGTACAAAAATCTGTCCGTATGATATACTATTCGAAAATGCTAATTTTATTTAAATTTAAATTACCCCTGAAATTTCCAACAAAACTACATTTTCCCTCGACCTGGATGTTAATTATTGCACAATTGCCAGCTGAGCTGTGTATTATTGTACATGCATATTTTATTACAAGAAATATAACATAGCATACTTTTACATATCTGAAGAGAAAAATATTTGTAATTACGCCAAAACTTTAGATTTTAATTTCAAATATTTAGTTTACTCCTATTCGCAGGATTCAAAGAGAGAGAGAGAGAGCACTCATGTGTTAAGAGGGCCCAATTACTAAAGATGAATGGGCTGTGAAGAGGATCCGGCCCTCTCGCAATTTTTCACACGGAGGCTGGGACTGCACGAGAGAAAAGCCCTACCTGAGTGGAATCTCACGGAAGAACTGAAGCTCCGCCTTGCTGAGAATTTCCAGTATTCCCTTCGAACACAGTCCCGAACATCCCGACAGATGAAACAATACAGGACAGAGACCATTATTCCCTAAAATTATAAAGGAATTGTGACAATCCTAAAAAATATCACATAATCCTAAGCTCCAGAGTTGCACAACACCCTCTTTTTAAAGGGCCACGTGATACAAAAAATATAGCGCGCAAATATTAGCGTGTATATTCATAGGATAAAATCCCAACACAAAAATAAATTATGTACAGAATCTTACTTGCAATGGTTGCAAAACGGCATTTGTCATCATATAATAGACAACCCAATCCCCACCAGGATTAAAGAAAAAAATTAAGTTGTTGATTCCAAGGAGTGGAAATAGAGCTGCTGTAGCTTTGGACGCCCGACTATTTAAATACACGTATGTACATGTGTATATAATTACATAGATATGCAAGAGGTAATATTACATTCAACAGGTATTATGTAGTTTTTGGATTGTACATATCTCTACAAAAGCCCATTGAAGTGGAGTTCGAGTTACGGATCATTACACAATAGGGATGTTCCTATACCTACCGAAATTGCTTCGCTTCCACCACATTGCACGTCAGCCGAACTTTTCTCAAAAGAATTCTGACGATATTTACCAGGAATAGGACATTAGCCTGGAAAATCATAAGATGTGACATTTTTCCCTGAAATATGCGTAACTCCTCTTGAAATTATTTGAGAGTAAATCTGTACCAAAATAGATTCCTAGGACTTGGAAATGTGTAGTTGTTCACAGTTATCTCAAAAATCCCACGCTAATTCCACGAAGATGTCTCCATACATTTATATATAGATATTATTACACATATTATTTACAGAGCTTGGGTAATGATTGTATGTGTAAAGTAAGTCAAAAATATCACAAGATAATCATCAATAATTCTAACTCAACGTAGTCCAAGGACTATGTATATACATAAATGTGTAGAGAGATATCTTTGTCAAAGAAACGTTCACTATACATTATCCGCACTATTACTATAAAAATTTACAAACGCATTATCCACTTACAAGCAAGGCTGTGAACATTGGAGCGGCAATTATCCAAATGAGACTTAACTCACTGTATTTTCTCCAGCAAGGAGTGCTGTGATAGGTCTCCATGGAAATGAACCAAATTATCACCAGAAGTAAAGGGACTCCTTGAAAATAAGAAAATATATTATCAATTACAATTAATCCTATATTATTCTACCAGGGAAATATTTGTTTTTATTGAATTCACATACCCCATCCAAATAAGTAATAAAATTTGAGCCGGTGATTCTTCTGGAAAATATCCGTTGATAGCTTTGAGTTGAGGTAATGACCTTGAATTAGCATCCAGTTGATGGAAGCCATGTAAGAGTAAAGTTGTATGATGATCACGAGCTTGCATATCCAATCCTACAGATATGGAAAAAAGTTGAGACAAAATTTCAAATTTTATACGAATTAAATTGGGCTTATTTTCTTCCATATTTTCCTACCCTTAATTCTTTTATTTGCTTGAAATTTTCTATAATAATTTAATGTTTTACAAAATGCTAGTAAAGAAGATCACAGAAAGTCCGTGGGAAAAATATTCTACGGGAATTGTTTTTTATTTTCGTGCTTTAAATTCAATGTGTAGGCTCGCAAACTGACGGATGCTGAAAAAAATATCCAAAAGCACTAACCACATCCCTGTAGTAATATTTCTCGCTGAAAGATGTAGGGTCGGAAATTAATATGAGGACGCAACATTTAATTGCCAGAGCTGCCATAAAATGAATATGGATGGTTATCCGATGGCAACGAATGGATCTGGTAACATTTTAAGTTAAGATTTTTTAGCTTACATTTTCCAATAATTTTTTTAGGCTATAACATAAGCAAAATAATATATTTAACTGTAGTATTAGAGACACTATAACATTGGGATGAACAAAAATTTCCATATTTTTTTGCCCTAACAGAAAGCTTTTATACTTATCTTCAGTTCCTGAACTAATTTAATCAAAATGTGGAAAAACCCTGGAAGCTACACTTAACAACATGAAAAGTGTTGGGAAATTTTTCTGAATTTTAAATTCTCCTGTACTTTTCTGAACGCAGTATCCAAAGTTATTTGGACTGGCTAAGAATGAAAAATTTTTTCAAAAATTGGAAAAAGATTTCCTAAAACGAAGTGAATATGTTTTTAGATGCGTTAAGTATAGGATTGGGGGGGGGGGTGCGGGGAGAAATATCCCCCGGACCTTTGTATTTTAACAATCCAGACCAAGTATTTTCCATTACTTAGGGAAACGTAATGCTCCTGAGCCCTTTGTACATGAAAAGCACTCTAGCAAAATAAAAGTATTTAGATCTGGTGTCTTACAGTGAAAATCAGTACTTCTTCAAAAGGAAGAAAAGAAATCCTGTCTTTCGGCTCGATTCATTGTTTCTCTGGAATCCAAATCCTAACATGTACATATGTGAGCGTGGATACAAAATAGATCGTGTGGAGATTGATTCCGCTCTTAATAGGCTTTCTTGGAACCAGACGTGCTGACGTCTGGATATTTTCTTATAAATGTTCCTTCCTTCGAAACGTACCCAATAACAGGAGGGCATGTACAGTAGGAACAAAATGCCATAAAAAATCCTGGAGGTTGATACGAAGAAGCATGCACTTTTTTATTCTTTTTCCCTGGAATTAGTCTACTGGCCAGAAATATATGTCATAACGCATTTTAGCTCCATTTAAAAAAAATGTTTCGTCCCTTTTAGCCCAAAATATCCGGATACAGGAAAAGACTGGGATTATTTTGGTGAAATTATAAAGTGTAATAAAGCATCTGTTATCAATAGACTCGGAGAAAGTGGAGACACAAAAATAAGGATTTTTTACACGTTAGAAGAAAGCACATTGAATGACAAAATTACAATGGAAAGCCTCACTTGAACCGACAGAAGAGGTACAGGGCCATGGTGAGAAAAAGAAGAGAGGAAATTGATCCAATGAATAGTGTATACCTGATCATGTCCCTTACAAACCAGACCTGGATAATTATATCATTGTTTTTTATTTAAAAAAAAAACATGGGACGCAATTCTCAAAAATAATTGTACTATATTTTATATTCTAAATTAAATTTTTTATTTTCAGGAATAGTTTCCTTACATTATTTTGAACCCGCTCCGGCTCTACAAGGCACGACGTGTAGTTTGTGAACTCATCCCAATACCAGGTGGCGTTGGGCAAACATACTCTGGTAATATTCCCTGGCCAAAAATATTCAAACACGAGCATAAAAAGCCATCGCCTTGGGCAATTTTAAATAATTACATATAATCCGCGTATATATGTACCTACCGTTGTTAAGTATGAGCAGTGATGAGATAAGTGAATTAGAACCATCAAATCAAAATGATCTGTGTTGAGTTTCGGAGAAAAATATAATTACCCAAATATGATTACATACGCACCATGACTTTTACTTTCAACCTAATTGATTTTGTTTTGAGGAAAAAAAAATCTGGGTCATTTTTCTTATAATGGAAAAGATATCTGTAGTTTTTGATCTAGCCATTCCCCAATAATATGTATAATGTAGATATATTTGATATTATAATATAATCCATACAATTAATTTTAATTGGATGTAAGAAGAGAGTCCCTATTAAAAACGTTAATGGAGACTTGTTATAATCTTTTCTGTTTGCAGAATTCACAGCTTCCACAATCCTACGTGATTATATGTACATACATGGGAAAAATTCATCTGTAATCAGCAGCGCTTAAAGGTACTAATAAAAATCGAAGAGCCACAATGGGATTCCCAAACGTTTGTGCGCAAACTCATTTACGCAAGCGTACATTAACTTACATCTGTTTTTGGGCTGTTGGTAAAAATATGACCTGAAGATTATTAAATTCCAGGCATGTAAACGTATTTGAAATGCGTGCACTCAAATTTGGAAACCGCTCACAAATAAAATCAAATCCAAGAGTGCGGGATTTGTGCGACATCTACCGGTTGGTGGGAAGACAATTTATTGTAAACCAATCAGACATTAGATGGCGCAAGCTTTGCCTCATACATATTAATTTCCTTGTGTGTTTATAAGTGATTTAAGATTTTGTGTGATTTTATACGTGTTTTCTGTGGTCAAATGAATGACCTGATCTCCTTTCCAAAAAAGGCTACCTTTTTCCCAATTTATCCCTAGAAATTTCTTTTTCCTGGTGTCATTGGTTCGGCGGATATCATGCAGCAGACACGTGGACAATCAGACACTACAACATCAACCATAACAAAAACACCGAGCTTTTCCTCCCACCCCCCCCTAAAAATATTTACCAATCATCCGCTTCTGAGTCTTTTCATTGCCCCTTAAAACCTCTTGACAGGATCGAGTGACATTGTGTCCAATGGGAGTGGCGGGCCAGCAAGTAATTTCATCCCAGTAGGCGCTACAATGCGCTATTCCTGTAATCCATGCACATTTGTAGGATATATTATTGTGCAGGCCCTTGGGACCTTATTATTATTATTCCTTTAAAAACGCACAAAATCCTCCGCCTTTCAATTCCCTTCTAACGAGACTCTGTCATAGTGATGGTCTTGTTGTTGCTCCATGCACAAAATTGCAACATTGACATACATACAATTACATATGTACAGTGCTATTTATGACCACTAGTTTGAATTTTTTCTAAATTGCGGAAACTAATTTTTTTATGGAAATTAAAACCTTTTCAGATGTGGTAATGCACAAATCAAAATTGTGGTTAGTGTGACGTTATGAGTGCACTTACTAGAAATCCCACCAAGTTTCATTTAGTTCCGGAGTTGACATCAAAAGACTTGGCTTGTGAGAATATACAGTGCATAAACACTTTACGTGTAATCTACATACCCTCAGATGTTTCCTATAACCCTAAATGAAGGGGAACTCAAGGGAATTTCGGAGCTGAGGTTTGAGGTAAAATATCGTTAGAATTTCAATACGATATGAAATTGTTGTTATTTTATTCAAGTGCTCAGTATCGTAATAATTATTCATTTCACATAAAATTGAATCAATTGACTTAAACCCCGTTCATAAATTCCTCAATTATGTAGACAAAATTTTCAGCGTGGATTCATCCTACCAAAAATTTGAATACGCCCACTGTGAGCACTTTATTTATTTTTCAAGCGAATAGCTTCAATTTACAATGTACATAATACGGATTTGAATGTGCAACATATAGAGAGTGCTGGGCCGTTATGAAATTTCTGAGTGGGAGTAAATGTCCAATGTTAAGTCCATATTTTGCAGTAGTAAGAAAAGTAAGTCATTGAATACATAGTTGGGTAATTATAATAGGGCTTTTGAGCCAGAACAAATACTCAAGAGATATAATGAAATATTCAAAAGGAATATTTTATTCATTACTATTTCTCAACTGTCATCTCGCATTGACAACGTAACCAGAACCAGGAATTTTTTACTTTTGCCATTGCAGGTCAATAATTAGCTCACATAACAAAACCAAGTCTGTCCTATCTTCACTCCTAAACTGATGGCTGCGGCTTTAAGAAGCAGATGTAATTAGATCTTTATGACGAAATTAATTTTAAATAATTTATTCTTGAGTGAATACTTTTCAGACACTTGTAAAGAATACACCTTGAGAGCAAATTTATTTCAGGAGATTCAAAGGATAGAATTAAAATTTGTTTACCTTCCAATGAAGATGCGTTCCAGGCTTGAAGTAAGCATTGCATGCTTTCAGGAGTCAGTGCGTCATCGACAATATAATTATTTTGCATTTGTACACGGTAAATTGAGAGATTTACAAATTTGGACGAAACATTCTCACTTGGATTGTAGGGGTTTGGAGTCTGGGTGAGCATTTTCAGGTACGATTTAATTATCATTCAAAATGAGAACAAATTTAATTCTTGTAAACTCCCGAAACTTTTAGGACTCCGTGTAAATGTCATGATGAGCTTCACCCCAAAATTTGTCTTATTTTCCCACCGTTATAAAAATGTACACAGTCAAAATAAGGTGTACTTAAGATCCTGTACGGAGCCACGTAAAAATACGCCCAGGTACAAATCACATATAGAATTGTAATCTTAAAAAATCTATAAAATTTACAGGTTTTTCCCGAATTTAAACTAAAGATTTACAAGAGTTAAAAACTCATAGGAAGGTATTGGTGTCCAATTTTATGGTAATTTAATTTTTTATCTTTAATGACTTATGGGCTAAAATTCTAGCCTGAATGAATTTAAAATTCTGGTCCACTTTGTTGAAACTTTCGCCTGGAATTTTGTATACAATTTACGTCGGTATTTTTCAAAATTGTTTTTACATTGTGTACAAAAATTCTACGATAATATTGTTCTGATAATTTTTGAAAGCTGTCCTAAATATTTTCAGAATGTATTTAAATTTTTAACAAATTTTTGGTAAATATTTTGAGAATTTTGGTCGTATTTTTTCACATTTCAAACCTTAATTTAATTTTTTGAATTCGAGCCGGAGAGGTGGAATTAGCATTAAAAATGTAATCCCTTTTGCAAGCTTTTAGCAATTTTTATGGAAACAATTTGAAGGGAATGTTTTGGCTCTGGAGGGAAAAGTACAACTGACACATTCAAGGAGGAACAGAAAACTGCCTGGGAAGGGAAAGTCTCCCCAGAAGTTATGTAGAAACTCCGAGGAAAGTATCTACATATCAAGTCCGCATGTCTTGAAAGCCTGAAAGGAAAGTCTCAGGGGAAAAGCGGAAACCTTATTCCTGTCAACTGTCAATGCATCCTGCTATTTCTTATGCTCTTGACGGAACAAGGTTGTGGGTTCAAGATGCTATTACGCTCTAACAATCAAGATCTTGACACTTCAAAGCGATGTTTTATAAGATTATGTATTGAGTTCAAAGGTGTAAAATTTGGGCTCAGTCTATCGTATATCCTTCCTAAAATTAAAATTAGAATCGAGCCCAAATATAGTTATATTTTGCAATATGTATATAACTACATTTCATTGCCCAAATGAATCAGCCTATCCTTCATGGAATTTTTTTTTCTCACCCAGCCTCCTCATATAAGCCTAAATTTCAATGTCTAAATCCTCCTACACCTTTCCTACATTTATTATTTTAGATCTTTCTCCTTGCCGACAGTACATATCTGAATCATTCTATAATTTCTTTAATACAAACCTCACACATATAGGACAGGCGGACACCTTTGATACAAAGTAATTACTAACGAGCTACAAAAATCTTACTGTAAATATTTAGAAGCTCTCATTTACCCCAATGTTAACTTTTGTTCTTACGCAACCCAAAATAGTAGCCAGAGGTTTTTGGGGAACTCTTTCATGGGGAGCGGTCATTGACCAAAAGGTACGGTTTTAAAGACAAAATATTTTTAATTTAATTCCAATTTTGAATTCTAATAATTGCGCCACACAGCAGGTGCGAGCACAGTCGGAAATGTCGGGAAATAATTAGTCGCAATCAAGAGTTTTTGAATACAGTATTTAATTATAATCAAATGCACAACTTCTGGGTGTCCTTTGATCCCCCAATGACAATTTAATTGACTCCACAGGTTTCCCAAGGAAAGGGAAACAATTTTCATCATGCACCCAAATCACATCAAACGAATCAAATGGGAACACAGACGTACATCGACAAATGTTTTTTACGCTTCCATTTTATAAGAACACGGTAGCAGGACTAAAATAAAATTAATTACATGAAAGACTTAATAAATATAAATGTATTGGGATAAATTATTCTAATACTTTGTTCCACGAAACCTTCAAATGCACTCAATAATTTACTCGCTTTTATTGAGAAGGGACCTTCACCACTGATTACCCTTCAAGGTAAATATCTCTTTTTGCAGAAAATCGAATCATGATATACAGTTAATCTCATCTATGTATTTGAACCCCTGAAAGCCCGAAAGTTCAAGTTCTACAAAATTGCTCTTACCAGGAGGAAAATTTTGAAAGTGGGATTTATTCAGTTGGATTATCCTCATACAAAATACGAGTCTCCTCTAATAATAATTAATTACTCAATTTACTCGGGACACCAGTCTGGTAAACAACTCGGAATGAACAGATGTTAGGGAACACTACTAGTCAAATTTCCCCATGGAGAAGTAGATTTGTCTCCAGTGAGATGAGGATCATTGACAGTAATGGCGACTCAAACATTCGTATGTGACACTCACTGGAAGTACTTACCCCAAAAAAACATTTCATTTAAGAGCTGAAACTTGCTATTTTTTTCTAGTGAAGTGGAAGCAAATCCTTATGAAAGCAAATACAGGACCCTCATCCACTCCAGAGTTAAAAGCAAAAGAGGCACGAAAAACAGAAAAACTGATGCATGATCACGCTCTTATCTTAGCAACTGGCATAAGGAGGGGGCGGATGTGCTGAGAAAACACAGGATTTACTGAAATCTACGGAAGGAAGATACTTCGAAGAGATGGATATTCAAAGAATTCTAAAATTATCAGACACAGTTTACATGGGGGGAGCTGGGAAGGAAAGAAAAACATACTCAAATAAGTTCCCGACAGATCCATGTAAATGTCAAGATTCTAAAATGTCTCAACTTACAATCAGAAACAGTCATCACGTCAAATGCTCATCTCATAATGAGAGCGTGCACTCAAGAGTGGACTTAGGATTATAATTTCATAATTGGAGATGTGTAGATTCCGTATAATTATTATAGACGCATTCCACTGTCGCTATATAAAAGCACCCCTTGAAGGAATATATAAGTTTAATCCCGTAATGGTTTCCTATTATAAAGGAAAAAGTTGCCCTTCTAGGGGATATGAAAATGCTACTGTTTCGGAGTATTTTTTGCCTCTTTACAGAAAATACTCTTTTAATGGGTTCTTTGAAGAGGACATTTGTGTATGTGTAGATACATTTACAGTAATAATTACATCTGTCTGGAAGTTTGCACTTGGATTGAACCTCGGATAGATTGAAATTTCAGTCCAGGAAATCTTCCGTCCCTGATGCTTACAACTGTAGATACTAGACTTATTGTGAGTTTAAACTATACAAAACTCCCAATGACTTATAAGCAACTATGTGGAAAAGGAGGAACTTCGGATAATCTCATTTGGATGATCTGCCGTTCATTGAAATAGTTTGAACATTGTTTGGGAAAAAGCACAGGGAGATTCGATTCAATCTATTATTGTCTTGTGGGTGTAGAAGTCCAAAATTTGAGAAAGTTTTGCATTGGGTTTATATTATATTTGTAGTTGGCAACCCCTGAAAGGTCAAGATTGACAAGTTTTTAATTTCTCATGGCAAATTTTTGGAAACGGTTTTTTTTCCTATTGTCAGCGTATCTTTATTATGTTATTCGCTGCCAAAATTTTAATCCTATAGCCATAAGACACTGTGAAATATAAGAAGACAAATTGTAATGTCTTGCATCAAATTGTCTTGTAGATTCAATAACATTCCAAGGGAATGTATTACTGTTATAGCAGTAATAAATTGGGTATTAACTATAATGTAGGATTACTGTATTTACATGTTGAGTCTCCTTGTTATGTTTATTTAGTGTATTATATGCCGGCAGGACAAGACGGATGAGGGATACTTTGAAATTGACTTTGATTGACAATGGGAATAATATGCCCCGTGCCTTTTCCCTTGGAATTATCTTAAACAGCTAACCATGGGTCCAAAACACGTTTATACGTTGTTCCAGAATTTAGTACTTACTGTGCTGTAAAAAACGAAACAACTGCTCATCCAGTACGTTCACACACTGGCGGATTAATGGAAGCATTTTGGTCTTTAATTGATACACGAGGTTTTTAATTTGTTCGGAGATTTACAATATTGATATTGTTATCTATTATTAGTTTTAAAAAAAAGTTTTTAAAGAATTATGTTTTTTATGCAGGAAGTCAATTTTGAGTTAAAAATGAAAAAAGGGGGGAAAAAATTGAAGAACCCAAAGAGTGACCACATTCCAGTGCTCGGACTGGGTACGGGTAATACTCGGGTAAATGGGTACGGGTACAGGTATGGGTACTACCCGGGTACAGAAGATGAGTACTCGCAAGTACGCGGGTACTACCCGGGTACTCTTTATTTTAGGCAATAAAGTGGGTACAGGTACGGGTACGGGTATGGGTACTCACTCAGTGGCAATCGGGTAGTACCCAATGGGTACGGGTATCATTATGTAAAATACCTGTACCCGTGGGTGCTGTACCCGAGTATTTTTGGGTACTTCAAGGATTCCTGATGGGATGGATTATTATGGCTAACAATAAGACCTACCAACCGTGGAGTTGCTTATTTCGTAATATACAGATACTTGCGTTAGTGACAGAGCCAAGTGGCTTCGTCTCATTTATGATTACGTGGTAGTTGCAATCTAACGCTTCTAATAATTCATCCAAGGAATCTAATAAAGAAATAGAGCGTAGAGTCAGTCAAATCATGTGTTTATCGACTTAAATAGTGAAGCTCGTCAACGAAGAATTTCAAGGGGGAGGTTCTTGGGATTCCATTTAATTAGCTTCATTGGGAGCGTAACATTACAATTATTTGAAGACGTATTACGAGATAAGATCGAAATAAATATATCTACATTTATTAGCAGACCCATTTCTTAACGTTACAAGTACCCAGGGTTGCCCAAATGAAAACGCCAAGGCATTTTATGCAGGCAATTTGAGCATTGTCAATTCTGGGTATTTATGACACTTTGAGTATTTATTGAGGTGAATATTTATAACATTTTAGAATGAAAAATATCATTCCTTGTACGCAATATTTATATTTCAGTCCCTTTGATTAATCTTGATAATTTTGTTGTTAAAAGAACTTGACAGACATCTGAACTTGACGTTCAAAACTTCCATGGGGTTGCATTTTAGTCCTATTTTGCCTGCATTTTTCGAAAATCTCCGTCTCGGGCTTCATAAATGTTTGTTTTATAAAGCTGTTATATAAAATGAATATTCAATATTGCCTCCCACATTTATTTCCTGAAACCGCAATATTTGACTTAGAAAAATTATGATCAACTCAATTTTTCCGTATAATATTTTCTATACACAGTGTTCGATTAGCCGTAAACGATTAGCAGGGGAAAAAAATTTTCTTGTTCTCCAAGTTGAAAAGCAAGTTATGAAGAGTTTAGTATTAAAGAATCCGTCCCAATTCCAATTAGCGAGAACACATTTCATTTCATTCAGCAAGTTATTATTTTGGGGTAGTAGGATTTGAATTTCGTCAGTGTTTATTAAAAAAAATCACAAAATGCCTTAAATAATTTTTTCAAAAAATTCAAATAGGATGTCTTTAACGCCTGGGGAAAATTTCCAAAATCCCGGACACTTTTAATGGAGGTCAAAAAATTGTCAAATTAAAATTTTTCAGCTGGGCAGGCTAATGTCGCCGGGGATTTTAAATCGGCCAAACTTCCAGTACCCGAGTAATACCCGGGTACACACAATAGATACTCGGGTACGGGTACATGTTTTGGGTACATTACGGGTACGGGTAAATTGTGGGTACAGGTATTACATTGTACTTTCAGGTCCGGGTACGGGTACTGAAATAATTTACCCGGATACTCGGGTATGGGTACGGGTATAGGTACAGCATTTTGTAGTACCCGATATTCGGGTACGGGTATGGGTACGGGTACACGGTTTCTGTACCCAGTCCGAGCACTGCCACATTCCCAGGCTTTATTTATAAATCTAAAAAGTAACATTACTAAAAAGAACCAGGAAATAGCACGAATCTCATTAGCCCATACAAAAGAGTTACTGAATAAATTATTTGATTCAATAATTTTCTAGCAAATTCTTATCCAGTTTTTATAGTATAATATTTGCAATACATTACACTGGTGATTTTTAACATTTTGTATTTCCGATACTACTTCCTCCTACACAAAGTTACTTTGGATTCGTGATCTACTCCACATTCCCTTTGCATTAAGTTTCATTAAAAACAATGTAATAGCTTGACAAGTAAATTTGTTCAAATTCCCGTAAAACAGAGGCAAAAACATTTACGAGAATGAGATGTCTACGACCCAAGGGTCCTTGTGAAATAAAAGAAGGTTGCCCGCATAAAAAAATTCATATGAGCTTCATGGAATAATAAGTTTGTGATGTGCTCAACACCGCACATGTTGCAGAGTCGGCTGCTTTCTTGAATTTATGTTTTCATAAAAGTATCCAAATATTTAAGGTACTCAGTTTCAGGTATTTCAAGCACTTGTACCTGTAGATACTTGATGGAATCGAATCAAACAGGTATTCTTCCGTACCCGATCCCATACCCGTACCTGTGCCCAACTTTCTACAGTATTCCAGTCCCGAATTTGTATTGTACTATTTTGAATTAATAGTATCTATTTAACTTTATACATTACGTTATCCGCTAGGGATAAGGGGACTGTTTAAATATTTTTTACAATAAGCCAATAATTCTAAAGAAATTACGAGTTACAAAGCCCCTGATTGGTGTTCAATAACTTAAATTTTTGAATGTGCAGGGTATTGTACTTGCTATGAAGCCTGAACTGAATTATTGAGTAATTATTACAAATATGACTAATTTATTTTTAGATTGTAATCAATTCTAAAATCTCACGTGTAATATTCCAAATTCGCCCGAATTGTATTTATCTGGAGGCGGGTAACCGGATACGTGTAACTAAGTGTTCATGATGAGTGCCGGTAATTCCTTCCTAGTGGCATTACAATAATTACTGAAGTTCAAAAAATTAAGCACATAACATTTTTTAAGCTCACGTGTTTTTTAAACTAAATCCAAAAATTTTTCCAACAAGAAATCAAACTTCTATCATCAGACCTCATAAAAAATTAAGTGAAGATAAGAGTGAATTTATACATTAAGACTTGGGGAAATGTATCCGTTAGGGATAGAGGATTTTGTAAAAATATACTTTAAGAGTAATTAAGGGAGAAACAATGCAGACGAAATAGGAGACAATTTATTATGTGATCGATCTAAGGGGATTTTATTTACTAGGAAGGTTGCAGGGGATGAGGGAACAGCAAGCATTTAAAAGCTCACGAGTGAAAAGAACTTGTACTACTATTTGAATTTGGCATGCTTCCATATATAATTCAGCAATTTATAGGAAGTCGTTGTAGATTGAATTGAGCCGAGAAATTGGATCTAAATAAAATCTCTTTAATATTTACCGACCTAATAATGTTGTCACAGGAGACTATACCCCTCCCCTGTCTGATGTAATTACTTCTACACTTACAATAATTTGAAAAGTTTATATAGTTCCGGGACAGGGGAGTAATTGAAAAGTTTGTGGATCCGAGGAGTTGGGAGGGAAATCCTGTGGGAACGTCCAGCGTTTCCCACTCAATAGTCGGTGCTATTTGGAGCAACGGGAAAGGGAAGGAGGAACGAATAAAACGTTTAAATAAAATATTAGACGCCTAAAAGTTTTTAATAGATATGAAGACGAACGGCTTTACATCCGCTTTGCAACTCCTGTTTCGGAACAATAAAGTCACTTTACAAACAATTAGAAGATTAAGATATTCTTGGAATTGGGGATTCCTCCAGTAATGTTTGCATCAGGAGTTTTAATGAATAATAATTCATTATTACAACGACTCCCATAATTAATATTTTTTTTTACATTAGATTCCTAGTGAATACCTTTGTGAATTGCAAGGGAAGATGCAAATAAAGATTCCCAAACTCTTACAATACATTTGCAATGAAATGATCCGTATATTCAGTATTGATTAATAATAATTTCCCTTTTTCTAAAAATTCCGTTCTGGAATATTCAAAGACATTGGGCGGAAATAGTAAATATTATTATTACGTGTAATAAAAGTGTGTTAAATTTTTGAACTGCAAGCACAAAATCCTTGTTGATATTTGAACTTGGTTTTTGTTTCGTTTAGTCGACAAGAAGTGTGCTCAATGCTAAGAAATAAAAGTACAGTTCGAAGTGGTTATAAACAAGTAGGCGCAGAATTTGTAAGAAATAAAATTTATCCATTGACACATTGCAGTACATAGAGATTAGTCATTTTGATATTTAGGGCTACAGAGGATTAAAATTCATCGGGATTACTGCCACAGGTTTGGAGGATTTGGGCGAATGTGTGTACAAGTACCACTTCCGATTTGTGACGTGGAAAATACCTGGAATCATAATAGACAATATTTAACATTTTGACATATTTAACCATAAAAAACAGTGAAAATATGAATAGATTCAGCTCAACTGTACATTTTGGAAATAATGTGAGAAAACTCATTTTTAAAGAAATGTTTTCCAAAATATGCCCAGTTTAAGAAAATAGCCAAGTTTTTTTAAAAGTAATTTTTAGAAAAATTTAAACCGTATTTTGACAAAATATTTGTAAAAAATCCGTATTATTTTTGTCATTTGAATACAAAAAACACCAAGGCTCTCCTTACCGACAGCAATTGTGGCATAATGATCATCAGGTTTCAAAGCCCTTTTAAAAATGGAATACTTGACTTTGTCGTGTCCGGGAGGGACCTCATGACTCAAAATATCTTTGACAAGCTTGAAATCATAGGGGGCGCGATACTTCTTGATTATCTCATGCCGAACCAAGCTGCTGCTTTTGAACCACTCCTTTTCTGGGTATTTGCATCGGAGAAATCTACACGGAAAGGTTCGAATATCCTCGTAAAATTTGTAATCTTCCCAATGCTCAATTATCAATTCAGTTCAGAAAACATGAGACTATTTAAGCTCTAAAAAAAAATTTTAAGCAAAAAATATTTACTGGTTGCAATGAGAGTAACAATCTCCTCTTGAGATTTCCTCGATGAAGAGCTCGGACTCCAAGAGCCCATTTTGATTAGGGCTGATCTCAATATTGAAAACACTCGTTCGGTCTCGATCCCCTGAGACGCCATTTGCGAAGATCAAATTAAGACCGAAAGCATCCGCCGTCCCACTTCCGGAATCTTTTAAAATCTCAATGACCTCGAGTAAGGACCTTGCCCCTAAAATAGCCCGTGTTAGGAAGAAACATGGCGTTCGTCCTGGGAAGTTCTCCTCAAGGAAAATTGAGTTCATGGAGTAAATAATCCCGTGCTGGTTGAAGCCCATGGTCCCTCCTGGGAGTTGACCGGGGTAAGTGAGAGTGGTAAATTTTTCGAGGAGCGTCTCCCCGTCATCGTCGAGGACTTCCGCGGAAACAATGTAATAATTGTTTGTCATTTGTTTAAGCGCGTCTTCAGTGTGGCCTAAAATCACCTAAAAAATTCAAAACCATCATCTTTAAATTAACGAACACTCTTTGCATAACAACGCCCTTCAAAGTATTGATAAAAGCAGGATTGGGCCTATTTGGGATAAAATTCAGGTAAATTAAAGCAATTATTCAAAATTTCAAAAAAATTTCATTTCACCTCCCGACAGTTCGCTATGATCGAAGTACAGCCTTTACAGCCTTTATCTCCTATTCGAGTAAGGGTTGGCAACTGATCCTCACAGAAATCATCCTCTGGATTAAAATTCTCAAGTAGCCCCTCGATGTGAAGCAAGAACAGCTAAAAACAAATATTCGAGAAAACAAAATACCATTTACTACAAAAACGTTTAATATCAATTTTTTTAATCTCCTTTACTTCCTCAACTAGAAAAACATTTTATTTTCAAATGACAAGAGTATCAAATATATACCGTACATAATGGAAGGGAAGTTTGGAACCGTCCGCCATTCCTTCGATCTCGCGCATGTAGCGCGGGAACCTCTTTTTGCACAAAGAGACGCAACCATCGTAAATCTTACGCCCTTCAGCTGTCTGGTAGTGAGCGAGGACCTCTGTCTTAAAATCGGAGTATCCGTCAAAGAAATCCTCAATTAGGCCTTTGAACGTCCGTCCCTTTAAATAAATAATAAAAATATAATTTTTTTAAAAATACGACAATTTCAGACTAAAATATTAATTTTTCCAAAAATCCCTTTAAACACACGTACAATGGCATAGCCGACTTCATAATTGGTCCCACGGATGAACAGCAGAGGGACTTGCTGCTGCCGGCATTTATTATCCAATTCAGTCATAATGTCTGGAAAATTTAGATAAATACTTAAAATTAATTATTACTGACCGTATTTTAGCCTCACATACAAAATAAAGTAGCTAAATTCATTCCCGTTGGAAAATGTTTCATACAAAATAATTTTCACACGAGACTGCATAAAATAATATATGACTCTGTAAAATTTTAAGCTTCCTTTTTTAAAGTAAATTTTCCTGGTTTTGTATATTTATTTCAAATTAATTAAAAAATAATACTTAAAACTAATATTATTTTTTCGGAGTCAAATAAATTAAAAGAGTTTGAAATAGAAAGTTACTTACTTTTCGCCAATGAATCAAGTAACCTATTCCAAGGGGAAATTATATGCGGGAGATAAACATTACCAGTCAATGGTGTGGCGTCTACTGAGGATCTAAAATCCCAACTTATCAGATATAGGTGAACCTGGTACGAATTCAAGGAAAGGGCCTAGTAAATTCCTTGGAACTGTCAATTTGTAGAGTTGCGGAGAATCAATTCAAACAAATCAAGAGCCACACACAAAAAAAAATAGGAACCTTCCCTATTATTATTATTGTAGTAAATGAGAATAAAAGAGAATAGAGTGAGACGACCTTTCTTCGAATTGAACACGAGAGACTTGACTTCTGAGTAGTGTTAAAAATGTACAGGGAGCCAGAGATAATTCCCCTTCCTTTTGTAGTATACAGCTCTTCCGAATGACATCCAACACTTTTTAATTTCCTCCAATTACTATAAAATCCCTGTATTTTTTTTACATTTTTTCCCTAGCCCCATAAAGTCCTAACAAATTTAGGGTAACGGAAGATTTTTACCCTTAAGATTCCGACATACAAGCCATAGCACTTGTCGTTAGAACAGGATTGACTTCCCTCAAATATTAAATTTCCAGGTGAATCTTCTACAAAAACCGGTTATTGCAAACAAACCATAATATATTTGTTTGTATAGTTTTTGGTTCCACAACTTCAGATATAAATTGTGAGGGGTGTCTGTATACGCAGACGTTATTATTGAAACACTCGTTTCAAATTTAATGACGAATATCTGCCAGAGAGATTTCAAGGGAAAGAATCTTTTGTACGCTAGAATATTCCTATTACTACTTTTTTTCTTCTTGAGGAACTCTCGCGCTATGGAACAGGTTAAATACATATGAAAGGCCGCATGAGGAAAATTTGCAATGAGGCGGCTTTAAGTGATGTTGAGAAAGATAATCATTGACGTGTGGAGTAAATTACTTGTGTAAGCTGATAAAAAATCCATCCCTTCCATAGAAGTCACACGTGTGCTAGTAGTACATACATATATGGTAATAATGTCTATAGATATAGCTTACCCCCTTATAAATAATATAAGGGGAGTTCTAAGCGTGCAAATGTGCAAATTTCCCTTGAATTAATTGCTGAACCTTTATACCTATGAGCAAGGAATCACTTTCAAATCTTTGAGCCCGTAAGTATTAAATTATCATTAAGAAATACTTCAGAGCTGAGTAAGTACATACAAGAGCTGTGTTGTCATTGCAATTTACTCAATCCTATAGACACCTTTGACTCTAAAAGGGATTGAATTCTAATACTAATAATTAGCTTCCGGAACAAATATCTACAGTTGACTCTTATTGTCACAGCTCCCCAAATACAAAATTCCCCCTTTTAAGATACACAGTACAGAATGTGAGATTATCTCATTTGGATGTTTTTCCACGTTACTTCCATTCCCTTGTATATGGTAACAGGAAAAGAGTCTTGTCGTTAAAGGGGTGAAGTTAAAAAGTCAATAATTACTGAGCCGTGACTTTAATGAAAATAAAAGGAAAATGTGTACAAGTAATTTTGACCTTTCATTTGATTTATTTGATTTAGATTGCTAGAGTTTGTGTATGAAGGAGCTAATTCATCAAATGTCAACGACCATTCATACACACTCAAGGTTAGATTTTTGTGTAGCCAGTCACTGCTCCTTTTATAATGATTGTTCATTTTTGTATGCAGAGTCGACCGCCCATTAAAAATTGTTCCCCCTCCCTTGGTTCTTTAATACAAGGATTTAAAATCTAGGAATAAATAATAATTACACAACTGCTTTGGGCAGATACTATTGATATTGCTATTTTTACTGTATGACAGTGGGGAGCTTGCACAGAGGACCTCGAGTGGAATTAAAATGCACGTGGATTGTATGCATGATTTGTGTCTATTCTCTTTGCAATAACAACCTTTATTTGAAGGAAATGATGGGTGAGCAGGGGAGAAATATTAAAAATGTGGTGGATGGGAATGTGTCAAAATGACAAGCAGTTAATTTAATGTAAATGCGGAAGTGAGAATTGAGTTAATGAGACAAATATCCTGTAGAATTCGCAATGGGGAGAAATTGAAGAAAAACATTATTTAGACATTTACCCCGAATGTTTAAATCAATCGTGCTTTTTGGGAATTGCGCTGTACAAAATCTTAGCACGATATATAATTTAGAAATTAATAGACCAAATTATGTCATCGATTGTATGTATACGTACGGGGTTGCAGGGGTGAGATTGCTGAATTGGCCAATTATAATCTGTAGTAATTTATCTTATGCATCTGTCAGTGTAGTCAGTTCCTTTAGCTTAATTACCCTTGCATTAGCTGTTAACGTTGTGGGGAAAAAATTGATGAGACTTTTTGTGTACTGCTGACACAACAACATGCGACACAACTATCGAAATAAATATGAATGAGATCTTTGTTGATATTTGGGAGCGTTTGTACACACGACACTATTACTGTGGGGCCAGCACATTCTACAGGCCACACGTTGCAACTTTATCTCATAAGCTCGAGAATGCTTTTCCTTTGAAGGTGATAGAGGGCCATTGCATTTCCAAAAGGATCAAAAATCTCAAATTAATTTTGTGGAGTCATTCCTGTGGGGTATGGAAATATCTCCAAATATTTCCCCCTATACATAATGCATTGAAGTACACTGTCGTAGCAGATTTTCCAGAGCCCTGGGATTTTTACCGCGTTATAATAAATCTTTCACAAGTAGATTTTTCTTGAGAGCAAAAAGTGTATCTCCTATATAGTGGACTATTACTTGTCCAGCTGTGACAAGTTCTTACCGAAACGCTCCTACTGATTTTCCTCTATGACTATTATTCTCTTCATAAATTTTGTGTAATGTTCAGTGTCAGTGTACACAATCGCAGACGTTTTTGAAGAGTAATTATTTTTTTATGATAAACTCATGCATGCTATTGTACAGTTTAGGGAGCATGGACATATTACGGTTCATTTTTTGGGGGAGGAGGCTACTTTTGAAGCTGATGATTTTTGCGTATACCAAGGGGTGGGGGTAATTTGGCTGATGAGGTTTCCCAGGTTCTCATAAAAATGTAAGGAATAAACTGTGATTAGTGTTAGACTAGTAACAAAATATTATTGTTGAAAGACCACTGGTATATATATGTTTTGTAAGCATAAATATTTAAAATAAATCACACTAAAACGATCATGATGTTTTCAACTTTTAAGGAGCTC
The DNA here is from genome assembly GCA_947179485.1 of Allacma fusca. NCBI lineage: Eukaryota > Metazoa > Arthropoda > Collembola > Symphypleona > Sminthuridae > Allacma > Allacma fusca. The sequence continues at coordinate 38,046,449 of OX359245.1, forward strand.
AAATAAATTTCTTACTTTATTCTTTTCCAACCTCTCTGTATTTCATCTTACGTTGGTATCGTAACTCTGCTTCCTTGTCACTCATAGGGTGATTCTCCAAGTACATCATCCAACACATTTTTTAATTCTCGGAACCAGTGGTGGTTTTTTTGTGGAAAGGACTTCCAGAGTTTCAGCAAACTGAGTCAAGGAACAGAAAGCTATAAACTACTTTTTGGATGTCATTTCTAGTCAGTTTGAACCTACCCCCTGGTACTTCGAAATGCGTTGTCCAGCATTGAATCCAGTTTATTTTTGTGTTTTTGCTTTGATGACGTATGTAGAGGGGGTCGAGGAATAATGACGTTTGGATCACGATAGGGGGTGGTGTAAGGTCTAAAAATGGTGAAACAATGAAATGTAATATGTCCACACTCCCTTACTAGGTTTAACCAGTCTTATAATGGTTACCGTTACTTGTCGCTATCGCAAAAAAAAACAAACGTCATTTTCAAATGAGCCCTAATACTTCGGATTTCGAAGGGTAGCTTTTTTTTGGAATAAAAGTGTCCTTAAGGGAGATAACACTGAGAAATGACTTGAGTTTTGCTATTGCACTTGTAAGCCGTTGTGACACGCATCCGATGCCCAATTACAGCTCAAAACTTATCATATAACCATGATTTGGTACTAATTGTGAATGCAGTTTAAAATGTGTTTCAAATACATGCAATAAGTTGGATCATAGTCGTATTTTTTGGCATGTTTCTGAAAACATAATAATTGAATAAGTACCAACAATCATGATTATCGGTTTCTTGAATACATTTCTGAGGCCCACATCAGTCACAAAATTATTAATGATTTACTGCTTTATCTCTACACATCATACCACAATAAAATACTACGCAAAAAATAGTGAATGGAATCTGAACTATTTTTGTCTTTTAAAAGGAGCGGAATTTGAGACAAAGCGTCAAGGTTGCAGAATAACTATTTATTCATAGGGCTTCATTCTTTTATTACGTAATCAGATTTTTCCTCATTTTAAACCCCCCTCCCCCTTCTACGATGATCACTAAGGTTCATTCTTTATTACGTCAACAAAAATTGGTCACATTTTTACACCCTCTACCTCCTGTCCAGAACACCATCACGTTCATTACCGACTGTTTACTCCCCCTCTCCTCTTTTTATTACGTCATCAGTAACCACTGATGCACCCGTGGCACATGTTCAGTCGTAACAAAATCACGTGGTACGGTTTTGATTCGTATTAATATGAAGGAGTCTAAACATGTCGAATCCAAAATCCAATATATTTCATTTATACAATAAATAGTACATACTGTGAATAGACGGCAGTATGCGCAGCTCACTTTCATCTTCAGTTTTTTCAGTCTTTTTTTAAATTTCTACATTACTGGCGGAATCCTGCTGTTATCTGTTAATTTAAAGCTTGGCGCGCTCATTTCACTATATATATAGCAAGCCGCTATGTAATCAATATCACTTTGTAGCCAAGTAAGCCGGTGGTATATACAGCAAGCAAGCCGAGAAGCGCAGCGAGGCTGAAAAAGCTCTCCTCTGCAACAGAGTTTCAGCTCGCTGTGCTTCTTGGCTAACCAACTTCTGCCGGTCTACTGGAAGCACATCAGAGCGTACAATATTAGGCAATTTTAGATAAGAGCTTTAATATATGGCGATAATCTAAAATTGCTTAATATTGTACGCTCTATTGAGCTTCCACTAGAACTTCCCAAGCGCAATTTCCTCTATCAAATCCAGAACGTCGTGTCTCTCACAATCAGTCTGTGTGTCGATATTCAAACCTACAGCGAATGCTCTACTCATATGTGCCATGGTTATGGAATTCAATTCTATCTCCAAGCATTACAATTGCAATCTGATTATTTTGTCAAATCGAAACCGAAAGGTCACTATGCTTTATCATTCAAACTAAATGTATTTTCTAATTTTCCAGACCTTAAGAATTTGAGGAGAGGAGAATTTTAGTGACTGCACTTTGTACGCATTAGTGTGGGATTCCTATTACGGAAAATCAAATGGAATTGAAAGTACTTATTGTAACACTTAATATTTACGTCAGTTAAATTCTCAAATACTGTATTGCTGAAGTTATGTGCTCACTTGTTTTTAATTACAAGCATTAACATCCACATTTGATCTTTATGTTCCCTAAAACTATCATTAGGCAATAAGGATTGATTTGTAGGAACCATGAATTTTAGTGACTATTGCACGTGAAACGTGTTTCGCTACTACGAATTCCTTTCATTTTTCCTATTTTAAACAATCAGTGTGTCCAATGTCCGAGACTTCAGTTACATTACGGTACAACTGAGCTATATACAAATTATAATAAAACTATAAAAAATCATATTTGATCAGCACGTTGTGCTGATTCACTAAGGGGTAAAGCACCGTACAGTGATTCAACAGCAAGATTTAATAACAATGTTGGTTGGTATTAAGTTGATCAAGCGATTAGTTAAATTCCCCGTATATAGCCAAATATTGAGTTTGGGAGAGAACTTTAGTGGGCTGGAGCGTTGTACCATAATTTTTTGATGGTGAATTGCCCACTAGCTTTTTGAAACGAATTGTTAGTCTTACAATTAATAGTTCACATGTCTTATATGAGATTACTTTGCCCAGCAAAGCGGGCTATTAATATTAAGCCTTCTCGACATGCCATGATACGGGATCTATAGCAATTTACGGTTTTGTGTATACTCTCACAATTCTCAAGTAATTGCCCCTGTGCGAAGCACAGGGCTTTTACTAGTTTTTAATAAAAAAAGTTCAGTAATTTTTTTACTTTGAATTTCCCGCGGAGGATGTTACTGTAGTTATTTTATATTAACCCCCCCCCTCCTACCTTCGTCATCGTCATTTCTTCTCGCCCCCCTTTGGTGATGCAGTAATAAAAGGATGAACCCTAAATGAATTTTTCTACAAGTGAGACCTGACAACACAACAGTGCCATCTCACGTCGCCCCAAATTAACACAAAAGAATGGTCAAGGTACGGAACGCGTACTTCTTTATAATTATACAAAACCTTTAAATGACTTAATACAAAACTCTGTATCCGTTTTTACAAGACATTCGGAAAAATTTCTAAAATCTTATTAATTAAATTGGTCTAGAATAAACGTAATTAAATTCTACTTGTATAGGTATTTATGTAAATAGTAGGTGTAATATTATTCCGGTGAAATATGATATTAGATTTTTTTTTAGAATTTTGTGTTAATGAAATTTATTATTTTAATAGGGTTTCCAGTGACACATGTCAACTATGGCTGGAAATCTGAATCCTGAGCGCCCAGTGGACTTCCCAACAAAAAATGAGGAAGATGAATGGATCCACTGTCAGGATGAGTCGGGGAAGCATTTGGATAAAGTTCCAGGGGATAAGGCCGGGAAGTGGCTGATATTTGCCCCATTTAGACTCATTGACCCCCTTTGGTACTCCGTGTGCATTGCGACCCGGAAGGGTGACTTGGGATATGCTTCGAAAGTGTCCACTGCCATGGGCGATGATGGTAAAGTAAATATAATCAAAAATCGTATAAATACTCTCGATGTACATCGAAATTCTAGTCGGATTTAATTCATTTAATCACGATGTATTCAGAGTACGACTGGGAGACGAAAGTCATTTGTGTATACACTTATGATTGGACGGATGAGGCAGATGCGATGAGGGTCCGAAGTGCTCTTGATCGCATGGGATTCACTCAAAGACTTTCCTACAAAACAAATGCGGACTCTTTGGCCGGGAAGTATTCTCATCGTGGACATAAACGCATAGCGAAATATTATGTTTGAAGTCAGTGGTAGCAGAGCTGATCACACATTGATAGGCCATGGCAGTATAAATATGACCTCCGATTTTTTATTATAGTTTTTAATAATAATTATATTCATCATTATATATATATGTGTGTAATTAAGTAATTACGTCTATTATTAATGTAAGATTGTTTAAAATAATGCATATTAAAATAGTTTCATATTTTTAGAAAATTATTATTGTACACTATTGTGAAGTAATGTAGATGAGGATTTTATTTACGTTATTCCTATCAATTTGACCTTGGCCTTTGGCCGCAGAATTCCGGGTGCAACCGAGTATTCAAATCCAATGAATGTAGTAATTATATTTGTTGAATTATTTCTGATGTGAGCACTGACAGAAGCTTATTTTGTTGTGACCTTTACTGGTGTAAAAAGTAAATTGTATTTCTAGCCTCATAATTAACTCCAGTTGTGAGGGAAGCTATTTTCGAAATATGTGTAATCCTTTATGCCTGGAAGGACTTGACACTTATTGTTAATATTTGTAATTTTTTTTAACCTCAGAAAAATATGTAGATCTATACTGGCGAAAATATTTGTGACCTATTGTAATTAGTTCAGTGTGGTATTTTTAGTAATATTATAATGTTATAGTAATGTTAATAGGAAATAATATGAAAAATAGTGCTAAATCAAGTATGAAGTAATATCTTTTATTTCATTCCTTTGGCAATTTATTGATAATAATTGTATGTAGTGGGGTTGCATGTAGTAGTGCAGGACAAAATAATATCTAGTTCTTGTTGGTTGTAAACATGTTCTTATATTTATCATTGATCATCAGAAGTCTCATTAAGTAGGCTTTCTGGCTGGAGCTAGTGTTTTATGTACGATTACAATTGTATGGATTGTATTTAACCTTTATTGCTTTACGTGTTCAAAGGTGAGTTTATACATCTATACACATATCTATATGTAATTATATTTCTAAAGAGAACGACTTTCAAGCTTCATCCGAGTTTGGGATCAAGATTTCTCATGCACACACGATGAGCCTATTTACCCAGATTTTAGCACCTGATTTGAAAAAACACCAAGGCCATGGAATTTGACTTCTAAACGTACTTTCCTGGATGAGGAAATTCTTCCCACAAATCCCAACCTGTCATGGAATCAAATGCAGATATAAGTACATTCTTCCTTGCTAAATACGTAGCAGAATCTTTTCCAAGGAAGCTCCTTTTGAAGCCATTAGCTATTAATGGGATGTACTTGTTTTGCTTGTCGTTCTGCAAGTAATTATCTCCGTACTATTTACGTAGATTTGAAAAGTGGTCACACTGGATAACTCTAGCAATGAGAACGTAATTACTGGTGGAAATATAGAAGTAGGAATATGCCTATAGGGTTTCTCTGTAGCTTACAATTATTATATAGTAACTTTTAGGTATAGTGACTTGGGCTTGTTTACTAACACACGAGAAGAAATTATTTGTTATCAGTGGTCTGTCTTTGACGTTTGACTTTTTAAGCCTGAGCTTATATTGTTAGAAAAGCACGCTACTAGCTTCACCGTAATTCTACAGGGGTCTCCTTTAATGTTTAAACTTGATCGACTCTTTGTCAGGAGCTGTAACAAATATCGCCACAGTAGCTATTTATATGTCCTGTCCACAGCAAAAATAGATATCTGGGTTTGTAAAAGGCAAAAGCAAGTTTCTGGGAAAAATTTGTAAGAAGCAAAAGTAAATGTCTGGGACAAATATGTAAGAAGCAAAAGTAAATGTCTGGGAAAAATAAGTGTAAGAGGCAAAAGTAAATGTCTGGGGTATTTTTCAGGAGCAGTAGTTCTCTGGAAAGTCTCTCAGAAGCAAAAGTATCCCAATGTTTGGGAAATTTCACAAAGTAAAAGTAAATTCCTGGGAAATTAAGGTGAATGTGTAAATACGTACCTAAAAATACAAATCTTAAAAAGCAAAGTACTGTAATAATGCTTCCCATAACATAATTCCTATTAAAACATACATACGTACATATTATCTGTGAAGAGACAAAATGGTCTATAACCTCGGTTTTGGCATCTAGATCATTTTGCCTCTTCGACCACAAAACATATACATACATATGTATAGTTATGCAAGTTCATAGCCTTCCAAATAAAGGATTTAGAAAGGGAACAATATGATATGTACATAAATGTATTTATTTATCACAATGCTGGTATACACACAAGTACATACTAAATTCGGGCTGGGTGCAAGTTCAGTTCCTCTAAACTTGTATTTTTGAACTTGTACGAAAACCTCACTACGGGATGCAATGAGATAGTAATTTCCATAAAATACATTAATTAGTGTTATGTTTAATTTTTTGTAATTAATTCATTAATTATACTACAAAAGTATTTAAAATGTTTCAAACTCTATACACATATATGCATTCAACATTGAAATTACAACCTTGGAGTGCGGATGAAAAATAGATTAAAAAAGATACAATTCTTCTTAATTTCAAATGAGCATAAAATTATGTACATATAATCTATAAAGGAAATATATTTAAAACAAAAAAAAATATTAGTATTGTTTTTTAAAAATAATATTTGAATATTTCATGAACGACGTAATATTCAAAATATATATACTTCTCAAACATGTACATAGATAATTCTGCTCAAGTAAAAGGGAGCTTCGCCTCTGCTTTGCCTTGTGTTAAAAAAGCCGTCAGACTTCCGAGACTTGAATGGAAATGTACGAAGAAAATTCTACGCAATTTCCCTTCCCTAATCATACCTATCCCAAGCGTAAACTTGCCCCAATTTTTCCAACCAAACCCCTCAAAATTTTGAAAAACTAAAAATCCCTCCAAATACTCCAAAAATTCCTCTTTCTTTCAAGCCCAGTCAGAGGTCAGTGGTCTGACCCTAGCCGGAGAAAAAAAATCTGGAAGTTTAGCACGCGTAGGGCGGAGGTGGAAAAATGTCCTTAAAGTGTGGCCTATTTCAATTATTTTCCCTTAAAAATCACCACGGACATAATATCAAGTCTTATATGATTCAATTGGGCTTGTTACGCTCTACTCAAATATATAAATGTCATTTTGACATTTTCAAAGGTTTTCTCAAAATTTGAGCAAACATGGGCGCGACGCTTGGATTGGATACTCAGAGCTGGTGGTTTTATAAAAATAATTTCGAAATGGAAAATGATGGGTGGATTTGGACCACAGGGTTCGAAAGAGGAGACCCTTTTGCCTCAGATTAGTATTTTAGTGGATTTTGGGCGGAGGGGGGAAGCTTGGAATAAAATCGGGAACAAAATTCGAAAAGCACATGAAGAGCCATTTGAATGAGGCAAAGTTGAGCGGATTTTGACAGAGTCAATTGGGGTGGTTCTATTCCGTCCGACCGAGCTTATAAAAGGCCTCTGGCTCGGCCTCGTTCTCAATTCACATTTCCACTCCGCTCAAGGTAGACACGAAGGAAATTTGACTCTGACATTTTCCCGTCTAACGCCAATTTATTGATTACATTATCAACCAGCACGTTTCATTCGAATATTTTTCTGGGAATATATCTTCCTTTTATCCAAGTACTCAACAAGATTCGCCTAATCCGATAAAGAAAGGTAAATTTGAGTGTTTTTACAAATTTCACATTTTTGCGATTTTAAAGAGACTCCATTTAGTTCCATTGCAATGCATACATTTAACATGTACGTGCATTAATTTTTTTTTTGCAATAATTCTTCATTACCCTCAAAATTTAAAATTTTATATGATTTAGCGTACATTTGTTCACATGCGTTTTTAAGGGTGTAAAATTTGACGAAAAATTTTGACAGTAAAATTTTTTTTTAAATGCTGATTAAAAATTTTGACAAAGTTGTTCCTGGACGTACCCATTGGGGTTTGAGCAATTTTATTGATTTTGTGACGTTGCATTTGTTATTTTCAGGAAATATTTTCTTGTAATTGTTATAATGGCCATCGATTTAGTATTTAAGGCTATTTTCTGGAAATTTGAGGCTTATCCGTGGTAATTTTCGAAATTATTTAAATTGCTGGAGGAATTTTCTGTAGGAAATATTTTATGGTGTTTTAAGTATTTTTGAACTGATATTTTTTAAATTGCTTGTTTTAACATTAGGGAAAAAAATTGGAGTAAATATTGATACTCTATGTGAAGGAGAATATATTTCTATAAATATTTATAATATATTTTTTTTTGTATTCCCAGAAGGATCATGTCTGCTGAAACAGAGACCGTTCAATTGGCCGCCCCGGCTCCGGCCCCCACGACCCCGTCCAAGAAGGCCGCGAAAGCCCCCAAAGCTCCAAAGGCTAAAGTGCCCAAGGACAAGAAGCCCAAGCCCTCCCACCCAGCCTGGGCCGTGATGATGACATCCGCTGTAGGAGCCTTGAATGAGAAAGGTGGCTCCTCCATCGCCGCCGTCAAGAAATACATCCTGGCGAACAACAAAGTCGATGCTGAGAAACTCACCCCACATTTGAGGCGGGGACTCAAAGCAGCCCTGGCCTCAGGGAAACTCGTCCAAGTCAAGGGGAAAGGTCTCGCCGGGTCCTTCAAGCTTGGCCAGAAGCCCAAGGCCGTCAAGCCCCTAAAGAAAGCAAAGGTCGCCAGTCCGGCCAAAAGTCCGGCGAAGAAGGCCGACAAGAAATCCAAAGTCCCCGCCAAGGCCACCAAAACAACCAAGGCTAAAGTCGCCAAGCCAACAAAAGCAGCCAAGTCCCCGAAACCAACAAAAGCGGCCAAGTCTCCCAAAGCAAAAGCTCCAAAAGCCAAAGTCTCCAAACCCAAGGCCGCCAAAGCTCCTACCAAAGCTGCTTCCCCCAAGAAAGTGGTAAAAATAGCAAAGCCCAAGATCGCCAAAGCCCCCAAAGTTTCTAAGGCCCCAAAACCCAAGACCGTCAAAAAAGGGAAGGCTTCCTCCGCCCCAGCTGCTGCCAGCCAATAGAATTTAAGCCCCCCTCCCCTCCCCTCAAAGTACTTAAAGAGTCCTCCAACCCAGAAGGATTTATTTTACTAAATATTAATTATTTTCATTTAATCATAGATCTGTTTCAATAGTGTAAATATATTGATCTCATGGGTGTGTGAACGAACGCATAGGATAGTGTTATTAAAGTTGAATGCTTTACATATTTATTAGGATAGGACTCTGTAGTAAAGACTACCCCCATGCAATACTTAATCTACATTCAATGTTATTACCAATTATTTTTAAATTATCAATTCCGTGTGAATGTCACGTATGTATGGTGTATTCAGTCAGTAGCTTATTTTATGTTGAGTATATATGTACAACAACAAGAGAATTTATTATAGCGTTACAACATTCAATATATTATATGCTCTTGAGAACGGTGAGATCGTTTTTTAATGATAAAAAAATCCAGGTGTTATCTCTGGCGAAGTGTCCAATTTAAAAACACGGACATAATAAAATCTCACTCGTTTTATTTTGTTTACCTCAAAATATTCCATTTCATAGTTATTTCACTTCATCAATGCCTTCATTAATTTAATAAATTAATTTCCATTCCAAGCGGAGCATATTACAAATATTCATGAACGGCGCAGAATGGCTCCCCCATCCAAATCATTACATTAGGGCTTAATTACAGGAAGTGCATCTCAAGCATAGATCTAGCTCAGCGAACTCCCATTATCCCATCATAGCCTTTAAAATATGTGCTTTACAAAAGGTTACATAGCTCTGAGTACAAGGGCAGAAATTAAAATCGTAAAGGGGATTCGAGTAGACAAAATTCCTCTTTCAAGGGGGTCTGTAATATTACTGCAACGAGACATTACCCTATATTTCTCCAACAGCTGTTAATTAATTCCTTCAAGTAATAATATGCATATTTATGCTCCCCGAAGAATTATTTTTCTTCAAGTAATTCAAACCTCTGATGAGACCTGACCATCGGATGGATATAATTACAGTTCTCACTGAAAATAGATCCATCAGCTTCAAATATTGTTATTTTCCTTGTGTGTGCCCGTAAATAATTCCCTATCATATTTCTGGATATGAGAAGATAAAGTTAAAATTGAGCTGTACAAAAAATAATTGCCTTTAAATAAAAATCTGAGAAATATATAGGGCTTCAGCTAAAAACAAATTCTTTAATAAAAACGTTGGTTCTGAATCAAGTGACAAAGTTGCGGACCAGAATTGACGACTAAATTTGTTGGATACCTGAAACCTTAAAGAATTATATAGGGGTTAGCATATGGCAGGTAAAAAAAGCATAAGGGTAAAAAAAAAACAAGGTAGGGCGGGGGCGAGGTCCATATGTTTGGTTGAGGCAAGTGAGAAGATCATTTCTCAGGTTGCCTTTCCAAATTATTATCCTGAGACTCAATAGACTCCGTCCCTCTCATAACCGTGTATGTACCTTTAAAAATGAGCAAGAAGGGAAAGGAAAAATAGTCTTGCACAATAACTCCATCCCATCTAGATGGATTTTATTCAATTTTAACCCTCTTCCCCTGAACACAGTAGTAAATACATACACGAATACATAGAATATATCTACGGCAGTAGTACAATAATTACTTTCATACTTTAAAAAAATACATGCGCTCCCCCAAAGACTAATTACACCAATATTGTATTGGTGTAGGTTTAGAGACCTTTCCAATTTCACATGCTTGGATTTAGCAGGGCTGCTAAAGTACTAAAATATTTCCCTATTACAGTTATTCCACTGATTATTGCGCTGATTACAAGGAATATTCAAAGATGCTCTTTAATAATAAGGATTGTAAAGTAACTTCAAAAATCCGGGTGGGAAATAATGACGAGAGAAAAAACTGGAGGAAATTCAGTCCCCCAATGAACAAACCCAGAAAATACAATGCAAAAGCATATAGGCATTAAAAATGTATGAAGTATTGACTTAAAATAAGTCATTTAATTTCTGTGGCTCAATGAGGAGTAGCTACATGGGAAGATATACATGTAAATACATACTTCCTCTCTTGCAAATAAACCGTAAGTCGAGAAAGGGTCAATGGGTTTTAAATTTTAAACCCAAATCCAATGCTTCAGTGTCTACAAATACCATTACCTAAAACATACTATCTCAAAAATATGTGAGATTCAAATTCAAGGGAGAAAAAAATTCTCAGGAGACAAAATCTGGAATTTGCGTAAATTTACCCAAAATCCTTACTCTTTCAAAATACGGGAAAGAATAGAAAAATAGTTTTAATCTCCTACAAAATTGCATTACCCAAAAAAATAAACAAAAATCTGAAAAAAAAATTCTGGGAATTTATTCAATATTCCGTATACAAGAGACCCTATGTTGGAGCAGCGCATATGAAATCCCACGTCAAGGGAAAAGTTACCAAAGGAAAAAGGAAAGATGGGAAAAATGACAAGGTTTTACTTTTTAATCCTAAAACCCCTCCAAAATCACTCTCAGAATTAATAAAAAATCCCCCAAAGATTTTTAAAAAATTATTCCCCCCAAAATCTTTGTATAAAAAAAAAATTTTTAATATCCAAAATAATCCCATAATTTCCAAATACTCAAATATCCTCACATTCCCAATGACCAATGCATATAATGGGTTATGGGAGAAAAGTGTCCGTGCGGGGTTTCAATTCCCATCAAATATCTCCGGTTCGGATGGGTCAACTCAAAATCCGATTTGATAAGGCCATCGTGCAAGTTTCTCTGAATCCTTCGAAAGGGTTAAAAAATCTTAAAAATGGAAATTAGTTCCAAAATTTTGAAAAACTCTGGCCTGCACGGAACGGAAATCATGAAGTGCTTCTGGTTTTTCTGCTGTCATTTCGTCCTGGAGGGAGATATTTGGAGGGGATTTTCGGGGAGGGTTAGAGCAAAGTTCTGGCTAGGGTCTAAGGCCCGAATGGAGGTCCGGGGAGGGAGGGGAGGGAGGTCAAATGAGGAAATGCTACATTTGAGAAACACATATGTGAGAGCGGAGAGAGGAGCTTTGGCTCATGTTTCTCGAGCGGAGTCTCGGCCGCTTCTATTAGGTCCGACCTCTGTTATAAATACAAGCCGAGTCCCGACCTCCTTTCCCATTGCCAAGCAGCAGTAGATAGTCTCCCAAGCCTGTAGAGCTCAGCCAGTGTGAAAGTACGCTTCGTCTGAACAGCATCACAGATTCCGCTCGTCCTGTATTTACAATTATTAAAAGTCTCCCTCCAATTTTATTAAATCTGGGATTCCTTTCCAACAACAGCTGATTTACTCGAAAGAAGTAAGTTTAATAAAAAAAATATTATAGAAACATTTTTTTAAAAAAAAAACATCTCTTTTAAATACAAATTAACTGGGGCTGGGTATGTGTGAGCATTGTGTTTTAATTAATGTATTATTATTGTATTTGAGGATTAATATTTTGTGGGGTGTTTAATTTCATGATTTATATTTTGAGGATTTAATTATTTTGTAGTATACTTATAAAAAAAATTAATTTGATGGAATTTAATTTTAATTAATTAGGGAATTTAATTTTATGCAAATGTAAGCTTTTTTTGAAATGGGGGAAATAGTTTGTTACCAGGGTTTGATTTGTAGGAATTTGGGATTTTGTGGAGTGGAATTTAATTTGAGCGGGAGAGTGTTTGGGGAGATTTGTTTTGTGAAAGGGGTGGGATTTAAAATATTTTAAAAATTGAGAGGTTGAATGAGGGGAGGTTAGGGTGTGCCAAGTGGGAATATTTTTATGAGGGAAAGGGGGTGATATTTTTTGGAGGGGGTTGGAGGAGTGTATAGATGGAAGTTTGGATTGTTGAGGGATTGGATGAATTTGTGATGGAATGAAGAACTAATGGTGGTTTTTTGTATTTTTTTTTTAGAAATGTCTGCAATTGAGTCAGCACCGGCAGTAGCCCCCGCCCCGGCGTCATCGCCAGCGAAGAAGGCATTGAAGACGAAAAGTCCCTCTAAAGCTGCATCGGCCAGGACGAAGGCCAATCACCCAGCTTGGGCAGTGATGGTGACGTCGGCAGTGAAGGCCTTGAATGAGAAGGGAGGGTCATCTTTACCTGCGATCAAGAAATATATTCTGGCGAACAATTCGGTGGACCCGGACAGGGCCGGACCTCATCTCCGAAGAGCCCTCAAAGCAGCTATTACTTCCGGAGCTGTTCTACAAGTTAAGGGCAAAGGACTGTCGGGGTCGTTCAAGCTGAGCGCTAAAGCCATTAAGCCACCGAAGAAAGTGGTGAAGAAGGTAGTGAAGAAGGCTGCATCGCCGAAGAAACCCGCCAAGAAGCCTGCATCGCCAAAGAAAGCCAAATCTCCCGCCAAGCCTAAGAAAGCCGCTGGGGAGGCAAAGCCTAAGAAGGCGGCGGCGGCCAAGCCTAAAGCTGCGAAACCTGCGAAGGTAGCCAAACCCAAGAAGGCCCCTGCCAAGCCTAAAGCTGCTTCACCGAAAAAGGCTGCTGCTGCTGCTCCTAAAAAAGCCCCTGCGGCGAGCAAGCCCAAAGCGCCCAAAGCACCCAAAACCAAAACACCAAAAGCCCCCAAACCCGCCAAGGCCACGAAAGTAGCTAAAGCTCCCAAAAGTCCAAAACCGAAGACGACGAAGAAGGCAGCAGCCAAGCCTGGGAAATAATTTTAAGGAAATATATTTCCACGATAGTTATATTATTTTCTAACCATTAATCTCATCTCAATTTTATCATTGTTACACTGACGTACAAATATTATATATATATACGGAAGATTTGTAGATTGGTGCACCCCAAGTAATATTGTTAGAGTAAGTAGGTCACGAGTGAAGGATTTTCTACAGCATGAGACAAGTTTACCATTGTAGGTCAAAATGTATAGGAATTTATTAATTAAGGACTGCAGTGTAGACTTCTAGAGTGTAAGTATTTTGTAGTCAGAGAGGATGTATTTATGCGCAAAGAAATATATAGTATTTATATTTTCTATCCACGCCAAGTACAAACAGCTTTACTATTATTTATCCAATAATTATTCATTGTTATAATTATTACACATTAATGAGGCCCGAAGAGTTATAACTAGGGAACCATTTAATTTCTATGGTGTCATCTTTGGTCTGTCTGTCGCTTGTAATGTACTTATTTAATAGTTTTTTTCTAATTGTGAGCTATTCTGTTTACTGCTTTAAACACAATTTTAAAGCACGACTCGTTTAACTATTTTAGAGTTTTGTTAGTAATAATTTAGTGATCTGTGTAGTATCTCTATTATATTTTCGGATGGATTAACAAGTTAAACATATATTATTTTGTCTTAAGATATCGAAAGCAATAAACACCAATGAATTTTGGTCATTCCTTAATTTCCACCATGTTATATACGTTTCTTCCATTTATTTACAATATGTGGGAACCAATAACTCATTGATTTACCAAGGGGATTTAATGTTAGATCTATTTTATTTTTGTTTACAGGAAACCCATGTTTTTAAGATTTTGTTTGAACAACACCTTCAGGGCGTGGGCGTAGATCGACAAAGACTTTTTTGATTGTGCTTCTTGCCACGAATGTTTTTTATCTTCTGCGAGATGCAAAAATAAATTTACAAATCAAGTTCAAGCACATCTTGTGGATGTAATACTTGAGATTGAGGCTCCAAATTTTTATATTAAAAAATTAAATAATAGATTGTACTTCTTATGTTCTTATCCTGTCTGTAATTATATATAGATACAACTAACTATACACTTCTTAATCGATCCAGGAGAGAGTACTATTTTTGTTCAAATTCCTCAGAGACGTTTAAATGGCACTTGTAATGCCTCCTCACCACCCCGTCTCAATTTCATTGTACAGAATTTTATTTTGACAGGTTTTGGGTGGGCATTGATGAAGTTTTGCTTGTATTTCTTTCTTGGCACTTGAGTCTATTTGTTTTCTTTGCAATTCAATCGGATTAGTTTTTTTACATGGGTTTGTCTTGTCCTGTTCGTGTCACATTTAATCCTCTGGTGATCTTTTCGGAATACCTACAGCTCGCTTCAAGTACTGAAAATAGCGTGAAGCCATTTATTTGGTGATTGGAACCGCACTGGGAACTCCCAAATGCAAACTAGTTTCCAAATTGCCGTTCCTACGTGAACTTCTTCTCACATTTAAAGAAATACGGATCCGTTGGAATCTGCATCCAGCGATTTTAATTTTTCCAAAGGTTGCAAAATAGTCAATTTTCACTCACAAGCAGGAAAATGCCTGTCGCATTTTTAATGTAAGTTCAAAATTTTATTGTTCAATCGGTTAAAAAAACTGTATCCCTAATTTTCAAGTACACTTCTTCCAGGATTTCAGGGAATAAATTTTACGGAAGGCATTCTAAAATGTTTCGGCCATTCAGGGTTTTAATACAAAATCAACTTTTTCTTTAATCCGAGTAAACGACGAATTTTATGGCAAGAAAAATATAAATACTGCAAGAAACTCCGAAATATCTTGAGTGTCTATTTTGCAAACAAGCAATACATTTTTTTATGAGAAACACAATTTGTAATTTTGATTTTCAATTTTTCCGCAGACCGTAATAAGATATTTTCTTAGAAGTTAGAGAGTACATATGCATGTACGTGACAGAAAGTCTGACAACAACATTTTACAATGCATTGGAAAGTTTTTCTCAAAACATTTTCATGGTGTATTGGAAATTTTTTCGGATAAATTCTCATAGTGTATTGGAAATTCATTCCCAGAAAAAGATTTTGTTTTCAAGGATTTAGCTAAAAACCTGTAGCAATTTCGTTTAAAATTAGGCTGAAAAATTCAAAATGTCCGCAACAACAAAATTCAGTCATTTAAGGTGTGACGCGACAGGTTTTTAATAGGACCTATTGAAAAATTTTGATAGAATGGAATTCACCCAACCAGCCCCAGCCATGCCCTCACCTGGGAACAGCATTCGAATAGTGACAGCTCGGGGATTGGACGACGAGGAAAAAGTGATATTTTCTCAAAAACACGCCATCCACCTTCGCCAAGCCTTCACTAACACCCATAATAAAGGGACCCCATTGGAGGATATGATGAAGGATGTCCCGGCCATGTTGACCACTCTAGAGAATATGGGCTACCATGTGACGGCATCTACTTCGAACAGTTTGTTCAAAATGCGAGACATGCCTGAGCCAGTCATAAGAGACTGTTACCTTTGGACCTTGAGGAAAGCAGAGGCTCCACAAGAACCAATTGCTTGAACCGCCATCCTAAATAGCAAATACTACTGCGGAAATATTAGTACACTTGCTTTGCTTTAATAATAAATATTCAAGGACGCAAAATAGTTTTTACAATAACACACAAGAAAATCGTGAAACAATTATTATCGCTTCCTTTTAATTCAAGACGATTTACTATCACGTTAATTCCCAGTGTCAGATATACCTATCAAAGAATTTACAGGAAGTATGCTTCAAGATTGAACCAATACAGTATTAGGTGTATGTAAATCTGTGTATGTTTAAAGTGTACGATCTATTTTTAGCCCCTTATCTGTATCTGTATAGTCTGCTGTCAAGGGGTAAACAACAAGAATATATTTAGAGAATGCTAATTTACAAATACAGCTAATTGAATAAAAGCAGCTTTATTTCCTTGGCCCAATTTCTCCGTCCGCATTGATTTTGTCAGCCACGTTGCATTCACCTCAAATCAATGTCCCACATTTTACAATCCCTTTCAATTACTGAGCTTTAAAATCCTATGTAATTCCAAACTTTGAGGAAGTGGTATTTTTAGAATCGCAGTTTCTAAAAAGAGTCTACAATTTTTACAAATACGGCTCAAATTGATTGACGAAGAATAGTTGATGAATCATTTCAATCTTAGTTTTTTAAAATTCAATATTTATTACACGCTACAATATCAGACTATACTGCTGCATATATTGTTTTTATAAGAGGATAATTTGAACGGAAATTTTTATATAATTATCCAAGGGCTATACCCAACTGTGCAACTTTATGAACTGTTTTCAAAAGATAGGAAAATAGACAATAATTATTGCAAATTATTATTTCCCCAACCCAATTACAGAGTATTCAAATTGAGGAAAGAAACTTGTTTATTTTGCTGACGAGCAATTCCAGTGTGCAAACTTCCTGTCATTAGACTCAGTATGGGGGAAAAGGGAAATAGAATTATTCCCGTCACTTATTGTAAACTTGACGTTTATAAAATTGGCCCAATAAAATCCCAGGTGTTATTAATTGTAAGGTTTATTTTCCTTGCAAATGTAGGGAAAATACATTGAGGAGGAAAATTTACTAAAAACTGATCAAAGTCGGGAAACTTTCCCGTAACTTGGTTCCATAGAATGACGAAAATTGTTGCCTCACCGCATACGTCAAATGTTCAAATATATTCCATGGATTCATATGCATGAGAAAGCGCAGCGTAAGTGAAAGGAGGAAATGATGGACTTCCTAAAAGCCTACGCAAAATCCCTGGGTTCTGGTATTTTAAAAGCCACTGCGAAATATAGCTCTAGAAGAATCCTTCATAGAAATATTTTATTGAAGGTTAAAAATTGTGACTATGAATTTTTAAACCAGCACTAAAAATAATTTTTATATTCCCTCCCCTGCATGTTGTGAGCATTGTGGGAAATATTTCGCAATTTTTAAAATTTATACCTTTATTTTAGAAATAATTACATATTCATAGACTCATTTATAAATGAGGAAATAACAGAGAGCTTGAAAAGTGACGGGAATCAAATTGAAGGCTTAGTTGATCTCCCCAGGAGGTGCGGGAGGAGCAATGCAAAGCCAGCGTTGAATTTTGGAGTACTCCGAGAAATATTCCTCACTGCCTTGAATTACACTCTGCGGTCTGGAGATGATAAAGAATGAGTGCATGCCCACATCGTAGTCATGCAAGGCCAGGAGGAATGGAGAGTCAACGGTAATGTCCTCGGGGACATCCTCAGAGGATTTTACCAGGGAATCTCCGGACCGTCCCTCATGTTGCACATGAACGTAGATTTGCTGCTCTTGCCCGAAGTCCGATCGGACTTGGGCCGGCGCTTGCTTATTGTTAGCTCGGGACTCCGTAATGGAGACTTCTGGGGAGGGGACATGAGAACCAACCCCCAATCCCTTCCTGTACTCATCCACATTGTCCACTTGGGCTCCGACCACTGACGTCATGCCTAAGGCAATGTTGGACAGACTCACCCTCGAGACTTGGACCGGGTGCTGGAGGAAGCTAGCGTGGGTCGTTGCCGTGTCACAAATGGCTGAGGAAGTGCTGACCTGGAATTCATTTAATTTGAATAATTACACCCCCTTCCAATATCACCCTTAAAATTAGTAAATACACCTTTAAGGAAATATTGGTCTCTGAACAGACTTCTCCTTCAACGTCTCTCATTCAAAATATCCTACACAAATTCCAGTGGAAATATTTTGGGTTCCATGATTTTTTTTTACAATTTTGAATTCCTAGTAACATTTTTCAGAGACAACTGTAATTGCGTCTTTTTTTAAAAAATCAATCAAAAAATTGCTTAAATTCCTCTTACAATTTTAACAGGTTGCTCTAGCTCCTGGAGCGTCCTGGCCATGGTGACGTTGAAGGCCGGGATACGAACTCGGACTGAGCGGGTTTGGAAATACGGGAGTTTGGTACTGTCGTATCGGGAAATGGTGTCCACTTGCTTGGTAAAGGCATCAAAATCATTCTGGAGGAAACTGGACATGTTTTTGGGGTGCACTAAAATAATGCTTTTCTTTGCCTCGGACTTCAATGGGATGACCACAGTGTGGGTCCTATCATCCTGAGAGACCTTCAGCTCCGACACTATCTCGACTGTCTCCACGGACATGCGTTCCTCAGGGGTTACCTGGAAGGAAATCTTTGGACCCACACCCAGCGGCTCCGTGAATACTCTTCTGTAGTTGACCGTGCTGAGGATGACTCCTCGAGTGGACTTTGAGAATGGATTTTCTGCGAACGGGAAAAGAAACCTTAGCTTTATTACTTGGCAAAATTATTTTCTTAGCGGAGCTGGACGCTGTCTAAAGCTGTCTAAAGTGCGAATTTTTAAGGAAATATTGTATTAACGTCAAATTCACAGGGAATGAAGCTCGAAAGAAATTTTACAGTTAAATTTGAGATATTTAATTTGAGTTCCTTACGTGATGGCAGAAGTTGGTCCCGGAGGGTCCCATTAGTATGGTCAGAGATGTAATCACTGATCCTCTGAATAGAAGCATCTCCTTCACGGTGCAAATCCACGGTTTCGAAGTACGTTTTAAGTTTGTCGTTCCCAGAAGAGCTGGTAGTGTTTTCGAGGTCACTGAAGATGGCGGTAGTGGAGAGGAATTCGGGGTCCTAGAATTAGTACAGAAAAAAATGAAGCATATTTTCCTTAGGAATCAAGCACCAGGTAGAAAAATGTCAGGGGTACAAAAATACGTCATCTACGTAAAAGAGTTTTTAGTATACAAATGAGTCTTGAGATTTGATAGAAAATTTAAAGGAGTAAATGTCCCTTACTTGATTCAAATAATTATTGAGGAGGGCGTAGACTGGGGCAATACGTTCTGATGGGAGACCCACGGCCTTGATTAAGTCCTCCGTCTCGACATCAAAGACCCGCTCATTGACCACGGCCCAAAAAGTGGCAAGGGTGAGGGGATCCGCCAAGACCGCATTCCGGTTCGTGGATGCTAAGAAGGGATAAGGAACGGTTTTCTGGTTGAAGCTCCGAAGGGCTCCTAAAGCCTCGGATGTGAGATCCTCCGAAGTGACCTTGTCCCTCGTGACATGCACATGATGATGCCGAAATTCATTCGAGCAAAAATAAAGGCTGGGGAGGAGGAAGAACAAGAGAGCGGAGAAAGGATACATTTTGTGCTCAACCTTACCGGGACAACCGTCTCAGACCAACTGACAGATCCTATGAGGAACCGCCAGCATCTCTTTTCACCACGGCCCCAGAGCAGTATCGTATTTGTCATTATAAATGACCCGTCACACAAGTCCATCCCAAGGGTAAAGAAAAGACAAGTCAATAACTTTATGCACAAAAATACCTTTCGTCCGTCTACTGTTATATGCTCCATTGTTGACCAGAGATGCATACTCTTAATTTTATTATCTCATCCTCATTGAATCTTTACATGTACGGGATCCCAAGAAACATTTTCTCAATTTATTATTATCTCAAGTCATCTTCGCATATTCTTATTATCATTACTACTTCTTATTGGTACTTCTGAAGCTGCACAATAATTTTTCCCGTCGGGTAACGCTTTGATCTGGATCAAATTTTTTCCCCTTGTGTGGGTCAAACTTCGTTTCAAATGTTCGGATCCAGTGACTGACCTTCATCCTCCCCAATGATAATCATGGGACAATTTTTCCTTTTCAAAATATTTGACATTTAATTCCGAAGGGATTATTTATAAATGACTGAGAAAAGGGTCTCCTTGAAGCCCAATATAAAGTAAAAATTCTACGGGTGGAAGTAATAATTGGATGGAAATACAGAATTTAATATTGGGATTGCTGAAGGAATTTTAAAGAATTGCCAATTATGACAATGGTAATTTTGTTGAAATTAAAACCAAGCATGCTAGAGATGAGGGAGATTGTTCGTGGGATTCCGTACAGGCCAGGAACCTCACATGAAGTCATGAACTTGTAGGATTACGAGCAGTTCCAATACCCCTCTTGGTGACAGTAGGAGCAATGGTTACGAATGTTACATATGCTAATTGATCCCTGTATGGGCTTGCTGTATAGTTCAAGTTCTTGAAAAAAATCATGTCCGTAATGGAGAGGCATCTTCTACTATAAGTATCTATATTTATTGACACATGGTTAATTAATATTAGTCGGCTTCAGACTACTATGGATGAGTCAAGTCTGGAAGAGCCATGAGGAGGAACAATAATAGAAACTGGTTTCACTTTTACTTGGATTGGAATCACAACCTCTGATCTCCGGTCAATGGACCTGTCCACTCACACTACCTGTCTGTCATCAACTCCCGAGCCAGACTATCGTCTCTCTGTAGTAAGCGTGCCTAAGGATTTTACGCAGGGATATATGCACGTCTCACTGTACATATAGAATTATTAAATCTTCCTGGTTGGTCATTTACTATTATCATCAGCCAGAATCCTTGCAGTCTATAGCATTATAAAGCATCTTGAGTATATCATGAGTATGTGACAATATAGTGTCATCGTTGTGCTAGTATTTTTGGTATCTATATATTTAACATATGATTTTTCGAGCAGGTTTGATTTAACATATATTAAATCATAAATTTTTTTAAATCTGCAATAATCTCACTTTATAGTTGTTTTTTTGTGAGAGTATTTTCTCCTTAGGATTAGCATCACTTGATCCATTGCCTTCAGTTTGTAAGAGCGTTAGATTTTAAAAGCCCGATTTTCCCAGTTTTATGAGGAAAACTTTTAAAGAGGAATAAATTTACTTCTCTTTCTTCGACTTTTCCCTACATAGTCCGTGGGTGATAGTATCTATAAAAAGGTCTAATATGTATCCTACATGTGGCAGGCCTCCTGTGTGTATGTATCCTTACAAAAAATCCAATGTTTGACAGTACTCAAGGAACTACTGTACATACATTCTCAGGTTGTGCAATGGAAACAGTTATGTGATAGTGTGGTGAGGATGTACAAAACTTTATACGTAATTACATAAACGTAAGTATATAGGACCTACATGTTGCCCCAGAAATTGTAAATTAACGCCCTTGAGATGGTATGGGCGCATTGGCAAGGAAATGTTGTTGTTGAAGGGAACATGTTGGCAAAATAAAAACAAAATTTCATTAGCATGATTTTCGAATTAATTAGTACACACTCTGATGAGAGCACGATCCTCGGTGTACGATTTGGCTGTATTATAACTGCATATGTTAGTAACATAAAAATATATAGTGTCGTACATATGAGGACATATGTCAAAAATGTAGAGAATTTTGCAAGGTAGTACAACACATCTGTTAGCGTGAATGCACTATATGAAAAGTATAGGAGAGGTGGAGGGTAGCTCAGTAAACCGTATGTAAGTATGAAGGTCTGCAACAAATAATGTTTTAAAAATGAAAAAAACTTTAAAAAAACATTTTTCAGTCCCCCTGGCATCATTTTCCATAATTTCCGTGCATACTTATTGCATGTGTGCAAGTAGTAGGCGTGCATACAATTTTTAAAGAAAAATTCAATATATTTCTACATCTCTATCTCACTGTCTCCGTTTGTGCCATATGAGAATACAAAATTTGGGCAAACTTGTAGTTACTGGCTTTATTAAAAATAATCGAACGGATTTGATGGATACAATAAGTACAACAAGTAATCAATGATGACTGCAATACCCTTTCAGCAAGAAGGTTCTTAAAAGGAAGTCCCCAATAGAATGGGTGTTTTTTTGTCAAACTAAAAAAAGTCTCCGATAAGATATCATACCTCGTAAACGTAATATTACTGACTTGAACAAGTTATTGTTTGTTTATTTAGGCATAAATAAAAGGTTTTTGATACAGAACAATTAAAATTACTGTACTCCAGTATAGGAATTCTTTCGTCAGATCTACTACATCAGGTTTAGATCTGTACTGAAGTGCTGAGATACTATCATTTGTACAATATATCACCTTCTATAGTAATGATTATACAATTTTTGGTCGCCGCATTCCATTTTTGTTCCACTTTTACTCCTGCGCAAGTTTTTTTACGTAAGTTAAGTGACTAAATTATTGCACAGAAATAATTTTTATTACAAGAAACAGTATTAATGTTCATTTTATAGTATTAATTCTTTCTAAAAGATAAAATTCTGAAACATTTTTAAAATGACATTTGAAAACACTGAATGCCCTGAAACAGGTTAAAATTACAACACTAACTTCGTTGTAACTAATCATTTTTAAATATTTCAGAAAATGACTTTGATAAAAATGATAATGAAGATCGAATTATGCATTTGACTTACTAAAAAATACTACTGCGAAAAATAAAAGTCAAGAAATAAGAAAATGAAAGATTACAATGCAAAATCGATGAACAATCAAGCTAAACTGCAAAATCAAAAGACTCAACTGTATAATCTTCTGCAGTAAGATGAATCTTATCATGGGGAAGGAATATATCCAAGGGTTGGACTGGAAAGTGTCTTCGATTTGCTGTAACTATTCGGGAAGGAGTGATACGATTCCATACGTAGGACTCTTGAGGATAAATTTCTTCTTCAACACGCTTTCGGGGTTTTTTCAGTAGTCTATTTTAAAAACAAAAATAGACAATATATTTTGTATTTGATATAATATTGTAAATCAATTTTGTACATTGATGATGATTTTAAATAAACAAAACGTATAAATATGCAACAGGAATAGAACTCGTTTACAAACGCATACTTTATAAAATCTCTGCACAGTCTCGTGTGCACTGGAGCATTATTTTGACCCTGACTCTCTCTCAGAACGACATTCATGTTTTGTCTGATGCAATTGATCTGTAAAAAATACACACAAATATATTTCTTTAAAATCTTAAATGTAATAAAATAAACAGCTCCAAGCATTTAATACAAAAATAGTTAGTTAAGTGCTTAATTTATTAATTTTATTATTACAAAATAACTAATTAGATAAACAAAACTAACCAGGTCAATGTCATCATCATCGATCTCAGTATCAAAAACAACCTCCAGGTCGTGGTCCATATAGATGGGCTCTTCCAAATTATCAGTACCCAACCCACAAAGGGCGCCAGTGTACCGCGACATGCGGGTGTCGCACCTTAATTCCGCTCTCGGTGCAAAGATGAGTGACATTAAAGCCAACATTCCAGGAGTAGCAGGCATCATCGTAGTTTCCCTGTTAAGTCATTAAAATCAGATTAAAATACGTATGATTACCTTGATTATTATGAAAACTAGTGAATAGACAACACGAACTGACAGGCTAACCCTCTTCAACAAGCACTTTCATCACATCACCTCCGAATAATCAGTACGCAATCGTGTACTAACTATACACATTCAATATCCATTACTACCAACTAATAATGAGCAGGGAGACATTATCCAGGAAGTTAATTATTAGATCAATCAATTTAATATTTCTTGCTGCTATTACTGAAAATAATTTTTTTCTGTAATTATGAATTTAATTTAATTTTGTACATAATCACTACAAACATTAGAAGTACCTTGCAACGACTTTTCCACTCTTTTCTTGTATGGTAATGCTGGAAGCAACAAGGAGCCGAGCAGTGGGAGCTGTGGGTTCATGGTCCAAAATAACGGAGTTGACACTATGATTGTCGACAGCAACCTGTTTGGCATTGCTGCTCTGACACACGGACTGGAAATACAACTCTAAGGGACTATAAGGACCTTTCAGGGTGCATGGAATCTGAAAAAGTAAATAAGAATTAAATACGCAAGCTTGAGTCCCAAGATGAAAGGAAAAAAGCTGAAAAAATTCTATATTAAAATTGTAACACATTTAACTCATAGTGTCGAGTAAAAAATTGTTCATTCAATCTCCTTACTTCACTTGATTCTTACTTACATTGAAATTAATATGATAAGCTTAAATTTTATTTGCAGCTAACAGCTCGTCATCGCCAGCCATTTAACACGAAGTAAATAAAATGAAGATTCAAGGAAATTGACTTACAGATCCATGACGTGGAGGTGGAATGAAGTCTCTGTCAATTGTTTCGGCTATTTGCTGTTCATTGCATGCTTCAATCTGGCGTCTGTCATTTCGGATTAGGTCGAACCTTCCTCGTGCTTTGAAATTTAGCTACAAAAAAGTAATAACCATTTGAAAATCCTTCTTTGTTACTTTAGTTAAGTATATCTTCTTTCTCACACTTTTTAATTGTCATTTGTTAGTTTTACGTTTTTGCGTATAAGTCAGGAATTAAGATTCCCTTGAAAGCAAGGATGAATTTTACCTTTTTATAAGTCTCAAGACGTTTATATTGCTTTAAAACCCATACGCCACACTGAGATCGAAGATAACACGTTAGATAAATATTTTAAATCCGAAAAGGTAGATGTTGTAACGTTTAAAATACTTTTAAACCACATGGCCCAACTTTTTCAAGGATTTTAGAAAATGGATATATTTACCCTAAAGATCAAACTGAAAAGCAAGAACTAACATTAGCAGTATAAGGTTCAGGTGCCGGATCAGCGAATCCTTCATCCAGAAGCCACTTGTTTATGCTCGGTGGTAGTGGGACCAAATGATTCCCTGGTATGGACCGCAAATCTCCGCTAATCACGCTTTTGTCAACTGCGTGTATTATCAATTCGAACAATGTAGCAATGCTCGTAAATGACTTGAATCTGTCGATAGCAGCTTCTGCCCACACGGAGCCATGTACTATTGCAGGCTTCAGGAGACACAGTCTACATTCAACTGCCTATAGAATAAAGTTGAAATACATAATAGTTAGCTTTTCCCTTACTTTGATTCAAGTACGATATTTTATAGTTAATTAGTTACGAATCCACTCAAGTTTAGTTTAAAAGCATCGATTTCAAATTCAGCTCCGCAAATATCATTATAGGATAATATATTAGAGGCCTGAGTTCTACTTCAGCGTACTAGTTAACTCCGGAAATCAATGTTTGCACTAAGTAGATTTACACAAGCCATTATATCACACAGATACTACTTCACAAGCCTAACTTAGAAATTAAAATGAGAGTCGAATACAAATTAAGGTTTTCCAAACATGATCGGAGCGCAACTCATTTCATGCAAATTTTACAAAGGAAATCCAATTCAAAATAGCTCACCAATCCTGGCAATCGATTATAGTCCTGCTGAATAAGTTCCTTTGGGAGTTCAAGCAGTTCATTGACACTGATCCGCTCTGAATTACCATAGTCAATGAAGTAAATCTGAGAAAATAGAATGTTAAATCTGAAAAACAATATTCTTCAACATAAATTTAATGAAGTACACTCACGTACCAGGCAATACCCAATTCCATCCGGAGGGGTCTGGATTCTGCCTCGGTAATATCTCACTTGAACTTCATCTTTAAACGGGGCAAGGACCAGAGCGCCTACATATGCTTCCTTGTGTCTGACCCGGTTCTTCGTAATATTACCATTAACCTTCTCGTCAATTTCCGTGTGCTTCTCGTTTGCTTCCTTGTAAACTATCCAGAACTGAGATGGGGATACAATCTGTAATTATAACACATATTATTACATGCATTCATAGTACGTATACAGCCAAACTGAATTAATTTATTAAAGATAATTCGTTTATTATACTCTCTTAAGAGTATAAAATTAGTTGTTAAATTCTACACTGAATAGTTTTACAGTGCATTGCACTGTTCTGAAAACCAACCCTGTAGCTTCTGTAACTTAAGACTATTGATTCCAGGTTACATAGGAAGATTAGAAATATAAAGATGACATACATGCGTTACGAAAACACCGATTTTCGTCTTATCTATTCCCGGCAGAGTGATTTGGGGAGGGCATCTGTTAAAATGCCGGCCTCGGACTTCTTCAGCATGTTTATGTACTTCCTCCTTTTCTTCTTCTTTCCTGCGAAAATAAGAACCCTATTGACATTAGGCTTTGGAACGAGTAAAGATAAAATTAGAAAGAGCTTAGAAATCCAAACTTGTCCAAGTTTATTGCGAGGAAACCCAGAATGGGAAAATGTATTTTTCCGATCAGAATACTTAGTTTAAATACAACGCAAGTTCAACGTTCCAAAACTTTCAATTTCTACAGACGACTCTCTGACTGATAGATCATACCAAATAAGACTGAACTCCAAGTTATCCTGAATCTGCCTTTTCTTGATGGCTCGATAAACTCCTTCGCTGATGGGACCAATCTTTTTACCAGTCGAGTCAAAAATAGCTAGGACCTTCTGACTTTCGAATACGATGTAAGGCACGCCTAGACCATAAGAAAGAAAGTCCGCAACATGCTTAGCATACAGTTTTCCGTTATGCCCGTAAGGGAAGCCTTTATAGTAGACGGTGCTGAAGAGGTCCTGACCGTTCACTTCCTTCGACCTGTCACGCTCATAGGTAGACAAGTCATATGGACGCTGCCTGTGAAAATAGTTCGGGTAGAAAGCTCCAGCGATAGCAATCTAAAAAGTTCATTACAAATTTCATAATAGAGGGAAGTCAAAAGAGCATGATTTTCCATTAGCAGTCCATTAAAGATAATGTTAAAAAACATTTACGCATCCATGAAAAGCTTGTTAATGGTCGAAGATCATTTTTAAGAACAAGCATTCGTGGTTCCCATATGAAAGTCAATCTTCAATATTTTTAAACAAGTATTTCAAGTTTTGGTCAACACTATGTTTCAATGTAGTTAAAGGAATTATTAATAGCCACAGTGAATGGTTTACTCGTTTACTTTTAACATCAAAGCAATTTCCTTCGGTAAGTTATCAGTATCCATACTGCACTCGACTGGGAAACGAAACTGAGCCAGTTCGTGATTTTTCAGACGTTGCTCAATATCTTCAACCATGTTCCGAATCTCCCTATGTTCAAAGCAAATATATCTAATTATATAAGTGTATATCAAAAATAATCCATTAAGAAGGCATAAGTATATCCAAGATCTATACAAGAAAAATCATCGCTACGCCATAATTTGAGGCTTCGCGTGGGGTGGCGTCAACTACCTCCGCCAAAGTAGGATGAATTTTGAGTTTATTTTGTAATTTCCGAATTTTTTTGGTAAGCTATCGGGCCGATTTCAACCACATAAGCAATAATCATTACTATTTATGCAAGCAATATTCACAAAAAATTTCACTGAAATTGATTCAGTAGTTTTGGAGATCACTGTCATTTGACTTTAAGTTCGAAATTTCAAGAATTTTTTTCTCAAAAACTACCTGGCCGATTCAAATCAAATACGAATTCAAGCTTATGGTTGACACAAGTAGTGTCCATAAAAAATTTCATTGAAATCGGTTTGAGTTTTTGAGATCTCGTGCGGAAGGACACACGGGCGTAAGGACAAGTCTATTTTACTTGGGGGGCTGACGCCACCCTAAAAAAGAGCAAATTTGCCTCCTGCTTAAAAACAATACAAAATTTGAAAAACCTGCAGAATTAATTTCTAAAGTTATTATTTACTTAGTAGACACCATGTTACCTCATTTGACTCAGTTGAATGTTTTGAGTCCTTGCCCAGTGCTTCTCATGAGTGTAGTTTTTCCGGCCCACGCCGAGATAATCATCCGTTTCAGCAAATTTTTTATACCACGCCTGCGATTAGGGATACATAACACTTTGAAATTAAAGGATTACATTTATATTTCCCTTTTTGCTTCCTGCACAGTTATATTTATAATAAACATTACAGTCAAAAACAAGATAAAATAACAAGAGAATCACAATAAATTAAAATAAAGTAAACAAAATAGATAAATTACTTACTAGAAGACTACTTAGAAGAAAGAGTAAATTAATTAAAGCATCTAGTAAAAATGAATGTACAAAAGGATTTACAAATGATAGAATAATATAATATTAAATAAAACTTGATCAACTCACTCTGTAAGCATGTAAAATAGCCAAACAATCCGAATAGGATTTTTTCGCCCAATTTAGCTTCTGTAAATACGAGTCCAGCTGCTTGTTGAATGGAGTTGAGAATGGGCTCTTCCCACTCAGACCCGCAGCTAAATATGTAATTATTCGTTTACTGATTTCAAAGGATTCGTACTATATCGAATAAAGTATTAACATACACATAGACTAATATCTTACCAATTATAATTGCTTCCTTCGTGACCCCGAAACAATGTCCAAGCAATATGAGACGAGAACACTGTGGAGAAATAGGCAAACTCGTCATAATCTGACCCATAAAAGTAATATCCCCATCACAAGTGGAGTAAGTTAACCTATTGTCTACAGTCGTCATTACGGTCATGGCGCCCACCTGGAAAATTCATTAGAAAAAAGTCAGTTTCAAATTTGTATTCGTTGAGGAATTAATTATTTTAGTCAATAAACAATATGCATAAACACCTCTTTGAGATTCGAAACAGCTCTTTCAATGCCCGATATTTCGGGTGGGTCCAAAGCTAAGCAAAGTATATCCTTAGGACTCCCCATATCGAAGTACTTCACTTGCAGAACCACAGACTCCAATGCAGATTTTAACATATCTGGCTTGGCGTCTTGTTCCAATTGAGCATAGGTCTTTTTGGGAATCATACGGTAAACTTTCCCATCTCGAACACGGCCTGACCTCCCAGCTCGCTGAATACACTGACTTATAGAAGCCCAGCACAATCGGAGGCAATTAAAATTCGTCCGAGCGTCCACACAATTAGACTTAGTTAGGCAAAAGTCAATGACTGCAAATTCAATTCAGAAAATTATTGGCAACAGATTTTAAATTAGATACACATAATAATTAATTTTAGCTGTAGACGACTATAGTATACTCAAGAAAATTTCAACATTATACCGTAGACAATGTCAGGTACAGTGATGGAGCTCTCAGCAATATTTGTTGATAGAATAATTTTTCTACGGTAGGGCTTAGGGGTGTCGAACACTTTTCGCTGTTCGTCATTCGTAACAGACGAATGAAGATTTACAATATCCCATTGGAACGGATCAGGGTCTTTAAATTTCGTGCTAAAAAGATATTTAGAATCATTACAATATTTCAAATCATTAATTTTAGAATTTAGGCAATAGTAAAAAGCAGCTGCAACTTTCTTTACGCACTCATTGTTCGCCTGTTTTCGATTTTCTTCGTTAAGAAGTTTGCACATCGTTTTAATTTCCATTATGCCTGGAAGAAATACAAGAACTGATCCTCGCTCTCTCTGGATCTAAGGATTTAAAAATTCGAATTAACAAATACAAAATTAACAGATTCAGTAAAACAGAGTAGACTCCCTCAAATGTCAATGTCATATCGGAGGTTGATTTTTGTTGAAAGAACAAAAATATTAGATACATGATTTGCATAGAACCAACAGCTGTTTCTGATAAGGAACCTAAGAGTAGTAACTTTTGACCATCAAAAAAAAAGTTCCGAGGAGTGATTCGAATGGCCAAAATTTACAACTCTTAGCGTGCATTTTTGACTTAAATAAAATAGTTCGAACAGATGTTGATAATATGCATAATAAATTACAAGTTTATCTTCCGCCCCATGCCGAAGTCTAGGGTCATGGCTGGCCTCCTCGCGATCCAGTTCTTTTATAGTTCTCACAGCCTGAGTGTACAACTCTGGAATAAGTGTTGCTCTTTCCATGTCAATTTTGGAGTATATCTCGTCCAGCGCTTCCTACTCGCGAGTAAAGAATTAACACATACGTCTTAATTTACACACTGATAACTGTTGTTGGAAAAAATAAAAAACACAAATATTTCCATTAAAAATAATTTTGCAGTCATGGCTTTAACGAAACAAGCAATTAAGTTATTCAAATCAGTTAGGTCCCAACCTGTTTGAATAAATAACTGAATAAAGAACCTTACCGGCGATGATACCAACTGATCCAGGAAAACGTCTTCAATCTTGTACTTTTTGATTGTTGGGATTTTAATGACGGGAGTTTCGACATTTTCATCGTCACGCTTGCTAACAGCGAAGTATTGGGAGAATTGCCTTGCATTCACCGTGGCGGACATGAGGATAAGCTTAACATTCCGCTTCTTGCCTAGCTTATCTTCAATGAGGATCTTCTTAATCAAAAGCAAGAGTAAGTCAGTTTCCAAGTCTCGCTCGTGGACCTCATCTACAATTATATGTGTCCACTCTTGGAAGTTCTTGCAGCCGGTCAATTTCCGTAGGAGAACGCCAGTTGTCATATACGTAACCAAGGTTTCGTTCTTAGTGACTCGTTTGTCCATGCCCACCTGGTAACCTACAACTGTTCCCAGCTCCCAACATCGTTCCTCACAAACTCGACGTGCTACGGACACGGCAGCAAGCCTCCTTGGTTGGGTTACAATGACGTTGCAAGGTTTGCGGAGTTCCGCAGCTCGGTCAATTATCAACTGTGGTATCTGAAATAATAGCAAACCAAGTGTTTATTACTAAACCAGAAGTAACCTTTGGGATGATTTTTGTACCACTATAGAAAAATATAGCTAAAGCTTAACTAACCTGTGTTGTTTTACCACATCCCGTAAATCCATCAATGATCACCACTCGATTCCCTTCAATTGCATTAATTATCTACAAAAGTACGTTTAAATTAAATTAAATACTGTGAGGCATTCAATGACGTAAGTAAAGAATGCTATAAATTAAGTACATCTAAAATTTACAAGGTTCAATTCTAATTTTTTTAAAAGCAGACACATACTTTGTCCTTATTCTCGTAAGCCATTAGCTTAGACACATCGATGGACCGCTTTTTAAAATCATACTTGTTGAAGATCTCATCCCTCAAGTGCTTTCGTTTCCTTAACGGAGCAAGAATTTCATCGTCCGAGTCCCCGGAATCAGTCTACAGAAATGAAACACAAAATTAAGTTTCTTTTGTTACTTTCCCTGGATAATCGAAACCTACAGAAATGAAAAATTAGGATATTACAAAACGGGAAGTTATTCCCAAACGTAAAATTACCTGATGATCAGGAATTGCTTGATCGTACAATCGACGACCCTCTTCCACATACTGGACCTCTTCCTCAGGATTATGTGCGTTGTAATGAGCCACCTTCGGCATTTTGGGCACCGGAGCCCCCGCCTCACCCACATTCCTCTGCGGAGCCACGTTTGGCAATGACTTGGAAGGATCCGTGAAAGAAAAAAAATTCCCCAGACTCTGCATCTCATCCGTTATCTCCGGATCTCCTTTCTCAATCTTTCGCTTCACATCCCTCATGTCCTGATTGTCCTCCGGAAGCGAATTATTATCCGTTTCACTGGGATCCGTCTCAAAAATGCTGGTGTTGATTCTGATGGCGGGTCCAGCGGTACTCGACGGCGCTGGGGATGGTTCCCGAGGACGCTTTGACCTGCCGCTTGACCCGTTGCTGGTACCTGGAAGTTCCTCAAACTTTCCATCATCTCTGCTTGGCCCGCTAGAATCCCATCGGTTTTCAGTCCTTCTTTCGCCTCTGCGTGACCCGCTGTTTTCTCGTCTTACATCTGACCGTCTATCGGCTATGTTTGACCCACTGGCATCCCGTGCGACCTCTGACCTCCGATCGCCCCTATTTGGCTCGCTGTTATCCAATCCTCCATCTGATCGTCTGTCTCCTACAATTGACTCCCTATCATCCCGTGTGTCCTGTGACCTTATTTCTCTGACTGGCCCAGTATTCCAAGTGTTATGTGACGTATCGTTTCTGCTGCAGCCACCAGCATCACGTGTGACCTCTGACCTTGTATCTCTGACCGGCCGAGGATTCCAAGTGTTTTGTGACATATCGTCTCTGCTGCAGCCACCAGCATCCCGTGTGACCTCTAACCTTGTATCTCTGACCGGTCCAGGGTACCACGTATTTCCTGACCTCGTGTCGCCTCTACTAGTCCCGCTGGCATCCCTTCTGTCCTGTGGCCCAGTATCCCATGCGTTTGCTGATCTCGCATCGCCTCTACTATTCCCACTGGCACCCCTTCTGTCCTGTGTCCTTGTATCTCCTCTGACCGGCCCAGTATTCCACGCCTTTGCTGATCTCGTATCGCCTCTACTATTCCCTCTGGCATCCCTTCTGTCCTCTGGCCGTGTATCTCCTCTGCTTGGCCCAGGATTCCACGCGTTTCCTGATCTCGTATCGCCTCTACTATTTCCGCTCTCATCCCTTCTGTCCTGTGGCCGTGTATCTTCTCTGACTGGCCCGACATTCCTTGTGTTCGCTAGCCCTGTATCGCCTCCGCCAGGGAGGTTAGTAACTCCTGTGCCCTCTGACCTTACATCACTCTCGACTGGAGCACCATCCCAGTTGTCCTCTGTCTCTATATCGTTACTGTCTGGCCAAGTGTCCCAAGAGTCGTCTGCCCTCCCACCGCCTCTGCTAGGTCCGCCGGTATTCCTTCTGTCATTTGACCATCTCCCACCTCTGCTCGACCCATTGGCGTTGTTCCCTCTTCCCTGTGACCTTCTATCACCCCAACTTGACCCCCTTGAATTATTCCCTCGATTGTCGGACCATCCACCGTCTCTACTCGACCCACGGTTCCACCTTCCAGACATACTGCTCTAGTTTCGGAAACTAAAATTGTGCAAAATTAAAAATGTACAAGTACGTTGTGTATTTACTTGAAGTACACCATTTTTTAAAAAATAAATATTTTTCCACAAAATACGAAGGACACGGGCAGTAACAGTGATTCCTGGTCAATTTGTGTATTGGTAACACTGAATAGCAAGTCTGTGGTTACATAATATGTTACATATGTTACGTGATTATTGCAAAAGTATACAATAATTAAGTTGATTATTTATGTTGATAATATTTAATACTGGAAATTATTTTTATTATAATAATTATTAAGCGGAGAGAGTCAGGGACATTCTTCGGAGTCGGGAGACTAGCTAAAGCTCACAATTGGGATTTAAAATTCAACTTCCTGTGTGTAATTAAGGAATACAAAATGAAAGCAGGTTAATTCCAGTGTTTACAAATTATTTAGACCACCAGGACGACGAACTCCAAACGAAATCCTTATTTTTCAAATTTGCCCGCGGTTTAAAAGCTCATTTGAGTTTATCCTTGTGTAGGAAAAACGTGTTATAAAAAAATTACGGAAAAAGGAAGGGAGCGTAATGACTGTTAAAAGGGAAAGTAGAAATAATTACTTACCTTTCGCCGCTCTATAATTAATTTAATGATAATAATAATTACCATTCCCATTAAATTACCATTAGCTAAGAAGAGGTGATGAGAAATAGTAATTAAAGAATATTTAGAATAATTATTATTGTTGATGAATGCATATGACATTGCTTAACCGGTTTAGCATTAAATATTTAAAATATTGCACCCCGTCGCGTCTTTGGAATCGAAGATGAATTTATAGCATTTTTTCATCTGATGTGAGCTTTATTTGCTTTTTTAAATGTTGACAAAAGTAATTATCTGCGAATTCGCTGTATAGTAGAATAGAAATATTTCTGGATTTGTACAAGAGCACAAGGATTGTCATACCACTAAAAATGTCTACGATTAGGAATAATAGGTATTTTTATGTACATTGCTCACACTCCTTTTGCTTGGGGAGTGCTTGACAATTATTTCGTATATAAATTACTGGTGCTGTTATTTTTGGTAAGTAACAAATTTAATTAATTTGAGACTACGTCAAATAACAGAATAGACTGCCTTGGATGAAGCTGCCTTGTCATTTGGAGAATTGACTTTTTTTTTATAAATACTTACTTCTATTCCTCACGCCGAATAATTAGAAGTTGCAAGTACAAATAAGCGTTTCATCGTTGTTGCGATAATGAAATAATATTAGCGTGGTCGTTTTTGTTTACAAATCCTCTAAATTCTAAATAATTACTCTACTAACTAGATTTTCTGTCGAAACAGATTTACAGTTAATGTGACAAGGGGTCATTGGTATGATTACAAATGTAGATGCTTGTGAGCTAACAATCATGTAGGTCGGTATAAGAATTATTAAATATTAATAGCACTGATTTACAATCGTTGATTGTAGTCGCGGGGCTAGATAATAAATTGTTGAATATTTCTGGAAAAGAGGTACAAAATACTTTTAAATTCCCAAATTGTCTATAGTACATGTATATTTTTTAGTTACAAAAAAATAAGGGTCAATTAAAATAGACACGAGGCACATTTTAATATTAGCAGTCAGTTGTGCATTGTTCCATTGAGACTAGGTCAAGTCAAGCCGAAGAGCTTGACGGCGTTGTAGGTCGTGGCCATGGCTACTTCCTCTGGGGGCTTATTCATGAGTGCCGCAATCATCTCCAGAGTCGCTAGAAGTGAGCAAGGTTCGTTCCGCTGAAAGGTGCAATGCCGATTTAGGATAGTCAGGGACCGAGGAGAAATTGATTGCTTCACATCTGCGGGTAGTTTGGCCGATCGAGTATTTGGGTACATGAACGGAGCATCCGTTTCGACTAGCAAGCGATCCAAGGGAATAATATTATCCGTTAGGAGCTTCCGCACTCCATCGTCACTCTTGTCCTTCCATACGTAACCTGCACAAAATTTCAGGAAATATTATTACAAAAATCATAAGAACTGAACTATTTAAACTGTGAATGTAATTTCCCGAAGTTTTCAGTCTTGAGAGCACGAATAGATACTGCGTACTGATGCACACTGTAAGATTGATTATTAAACAATAATCTAATTTACACACGGAATCAAAATGAAATCTCACCTGTAATTCCAATGTAAAGTCCCAAATCTAAATAAGTCTTTGCTTGAGACACAGTGCCAGTGAAGCAGTGAAGAACGCAAGGCGGTAACTTGTCCTTGTACTTGGTCAACACTGAAACCATCTCGGCATGAGCATCCCTTTCATGAAGGAAAAGGGATTTCCTCAGTCTGACTGCCATCTGCACCTGCTTCTCAAACACCTCCAGCTGAACTTCCGGAGGAGAGAAATTTCGATTGAAGTCAAGTCCACACTCTCCTAAAGCCACACACTCCGGATTCTTACACAGGGACTCAATCTCCTCCTCCGATGTCTCATCCCAGCTCGTTGCATCATGGGGATGAATTCCTACATCATCACAATTCACTATCAGTGCACAGTAACACACTAAAAATGAAACCGAATGCACTAGCATACCTCTCTCAAAGCCTGCATAAGACATGAACACAAGTATCAACCTACAAATTATTAACAAAACTAATTTCAAATACACCAACAATCTAAAATATCCCCCAACTAATACCAACAAATCCTTAACAAAAAAAACTGATCAACTAAATTCCTGCTGATCCCATTCCCCTAAATATTATCTACTCATAATACAGTAAGTACTACTAAAATCAAAAAATTAACAACCCCATCCACTTAACCTCCTCATCCTCCCCACAAAATCCAAAAACATCCCAAATGATCCCCAAACAATTTACCAGCAGTAGAGAACAGAACATCCGGGAAGATCCTCGTCAGTCTCAGAGCTTCCTTACTACTCTGAATGCTGGTCCCAGTGACCATAATTTTTTGAATCCCCGACTCCTTCGCCCGCTGCACCACCGAGTCAATATCCCGGGAGAACTTCTTATTCGTCAAGTTCGCTCCGATATCCACAAGGATGTAGCTCTCGGACATGTCATATTCTCCAGGTCCTTCAGTCTCTGTTGAAATCCCCGTCATACTCGAAAATGCTGACGCTGCCATTCCGGAGAGTCGTTGTATTTCTAAAAAAAAAAAAAATATTTCTCAATGACAAAACTTTCTAACAATACTTCTTCAAAACTCACCACCACCAAACTGATCATCAAATCACAAATTACTTCAAACATCCCCACATACTACCTCAAACCAATTAATTCACCAAAATACGTTCAACCTAATCTCTCACCTCTCCACCCAACCTTAACTTCAAAACTAAACAAACTAACACTAAACCATCCCTAACTGCCAACTGTTCAGAATTTACAAAACCGCAAAGGACCTTCAAAATTACAGTCCAAATCCAGTTCTAAATTCTACCACGTGCAATTAATTCATTGTTTCAAAAACACTTAACCTTATTTAATCTCCACAAGCAGGTAAGTACACAACACTTTTAAAAAATTACAAATTCAAATAATATTTCATCTGAACAATATATAATTCTATCCCCATGTATTCAATTAACTGATACCAAATTCAAACTATGATAGATACTAAATTACTACAAATTAATATTCTATTTAAAATTAATCGATTTCAAACCTGGAGGAGCCGTTGTTGACAGGAAATAAGGAACTTGGACAGTGTTAACTTGACTAATAATAATTGCTTGAAGGAACTTGGCTGGTCTTGTGACTGTCCGGGACAACAAGGTTGACATTCACGGAGCACTAACATTGACTTTAACTTGAAAGTCTGTTAGAGCTAGTTCAATACTGGATGAGTCAATTATGATTTGAAGGAGTGTAAATATAAGATAGGGATATATTGACCATATGACCAAATTAAATTGGGATTTAAATTAAATTAGAAGGACAAAAGGCCTGAGAATGTATAATCTATCTACATAAATATCAAAAGAGAGTATATCCGAGAGAGTGCATGGCACGGAAAGGCACTTTTGGTCACTTTTTAATTTAAAGGCGTAACGTCTTCTAGACTGCAGCTCCTGCCGAGTGAACAGTTTTTTAAAGGATGAAATCATCCAACGTGCAAACAGCTGCTTGGCTCGTTGGCTCTCCCTTGGCTCCTCAGCTTCAGCTCAATCCTGTCGTAGTCCCGCATTTGCTTCACTCACACTCTCCGTGTGCTCACTTCTCATTTAACGTTTACTGCTTATCTATGTGTAGTTTTTAGATACTAAAATACAAACAGCAGGAGCGTACATACTATATACATATATGAAGTGTGGAGTGAACGTACATTGTATGTACATATGTGGATAATGGAAATACAAGGACCATCGTAACGTTTCCACTGTTTATGTGATGAATGCAGCCTATGTGATGAGTTGTACATTTTTAGGGGCAAAGTGAAACGAAACGATTTATTGACGGACGGTAATTATTTAAAGGATAAATCAGACTGGAGATGGCCCAAGCTTTAATAATAATTGTGTGTGTTTAAATAATAATAAGCATAAATAATAAGTATAAGTTATTATAATTTATAAACTCATGCAAAAATAAGTACATAATATAAAAGTGTGGAGCTCTTGCGCCATCTGTTGTATGACTTGTGATGGAATAATTATTTAATTTTAATAATAATTTAGAATTACTTTGAGTATGGTCAAGGCATGGCTATCATTTCCGTAGTACATATTTTTAAAGGGAAGTGCTTTTGTAAAATTGCTCGTTTTTGATTTTTTAAGATATCTTGATGCTGGTATTGAAGGCAAATTTTGTGGGCGATTCAGTGTTTGTTTTGTATGAGTTAATATTTTGGGAATTATGGGATGTTGGAAGAAAGTTAATATTTTGGGAATTATGGGATGTTGGAAGAAAGTTACAATTATTAGCGTTGAATTAATTCCTCTTCTGGAGATAATTCCTGAGATAAAGAGGTTTGAGGAGGAATTTTTTGAGCGTATTATTCTTTGGAATGTCTGGCGGTGAATAAGATTTTGAAAAATGAGAACAAATTTATTATGTGTGTATTTATTAAAATTGTTTAGATTTTTAAAGGAAGTAAATTGTTTTTGAATAATAATGTTTCCGAAGTTTCAAGAAGAGCTTCCTGGGATCCCCTGTACTAGTGACTGTTCCACTAGCAATATAGAAGGAAAGATCTCGTCTGCACGTCTTCACGTCTCCGCATCCGCAAGAGAATCCTTAACTATCATCGGTAATAAGCTATACTGCAGAAGATTACATGTCCTGTGCAAATGGAAGATATGACTTGACTCCTGGTGTAAACACAGACGCTCCCAATGAGGCTCAACTTTTTCCGAATAGAGTGCTGTGCTGGGTGAATATGTAAAAAAACATATGGACATAGTATCTTCATCTTCGGATCCTTTCCTAATTTTTTTTATTTTTACAGTTGACGTATCTCCCTTGAGTTGGCAATTTCATAATTTCTCTGTATGAGCTGATAAAATCTGTGGCTATTCATTTCAAGTCACTTTCCATTTGTAATATTCATTTCACCCTACTTTCTGCTCTTTCAAATGCTCGACTTGTCAGCAACTCTCTTCTTTATTTTAAATTGTATATGTCACATAATAGGCAGTATTGTTCACGGTTGCTTCACTTTCATAATATTAATTACTCGTAAGTATCTCAACAGAAAAAAATTACCTGTCGTATAAATCCTAATAATCGTCCTATACAAGGGGAATGCACAGCGGGGTCTGTATCATTAGAGGCGTCAACGCTGCAGCTTAAAAGGTAATGTGCGGTGGCGGCGTTGGTGGCGCCCTCTGTTTCATGCTGCAATCTGCTTATTATAATAGAGCTAAAGATTAAGAAATGTCTTTAATAATAGGTCGTAAATTCGTAATTATTTGAACCTTGTCAATTATTTTTGAAATAATCCGAGATATGGATTTTAAATCTTTTTAAATGCATTTTTCTTGGGGTTAGACAATTATTATTCGTAATAATTATTATTGTTGTTGAAATTGAATAGGTTCATAGAAAAGAAACTTCAATCTAACATTTTATTTGTGAACTTGAGGTTGTAGAAAAGAACTGAATGGCAGGTAATTGTAAGATGCTTGTTTTTTTTCTCGCCACTGTCAGTTTTTTAAGAATGTGCGTATGTCAAAGATTAAGACCTCATGACTTGAAACTCTGGGGAAAGTGAAATCACTTGAACTTTACAATGCCAGCGGATAAGATTAAATATGTATTAGCATGCTGTATATGGTATTGCGTAAGTATATGTGAATATTGTATG
This sequence comes from Allacma fusca, assembly GCA_947179485.1. Lineage (NCBI taxonomy): Eukaryota > Metazoa > Arthropoda > Collembola > Symphypleona > Sminthuridae > Allacma > Allacma fusca. The sequence goes on from OX359245.1 coordinate 38,085,781, forward strand.
TGATTATGTATGGGAGTAAAAGTAATGAATTGTTTTAACCGCACAGTTGGAAATATTTGAGTTTGCACAGCACAACTGTGAAAGGGCAGCGGTAAATGATACGGTGCCGAATTGGCAATTTCACAAAACCTACTCATTGATTAACATGCCTGTAAAAATCGTAGAAACGTACTTACATTAGCTGACACAGCAAAAAAGATTCAGAATGGCAGCAGGGCAAATGCAATCACAACAGCTAGCCCTTTACGTTAGAACCAGGAACCCAGGGAAATAAATCACTTGAAGCATGGGGAATCTGTACATGATCTGTAAGCTTTAAGTGACATGGCAGCTACCGTAAATTACACTTAAAGTTCCCTCTTCCTTTTATAAGTATAGATAAATTGTTGTAATGCGAAACCTGGTTTTGTACCGTACAAATCAAAATCACCACAGTCTCAATCCTTTTGTTTTTCACAGGGTGACATTAAGACTAATTACTATTGCTTAGCTAATATTACAAAATATTTAAGAATCTATTGTTTGTGCGGAAAAAACTGTAAGTAAGTTGGTTTAGTTGTATATAAAAATGCTTGAGTATGCATGAATGAATTATATTGAGTTAAATTATAGGGCTGAGACCACAGATCGGCCATGAATTAACTTATACTTACATGATTATATGTACTGTAGAATTGATAAGTTACGGAGATGTAACGATTTTATTTTCATCCAGTCCACAAACGAAAAACTACCGTACTATTTTTGTGTAACTGTGTGTGACTGGAAACAGTCAATCAAGATTTGCATGGTTAATTCTAGCATTCAAATTATACCTACATGGTCAAGTGACAACGTACATTTTGGAGACTTACTTTTTAGAGGAACTAATTAATGTAATAATTAATCTGAAATAATAAATTGTATAATTGGTTTACAACCGAGAATTTGAATAGATTTTCTGGAACCAGCAGAATGGGAGCTATACAATATGGGGAAACTGCATGCACACAAATGTAGATACTTACATTCACAATGGAAAAAAAGCTTGACGCGCGAAACGCGCTTGTTACAACCAAAACTGAGAGACAACTGTAACATTTAATAAACATAAATTATAATAATTATTAGTAGTGTATTTTGTTACAAACAAACATGCTCGGCTGGAAGCTTGGGAACTTTCTCGTGATATACATTTTGGACAGCCTTTTAAATATCCACCGTACAGTTATTTAGCAGCCATCGTACGAACGGATGATGTTGTGATGAATCTTGGCTTATGTGATACATTTACTCTGGAACCGTATTGTAAAATGTAGAAAAAGCACGCGTGCACAGTACTGGAAAATATTCAATAAAAAGGCATGTTTGAATATATTACTTACAATCATCAAAATATGATGAAAAGTATACAATGTGTAATTTGAAATTAGTTTCACATGACAGTTCGCAAAGAATAATTATTATCATTACCAAAACAAGACATTATTTAGGATCATCTATGGTGGCCGTGGCCAGGTCCACCATCCTTGGGTACTTGACTTTCTTTTTGTCCAACTCGTCCTGTGCCCACAGAATGAACTTGAGGAGATACGCCAGTTTTGAAATGGGCACTTCCTGGTCCTCCCCAAGAAATGCTGTGTTCAGTTCACTTGCCACCTTCTGCCGATGCGACAGATCCAACAAGTCACCAAAGGGAGAATTCTCAGGATCCTCAAAGGCAAGAAGAGCTAAGGTCCTGAAAACCAAACCATAAATTTCGCAATCAACCTTCATTTAACAACGTCTTTCTACTTTTATCTATTTTATCAAGCTGAGATTAATTACTATGTATTATGTGTATTAAACATTAACTTAGTCAAAATAAATAATAACTAAAGCGCACAATTTTCTAAAAATATTAAATTCAAAGATATGATTGACCATAAAACATTCTAATTTATTGTCAAATGATTACCAAAATGTAAACACTCGCAGAGTCTCCAGCATCTTTTATTTGAGATGGGCACACGACAATCACTTTACAATTTGAGGGTTTTAAACAGGAACTTTTACAACATTTTGTTTAATATTCAAGGAGTCATGATGAATCAAACTACATACAAAATCCTGATGATATTATCGGCGTAAAACTACAAACACGACTAAAGCTTACGCAATACTTTTAAGTAATAATTGCAAATTATTACATACATTTTTAAATGTAACCTTCCAACCACAAAAATCTAAAATCTTCTACAAACTCTCAGGACAAACCATCGGCAATAATTACCTAATTAAACACACTTCTAACAAATTGTTATGAGTTTAAATGGAAATACTTTTTAAGGGAAGTAATAATTACCCCTTATATAACAACTTCCTTTCCCACTTCCAATAACAGGACTATATAATTCATATACATTGACAGGTAACAGAGGTATACAATAAAAGAGGCAAGATTTTACTTTTTTTCGCATAAACATCAATCAATGCTTCTCAAATAGTAGAATTTTTTAAATAAATCTTCTATATATTTTTTTTCGCTAAAAAGACATGTAGGCTTGCTACTGTTTCAAAATCGAATTATTTAAAAAAAAACAAGGTTGTGTAGAGGTTAAGCCAGAGTCTCGAAACATTTCCGAACATCTTGAAACACAGCCTCCGGATCCTGAGCAGCATTTATTTTCCTGACCAAACTCAGGCCCTTGAAGTGTTCAATAATTGGCATGGTCGCATTGACATAAGTGGCCACCCGTTTCTTCAAGCTTTCAGGATTATCATCCGAACGTCCGCTCCCGGCTTCCCCACGCTGGAGACACCTCTCAACACAAACATCCTCCGGAGCATCGAAGAACAGGACGAAGAGGACCTCCACCTTCCCCGTCATCTCCTTGTCCCATCCATCCAGATTGTTTTGATTCCGAGGGAAACCATCCACGAGGAAGTTGTTCGACTCACTCTTTTGCATTGCCCTGTCAATAAGGGAACATGTAACTTCCACAGGGACGATCGTCCCATCCCGAATGTGTTGCTCTATCATCTCTCCAAACTCCGATCCGGGCTTGTTCCGCTCTTCCCTCAAAAGATCTCCAGCCGAGAGATGGACAAAACCAAATGTCTCCACAATCTTCGAGCATTGTGTTCCTTTCCCAGCTCCTGGACCCCCGAGGACAAATACGACTTTTGGTAAGGGCATTATATAATATCCGACGACCGGGTCCGAAAGTCTTGTAAAGTAACTTCTTCCAAAATACTTCTCAAAGGAATGCTCCCCAAAATTATTTTTGAAATCTTTCTCAAACAGTTTTGATTCCGGACTTGTAGGACCCCTGTAGATTGTTTCCGTCTGTTTTGAAGGCTCCCCTGGATTAGGACTCCAACAATGTTGATTTGTTGCGTATATTCGAATAGTTCGAGCTAAAGGGTTGTGGCGTCCAAAAAAAATTCTGAATAAACTTGCAGTTGTTGCTCTGAGTGGTCGTGTGACTGAAACTGAAGTGAGCAGGTAATTAAATAATAGCATTCGTGGCAAAAGAGCGTTCCGCAAACAAGCACCAGACCTTAACACCACACCATTAAATTATATAAACACTTGAACGCCTCTGATTTGATAACAAATTGAGGAGATGACTCTTGTTGGGAAGAGAAGTTAAAATCGTACACACAAAAACTGCCAAAGGAAAGTCCTTCAGAGATTAGATAATAGATGAGCTTGCTTGGGTCCACGTCCGCGAAAAATATGGCAAGGCAATAATAAATGGCAATGGGAACAAAACTCCAAATCCAGGAAGAGAAATCAATTTAAATTCTGCCGCGTCCAACTGCATAGGCTTTTGTAATCCGAGAGACAAAATCCTGCGAGAGCTTTTTATATAATTACTTATTACTCCATCAAATAATAAAAAAAAAGGATCTTGGGAAATCATGGGGGTGAAGAACGAAGCACTGTTTAATGGGTTCCTTCACTTTATTTAAAGACTGTAAATTAAGTAGAAGCTGGAATTAATAGCGATTGTAGTTATTCTTATGGAAATATCATTTAACATCTGTAACAAGAACCACAGGTGAACCGCATCTGTGGGAATGACGCAAACGCACACAATTGTGCTCCACATCCTCTTCTTGCTGGTCTTGTCTTGATTACATTAAATGTTAAATAAAATTCAGCCATGTGGGCAATTTACTTGTAAAGAGCCTCTTCCTTTTATGTACTGGGATATTAGCATCACTCTCCTTTCAGAATTAATGTAGGCACTGATTTTAAATGGCGTTACATGATGAGGAGCTAATTTAGGAACTACTCTGAATTAATTTGTTGATTCAAAATTAGTTCGGGTAATAATTAAGGAGTTGATATTTAATGCAGAATAAATTCTGAAATAATTATTAGGTTCGAAATATAATTATAGGACAACATTCGGACTTGTGACAGGCCGATGGATAATTACAAATTGAAATGAAGGACTATCGGACTATGATACAAAAGCTCAAAGAAAGATTTACATTTTAAGGGTAAGTGGACCACAACTAAAATATACAATCATAATAATATCTACACTCTTTCGCACAATCCGGGAAATACTTACACCGACTCTTAAAGGTGGAGTATTGCGGATGTTCATAATTTGGACTTCTCACATCACATCCAGTGATAATTATTTTTTAGAAATTACCTGGATATTTAAGAAATAGAGCAAAAAAGTTGGGTTAGTTGCTCTTTACACCATTAGGGTTACACATTTTCCAATGGGCTCCATTATTAATTTGGGTTGATGAGACGAGACTTGATTTTTCACACACTGATGTTGCGAATTGGTCAAATGCTGCAAAATCTCATGCTCACGAATTTATTCTATATTCTAGTGTAAATGAAATCAAATTATGCCAATTACTATTAGTTTACGAGGACTTGAGTGCTTAGTTGAGTTATATGATCGAAATTAAATAATTTAACATTAATATTTACGTTAAATTGATTACCACCCGAAGATTTAAATATACCTACACAGCTCTAAAGGACTTACACATTAAAAATTAAAATCTAGATCCTACAGGTACAACTATTTTACTTTAAAGAATATCGAAGGAGCGAAAATAAAATCTAATACCATTTTTGCAATTCATATCATATTCATTATGAGCATCGATACAAAACGTAAGACCCGGCAGACATAACCATCTCAGCAATCCTTACACAAACAAATGCTATACTTATCAAAAGAAGCATGACTAGTTAAATGTTAAACATGACTACCTCTCAATTTCCGGGAGAACCGTGGAATTCTCCTCCCCTTGGTCTGCTAAGTTTTCTTGCGCAAATTTGAGTGCCCCCTCAATGTTCTTCTGACGGATGAGCTCGATGAGATGCTGTTGCTGGAGATGGAAGAATAAGTATCGGTTGTCATCCAGGAGTTGGGGTTGGTAGGAGTTGATCATCTCCACGGCACGGGGGATATCCCCATTTTGAATTGCTTCCAAGATCTTGATACGGGGATCTAATGTACTTAAGTCAATGCCAGGATCCGTCCCGGACTCCATATGGAACTTCTCTGCCGCATCTTTGAACCCCTCAGTCACTAAATAGTTCATAACTAATTTGTTCACTTCCGAGCGAGGTATCTCTACCTTCTCAATATTCTCCATCCATTTCTCCTTGGTCATCTCATCTTTAGTCAGACTCGAACTGCTGCTGGCACTCTTGCTGTCACTCCCGCTGGACATTCTCGAATTTTCCAAGGGCTCGTTCTCACGCTCAGTTAATTCTCGTAGCTATTCCCAAATCATCAATAGGAAATCAACATTAATCCCTCAAAATAACTATCAACTAATTATTTCAGTCCAGCAAAATACACACAAACACACACACACACTTCCTACTTTTTCCTGATCAGACCTTAGTCAATTACAAAACTCCGTTCAATCCAAACATGTCATTTGAACGTTACCCTGCGTAATAACAGCAGATAGCGGTTCCAGACTAGCGCAATTTTGATAGGCTGTTCTATTCCCAATCTCAAAATCTCTGGGGGGATGAATATCTGCTGACTATCCCGCTAACAACTAAATGCCAACAATTCCTCTTCCGTTCGCCTGCAACCCACAAAACACAAATCAAAATTAAAATCACAATAATTAAGCAATAATTCCCGAACGCTTCTCTCCCGCTCCACGACGTTCATCCCTTCATTTCTAACTGAATCAATCACAACAAAAACGAACAAAAATGCATTACAAAATTACAATATCATTAACCATAAATATTGTAATCTCCTTATAAAATTTAATCTCCATCAAGAAACTGTTCGATCACAAGGAATTTTGCTAAATAAATTACGACGATATATTTCCTCGGCCTGAGTTGTCAGGGTCCATTTTTTGAACACATGCTAAGATCAGAGTCAAAGTCCAGGACAAAATTTTAAATGGAGGGATGAATGGAAATGTTTGCTATTTTAATGAATTTAAATAATAATCCAATTACTTACAGATAGTTAGAGATGAATTGGAAATTACACATTTGCAAGCTGTTCGTTTGAGTAGCTTCACATCAGCTGACAAAATGAATGCTTGGGAATCATTTGTTCCAGTCAAGTTTTTAACAAAGTGTTTTAATGCTGAGCTCCAGGACTTGATTCAGCTGTTTAAATGTAATTATGTACTAGTGGAGTTTCCCCTGGGCTCTTTTGGTAATTAATGTTTTTACTACGATACTCACTTGGGTTACTGCTACTTCTTATATGCATTATCCAGCTCCGTGTGAGAGTCTCAAGTCATGCCCGCCTCGCAGTAGAGCTGAACACTGACAGACGTCAAGAGAGCAGGCAAGCAGGAGTTGGATGTTCAAGCATCGCTGGTATTGCGTTGCGGGATGCAGAGGCAGGCAATTGACATTAAAATATTAGCGTTACTATCAGTGCATGTCAGAGCTAAAAGATTTAGGGGTGAAGTGAGACAAAGGTCCCGTATTGTTATTGTTTGGATGTTCGTTTGTCTGCTTAACCGTCCTCAGAATAATTGCCGAACCAATGTCTCCATACAATTCAGACTTCTTACAATGATACGTTCCTTCTCTTTACCTCAGAAAATTAAAAGGTCACATTTAAATACATGCAAGTAGATACGGATCCGATAATGGCACTGTGAGGAATACAAAGTTCCATGTTCCATGCGTTACAATAATGACCGATAGGAGTCACCCAAATATTATGTCACCCCTTGGTGACTTTCTAGTTTGGTGCTGGTCACAGATGATCTTTGGACTTGCTGATGTATGATGAAAATTGGCAGCGGAATTATTGCGATTCAAGGGTAATCAGTCAAGACAATACGGGTAGTGTAATTTCAGATCAAATGATTTTTAAACAATATTGGATTATCAGGGTTGGGTAATTTTATAAGATCAGGTGTTGGATTGGATGAAAGGATTACTACACAAAATTCAGGTTATTTAGATTGGATTAAGGAATTTGTAAACCAAAATTCTAAAATTTGGGTTTCGAATACGGGATTGGGAATAAAAATCTAGCAATTTGAGTTTGGATTAAGGGATTCGTTGAAACTGTCCATCTAGAAATACGGATCGCTTTTCTGGGTTTTGTGACAATTTAATTTTTTCCGTATACTGCACTTGCATCTGCTGTAAGTCCATACTAAATTACCTTGTTCATCGGTTTTACATTTATTCTGCATACGTCTAGAAACTATAATGTCGTGTGATTTGTCGTATTTGAAAACGTTAACTTTGCGAGTGCAAACATAATACAAGAGACAAGTACAGTACAATGCCGGTAGGGGTAGAATAATGGGATACAATTAAGTTGCTAGTACAATATACACTTAGTTTAATCCCGGATTTCCAACCTTACAGTAATTATTCAATTCCAGTCTTCGCTCTACATTAATTAAGATACCTTGATTTTTTTGTTAATAAATTCTTGAAGCTGTTTAAGAAAAATTTCATTATTTACTTTGAACAAATTCAGCAATAGTTCTTAGCAATTAAGAATAATTAACAATTTTGCATGTAAATACTCAATCACATTGTTGAAGTTTGCTTGGCTGGGCTTTTGGCAGCTTCTTGTTTTGAGATCGCTGAGTCGCGTAGTGGGGGTCTTTAAGGTACATACGTACGTACATATGTATTCTCTTCTCATCTGTTGTAAGACCAAAGCTGGGCATGCAAATCTACCTAGCCTTTTTGCTTCCTATAACAAAAAAATTTTCCGGGCTTAAACTTCGAGCCTCTTTCCCTTAAACCTTGCGGTGAAGAGTTGCCTGCCTATAATCTTATATTGTTACGTAACGATCAGTAACGACTTCAACAATATATTGGAAATAACGATATATAGTTTCGAGACAAGTAAATACCAATTTCAACTTCATTTTTCCTAAATAACTGTAAATAATAAAGCATAATTAAGCTTAGCTTAAAGGCATAATTGAACTGAAAACGTTAGATGCGTATTTATATTAACACTTTTTTTAATTTTGCCTGAATTTACCTACTTAGGGGCCATTCAAGTAATTCATAACGCAAAATTGGCCAAAATTTCACCCCCACCCACCTGATGTAACGTTAGGGTAACGCTGATTAAACTACCACCTACCCGACATAACGCGTTACGTGTGTTTTTAAATACATTAGATTAAATATATGTATGCCTGCTTAAAGACTACGATTCATCCGGTAAAACTATAGGTTTATTCAATTTGTGGCTTCAGCCTCACATTCAACAAATGGACTTTTTAACCAGTCAGGAATACTTTCAATAACTTCAATGTCACTATCTTCGTCATCACTGTCTGCATACCCTTGTGCAACACATTCAATAATGTCCTGCGTTTATACTTTCAATTGCTTGAAAAAATGAAGTCAGGCAGAATTTATGAAGTAAATGTCCACAGCTTAAAACTACAGCGTGATAATCACTTCCTTGATCCCCTCCGGATTTCTCCGAAGGGGTTCGAAACATGCTCCACATGCAATAAATTGCGCCATTTAAAATTTCCAAATTAATAAAAAAAATTCAATAAATGATGCACAATACTTAAAATCTTTAAAGCGAATTTGGCTTTTCCCTTTACAAATGTTTTCAAGGATTAATTTGCAAAATCGTATATGCATGAAATTTACGTTACGTGTCTCTATAATAGAACCACCAAATCGTCGTAAACTTCGAAGCTTTAAAATCGAGTCATTTAATTTTCAGAGGTAAGAAGGATCATCAAAACATGGCGTTACGTACGAAGGTGATCTACGACCCCCCGATGCAGGTAACAAAGCATTACGTTAGTTTGTAAGGCCACCCACTACCCCTGCGTTATGAATTACTTGAACGGCCCCTTACTACAAATTTTTGCCAGGCTAGCTGACTCCTAACCTATGTATAGGGCCTGGGGCCTACTTATAACCTACGCGTCTATCTTTGTCTCCAACGTGAAATACTGATTCTCAAGGAAGTGCGTACATAACAAAGAAACTAATGCGAGCGAGATTTACTAGTTGCCGTTGCCAGCTTCAGTTGCATAAGAGAAAGGAAAATATTTAATCTGCGCGCGGAAAGATTAGATGTGGAATCAGCTGAGACCGGTCTCTCATGTGAGTCGCTCCTTCCCTATAGCTGGCTCTCGTCTCCTTTGGCTCACTCGACGTTGCTCAATGCTTAGAGAGCCAATCATGTGTTCTTACCCAGTATTAATTAATTATAGCTAGAAAGAATGCTTGGAATTGCAACTTTTGGTAAATAGTGTCAGATATTACTATTATAAAATAATTCGATACACGTAGCTCACATGACTTTTTTCAAAAAATATGTTTCTACAAAAATAACATTTTACCTGATTTGCCTTCACTGTTTAAGACTTTTCGAAATGTGTCTACAACAGCAATGATACATCCAATTATCTGAAATAGGCACAACATTTCCAAGTGTACAGTAATTATTACAATTTAAAATGTAAATTCTAACCTTATTACAATTACGGTAAATAAGGGTTAACATTTTCCAAGGGTGAAATTAAATAAAATTCCGTACTGTTATCGTTTCGATATTTTGTCTGCGTGTCTGCTTGTTCGTCCTCACCAGAGCTGCGGTCAAGTTCATGTTAAAACTTGTCATGTTCATGTCAAGGTCAAGTTCATGTCAAGTTCGGTTTGACGATTATTTTAACTTGACCATGACGCATCATGTTCGAGTTTACGTCAAATTTTCACTTGACGTTCAAGTCCGAATCATGTTCAAGTTCAAGTCTTCATCATCCAACTTGACAACATTGTCATGTTCATGGTCGGTTCAGCCAGCTGGAAAAACTTGAACATGAACATGTCATTTTGAGTTGATGTTAGAAACGATGAATAAAACGTGATTGCAAGATCTCCTTTATTTACAGCTTGTACCTGATTTAAAATTTCAACGATTTGCAAATAGGAGCATCTACAATACATACACGCATGTGTAAAAAACTCAACGTGCTTATTCCCATCAACCGTATGGTAAAGTAAAGTCATCTCATAAAGCTGAAATACAGTAAATAAATTCAGTAGCTAATAAAACTAAGTTAATTAAAAGTGGTCCACATTAATGCTGACTGAAAAAGTGTCCGGTGGTCAAAGTTTCAGATAAAACCTTTGGGGAATGTTGGTTAAATATTATGGTTATTAATTTTGTCTATTGCATTTTAAGCTGACATAACAATGCATTCCAAAAGGTTACAATGTTGAGTCCTTACTTAATTTATTTTGTACCCGTATAACTTTAAATTCGTGGTCATGTTCAAGTTCAAGTGCATGTTCGGGTCAAGTAACGGAGCTAACTTGATCTTCATGTTAGCACCATGTTCAAGTTCGCTGCAATTAACTTGAACTTATCATTCTTTCATGGTCAAGTTACGACGTGAACTTGACGTACTCAGGTCATGTTCAGATCGTGGTTTATTTAAAATTGTCATGTTCGAGTCATGTTCATGTTCGAATCGCTATTTGAACCGAACATGAACGCAGCTCTGGTCCTCACGGCAATTGCCGAACCAATGTCACCACACAATTCAAACATTTTACAGTGTACATATCTGATGTATCAGAATCTTAAATTGCTTTGGGAGAAGATCGGATCATTCTTGTGACCTCAAAAAATTAAAATACGATGCAAAGGACCCGGCGAAAACTTGTTATGTGTTACTGTATCGACCAATGATAAGCGCGCGAGAATCACTTCGCCCCTTGCTGACTTTCCAGTGAAGTGTTAGTCACAAATAATTTTTAGAGGCGAAGGGAAGCTGAAAGACACTTTTGCGATTATCTATGTGTCTTCTTGTCTGCTTGACTGTCCAAACGAAAGCTGCCGAACCAAATGTCCCAGACAATTAAAATTGCTTTCGGGGGCAGATTAAATAAAAAGTAAGAAGTACGTTGCTTTTGAAGGAGATCAGGATCAGGACATTCGTTTGACTTCAAAAAATTAAATGAGCTCACGTATAAAGACATGCATAGGCACAAAAGTTGGAAGTAAATCTGGCGACATCTTTTGTCGGATACTCGGATATGTCGTTAATAATAAATTGTTTTTTTCATGTACAACTTCGATTCAATCTTGACGTTCGAGTTTAATTTTGAACTTCTTATTATTATATTAATAATAAATTATTGTTATTTTGTAGCTATTTTTGCAACAAAATATCACAAAATAATTAACAAAGCTGCAAGTACATCACAGGATTACTTATAATAGCGCTCTAGCGTTTATTGACTTTTTAGTGCAGAGGATTTTTTTAAGGGTATGACAAAAAGGCTGAAGGTAGGTAAAGTCAATGCAGAACTCTGTCCCCGCGGCTGACGTTATATGGCAAAGGGAATCTAGCAAAGGCATCACGAACGCCTCAAAACCTCAAATGCCCTTTATTATTACTTCGGGTGTGTTGGAGAGAGTATCGTCACAAGTTCCACTCTGTGCTTTGTAAAGGATAGGAGCGCAGCGAGACAACATCCAATTAGTTAATAAGATCTGGAGAGAAAGAGTCAATCACCTTTGACCTCCTCATCCAGTTCACAACACAATTAAATCCTCTCTTCACCATCAACTCTAATTATTTCAGTAATAATTCAGTGTTTCCAGGATTTAATTATTTCAAACATTCATCTGCCGCTAATATTCCGAATCTGGCTTCTTCAAAACCGGAACAAGTGAAATCCCCGATTTAAAAAAAATTTAAGTGTTTTTCAAGACAGTCATCGTCAATTCAGTGGAACATTCTGTGAAGGTATTTATTAAATTTTTGAATATTAAATACATGTTGGATAAATTCAGACGTAGGTATTTTTATGGTGTAAATGATATCCTGATTTTGTGAAGGGGAAAAGATGATGGAATGGAAGATCTTAAGATAAGATCTTATAATGGGTGGGATGTGATTACTGATTACATGTGAAAGCTTCCTAATTTAACTTTACAATTTTGAAAGTATTTTCATTTGACTGAATTAGCTTAAATCGTGATATTTTTTTTGAGTGGGTCTTTCAGAGCAATTAACAGATATTGTTAGCAGCCGCCTTGTGTTGTGTGTGTTAAATATTAGCTTGTGTTCGGATTTGGTCAGTGCTGTTTGAAAACTTTTGTGTCATGACCAATATTGTACGAATGTTTAATTTAATGGATGTACTGAGTATTGTTTGTTTGAAATTGTAACTGTAATAATTATTTATTCCTAGAAATCAAGCACATTATAGGAACGTAAACAGACAATGTTGTTCCCAGTCCCCCCAGTAAGCTCAGGAACTCAGAACAGATCTCCAACGATCCAATTTATCTCGAAAGGTTGAAGGGGTTTCGAAAAAAAAATTCAGAAAGTATAAACAGCTTTGGAGGACGCAGCTGGAAGAGATATTTAATTTAATTGTATTTACTTGTACAAAACTGGGGAATCCTTGAGGAGGGATTGGATCCGAGGGGAGACAAAATTGTCAATAGTTTTTTTTATGAGTGGATGGATTATGTATTGTCTCTTGTGTGGGTTTAGTATCTCGACATGACAACAGTAGTGAGTAATAATGTCAGTTGAGTCGGAGGTTCCGCCAGGAATAAGCCCCTGTTGTCTACATATTTTTTTCTGGTATCTCCTGACCTTGAGGAATTATCAACGGAATCATTTTACAATATTAGGATCATAACAGAACAGAGAGTAGTACGCACTATCTTCTGTTCCCGTCCGTTCCTGGTCTTCCATAATATGACTTCATTGTGAGCCAGACGGCAGATAGTGATTACTCAATTTGTACAATCAGCTAGATGGTCCCAAATGAGGTTTATGGTAATATGGTTATCTGTATATAATTATAGAAATATAGATAAATTTCTACGTGACTGGACATAATTACATGGAAATAGAAAGGGTGTGTTTACTATATTGTCTGAGCTGAATTCCCGAGTGTGTTTCAAGCTGTAATAGGGAGCTTTGGAGGAAAAAGGAGATTGTAAAATCGAAGCTTGAGTTTTGGGTAGATAGAACAGACGGTACTTCGTGGAATTAAGACATGTATATGTATTTAATTATTGTAGTTTGGAAAGGGCAATTGCCCACTGACCACTTGAAGTAAATGTTAGAGGTTGAATGTTCTGGTTAATAGTTTGTCATCCTCGATGAGTCAGGCTTGTGATGTAACCATGTATTAACTGGTTTCTGCAAGACTTGTAAATGTGAAGGGTAATATTTTAATTTGAGCATGCAGACGGAGAGCTGATGCTTGTTTTTACATTAGGCGTAGTAATATTTTATCTGATGCATTTGTCCGGCCTGACACTCAATGTCATATTCTGAGACTATTGACGTTCGCATTATGTATCTTGGAAGCTTGAGGAAGTGAGCTTCCGTTTAAAGGAGATAATCACAATTATAACATGTCAATAAGGTTATTACTGAATTAAATAGATGATATTGCTGCCTAAGCTAGAAAAATTAATTATATGTGGTGCTGGGTTTTATTCAGGTAGGCATTTATTTAATTATGGTTTACTTATTTTTGAAGTATTTTAACGCAATTAAATGCTGTTAAATAGGAGTAATAAAAAAATAATAAGGTAGGGAAAAGGTAGTAATGAATGCACACATGAAGCTGAGAAATTCCTAGAAACGGATCCGGGATGTAATGGGTAGAAAAGTATACGTTTACGTATGCATTTCCTACGTTAGAGAGTACAGGCGTCTCGGAGTCTTTGAGTGCAACTGGGAACAATACAAGTGTTGAAGGACTTATGCATAAGAGCATACTAGGCAGGAGCGGATAGGGAGAGAGCGATTTAGTACCTATACGTTTTTACATGTATGGGACGTCACTATAATCCGAAACCGGAGTGAGGAGCAAATATAAAAAGAAAACACCGGGCTCACTTGCATTTCCGCAAGCTTTGGACACTCTTCAGCTTAATGTTGGAGGCAGTCAGTCAAGAAGCGCTATTATTGTCTGTAGCAGTGTTTTTACTTCATACTTACTACTGGGACTGTTTTGAATTTTGATTACACTTGTAGTAGGCGTTTTTTACTGTTAGAACTAAACGTTATTTGGTAGTGAATTATTTTTTTCTTGTTTATTTGCAGGAGTTGTCAAACCTAAGGTTGATTTTTTCGTGCCCAAGCTGCCCTCACATACACACCGTCTGAATGACCATGGGAGTGAAGGTGTACTACTCGGAGATCTCCGGAAGCAAGGAGGTCCTGTGATATTCACTTTCAAAATACTTTATAAAAATTTAGGCTCAGTTTTGTTGCTTTTTTCTCAAAATACTTACTTAATTGATTTAATGCTTTTAGGTACTTATGTGGTTCCTATAATGAAATGGTATAATCGTATAACTTTCTTTGTGGAAATTGCAGGTAAAAAAGCGTCAGCAGCGTGTAATGATGATTCTTGAAAGCAAAAGCATCCCGTACGAAGCCATCGACATTACAGAAGCTGGCAAAGAGAAAGACAAAGACTTCATGTTATCGAATGCAAAACCCAGGGCAGGTGCAAAGATCATACTTAGTCCTCAGATTTTCGCCGACGAGCTCTACTGCGGGGTTTGTACTTTATATTGATTATATTTTACAAGCAATATTTTGCATATTTAATACTAATATTAAATTTCTGCTAAGTCAGTTCTCTGCAAAAGTAGGATTGTATTTGATTTAAACATTTAATAAATAGATATATTTAGTTTTACATAGAATCTGCCAGCCGAACTATGTAGGATTTTGTATTCAATTGTGTTTTAAGTTTGTGGTAAAATATGCTTTGAAAGTTTGTATCTTCACAAATGCTTCTTCTTTTTTATATCTAGGACTATGATGACTTCGACCTAGCGAATGAGAACGATACCTTAGAAGATTTCTTGCACAGCCCGAAGATCGAGAAGCCCGCAAGTAGAGGCCCGTCTGCTGAAAAGACAGAACCAAAGGCAGAGGCAGTGGTTACGAATGGAACTGCGGCTTCCAGGGAACCGTCCGCTGAAGTCGAATCCACTACTAAAGACGGTGACAATGCAAATGAAAAGAGTAAAGAAGCCTCTCCTGAAAAGATTGTTAAAGAGGCATCTCCTGAGAAGAGTGTTAAAGAGGCATCACCAGAGAAGATCGTGAAAGAGGCCTCTCCTGAGAAGATTGTTAAAGAGGCTTCCCCTGAAAAGAGTAAAGAGGCTTCCCCAGCAAACAGTAAAGAAGCCTCTCCTGAGAAGCAAGTTGAGTCCTCTGAACCTCCAGCATCAACAACGGAAGAAGCAAAAGAGACCGAAGCGGATACAACCACTGCTGATGATCCCTTACCAGAAGAACCTGTGGAGAGCAAGGCAAAGGAGGAAGCTCCTGCCAAGGAAGAAGCAGAAGAAGACGAGTGATGAATTCTTTGATGTCACTATGTGCAATTGAAACTTGATTCGATAATACTTAATTACCGCAAAAAATTAAAGTTTAATTGTAGCACCATTATTTAGGGAACGGATACTTACTAACAATAAGTTGAAAGTATCATATCTTAATGTTATTATTTAATTTACCGTGTATTATTATTTTCTTTTATTGTGGAATCCTGGAGAGCGTTTAATGTTTTAACACCGTAAAACTAGGATTACTATGAAATAGTTTTTCCTCTTTGTAAGGAATCAGGAAGGAAAAGTATGGTCAAAAATTCCACCCATTATATTTTTAGGACATGGCGGAATGCACAAATAAAATCCACAATTTCTCCCATTTATTTACCATTTGATTTGAAATAATTCTAAACGAAACTAAATTTGGAGGAAATACTCACGAATTCCCAATTCGCAAAAAATAGCTTTAGGAGTAGTATGTAAATATTAGCAATTGAGATGTTACCAAATAACAAGTCTTTTCTATATGCCATGAGCGTACTGATAAATTTTCCTACAAGACTATATATTGTGTCGTATGATTTTTTACGAAATGAATTTTACTATTGGAATATACTGCTTAAAGCTTTAAAAGTGTAGTTGTGGAAATTCTGTGGACATTGTGCAATCAACCTTGTGAATCATAAAATTGTATACCAGGTCAACACGATATAAACCTGTTGATTCTCTGTCGCTCAGTTTCCTCCCTTCTCAAATATGTATTAAATATTTATCTCATCCGTTCGTTGCCTGAATGGGGAAAAAAATTATTGTAATGTAAATCTCTACGAACAGTGCCTACTTAATTAATTATATTTATTCTTAATGATCTTCTCTCCTCATAGGCTCTTCTTACGTTTAAGGTGTACGTCTTTATTTTATTTCCAAGTATATTTTGTAACCCAGTCAAGAGTGTTTACGGTGGGGATGTAAATAATAATCATTATTATTATACCCAGCATAATAATTTTGCTCATTTAATCAAGTAATATATTTTGGCAACGTGTAAATTGTTGTGGTCCTCACTCAAGCATTGTACTTTACGGACTACATGGACATCCTGCATATGTACATACGCCAAAGGCAATGCAATAATTAGTTTTTACGGACTCATTGTCAGTCTTTACCAACGATATTATACTTACCTGTCAGTGAATTAATTTAAAGGGATTAGAGCATATATAATTATGTAACATGTAATATTATATTTACACATGATTCATCAGCCCAAGTCACGCATGTTAAAAAACTTATATTACTAAATCTCAATAAATTCAATTTGTTCACTTTAAAATGCATCTATCCTCACTCATTTCCTCAATAATCGAATTTTATATCCGCATTTGTTCACTGTGTTTGTTTTTAATCTAATGACTTGCAAAAACTCCAGTCTATTCAAATAAATACAACATTCAAAAGAAAATAAGCTTTTACTTGTCTGCACATTCACTCTGGAACATTATATACCCAAATGGGTAAAATACTCAATTAGTTCTAAAATTTCCTCCACAAAATTTTTGCGTAAAGTTCACCAATTTTTTTCCCAAAAAATTCAAGCATCACACACTAAAGCAATTTTAAGCATACATCCCAATTCTGGAAGATCCCCTTGATAGGCGCCAAATATCAGCATATTATTTTATTTTTGCTCCCCCATCCCCATCTCCTCGTCGATGATCTCATTCCCACAAGTCTCGTTGTCAATGTTAATAATAATTGTACGATCTCATTGCATTTTAACAGCAGAGACGTGCAACATATATATGCAGATGCAGATACTTGTTTCGGCCGCTTATGTTAACTTTATTTTTAATATTTCTCTGAAATAATTTTCAAAGGCCTGCGTTCCTACCTGGGCCAGGTATTAACTAACGCTGCATAAATGATCTGTCTATTTATGAAGTACATTATTAATTTAAAAATTGAAGCTCTTCAAGCTTATGCATTTATTTCCAAAGTTTTTTTAAAAATTATAGGATTTTGGGGGAATTAAATCTGGAATTTGTATTTAACAGCAATGAAGAGAGGAATAGCAGCAACAAAAGGGGCAAGCGCCTCTCCGTACTTCAAAAAGCTTCCGCGAGAGTTCTTCAACCAACCTGCAGTGGACTTGAGTAGGGCTTTGCTGGGTAAAGTCCTGGCCAGGAGATTACCAAATGGAGAAGTCCTCCGGGGGACAATTGTCGAAACGGAGGCTTACCCAGGAGGCTCACTCTCTAACCACCGCAAGAGGTCGGCACGGAATGCCGCGATGTTCATGGAACCCGGAACAGCCTATGTGTATTTCACATACGGGATGTACCACTGCTTCAATATTTCCGCACAAGGTTCAATAAAAAAATATTCTTTTGGAGCAGTCACTTATTCTAAATTCTAGATGATATGGGCGGAAGATTTAATAATTGTTGCTTTTATGTTCAAATAGAAGAAGGAGGCGCGTGTCTACTCCGGGCGGTGGAGCCACTCGAAGATTACGCAACCATGCGGGAATTACGGGAGCGTCACGCTAAAAAGAAGAAGACGGAGACGGGGAGTGGCAAGAAGAGCAAGAAACCCTGGAAATTGTATGAATTGGCCAATGGACCGGGGAAACTCTGTTTGGCGTTTGATATTGACCGAGGGTCTGGTGACAAGCAGGATCTGGTCACCAGTGACCTCATGTGGTTGGAGAATAGCGACAATGAGAGCTTCCAACCGGGGAACTTCGGAATGGAGGAGTCCAAAAGGGTAGGGATAGACTCAAGTCCTCCGGAATCCCGCAACCAACTCTGGCGATTCCTCATTGTTGACAATTTGGCCGTCAGTACGGCGAAGCCCAATCAGATTCTGAAACGGCTGGAGCAGATGAAGTCAGATGTGTGATCTCTGGTTTTGAGCTCCAAAATCAGGCAGTATTATTTTGTTGAGGTGGTGTCTGTAGATTTATGATATTGTTTTTGAACCTGTACACAGTTCGAATCTTACGTGATCTCTAAATAAACCTGAAAATATATGACGTTGAAACAAACTTGATAGTGTACGGTTATTAACGGGAAATTTTACTAAATGACTTTTGATCGCAAACGCAAAACCAAGTATATTTTTCGTTCAAACTAACGGAAAAGTAGTTTTTAATAAATCGGAATCAAAAACAGAAACGAAAAATAAGGTTATTTTTGGTTTCTGAAACTGATGTTAACTGGTACTTCACATAACGTATTTGAAATCAGTGTCCCAGGTAATCCGAATCTAGCCAATGTATATTATTATACTTGCACATTCAGCTTATAGCTAGTCTCAATTTTACATTTCATATTTGGCTGATCTAACAAGGGTCCGGAGTTATTTCAAATTATATTTATTTGCAGATTCTCAGCCTTGGTGATTTTATTTTCCCTGACACACGTAATTAATAGATGGCGACACGAAATGCTCAACACGGTGTAAATTCTTGGTTTTTGAATGAGTCATGCATGAATAATCTCGAATTGCTGCTAAAAATATATCCCCAAATTGAAATTGCAAAATTTTCAATGAATTTTTGTATAAATTTTTGCTAAAACAAAACATTATGTCAAAAACACAACAAAAATTGCTGTAATTACCTACATCATGTACTTGCACCTCTCAAATGTACATACATGGAAAAACATGGAAAATAGACTGTATTTTACAGGCAATATTTATTTTTAATGTGTTATTTATGTTTAATAATCAGATTAAATTTCTAAGAAGTAAGTTCTCCGCAAAAGTTATAAAAATAATTATTTGATTTAAACAGTTATATATATAAAACTAAAGTTTAATTGCAGCACCTTTATGTAGGAGACGGATACTTAATATTAATAAATTGAAAGTACCAGATTTTAATTTTATTATTTAATTTACCGTGCATTATATTTTTATTGTGGAATCCTCCATATGTATTTACATATCTATGTCAAAGACATTGCAATTAGTTTTTACGGACTCATTGTCAGACTTAACCAACGATATTATACTTATCTGTCAGTGAATTAATTTAAAGGGATTAGAGCAAATATACGCAACATGTAATAATTATTCATCAGCCCAAGTCACGCAGGTTAAAAAACTTATGTTACTAAATCTCAATAAATTCAATTTGTTCACTTTAAAATGCATCTATCCTCACGCATTTTCTGAATAATCGAATTTTATATCCGCATTTTGATCACTATAAAGTTGTTTTGTATTTATTCCAATTAGTTGCAAAAATCTCAATCTATTCAAAGGTATTCTAATAATTCATTTCTACTTACCTGCCCATTAACTCTGGCGCATTATGTGACCCAAATGGGTAATTTACTCAAATAGCTATAAAATTCCCCCCACAAAACTTTTACGCAAAGTTCCCCGAAACGAAGAAAAAAATTAAATCGTTACAAACTAAAGCTTTCCCAATTCTGGAAGATCCCCTTGATACAGGCGCCAAATATCAGCGTATTATTCACATTCTATTTTTGTACTTACTTGTACGTCTCCTCATCCTCAACCCCAGAAGTCTCAATGTCAACAATAATTGCAGGCTCTCATTGGAGTTTAATAGCAG
Organism: Allacma fusca; assembly: GCA_947179485.1. Lineage (NCBI taxonomy): Eukaryota > Metazoa > Arthropoda > Collembola > Symphypleona > Sminthuridae > Allacma > Allacma fusca. The sequence goes on from OX359245.1 coordinate 38,106,163, forward strand.
AGATGTGCATACATATGTATGTACGTACTTAATAAATTAAATATTTTGTATTCAAGTCTTTCGTAATCTCTGGCCAATCCGAGACTCACATTGTCGTCGTGCCGCTTATATGTTAGCGTTGCTTTTTATATTTCCCTGAAATAATTTTCGAAGGTCTGCGTTTGTATATGAGGCTAGGTAAGTATTAACTAACGATGCAAAAACCTTCTGCCTATTTATTACATTATACATTTAAAAATTGAAGCTCTTCAAGCTTATGTATATATTTTCAAAGTTTTTTTTCAAATTATAGGAATTTTTGGAAATTAAATCCGGAATTTGTATTTAACAGCAATGAAGAGAGGACTAGCAGCAACAAAAGATGGAAGCGCCTCTCCGGACTTCAAAAAGCTTCCGCGAGAGTTCTTCGACCAACCTGCAGTGAACTTGAGTAAGGCTTTGCTGGGCAAAGTCCTGGCCAGGAAATTGCCAGATGGAGAAGTCCTCCGGGGGACAATTGTCGAAACGGAGGCTTATCCAGGAGAGTTGGACGCCGCCTCCCATTCTTACCACCGCAAGAAGACAGAACGGAACGCCGCAATGTTCATGGAACCCGGAACGGCCTATGTGTATTTCACATACTGGATGTACCACTGCTTCAATATTTCCGCACAAGGTTCGATAAAAAAATAATTTTGTAGCAGTAACGTCTAGATGGCATTGGTTGAAGATCTAAGATTTTTTGTCCCCAAATAGAAGAAGGAGGTGCGTGTCTACTCCGGGCGGTGGAGCCACTCGAGAATTGCGCATCCATGCGGGAATTACGGGAGCGTCCCGCTAAAAAAAAGAAGACGGAGACGGGGAGTGGAAAGAAGAGCAAGAAACCCTGGAAATTGTATGAATTGGCCAATGGACCGGGGAAACTCTGTTTGGCATTTGATATTGACCGAGGGTCTTGTGACAAGCAGGACCTGGTCACTAGTGACCTCATGTGGCTGGAGAATAGCGACAATGAGAGCTTCCAACCGGGGAACTTCGAAGTGGAGGAGTCCAAAAGGGTAGGGATAGACTCAACTCCTCCAGAAGCTCGTAACAAACTCTGGCGATTCCTCATTGTGGACAATTTGGCCGTCAGTACGGCGAAGCCCAATCAGATTCTGAAACGGCTGGAGCAGATGAAGTCAGATGTGTGATCTCTGGTTTTGAGCTCCAAACTCAGGCAGTATTATTTTGTTGAGATGGTTTCTGTAAAATAATTGTATTTGAACCTGTATACAGTTCCCATCTTACGTGATCTTTAAATAAACCTTGAAAACATATGATATTGAAACACTTGATAGTGTACGGTTTGCACTGTCTTTGGTTTATTTGGACCGTATATCGACAGCTGCTAACAAATGTTATCCATATCAATTTCAGGCTATACGTAAGGATGATAAAATGTTTTAGGGAACATTCACGAAAAATGTAATAAAAAACACTGGGATGTAGGTATCTCGTAGACCTAAACGTTTTCAACGAAAAAAGGAGAGTATAGCACTGGGGATTCTATGGGACAGGTTGTAGGGGGGCGAATAAGGTACAGTATTGGTTAATGGGTGTGCAAAAATTCAATGTATTTGAAGAATAACGAGTTTCCAGTTTATACATGAAAGGACCGGGTATGATTGGGATGGTAGGATTGTATTTTGATCCGATAAAATAGTTGGCAACCGTCAAATGTACGATAAATGTCACTGTGGACCGTCTGATTCGATTCTGAACATTTTGAGGTTGTGATGACATACTGTAGTCGCTGTTCCCTTGAGTGGTACCTTGATCAGCGAAAAGGAGTTCCTCCCAAGAATGTTGTAGATATATATATATATATATATATAGAGAGAGAGAGAGAGAGATATTATAGTAAATAATGTAACAATAAACTGTGAAACCCGAGTGTACCAGAGTTTCTCAAAATATAGGAAATTGATAATTGGTTACTTTTGAAAGCTCTCATGCTTAGAATAAGCATTTTCTTGGCAACTTAATTGCATGGCTTGCATGACAACTTCCACGAACCTGATTAATATTAATACGCAGAAAACTCGATTATTTCAAAAATGTTACTTTGAAAAAGATCGTGCGCAGGAAGGAGCAGTTTTACCTTCGACACTCATTGTCAGAAGGAACAAACCTGGAACATGTCCATCACCAGGTGGAAGCGTTTCCACGTGTGTTTTCGATCCGAAGAAAAACCGCTTGTCCGATAAGCAATGTTGCGGCTCGGAAAAATGTTCCTCAGAAGGATGCGGTAATGTGTTCACATTCCTATAATTACATGTGCATATCATTTCGGATGAAATATGGTATAATTATGAATGAAATACATTGTCGTACGTTGCAAACAACGCTATTTTTGCAAACTAACCGAAGCTTTAATCATTTCTGATATTCTGACCGAGCGAAATAGCAGGCTCTCCTCATGATTAAAGGAAATGTATGGAGCATTTTCAATAAAGCGTTGAAATTTTTCGAAAAACATGCGTACGGGTATGGGGACTACCCGGGTACAGAAGTGTACGTGTAAATACCCGGGTACTCTGAATTTTAGACAATAAAGTTGGTAATTACATGTTACATGTAAGGGCATGGGTACGCACTCACAATCAGTGACAATCGGGTAGTACCCAAAAGATACGGGTATATCCGTAACCGTGCATGCTGTATCCGAGTATGTTTGGGTCCAAGGATAGCTTCATTGGGAGAGCAAAATGAAGATTTCCTTTTGTTTTTATTTTATTGAAGATGTTTGCGCTGTACTGACGAGTCCCAAATAGGACGAAACACCGGTGTCTGCAGCTAACAAGGTTTCTGGTCTTAAGTATCAACTGTTAGTGGTCGCCAGAATTAAGCCTTTTGTGGAAACAGTTTGTTTCTATCATGGTATCACGTAATCCAGTTTTAAATTATTAAAATGAAGATTATTTTAAGACGTATTATGAGATAAGTTCGGAATAAATATACATTTTTTTAGCTTCAAACCAGATTTGTTTCTTATCGCTACAAGTAATTACCCAGGGTGCCAAGAAAATGCTTAGGCATTTTGAACATTTTCATGCATTTTCAGGCATAATTTTAGCAAAATTATGCCTGAATTCCTTTTCCTACTTTCCTTTCTAACGTTATTCAAAAACGTTATTAACGGAGCAAATCACCGAATGGTCTTTGATTATACATACACTCAACATGTACTGCCCAATCAACATGTACTATTTCTACTCGGAGCGTTATATTATACAAAAATCGGCATGTTCTTTTTCGACTTGATTACGCTCTCTCTTTACGTGATAGGAGCTATTGTATGTATGTATGTATTTGAGGGGACCCAAGTCTATCCATTGTGGATTTCCTTAGGAGGCGCTCAAGCCTTAAGGCTTATTGCACTCGCCCAGTTACTTGCATTGCTTAATATACGGACTTGCATTTCGCATGGTCACACATATATTGTGTGGCATGCTTTGATTTGCATACTGTCCGATTTACCTTATCTTACCGCTCCTCTTGCAGGTCGGAGCTGCCCTTGCATAATCTATGCAAAGATTTCAGGTTTGCTGGTGATCTGATGGTGTCGTATATATACGTCCCATTGTCAGTCACCAGCATTCCTAATTCTTGAGATTACCAAACCACATGAGCTCCAACGTAAGGTCTTTACCCCCGGTCCAATGTTCCAAGAACGGCAGAGGCAGAGTCATGCAGATCTGCACGAGCTTACATACCAGCCCTATCCAGAGTCAGGAAAGGAAGGCAACTACTTTGCATAGGTATGCCGCAACCTGCATGCACGTTTTGCGTCCCCGGATGCTGGTACACGCTCAACGTACATACAGCCACAGCACACTACACAAATGGTATGTAGTTAGTGCAAACCTTACCTGTGCAGTTCCCGACTCCGGATTTAGCCCTTGGATCCCGGGTCAGTGAGGATCCTCCGGCACAGGTACGGGCACTCAACTCGGCAGTCCGCAGTCACTGTCCATAGAGGACCAGAGGGCTTTGGGACTAACGAATGTTATGCGTCCCCCGAACTGTAGGTTGGAGAGATAAGAGAGCCACTGACAGCCACTACCTCTCTCTCCGGCTCCTACGAGCGAACTGATAGGAGCTATTAGTTTAATCATCCATTTTTACTCCCCAAAAACTAAAATAGCAAGTTCTGGCCCTTGGCTGTTAGCAACTTCAATGGGGATTTATCTGAATATAACATCGCCTTCCGAGTCTTCGTCAAGCGAAACATTGTGACCAAGTCAAGGAAAAATATTGTTATTATTACAACTTTTTAAAGCTTCACATGTCTGGTTCTTCAGCTATATTTCCTGAATACTCGCAATATGCTCTAACCACGGACAGTGCTCGGACTGGGTAAAGAAACCGCCTACCTGTGCCCGATTATCGGGTACGACGAAATGATGCACATGTAGATACCCGTAACCAAGTGCCCGGGTAAATTATTTAAGTACCCGTACCTATACTAAAAACCCTGCACTAAAATGGGGTAACTGAACCTACAATGTACCCAAAACCTGTACTCGTACCCGGGTATGGATCAGACACTGGAGAGTTGGCCGATTGAAAATGCCCGATATTTGCCAGCCCCGTTGAAAATGCCCTCGTTGTCCATTTTTTGCCCAGGATTCTGGGCATTTTCCTAGCCATTATGACTATCCTATTTCAATTTGTTAAAATCATGTAAGGTCATTTATGGTTTAGTTTTAGTAAACACTGAAGAAATTCAATAAGTTTTGGACACAATTATAAATGGCGGACAACAGTGTTCATAGGCATGTTCATGTACTTATATTAATGAGAAAATATATGAGTCAAAATTAAAGAGAATGATTTGCAAGAGAAAAAATCTATTCGTAAAGTCAAAAAAATATAATAAAGGACATAAAAAAGTTGTTAAATCAAATATAAAGGATAGATTAAGAATATAAATGGGCGCTAAAAATATTAACTATGAGCAGACCAATAAAAATACACAAATATATATTTGTCTGCTAATATAAACTAACAGCAGACCAATAATAATACACAAATCTTATTTGTCTGCAAATAAACATAAACAAAATAAAAATATTAATCAAGCCAAATTAATTGCAATTTATGAATAATAAGACAATTTATTTCATTATCCATTGGAGTCTGCGGGTAAACACGAACTCAGGGATATACATACGGAATATAGATATAAATAAGGAGGAAAGAAAAGCCTGCGATTAAATGTGAGAAATGGTAAGTAGGGGAAATCTTAAGCTATGGTGGTAGTGCTACACCAACTAAAATATGATTTTTCGGGGAACAACTTGAGGGTTGCATTCTCCTGAGAAAAACGCCGTAGTTATTTTCCTGTGCATGTAAACACCTGTCCGTATCAATCATCCTCATACAGAATTTCCCCTGTTGGGTTTTCTCATTGGCCTCATCATGAGTCTGATCAGCAGCATGACCAAGAACGAAGTAATGTTTCAGGGAAAAAAGGTCACCACTGGTGTTCACAGCGCTGAGGAAATTAGAGCTCCTAGGGTAATGAAGTATATGATTGCTTTGAATAGCTCCATAACAGCATGGGCAGCATACAAATGAGGCTCTCATCTGAACACATTTCGCAAGAACCAGATCCGTCGCCGTTCCGCAAGCATGAAGAGCTACTCCAATCTCAAAGTGACCAGTAAAATAATCCAAATTACACTGGAAGAAAGAAATATTTGGAAGGCTCAAGACTTTCACACGGTTCTCAGCTCGCCGCAAAGATTCTTCCTTATTCTCCACCAACACAACTTCACACTGTGGCAAAATGTAGGCCAAGAGGATTCCTGTAACAACCAAAAATTCCTATAATTACACCACATTAACTGAAACTATACTATCAGCTAAGTTATTCTTCGCTCCGCAACCAACTACTACGTCAGTTATCATAATTTACAAGTAAGAAGTAAACATTGTTACCAGGGCATATTATTTACTAACGCGAACCTTGATTTCACTACGGAAGGCAATAATACGAAATTAACTGGGAACCATAAAGTCTTGCAAAAGTACAATATATAGGGAACATTTTTGTAAGAATACAGTAATTTACCTAAATGGCCTCCACCCGAGCAGAAGTCGACAATTGTGACCTTCTTTCCTGTCGAGCTAAACTTAGCCTCATAGTTGTCATGAAAGACTTTCAACACCATTAGTGCCAGATTTGAAAGTTGTTGTGACTTCTTCTCTATCCTACTTACTGGCAATTGACCACCCTCAGGATGAACAAGATGAGGCAGAGAGTCCCAGTCGAAAGGTGGGATTTTGTCTTCATTAAAATTAAATGCTTGAATCCCTCGCGAAGATAAAAATGTGAGTGCTCCCTCAATATCATCCTGTTTCGTAAAGAGTCTCAATTTTGCTTTATATCTCAAAGGGTCACTTTTGTACAGACTTTCCTGTGGGATTTCCGAGATGTGTACATCCATTTCGCTCAGCATTGTTTGTACCTTCTCGGAGGAAAGTCCTTTTTCAAAAGTGGCTGATGGTAGTGATGGCAAAAGACCACGAACTCGCTCGTGCCAGCCAAGCACCGTAGGCAAATATTTTTTGAACATTTCCTGGCCCAGAGCATGTACTGCTATATCAACACAGGGGAATAGGAGTAAATCCGCAAGAGTGAAATCAGGTCCCTCAGCAAAATCATGAGAAATTTGTCCGGGATGAGGCTGCTCCTCCTTCTCTTGTACTTGTCCATTCATCCGGATTTTTCCTGGCTCGTCATGATGAGCCTGATGATTACGACTCTGATTATTTCCTCCTGCATGCTGCCTACCTCCGTCAGTCTTTTGAATTCTCTTGCGGAAATTGTGAATGCGAACGGGTCGAGTCAAGTGGTACTCAAGCCGGAGCAAGTCTTTAGGGAGTTCAAACAGTCCTACTGGTCGTAGGGATGGTGATAGCGGTATTCCTCCATCGACCAAACAAGCACTCGGTGCAGGAGCACTAACAAGACGGAGGAGTTGGGTCTCCAATACATGGACCGTCTGTATCATATCCACTTCACAGAATTTGGTCCAGATCGAAGACTCGGCGCAAGCTTGAAGACAGCCCCGTTGATATCCAAGAAGTTGATCCAGTATCTCAACATTCTTGACTTTAGTACTAGCCATCGACTCATTTTCACACATACCATTCCGTCTACAGGCAAACTTCAGGAGAAATCTTAACACTGCGCTCAAACCTGCTATGTGCATGTTTTTCTCCACCAGGTGAACAGAAGGCTTCTTACAACCTGATATTTCCATGTTATTTGCACCATCAACTGCTTCCCCATTGCTAACTCGGAATTCTTTTGTTTCGGAGTAGTTAATTATGGCAGTAACTTCCTGGAAAAATACTTCGCTCTCATACACCATAACTGTATTGGATACTTTATTTTCTGAGTCGACACACTCATTAGTACAACTACGAGGAACAAGCAGACCTTTAATTGTGAACAATGGGTACAACTCGTACACACCTAATAGAAACAGTACAATCATATTTTCTACATTCAGGTGGATTTGAGGCTTATCCAATGCTACTATTTCCACAAATAATACTGGTTTTTCCGTAATAGCATTAAAATACTCCATCATTTCCTTTTCTAACTGCTTCTTGCCAATTTTACCCATTATGATCGATTACAATTTCAACAATATAACCTACAGTAAAATCAATTTCTTCGGTGTTTCTTTATCTGTATGGATATATTTTATGTAATACAAGAATATAAACTTGAAAAGGAACCGCTTTAATATGCAGAGTGCTAGAGTCAACGGCAACTATATTCACACAGAGCTACTGCCTTGAATTATTATAGGTTCGAGTAATCTCAAGTTGAAGGCATTTGCACGGAGTAGGCGTTAGTACAAAATTAATTCTATTATTGAGAAGGTATAGAAATATGTATACAGCATTCGCGCAGTGTTGAAAAAGATTAACACCGAGAATCGGCACTTGTGTAGGGCTGTTTTCACAAAGAATTAAACATGGTGTTCCAGTCTGCTTCTAAGAAGCTGAATCACATTTGTAGATTACAGTCACAACCTTCTTAGGAAGTAATGATTTCTGGAGACCAAAATGTACTTGCTAGTAACCGGCTGCCAGATTCTGCTCAATTTGTTTTGCCGCGATTCTTTCCAATTGACTAGTCCGAAATTTCACGAATCCGTAAGACAGGATAGTCATTAGTAGCATGAGACTCTCAAACACCAGGAAGCGTTTCTTTTCAGCATCGGGAACTCTTGAACAGCTAAAAGACAAGTTAAATATCCACGTTGTTGTAAATAAATTGTAACAATAGCAAATTGCATAAAACTCGAAAACTCTACTTGACATCCGTATCATAATTACCCAAAACATCGCTGCTATTTATCCCTAAACAAAAATTTAAAGAGGCGTAGGATTAGAATTCACAACTGCATGCAGCGGCTTAACACAATACACTAAAACGCAGTAAAACTGCAATAAACTAATAGATAATGCTTTTACTGTTAGCAGTAAAACTTTTGATAATATTATTCCTGGTTTCTGATTATTCCTTTCTTGAGGTTCAGATTTTTAAACATAACCAGACGAAAATCATTTAAAAGTAACTGAAAAGATGATTGTGGACTGACAAACCATTATTATTTTTGTCAGTACGATTTCCTATCATCATCATAATATGTATAGGGGTCTGTACAAAGTGAAGCAACGACGACATTGCACCATGTCGGAATTAGCACATTGAGTACCTATTTTCTTGTAGAGACTAGGCAAGGGGTCTGCGGAAAAATACTGAAAAAATTCCTCCATGAGTACCCCTAGCCAGGAGGACTTGTAAAGTCAGACAGTGCACCCCCCTATATCTCTGGTGTTTGAGGTCCGAATCACGTGAAATTTTGTTTATAGGGTCTTTACAAGATTTTAGTAATGTCCATTCCCGCGAACTTTCATAAAACCGAAAAATCGGGATTTTCGGTTTTTTTCGGATAATTGCATATTAATGGAAATGGACATGTTTCAAATACTCCCAGCGCCTCATGTGTCAATTTTCAGATCGATTTTCCATTCACAAAAAAAGTAGTACCATTAAAATGTACTAGGTACACAACTTTCCCCGGAATTTAATTAGTTCCAGCATTTAAACCATCTGAAAATTGACATATGAGGCGCTGGGAGTATTTGAAACAGACCCAGCGTATGAAATTCTTCTGTTCTTAAATCCCCGGTACACCTCTCTGAAGAACTTTCTAATCTTTTTCATCTAGCATTTCCATTTAAGTACACCCATTAAAAATTGAGAAAAACTAACATACCGAAATGCATACACATTCGATACTTAATTTTTGTGTGCCTAGTGCTGTGATACAGCGGGGACTACCCACATATACGTTACAAAAATCTACGAGTCATCCCAGGATCAATACCCTATAGCACACAAAACAACAATAATAGATAAATAAAAACGGAAAAAATATTGATCAATTTCCTTTCGCTGACAGCCTGACCCCAATAAAAATGTTAGTCATGCGAGAAAATTAAAATCTTCAAATAAATTCACTCAAAAGAATTTACTCCTACCTACGAGTAACCAGTCCAGAAACACTGCACCGAACGATGTCTTTCAAACCAGTCTCAATACACGCAGGCGGCGACTTGCTGTTGATTTCAAAATCTAAAACACAAAAAAAAACACTTACATATGATTCCAAAACACAAATATATACTAGCACACTACAAATTCAATCAAACACTTGAATATACCACCAAATCATAATGTTGACAAACATAGTTGTTACCAGAGCAAGCCCTGCAGGATTGCTCCACAGTATAAGATTCCTTTAACCAACACAGATTTGGACTGTCTTGACGAGACTGGGATGCCTGGGCGCTAGCCGGACACGGATGTATATTTCCCTCAGCAAGACTGTCTACATCCACATGATCTTTAATGACCGGTTTGGGAGAAGACGTTGGTTTATGCTCCTCCTGTGTTGTGAGCGCTTCTTCGAAGATCTGTAACAGAATCGTCAGCCTATAAAATAATGGAAGGGAAGTCAGTGACAATTCTTTATGAAAATCCATCTTGACAAAAATAATTATTTCCTCTTTTAACAGACGCCAGAGCACAACTGAAAAAAATATGAAATTCGGCTCAATCTGCGTCTCTCTCTCCAAACACACATCATCACGACAGAGTAAGCAAACAACTTGACATCATTAATCTCAAATAAGTATCGATCTTAAACGACGACATTATGTTCAGGGAATTAACCCGAGGAAATGAAATAGGAGAAACTGTTACTTACTCCTTTCCAACATTTAAAATACAACATTAATATGTACTTTCAATCATTTCACAATCACTTACAATCCCAAAAGAATGATGGCAAGGATCATGCGTTTTTTTGTACAAAATTGTCGACAATTCTCTAACATTATGTGAATTTACAGGCCACAATGATTCAACCCTCCTCTAAATGTACAAAAATGGTCTTGAGTATTTTTATTTCCATTCTTTGATTATATACAGATTACAATTAATTCCTTGCAGATGTTCAGGATTTAAGTAACTAATTATACTGTTCCATCATTCAGAAGAGAGCGGAACTCAAACCTCACAACCACACTTTTCTGCACACAGTTCAAATTCTGTGGTAAAAAGTCCAATCCAAGAACACACACAAGTTTGCTACACACGTTATCTAACAGCTGCATGTATGGGAAGCTACAAGTTAGTCTGCAGCCCACAATGGTAGGCCCAAACTAGCCTACAGCTACAGCTTACCATTACTCCAAACTATAGCCTACAGCCTACTACTGTAGGGCCAAAGGAGCCCACAATTGTCGGCCACAGATTGCCCAATGTGCCCTACCAGGCAAGACCAAGACATGAAGAAGTACTATACTTATATCCAAACCATAGGCACTACACAAACGGAGGGTTAGATGGGATACTATGCCTACCAGAAAATAGAAGGGAGGGACAGAACGTGCAACTTACTTACTTTAAATTTTGTTTTTAAATTCAAACTAAATTTTGCTGACAATTTTTTACAAGTTTAGCATTACCATTCAGCCCCCTATAGTTTACATATGTATGCGGTATCTATATTTCGGTTACAAGGCAAATGTTCTACATTTTCGAAAAGTTTCATTGACGAGAGGCAATTATTATAGATTTTTCCAGAACTTAGGCACTTTATGTGAGTGGAACGTTTTGTAACAAGTTTTGAAAAGGCTTGTAGGGAAATAATAAGGAAGAGACTGCATGGCTTAAGAAGTAGCACGTTGGGTAAGATTCCATAACATAAATAGAAATTTGGAGAGAAGCAGTGAAGGAAGAGGAATAACATATTCTTGGTTTTGGTTTTTCTACGATTTTTGTATAGTGAATGGTTCAAAATAAATGTAATATACCATATCACAAATTACTGAAATTAAATCTTTTTTACTGTAAAGGAAACTGGAGAAAATGGAGAAGTGGAGTCGGAAATCCGAAAAATTTATCCACCTTGTTTCAAAATTTTAACCGGACAGAAATACGAAATGGGGGGAATCTAATTTTTATTAAGAAATTCCTTAAAGGAGCTGACAGAGGAAGTTGAAGGCAGTCACTCTGCAGAACTGTAAAAACCTGAATAAATAATGGGAAAATTGACTGAAAACATCGACCTCAAAACCTGTGCTTAAATGGAGGCGAAGACTCATAGAATTCTATTATAACGGAAATATTGCCTGGAAAAAATATTTTCTCACCAAAAATACAGCCAACTATAGTAGGCTATCTTGGGCCTACCATTGTGGGCTGTAGACTAACTTGTAGCTTCCCTCTAAACTCTCATCTGTTCATTTTTCATCATTATCTCTCAAACCAACCAAAAACATAAATCCGACTCTCTTGAGTAAGTCATTGCAAATTATTCATTAATTAATTCCTGTGTTTAGTGCAGTGTTTTTAATAATAATAATAATTGCCTACTAATTTTGTTTCTAAAAAATAATTTATTTCAGCTTTCAAGTCCGTCCCGGTAAACGTAAGTCAAGTTTAATAAATATTCTCTAAATATTTAATCTTTAGTTATTAAAATTTTTAAAAGTAAATGTATTAAAAGTGGATACATTGTCAAAATTTGGTGCATTCCGTGGATCACGATTATGAATAATTTTTTACGTAAAAATAATAATCTCATGAGGGGCTCTGGGTTGAATCTCTGGTTTTGTGCAATTTCAAGAGGATGTCATTTCAGTTTTGATAATAATTATCCTTGCTCAGCATTTTTGTATCTACATATATTGGATATCACACAAGTGAGAGCTTAGATTATGTAAGGGTTAAGTTTTTTATAATTGTCATAAACACTGATTTCAATATTTTTTATAATGTTATTCCTCTGCGTAATTAAATACACTTTGGCCTGTCTTATCTCCGAAACTCACAATTCCCGGAACGAATTTCTTTCGTATTCATGATCTAATATTGTATTGTAAGCACTAAATTTAGAGTGAATCATGAATACTTACCAAGAATCAAGTATGAGTGTACATTATGTGTAGGATTTAACCTGTATCACAAATGTGACGTTTGACCCTTCTTATCTGCTGCAATAATTATACAAGCTTGCATTACCAAAACCTTTCGGATTCTTGATTCGTGATCTACACCCAGTACATCAATTTTTGTAAGAATCTATGAGTAGCAAGTCAGCTTGACTTGATCCTCTGTTACTTACAGTTTTAGATAATCAAGTTAAAGTTAAATCCGTAAGTAAGAGTCATGAAGTCACTGTGTTTAAACTACAGTTGGAGGAACGTTTGCTAAACGTATGTTTAGCAGTTTCTGCAAGCCTGGGAGTTCACGAATCTAATAAATTATTATTGTAATTTGTGAAAAATGTCAATAAGAATAGTTATAATTTATTGTTCCTGTTTTAGACGGATTAAACAAGCGGGTAGATATGCCTAATGCATCGATTGTGGAATACTTTGGCAAGCAGACCGAGTACCGATGCGGTTATTGCAAAAAGGACGACACGAATTATTCGCATGGTAAAACATTTTGAGAATAATGTAAAAACTTAAGGATTTCGTAATGTGAATTAGTAAGACAAGGTTATTATTTAATCCATCGTCTCTGAAAATAGGAATGTGGGCACATGTGATGACTCCGCAGGATTATCAGAGCTTAATTGATCGAGGGTGGCGAAGATCTGGGAAGTACGTGTACAAACCCACGAATAATATGACCTGTTGTCCAGCATACACGATACGCTGTGGTGCACTTGAGTTTAGCCTAACCAAATCGCAAAAAAAAGTACTGAAACGATTTAGTCGGTATTTATCTGGAGAGACTCTTCCACCCACAAGTAAGTTACAGGCGGTTACGCTTCAATGAAGTATTTGCAATGTTTGCACAGTCGTGATAAGGTGTTGATGTGTCAGTTTTTACAAATATGCAACTATTGCATGGCTGGTAGTTATATATTCTAAGGCATTTCTGTAACGCAAAACTAAAGATAACTGTTAATTTAACATTTAATTTAATTTGACAGTTCAACTCTAATATTTGTATGGTATTATGGGCTCTAGATTTAAAGCTAAGTGATGCTGCCTTGCTGAAATGAAAATATATGAACATACCTTTGACTATTTCTAGATAGTGAAGACAAGGTGATGGATACTATTTTTCATGATGGGGAGAATGTTTCTGTCGTCGCACCAAGCGAAGGATTGAAAGCGAGTTTGTATTTACGTGACATAACAATTAGATCCTCCAAAAGTGCTGAGAATAACCCTGTGCCTTCGGTATCTAAATCTTCAGTTTTGGCCGATTCCGTGAAGGTCGAAAAGTCTGTTAGACTTGAAGGTAGCATGGACTCACAGTCATGTGAACGTGGTGATATCCGTGCAATGAACCCCAATCCTCGCAAAGCGAAGGAAATAAGAATTGAGCGAAAGAAAAATAAATTGTTGAAAAAAGGGGTGGACCCAGCAAATATACAATGGAAAAAAAGAAGCGGAACACAACCAAAGTCCTTAGAAGATTTGATTACGATTTCTGAAAGCGCTTGTAAGAAATTTTCAATACGTACAGTAAAAGCTGACTCTCCTGAGTTCAAAGAAACATTTGACTTGGAGTTCGAGTTGTACCGGTCATACCAAATCAGTGTTCACAATGATAAGGAAAGTGAATGTACTCAGAAGCAGTTCAAGCGTTTTCTATGTGACAATCCTTTCCCCGACGTAAGTAAGCAGTCGTTATTTTCATATTATTGTTCATTTCGTCAAATCGATAAAAAATTCTGAATTTATTATAACAAATTACAACTACGGTTACAAATTAAAATTTTTGGCGTATTTTAGTCGGATGATATTTACGGAACTTACCACCAGCAATATTATTTGGACGATACCTTGATAGCTGTCGGAGTAGTCGATATACTCCCTATTTGTGTATCATCAGTTTATTTCTTCTACTCCACAAGTCACATGAACCTGTCGCTAGGTACATTTGGAGCTCTAAGAGAAATCGCATACGTACGAGAACTGAATCGTAGCAATCCAGAAATTCGTCACTATTATATGGGATTTTACATCCATTCCTGTGTGAAAATGCGTTACAAAGGTAGTTTCTTCCCCTCTTATTTACTTTGCCCGGAAGTTTACACATGGCACCTACTCGATGATACAACACGAGCTGAATTATCTGCCAAAAAGTATAACCGTCTCAATAAATCCGCCGGAGGAAAATCTGTAATTGAAAGTGCCGTAAATGTAAGAGTTAAATGTGTAATAATTATTATATCTACACATTTCAATGTTTCCATTTTCGTTGCGTGAACAAAAGAATTTATTGTATTCGTTTTATTGTAATCACATCTTTTGAATGCATTTCAGGCGGGAATTCTCTTTAAAAATACCCGAATGACCAACTTAATTTACAGTTCTATCAACGGAAGAGGAGATAGTGAAGAAATTCAGGAATACGCGAACTTAGTTGGAGAAAGTTGTGCTGAGTCTATGATGCTGTACCGGGCTGATGCTTAATACATCAATCCACCGTCATATTTATTAACATTCTGTAACCTACTTTAGTTGATGATCAGCTTGATGTGATCTCCGTACGTGTTTCCTTACATTAGTAATTATTAAATTACTCACGTGAAATTTGTTGCTTGATTTGCCCTTTCCAAGGCTTATAGCAGTAAATTCTGTGCAAAAATGCAATGGTATATAAAGTACCTTATCGTTAGTTAATTATCTTAAAAAATATTCTAAATTAAATATATATTTTAAACGCGCATAACAAGCCTATTACACTGCAATATTACAGGTTGACTACGTAACTTGTTCTTATTACAGAACAGTTACAGCACCAAGACCTCAAAATCGAATGCCCTTGCATTTCTGCTTGGACTCTGAGATGTCTCAACTTTCACTCGGTGCTTCCAGTCCAAAACATTCCAACAACGTTCACTTACCTTCCAATCCAATCCGCAACGACAACTGTAATTTGTCTTTCTCCTGAGTTTTCTGAACTCTCATCTCTTTAATTAGCAAGACTCAAAAATAATAATTTTACCGTGTATCCAAAGTCCTGCGTTTTTCCAAACATTTAATATCGACTACAGGAAAAAATATCCAATCTCATTTTGAGTAGTCATAAGTACTTATATTAAAATATATTCTTAACTTACCAGCTATAGTTACAATTAGCCACAGCCTGCCA
Source organism: Allacma fusca (assembly GCA_947179485.1). Lineage (NCBI taxonomy): Eukaryota > Metazoa > Arthropoda > Collembola > Symphypleona > Sminthuridae > Allacma > Allacma fusca. The sequence goes on from OX359245.1 coordinate 38,121,908, forward strand.
CAGGTCACAGCCGCGCAGCGTATCATCAAAATCAAACCATTACGAGTGACTCGATTCTCATAGTGCCCCTTTGATGTCACCTTGAAGTCACTAATAATTTCCGTTGTCAGTGTAATAAAAATCAACTCATTCCTCCCTGGACCAAATATCTTCAACTGAAACAAGCAATGAAACACCGGCACGATATTTATTCATTAAATAAAAATCTGTATGGAATTCCTTTAAATTCGTTCCTAGTCCCTACCTCCAAAAAAAGGAAATAAAATCGAATAACTCCAAGTGACTCTCTTATATACAGAGATACAGAGTGGACGGAACGGTGGGGGTGCACTGTATTTTTTAACTGCATGTCATAGAGCAATGTTTAGAGTGGTCTTATTGTAAGGACGCCGCGGAAGTTAGAATTTTAGAATGCCCCATTCACAAACACACAAGCAGCAGCCCAGCACGGCACATCACACGTATCTCGTTCCAGTCACACTGCGACAACAGGGAAGGGAACAGGTCTCAGAATATTAAGACAAACAAACAAACAGTCGTGAATTAATTAATTAATAATTAAATTAAAAGCATAAGTTAAAGCAAAGAGTTAAAGCTTAAATAAACAGTTCCGGTTTTGAGTTCGAGTCTGGATTTTAAATAATTTGAATAATTGAATATTCATTCATTCACAGTAAGTTCCGTAATTTAAATCAGTTTTTTCTTTTTTCCCTTAAAAGAGCCACCCATTGAATATTTTAACATTATATGAAAGAGTACTTAATAATTTGAATATTTGTCTTGATACAATTCAACAGAACAAAAGGAAAGACCACATTAAGGGTAATTAATCTAAAATAATTACATAATTATTATTACAAGAAAAAAGAAAAAATGACTGAGGCTTCGTCGCAATTGACATCGATCATCAGCGTCGACTTTCAATACAAGAATTCCTCACGAGTTGTTTTCGAAGTGGCTTTTTAATTTCGTCGTTGAATCTGCTGTGCAAGAAAAAACAAGATCTTGGAACTTTTGCTTTTGGAAGTAAAAATGGACTACGATTATGTCCGAATGCGACGTTCAAATCTGGAAGAGGGTCTCATGGGCATGGACGGGGGTAATTCAGGTAATTTGTGGTATTGAAGTGGGGTTTTATTTATTGGTAGGTTGTAATTTTGGTGGATAGATTTTTAAAATTGTTTTTCGTTTAATGTAAGATAAGGGCATCAAAATTGAACGGATGAAATCGGGAATGTTAAAATGCATTTTGTTAATAGATATTGTGATTTGGGGGTTTGGTTCCTTGTAGATGATAATTCTGGTAATTATTATCGTTATAAATAAACTATGTTGTATGTTGAGGGATTTTACAAGGATCAGTGAAAAGGTAAGTTATAGTTTAACGCATATAGGAAATTGACATTACTAGTGTTACTGGAGTGTTGTTCCAAGGTCAAGATGGTTGATTAAGTAAATTGGACCTGGGGTTATAAAAATGCATGGGATGCGTTTTTTTTTATTCTAGGGCGTATGTTGTGGTTGTGGCAATTTATTATTTTTGATGTGGTGAAGTAAGTATGTTATTTATATATAATTAAGTATGTATTTGAAGTTAAGGATTGTAATTGAAGTAGTTTTAAAGTATGAATAAAGTAGGAATAAATCGATGTCTATTGAAGCCTGGAGGATCGAGGCTTGTGATGTGATTATATGGACCTTTTGTATTGAAAAGCATCAGAATTGAAGAAGTAATTAGGAGTAACTACAACACTAGTTGCAAAATATAAGCATTTTATATGGTTGACACCATCAACTATGGACGTTACTTTTAATTAGTAACGTATTTAAGGCAATAAATGTAAGTAATCATGTACTTATGTATAAGTGACTTAATGTAGTCATAAATACGGAACGAAGTATGTGTGTCTATTTTATCTTTGGAAGCCAAAGGAAGTACTTTGACTTCGGTGCAAGCTGGGAGTATAATTGTGGGAAGAATCCTGGTTTATTAACATCAGGTATGTAGTGGAGTAAGTGTGCTTAAGTTGTACGATTAATAACGTAAAATTACGTTTTAAAACGGATGGTGAGCTTGTTATTGCGTTGGTAATAACTAATCTGTACTTTAAATTATCAGTATTATCAGTTATGATTTGTTGCACGGCTGAAGCTTGTCTAAGAACATCTTATGAACTTGTGATTATACAGCCCCTGAAAGATACCAAAGGTATTCTCAAGACATCTATGAGACTCCCGCTAATCCCCCATCAGAAACTAGGATTAGGCGGAATGCCCCACCAGCACCTACAATTTCATCTCTAGCTCCTGCAAGAGATCGGGGCTATGACTTACAAACACGCTACCCCGTCAGTGGTGTATCCTACGACCCTGCGCACCCACTTGATGACCATGCTGCACCCCCACAGCTCTTCAAGTCCACTCAGTTCAAGGGTCATACTGCTCCTCAAAATGCAAGATATTCTGAATCTTCACAACGTCAGAACACTACTCAGGAAGAGCGCCCCCCGAGATTCGATCCATTTGGGCAGACCTCGAGGAGTAATGACGTTTATAGGCCTGAATTAGAAGTGAGACGTGAGAGCAGGACTGTCGAACATTACAGTCTGGACAGACCCTCCTTGGATTCCAGACTTGGGAGTAGCAATAGAAATGAGTTGCTAATGCACAAATCATTCCCATCTCAGGAGTCAGGATTTACAAGTCGGGCACCAAGTAGTAGTGGAATTTCTAACCAGGAAGGTACTACCTGGCGGAGTGACTCCGGAAGGATAGTTCTAGAAAATACCAGCTGGAAAGAGCCTGGCAGAAGGGAAAATCAGATCATGGAGAGCAACAGTAACTTAGGGAGGTCCGCAAATTACCGTTTTGACATTGGAGATGATGAGCTGGATCGATTTTTGGAGGCTCACTTACAAAAAGGTCCAAAGGTCTCTGAGTTCACTAGACCTGCTAGAACTGGTAGGGATGACTTTGAAGATCAAGACAAAGTATCATGGGAAAGAAGTGCTGACAGCTATTACAGTGGAAGGTCTACTGGGAACGCCTCGGACACTTATTCCAGACCAGGAAGAACGTTGGAGTTGAGCGATGAATTCACTAAGGCAAAGGAGACAGGTAGGTCGTCCCTTTGTCCGTCGTTATTATTCTGACTTGGGCAAAGGGTAATTTTGAGTGTATTTATTTGAGTAGTAGTTATTAGTGTTCCAAGCTTCAGAAACTTCGTGGAATTTTTGTATGTTAGCCAAAACCACATTTACAAGTCAAAAGTCCATTTTATTTACAGATTAATGAAACTTATGCTTATTTACCGACATACAAATTTCGTACATTCTCAAATGACGAAGTTCTAACGATTTTCTGAACGGTAAATTCAACCGTTCCAGAATTGCATCGCCTAGCCTTCTTGGTCAACAAAATGGTCATAATATTTGACTTTCCGTGCATTCCGCATGCTTCCAAATGGCGAATATATTTTAAATAGATATTTTTCAGATTGTTCGAATATTATTAGAAATATTGAACAATCACTAATAATTTACTGAAATTTATCACCGACATGTGGCAATATTTGCTTTTATACCCGGTGCATTTAATCAGCCCATATTGTCCAATTTCGGTTGGTATAGCCTATCTTAGGAACAGGTGTAGTTACTTCCAAAATTCCGGTATTATTTGGATCCATTGTCGGACTAGTTGCTAGACATTCGAAATTGTAATTTTGTTTTTATACGATGTGAACTCAGTCCGACTTTTTAAATTACGTGTTCTAAATCTAAATCAATAGTGATTTGATTGTTTCGCGTAGATTGGCAGCTACCGTCCTCTGCAAGGCAAGCATACGGTGGCTCCATTGAAAGCAGTCGTCAGTTTGAAAATGTCAGTGCCCAAGGCAGCGGCAGCAGTTCAGCGAAACCTGGCTCCGTTGAACCGACAGGAACTGTGGCTACCTTCCGAAGGAAGGTGACGCACGTGGACGGGCAAATTGGATTTGCAGGGACTGATCTGTTTTTTCAAATGAGGTTTCAGAATAATATAATGATTTATATTTCATAATGTCATTACAAATAAGTATAACATTAATTCCAACATCTTATTTAGTGTTTTGTCAAACTATGATCTAGTTACAAATTTATTTTTAATTGCTTGAGCAATTTTATTTCGATAACCTTAAATGTCTATTTGTATTTGATGTACGTACTTACAGTAAGGTAGTTGGCTCGCTAGGCCCACAGTTAGGAAACTGGGTCATCGTCAAGGCAGAAAAAGTTCAATCGATGCCTTTTGAGTGGAATGCGTTATCAGTTGAAGTGGAAAAACAGCTTTCAATTGATTCAGACCTGCGCTCCAGGCATTATCCGTCGGCGGAACAAATTCCATTGATGCTTCCGTCGCAGAACTACTCTATGAATTTGGATGATAAACCACTGAAGTCAATTTTGAAAAATAAACCACCGCCACCACCACAAATTTCTTCCGCGAGACCTACAACTTCTCAACGGCAGCAGCCTCGACCCCCAAGCCTGAGATCCGGAGAAAATTTTCGAAACAGGAGTCCTAGCCCGGAAAGTCCATTAATTTTGTTTGAAAATATTATCCCGGAGAAGCGACGAAAGGTTTCTCCTGTACATCACATACAGGCTCATTTGACACAAGATAGACAGTCAAGGAGTGCGAATTCAGTTGACAGAGGAAGAGAAATGTCAAAATCACCAAGTAGACGCTCTAGAAGAAGTCCAGGAAGGTCTGCAAGGCATGGTTCTCGAAGTCCAAGACGCTTATCCAGAAGTCCTAGAAGGTCTCCAAGACGCAGTTCCAGAAGTCCTAGGAGGTCGCCAAGACGCAGTCCCAGAAGATTGCATAGACGATCTTCTAGGAGTAGGAGTCCTAGGAAATCACCGAAGCGAGATTCCAGAAGTCCCAGAAGGTCTCCAAGACGTTCGTCTAGAAGTCCCAGGAGATCTCCTAGGCGACATCTTTCCCGAAGTCCTAGAAGATCTCCGAGGCGCATCTCCAGAAGTCCACTGCGACTCTCTCGCGAAGGTAGTCCAACCTTAAAAACAAAGAAAACAAACATTCCGAATCTCCTCACCTTGAGTCCAATCCCAGAGCCCCCCAATCCCAAAAAACCTGCACCAGTTAGTTTCACTTGGACAAAGTCCGTGAAGGATCCCAATCAGCCCGCTAGCAAAGCCAATCCAACAAAAGGGAAAAAAGCCAAAACGAAACCAGCAGAACAACTGCCAGCGTTTCGACTGGTTCAACCTGATGTTAGTGAAACTAAGAAACAAAATGTTACAGCCCAACCTAACTCTGGTGTGGACATGGAACAAATTAAAAAGACGGCTCAAAATATTCGAGTTATCAAAGACAATTTGCAAAAAGAGAAGAAAGCCCAGTCGAATGTTAAAACTATTGCCCCTACCCTTACCTCAATCCCGCTAATTCCAATCCCTAACCAAACCCCACTGCTTCCCATTCCTAATAAACCAGCTTACTACAGTAATCCTACCTACCCTCCCAATTTCGGTCAAACATTGCCCCAAACTTCTTACTACCCTGGATCGTCCTATTCAATGGGCCCAACCTCTTACCCATCCCAGTCATATGTGCCACAATATAATTATTCTAATCCGTACCAGCAGCCTGTACCCTTTTATGGGGAATATAATCAAGGTCAGATTCAGTACACGCAATCACTCCCGCAAAATCCTTCAATGGGTCAAACAGTGCAACCTGCAGCCGGTGATAACCCGCCTTCACAGATATTACGAACTACTATGGGACCGACTAATACAAGTAGAACTAGCAATAATCAATCTGCTAAGAAAAACCCGTGTATTGAGAAAGTACCAATTCTTGTTAAAAATCCTTTTCACAAAAATCTTGCTCAAGAACCACTTCCGCCAGGAACTGAAGGTGGCCAGGCTAACAGCGAGACTAAAAAGCAAGATCAAACTGTCTCTAGCAAAGTCATTGACATCGATAAACCAACAGGTGATTAATTAATTCAATTTTAAATACTACACTGCGTGAAACTATAAAAAATACTTGATTTCTTTTTTCGTTTGATTAGTTTTATTGGATACAGTTTATTATTTGTATTACCAATGAACGGGGGTGGAAAAAGTTCGGGAACCCGGGAACCGGGTTACTTGGCAAAAGAGCCCAAAAAGTTGACAAACGTTGGGTGATGGGTGAGTTGGAAAATGTTTGGATTAGGGTGTCGGCAAGGTAGTTGACAAATCCGAAAGTAGTTGACAAACGTTGGGTGAGTTGGCAATTTTTTTGGAATAGGGTTCCGGTAAGGTAGTTGACAAACGTTGGGTGAGTTGGCAATTTTTTGGAGTATGGCTCCGGTAAGGTAGTTGACAAAATCAGAAAAGTTGACAAAAATGTAGGGATTTTTCCTGGCAGGGTAGCTGACAAAATCAGAAAAGTTGACAAAAATGTAGGGATTTTTCCTGGCAGGGTAGCTGACAAAAATTATGGGATGTTTCTCCGCCTAGGTTGTTGACAAAATAATAACAGTTGACAAAAATCATGGGATTTTTCTCCGCCTAGGTAGTGGTCAAAATCAGAAAAGTTGACAAAAATTATGGGTTTTTTCCTGGGGGGGTAGTAGACAAAAATTTAGGGATTTGTCTCCGCCGGGGTAGTTGACCAACTGGGATATAGTTGACATTTAGGTCAAAAATTGGTTACTTGGCATTTTGGAACTTTTTCCACCCCCGCCAATGAAAAATTAGAAAATGATTGATTGATGCATTTATTTTTTGTTATTGTTTATTCTTCTGTGAGGAAGTAATGAGTTAAGTCGTTTAATGATTCAGTTATCATTTTCACCCATTAAATTTTCAAAGCTAACCCACTCCCGCCCGGAACAAGTCAGAGTCAATTGGATGACTTGAGTGACGATGAGATCTGTACAATTTACGTGAAGCCAGCTTCAGTTTTATTTGAAGATACTTCGGAAACAGAAATAACACCTGATGTTATCCCCATTAAAAAACTGCCTCCTAGACCTTCGAAATCTCCGTCGCCGAAAAATAGTTTCCAGCTAAATCAAGATGATTTGCAGACCATAAGTGATGAAGACCATGAGACTGATGATGTGATGACTTCTACCGCAGCAATAGAACTAGGGTGTCATCCAGACAGAGCCGCAGAGGCTCGGGACTGGATGATATGCGTGCGTTGTGCTCAGAAGGGACATTTACATGATATGTGCGACAAGGATAGAGTTCCCCGAGCTCTTCCTTTCGAAATTTCTATGGCCAAGGCCTTGCTGAAGGATAGTCGGAAAAAACAATTGGAAGGTTCAAAGAAATCAGGCTCAGGTCCGGACCAGCCATCAACTGTAGGGCAAACATCCGAGAAGCAAACACCAGGTAGCAGTAAGACGGGAGGTAATGGCAAGGACGCAGTCATTGAAAATATTTCGCTGTGGGAAGAAGAAAGGCAACGGTTGAAGCAGAAGACTAACTCTCAAGGCGATGTCGTTCCTGAAGGGTCCAAACCCAATGTTAAAGGGTCAGTTGTCAAAGGTCAAAGCAAGACTGAAGACTCCAGGGAAAAAGTGTCTAAATCGCCTGCAAAGCCGCAGCCTAAACAATTAACGGTTAAAAAAGTTAGTCCGCAGAAGACAAATCTTCCGGCTAACTCTATTAAATCATTAGGGCCAAAGAACCCATCAGAACCTAAAAATATATCTGGAGGTAAGTAAGTGCAAGTATGATATTTCAGTGTTTGTATAACCAGTTGACTTGATTACGTTTGAATTAAGGACGTGGTAAGTATTTTAAAATTAAAGCCGAAGAGTAGGTTTACAAAATATGCAGTTGCAGAAAGTAGAAACTGCTGATTGTATGTATGAAAATTTAGTTTATGCCAGAAGGTTACAATTTTGGAGGATATTTTAGCAGCGCAGTGATGCCCGGAATAACTGACTTTTGTTTAATAAATTTAAATCATTCTGTAATAAAGTCTCGTCATCATTTTCCAAAGAGAAAAATGATCAGTATTTACCCGAACTTGTGTTTTTAGTATCTCTAATATTATTACACCAAAAATGTCTCATCAGAGACAAAGTGAAGCATTTACTTCAAGTCATTAATGCATCTTCAAAAGGATAATTACATTACAGCTAAGAAACTTCTATTCGGCTGCAAACTATGCAAATATTTTGAACGTCGAGAAAAAACTTGTCTAATAAGTATATCTGTATCTCTTGAACGGTTGAAATTTTCTTCGAAAGTTTCACATAGACTAGGACAGGTGAAAGAATGGAATTTGCTCGTATATATATTCAGTAGTTTATGCAAGCAATACGGTTGTCATAAATAATTACCCCGTGAAGATATTTTGATTGACCCTTAAAGAAAGCTTAGAAGCATAAGAGTTTGCTAACCTAAGTAACAAACTTGTTGCAGGTACCAAGTCAACACCAACTCAGCCATCCAAAAAAAACATCTCTACGAATAAATTGAGTGACAAACTGACGCAGAGAAGGAAAGAGCTGATTGAATCTCGGGAGAAGCTTGACCACCTTCCAGGGACTAAAAAAAAGAGAAAGAAAGTTGAGACCAGTAATAGGACCAGGAGTATTGAGCGATATTCATCTCATAGTCGGCAGGATGATAATGTGATACGGATCAATCGAAGGCGCTCGCTTTCTCCCCGAGAAGGTCCACAAGTCTTTAACGATCCAATGAGAGCCATGGCTGTGAAGCAGCTGGAAATTAAAAGTTTGGAACTCCGCGACTTGGAGCTGCAGCAAAAAATGAAACTCTTGTTGGCTGAGCAGCAACGGATGGGAATGGTCCGCCATCCTCATCCTGACCCGCCTCGGTAAGTAACTTTTATAGTATTTTTAAAAGTCTTTGATAATTGATGGTGACTGAGTTTAGAACCTGACCCTGAACCCTGCACCTTAATTGCACGTAATTGCTTTGCCAGAAATTAAATAGAAATTGAATTTTGAGCCATTAAATCGAATAATTAGTTAACCGTACATTTTTATGCGAATAAGATATTGGCAAAGGGGACAGCTTTATCCTGAAGGGAATATTTACCTCTCAAACAAATATTTTTTTTTCTAAATCAATTAAAACGCGTGTCCCAATAATTATACAGACCTGGGTCTTGTGTCGTAGGTCAGTATTTACTTTTCGATAAAAATTAATCTCATGTGGCCGAATGTAGAATAGCCATATGAATGAAAGGGCAAGTCTGTCCGCAATCAGTCAAGCTTGTTATATTATCTCCTTTTGTCACAGTATACTGATACACAATACAAAATAAATGATCTAGCTTATCATTGTATTTTGTGCAGACTGTATGACGGCCATGATCACGGAGGACACCCGTCGTCTCGAGTAAATCACTTCTGTTACGTTTGTTTAGGAACTGGCCATAGGGCTCGGGAGTGTCAAGAGTCTTGTCCATCGTGGGTACGAAATAAAATCAGAGTTCCAGAGGGGTTTGTAATAGAAAAGTCTCGGGGGCTAATGGAACCCTTCTGCTTGTCCTGTGGGAAAGTAGGTCATTTTACCAGGGAGTGCAGGTATCGAAACAATTTCGGAGAGTACTCTGATGATGACTAAATGATTGGTACTCTCGTGTTCCAAAAATTATTGCTATGAAATTAAATAAGTATGTTATAATGATTTTAGCCATGCTAATGTTATCAACGATAGCAGTAGCTATTTTATAATATTTTGGCTTCGCTATGCGCTTGTCTTCTATTATCCTATCTACCAATTATTTTAAGAATTTGATCTTCTCATGCAACCAGCATTTATGTATAGAAAAATGCAATGCCTGTTGTATTTTGAATCTACAATAAAATATATGAAAAACTTATTTCTTTCACAATATGGCTGTTTACATGATCCACGGGTTCAGTTTTATTTCTTTATAAATACATGTGTTTTTGCATTATCATTATCAATCCCTTTTGCACGGGAAGAATTATTTAGCTTTACCTGCTGTCACGGACACTGTAAAGGATTACTTAATATAGGATATAGAAAATGTGGAAAACAGTCACAGATCCAATCCAAAAAGTGAAGTATGTACTTATACAATACATTGAAATTTAGAATAAGGAAGGTGAGAGAAGTCTAGTCAGTGCCAAAGTAGCGTTGACCGAAATGATTTGGAGCCACTGGATGAACTTCTGAAGTTAGGATGGTCATTCCAGGAAAGGCATGAAGGACACTTTTGACGGCGTAAGGTGTGCAGAATAAATTCGCTAAGAAGATGTTTTCCTCTCTGACCAAGTGCTCACGGAGGACATTCACAGCCTTGATTACTGTATTCCCGGAAGACATGATAGGGTACATGAGAATAACCTTTCGATCTGAAATGTCCTCGGGGAACCTCGCATAGACCACGTGGGCTTCGTGGGTGTCCAAATCACTTTCAACCAGGATCTTTCCGATCCGGATTGAACGACAGCAGTCCCGAAGTCCTAAAGGAACATTTATGGTATCTTATATTATTAATAACATTAGATACTTCAAATGCAAAAATTGATATTTAAAAGGCAATAAGTAACAACTTTAAAATTCTTGTATGGGAAATAAACAATGCAGTAATATATGATACAGTCAGGATTTTTTCGGACATTTTAACCAAGATAATTCGATTATTTCACAAGTAACTAATTAAACTGTCTAACCTTGCTCCATGGCTTCTCCACTTCTCACAATACTCACACCACAATTGCCCTTCTCATAACGCAGGCCCTCATAACTGCTCCCTGTCGGAGTTGTGATTGTCACCGGTTTGAATGGCAACTGGTTCAGACTCTCCTCTATGACTAGTCTAATCTGTGAAAAATATAGACAGCAATGTTATTATGAATTAACATTATATTAATTTCCCATATTTAATAAATTGTTTATAATAGTAAAATAATATCATGCTGATACGAAAGAATATTGTCATTAAATGTATATTACAAGTCGATCCGCATAAAACTTGAAGTCACTTCTACTGGTATTTCTGAAAACAAAACAAAAATCAATGAATTGAAAAGCCACGAGAATATTTCTGTTACTTCATGAACTACTAAAAAAAAGTAAGACAAAGATTATATGTAATAATTATATATCTGGCTCTATATCCAGTGGATATGAATAAAAATACATTATAATAAGTAAATCTTAGCAATTACTATTTAACATATAATAATGTGATGAAGGACTTACTTATCTCGTATGATTGTCTGCAACTCTAAAATCTGGTCGCTTTTCGGCAAAAGGCGGAAAGACCCTCCGAACTCATTGGGTCGAGGAACATATGCAGGCACGAGTTGACCTGGGATTGGAGACGGGGGCGGCGGGGTGATCAGATCATTCCTCACATCCGACCCTACAGCACCAGGCGGGGTCGGGACTACAGGAGACGTTGATCCAACATTCGTTGATTTGTCCGGCAATTTCGTTCCCATTTTATAATAAATACTATTAAAGCTCCTTTCGTCCTGTTGATATATTAATAGCAGAATATCCTTCAAACACACTCTCAATCCTATTTTCTGAATTTACCTTTTTTAAAATACTCTCTAGCTGACTCAACAAACCATTTAAAAGATACTTTCAAAAAAATATTACTCACAATGGGGCCTCGTTACAAAACTATACAGCTCTTCTACAATAATTCAGACTCCGAATTCCGATCAACGCAATATCGTCTCTCCGCTACTACGACTAGTCTTAACGCCTATATATGACCACGCACCAGGCAGGGTTGAGGAAAAAGTATTATTCCTATGAACAACGTTGGATGCCTATAACATTGTATCAAAGGCATAGACACATACATTATTACTATATACTGCTGTAAAGTACAAACTCATTAAATGAATCCATCAAATACAAGCTAACATAATTTATCGCATACATACAACTCCACACAAAAAAATTATACATAGATACACATGCACTATCAGCATGTGCCCAATAATATTAAATTCCAACATAAACATCACACCAATACTCAATAACATACATGCGTATAAGATCCAGTTCCCCGAAATCGCAATGATGATCAGTGTCACCCAACTTGACAAGATATCCCAGTCCTAAAAATAAGTTCAGAACTGACAAACTTCAACCCTGACGTGTCTCTCTCACTTCATCAGTCTTGATAAGCCCAAGTAAACACAAAGCCAGTGTTGTTACAACGGGGTCAATGGTCACCCTAGTTCAATCTTGTACGTCTCTGCAAAATATCCATGCCAAAGCTCACATATATCCCCATGCTTTCAAAACTCATGCCTTTAATGTCTACATACCTTTGCACTCTTCTAAAAAAAACAGAAACACAAAAAGTATTACAAAATATAACCAAAAATACGCACAAAAATTCAAAAATTTAGGGGAACAGAGACATTAGGACAACAGACTTAAAAATTAGAATTATATTTTGCAAAATTACTTACAGGGTCCACTACTACTGATGAACGTATAATTAATTCAGGTATCAATCATCAGCCTTGAAAAAAAGTCCTTTTGACAATAAATAATAAATGTCCAAAAAATATCCCAAGTCCCGCGCTATAGACAGGGGGTCCGCACGCAAAGCAGCAACTGAATGGACTGCGTTCCCTGTTTAACAAATAAAAAATATTTACATTTCATAATTAAAACAAAATCTTTCCGAAAATATAAATAAACACTTTACCTGAATATTATATGAAATAATCAAATAAATCCTAAATGTATTGTAAGTATGGCACTGTTTCTTTGCGTATAGGATAGGACTTCTGGGGGTGACTTCGCAAGCGGACGTGCAGTTGCTGTTGCTGTTGCCAGCAGTTGCCAGGAAATGTAACTTCTGGGTGAAGCTCCGAAGATCAGTTTGAATCTCCGCTTTTTGAGTCCACAGCCCAAGGATTGAAGTTAATACTAGTTGCTATTTTTCATAGGAATATTTTGAAGGGAAGAATGTCTGAAGGTTCTTCTGAAATAATGGGTCTGACGTAAAAACTGTATGAAATCCTTGGCTATAGAGAAATAAATCGCCGGGAATTCAAATCTCAATGGCTGTTTTGTTGGGGTTAAAAAATTGTCCGAAAATTTTTAGGGGTAATAAGGTCCTGGGGAATATTTATTTCGGGTCACATGGGTCATCTGTAGACAGGAGAGGGATTCACGCCTGGCCATGTCGGACCTGTATTTCTGCAGCTGTCAAGTCCAAATGTAACCGACATAAGAAAAATGAGGGGAGACCCACGACTGAGACGAAGAAGGTGAAGGATTCAGTATAGAGCTCTTGATTGGTTTTTAAAATTGTCTGTTAAGATGCAAATGTGACTGTAAGGATTTGGTTAATTGTTAATTAAGAGAGTAATTTAAGGCCTCGTGTGTAACTACGCCGGAATTGTGGGCGTTGTTGGAGGATTTTGATTTAAGGAGGTAATTGTGATGGTAATGTCCGCAGAAGTAGATTAAATTATATTTCCTTGTACAGTGTGTATGAAATAGATCCGGTATCGAGGAAAGGGACCAGGGGAGGAACCAAGTGCTCTTATAATTAATGTTGACTTAAAGGTGTCGAAGTTGACGTTGGCCTGGGACTCCAGATGGACCTTGACTGTCCGGTAACTCTGTTGGCCTTGAGCTGGGAATGAAGGTGGAGTTCGTCCTGTGGTAATTCTAGGTGTCCTCCAACTCTGGATCTTGTCCTTCTGTAACTCAACATTGACCTTGTCGTTTTGTAACTCAACATTGACCTTGTCCTTCTGTAACTCAACGCTGACTGTCCTTCTGTAGCTCAACGTTGACCCTGTCCTGCAACTCCAGGTGGATCTAGCTCTACATTGACCCTGTCCTGCAACTCCAGGTGGACCTATCTCTACGTTGACCTTGTTCTGGAACTCCGGATGGACCTTCCTTAAAATCTACACTAACCTTCTCCTCCAACTCCAGGTGGACCTTTCCAAGATACTCTGCGTTGAGCTTGTCCTCCAACTCCAGCCGACCTTGCCTTGAAACTTTCCGTTGACCTTGTCCTCCAACTCTGGCAGACCTTGTTCTCAATGCAACTCCACGTTATCTCTGGAAGTTATCATTTATTCTGAGATTGAACAGTTTTGATGATATATTCTGGTCAAACATAAAGCGAAGGCTGAATTACCGATTTGTTAATGGATTTGAACCTAGTGCAACAGGTGTACAAGCAGAAATTGTGTACACAATAGTAATAGCACTTCTGGTGATATCTGCCCCTAACGCCAACTATAGAATCAGTAACCGACTTACTTGACACTTGACAGCATGGGCCGTACTGCGCGGCATCGCAGGTGGAAATGTCAACTGAGGAGTACATTCCCTATAAAATTAGAAGCTACTCCAGAAGTCATCCGGCTGAAAGAGCTACTATTGAAGCCTCCGAAATTTAGTAGCTATGAAAAGTCAAGGGTGGAAGTTGAACTGAGAAAAATAACCCCGGCCCTTTTTCCGGTTTTTGACGTGGATCCGGAGAATGTAGTTGGGACCGGAGAGCCTATTCATGGAGGGAATAGTCGTTACCGGGGGATCTGCTCCCTGGAGAAGTTTACCAAAGGAGAAGTCATTCTACGGCTCCCTTGTGTGTCCCTCATTACTTCTCAACACCTTCCTCCCGGGATTCAAGCACAGAAGACTTCCCTACAAAATAAACTGTCAGTGTTTTTATATTTGGAAAGTTCTAACCCAAGTTCTTATCTGCGTCCCTATTTAGATACTTTACCGGAGTCATTTCAAGAGCATCCGCAGAATCTCCCTGCGGACGCCTTTAAGTATTTACCTTGGTTTGCTCAAGATTTGCTGCGTCAACAGCGGGAGCTAGTTCTTAAAGGATTTCAAGAACTTAAGACAATTTTACCCGAGGAAGAATTGGAGTTTGACCGGTTCAAGTACTTCTGGCTCTGCGTTTATACCCGATCCGTATATTATCCAGAAGATTCAAGTACAACAGCTGACATAGAATTATCGGGTGAAACGAAAGGAGAGAGCGATCAAATGGCGCTTGCACCTTTCCTGGATCTTTTTAACCACTCTCCAACCCCGAATACTGTAACTATTCTCGAAGCAGGCTCTTACGTCATTAGGGCATCTGAAGACATTACAAAATTTGAACAAATATTCATCAGTTACGGGAATCATCCCAACTTCCGCCTCTGGACTGACTACGGCTTTGTCCCTGTGACAGCTAATCCGTTTAACTATATCCCAGTCAAATTGAACAAGTTGGCAGATGTTCTGGTCAAGGATCTAGAACGGGATCGTTTTGAAAGTCTTTTCAGTACATTGCTGAAAGATCAACGGAAGGTTCAATGCATACAGAAGTTTGGACTGGGCAAGGAACTGAGCATTGAGGAAGAAGACCTGTCCCCAAATTTGAGCTTATTGTTAGCAATGGAGTTGTGGGATCCTGGAAGGGGTACTTTTGATTTCCATGTAAATTCTCAGGATTACAAGTACTCGAGAATGGTGTCTCTGTTGGTAGGGAGTGTTTTGAAGGACTTCACAGACTACTTGGCTGGACTAAATCAATTCACTGAGTTCGAGGGTCAGGAAACGAAGAATTTAAATTGTTCAGCAGCAGCTGCAAAGTCTTTTATCAAAAACTCTATTGTATTTCTGGAGAGACATTTGAGCGTAGTTGATGGGAGGACTTAGTCGATCATGATTATTTTGACCTCCGGACCTCTACCAAATGTTTTTATTTTTAAACAAGCTAAAGCTTTAGAAAATAAACATTTTTTTGCAGTAGATATTATAAGTGAGTCGAGCTAGCTTGGTACTTACCGGCAATACTCTGTTGTTACAAAATTATTGCGCGTGTATTATAATTACACGTATATGGTAATTTCTCATTTCAAGCTCTGAATGATTGCACATAAGTAATTACATTATACGATTGTATTCAAGTCTGTAACTTGTAAATATTCTCAATATTTGTTAAGGGACTGACAAGGTGTGTGGTCCTAAAAATTAATTCTCCGGTTGTTTTTACTTCTGTTGTCTGTGTGTCATTGGGACTTCGTCCTTCGTTCCGGGCTATTAAGTAATGTTGTTTGCCATGAATTCACACTATGTTAGTATTTAATAATTGCATTTAATTTAAGACCGCTAATAACATACACATGTACATTTAATAAAATTTATTATTTACGTTTACTGATGAACAGATATGTTGTAATGTTTTTGAGTAAGTAGCATAAAATAGTTTTTTTCCCATTAAGGGTAACGTCTACTAGGTCTTTTTGACGAATTATTGTAATTATTCTAGTTTTTTAACTAATTTTAGGCATGATCTTTTGTCCGAGTATCGTATCAAACCTTGTTAGTCGTTTACTATTGAAATTCTGAATATTTCTGTTCAAATCGTAAATATCCTTTAGGCTCTTGGCTTCATCCCTTGCCGGTTCTGTTTTCATCCCGGAGTGTCATCTTTGGCCACGGAGGATATACAGGTGCCCGGGGGAACCAAAGAAGTCAAATCTAGTCAGATGCTCAAAGCTATGGTTACTCACATATGGCCAAAGGTAATGAATTCGAGAAAATTCCGAATGATTTTCTGTGAATCAAATTTTTTTGAGAATGTAATAATTAATCTGACTGCTGAATTTGCTTAGGAATTGAATGTCATATCGTTGTTTGTTATCTAATATACATTGTCATCGGTAAATTAAAGGAAGTATGAATTAATGAATATAATTTTGAATGGATGATAGGATGAACCAGAAGTTCGGAAGCGTGTTCTTACTGCCGTAGGACTTTTAGTGGGCTCCAAGGTTCTCAATGTCGGAGTTCCTTTCCTCTTTAAAATCGGAGTGGACAGTATGAGTACGGCAGCTCCTCTATCTGGGACTGTGGACACAATTACCAATTTTACTTTCGCCATTTTGGTTGGATGTGAGTACCAATTCTGATTAGGAGTACTTAATATTATTGCAGCTTAAAATTTTTTTGAATTGTTTGGAAATTATATGTGTTTAAAATGCGTTGTGTGTGCATGTCCAAAATCGTAATACATTATATTTCATGTATTTCCCAGACGGCATTGCCCGAGCCGGGGCAGCTGGCTTCAACGAGCTGAGAAATGCGGTGTTTGCCCAAGTTGCCCAAAGGAGCATTCGCAAAATAGCTCAGAATGTGTTCCTCCACTTACATAACCTTGACCTGTCTTTCCATCTTAACCGGCAGACCGGAGCGCTGTCAAAGGTATTATATAATATATTTACTTAAGGATAACTACGAGTAAGGGGTGTGTTCTGAGTGTTGGAACTATTTAACACCTGATTGGGCATGTGCTTGTGTTTCAGCCGTAAAACTTCATGCTGTTGTTAAAAATATTATGCAATAATTATGTGATATGAATATCGACTTGATCAAATACAAAAACGGGTTGCAAAATACTTTTTCCAAGCCTTGCGTAAATTTTATCGTACACAAAAATGCAAGTGGATAAATTGTCATGTTTTTCAATACTGTTTGTAGACAATTGACCGAGGCTCCCGTGGAATTAACTTCGTCCTTACCGCGATGGTCTTCAATATTCTTCCCACGGCCTTTGAGTTGAGCTTGGTTTCAGCTGTGCTGGTACTTTTACACGTTTATTTGTTTATTAATTAGTTTATTATATTGATTTGATTTTGTATTGACTAAGTTAATTTGGTTATTGCTCTTATCATTTTGTGTTACGTTTTATTGTGATTTAGATGAATCAAATTTATCGTTTGTTTTAATACAGAACTTTACAATTTTGAAATGCTATAAAGTATCGTTAATCACAGACTTTCTTAATTTCAGGGTTATAAATACGGAACCGACTTCGCCTTAGTAGCCCTGGGTTGTGTGTCCACGTACGCGCTCTACACATTAAGCGTGACGCAGTGGCGTACAAAATTCCGGGTAGCCATGAACAAAGCAGAGAATGAATCAGGTAACCGAGCTGTGGACTCCCTCCTCAACTATGAGACGGTCAAGTATTTTAATAACGAAGCATACGAGGCCCGACGTTATGATCAGATTCTGCAAATCTACGAGAAAGCCTCCCTCAAGACCAATACCTCTCTGGCAGCGCTCAACTTCGGTCAAAATGCTATATTCAGCATTGCTCTCAGCACTATAATGATCATGGCTGCTAAGGAAATCGCACAAGGTTGGTGAATTATAAATAATAAATATTTGCATGTATGTACTTAGCTTACAGTAATAACTGTCATTAGAACCTCTTAGAATAATTTGTTTAATGTTACATTAGTTTGAAAATGGATTAGGCCCGAAGGAACGTTTTGTGTAAAACGAAATATTTTCGCAGTTCCTACTAAATGTGTAGCTGTTTTGTATACGTTTTTTATTTTGAACTACGTGGATGTATTTTAGCTTAGCGTTAACAGACAAAATCATACTCTGGAGTAGAGAGAGAAAGTAATTTTTTACTGGCATATCAACAGTGCTTGCCTAACCACATTCCTTTCTCCGTTTTTTGTAGAAATTACATTCATGTTTTGCATTTGACAATTAAAAGTATTATAATTTTTTGTATACCTATAAATGGTTATGTGCTGTATGATACTCTTCGAGCAGTAATTACTGTATTTTCTAAAAGTTCCTTCCTTAAACCGAAACTAACTACTTTCTCTCCCGAAATTATGGCCTCAATCTATTTGCATTAAATTTTGAGCTTACAATTAGAATGGTTAGTTGCTTTAAAATCTTAGGAGTAACTTCAATAATAATTGGCAAAATGGTTAGACAATAGAATTTTTTAAGTAAAAATGATTGAGACCAAGTTTGTTCACAACGCAATTTGTAATGTCGAATCATTAAACCTGATTTTTTGGTAGTTTCAAGTTAAAACTGTATATTGTCTCTCTTAAATTTAAATTTAATTGATCGTTCTAATTGGTAACGGGTTATTATTAATAAGACATATTTGTCCTTTACTGTAAAATTTTGCAAGATCGACAGAGGCTGTTTCGCATTTTTGGCTACCTACATATTCATGTAAACTGCTTGGTATGTTTGAATTATTCGAAGTCTTTATCTGACCACAAAACCCTTTCTTAGCCATCACTTGACCTGCTATTGACTGTCAAGATTTTGTCCTATGCCTGTAGTTGACCCTAACATTTTTATGTTCTTTCCTGCAGTTGCTTTATTAGAACTGCGCCTCACTCCTCCGTTCCCCGCTATTATTTGACCTGATGTTGACCTCAAAATATATCATTAATACTCATGTAGAATTACTTGAGCTTGAGCAAACCATGTCAACGCAAACTTTCGCAAGCACCCTTGGCATTCAGATCCGTTTCCAAGTAAAATAAATCCTGTTTATCCCGAATATCTCAGGCTTTGTATTCTCATACATTCCATATCTATGTTTTGTAGGTAATATGACTGTGGGTGATTTGGTAATGGTAAATGGGCTCCTCTTCCAAATGTCTATTCCTCTGGGTTTTCTTGGGTCCGTTTACCGGGAAATTCGTCAAGCTATGATTGATATGGCCACAATGTTTGCTCTGATGGCAGTTCCTCCGAAAATTCAAGTGAGTCTCTTCTTATACAAAATCAAATTCCAGATAAATCCCATCAAAATAATGACAGCGGTTTTCCTTTGCACTGTCAAAAAATGTTCTTTAGTAAACAATTATAAGGAAAATACAGTAAATGTGTCTCATTGTCAGTTCGTGATAACTCGTATCTATATTTAAGCATTTTTAAAAATAGCAAGTACTATCGGTAATTCCAGGAGTCGTAGTCGCAGGAAAAAAATTTGACATTTTAAGGTCCCACGTTTCAATGAGTGAGACGTCAGCAGATGAAATGAAATGAAATAATAAATGAAAGAAGACAGTAGTTTAGCCAATCATGGAGTTAGATTGCGGTTTTCGGCAGAGACATATTTTTTTAAATAGCTATAGCTTTAAAGCAGTCGAATGGTTTTAGTTACAAAGTTCCTCTTACAGGGGTTAATTGTATAGCCGCAGAAAGTTTTTGCTTAAGGGAATTAATGCTCGTTCACACCACAATCACTGAGTGACGTAGGGTATTAAGACGGAATTCATTTTTGTGGTTTACCGTGTAACTTTTTAAAGGGCAATTCGGAGGAATTAGGGTCAGTTCGTGGAATAACTTATTTCAGTTCGTAATCATCATCAATCGTCACTATGTCTGCATGAATTGTGGTCTTTTTAAATTTCCCATGCCATTTAGATTGTGACTGACTTTTTTCCCCATGGCCATGCTATTTATTTGATTTTATGTAGTTAATGGCTTATGGCATAACATAATAGTACATATTGGAAACTCACCAATGCGAATGGGAACTTTTGATGAATTACATGTTTTATAACCTAAAAGCTGTTTTTGCTCTTTGTAACATGTGTTGGATAAATAGGTAATCACCTGTTGAAGCCTATTTTTGAATGCATTTTAGTTTGAGGATTATAAGACACGTAATTATGCGCTTGTAGATACTGATACCCTTTGTAAAAAAAATTACTTCCATAAATAATTATTAAAACTTTCACATAATAGTTCGCACCATTTTCTAATCGTAACTATTCACATACAGTGGACAAATGAGCGTCAATTGATTTCACTTCCATATTGTCTCAAATTGTTTTGTTAGGTGTGTTTATGATGTAATGTTTTAATGTTCATACGTATTTTTTAATTTTGTTAATAGGAAGACCCGAAACTTCCGTTCTTGCATCTCAGCCCGCCCCAAGCCTCAATTGAGTTTAAAGACGTTCGATTCAGTTACGTGGACAACACAGACATCCTGAATGGACTTAACTTGAAAGTGGAGCCGGGTAAGAAAGTGGCTCTCGTGGGCGGGTCTGGCTGTGGGTGAGTTTTTTTTAAACAATGAATTATATCAATATAATATTGTAATAATTGTTGTCTGTGTTTTTAAAATTAAGTCCCATGTTGTGCTAAATTAATTGCCTTGGTTAAGCTTGATTCGGACAATGCCGTTAATGCTTTCGTAATAGAATATAAATATTCATTGCTGGTTGCAGTAAGTCCACCATCATCCGGCTCTTGTACAGATTCTACCAACCTCACACTGGAGAGATACTCATAGGAGGGAGCAGGATTGACCAAGTTAATTTGGCTTCTCTTAGGAAGACTATCGCAGTGGTGCCCCAGGTTGGCCCAAGTTACTCTCGTCAATTTGTTTTTATTGTGTCATTGATCTGTGACGTAGTGTATGTTTATAATTTCAATTCCTTCGTAAATTATGTCATAGGACTGTGTCCTTTTCCACGACACGATCCTTCATAATCTTCACTACGGGAATCTGGATGCTCCACTGGAGGATGTGTATGCTGCTGCGGAGCTAGCTAATCTTCATAAAACGATTCTTCGCTGGCCAAAGGGCTACCAAACCCAAGTGGGGGAGCGAGGACTGAAACTTAGCGGTGGGGAGAAGCAGCGGGTGGCGATTGCCCGAGCAGTGCTCAAGGCCAGTCCAATTTTGGTGTTCGATGAAGCCACGTCTTCTTTAGACTCCATCACTGAACAAGTAATTCCATTTAATTTATTTGTCTGATGAGCATTTAAGCGTTTAGGATTAAAGGCTGATGGTAATGGTGTACAACACGGGGGGGGCTTTTTCCCCCGTTTAGGGAACTGAACTACAGGAGTGATTTATACATTATTTGATTCCCCTCGTTTGTAGCGAACTTAGATACAGATTTCCAAAATCTGCTTCCTTAACCTATGTCAAATTTAGTGTCACAGGGTTCGAATTCATGAAGCCAAGTTGGAAGTTTTAAAGGATTTTAAATTTGACGGTTTTGTATTGCCCCAATTTATTAATTTTGAAGCTCCGTAGTTGAGGAAATGTTATGGGCTTTCGAAAGTGCAGTGTCTGATAGGTCCTTATGATGATAATTGCGCCCATTACCCCAGTATGATCGGAAGGGAAGAGGTAGAGGAAGAGGAATTTATATCATTGCCATTTTTTCATGGATGGTACTTAGTAATTATGTGTCATGTGCTCATTACAAAACTGTTTCAAAGCACTGGGCTACTGGGATTGTAGGAGACTTAATGTTATTTATTTTCATCACAGATCATCAGCACCAAGTCAAAATTTGTGGCTTTCTTAAAAAGACTTCGTCAGCAAAAAAACAGTTTTACAGTTTTTCATACTTTCGTGAAATTTTTTGCTTTGCTGATCCACACTCATGATTTTAAAGCATGATATAAAGTGAAATAATTCCCATTAATTTATCGCAGCCAAATGATGTTTTGGAACCACACGTTTTACTTACTCTTGCTCGAGGTTGAAAGTTTCTGTAACCTTTGCTCCATAATTTTACCGGTGATGGGCAAGATCCTCAACATATAATTAGACCTATCAGATGCTCTGAGGAAAGCCCATGACTTTTCAACAATCGAGCGTCAGAGTTAGTTCAAAAATTTTGAGGGAATAAAAAATTATTAAATTTAAATTTCTTGAAAATATCCATCTTTGAGTTATTGTTTTGACACCAATTAGTGATATCGGTGTTAATGGGAAAAAAATTGGAATCAACAGTTTATTTTGTTATAAAGGAAGCGAATCAAATATGAGTCACTCCCTCCCTTAAATGTGGACTAGGTTGTCAGCTATTCTGTAGTTGTCATTTATTCCATAGAATTTTTATTAATATTCTCTTGGAATTTTCTAGACTATATTAGATTCGCTTAAGAAAGCCTCGGCTGGTCGGACATCCATCTGGATCGCTCACAGACTCTCAACTGTTTTGGATGCGGATGAAATTCATGTACTGGACAATGGCCGTATCGTAGACCAAGGGACCCATGAAGAGCTCCTAAATCGCAATTCTCCTCTCTACTCATCTCTGTGGAACTCGCAAAACATCAAATCGAAATTCGGTTCCGGTGATAGCCACAACAATCGGAATGTCAGCTGAGGGCTGAGAAGACATCTGACATAGTGTGATCTGTAACTACCTCAAATAGGTAAAAGTTCAGACAGACTTAAAAGCTATAAATAGTTTCAGGAATCTTTTAAATCTACCTACGGTATACACACTTTGTCCATCCTGGGTTCATTTAGTACTATAATTTTTTTGTTTCCATCAAAAATTGTCTTATTATGGGTGAAGCTCTTATATTGTTTTAGTTAACTCACTAAGTTTTCCAAACGAGCCAGGTTTACTATGGATTCATGCTCTCCGCATGAAACAATAAGTGTCATATTTTGTCAACACTACAAAACCTGGCTTTTTCTCTGGAAAACTTTCCTCCAAAACTAGTACTGAATGTTCCCAAAAATGGATGAACCTTGCAAGCTGGGTAGTCTTTATTACTAATTACATAAATTTTACTTACGTATTTTTCCTCTGAAATTATTTATTGCCACATTCATAGCTGGGCTGATTAATTCCCGGAGATTTATTAAGAATAATTATATTATATTGTACATTATATACAGTATACATTATATGTACACATGTAAGCTATGTAAGTGTAGGTACACACACACACAAAGGTATAATTACATAAATGTACATAATTTTCCCTTTCCGTTAATTTGTTACGTGTTATACTGTCATTTGACATTCACTTGACTCTAACTGAATGTCCAGAACTAAGAGCTGCAAATGTGTGCGGTTAACCGGACTCTGACGTGGGTCTCTGTCTTCCCTGGTTGGTGCATACTTTAAAATGTAAAAGTCAATAAATTAAATGCGTCCAGGGCTATACGGAGAAAAATCGAACGTCAGAAGTGTTCACCTCACGTCAGAAAAATTATTAACAAGCCAAAGTGAATAAAAAATCCGGGAAATAAGTTATATGTAAATGAAACAATTAACTGTACAAGCTGCAAGGGAGATATTTTCATTCAAATACCTTTTCATAAAAATTGCTCATATTTTTTCTCACAATCACCTCGCAAATTTTTTTTTTTGCTTCTCTATAAGTTATAAAAAAATTTTGGATCTGACAAAAAAATACAATTTTTGGGGGCTTTTTATTTTATTCCTCCAATGAAGCCATATTGCAGGCTTGATTATATCCGTGCTCATTGCTTTGTGTGCTTTTACCAATTACTGTTTATTATCAAACCGGAAATTTAAATTGTCTAAATATAGAATAATCATGACTCTGTGTTGAATTTTGTGAGTTTAGGAGTGATTAAGGAAATATGACCCAATTTTGTTAGAAAACAATGGCAGTGTTGACTGGTTATTTGTCAGTTGCATGTTTTTATCTCAAGAGAGGAGAAACACTACAGGGAAACGAGTCTCGTTGTAGAGTAGAAAAGTGTGTTTGGGATGGATGCGTGGCGGTATTGTGAAAGGGTTGAGATGCGGTGTAGCATGTTGTGGAAGGTCAAGGAATGTTTGAAATCAAGTCCACTTAATATTTTTAACTATAGATACAGTTGTGTTAGGTTAGAGCATAGGAGTAAAAAAGCTTGTTTGTGTTACTCTTGGGAGTAAATGTATGTAATTATACGTACTCTGCCTCTGGCAAAGTGACAAAAAAAAAGGAATGTTGTGTTATATTTCTCTCAAGAGCTGTCTACAAAAAATTATCTCTATCTCCTTTCAAACCCCCACAATCCCCATGAGTAACCCTTGAGGTGTTCATGGAGGCTCTTGCACGTTATATGGGCCTCTTCTTACCACGAATGAGTCCTCTCCCCCTTCCCCTCCCCCATTAAAATATATTATTATCTCTCTATATATACGAGAAAAGCACCAGAAACCAGAACCGTTAAAGAGACTACGCGCTTTGTTACTCGTGAGAACAAATGGCTACACTTTGACTCGATTTTGCAAGTATAATATATTTGGCATGAGTTATCTCAAAATTGGCTCATACAGTAGAACTACATATGTAGTGTGTCTGTACCTAGATATAGATACATGAAATTGTGGTAGCTTCAGGTATGCAGTTTTTGTCTCCCACCTTCAAGGAAGTCATACCGGTTTTTCTTATCTGCAAGCGTTCCTATACATGATCGTATATGAGCAAAATGTATTAAACAAATATAGAGTGTATACAGGGAGGGAGGAAATCATTGATCCGTCCTTCCATGAACGTACGGACTTTTCAAGTCCTAGTAAAAAAAACATATGGTCGCTACATATTTTTTAGAAATCATGATAATTATTTTCGAGCCTGCTGTTATTGACGTAGATCAAAACTATGAAGATCACATCATGTGCATGGGAGCATTGAGCAGTGTGTCTGAGATCTAGCACTTTCATTTGCTCTCATATATTTCTCTTGGTAAATATATCCATAGATGCAACCTGTGGAGTGTTCTATAAAGTCTTTTCCCCTCGGACTCTAAAAAATGTACCGCATTTTGCTATCATCTCGAGTTGAGGTTTTATTTGTATACATTGACCTCAGGTCAGAAATCCAGGCCGTCAAAGTCTGAACATTTTCAGATGCAATAAAAGAAGATGCGAAACTACAAATTTAATTTCTAATGAAGCATGGGAAAATCACTACAGAAACCTATTCGATGGAGCGGACAGTACGCCTTACCGACAGAAACAGACGGCACACCAACCATTTCATCTTCATGAACTGAATCAGGCACTAAGGAAATTATCAAACAATAAGAGCTCAGGTACAGACGGCATTCCTAACGAAATCTGGAAATACTTACCACTGGAATTCCGGCCATGTCTATTAGAATGCCTGAATAAATGCCTTGCAAATCCCATCCCTGATACGTGGGGGGAAATAATCATAGCTCCAATATATAAGAAGGGCGACAAAAACTCACCTTGTAACTACAGACCAATTTCTTTAGTCAACACAATAGTAAAGCTATTTACGATGCTCCTGTCAATGCGACTGCACACATGGATCGAAAAACATAAGGTGCTATCAGAATCCCAAGCAGCATACAGAAAGCATAGAAGCTGTTCAGACCACTTGTTTGTATTAAACACTCTAATACAGAATGCGCTGGCAAACCAGAAGAAGTTGTACTGCTTATTCGTAGATCTGTCAAAGGCATTTGATTCCATTAAGAGGAAACGTCTATGGGATAGGTTAGAAACGCTGGGAGTACCTGCCTACATTCTTCAAAAGATACAAGAAATATACAGTCAAGCAAAGGCAAAAATCCAAACATCAGGGGGATATACAAATTTCATGGACGTACTTAATGGAGTACTGCAGGGTGAAACACTGAGTCCGACGTTATTCTCTATATATATTGATGAAATCACAGAATTGCTTGTCAAATCCAAAGTACGAGGTGCGAAACTGCTTACCACTGAAGTTACCATCCTACTTTACGCGGACGACATCGTATTAACAGCAGACTCTCCCGCAGACCTCCAAACCCAGATCGGAATTCTCAGCAGATTCTTCAGCAGAAACGATCTCAACATAAACCTGGAAAAAACCAAGGTGGTAATTTTTGGAAAAGGACCAGTACCAACAAAGAAAAACAAAGTTATGCCAATGGAATTCTACTACAATGGAAATGTCATAGAAATAGCGAGTAGCTACAAATATTTAGGAGTAGAGTTTCATCGAAACGGAAAATTCCACTACCACCTCAAACAAACCCTTTTGAAGACAAACGCTGCAGTCGAGTTACTTTTAAACACTACTAGGTCAACAAAACTGAACGATATAGAAATCATTATGAGACTCTTCAACTCTCTAGTAACAACAATCCCACTCTACGGATTCCCAATTTGGGGAATGGAGTTTTTAGATGAAATGGAAAAGATACAGACTAAATTTTTACGAAGAATTACTGGAGCCTGCAATCTCACTCCTGGATACGTCCTGCGTCTGGAGACTGGAAGTAAATCAATGCGAGCATTAATCGCGAAAAGCATTATAACAACAATGTACAACTCTATCTTCTCAGAAAATGCAACTGCTATGGCTTCAAAGTGCTACAGGTTGCTGGAAGCAATCGAGGGAGACACGAATAACAGATCTCAGTGGAGGACATTATTTAAATCAATTAAACTTGAAGAGGATTTCAACAAATTCACAAGGGAATACTTGAAAAAAAACTGCGACAGTTTATGGAGAAAGATAGATCTCCACTCTACAAACACAGATGTAGAAGATATGTTGAAAACTGAGAGCAGCCGGTACATCGGATTAAAAACCCACGTTTGGAGGGAAGACTTTTACGGAAAGGGACACAGCTGGGCGCTTACGAAATTCATACAAAATCTCAGACTAGACAAACCAAGAATAAATGTTCAATGCAGAAACATTAATCTAAAAGCTATGACCTACCGTTGGAAACCAAAAAGCGGACCGATCGACGCATTATGTGCGTGCCTTAAAAATGCAGAAGACCGCTACCATATAATGTGCGAATGTGAAGTTTACGAAGACATCAGAGCAAAGCACATCCCTGAAGCCGATAAGCTAAGACAACACGACTTTATCCAATATTTCCTACAAACAGAAGATGACCAGAGCCGAACAAAACGAGCCTATCTATTCTGGAAGGACGCAATAAAAATAAGAAATGGTACTTGAAGCTGGGAAGGTATTAGAAACACTTTCGAAGTACAGTTGCACCCACCCATGAGATTGGTACAAAACATGTAAGCCGAAAGGAAGTGTACGGGTAGCAGCCCATCAATAGCCTTCGACAAATGGTACCAACCTCATGGGCGGGTACCAGACAAATAAGCAGGGATGTCGTAAGGCTGGGGCTGTTGGCGGGCTGAAACACGTATAACAGTAACTCACGACCTGGAGGCACTAATATATTTGTAAACCAATTTAATGTACTTGTATATTCTCTCGCAGCTAATACATCTGATATACCCGTAATCTATAAATAATTATCAACAATGTCTTATCTGGTACTTGATGAATAAGTAGTACAATAATGAAGTGTAATGGAGAAAGACGTGTAGGTTTTTGACGGCCCTTGTTATAGCAGGGAACCTTTTTCACCTACACCACAACACTTAGTAATGTTTTTCAATTTATTCTATTACCTTAAACAATTCACAATTCATTTACTCTAATTAAAACTATTCGATTTTTTGTAATTAATGCGATAATAAGCGGGTTGTAAGGGCTAAGGCCAAATCGACCTTTAATAAATCTATCTATCTATCTAAATCCAGGCCGTCAGATAGCAAGTAATTCATTTTATTGGTTCTCTATCCAACTTTGTTTGATTTCCCGCAAATACCCCCTTGAAGGGATCCTTTTCCCCAGAAGTGTTTCCAAAAAAGAGACTCCTTTACAATTTTTTTTTAAATTCCAGAAAAGTTTTCTTAAATAATTATTATAACCCTAATGATTTCAAAATTAAACTAAAAATTTAATTTAAATTCCAATGAGTTAAACGGGACTTGTTGTACATGACTTGTTGTTAAAGGGGAAGGGATATGCGTGAGATTACATGATCTGTGTCCCCCTGTACATACATATGAAGTTAATCTAGTATGTACGCTAATGCAAATACTTATCTAATTGTATAGGAGAGATAAACGTAGAGATATTGGTCGGATTGTATAAAAACAACCTACAGAAGCCCTATGTCCGATATAATGTCGGACGAGTTGGTTATATTATGAGGATATGTATTAAGTAAATTGTCACTCTTTATGTATATAAGGATTATTCTCCGAGTCCTTTCCTTCCCATCAAATCAACTCTCATCAACTTGCTACGCATATCGCATTTATTTATGTAGGTCTCATGCAAAATGAACCCCTGCTCGTCAAGTTGTCAGAGGTTCTAGTTTTTGGAGTAGTAAAGTTGGAGTTGAGTTGAGTGCTTGCTTTTATCACTATAATTTTTTTTTCCTGATATACGTAAAAAAAAAAGGGTGATACACAGTCCCACAAAAAGGATTCCAGAGTGTACATTCAGCCTCTATGTGCATCTCATTATTAAAATAGACGAGTATAAATTTAGAGGGTTTCATATATATGGACCTATTCCTATAGAAATCTATTATGTATATATGGGAGGTCGTTAACCCCATTTCGTTCCTGTAATATATCGTATGCTTACTAGAACCAGAACCCGCTCGGGGAATAGGAGGCAAAATTCTGCTATAAAGTGCCAATCCTTCCTATACATATATACAGTAAACGTTAGCAGAGAGATGTACACTCACTGAGGTTATCTTCATCAATAATAAATGTGAGGAGTTTCTATACTTACATAGAATTAATTATGTACATAGCTAGAAGGGATACGTCTGTTCCTGCTTTGGACGTTACTGTGTCAATAGTGCCAATTGCCTCTGCATTTGTGCCATTTGCCATTCAACAGCAAAGGCATGAGTGAATCCGTTGATACACATTCCCAGCATGTTTTGTTCTCAAACTTGAAAACATCCATTGGGGCTCGTTCAAATATATGACTTTTTAAGAGGGATCTCAATATAAATGACCTACCCCAGCTGACTGGGTCAGTTTCCTGACCCCGATGATTTGTATATCATTTCTTTTTTTTTATTTTTGCAAAAATTGGGGAGGAGCAAACCTAAACCTTACTATTCACCAAAATGCCCCTTTATCCTACAAAATATGTAATTACTTGTTATTTTTCCCCAATTCCAGTAAATACAGAAATTAACCTGTTTGCAGTAATTCGTCCATGTAATTTCCCCGTAATTTAATAAAAGTGCCAGTGATTTTATCTAATGGTTCCGGCAACTAAAGAAATTACATCCACACGCTATCAATTAGTTCTATTATTTTGCTATTCTAAGGCCCTATTCTATCCATAGATTTGTTTGTTTATGTGACCCTGTGAATTGTTATTTCCTCACTGGGAGGGCTGAAGTATGCACTTTCTCTACATAAGATCACATTGACAAGGAAGTACTTGTATAATTTTGGGGTAATTATTAAAAAATTACTACTGGGTTAAAATGACTACTCTAATTTTACGTGCTCATGTACTTATATATTTTTAACCTTAAATAGAAACTCCTGTGGTTGTTTACATCAACTTCACTGGATTTAAATAATTTGAAGCATAAAAGTGGTCAATTTGAAAATATTAGAACAAATCTATTTTGTGACATGCTAAGGGTTAGGGTCTTTATTTTGACTTACAATTATTATACCTAGTCCGTGGGAAATTATTTTATGGGGTAAATTAGCCTCGGATCCTTTCATGTAACGAAAGCAATGGATAAAAAAACTTGTATATACTTTATACATTTACATAGTTACTGATATGGGTTTAGGATTGAAATATGTGACACAATGTAGGATCTATTTACTTATAGCTATAAATGTTATGGATTGATGTAAAGATAAAAGAGAACTTGCTTCACAACACCCATCCTCATAAGCCATGGCCATGTAGAAGACTCCATGGGCAGATGGTAACTGGGATTATTGTGGGCTGCCTCTGTGTGTCTAATTATGCACAAGATTATAATGTACAGATGGAAACATAGATACATATTTAGATACATATGCAAGTCATCAGTAACTCTCGCACTGAGTGAGTCGGATGAGAGCTCTGGTTACTGAACTTGACGTAACCTTTGTACATATGCCTTGGGGACAACTCATATTTATTTCTTTATGCATTCAAATATTTATTTATGGAGTCAAAAGCTGTTTTTTTTTCACAAGGAGCCTTCTTTCTATATTTCCCTCATCGCTGTTTGATTTGACTTGCAAAACGAGCTTTCCAGGAGTACTATTGATTTCCCTTTGTGGAATTCTGGGTTTGGGACATACTTATATGGAGCATAGGGCTCAATGCTCCTCATGGGTCATTTCTTCCTTGGACTTAAGTCAATACTGCTATAACAAGGATATACAAATATATTTGTAGTTATATCTTCCTTTGGCTAATAGTCTCTGTAGAAAATAGGACTAATACTTACTATAGGGATACTCGAATTAATACTTGTCTATTCTGTAGGGGCAAAGTGATACAAGTGAGATTCTGAATGCTTTCTTCCCTGATTTCTCCCGACCTTCGGAGCTCAAGCTCGGTCTTGAGCCCGACAAATATTATAACCAATAGGCTTGAACTCAAGACTGAGTCATATTTACTTGAAGGAGGAAAAAAACTCCAGCCCGTGCTTGTAAGGAGCAGTGGAGTTTTTGCTCTACATAATTCAACAGTAGTGTATAGAAATGTACGAAGGTGTATCTACTCCTTGTCATTTACAAAGGAACACAGAGAAAACTCTCACCCTACGAGAGCCCATATGACAAACGAGTTTATAATATAGGAAAGAGACTATATGAACGACTACAAGCGTGCAATAAAACTCTGACAGCATGTATCAGTAGATACATATGTATACATACGTAGAATATATAGGAAAGTTGGAATTACATGACCTCACCATTACCTACCCTAACTCACATTGCATTGGCTTCTGAGCTCCACTCTCACCATGTAAGTATAAGCTAACTCCAAAGTGTGAGTGTATCCATCCCAATAAGTGTGCAAAGTATATGGGAATGGTAATTATTAGAGTCAATCTTTCCTATTAATAGTGCATACTGTCCCTATTGAAATTGCACTTCAAACATTGTACATACGACACGGGTTTCCGCTCATCATCCTCGTCCTTACTCACGCAGCACTTCCTTGTAGCAGTGGCAAGCCCAAGGACCTTTGCTCCAGTAGAAAAAAAAATCCTTTAATTTATGACACGTAATAAAACCAAGTAAGTAATTATACATATGTATCATACGAGGATCGAAGACTCAACTTGTGCTCTACCCTTTTTAGCAATGTTCATATGTTCATATGTAATAATTGTATTTCTCATTGAATTAAAAGTAAACATAACTTACAGATGTTACTTATGTGCATGTACAGGTTTCCTCTCTACTTTCCCCGTAAATAAATGTGTAGCATATCCCTGGCACATACTTATCTATACAGAGTGTTCTGTCCATATTGGAGCACCCCCAAAAGGTTAGAAATTATACTGTTCAAAAACTCCATGTATTTTCGTACTCTTGAAATAAAAGCCAGAACTCACTGTATATATTTGTACTGTTGGGAATTCTAGTTTGTATAGGAAACTATACTGGGACTGGGTTCAAGTGTCTTATCAGAAATTAATCATTAGCAGAGTGTAACTTGCGTAAACACACACACACACACACACACACACACTAGCATCTACAAAATTAGCTGGTATCTGTCACAGTAACATTTCACTGTACTTTATGCTAATACTTGACGATACCGAGTGTTACACAAACATTCCCCTTGGGAATTTATTTTTTATATCTATAACAGAGACGGACAAGCAAGGAGCATACACCACACGTATACAATGTAAATATGTATCTATGTACAGGAAATACGTACATACTAGCAGGGGAGGAATGCCTGCAGAAATGATACATATCTAATGTAAATAGAACGTTAGGGTAGGACGGGATAGATACAAAAAACTGCATCCTTCACATTTAAAGGTAAGTGCTGTGTAAATAGAATATATACAGGGTGAGAAGTGAGATCAGACTATATTACTGTATTGGAGTGACAGACAATAGCCGGTAATTGGAAGGAAGGACAAAACTCTGTTGGGATATTGTCTACAGTAGAATTATCAATCTCCTATTACAACAATTGTATGTAGCAAGATACAAAATGACGGGATTTTTAATCTGAATCTCCCCCCCCCTTCTCACTCCACCTCAGTCATAAATATAGGTATGGAAAGATAGATAGATACTGAAGAGAGATATTTATGGAAACTAGTAGGAATAAAAGTCCCACACTACAACATGTAAATGACAATTATTTGACCATGATGTCTCCGTCTACGTCAAGACTTTGCTCTTCCATTATTCCCAATTTATGTATATGCTTGTCAATGTGGAGGATGAGTATCTATGATTTGAAACAATTAAAAAAAAACCTGATTTTTTATTAAGAGTGGGAACATGTAGCAATTACTTCCCGACAAGAAGTTGACAAGAGTATCTGTCAACGTGCAGACAAGGAAAAGACTTGCGGACAGTGTATTATAAAGGTAGATATTTTTTACAACTTGTTTTTCTAGTAGATTGTCAACACTTCATTTTTTTTCTTAAACTTTCACAAAAATAGACTTTTCTTTATTAAAATTTTATTTCACAATTTGTTGTCCTTCTCTCTCTCTCTCTCTCTACGGGAAATTGCATCTTTTAACATTCATATTACAAAATGTATTTACTACTGGGGATAAAATTGTGGGAGAAATTCCATTCAAGAGAGTCTGCTCTGAGAGACAAAATCCCTTTCTTTTTGCTTCTTACCCCAACACGTAAAACTCTCCTCTTTAAATGTCACTTTAGTGCGGGACAAGGCACACGGAGAATTATGTATGTGACTTGAACTCCTCACCCTGACGTCTCAATCTTGACATGTACTATAATAATGGTCATGTGCTCACGTAATTATGTATATACATAAAATATAAATACAATTACGTGTCCAAGGCTATGCTAGCGCAGCTCCTGGAAAATTACAGAGTAAGTTGTAAATTCTAGAGGGAGAAAAATTGATTTGGGTTGGGATAGGCAGAGGAATCAGCATATGCAATTGTCAGTCACATTTGCAATAACTGTGTTGCAGTCAGAGTGACAACAGATAAATATATAGGATGGTATTAAGTAAATTACAAATAATGGAGCTGATTTTGTAAAGGTGAGTTTTCACAGAGAGGGGGGGGGGAAATATAAATCTAAACTCTGAGGAAATAAAATTGCTCTATACTTTATTCCAGCTGATCTCTCATCTCAACTTGCACTCACAAAGTCTGTCAATGACTATAATAAAAACGAGATTCAAAAGTACTGTAAAGAATTCTAAAGTAAAGGGACAATTCCATTAAATTAGTAGCCCTGCTGAATTTCTATAGCGTAGTCATGGAGAGTCATATGAGGGGAATGGTATCATCTCCAGAGATGTTTTTCTTAGGTGCCCTATTCCTAGAATGTACGTGAACATTGAGTCATAATTTCTTCCAGTAAAATATTATCTCAAAGAAAGGATATAAAGGAATAAAAGAGTTGATATACATATGTATCTACATAGGGGAACAAAACCTTGAATTAAAATTTGATTGATTAATTCCCTGCCAATCCATACCGGCTTCCTGTTGAGCTAGGTTATGCATTCTGACCTTGCACACACAACCCCAGTAAGCACAAGTCGTTTTTTAGACCAATTATAATGTTCAAACCAATTCCAAAGAATTGAGTAATACGAAGCCCAGAAATTAGAATTTATATGACGAAAAACTAGATATATCTAATTATGTCTGAAACTCCTTCCTCTAAACGTGGTTCGTTCTACGTAATTTTAAAGTTCTATTGATTATGACCAGGGATGGATTAATAAGTCATTTTTACCCTAAGGCCCTATACATAAGCCTTAAAAAAATTTGTGTTCCTTTCCACTTTGCAATCTGACGGTCTTCGATCATTTCTTTTTTTTTACCTTGGCCCTAATATTTTTTTACTCTAGCCGGGTCAGCCTGGGCCACCCCTGATTATATAATATATGGAATGAGTAATTATTTAAAAATAAATGTCTGCATAGGGATAACACTGGACCTGAATTCCTAAAGTAAATTAATTTTCGGGCCACAAATGTTGAATTAAGAATTGCCATGAATTATTATTGGATGCTTGTCAATTCCAGCCAATTCCTTCCGTCGTTCCCAGCAGTTTTACTAATGTTTTTACATTTATGTAATTACATACATTCAAAGTAAAACTTAATTACAAAAAGTTGATTCCACTGAAAAGGCTGGCGGGATGACCTTCCTGAATCCCTCCTTGAAAAAGTACGACTGCAAAATTATACGTATGTACATGCATTAAATTGTTCTTAACACTCTCAAATCTCTCGTATCTCACTTTCACCCGGAATGCACACTTGCATATGTACAATGTGCATGTGTGAGCGATGTATATGATCATATAAATATGAACCTGCTCCCTGACTATTCTAGAGTGTTCTCCTGTGTTTGTGTGTGTGTGTGTGTGTGTGTGTGTGTGTGTGTGTGTGTGTAGCGAGCGTTGTGAAGGCAACAAGTGAGAGGAGGATGTTATAGTCGTTGTATAGTAGAGAGCTGGAGTCCCGAAATAAAAAGGGATTTCCAAGGAATTCAGGATCAATAATTTCGGGATAGCAATCTCAATTGGCTCCTGTGCAGTTGTCAAGCTCCTTTCTCAACAGCTGTTTCCCTCTCACTCCCAAGAGTATATACAGTCCTGAACAATCAAATCAAGTAATTACTGTCATAAAAAAGACCATCAAACTCTCTGCTAAAGAATATGCGGTCTGGATGCATGAGCTGGGGAAGTGCCTTTATAATGGATTTGTATGTATCAAAGATATAATTACCAGTTGGATAGTTCCAGCTGACTTGACTGAGAGCTGATTTGAAGTAATAAAAAAGAGGAAGTATAGACTAGATAAATATATGTAGATAGATATCTATGTAATTATATATAGATATCTCTTTAGATTTTCTTTTCAAGGGGGATATATATCATAACTGTTTGGGAGCAGATAGGAAAATATATGACGATGGAGGGTTCAAGGCCTTTTGGACCTGACCCACTCAACGGAGAGGATGTTGCTCGTGTAAGGGGAATTATTGTATTTTGCTAGAGAGGAGCTCCTGCATAAAATCTACAAATAAAGATAGATACATAAAATGCACATATATATGCATATGACACTATTGCACTCAGGAAATTATAAGCACGTAATGCTAAATCCTTTCTGCAATACTTATCATACCAGTCTTTATACTCCACCCCTTATGTGGGGACGATGCTCATTAAGGAAATTATCCCTTGGTATACACTGTCAGCTTATTTTACCGTTATATTCAATTATTATTATTTCCCCAACTGCTGACAATTCTAAAGTTTGTCAGGATGTATAAGGGAACAGTTGCTTCACACTCTTGTCTATTTAACTCTGATTTTTCCTTTTACAGACTACTGTTTACAGCACCATAGCTATAAAAATAAATTCATTAGAGCTCCAGACGGGGACAAGGAATCCGGATCCGACAATCGTGCCTAAAGAATAACACACAACCTTGTAAAATTATACACCGAGAAAAAAATAATGAAAAAATGTAATTTTATTATAATTTTATTACTCTTCCATAAAAAAAAATGGTAATATTTGAAGACACTCCCGAGGTGGATTGTAAATTTGAGATTATTGGCACAGGATTTTTTTTTGTCTCCCAGCTCATTGTCAGTAATATATTCTAATCATTCAATCTTGGCTCATCCGAGGTAATATCTCTGCAGGAGCTTCAACAACTCCTTCGAATTTCTTGTACCAGACCGGAATCTGCGTTGTGGTAGGGCAGTTAATGAGGAGATTCACATGGCTCAGCACTCCTTTGAGCTTAGCAAGTGTCAATAAGGAAATTTCATTAGAACATATATCTATAGATAGATCCGCTGATCCACTTTCCATACATTCTACCGCTCAGCAAATTTTAGACACTTAGACCAGGGATTGGCTCAGTCGTACAAGTTTATATTACTGTAAATGCAGTCATTTGCAAGTTAATCCCAGCCAGAGATTACAAGTGTCCTATGAATGGATTAAAAATGTAAAGTTGCATTAATTCTAGGGATTCCTGCCTCAGGAGCATTAAACACTGTAGATACATGCATATGCATATCTATGTTTAAATAGTCATAAAAAATCCCCTTCACAGTCCTGTATTTGACTCAGCTTGACTATGTGTGTCCTGAGAGTGAGACGTATGCACGTATGTACATATATGTACTTACATAGATACATAGAAGGTCTACGAACGATGATGATAGTGACATGATATCTGTAAAAATCTACACGCGCAAAAATACATTCGTATCCTGCATCATATATCGTTTTTTGCGTACGGTCACATTTATTATTGTTACCGTCCACGTTGCAAGAGTAATTATCTTATTTAAAAATAAATAATCCAGTTTTATTTTTTAAACGTGTCAAATACAAGGAATTAAGTCATACTCAAGGTTGTCTAAAATACTGTGAAGTAATTAATTAACGCTACGCCATGTGTAAAATTATAGATACTATCTACATAGCGTTCCTTACAAATTATATCATTCTTCCCTGAGGGACTTTCTACTGTCCAAAAACAAATTGAAGACATAAAAATTGATTTGAAATAAAACGTAATTACTCATAAATTGACTTATTTTTTAAGAAAAAAAAAATCAAGGTGGGGTTTTCTCGTTACAGAAATCAATCTTGAATTTTTTCAAAGCTGCAATTTATTTTTGTTACAATATCATTTTTACATTAAATAATTAATGTTACAATAATAAATTAAAGGAGACATAAATATTAGAGAAAAATCCGCATTTTGGACAATCTATCAAAATACATAGAAAAGATATACTTTTGAGAGATAGTCAAATATTTATTTTTTCTGGATTATTAAATTCAGCCTTGACCCACACATGTCCGGACGCTCTCAATGAACTGGACCTGTGCAAATTCTTTTGACACTCTCGAACTATCTGCATCTATTATTCCTTTGACATTGTCAAACATTAGCAGGTGTTCCCGTTCCCCGTACTTTGATCCTAATGAGCCGAGGACCACATCCATGGAAAGTGAATAAGAGCTCTCGGACCCTTTTCCAGGCAGGACAGACTATAATAAATACTACAATGGGGATATGTAACAATAATTGCTATATGAGGGTATAGGGTGTGCACTGCTAAATGGTACAATTGTATGAGCAGGGGCTCCATTGGCAAATTATTCCCTTGGGAGAATTCAAGCAGATGGTTCAGTGGAAGGAATTAATTGGAAATTCTCCGGGAAAGCATTGCAAATATACAGAGCCATTGAATAAAAGCATTGTGTAAGGTCAGGGAGGTTCTCGTGTATTCATCCCCACTGAACCGCAGGTTTATTGTTACACGCAGGCATACACAGTATCTATATGTAAAGTTATCGTAGTAAGCACATTACATGACATTTTTTTTCTGATGTTATATAGGACGGAAGTAGATACTTACTTACACGAGGTGACAAAATTTAATTTAAACACGTGGAGTCTATACACTTATATATCCCTCTACGGGGAATCTATAATTATTATTATGGTAGTTGGGAATATAGTGTCCTTTGAATCTGTAGTGCTTGTGTGAGCCCGAAATCCGTCCTTGAGAGTCAAGTTGGCAACAGAAGAAGAGAGGGGATTGGCTACGGAGTCATTCAACAAATACTGCACACACGACCTAACTCAACGATATTTACTGTGCACGAGGCAATGCTCGACCTTGGATTTTCCATATTCCTGTCATAGTGACATTATTCTCTCGAGCCATAAACCCTTACTTGCATAATGATACAAATTTCACCGTTCCAGCCCCCTGGATTTTTTGCAGATTTTTTATGCACTACATACACGAAATACAGTTTTTAACATTTTTCAGCTCGTCGGGTTCCTGTCATACAGTGTATGCATTCAACGGGACCTCCTTATACGTAGATACATATGTGTTGTTTGTTCTCTGTAAAGTGAAAAAAATATTTTGTCATATTCATAGTAAATATTGCTGAAAGGAACTATAGTAATTTTTTTTTAAACATTAACTTTTTTTTAGGGACCTTTAGGGTTGTAAACACAGATGCTTGCAAATAATGTTCTTACAATTGTACTTCCGGTTCCCTGGTGAGTTAAATTTGAGGAATGTATGCATCAGTCAGAATGAAGAACACACTTTGTCAGAACACACTTTGCCAGAACACACTTTGCCCCAACCCCATGAGATACAGTGATACAGTCCCGTTCATATAAGAGTATATACTGTACTCCTGAAAGTCAAACCAAAATATATTCTTTTAGTGTGGCATGCTCTTCAGACGAGAGTCCACTCTGTGTATTTACCTATCGTTGTATAATAGGACACTCATTATTGTTTACATTCTCACAGCAGAGTGAGATGCCAAGTGCACTTGATTGAAAAGTGCTCGGGTAGATTTCTTCCTCGTAAGGGGATACATCTGCGATTGCATGTATGTATTTCGCAGGATGTATTATGTGACTATGTACCAGCATTTAGTGTTGCAAATGAAAGGTAAATACTTTTATTAACGAGCACGCTCGTCGGAGCCTACTTGTATAATTTTGTAATATTCTTTGGGATTTCTGCGTACATATGGGCCATATAATAGATTGCATGTGAGCGTGTGTAGATTTTTAATAATTTGTCCTACCTGTTCGACCTAGTATCTACATGAGGCAGTGAGGGTAGGGAAGTGTAGGGGGTTTGTAGCAAATTTTTATCTCCAAATTTTGTAAATTTAAATCATTGACCTGGGTCAGTAACTATTTGAGGTCAATTGTCAGGCAGTAGCCAAAGACGTGACGGAATAGGGAATTTTCAAGGAACTCAAGGCTACTCCTCCTAAACTTGTAAATTGAGGAAAAGCCTTCACACAACAATTTAATAAGTTTAACACGGGCAGGAAATGTAAATATCCGAAATTACTTTGTGAATTGACAATGAGTGCAAAGCTCCAATAAAAGTACCAATACTGTATGCTCAAGTCCACTGCCTAAATCGTGACAAAAAATAAAATAAAGACCGATATATCTATGTAATTACTGGAATGCTTCAACCGTATCAACCATGTGACGGACAATGTCCAGAGCTTATAAAATAAACTGCAATGATAAAGATCCCAGAAAAATGCAATCCGGACTTAACCATGTCCAACAATACAGAGCAAACGTGTCGTAATAATGTATCCAGGAGATCAAAAATATAAAATTTAACAAGCAATGACTATATTTAGCTACGAACATTTTTTTAAAGAAATAACAGAATGAAATAACACAAGAATAACTACTTAATTACGTCGGCCATCAAAACGGAAATGTTGAACCTGGAGGAGAGGTCACAACGGCCTTATATAATTTCACTTCACCCCATTACATAATTTCCCATTCGAGAGCATATCGTTGGCTAAATTCTAAAAAGTACCATTTTCATTTGCGAACCCATTTAAAAAGCATAGGTTGGGAAATGAAAATGGTACTTTTTAGAATTTAGCCGACGATATGCTAATAATCACAACGAATATTTCCCAATGTAATAAATATCTTATACCCTATATACTAGAGAAATCCATCCTCAAAATAAATACCAGCAATATAATACAATAAATATTAGCTCCATACAAATATTCCCTTTCATAATTGAATGCATTCACTCATTCATTTCAGGAATAGGAAATACTATTTTAAATGCTAACAATTCATTGAGGAGCCCTCCCAACAAATTACATTCATGAAACGTTAATATTATTTCATTTTGGTAAATATCTCCCTAACCCATAAAACTTGGTGATAGACTCGTTCAATATAATTACTTCAATGTTGGATAACCCCTAAAAGCTCAATCCCCTACAGTACAATTAATTTCCACAAATAAGATTCACGAATGATACCATTGGAAACACAAGTGGTGCAAAAAAAAAGTATGCGAGTCTATGTATAATTAGGGCTTTATAGCATAGCATCTACAAAAGCAGATACAAAAATCTGGCACAAAAACCACATACCTCGTGTTGTATCTATATAAGCAAGGGAATGCATATATGTACATAGCTCTGTACTATAGCAAAAGGAACTGGATGGGACAAAACTACTCTATAGTGTGTGTATGTATGTATGTATGTGTGTGTGTGTGTGTGTGTGTGTGTGTGTGTGTGTGTGTGTGTGTGTGTGTGTGTGTGTGTGTATGTATGTATGTGTGTGTGTGTGTGTATGTGTGTGTGTGTGTGTGTGTGTGTGTGTGTGTGTATGTGTGTGTGTGTATGTGTGAAAAAACTATGGGAGATGAGAGAAAGTGGTGGTGAGGAAAGCATTATAGACCCACATTTGCGAGTGCGTGTCTGTGTGTGCTAGAGACCATGGCTCAATTGACAGTGTATTTCTCACAGAGTAAAATCCATGTAGTTACAGATATTCTACGTATATTTATAGCTGTGAGGGAGAGAAGGAAGAGCTCTGGAGTTGGAGGCCATTCACCCCATGACTTACTTTTTTAGCACACCCAACGGGAAAGGAGTTGAGGTATGGAATGGACTTGGCTCACAGAAAAAAGTGTGTGTGTGTGTGTGTGTTGGGAATGAAACGTGATGTCTGGCCTGACTCTATGTATTTATTGGGGTAGGAGTCCCAGGCTCAATATTTTATATGAGCTCTTTTATACAGTATACGGAATGGAGAGTATCGTAGGTCAGGAAACATCATCTTTGACTCGCTCTTTTTTTTATTCTTTATTTGTACTCTGGGCGTGTGTGTATGCTCCTCTGAGTAATTTTATGAGCCTTCCACACACACACACACACACTATTTCCTAAGGTTTTTTATCCACCACTGTCTTAATTATGCTTCTCAGACGATGAGTATATACACTCTCATTTAACAATTGACTCATCTCTCACGGCCAGAGTCATTTATGCCTCCCAGGTATGAAAAAAAAACGCATTTCATTCAAAAAGGGACACACTTCCCTTCCCACGGTCCTTCCTTCCTTTAATATCCCAATGCACACTCCTGTAATAGATACACCTACAACAATTTCAGGCACCTAGCCCTATGTATATAGTAGTAGCCCCCCGTTCCCTATTGATAGATAATTACATTTAATGTAATTAAAATATCTACAATAATTGTTATTGCTGTCAAAAATATTTTGGACACTTTCCAGTTCAAATCCATCCATCCTTAAATTGTATTCCTTATTGTTACAAGAGAGGATGTTCGATCGGGAAACTTCAGTTCAATGGATAAATATATTACAATTAAGGGTTGTGGCTACTAAAAATGCGTTCAATTATGTGACGGTTCCGAAAATTTTTTAAGTTATTAATTTTTAAAATAACTGTTTTCGAGTAAAAAACACTACGTGCAAGTAAATAATTATATTAGACATTAAATTTATTATGAACCTGGTTTTGTTTTTTAGATGAATTTTTTAATGTGGGTTTAAATCCTCATTGTCAGTTTTATTAGATATTGATAATTTTGAGGGAGCTTCCAGGCCTGGCCGCTATGGGAGCTGTCTGGGATATGTAACTCCTGAAATAATTAATGTGTGTGGAAGGTTGAAGTGAAAATAGGAGATAGCGTGTGAGAGGATTCGTGTCTCAATTCGTAAACAAATTGATTGTGGGAATGAAGGGTATGGATTCAGCTAGGGATTCCGAGATAGATTTAGATGAATGTTATCAATTCAATTGCGCAGCCCTTGCATGTGTATCTATACAGTGAGTGAGATGAACGCTATTTGAGAGCACCTCTCATTGGGAAATAATTCCTCTCAACACAACAATAACATGTATCCCTCTTGTAAAATCTTGTTGTGGTACTTATGATAATAATCATAATAATAATAATAACAGTAATATTAATTCGGACACAAACTTCGACTCTACTGACAAAAATGAATGAGTTCGGATCTCTTATATAGCGAGGGCTCCCTGTAGAAATACACGTGCTGTGGATGAGACCCACTTTGAGTACTAAATCCAACGACTGTGCTACACAGCTCCTCACCATCCATCCTTGCCAATTGGAGGCGTTCGCAAATCATTTCCACGGAATGTGTGAAGGTTATATAAATGCATTGTGACAAATAACATTTGATTACGCATGGGTTCACTTACACACCCATAAATTAAAGACATGGAGCGTGAATTGCTTCAGGAATCGTACGGCTTTTGATTCTTACTATTAGGAATGGTCCTGGGATTTTATTGTCTTAATTTTAGAAGTGAAAATGTAATTATACAATTCACTTTGACTATAAATTAGAGTGAAAGATCATAAATACAGCAACATCTGGATTTTTCAAAATTTTGGGAGTCTCTTAATTTAAACACAGAAAAGAGTGTCCATTATAATAGCATTGCGTGTAACAAGTGCTAATCGTAACGTTACTAAAATGAATTTTGAATTTTTTTTTGAATGGAGTTGGACCAGCTCCGACCGGCCCTTGTTTTTCTTCAAATCTGTCTCTCTGTCTCTATCTGTAAATGTCCCTGTTACTCTCATCCGTTTCCACTTGTTTTGGAATTGAGCCGAGCTTATAGGTGAGGACACACGTGAGAGAGGGATGACTAAATGGTGGGAGCAAGAGTCAGTCGGGTTACATTGTGTACTTAATGTCACTGCCACCGTCCCAATCCATGCAGGTAGGCTCAATTCTGTCCATACTCACATTGACTTGAACAGCAACGTCCAATCTATTTTAAATTGCTGAGCGTCCAAACGATCATCATAATTCCTGCGAGTTGGAGTCCTTATGGACAGAGCTCTGTTACTACTATTTTGATACTCTGTTTTACGACTGACTGTGGGTCCTGTTGACCAACAAAAGGCTCTTGGAAATCAAATACTATTTGGGAAGACAACACGCCGGGACTGGGAAAGCTGGATTGAGAATTTAATGGGGAAATTTTATCATTTGATTTCCGACTCCCGTCTTGTTGTTCTAGCTTTTGTACTTTTTTTTTGGGGGGAGAGAGTGTGTCAGGATTGGATAACGGTGAAGTGGCACATGCGAGTCTATGAGTGCGTGTGTGTGTGTGAGGTGAGAGAGCTGATGAGGACCGACGCAATTGAAGAGGTGTGCTCCAAGGTTTCGCAAAAATTGTTATATGTATATATATCTATAGGTATATTACAATATATATAGTAAGTATATATGCTTGGAATAGTAATATATGTATAAGTAAAGTACTACACGAGTGCTATTCTGCTGTTACTCAGAGTTAGGACGTTTCTTGCAAAGATCGACTCCTAGCTTGCAATTTTGGGGTTATATTTTTAGCGCGAAAATTAATAAACGGACAAAACTTATGCATTGAAAAGTTCTAGAGAATATTACGCAGGGGTGTCGAGGATATGGGGAAATTTGGACGTATTTTAAAATAATTTCAGATCCGGCCTCTGGTACTCAAAATCTTATGCTGCAGTGGTTATTGAAGGAGTAACAATTTAGATTTTAAAAACTCTAGTGCAATTTTCCAGGAGTTAATTTTTCTCTTTAAAGCATATTTCATTGGAATTTTCATCGAATTCCACGGAGGGGATCTCAAAAGCAAGGTAAGGCTCAACAAATAAGGAGAGCAAATAAATCATTGCGTAAGTTTCCTAGGGTCAGGCTGTAGAACTGCTCCAAATTGGAGAGAAATGTATGAAGTGTAGGCATAATTCCAAAATAAACTTATATTTGAACTGATTGTGAGCACTGTCTGGAAATAACATTGGGTAATCCTATTTAAAGTAATTAATGGGTGAGTTACAGCGCCTTGGAATCCTTTGGATTCAGTACTGTTCAAGAGTCAATGGGTATGGCTTGTAGCGTTGTTGCATAGACAACTTAAAACTAATATTTAATAATTTCAAACCAAATATCAATTCAAATATTAGTATTGACTTATTCTAGGAGGAAATCTCCTCGGTCAATATTGTTTGAATTATTCAGGGTTTTATTTTTATTTTCTTGTTTTAGTTGTATGGAGGCCTTTATTCAATGGTCCGCATTAATAAGCTTTTCCAACGGTATGTTCATACTAGTAGAT
Source organism: Allacma fusca (assembly GCA_947179485.1). NCBI lineage: Eukaryota > Metazoa > Arthropoda > Collembola > Symphypleona > Sminthuridae > Allacma > Allacma fusca. The sequence goes on from OX359245.1 coordinate 38,166,508, forward strand.
ATCTTTCGACGAAAATACCTTCCCTATGTGTAGAAAAATATTGACGGAAATTTCCGGGAAAAGTATGCATTTTTATTTATTAAGTGTTCATGTTTGTAAACTTAGTGTTGAGAGTTATTGAAAGAGTGCATCCTGTCAGTTTTCAAGATGATTTCATGGTTTTGTTTCGTTGGTATAGATATTCCACATGGCTTCCAGGACCTTCTATACTGTGGGTTATTAGACTGATCTTGCCAGGAGCCTCAAAGCATACTGAGACCGTTTGTAGCATATATGTATGATAACTTGAGGGTAGACATTCTACGATGCTTACATTTGCTACCTTCCCCGGCTCACCTTTGAGTACTATGTAGTGAGAGCTTCGCGACTTTGCGAGTGTGATGTGCAAGTAACTGACTGAGTAGACTGAGTGTGTACGGGGTCGTACAAATATTTGCAAGAGATTTATGGAATCACTTAGCATATATGCTTTTCTACTTACAAACATGGACTGCCATTAATTTAAGCAGCGGTGCATGCCAGCCAAAGAACATTAACTCATTTGACTCCTCCAAATAACCAGATCGGCTCTAAAAAATCCATTTTAAAATATGGCGGAACAATTTTTTAATTTTAACAGTGTATTCCACAAACCAGATTTAAACGGTCGGCCTGGTCATACCTAGCCCCGTCTAAATTTATAGGATGCCCATTCAAAACCCCTAATTTGATGCGCCAAAATTTGACGAACGTAAGGACATGAATTGAATTTGGCTTTAATTACAAGTCCTCAAATTCTATTTAACATGTTGTTTAAATAGAAAAATCCAGCTTGTAAAATTGCTTTCCACTTTCAAGTAATTACTAATAATTAAAACTCTCCGAGAGCACGCAATTATTATATTGGAGTTACTAACTGTTATTAATTATGATTTTTGCTGTCATTGTTATGATTTTAAAATATAACTCATGGGCAGGACTACAACCTATAATACTTGAAATACCGAAATTTTGAATTTTGAAACTCTAAAAATCAGGATAAAAAAACCACAATCGAGTCATTCATTAAATTTTTACTTTAAATAGCCCCCCCCCTCCAAAATTTTCCCCTACCAACTTGTTCATTTTTACAAGGCAATTCCCATCAAAAGTCTCCATACACATCCTTTTATTTTCCTTAACTATCAATTTGTCTGCATACATTTCAAAACATATGTCAAGTATGTTCGCTGTACAGATCCAGCAGGAAGGGTCCGATCTCTATGAGACTCCGGAACTACCCAAATTTTATTCCTCCCTGAAGGGATTTTAAAAAAACAGGTATATTTCTTTAAAATTTTGTTTTTTCTACTCAATAAAATCAGGGACTAGCGCTCTAAAAATTTGTTTTGATCATTCACCAAAAATTTCATGATTGATCAACAAATTAAGGTACTTTTTGTTGTCATCCTCAATAAAATCAGGAATCAACAATTGACAACACAAACTGATTCTTAAAAACAGTTTTTTAGATCAACGAAATTATGAATTTGATTTTAAAAAACGGATTTCCTCCTCCACCCCACAAAATTTTGGTATTATTTTCAAAAACGAAATCAGGAATCGATTTTTAAAAAAATAGGGATTCCTTAAAATGTGTCCGTCCAGGGACAAATCCAGAAATCCGCGTTAAGAAATTCCTCCGACCAAAAATATAAAAAAAGCCAAGGGGGGGTATAAGGTATACGGTATGGGTCGAGATCAGACTACACAAAATATTTGAACAGCCCCCTAAGTTATGACTTAGCTATCGAGTGAGTACGAGTGAGTGGTATGAGGAGAAGCGCCGGGGAAGCCACTGTCTCAGTCAGTGCCAGCTCCACAGAACTCACACAGGGACTCACTCAGGAGAGCTGTTGTCACTCTTTTTCTTCTAGCGTTCCACTGTATATATATATATACGTTCCTATCTCTCTTCTTCCCCATATAACATCTCATATTTACCCTTTATTAAAAAACATTAGACTTTTATACGTTCCAACGAACCATACTCACTCCTCCATGTACTCCCAATAAGTTACGGAATGACTCCGTACATATTTACTCCACAACGTCTCTCTCTCTCTCTCACTGGATCCCCCCTTTTTGGAAGCCGTCTTTCTCCCACACTCATCTCTCTCTCTATATATATATGTGTGAGACCTTTGAGGAGCTCGTGCTGAGTGTGAGCGGAAGTGGTCCTGCTCATCTATAGTAGTGTTCACGTTGTTGAGGGTTGAGGTAGGTCCGGGGCTCTCCGCCTCCCAACACCTGCGTCCTCACCACAACTCTTTCCATGAGCGGGAGTGACCCGGTGTCACAGAAGAATTTCCTCTCTCTTTAAAGCACTCACCCGGACAAGCCGCTACCTCACTTCCCTTCTTCCCACCGTCGAGCCCACACATCTCCAGAAAATAGTCTCCTGGAAGGATATAATTAATTTAAAACTATAACGAGAATCACACATATCTACATATAAATAAAATTACAAATAATCTGTGAATAACCCGTCCCAGAATGCCCCAACTGACTATGACCCAGGTCATTGATCACAAAACTAACTCATAAATTCCCTCCGGACTTTTATATTTTCTATGCCCTACTCTTTGCGGGGTCTTGGGCCGTTCCAGAGTGCCCCAAAGTCCATGACCAGGGTCAATATTTCTTCAACTTTTTCGTGGATTTTTCTCCTCTGAGGATTCTTCTCCTCAGAATTGGTTCCGCTTCTTCAACTCAGCTTATATGAAAAGGGTCAAGGTCCTCCTCCTCCTGAGGGGAACACAGCTCTGTACTTTTTTTTTAGGAGCGAAGATTTATTAGAACAAATTATTTTAAAAAAAAGTACGGTCATTTATATATTTATTAATAACGACTTGTTGACGACACAGAGAGAGAAAAAACGTGAAACTCAATGAAACTGATTCAGTTAAGGGACCAAGACATGCTCCTTGTGAATGCAAGTGACAGTACATTACGGAAATCCTCACTGACTTGGCACCGTTGGACTTTCCCGGTAATTTTACAGGTTCTTCATACACTATTGTGCTTTTGATTTTGTGTTGGCGTGAGTGTGAATGAGGGGATGATGTTCTGTAATAATCCCTCCGTCCGTTGCATGAGAGAGTGAGATGCGGACTTAGTAAGAGAGAGAGAGAGAGAGAAAGAGAGAGAGAGAGTCTGTATTGAGCTTGCCAATCTGCCACGGCCACGTAAATACACCTGTCCCTGCAGGTGAGGTTGTTCTGGGATAAGGACTTGAGAGTATTCAAGGGGTATTCTCAGTAACCAGTCCGGAAGGTCAGGTCAAAAAAAGGGGTGAGAGCAGCCGGGTTCAAAAATGTTGAAGGGTTCGGAGCAGACTTTGGAAGTGATTAAGCTAATCAGAGACGAGACACGAAAGGGCTCCCGACACGTCCGACCATGTCCGTCCCGGTAAGCCATCAAAAAATGTCTCACATTTTCCTTTTGAACACACACACACACACACGTGTCCCAAAATTGACCCTTCAAAATTCGACCGACCCTGGGCCGTTTTTTTCACAGGGCTCTATTTTATCGTTTTTTTTTATATTCAACTTTTTTCTCGAATTTTTTATTTTATTTGCATTTTTTGTGACATTTTTGTTACTTTCCCTTTTTTTTCTCTGTTTTTTTTTCTCCGTTTTTTTTCTCCGTTTTTTTTCTCTCAAAGCACTTCAGCATTTGTTATTGTTTCTCTCCTAGTTTTATTTTTGCTCACCTGTTTTTATTTATCCTTCCAAGTTTCCTATTTTCCAGTTTCCAGTCAGTATTTTCCAGTTTTTCGTACTTTTGTGTAGGAAATTCCTCCTTGGTTTCTTTTTTGTCCTAGTTGTCATAGTTTTGGCAGGAGTTGGTTTGTTTAGTGCTACAGTTTCATTATACATAATGTAATTATATAATTATGTATAATTATATACACGCGTTTCTTTCCTAGTCTTTAAATTGTACTGGTTTTAACTTGTATACTCTCAAGGGCTGTAAATGAGACGAAATGTAGATGATTTCAAAACTCTTGGTGTTTAAAAATGGGAAATTAGGGAAATTTTGACAGTTTCAAATAAATTGTTCGGGGAAATTTATCTCTCGGATTTATTCGTTGTAAATGATTAATTTTTTCATTTCAATTGTTTTTCATTAATATAATATTTCCCAGAGGATAATTTTGTTGTTGGGAAAGGGATCTCGGTCAATTCCAGGAAAGATCTGTCCCGGGCCGGGATATGTATATACTAAATTGTACTTTAATAATTAATTTTGAGACTGTAGTTATGTAACTTATGGGACTCCATAGAGTCATTTATTCATGGAAGCTCTCCTTCCCATATTGATATAGATACTTAAATGCTGTAGTTTTGGTTTTTCTCCTATATGGCTTATGGGCCATGGATAAATATATGGAAATCCTACTTTATGGATGACAGGAGAGAGGAAGGGAAGAGAGAGTGAGAGTATATGTGGGAATTTATATCTGTGCAAGTATATTTGACTCCTCTCGTGTATAACATTCAAAAGGCTGTGTATGATGAGGATATGGGACTTACTTTTAGCCCTTGCTTATAATTTTGGGGTACTTTCACTCTCACCCTTGCCAGCGTCGTATCCTATAGTGATGCAATGCCCAGCCAATGTTGTGGCATTGTAGGGAAAGTAGGGAATTTGCGGAGGGAAAGGAAATACTAATTCTCAGCTCCCACTGGAGTTCCAATGGAACTTCAGGGACTTGACTCTCCAGTGGATGATTTTAAATACAAAAAAAATAATGACGTTACACCTCCGCTAAAGTTTGAACTGCGCTCTTGGAAGACTCTTAAATAAACTGGATCTTTTTTACAGTATAAATAATTATTACTACTAGTCCGAAACTCCTTCTTCCTTGTGATGCCCTTTACACAGAAATTCAGGGCTCAATAAGCTTCTAATAGAAATTTGTGACCTAGCAGAAGCACACCCTATGGAATTATTTGACTTGCCAATTATTAGTGACCTTTTTTTGTGTGTGAATTCTCCAAGGATTTATGGACAATGTTTAACTTGGTGGTTAGATTTTTAAAGTTTTAGCAAAATGATATTTATTTATATTTAGCGGAGCTACTCCGAACGGAGATTAAAATTCTAGGAGGGGAAAAATAATTATTGGAGTCATTTCTAATAATTATTTTAATTTAAGGTAACATCAAATACTATCAACTTTTGCAACTTTTTCCAAAGTAATTGCTTATTTGAATGGTTTTTTTTTGTCAATTTTGTGGCACCCGAATTGACTCCTGCATTTGAGTTTAAATTACAGAAATTATAGTGACGCTTGCAAGTTCAAAGTTACATAGGTCATGAGAGCAGGCCCGATATTAGGATTTAATTCCCTGGATTTATGTACTTTTCAGAATTATCACTCACTGAAAGAGGGTAATTGGTGCAGAGCACTTGTGACAATCAGTTAGTTACCAGTCCCGTTTTCGGTACTCATAATTATTATTGATTGTACCGCTCTATACCCTGACCTTGAGTTTGGAACAAAGACTGTTATCATTATTTTTTGTAGAAGTGTTTTTATATTGTACGTAACACTTCCCGAGCTACTATACATTGACCGAGCTTCATATATTGAGTGACATATAATTAATTATATCCAAGTATCTGCAAAAAGATCCTTCCTCATTCGATTTTGTTAAGATTCCCCAGCAATGTTTCCAACCCATTAAACCCTTTAAATCCAAAGAAGTTAAATCCCAATAAATGAACAGTACATAGCATATGTGATTAGAAGGAATTAAAATAAAATTTGGTTTCTCAATTTTGTCAAAAATTGAAATTGATTTTAATTGAAATTGATTTTAATCAAAATTATACTCAAATTAAACCCTAAGGATACGAATTTAGTATATCTGATCCTAAATTAAAGCCCAAGTAGGAATTTACTTTTGACTCCAAATCACAAGACTGGGGTCTCTGCCCAAATAAAAAATCCAGGTAGGGATAATTCTTGTATGCAGAGTAAATACCTAGCCCTATTTACTGTAACAGCAGAGGTTTGAGCTGGGCTTGAGCTTAAAATTGAGCTCCAATTTTTAATAGCCTGTATCTATGTCAATGTATATAACTCCGATAAATTTAAAGGAGATAGGAGGACTACAGTCCGCAATTGTTTCGAGAGGGGCTATAAAAACAGAAACAATAAAATAACATGGTATATGCAATTATTCTACTGCTCTCCCAGAAGGATACATTCCAAGGTTGGAATAAATGGACAAGTGTCATAGGACTTGTGTTGTTCCAGAGAGCTATATATCTACATATAAGTATGCCCATACTCCTGTCCTCGAGTGTGTCTCAGATCCGGAGAATGTACTGTAATCAAAACTACAAACTCCTTCTGGCACGTGAGGAGTAGCTCCTTGTTTACCATCTCTGGGGGGAGCAATGGCATAATTCTGTATGAGCCGTAGCAACTCCTGCGTTTCAGAAGGTGCAGGAGGACATTGCGCACAGTTACACAAACAAACACACTTGTTGCTTCCAAAACCTTATTGTACAGTTCCCATATATGTACATATAAGTATCTATACAGTATAAATGACACGCATTGCTCACGCATTTATTTCCTTATATGTCAAATTATAGTACAAACTCAATTGGGAAGTTTCAGGAGGGGCATCATATGTTTTTCCCTTTAGTAAATACAGATTGAATTTCGGAGCTTATCTGGGCAAATAATTGAGGGATTCTTCCCCGGCTTATGGGGGAGCGGGAGGCCTCCTGTAATATGTGTCGGGCTGACTGGGACTCTCCCATATGGGAGAGTATAGTATTGACAGGTATAAGTATATTCCCATTAGAAGGTAAATTTGCCCGAGTAACAGTTAACGTCATGGCGTTACGCTATAGACCTACATCGATCTCATGTGTATATGTATTATTGACTCGAGAGAAAAGTTCAGGAATTCACTTGACTCTAAAGTAAAGTGTACGTATGAATGTATATGTATGTGCATAGGTTTCAGTAGTACCTGTACAGAATATGGGTAGATACATATGTACATATAAATACTTACTGGAGTGCTTCCCTGTGTTTTTGTGAATATGGGACATAAATGGGAGCTCTGTTTAAATGTACTTACTAGTGTGTGCGAAAATCAATAAAACCAGAATTGACTCTATTATATATCCAAATCCAAAAATTCCACATTGGTAAGGAGGAGTTGGAGGGGCTGTCGTAGCTCCTCTCATATACTCCTCATGTACATATGTACCTATATGTACGTGTGTATAATTACAGTTGTGTTATCAAGCCATGATAAAACTCCTGGGTCTGCGTGCATTGTATCTGTATGTGTAACATTTTGTATGAGGATTGCGTGTGGAGTTTAACTTATTGGGAATTGATGAGGGCAAGGATCCTCTGTGAAGAGGTAAATTAGTCAAGGTGTAATTATTATAGATATTTATCAATTGGAATAATTTTGGGTCTGAATTTCTCCTCAATTTGATTCATTGGCCCAGAGGTTGTAATCTCAGGTGTCGGAGATATTTATGACTTAAGCAGGAAAGAAACATATTTGTAGGGAATTTATATTTTTTATTACAAAATGTTTTCTAGAAAATCTTTTGACAATTATGTTTAGTCAAAATTGTATGGGAATTTCAAGGATTATCTTTTTTCTGAAGAGTTCACGGATGTTATGTATTCTACATTGAGTTTACTTTGACATATGGGTTTCGTGTACATAGTTGTATAGCCAAAAAAGGTACTGTTTCCAATGGGATTTTTTCCCATTGGACTGACGGATTGGGAGTTGGAGAGGAACTCTCCATGCATATATGTAGATAACCATGGTGTATTTTCATATCTGTCTGGGACCGAGTGTCCCACATGCACTCCCAATGAGTCCAATGGTTCAGAGTTGGAGGAAGTACATACAAACATAAGGGACCTGTAGCAATTTCAAGATTAGATAGTCCGAGTGTACGCAGGAATGCAATGGAGATGAGGAGAGAATGGCAGTGCTCTACGAGGGCTGTTACGACTTATGTCACCTTCCGTTAGTCTATGTGCCAGGAGTGGCATTGAGGGTTAAGTCATAATTGCATAAGTGATGGGACCTGGTGATGTGGTTCCCATACTTTCGATATCCCATCAATCCTCTGAGACTCCAGTAACTCCTGTTCGTACAGAGAGTACAGGTCTCTCTCTGTACAGTATAAGTGACGTTATCCTCATGACCAATGAATAGATACATAATGTCATCCGAGGGGCTGATAACCCATTGATTTGCATTTGAGTGCTAATTCTTATAAATAGTATGCTCATGGCCCTTGTTAATTATTTCCACCCCTGGGGACATTCAACTATTCCTTACGTATATACATGGGCCAGTGCCTTGCATGCATAGAAATATCAGCATCACAGTCAAATCTCGTTTTGTCATATCCCTCGCTACAAGTCCAGCTTCCAAGGGACTGTCTACAGTCAAATTCCAAATCTGTAGATTTTAAAACGTCTGAGGATTTTATAAAGGACAAAAATCTGTCCATGCTCCCTCGTGCAAAATTCTTCATATCAGAGCTGTAAAACAAACCCTCAAATTTGGAAACTTGCGTCTACTTTTCTCTAAGTATTTCGAAACTTTCACAAAATCATTAAAACAAACTCTTTATTACAACATTCTGTAATAATAATAAAATAATTACATTAAAGTGAATGGGAAATTGTCCCAAATGTTTTTTCTTATAGAGAAATTGTTCTTAAAATAGAGCCTTTATATAGACTGTATAATGACGTCAAAGGGAAATGTGCCCATGGTTTTGCACTTAGTCCAAAATTACCTCATGGAATTATTATTGACTCCCCAGCTTTTGATTATGTAAGAATAGGCTTCCCACACAAATATATTAAAATCTCGTTATAAGGGATATTCCAGAATGACTGTATTTCCAAATAATTGTGAAGTCCTGGAAGATTCTTCGGCACTCTTTCGAACAAGCGGAGTAAATAGACGCGTCCCTTGTAACAACAAGTCCCTATCAACCTGACCCTTGTAATGAGATTTTACAGTAAAAGTAATTAACCTAAGTACATAAAGACAGTCCCTGTATAAGGGCACCCTTGCTTGGAAGTGTGAACTTTGAACATTATAAATTACTCCTATAGAGACATATCTATACATAATAGCACTGTGATAATTGTCCCAACTGATACATGACCCTCGACCCCTCCAACAGAACCCTACATACTAAAATGTATTTGCTATTAAAATCCCCTCAAATTGTGTATGCACGTCCTAATGAAGTATATGTAGATCGCTGTAGCAAGTGACGCGGGTCTTTGTAAGTCATTGGAAATTGCACTTATGGTCAAGAGCTATTACTATTTTGAAAGTTTGAAAGGGAGCTGGAAATAGAAGTTACGGGTCTAAATATACCCTCAATAATCTAAATATAGACTATTTTGCTTATTCATAACCTTGCCCATATTTAATTTTAATTTCCGTCCCTGTGTCCGCGAGGCAGTTCGGGATGGTCAGTGCTCGCTCTCATTTGTAAACATGCTATCTGCGTAAGTGTGGAGAGTAACAGGTCTACTCGAAATGTGCCTTTCGCAGACCTGTAATATAATTCTCGGGAGTAGCACACGAGCCTCAGTTCACACAGGGCGTTGATTACCCATAGAGCATGTACATTGAGCCAAGTATATAATTATATTGAGGTAGGCCTGACCTCGTGATGCAAATCCATCAGGGATAAAAGTCCTCCTTTGTACTCTCGGATTTAATGTTATCGGAAGACCCCTGCATTCCACCACTTGTCACAAGCCCATGGACCTCCAAAACCATCAAAGAGCCAAATGAGAGTTTCATTTTGCTCCATATTTTACAACCCCCCTTAATTTTACCTAGCTATACCTACCTATAATAATTATAGCATACAGTAATTATGTATGTATAATTACACATTTTTACTCCAGTAGATACTACACCACTGACATGTACAAAATGACACGGGGGGAAAATCCCAGGAATATTTGCATCAATATGTAGCTCATCATATCAGATAGGCTAATTCTCTTTTATGGGGGATGTAAGTGCGTTGGGAAAAAGTCTCTCACAATTTAAGCTATAGAGTCATATAGGCCCGATGCACCCCTTCAAGGAACCACTATGACTCGTACAATGACATATTATGCTCTCTATCTTGATCACCTCAAGATGAGCAAAAGTTACTGGCCAAAATTAAGTACTTTAGAAAATTTACTGGAGGAATTGTGAAAGTAAAAAAAATTGTTACATGAAGGGGATTGAGATCTTTAGATAAATTATTTGTTACATGTGTGTGGGGGGTAACAAAAGTGTAAGGTCACGTGTGTGATATCTATTTATTACAATGAAATACCCCCTTGAGGGGACTCAAGAGCAAAATGTGTAGAGGAAGCTGAAATTCTTAGGATGAGGAGGGACAATGTCTGGAAGGAGGGTACATATAAAAAACGTGAAAGCAATTTATCTTGTTTATTTTTGATTGTGGAATTTTCGTTAAATTTGTATGGTAATGGTAATGGTAATGGCTTTATTGTCAAATCAGCTCAGTGAAAACACTGATTTACAGCGATAGACGTGAATGTATATCTATTAGAATCATTTAAAGTTTTTTTTTTCCTGTCAAGTGTTTACAAGTTTAATTTTTTTTTTGCGGGTTTTGACTCGCACATATTTAGCATTTGTGAGAGTACATGACTTAGGAGGAAGGCTAGCTTTTTTAATAACAGTTACAGTATATTGCGGCTGGGGTCTGAAAGGGAAAGTGGTTTACACGAATTGGCTCTCGAGGGTTGAATGATTGCTTTAAAAATTGTTGAGGTCCTGTATAATGAATTGAATATTTTATAGAGGCAATTAATTATGACTATGATGTGGAATATGAAACATTTAGTACTAACTATTTTAAATGGCTGATATGCTAATTATTAAAGGCAGTATTATTAAAATTATTTGGTTTAAAGGGCTATAATTGGCATTGATTTCCTTCCTTGAGGTTAAAATCCCTGGAAAAAGAGGTAATTCCTGAGTAAAGAATGGCCAGAAAAGGAACAGCCGTTACCACATTCCCCTCGATTTTTCCTTAAAATTATCATGGAATATTGGGAATATACATACGTGTCAACTCAAATAATTAGGAGGGAGTCCAGCAGGATTCTGCGGTGGTTCCCGATGGGTGTAGACGATTTAGAGCAGTCACATTTTTTGATTACACTTTTGTAGATTTACTAATTATTAGTCCCAGTGACAACTCACCCTTTTCAAAGAGGGATAAATACAAAAATTAAATAGGACTTGGTCCGTACATTGGGCTTGGGAAGAAACACGGTGACACACGATAAGGGGGGACAACGGGGTCTGGACATTTTATTTATTTTTACAGGAGTGAGTGACTGACTGACTGACTGAGTGAGTGAGTGAGAGAGAGACAGAGCTTTATTATATTTATGCATATGCCCAGAATTTCCTTATCAACTCTCCGTGTCGATTCCACAGGAGCTCTTCCCTCCTCTTAAGTATTGTAAGAGGTGGCGTTTGTCCAATTTCAAATCCAGTCTCACTCCTGCATTTCCAGAGTCAACTAAAATTTCCCTACAAGCAAAAATTAAATTACTTGAGTCCATAAAGCTTCAGTCAGCTTCAGCCCTTGTCAGAACAGTGTGTCAGAACGCTCCTCAGGTGAAGCCTTCCCTGGTCCATGGGCTTTAGGCACTAGAGACTATAGTTGTGCCTCCAGGAATTATTATTATTTTTTAAAACAAAATACAAAAATTTAGTACAGAGTCAAAGATTTATTTACGGAAGAGCTGAGACGGGCTAAGTTTGACCCGGAGGTCACACACACACACACACACACACACACACACACACACACACACACATACACGGGATATCACACCATATCAATTGTTTTTATCATGAGTTCTTCCAGTGGAGTTCCTGGCAAGGTACGGACTTATCACAAGCCTTTCTCTTTTGGGTCCTTTCTCTTCCTTCAAGATCCCCTCTCTATGGGATCACTTCTCCTTTGAGTCAAAAGTCAATTTTATATTTGGTTTTAGGATCTCTAAGATCTCAACCTCAACTATCTTTAAGTGTTAATTTTTCATTGAATTTCCCATTTAACTTTTTTTATTTTCCCCCCCCCCCAGCATTATAAACCAATCATGATGGACACAGGGATATTTTAAAGTCCCCGATGTCTCTTCAGTTTAAAATGCATATTAGACTTTTTGTAGTTTAGGATTTAAATAGGATTTAGACGGACAATTTATTTGTATACAATTTATTAATTTCAATTAAATTTTAAATGTGAAAGTCCGTAAAAGGCACTTCAGGATTGTCCCTTCAGTTTTAAATTTACCTCTAGGGGATTCTGGGACGTCCCAGGAAATCCCGCTCTCGAGCTCTCAAACAATGCTTGATTAAAGCTAGTTCCCGATCCAAACTATAGTAAATAAATGTATGGATTCCTATTTGAGGACTCATTCATTTGTCCACATTCAAACACATTTAGAACTCAAGTGTGTATTTTGAAGACATTAAGTAGTAGGACTTTAAGTAGCTTAAATGTGTATATTTTTAATACACTTTGTTCCTATCCAGTGAATATGTATCTACTTTAAGTGTAATTTTAAAAGCATTGTCAAATGTGAAATGTACAATTCCCAGAGTATAATATTCAAGGGGAATATTATTTCCCTCAGATTTGCATATGCGGAATGACCTATATTAACAAGTTTTTTTTTACCTGTAGGGTTGAAAGACAGTAACATTATGGGAGGGAAATTGAGTGAGGATTTTTTGTTGTTACTGTAACACATTTTTTTTTGCGACTGTAACAGTTAATTTGTGCCTTTGATGGGACTTGCTCCACACGAGCGGATAAAAATCACGTCTTGAATTTTCTCATGCTATTCTCTCTCTCTCTCTCTCCTTGCGCTTTCTTATGACTGCGAGGAAAAAAAAGGGAGGGCTGTGGTGAGTGAAACTTACAAAGTATAGGAGCTCGTGCTTGAGCTTTTCCTTTCCTCTCTGGAACTCACCTTCCTTCAGTATTACCATACACATGGACTTCTCTCTCTCTTCCGTATTTTTATGCACTTGTTGTTATAATGCTGGACTCCCAGTGCTTGCTTTTATTTTGACGGGCTACACGTGGGGCCAATTCGAAGGTCTTGATATGTACGTGGGGAATGGACAATATAGAAGCGTGTGTATTCCTCTGGGACAGGGACTCCTACAGTAGTTGTTATTGTAGCCTCCCTGACCTACACTCACCCCGTGTGGCTTGGCTTGGGTTGCAAATTGTTATTCACTTGCGTAATCATTCTCCGGAGAAGGTTTCCTTCGAGAGTTGAAATTATTGAAGCCTGTTGCTGGAAACGTGGCTTTTATCATGTAAATCCATGATAAGGATTTTCTAAAGAAGGTATAGATTATCCGTGCGTTGACTGTGGTAAGGGACACACACACTTCTGGACTCATGACTCGTGCTCTTACAATTCACACAATGCTCTCTGTCCGCTCCTTCCTGCTTTTAGAATCTCCTTGTAATTTTATTTTTTTTAGGAGATAAGCAACCAAAGTCTGGGCTCCAGTTCAAATGGAATAGTTCCATTCGACCTTAGCATGACCTGTAATTTAGCCTAGGTTATTTACTCTGGCAGGATTCTTGGCATTGACGCGTGTGAACTGAACTTGCTCAGAACTTGACCACAACCTGACTTAAAGAATTTTTCCTTGTGAGCTTGACTCAAATTGAACTTCACTTTACCCCCAATGAGAAGTAGATAATTATTCTTAATGGAAATTTACCTTAATTGGATTTAATATTAATTTTTAATTTATCTGGATTTGATGTAATCTTGACTTTAAATTTATTTGTATTGACTGGGACTTGGCTTTTTTGGGGATTTTTCCCTTCACTTTGCGTCTCACATTGCATGAACGATGTATGTAATTATATAATTATATATGTAAGTAATTAAATATAAGCAAAAGACTGAGTCAGATTGATTCAGTCTTGGAGGGCAAACTTTAACAAGATGGAATGTTACCTCAAATGATTTTTCTGGATGTTTGATTGCTGACTGGATTTTTTTTCCTAGGATTCGGAGAGAGAGGAGGAGATTGTAGAGGAACCTCTGGAGGAGGATAGCGGCATCCCTACAATGGGAAATCAGGCTGAACGTCGATCCGTCCTCAGACACCCGAGGGACCAAGATCCCGAAGGATCACTGGAGACTTCACAGACCAATTATCCTTCAGGAGGCCAGTCCAGTGCAAGTCAGTCACCCCTGAGTGACAGCGATTTTACTTTCATTGGACCATTTGGTAAAGATTTACTCATTATGATATTTACAGCTTTTGAATATTTAATAATGAAAGTTAGGAAGTAAACTTTCTGCGAGCAAATTTCAGAATAAATAAAGTAACGTAAATAAGTTACTTATTTTTGTTGAATTCGTAGGGAAAAAACAGCGGATGATCCGGCATGGGTCAGTCGGTGCTCAGAAAGGTGACAGTAGCGGTTCGGAGGAGCATTCAATTTCTTCCGATGTTCATGAAATAACGCCCGGGTCCTCGAGGACATCTGGACGTACACCAAGAGGGGATGGGACTCAGCGAGTGCCCGTACTCGTGCCAGGTTATGTGATCCCCACAATTTCTATTTCATCCCCACCTCCATCACCTGTAGTTAGAAGTGCTCCGGCTACACCAGGAAGACGGGGCACACCTTCTGGGAGCCCTACAAGTCCAGGGGCATTGCTTTCACATTCTCGGTCCTACCCTTTGAGCCCAGCCACATCATCTGGACGATTCACCCCGCCCACTCCACCAAGACTGATAACCCCACCGACCCCTCCAGCTCTGTATAACCCTCAGCAGAGACCAAGTTCTGATGCTCCGGGACAAAATTTGCCCCTAGGGGCTCAATTCACAGGACCTTCTGGACAATCAATCCTCAAATTGAGTCAATTTACTCCTCCGAGCCCCTCAAGACCATTTGGGTCTCAGTCTCAGGCATTCTTCGGAGAATTCACACCTCCAGCACCCACTGGACATTTTACCCCACCGTCGGAACAATTCACACCTCCGACACCTTCTGGACAATTCACACCCCCTACCCCTACCAGACGCCCTTTACCCCTTACCCCACGGCCCCTACGCCTTTCCGTAGAGCCCGCCGAACCCCTTAATTTAACTATACAAGGATCTCAGAGTGACCCAAGAGCTCATCACGAATGTCACGGACATCATCATGGGGACCATCATCATGGTCATCATCATCATGGGGACCACCATCATGCACATCATCATCATGGGGACCAACATGGTCATTGCCTGCACAGAACGAACGTTCATCCTGACTTTACCCATACTTTAAGCTCCTCTAGAATGATAAACACTGTCCAGCCCCTATCTTATATGTTCCCTGGGGTGTTCCATCCCAGCCCCGCTGCATCATCTCAAAGTTACCCATCTTCCAGCCGGGGATCGCATGGTAGTCCCAATGCCCCCCCAGGACGGGGACGTTCGCAGGAGCGAAAAGGGAAAAAGCAACCCCCATCAGCTACTTACACTCCAGGATCATCTCAAAATCCCTCCACGAGTGAGACAAATGTCCCACGAAGACCTGGGAGACCCCGGAATGACTCTTATTATACTCAAGGACAGCCTCAAAGAATGGATCCCAATAGAAGAGGGCCGGAAGAAGGGGGATCGGGATGTTACATGCGTTGCTCCAACAGTCCATCCAGGAGGGACTATACTTCAGGAGGAAGCGTAGCTGCTGCTGCTGCTGCTGCTGGAGGGGTAGAGGTCCAGGGACCAGTAGCACTGGTGTTACCACAAGTGCGCACAACGCGCAACAAGCATGGTGGCACCAGCCCCACGGGCAAGAAAAAGTACCAATGTCCAGACTGTAAGAAGGAGTTTAGTCAACTACGAAATTTCCGCTATCACAGGTCACGTCATGAGGGAACGAAACAGTTCGCTTGTACCTGTCCCGTCTGCGGTAAGTCTTTTAATGACAAGGGCTATCTCAGCAGTCATCTCAAGATCCACCGGAATGCGAAAGAGTACAAATGTGAGTGGTGCGAGAAGAGCTTCAACCAGCGTGTTGCCTACAACATGCACATCCGTATCCATACTGGGCTCAAGCCCCATCAGTGCCACATGTGCAACAAGGCTTTCAGCCGGAAGATGCTCCTGCGCCAGCACCTGCGCACTCACACTGGAGAACGCCCTTATCATTGCGTTGTTTGCGGCAAGTCCTTTGCCGACCGCTCAAATATGTTGCTTCATCAGGTACTTAAATCCAACGATTATAATTATATATTTCAAATTTTTCATAGGATAATAAAAACAAATTTACCGCCACATTTAATAGAAATTTTCAGGATTTTAGTAAATGAAATAAATATGCAATATGCTCTATTTTTTCCGTTACAGCGGCTTCACACAGGCGATAGGCCCTACAAATGTGACCAGTGTAACAAGACTTTCTCCAAGAATCATCATCTGAAAACCCACATGAACCATCATTTAGGCATCCGACCCTACCACTGTCCAAAATGTAGTGCCTGCTTCAGTCAGTCCAGTAACATGAAGACTCACCTGAAAAAATGCACAGGGGTCAAGCCTCAAAACTTAGCTGGTCCCTCCACGTCCAGGTCTGCCGGGGTTCCGTCAAGTCCCAGGCATGGGAATGGCACTGCGACACCTTCCCCCCGACGTCGAACGGCCCCAACTGCCACTGTTACCACAGATGGTCAAACAGGGACGTCCCGTTCGCAACCCTCGGAAAGCATTCCTCGGAGTATGTATGCCTCCGCTCCGACCCAGCAAATCACAACATCCACTGCTTACTTCTCAACGGCAGTTGTCTCTCATATTACCCCTGACATGACCCCCCATGTCAATGGCAATGGCCTCCCTTATTCGGAGTACACTTCAACCCACAGCGCCCAGGCTCAGGCACGAAGGTTCCAGTCTTCACGACCAGCCCCACCAATGAGACACCACAGCTCACCAGAAGTCTTCGGAAATCATCAGGCTGGCTCGCAGAACCAATCACCGCCTCAGGCCTATGCCTACGGGCTTGCGCATGGGCGCGGACACCCTGATAGTGGTCGCTACGGCCTCCCGCCGCATCCCAATGCCACTATGACATCTGGACAGATGCTGTTTCAGCAGCAGATCCTTCAGCAGAACCCGCTCTTACAACAAGCTCTCATTCGTCCGATCCCTCTCCCCAATTATGCACTCATGGGCCCTCCTGGTCATCCGTACCAGCACTCGTTCCCGCAGTTGCGCCAGCAGCAAAATATTCAAATGCATTCTGTACAGTCGGAGAGAGTCGAGAGACCGCCGCCACAACAGCAACAACAACAACAGCAGCAGCAGCAGCAACAACAACAACGACAACAGCATCAGCGCCCTCCAGATACTCCTCCCAACCAACCTCTCTACCCGCCCCCAAAATGACCACTGCAACAAAATGTTACAACTCATGTCCTCACAGTTCCAAACGAACCTCTTTATTGTTCTTAAATATAATTGTATTTATTAATTGTTACACACATAACTTGTGGTTTAAGTGATGCATTTCCCATTTAATATAATATAAAATAATTATGTGTAAATAACCCTGAGACTTTTCTCTTATATATATATGTTATATCCCCAACACACTTATCAATTTCCAGGGGTGTTGTGGGTCCCTTTACCGAGCTTCTCCCTCAAGGGTTTATTTTTACTGATTGGAGAGCATGGAAGAGATGTCATGTGGATATTTCCATGCTCCAGGCACCATTTACAATACTATTACAGGGTTGGATGTTGGGAGTCGTGACCAAATATATTTTATTTTTGCTCAGAAAAATCTTCAGCATTTCAGTATAATTTTCGTGTTCAATGTTTTTAAATTTCTCTGTATGGAAATATGATAATTTAATATACATATATGGTTTAATAAATGTTTACAGTATCTAAACTCACATTGATTCGAAGCTTCTTCATTTTTTGCTCTCAAAACAATTCGGACATTATTCTAAATTCACTTCATACACAATAACAAACAGTCCTTTATAATAAATAAATTCCGAAATAAATGCAAAAAAATACTCCATTATTACAAGGAAGTATTTTTTTAATATTTGCTTGTTTTTAAGGGCGGCCTTACAGAAAAGGGGCACTGTGAGATTGCATAAGAAACGTTCAAAGGAACGTCAAAATTTTTCTGAAAATTAATTCTTGTTGTAAAATAAAAATATAATTAATTATTGAAAATATTTTATCTTGTCCAATGGATATCCAAAGACTGCCAGAGCTGTCTAACGGCCTAAACGAATTTTTTTAAAAAGCGGGAGAATCCATCAATTTTGAATTCAAATCCATGGATCCCGCTTTTAATTTTTTAATTCGTCATTCTTGAATTCAGAGCCAGGTTCCAATTTCGAGTTTTGGATTAGAATCTCAGAAGTTCGGAGTTTCAAAAGGGAAGAATCTTCGGGATTACTACCGGAACGAAGGTCCTCAACGTGACCAGTGCCAGTGACCTAGGTCAGGTAACGTAATTAATTTGATGTGTTTTATGTGGTAAATAATATTTTTAAATGAATTTTTTAAAAAATGTTGAGGGTCAAAAAGTTGGGTAAGTTTTTGAGGATTGTTGATTTTGATGTAATTTTGGAAGTGTAAGGAATAATTCACATTCGTTTGTGAGGGTGATTTATGGCTGGTAAATATTTCCAAAAAATTTTGAAGCATTTTGTAATATTGTTGGTGGGTAAATATTTATAATTTTTTTTTGATAAAAATTTGCAGGTACCTTTTAGCAATCTATGGTTCGCTAGTGACGGAGTTAAAATCGGAGTTGTGGCAGCAACAGAAATTCCTTGACTATAGGGCATGCGGCTATCGTATTGAAGAAGGAAGGTCAGAGGATGATGTCGGAGGAGGATCAAGTGGAACATTTGCTAGCTGAGGAGGATGATGACCCAGTTCGGGTCAACTTGTTCCTTGCAGTATTCCTTCCGCTTTTGGCGATCTTCTCGAAACTCATTGGAACTATAGCTTTAAGAGTAAGGATTTGCGTAATTTTGGAATCGAAATTTTATCCAATGGGTGCTTGATTCGGGGAATTTCAGAGGACGAGCAGCATGAGGTGGAAGTGGATAGAAATTTCAGATATTCTGAGCAATAGTTTTTGAGATTCAAGGGTGATGGAATTTACTGTTGGGGTCAGTTAAAATTTCTGGGGGAATAAGTACTGTTGGTGAAGAGGTTTGGGTCAATTACTGTTCGTAGGGCCGCAATGTGTATTTAGTGTACTTTGAAATGGGAGATTAATTACCAAGTGCGAGTTGGGATGCTTGTCATTTCGAAAACATCTTAAAAAGCAACGTATTGGGGTGGTTTTAGAATGTTTATTATGGAATAGGTTTATAGATATACAGATGTTGATAGAAGGATTTGGCATAAGCCCTCATAGGTCTTTTAGTTTACTCATTTAGTTTTTGTCGTAATTCATTGAATGTGAATTTTGGGAAATTGTCTGAACGGGGAAGTAACCCAGGAAATTTTGATGGTGGTTTGGAGGGCAGAGTAGGTATATTAAGGAAATTAGGTTGGGACAGTTGTTGAGACAGTTTTGTGCCTTTTAGTTTTGTATTATTACTTGTGATTATTATTTTCGAAAGCTAGTTGCTTATTTTGGGGAACTGTCTTTGTTTTTATCGGGCTGTTTTAATATGGAAATGATTTATGGGATGAAGTAGGGATAAGTATCGTATGTTTTATAACGCAACTTATTTTTGTTTTGTAGTTGTCGAAATTATT
The DNA here is from genome assembly GCA_947179485.1 of Allacma fusca. Classification (NCBI taxonomy): domain Eukaryota; kingdom Metazoa; phylum Arthropoda; class Collembola; order Symphypleona; family Sminthuridae; genus Allacma; species Allacma fusca. Next base: position 38,186,400 of record OX359245.1, read on the forward strand.
TTTCAAAGCTGATGACAAGGAGAGACAACTTGCGAAAACAGCCGTAGACCTGAGAAATGAAATGAAGTCGTTGTCTATGGTGGATGAGTTCGCTAAGTATGCTAAAATCCAACGGAGACTAAATCAAATTAATTTGGATCTTGAAGCCACGGGTGAGCACTTATTAATTTTGTTAAATTAAGAGCAATATACAGTCAAATCTTGATATAACTTGTGGTCAGGGAACGGATAATTTTTATACACTATAAACATTTTTCCCGTTATATGCATGCTCTTAAGCATTACGTATACGAGACTTGGGACAGCCAAAACTGTACATTGTATGTATAATTTTCTTTATATAGTCATCCGTTATATGAGATTTGACTGTAGACTGATTTTGACTGAGATTTGACTATTACACAATTAATTTGAATTTGTATTTACATTCGAGAAGTCATTAAAGAGGAATAAATAATACAGATATATTTTTAGGTTATTTCGAATGTATGAATTAAGTTTTTATGTCTTATGTGATAAAAAAATAAAAACAACTTTTCGAGCTCTAGTTTGGCGGATATTTAGTTTTGAGTTTTAAAATGTGAATGTGTAAGATGTGAATTTATATTGATTGACTTTTTCTGCACATTTATTTTCAGTTGGCTGCCGCCAGTCTCTTCAGAGTCAAGTCAAGCGTATCTTAACAATATGTGGTCATGTCCTCGCGGTCAGTTTGATATTATTTAATAATTATTACATTACAATAAAATCATCTATATTTTATCCGTCCGTGAAAAAATTGACAGAGCTGCGTTGGAGTGTGGCAACGAATGAACCCACAGATCGTTAATTTAGCTGGAGTATTTTTTACATCATTTGAAGTAAAAAAAATAATTGGATTTTAACGTTGGTTCGTTCCTGATAATAAGGTTACTTGGTAACGTGGCCAAATCAATTATCTAGAGAAAAACTGAGATATTCACAGCTCTGTCAAAACTTCACCAAAACTTTATGAAACTTAGAATTATGAAATTTACTTAGGGAAGCTTCAGCATTAATTGGTTACTTGGTATTAGCTGACCCAAATAAACCAAAATTTAAAAAAACTGTTCCAAAATTTAACTGTGCTTAATGAAAAAATGTAACCTGTTATATTTTATTGTCTCCATTTTAGTTTCACCGTATTTCTACGTATTTATTTATGAACTTCACATTTCTAATTCGATCTATTCCATTCTGATGTAGACCCTGGTGACTGCAGTGACCCTATACAAATACCGATCTGTGCCTGTATTCATAGTACCGGAGTCGTGGTTCTTCCCCCTGACACCGGCTCTATCCTACCCCACGGGGATTCCTGGTTCCATTAGCGTCGTCGCCTGGATCTTCATAGTTCGCAACTTAACACCGATACTCTTGAGGACAAAATCCTAAAAGATTCCTCGATTGTCTCCTCTCAAAAATAATTTTTGATAAAAATACATACTTGTCAAGCTCCTATCCCTAACTCCCAAACTCCATTCCCACCAGTTTGACTTACTCTCCAAAAAGTTGTGTCCCCTCAAAAGACCAACACCAGTCAGACATTTCCCCCAAAAATTACTTATTCAGACTTTATATCAGTGTCTCCGCAAGTACTTGCACTCCTTCCACTCACTGAAGAATGTGACATTACTGCGTTGATCTAACTGAATGACTAATGTATTTTGTTGTCTCAATTTTTTTTTTAAATATTCTACATATATTATAAGTTATACTCAAATCAAATGCTACATTAAGAAACCACCAAAAGAAATTATCCCTACCTTCTACATCCCTAAAAAAATAACTATCCGAAAAGAAAAATATATTACAAGATTTAATAAAAACAATTCTTTTTCCACATTCAACTTTGTCAACTATTTCATTTTACGAATTAATCAGCCAATTGATCCCTTAGTAATATTTCCCCCTACTCCTACTAATTACCACCCAAAGACATTCCCATCCTATCCCCTATATTCATCTCCTCGATGGTGTCAGAACCTTTAAAATATTTTTTTATATTATTATAAAATATTTTATAATTTTGTCAACTCCATAAAAAAATCCCACCTAATCATCCTAAATTCTAGGATCATCCCAACATACTAAAATCTATTTAAGGAACCACATCAATTTATAGGAGCAGGTAGGCAAAATCCTCATGCACATAATTGTCCCCAATCCCTCTGTTATTGTTGTTACTGTCTGTAGTTGGAGTTGCCTGAGACGAGGTGTGTTAGGAAGATAGATGGGAAGAGTGAATGTTGGCATGTATTTTGGGGAAGGTTGGATGGAGCTCGTGTGTTGTGTGTGTGACTGGTTGTGGACATGTGTGTCTGTGTCTGTTTTTGTAGTAGTAGTAGTTTTGTGAGAGAGAGCAGCAACTCCTCCAACGGAGCCTCCTGCAACTCTCTCAACTCGAAGAGAGGAAGGTTGGCGGATGGAAGAGCCATTTTAGTTCGAGCAAGGGAGTGAAAGGCAGATCGATAGTCCAGTAAAGTCTCAGAATTCTGAAGGAATTTCCGAGGAAATTCCCCGCCTGGATGGTTAATCCCATTGGAAGTGACCTGGAATTGTTCCTCATCCACTGGACCCCGCCACACCTGACCTCGGAGACGGACTGACCGTGTCAAGGAGGTAAGACAACTCCCCTGTGGACAGTGAACCTTCCCAAATCACACTCGACTCAGTCAACTCGCGGGGCGGGCAAGGGAAGGAAGCTTCGAGTGCTCTTCTCTGTCTCTCACTCCGTTCCAAGTGCTTGGCCCGAGCAGAGGTCTCCCCCGCACCTTCCAACATTCCCACAATCCATTCACTTTCCCTTTAGCCTGGTCATTTCTCAAGCTCCATGCCAAAAAGCCCCAACCAACTTGTCATGACCCCAGATTTTAAACCAGTGTCAACAGCCTTTACTCAAATGTTCAAATCCCTGCTATTTTGTAACAATAACAATTCCCCATACATTATACCTCCCCACAACCATCTCTCTACAAGTACTTTTTATTTACCAAAAAAAAAAAATTTGACAATATTTCTTACATAATATGCTCTCATAACCCGAAAAAATTGTCCAGTGACATTAATATCCCCAAATGTTTTTACCCATAAAAAAGCATTCCATGCAATAGTCTCTTATAGCGAAAGTGTACATATTGTCTTCATACATTTAAAAAAAAAAAAATTTTAACCCACACTTTCCCCTGAATTTTGTTCACCTCCATTTAAAATCCCTTGATTAAGATTGTTTTTATTCTTTTTATTACTGACCAGCTGGATTTCCCCCCAAAATTGTTTTTCCCCATAGAGACTTTTTTATTTAATGTATTTATTCCCTACCTACTTCAAGGGATTTTAGAAAAAGGAGGGGAATTACTTGCATTTCCTGCTCTCCCCCAAAGTATTTATCACCTTTTTATTACTCCCTTACATAAGAAAGTTATGAAAGAGTGGAGAGACCACTTTCCTTTCCTTGAGTTGACTTCCGGCTTGTGTGTGACATGTGAATGGTAAATTCTGGCACAGCAACCATCACTTTATTGTACAGGGCCTTTGAATGGGATATGTATAGACAGACACCTCTCTCAAAAATGAAATAAATAGAGAGAGAGGGAATATCATGGGTTAGTGCTTACAGTAAAAAAGCGTTATGGTCACGACCTCTCTTTTCGTTACACCTGCATAGCTATGTATACAATTGGCTTTAAAGTATAAGCAAGCTGTGTAGTAATATTTAATTATAAGATACTATAGGGGTGTGTGAGTAATAAGCCAATTGGGCTTTTACAAGTTAGTTCTTGAGAGACTCTTGAGAATATAAGGTGTTACTTAATCACGCTCATAAGGTCTCATTTCAAGGGACCAATAATTAATTTGACATAGCCCCGAAACGTTTTTTTAAAGGCTCTCAAACATGTCCCGACCATGGGCTCCAAATACGTTATACCAATGTTAAATAATTATGGAAATGTTCAAATGTTGGTAAAGGTAGGGTCGTTGTAGGCTACAACTTGTAGGGCAGAGAGAGAGAGAGAGAGAGAGGGAGAAAGAATCGACAGTGGCATTAAAATGTATTTTTAAGCTGGTTATATTTTTACCCTTTGATGTTGTTCTGATGGGAAAAAATAGAAGAGAGTTGTCACACCGACGATGGATGCCAGAGTTGTTGTTGGGCAACAATAATTTATCAGTTGTTCGTCACATATGTACAAGAGCCCTGATATAAAAAATACTTCCACACTATTGCAATCCCTCGTTCTGGTAGTATGCATAGATAATTAGGAATCATAATAATAATAATAATAATGACTGCGGCTGGTTAAGCATACCTATAGAAGATTTGCATGAGTGGATCCGTCAAGTCAACCTTGCCCTTGTGGAAGATATAGTTAAACGGAATAGTGTTTGTGGTGAGAGTCTGGGAATGTGTACATATGACATTGACTTATTATACGAGAGTCTCCTCCATTATTCCCACACACGGCCCTGTAAATTGTCTCCAATGAGCTCAGGAATATACTGGTGTTTCCAGTGAGTTGATTGAAACTCTCATGATATGTCACATCATACCTTCTGTTGAGACTTTGGTTGTGAGTTTGTGTTATTGGGGGAGAAGTTGAGGTCACTCTGGAGGTCAACTAGTACTCTCAACAGAAACCCCTTCCCTATTAAAAGTAAGATTGTGGACAAGACCATTGCGAGACCCGGAACTCCTTGTCATGGACAGCCACTGATGATGGTCAATGCCAATGTCAGGTCCAATGCCTTGGCCAAAACTCTCCCCATCTCACACCATCACCTGAAGAAGGAATGCTGACGTGTAGTATAATTATTATTACATGAAGGGCGTCTCATTTAAAAACCTGAGCATTTTTTTTCCACACTCGAAAAACTGTGAATGTGCAGTAGTCCTCTACGGGAGTCAAGGTTCGTGGATAATGTCCATGTATATTTGCTTCATCAATACAAATGAACAATGAGAGACCATGTCGGCCTGATGACATAGAATCCAACCATGCATAGGTGACATGCAACTGTTTTTTGTCCCAACTTCATCCAATCGTAGTAATCTACAATAAACTACATAGACACATATGTACATAGCTCTGTACGTATGTGATTTAAAGCCCTGCATGTCCAGAAGTTGTTTCCACAACAGTGGCAATTCTAAATAAAAATATCCATACGCGCTCAATACATTTGGAGAGGAGAACCTGCTTCAAATGGTGTAATTAATGTGAGGTAGAAATTAAAAATTATTGGATTAATTTCTCCTTGAGGAAAATAAATATATTCCCTTAGTTTTAGATACAGCCCACATTTTATTTCCAATTATTCGGTATTGTTTTGAGTGAGGACGGTGTGAACTCTGGGTAATTACTTGTTTAATTCCCTTAATTTATGTTACTTGTCATATTCTTGTCCAATCTCTCATGGTATGGTTACATTACATTGTAAAATATCCGCAAAAGTTACATTTATTCCTACGTTCTCCTTTCAAATATTGTTTGCTCTACTTGGGACTATTTTTTTTTGTATAGATCTATGGGAGCAAAGTTACTGATAGATACAGCTTTGAAAAGCAATGCCAAGCACTGTCGCGTGTGTGTGTGTGTGTGTTGCCTGGATAAGAGTCAGGCCTTGAATGGCTCAAAGTTTGCACAACAAGTGCCACAAGGCTGACTATGTTGAGGGTTGAGGAAGAGTGAGCTTTTGTAAATATGTGGAACTATACCAAGTTATTCCTGATATCAATTGCCGGAATTAGTAGTCAAGAATACAGATAACATAATATAGAGTGCCAACCATTCTTGAGTTCAGGAATATTATGGATTATATCATGAAGTCAAAAATTCTACGTTATAGTCAAACACTACACATGTAGATATTATGTAGAGCCAGAAATCCTACTATAGACTTATAGACCATGTCAGAAATTCTAGATAATATGGAGCTGCTGGCAAGTCCGGACCATGAGAGTGAGAAATCGTACATGACGTATAAAGAGACTCAGGAATAGATAATTAAATTTGTGTCTATACATATGAAAGTGAGGAAGTAATTCTGGAGCTCATGGTCTTGGACAGTTAAAAGTGAACTCTTCTTGACACACTCAAGTCTCTCACTCTCTCTCTCTCCGTATGGTCCTTGAAATGGTACACAATGCTGGATTTGAGGGTTGACCTATATTACCTCCGTCGAGGTTATACACTGGGAAAAAAATAGGAGTAAGAGTGGCTGATCAGGTCATATGAGGGAAAAATTTCCAGTCTAATAAACACAACCACTGATGAAATCATAGAATTTTGTAATTTCCACATCCAAAAAGTAGGTAAAAAACTGGGAATGACTCACACAAGCACCGCAACGCCTCAATCAGTAAAACCATGGTTCAGCAAGGAGTGTAAAGCAGCAAAGCAACGAGTGAAAGTCGCTTATAAAGTGCTCCGAAAGGCTGGCTACCCATCTACCTTGCGGGTTGCCTTTGTGAAAATAAGAAAGGGCTACCGGCAATTAGTCAAGGAGGCAAAACAATTATACATCGACAGCATAAAAGCGGACCTCAGAGAAGTAAAACAGACCTCAAAATTCTGGAAAACGGTGAGCAAACTAAGAAGAAGAAAGCCACGTGTAGAGAATACTATCAGTAAAGAACAATGGGAAAGTCACTTTAGAAAGTTAATGGGCGAGAAGAGGGAGCAAAGCGTTACTGCCTACTACGACTGCCGTCACCCAGAGCTTGATGCGGGTATCGGGATTGCAGAATGCAAGGTCGCCCAGAAAAAGATTAAGAATGCTAAAGCACCAGGTATAGACGGTATAAGTGGAGAATTCCTAAAAGCTCTGCCCGAAAACTTTATTCAGCTCTATTTGAGAGTCTTTAACGGAATGCTAGAAGGTGAAACCCCACCCAGTATATGGGGGGATATAGAAATACTTATGTTGTATAAGAAAGGTGATGTTAAAGACCCAGGTAACTATCGCGGAATTTCACTAATAAGCAGTGCTTGCAAGTGGTTCACTCAGATCTTACTGGAACGTCTGAACAACTGGTGCGAAAAATCAAATGTCATTTGTGAGACCCAAGCAGGTTTTCGTAGAGGACGAGGCTGCGAGGACCTCCTATATACATTAAACTCACTTGCAAACAACTACATTGGAAGGAAGGCAGCTCTATTTGTGGCATATGTTGACTATGAGAAAGCCTTTGACTCCGTTGAACATGACCTGCTCTGGGCAAAACTTTTTACAGTCGGTGTTAGTGGTCAAATTATAAGAACTATACGTAACCTTTACAAAAGTGCTCATGCCGTCGTTAGGCTCACGAACTGTCATTCCTGTAAGATAGAAATAAATTGTGGTGTCCTACAAGGAGATCTCTTGTCTCCACTCTTATTTAACTTGTTCACTAACGATTTCGAAGAATTTTTCAGTCAACAGGGCTGTTTCCCTATAAAGCTATCGAACACATCCTTTATACACTCATTGCGATACGCAGATGACACAGCGATCCTGGCTCACGACCCGGGTAGCCTCGCAAATAAACTTAGGTCTCTCTCCCTGTACTGTTCGACAAATAAACTGCGAGTAAACGTTTCAAAAACAAAAGTAATGATTTTCTCCAAATCTGGGAGGAAATACTACAGATTAAAGTGGAGATACAACACCGAAATAATTGAAAATGTTCGACGCTTTACATACTTAGGGGTAGAAATGAGTTCGAATGGCTCCTCAGACGAAGCGGCAAAAATGGCGGTAATCAAAGGGAAAGCCGCAATGAGCGCAGTCTGGAAGATCATCTGCGGAAATTCTACTGACAGTTGGTCTTCAAGGTGCAAACTGCACAGCGCCCTTATTCAATCTGTTGCCCTGTACGGCGCATCACTATGGGGGCTAAAGCAAGCCGAGCGTCTGGAATCTCTAAACCAGTACTTCCTAAAGAACCTCCTAAACCTCCCGAACTGCACCCCAGGATACATGACAAGGATCGAGACCGGTCAGGTTCACATTCTTCACAACGTAGCGAGAATAGTGCTCCAACTATGGATAAGAATACTAAGTATGGACGAGAACAGACTGACAAAAATCTGCTACCAAAAATCCCGAAAACAGGAGAACTCATGGGCGGGGCACATCAAAATCCTATTAGACTCCCTCGGATATTCGTACCTGTGGTCCGAACAGAGCGCCGGACTTGCCAAAATCACCCTACCCCTAATCATGAAAACACTGGAAGATAATTTGTTCCAGGCAGATTTAGCGCGGGCCCGAGAGTCTTCATACAATACAATATACGGAAAGCTTAAGTCCATCCCTGACCGAGAAGCCTACATCAGAGACGATTCCCCTCTATATCTTAAGCGCCTAATTGCCCAGCTGAGACTCTCTTCAAATCAGCCGAACCGTCCTCAGCGTTTTAAGTTCGCCTCAATGATATACAAATTCTACCCTGAAAATACATGTTCACTGTGTAATAGATATGAGCAAGACGATATTTATCATTTTTTGTTTAAGTGTACTATCTTAAGTCCTTTACGCCGTTCTCACCTAAGTTGTTTCAACCTAAATGCTATAAATGTCGAAAACTGGCCCCTGCTTCTAAAATACAACAAAGTGTCTTGTGCCAAAATATCGAGATACATTCGCTCAGCCCTCCTCGAGAGAGCCTGGTCACGAAATGAATGGTAGCCTGCAGGTGAAGAAAGCACCCGAAGAAATTATCCTTAGTAATCTTATTTTCTTAGACTCAAATGCAAGTGTACTAACCTAAAACTGAACTCTAGCCGAACTTTCCATAACAAATATCTTTTGTTTTTTTTTGTTTTCTTTTCAATATCATGCGATTACTTGTGTTGTAGACTGTTGTCACGAATAACACTTAATAAATACATACATACATACATACATACATATGAGGGAAAAATAGTCGGAGATGGAGAGCAAATGAGGAGACCGGGAGGACGAGTATCAAAATGAGGCTCCGGGATTGGGAGCAAGAGCTACAACAGGCCTTGAGGTGGGTCTCACAAGGTTGACGTTGCATGAGGAAAGGTCACTAGCTATTCCGAGAGCTCCGTTTCTAGGTCAAGTTCCAAACCCCCGCTTCTCTCAACTTGGGTTTAGACTCAGATAGGCAAGTCTCATTACTACGGCTTTGCGCTGCCTTCCTCGGGAATGAGGGACAAGGCCAGAGGATGAAACCTGACTAACACATTGGGAAAGCTATTGAGCAACCCGTTGGGCCATGTTGGCCCTGCCTTTTAAAAATGATCCGCCGCACTCGTCTCTCTCACATAGTCAAAATCAGTGCTCTCTCTCTCTCTCTCTCTCTCTCTCTCTCTCTCTCTGTGTGTGATTCTCAGTATATTTTTTTTCTCGTCCTCTCTGTCTCACTCCATATCCTCTGCTATATACATATCCCTCCCTATATACACAAATGTCTTACCTTCCACAATACAGACAACGTTTGGAACCATCTCTCCCAATAGCAGCTCTGTTTTTTTGAGCCCATAATCTCCAAACTTCACCTTCACCTACTTTCTTTGTTGTGTCTCCAGAAGAGCTGTTTGTTTGTCCCATGTCCGCTCGTAAAGGCTTTGTCCTCTCCACAACTTTACCATTCCTCCCTTTCCGAATCTCACAGTGGGATTCTCACGTAATTAATAAGAGATGCCTGCAATTCCCTCTAATTCCCCTCTAAATGGAGCTCCGCTCCGGAGATGTAACAATAACCTTTACAACAAATTACTTGATCGTTAGCAGTCCTCCTGCTATAATAATTATTAACGCTTGTAATTCCACACATCCAGGGCATATTTTATTCCCAGAGATTTTACCTCCCAATTTTTTTTATTTACATTAATTTTTTCTACTTGGGAGGAAAAATAGGAATCACAATTTTAAAAAATGTACAGTGTTTATGCCGGATTTAGACTAGGACGAATCAGAATCAGAATCAGGTTTGCCTCAGGTTACATGTCAGAATTTGTATTTAGACTTAAGATTCAGAATTCGAATCAGAATCAGAATTCTAACAATCTTAAGAATCTGAAATTTTTAAATTCTTAAAGGCATTTATACTTTTTGATAAGATTTGGAATCAGATTCAGAATTCGAATCAGAATCAGAATTCACCCTTTAGAGTTTTCAGAATCAGAATCGGAATCATGGAATTCTTAAGATTCTGAAGAGTTGACTCGGAGTCAACTTTTCAGAATTGAGAATTCTGACAAGCCCATAGAGTACGGTGTAAATCATTGAATTACAGTGATCGGAGTAAAATTTTTGCTCATAATTTTTTTTTTGTCCACCATTGTGTTTTATAACATTTCATACCGCTCTCATATCTACTATTTCATAGTTTCAGTTAATACAAATTCATTACAATTATTCGAATTATATTTAATTTTATTGGAGTAAAATCCAAAAATGGACATAGTTGTTTGAAAAAGAAACCTAAAATTTTTAAAAATACAGTAGCTAGACTTGAAGCCAGGAAAGCCGTTGCCAACGCGGTTCAAAGGAATCCGAACACAACAGGTATACATTTTTACCTACAATTTTTTATTTCTATAAATTTCGGCGAAACATAACGAGCTCAATTAAGTCCAGGCTGGTAGATGTTTTCATTAAATTTTAAACTTCAACAATAATCAACAAATCTCACCCGGACAAGACTTTGTTGCCGCCCATGTTGTAATTCGTGCTTTCAAGGATGTATTTCAAAAATTTTGAATTCGAATTCTGGAAGTCTAAACCTCTTTCATTATTTTAAGAATCTGATAAGCGTCAGAATTCTGATGTTCATTTAGACTTTAAGGATAAAAATCTGATTCAACAAATCTGAAACTGATTCTGATTCTGATTCGAATTACGACAACAGGTTTTGCATTTATACTCTTCGTGTTTGGTGAATTCGAAATCCGATTCTGATTCGAATTCTGATTCTGATTCGTCTTAGTCTAAATCCGGCATTAGAATTTAATTTAGACCAGGAACGTATTTTTTTTGGTAATATTATTTATTCTTAATGTTGGAGTTTGGAACTTCGGACCCAAGCAAGTACCTATGTACATTTCCTGAAGTAGCATTATTTTGTGATCGTAATAATATCATTTGACAAATAGGTTTTTGTTTCTTGGATTGATTTTGTCTCCCAATTTAATTTAAAGGACAGTAGGAGAAAAAACAGAATAAATTTGGAACAAAGGGACCTTTCATTTGAATGATGTAATTTCAAGAGTAGGATTTAGTTTTTTTGTTGTTGTTTTTTCTGTGTGTGTGTGTGTGTGTGATAAACATCCTCTCGTAAATTGTGTTCTGGTCTGCCTCGGAGGTAATATATATAGTTTGTTCAAGGGGAGGGAGGAGAGCTGAAGGTTGAGAGGCGGGACTGCGCGTTCAATATGTGAATGTTTAGCTTTTTAGTAAGTAATGGAGGGAGCAATTCTTATGTCTGTCTGTCTGGCTCCCATCCCCTCCTATACATATTAAACCCAAACTGTATAATAGTAAGTACTATTTTTATACCTATGAGAGTAAGTACAAGCTATGACTATGACACTGGCACTGGCCCACATGGTCTGGGCCGTGAAGTCTACATGGGAAAACATGCGGCACATTTATTAGGGCTGGTTCAAATATATGATATTATGCTTGTTCCAAGGTTTTTTTTAGGCTCTTCATTCCACGAATTGGTACAACAAGGGGCCAGGGTGGGAAATTACTGGGCCTCAGGAGTTATTTTAAGGTTTTTTGGATTTTTCCTACTAGACACTATTTTTCTGAAGGGGCCCAGTAAGAATGTTTGAGGCCTCTCTTTTTTTTGGGGGGGGGCTTCAGGCTTACAATTACAAGATCCTGTCTCTCTCTCTCTCTCTCTGTACGCATGAGTGCCGGAGAAATAATGTGAGGACGGAACTTTTTGTAGTATATAGTAAAAGGTTGGGCAGTTGAGAGGCGGTCGGCTGGAACAAGTGTGTCAAGATCACTCACTCACAATGCTAATGCCAGTCTCGGATCGGAAGGAGAAAGGCGGGTTGTGCTCGCTCCGCTTGGCCTTAACCTGTCTCACGCGCCTTGCCTTGAGACTCTTTCGCATATATCCCAGTCATTTCTTCCCAAATGTGTATTTTTTTCCTTCTACCTCATACTAGTCCTTGTTCAACTCACACGCTCAAAAACTGTTGCTCTTTTTCCCTTGAGGAATATATGCACGGAATTCCGCTCATAGGATTTTGTGAGGAGCCTTCAGTCCGTAGACTGCATCCGTTCCGGAAGGACGTGCGTGTATCAATATATACATATACAAAGTTCCCCCTCTAGTCCATAATTCTCCTTCCCCAATAATAATTTCCTTAAGGGAGGCACAAAATTATTCGGATTTTGTCACAGAGAATCACACAAAAAAATTTCAAGTGGTTTCCCTTAAATTGGAATCAATAGTGCCAAAATGTTACAATGAATTTAACTTCTAAACCTAGACATCTTCACCACCCCTTGACGCTATAGCAGCTCACAATTATTGGGAAATAAAAGATTAAAAATTTGCTGGACCTTTTTTGGAGGGGGAATATTTCATTCAATAAGAGAACAAATATTGTGCACTGTCAGTAATTACTTATACATAATTGTGGAGGCATTAACATTGAAAAAGGTTGCGGGGCATCCACTGACATCTAATTTTGTAAGTTATTTGCTCTTCCTTCACTCTGTGGAATTAATGTGTGACTAATATGTTAAATGATATTTTGAGAGTTACTCAACATGGAATTCAACGGTTACATACATAGGTTAAGTTCACCTTGGGAAATAAAATGCAGTATTGATGGTGTCTGTTGTTTGGAGGAGTGTATTTGCAAGTAATCTTGCATATTAGGTAATTTCGACCTTGTAATAATTTCCCTTCCGTCTACGCAGTGTATCAAAAATCCGCTGGCGGGTTATATTTTTACAGGCTTTCCCGGGGATGTGGATTCACATCTGCTCTTTTCGAGAACTGGACAAAATCCCCTACTTTCCCATTAAACATTAAAAGGCTGGGAATCCTGAGCCGATGGATATATCAAGATATAGACAGACAGAGAAGCTCCCTTCAGTCCTCCATTTACCATGTTTCGAGATGTAATTAATTAAACCGGGATATAGAGAGGGGGTATGGGGAATGGGATTGGGAGGGAGCCCTGGAAATATCCAGTCCATATTTGGACCAATGATGGGACATTGGCTGCCCATGTTCCCATGCATTATCAATTATTCTAGCTTCCCCTCAATGTAGAAAAATCCAATTTCCCAGGATTTCAGACACCCTCATGAAGTTCTGGATTAGTATTTGGAATACAAATCTTAATCAAATAATTATGAATATCACTTTCCCATTTAAATTAAAATCCCTCTAAAAAACTCCCTTTAAAAACAGTTCTTACACAAGAGCTCACACTTTATCACAATCCTGAATATCTCCCCAATTTAATCTCCTTCAGACCATGAACTAAAGTAAAAAGTAATGTAAAAAATTTACAATCACTAACTCCATTTAAATCGTCCACCGAACAGTCCAAAAGAATTGTCCAAAATACTACTCCAGGGCACATCCCTTAGTCTTACACTGCCCCAGAATATGAATTAACCCCATAAATATTTGGGGCACTGCAAGACTATTATTTTTCTCTTTACAAAATCAATTCCCACTGTCACTTGCAAATCTAACATTCAACTTTTTTTTTTAAAAAAATTAACAACAAATTAAGTACACACTAAAAAAATATCCCAAAAATCTCACAGTGCCCCATAACCATAACTCTGCTCTTTTAAGAACTGCTCTTTTAAAAACTCTCTTTAAAAAAATGTCCACACTTGAATCTCCACTTGGATCATTTAGGGTAGGCTATTTGAGCCGCTCAACTTTGTCCCTCATTTAATATCCTATTGTTTACTAAAAAATTTCGAAAAGTGATTTCAGCCAATGTTCATACACTCACGTTAACTTTAGAGTTTGCATGTACTCTAATAATTTATTATTGAATGCTTATATAGTTTAAAGGAGTTTTTGTTCGTTTTTAATGTTGAATTGTACAGTCAGAGTACAGGAAGAGAGAGAGAGAGAGAGAGAGCTAAAGAGAGCTATAGGGTCGTGTTGAGTTGAAAGCATTGAGAATTATGTTATTGAAGAGTGAGCAAGGCCGAGGACTCTTCTCAACAATTTCACACGTGAGTGTCTCCCATGTTAAAAAAAAGTCCGCTATCAAATTCTCACACACACACACTCGATCGTATACGTACGAACGTAGAGTAATAAGCAAAGCTCTCTGCCTTTATGCATACTTATGTGTGGAAGTGGAGGCTGTGGCTCGCATAGTGTTCCGGAGGTTGTTCGTATGTGGTCATAGTTGAGGCTCTCTCTGCCTCTGTGAATAGTGCAGCAGTCAGAGTCCATACGTGAGGTTCACCTGAGTTGACTCTCACTATTGAAACCACATGAGTTTTTATCGGGATTAAATACATCATTTACTGTGTATTAATTACTACTGACTCGAGTTTTTATTTAGTGTGTCTCATCAATATTATTGACGAGTGTTTTGTTATTTGTGTCTTATCTTCCGACTTTACATGTGCTCTCTGTGGTGTGTAAATATTACAATAAATTGAAAAAAGTAATTCGTTTACATATTTTTAATTCAAGTGATTCTAGTATTAATTTAAAGATTGTTTAATTTTTTTAATGAGACTTCAGACTGCATCACTGCATGCGGTGCATGCTTTTTAGCGTGTTCCTATTATTTTTAAATTTTTGTTTCATCTGTGCCAAGGATTCGGAAGGAGTTGTGTTTGTGATAGAAGGAATTCTGGCGGGAACGGACGTTGGATTTTTAAAACGTGTAATTTTGAATTTAATACAATTTTGAATACTTTTGTGTCCCAGAAGTTGAAATTCGACTCTGGATCGAGTGTTGATTGTATTGTAATTAAAAATGAATGTTTTAGTGGTGGTTAGTGTAATTATGGTTAAGGTTTTTTGGATGTATGAAAGAGACGGTAATTATTTTTATGGCAGGTGTAAATATTTTTAAAATGTATTTTAGAAATGACACTTAAAAATTTAGATTTTGAATATTGGAGGGAAAAATTCTGAGAAATTACCCAATGATTGAAACACTACAAGTGTGAAGTTAAAAATTAACGATAGGTTTCATAGTAGACAGTAAGTTAGAATGGAATTTTGAGTTGGAAAGAGATTTGGAAAAAATTAGCAAAATTAGTTGTGAACAAAATATTTAATTATTTTTTGGCGTCTCAAAATATGTGGGATGTTATGTCATAAGTATTACTGAGATGTGTAATCGTTAACTGTAGTCATTTGAGGGGGGGACAGTTAACTGTTGTTTTGTATCGAATTGTTATTTGTGCTTTTAATTACTGATGAGGGTTTGTAATATTAATTGTAAATTATTGTGCATGTCGTATTTAATGGATGATGGTTTTTGTAGGGGTGTAGGTTAATTTTTAGGGGTAATTATTATTACTGGCTGGAATTCAGGGATCAGACTGAGAGTGACCTTCGAAACGGGAGTATAAAGAATTGTATGAGTATAGGTATAGTGTCTAGGGAGCTATTTCGGAGTGAGACAGACGAGTATGAGCATGGAATGTTTTGAAGGGTAAGAAGTTTGAATTATGTGGTTTCTGTGCTTTAAGGGTATAATATTGGCGGGATCGATCGGAGGAATCCTGGAAAAACGAGACGAGACACTTGGCCATGAGGAGATGCGGAGTGTGCTTTAAATTCCCTCGACTCACTTTTGTCAGGGTCAGCCTTGAACTCCTTTTTCCTATCTGGGATTATATGTGTAATATATGGAGGACTGTGAGTGAAGAGGAGAGACACTTTGCTCGACTCCACTCCAGGAGCAATGTCAACAAGAAATGCTAGGCCCCGATCCTCGCCAATATATAAAGTTTTGCTCGAATGTGTAACAAAGTATAGTTCTATTAGTTCTGTAAATGACGAAGTTCCAGAGGGCTTGTAATCAGTGAATGGAGGTCACCTATAGTAATCCTGTAATCATCCTTGTGCAATCCAGTTCAGTCTGGCCTTGTCTTTTTTACCTTTTGTGTACGCGTGTCCTTCTTGGTCTATTCTCTTGAGTCTGGTCTGGACATGAGAGGCTTTGGGTGGATAAGTAGGTGACCTTAGGTGTTTTTATGGAAATACCGACGGAGCTAATGATTATTTACTACTAGTAGCAAAAGTATGAAAAGTAATGCATTGTATGGGATTAATAGGTGGCAACAAAAATTGTACTCGTGATTCAAATTATACTAAGTTTGGGTCAACCTTGCACGTAAGTTACTGTCCTTGGTGTGTTGATGTGATGGAAATAGGAAGGCCTAGAAGCCAGAAATCCAACCTGGAATTGCGGACAGTAATATTAGATGCAAGCTCGAAAGTTATACTGTAACTTATTATTAGTCCAGTACTATTTTTAAATGCAGAAAAACATATAAATTATTTGGGGTAGTTTGCGAAGCCATAATTTTCCGAATTGCATATACGAAGTTCTGGTTGAGTTAATTTTAGATTAGGCTATTGTGGTTTATTTTTAATAATTTCAAAGATTTGAAGGACTAGTCGGTCCAGTTCGTCTGGACAAGAATGGGATTTTGAGACGGTGGCGTGTGGTGTAGTTTAATTTATGGGCACAGTGAAACGATGTATTTTAAAGCGTGGTTTGGAAATTATAATTTGAATTACATTTTAGTTGTGAAGTGAGTGTATTTAATCATGTCGTTCAATTTTTTTTGCAATTAGGTTCTTGGCAATCGCTCGACCTGGGAATGACCACATCGTGGTATTTTGATCCAGAAGAATTTTTCCAATCGACCTCATTGACCCTAGGGTTAAATAATTCCCGGAAAATGCTGCCGTTGATTTGACCCGCGTGTCCCGTAGCATTTTGGTGGAGAGGGAGCAATGAATGAAGACAACCCTCCACAGTTGTCTTCAAGTCGACCCTATCGCATCCGGCGTCCCTCTTCGTCCATCATTTCCAGCACGACGTCGCCGGCATTCCCCGCCCCGGCCAATCCTTCCCCAGCCCCAGCAGCCACCAATCACAGAAGTCGGCTTGCTGCTTCGCTTAATTTAAATATTGGCGGCAATAATAACAATAGTAATAATGCTAATAGTATCAATAACAACAATGGAAGAGACATTGACGAGGATTTGGCCTGTCAGCCATCATCTTCGACGACTAACTTCACACCTCCATCACCTCGACCCCGACCCATGACCGTATCCTCCATTTCGTCCAGTCGTACTAACAATTCAGGGTCAATTTCTCCACTTGGTAGCCCAGACTCAACATTCTGGGGCACGGCGCCGTCACCTATTAGTAATTTCAGGGGTCACGGACCCGCGACTCCAGGGGGGATGTGCCAAGTATCCTCCTCAACTGTAGACGATGTACCCCCATCGCCTATGCAATTCGATGACCTCAATGTAACCAATAGTAGTAATACAGTTATGTTACCACCGGTGGCTAAATCGGGTCGAGAGAATGGGGCCGGCTCAAGTAGTACCTCCAGAACGGGATCCACCCCGATTCTTCTGAGCAGTCTGGAAATGAGTGTTGAGGCTACTGCTTCCTCATCCTCCTCCTCCTCCTCATCCTCGAATTTCAGCAGCACTTCCAGCTTTAGTTCGAACACACTTCGTAATAAGATTAAGAAAGCTTCCAGTTTTGAGCGATTTTCTATGCAAGCTGCAAGTAATAATTTAACCTCCAGTCACACTAACTCCAGTGAAGTCATCGTTGGACCAGAAAGAATATTATCAGAAAGATCAGTATCAGAAAGGTCCACATTAGAAAGTGCGGGCTCTTCAACCATGGGGTCAAGCTTCGGAACAACAAATCCAACTGTTGACGCTGGAATGACTCCTGGAAATAATAACTCGATGGGAAACTCAATGGCCCTAGCAGGAAATTCGGGCATCCTACCCTCATCTGGCTTCACCTCTAATGCCTCAAATTCTCTCCCTGGCACTTCTTTAAATAGCTTGTCCGCAACGAACAATCCTATCCTCGCCGCTAGTCTCTCCACTGCCCCGAATATGACAAACTCTTCTGGAGCCCCTCCCACAGATCCTACTACCCACATCAATGCCTCTAACAGTAGCTCCTCCTCTTCTACCCGGTTCCTTTGGGACTCCATTATCCAGTCAAGTGGAGCCTCAGCGCTCCGCCAGCTCTTCAATTCCTCTAGTAGCTTAACCAGTGAGGGGAAGAGTCTCCATATCAAAATACCGAGTAAAAAACTAGCCGCCAAGATCGCAAGTGTATTTGAGCAAGAGGAGCAGCAGTTGCTGCAACAGCAGCAGAATGACCTTATGACCCTTCTCACGGGTCACAATCAATCACAGTCGGACCAATCTGGACCGAACACCCTCCAAGCCGGTGCTAATGGACTTCATGCAAGCGCCAATGGACTGAATCTCCCGCATGGGGGTGTCGTACTCGGAGATGATCCCGTGGTTGACCTTATGAACGACGTGACAGTGAACGAGAGTCATGAGAACTTGATTCGAGAGCTGAGTGAGAGTCCCCTCAACTTGACTGACACCAGTGCCAATACGAATGCTTCTCATCTAAGGAACTCAAGGAACCTTCTCAGCTCCTCCAATATGACTTCTGCGTTGACTTCAAACTTGGCCTCAAGTGTATGCCCGCCTAAAAAAATACCACTAACGCCAAAGCAGAAACTTTTGCATAGGATGCAATCTGGGGAGTTACTCAGTTTGACACCTCCACCACTCAATCAACAACAACAGCAGCAACAGGGGCCCATCCTACAGCAATCTAGCCCCTTGAGCTTTCATAACGGGTCATTATTGCAAGAGAGCTTACAACAGTCACAACCCTCACCCCACCAGCTGGATCCTTACTATGACAGCTTGCTTCGAAATAGGGATGACTTTATACCGGACAATTTACCATTGACTTCATCGAAGAACTCAGACCAAGATCCTAACGCTGTGTCAGTTCTGTACGACGCTGACGCCTACTCATACTATTATGGAAACATGTTGAGTGATGAGATCTTCGCGACTACCACGACCACTTCTTCTACCACGTCGACCTCTGCCAGACCTCTTTTGATGCTACCCGGGTCAGGTGGTTCAGGGCTGCAGGAAGCGGTCGACTCGCTCCAAACCGACTCTAGAATAAATTCTCATGGCCATGTCGAGTTTATTTTGGGTATTGATGACGACATGGATGGGCGAGGGACTGGTGCACCAAGGGATGACTTACAACTTGACCCGCAACAGTTTCTGGACGGGGAAAACCTTAACAAAGCCCAGACGGATAGCACGTTAAGAAATCTGTTAATGATGGGACCTATCCAACATGAAGATACTAATTGGATTCACACAGACTATTCCAGATCGGGAAGGTCAGTACAAATGAATGGAAACGGTTCGAACGGGCAGAATTTGAATATGCATTCGTGGATGCTGGGCAATGATTGGACAAGGGGCTCATGGGGTCATGTGGGTATGGGTTCAAATTCGACGATGCAAACTGAGGAGCAGGACGAAGTCATGGACATGAGTGTAATGGACTCACCGGAAAAGCACAAGCAGAGGCATGGTGGTCATTTGGTCGATCAACATGATATTGATGACGTAGATCTTCTGGGATCCATGCAAATGCCGATGGATCTGCAGCAGCCCTTAGGTCTAATAAACACGACGGGCTCAGGCCTTGGCATGAGTAACAGTTTGAACAGCGGAGGGTCAACTTTGGGCATGGTCAACGCAAAGGGTCAAATGGTACATGAAAATGTGAACATAGATGCTAATAATCCTGTTAATCTACAACACCAACACAGGTCAGCTGTCAAAATTTTAACTTTTAAACCTATTTCTCACATTCAGTTGTTGTAATATGTCCTATGTATTGGTTCTACAGATGTGCCACAGCGAGTCTTGATGAAGACGAACCGGTTAACCTTATGGCTGTAAATTTGGACAGTGACCTGACCCCACACCATCACCACTCTAACCAGACTCACACAGTTCAATCCCACCACCACTCTAGCCAGACCCACACAGTCCAATCCCACCATCACTCCTCTAATCAACATCAGCTTACGGAGGACATGGATCATCTTCCAAACACTGTTCTCCAGCATTCCTCCATGCTATCTAACCGTCATCATTCGAATCACATGGATAGCAATAAGCAAAGTCAGATCCAGTGCGGGGGTTATATCACACTCCATGCAGCCCCACCGGCCATTAATGAGTATGTGCTTCCATCCCAGGAGCTGAATTCATCCACTTCCTCTTCCTCTGATAATGACAACATCGACGAAAGGAGAATTATTCGAGTAAAGAAATCAGAAGTAATGGCGCACTCGCCGAATGAGGATGACTGTTCTGGTGTCAAAATGGCTCCCTCTATTATTCTAGACAAACCAATCCAACCTAAGTCTTTCGCCTCACTCCCAAGTCCTCTTAGCCTGATCCGTGTTGCTGGGAACGGGTGGGCAGTTTTCACTGCGCGCTATAAGACGATCGCAGTAAACACACGCTTTGGACCTGTAGAAGGGCCGTTGAAGCGCGCGCTTAAAGAAGATATGACCAATATGAATGCTGCATATCCTTGTCTGGTGATGCTGGATAGTTCCAATACTTTATGGCAGTTGGATCGGACGGATGATGAGTTATGCAATTGGATGAAATTTGTGAGGTTTGCCCGTAACAGTGGGGAACAGAACGCAGTAATTACAGAAGAGCGCGGTCTCCTGTATTTTTCTACAATGAAAGAAATTCCACCGAAGACGGAACTCCAGGTTGGCTACAGCCTGGAATATGCGCAGAAATATGGACTTCCTCTGCACAGTACAGAAGAAGGAGCCGTGACAGAGATTTTTCAAAATGATGTCAGCAGTCCAGGAGCTTCTCAAGTTATCCACTCTTCGGGGAACGAAAGAAGAGATGAGGAGGAAGACGGTTCTAGGCAGAGAGACCAAGCAGAAATTAATTTTGAGGAAGTATTTTCTTGTTATGAGTGTCAGCAGGATTTTTTGACATCCCAGGAACTTAATTCTCATTTGGAGAGTGAGCACAGGGAGAATCCTCTGCCAGACTCCATTGAGCAGAGACCTTGCAAAAAGAAAAATGTGAAGAAATACAAATTTCTGGAAGAAGCTTTTAGTAAAGAGCCTTCAAGTTCTGCAGCAAAACAAGGCAGCAAAAACGCTTCTGTGGGAGATATTCTGCAGAGAGGTTCTATAGGTGGAGAACTTCAGGATCGATGTTCTGGGGAAGATCTTATAGGGAGAGCTTCTGAAGGAGATCTTTTGGGGAGAACTACCACTGGAGGAGGTCTTACAGAGAGGTCTTCTGGGGAACTTCTGGATAGGACTACGGGTGTAGAACTTTTGGAGAAAGAAAATTCTGTTGGAGATCTAGAAAGGACTTCCGGAGATCTTGAGAGGGGGACTTCTGGAATCAAGCGGGGAAGATACGAGTGCAATACTTGCCAAGCCATTGTACCTACACTGGTTGATCTGACAAAACACGTGGCGCAGCATTATGAGCAAGATCAGACAACATCACCTAGACCAACAAAGGTCGTGGATATTGAGGAGCCCCGGGTAACCAACAGCAGTTCTAAGAGTGTCCTAACTTCCACACAGCAAGTACTCAATGAGAGGAAGTGGAAAGAGAAGGAGGGATCAGGAGGTG
This sequence comes from Allacma fusca, assembly GCA_947179485.1. Lineage (NCBI taxonomy): Eukaryota > Metazoa > Arthropoda > Collembola > Symphypleona > Sminthuridae > Allacma > Allacma fusca. The sequence goes on from OX359245.1 coordinate 38,208,151, forward strand.
GTGCAGAAGCAAGTCCAACCGCTGTAATTTCCACTACGAGCGTAATTACTAAGGTTAAATGTTCAATGTGCTACAAGTCATTCGCCACGAAAGACCGCCTCGACAAGCATATGATTGTCCATAGTGACGAGGAGACAAAGCCTTTGCAGTGCGAGTTTTGCCCCAAACGTTTCTTAACTAATTCTGCCTTGGCTGGACATATCAAAACTCATGCAGGTTTGTTTAGTCATTTTCTTCAATAAATATTTTCTTGGCTAGAATAATTCAAACTTCGTCTAATTTCTTTTAAAAAGTAATAAGTTTTACATGTCTGGCATGAATTATTGCAATTGAAGTGTCAGCTTGTTTTATTTATACATCTTAGGGTTATGTTCAAGTTGTTGGGAAAAATATAGTTTTGATTTGTTTCAGACAGTTAGTCTGTTAGTTTAGTTGGAGGGTTAAAAATTACCTTATGAAAATCCATTAGGCTTGGGATCGTTTTGAATATATGGTGCATTTAATGGGAATTAAAAGAGGAATGCATTTTCAGATATAATCATGATTTTATTATTTATTGTTTACAGAGGAGGGGAAGTGCTTCGAATGCCCCATGTGTGATTTCGTAACGCAACAGCTGCTGCAGCTCAAGGAACATGTACAAACGCATAAGAGCAAAGAAAATGGGATGTTCTACTGCCCAAAATGTTCCAAGAAGTTTCTTATGTACTCAATGGTTCGGAAGCATATCCGGGCTTTCCACGGTCCTAGGCAGTTTACATGTGACCAATGTCCAATGTGCTTCCCCACATCTGACAAACTCAAGCTCCACAAGCTCAAACACTCGGATCATCGTGAGTTCTTATGTGCAGAGTGTGGACGTCAATTTAAGCGGAAGGACAAATTGCGGGAACATACTAAAAGGATGCATGAGAATCGGAAAAAGCCTGTAGACTTGCATCAGCTCCATGGACACCTGTCCAAGCACCGACATTCCAAGAAATTTGTGCCAAAGACTTCCCCAGAAGAATTTCAGAAGTTCATTTATAAATGCGCGGACTGTATGATGGGATTCAAAAGACGCGGCATGTTGGTTAACCACCTCGCCAAACGTCATCCTGAAAAGCCGCCGCAACAAGTCCCAGAGCTAAACATGCCAATTCTCAGACCAACTCGAAACTATTTTTGCCCATATTGTGACAGGGTTTACAAAAGCAGCTCCAAAAGAAAATCCCATATTTTGAAGTCCCATCCGGGTAAGGCTTTACCCCCACAACTCAAAGGCAAGGACAGTTTGTGTCTGAACGAAGCTGATAGGCTAATAACCGTTTGTGTGTCCACCAGTGACACAAAGTTACCACATTCCAGTAGCAAAGAGAAAGTGCCGGCAGAGAAACCCGATACTCCTACAATCATTACTCCTAACCCACAACAATATAGGGAAGTTTCAGTAGTAGGAAAGGTTATGGCAACTCCTCACTCTTGTGAATGGTGTCATCGCCAGTACGCCACTCGAGCGAAGCTTCTCCAGCACCAGCGAAAGTCTCATCTTCACCTCATGCCTCCTGATATGCAACTGCCGAGAACCCAAAAGAACAATGTAGTCCGACAGATGGAGGCTGAAGCAAGCAATGGGGTGCACATTACAAGTGCGAATATAATTTCTGGAAACGTTACCTTGAATGGTACCAGTGGGATCGTTTTTGCGACATCCTCTGGAACAATGGCTTCTGGTGGAAATTCTGAAGCGACGTCTGCTGGAGTGATATCTTCTGGTGGTCATTCTGGAGTATTTTCCTCTCAGGGATCTCCTGATGTAGCATCCTCTGGTACTTCTGGAACAGTTTCTTCGTGTGGATCTTCCGGAACAATATTATCAGGGGAAAATACTGGGACAACTACAGCACGGATAACTTCTGGGGCAACTTCAGAAGTGATATCATGCGGAACTTCTGGAGTGATAGCTTCTGGGGCGTCTGCGAGGCTATCTTCTGGAAACACGCACATCCCCAGAAATTATGGGGCCGCAGAGGTGATAGTGGCCCATATTCTTAAAAATGAAGTACTCTCCGACCAAATGCCATCCTCCTCTACGTCTCTCTCTGTCGCGCTCGCACCAGACTCTTCTACCCAGCCTGAGACGGTGATCACTGTGGACTCCTCCAACACTATTGCAACAACTGGAGCTTCCTCTTCTACCAACAATACAACTACAATTGCTTTGACAGAACACCAACTCCAGCAGCTTCAGCTTCAGGGCCTGGCTGCCGGTGGGGAGGAGTCGGGTAATGTGATTGGCTTTCTCTTGACCACGTCCGCGGGTGACATTGGCGGTCTTGTCCCTTCAGAGATTGTAGTAGTTCCAATGCAGCATCATCAGCAGCACTCACAGCACTACCCAGTCATCTCAGCGGCCACAGCGAGCGCCATTCAACAAGCTGTCCTCAGTACTACTTCATCTGGAGGAGCAAATTTGACCAACGGAGCGACGCTTCTACCTTTGACCTCATCAAACCATTCGAATATTCTGAGCAATGTGATCTCAAGTGCGGTTGCTGGAATCAATATCGTCAATCCTATTCTTAATCCCACTGAGTAGCTTTTTGTGCATAAAGCTTATTAATTTTTTATTTCTAAATACGTTCATTTTTTTAAAGTTCAGCTAAACCAAGCTTTACCTGTGTCTCATTTTTTGTAAACTTAAAACAGTCCCTTTTTGCATATTTATTTATCTCTTTATGCTCGGGGATGTCATCAGTTCACCATTTGTAACTATTTGAGAGGTGTAATTATGAGTAAGTTCACAATCAATATAAACCTTATCAAAAGTGCAGTTGCAGAAACTGTTCAGTTTCCTAATGTAAAAACTCATAATCAGTTTATGTTAAGCCCAGGATATAAGCGTAGGTTGTGTCTTATTAGTAAATTTAACCACTCCAGTTTTATGTATTATCTCCCCAAGTATTCCATGAGTTGTAGAAAAACAGGATTTTTGAGTCCTTCAAAAAAATTGTAAAAACTTCACACTCGATTAAATGCCGGACACACAAAAAATCCAAGTCAAATTCGATTTGAAAAAAATACACATGCATAAACAATAAACTGAAATTCGACTCTTTAGTGTAATCCCTTCTTGTAAAATTCCACGGTTGAACTATATATTATACGGACAGTCTTTACATAAAAGTAAACTGAACAACTTCTGCACATGCACTATTTTTCACTCTCATATTTATTGTGATCTTATACTGTTCAATGTTATATAATATATGAATGTATTATTTAGTCAAGTCTCGTTGTGTCTCACATGGCCCCAATAATTTGGTTTCCTTCACCGCAGCCAAAGGAGCCTGCCAAACGTTCCCTTTAAAATACCTTATAAAAATACGTTTTGGTTTACAAAAATTTGTTCACGTCATTCTTGTCCAGTTGATATTTCACAATGTGTGTGTCTGTGTGTGTCAATGTGTGTGGAAGGGGGATCGACTGAGTAATGAATTTTGAAATGCGTGATTATATAAGTGTACATTTAGAATAATATATTAGGCGTAATTAATTAAAAACTGTACAAGAACAAGGTATTATATCGTTGAACCAGCGACTTATGGAAATGTGATTTCAATGTGAATACTTTTAAGCAAATATTATTTTAACTCTTGTGGAAATCTCGTACTTTACCTATTAGGATATAATAATACTACATATACTGGAGAGTGGATTTTACGGAACATTACGGAAAATGTATTATTTCTATAAAAGGTTTTGGGACTTTTGGGGAGGAGGGAGAGAGAGAGAGAGATCTTACTGTTGGCCTACCTTTCCTCCTGTAATAATGTAGAATTAGTGGGGAGGGACATATTACTCTCGAAAATTTGTGTAAAAACGGATACAGCAATAAATTATTCCCTGTACTCAACTGTATTTTAATCTTTTATTTTTATTTTTGGCAAACACGCCGATTGCACACAAAGTGATTATTTTATTCAAAAGTGGTTCTTAAATAATTATTACAATTTAGACCTGGGTCATTAAGCCCCTGCTATAGATAATTATTTATTCACAGCTTCTCTCTGAAGAGCACCAAGGATTTTGTGTGCATTAAATATCTATATATCTACTTTTAAGAACGTGACGTCTGGGATCAACAACACCAAGGTTTCCAATGAGGATTTAAAGCGAAAGCAAGAAACCCCTGCAAGTTAAATGATAATGAAAGCGTTCAGTAAAGATACAGCAAGCGTGAAAACACCAATTTTCACAATCCATGAAATTAGCATTGTTAAGTACTTGTAGAGTTCATAACTCACCCAGATCAATTTTTCCCTTTCTTATCTCACTCACAATCAGACTTGTTTAACTTGATGAACCTACAATAATTTCACACCCTTGTCTTCCATTTGTTCTCAAACCAAAAAATTTTCTGCTAGTAGGAAAAATTAATCCGGTTTTAGTATCTTACAATTTAGCAAGCAAAAAAAACTTCGAATTTATTACCAAATGCAGACGCACTAGTTTTTTATTATCATGTAAAATTAAACTAACATCATTAACTCACCAGTAGACACCGTCAAGTGGACAGGCTCTTGAGGCAATGAAATACTTTCTTACAATTAATATTGTTGGGAATATGACACCTGACACCGTCAAACTCCAATAATTGGATTTAAGATTTACTTTATTCATTTTTAATAACTAAACTGGTTTTTACCTCTCCAATATATACGAACGTCACCGGGTCAACAACTCTGCCTCAACTGACTCAGAATAACGTGGCCAATTTTTAAGGCCATGAAATTCGCCTCAAATTGTGTCGAGAATTTAGATCTAATTTAGAAATATGCTTCGGAAATAATTACATACGTCACCTACAACTATTCCTTTTTTATAGGACGAAGGCCAAGGACAGTACAAATCTGTTCAATACTATTAATGACTCGTTTTATTTTAAAATAATTCAGCAATTACCAGAGCATCATTAATATTCATTTTATTCCTCTTAAATTAAAATCTAGATATACAGCTTGAGAATTAAATATCGGAGACAAATTTGGAAGCATGTTTCTCAAAAGCCCAAATTTGAAACACGTCATGCTGCATACTCGTGAGAGGAGCCAGGCGTATAATGAGGAAGGCTCTTGAATAGAAATCCCTTGAAAGGGATATCCTCCAACTTGGCACGCAACAACTTTTGCTAAATTACTTATAACAACTATGAAGTGACGAGTATAAGAACGGATATGCTCTTTTTTTTAAATAAATTGAAGTGAAGTCTTCACACAGACTAATGGCACATGTCAGGATAGATAGGAACAAGATCCACAAGGTAAGGGATATTTTTCTGGGGCAAAGTGAAAATGAAGGTTAGTAGACTAAACAACAAAACTCTCACCTCAACATTTGACTTCGTACATGAAAACAAAGCAGGGGAGCTGGTTGTTGAGCCATCAAATTTTTTTTATATGAAAACATCATCGCTTTACCTTTTACTCTGATCTCCCAACAAGTGAAAGAATTTTCAAACCATGGTATATTATTTGCAGCCCTCTTGGAATGCTCATTATTTTACTTCCCCTTTAAAGCTTTTATCGGCCCCTGTAGATTTCTACCCTTGTCGTACATACCTATGTCAGAAAAGTTGGAGTATTATTCTTGAGCAAATCTATACCGTAGTGTCTTATAGGGTTGCATTAAAACTGGATTTTAATTTTCCAAATCAAGCTTTTAAAATGAACCAGTTGCATCTTTCACTTTTATCTCCTTCCAAAATCCATTACTGACAGATAATTAAACTTTCTCATAAGCTTGCATCCCTGAGATCTTCCCTTTAAAATACATCCCTTGTATTTATACAGAGGGTCCCAGACAGGATATTTATTTTAAAGTAAAAATTCATATTGTAGGATAAGAATTACGACAAAAAGAGAAAATCCTTCGTTGAAACCTGCACTATACTGTGAATGTTAAGCTACCTTTGTTTTCATACAATACACACCGCACACGTGAACATTTATAATATAAGCGAAACTGTATGAAACTGAAATCTCATGAATACTGTAATTTTTTACAGCTGTTGAAATGATACTTGGATGCGTGCATGCATAATTATATTACTTGAGTAAGTGTAGAGGTGTGAAATCCATATCATTTGTATGAACATTTTACTACAATGTAATAAGAGCCCACTGACTGCGTACACAGATTGTGAGTGAGAGTGCTAAAAATTGGTAAGTGCTTTATTGTAAGTCAAGTCTAGGGATAATAATAATTGCAGGAACCTTGCTTTTTGCTAAACAGTGTGCATCAACTTTTAAGTTTCTACGTCCGTCAGGGTTGTTCACTGAATTGTCGCCCCGGAAAGTATCGACGGTTATTCTAGAAACTGTGGATAAACTCTCAACTTTTAGAACCCTTTTAAAATTAACTCCTCGAATTGGAATACTCATAATCTGGAAATTATTTTGTTGGTTCCATTTCAGGTTAATTGCCATCCAAAGAGGTTGGGTTGGATCTCAGTGAGCCTATAGACTTTAATGTCATATCAGACAAAAGAAATATTTAGTTTTGTATCAATTGAGATGGATTTACTATAGACAGAAATATTGTGTTATTTATTGGATACAGGTCACAGAGCTACAGGGCTGTAATACCAAATACCACCAAGACCATTTCAATTTTAACGGTGAAAGGAATCATGATGTTTATGAGGGACGTTTATGATGATGGCACTAATGAGCGAACAGGAATATATTTTTCATGTACTACATTGGACCTTGTAGTAATTTTTCATGTCAGCATGAAGGTGACAGAAAAAAAATGGTTGGGGTTCCTGCCTGGAGGCGTCCCATGAATTTTTCATCTGAGAAATTTTCCAGGAATTAGTGTTGAAACTATTTTTATTCTGTCTATTGTTAAGCTATTTTGAGTTGTAACATGCATGAAATTTTAATATAAAGTAGTACTTACAGTTAGGGATTGTCGATTTGAAAATGCCATGGCATATTGGGCATCATGCCTGCCCAAAATGCCCTGGCATTTATGCCAGGGCATGTGTAGCCATGTGCCAGGACATTTATGTAGCAGAGCAACTGCTACAGAGAATGAAAGTTATACAAATCAAAGTTCTGATGGGGAGTATCGGTTGATGACGTATTTATCACTCGAGTCTTCTGATTAACTTTGTACAAAATGCAACCAAATTGCATTCGTCAATAATTCAATATAAAGTGTCTATGATACACAGCGAGTATCTTCTGAAATATATTTACATTAAACAAAATTGCCATGCACGTCTTTAATAGGATTTCATTTTAATAGTGAATAGAAGCATTTTTGGCTCAATTGTATTACTGAGTTTTACCTACCAGAAATGCTGAATATTCCCGGCTGAAAATGCCTGCAATGTCGAATATGCCCAAAATGCCGAATATGCCCTGCCGAAAATGCCCAAATTCATTTTTGGTCATTTTCCCAATGTGCCAATATGCCCAAAAATATGGCACGTTGGCAGGCATTTTGGGCATATTCAGCTTGGCAGGCATATATGCGAGGGAATTTTCAATCGACAGTCCCTACTTACAGTAAACTTAGCAGCTTCACTCCTCATTGAAAAATGTATCTCTTCTCCTCAGAAAGAATTTTCCTTCAAGGGTCCACTGTTATCCATGAAAAAAATAAACCTGTTCGATTTTAGAAGATCTCAGGTAGCTATCGTAAAATTTATATTATGTGACTAATCCCTAAATTATTTCTCTATATTAAGTTCGGGCAACTAGTTCCCCAAATCTATTTCAGGTGACAATGTTTTCAACTCCTATGGACGGAATTAACGGCTCGTAAGAAGAATTTGACTAAATTTAGTGCATGCCTGTAATTTCATCGCAAAATAACTAAATTTTAGGTCGTTGTTTCAGTTTATTTTAATCCCTTCAGATATTTTTGGGCCTTGTCTGCGGTTGCCCCAAACGTGAGTACAATATCATTTTAGCACTATGAAACACTGTCCCTCACCACACGCATAAACACCTGCCCTCACCAATTTATGACTACTTCTTGTTTGGAGTGAATCACTGCTTTCCATACTGCCGATATATCTTTGTATGTAGAGTTCAGGAGCACAGCTAAAAACGAGAGAGGCTTAAATCCCTTCAGAATCAGTACTCCTGCTGTAGGAACATGTATTTGTAAAACGCACACTTACCCTTAAACCAGTACTACAATTTCGTTCCTATAGACATATCTACATGATGAGTGTCTTCACTTATGTTGTGTATGAATTATTTTTCCAAGTAAAAATTAATGTGGTTTTCCGCCCCACTCCAATCCTTCAGTGACCGTCTGCCAGGAGCTTCCTCACTCCTCAAACATCATTTATTAGCACCACTGTCAGTTGTTCACCATGAGCCGGTACGTAAGCTTACTCATACTTGTCTCAGTGTTGGGGACTTTTTCCGGCAAAGCTGTCACTGGACATCGCTTGAATCACATTAATCAGGGTAACTTTTATTTCTCCTCTAGTCTTACATATATACATAAAATCCACACATACACTTCCAATTCTTCTATAAATTACATATGCAAAAATAATTATTATTAAAATCTTCGCACTTCAAAATTATACAGCATATCCTTAGATTATAACAATCCATTGAGTTTTTCTAATGCAATTATTTTGGTGGCAGTCGATTTGTAGTAATTAGCAAAATTAGTCAAGACTACAGCCTACTCTCACTAAGGGATCTCAAGATACCTCCATATTTTAACATTTATTTTCTAATAAAAAATTAATATCCCCAAAGCTGCCCAAATGTTTTCAAAAATTCTCACTTTGCCCCAAATGAAAAAAAATATTTCTTTATAAAAGCCCCCCAGCCAAATTTTGTAATAATGTGTATAATAAGTATTAATGTTCCAAGAGATCCCTATATAATGAGAGTGTACTGTATAGTGTAATGTTATTATTATCTACTGCCTATTAATTAGCTCACCTTTATGTTTCACATAGACTATGAAGACTGGATGCACTCCTACCAACCTCCTATGCCTAAGTTTAGAACTTTAGGGAAGCCTAAATATGAATGTAAGCAATCTTCAATGAATTATTGTATGTACGTAAAGCAATTATAATAGCATTCCCTATATAAATGTCATATTATTTTGTGCCCCTTGCTGTAATAATTATTATGAAGTGAGCCTCATCAGCTTCAACTCAAACATTATTAGCTTTCGCTTCTTGTAGATATTTGGCTTACAATTGTCATTCCTTATATTTGAATGAATCAAAAGCAGTGATATATTTGGAGGTTAAAATTGTCTCCTGATTAAGAAGAAAATCAAATTACATGGGAAATATCCTGGAAACCAAAAATAATTCAGCAAGTGCTTTAAATCCGTCGACGAAGTGAAAGTGAATAAGATGAGTTTTTTAAGGAACACTGCAGAACATTTTGCAATCTACGAGTGTTTTTATAATTATTTACAATTAGTTCAGTCAACAGCCAGAAGTGAAAGTTTGGAGGATTTCAAGGTGGAATTTTAAAAGGATTGCGTGTGTTAGCCCGTTAGTTCACAAGTGCTAAAAATTTATACAAATTAAGTCTGCAAAACAGTTTTGAATAATTAAATCACATGCTCGCCTGTCCTGTGATAATTTTTAACGGCTTTAAAAATATTATGAATTACACCGGACGAAAGGGAGGTGGAGTGGGGGGGGGCTAAAAAATACAAAAAGTGACAAAATAAGTGAATTTTAAGAAACTAAAAAAAATTCGGGAATATTTTAAAGAAAATGTAATTATTTAAGACAAAAAAGATTTCTCATTCGACGTTCCACGATAATTATTTCTGTTGAGCCAAGCTGCTCACTTTCGTGCTTTTAAAATTGCTGCTGTTTTTCTCCTGCCTATTATTTTTCAGATTTTTTCTCGCACCCATATTTAAAAAAAAATTTACCCAGCTAGTGCCACTTAATCAACGGGCGCTATGATCCCAATGCATCCTCTGCCCTAATTCCAATTTAACTAATGTCATGTAATTATATCTCTACAGCTACAAACCATTGGGTCAAGGCAGCTCAGTCCACTCTGAAGGACCGACTGGCTCATAAGAATATTGAAGGGGTGGCAAAAAATACGATATTTTTCCTTGGAGATGGAATGAGTCTCCCCACAGTCACGGCGTCCCGCATATTCAAAGGCCAGCTCGAGGGCTCTCATTTTGGGGAAGAAGGAACTCTATTCTTTGAGACCTTTCCTCACGTGGGAGTGTCAAAAGTGAGTGTTTATTTCCTGGTTTTTTTTTTGCCTAACCGCGACCTCCTATTACCTCCTATTAGGAAATAGACCTGCGTCTGACAATGAGTCACATACAGAATTATACCTTCATAGCTGTTGCTACTTCCTACGAATCTGATTTTTGTGCGTAGACATTAAATATAAATTTCTCACTTTGCCCCCCCCCCCCAAAAAAACCTTTCAAAAGCGTTCTTCCAAAAGTTTCATTGGCGTAGACTTTTTGTATGAACATATAACAAGTAACATTTCCCTAGGAACTTAAACTCCCGTTGACAATTCCTGGATGGAATTTGTGTAATTATTTGTCCTGGTATGAAAGAATTTTACAGGAAAATACTGAGGTTTGGTTACACTCATGGGATAATAATTATTACGTGATAGCGGCAATAACAGACAGACAGACGGAAGACTAGACCTAGGAAGACTACTATCTATACAATTTTATTTATTTTATACGCCCCTATAATATCAGTCATTGTAATGGCCGGGGCTGTAAATATCTTCAGATTTTAAGCCCCCAGCCAGATAATATTGCTATAGCAGCTCTGTTAACTTTGCATATTATGTCCAATGATTCCTTGTGCTGTCAAATAAGTTACGGGAGTACACTTTGGACTAATATTATGATTAATTTGTGTATACAGACATTTTGCTCGGACAGCCAAGTTGCAGACTCAGCCTGCTCCGCCACGGCGTATCTTTCCGGCACGAAAGCCAATATTGCGACGATTGGAGTCAAACCGACCGTCTCTTTCCGAGACTGTAAAAATATGATGAACGTGAGCCATCAGGTTGAGAGTGTTCTGGCATGGGCTCAGGTGACTTTAAAATAAAATTGCAATAAAATTATTAATGCCAGAAATATTCCCAATGGATAAATCTCACTCTTTAAAAAAAATCAATCTATATTTATCCCTGCATTTTTGTAAAATAAAAACCATGACTGAACCCCAACTTGTCCTTAGGCAGCAGGGAAATCCACTGGAGTTATTACAACCACTCGAGTGACGCATGCCAGTCCGGCAGGGACTTATGCTCATATTGCGGACCGTGACTGGGAAAATGATGCCGTGGTAAAGGCTTCTGGGGCAGACCCGGAATTCTGTGATGATATTGCGGAGCAACTTGTGCTTCATAATCCTGGCCGAAAAATTAATGTGATACTGGGCGGGGGTCGGAGGGAATTCATGCCGTACAATGTCCCCGACCCTGAAACGGGGGTTGGGGGGAAGCGAAGGGACGGGAAGAATTTAATCGATACCTGGAAAAAATCTAAGGTTGGGGAGAAGGCTGAGTACGTTTGGAATAAGAATCAGTTCGATAAAATTAACGCCACAGAGACGGACTACCTTCTGGGTGGGTGCAAATCATAAAAAACATTATTATAAATTGATTGCAGATATGTTCCTTCAAAAAATTTATTTTTGTTTATATTTTCCCCAGGGTTATTCAGCTACGACCATTTGGACTACGTTATGGACATGGATGACACCAAAGATCCCACTTTGCCAGAAATGGCCAAAAAAGCTATTGAAATTTTAAGCAAGAATCCCAAAGGATATTTTCTTTTTATTGAAGGTCCGTATAATTAATATACCATTTGTTACGTAACATGTACAGGCAGAGCTTTGCTAACAATTTCAATTTCAAAGACGTTCCCTCAGAACATGAAACGTTTTTTAGGAAACGTCAGCCCCTGTAGTGTAAGATACCCTTTTTCTGTAAGTTCTTGTGTCCATGAGCGCGATAACTCAAAAACTTTTATACTAATCTCATTGAAACTTTTTGTACACAATATTTGTGTTGATAGTAAGAACGAGTTCGTATTTGGTTGAAATCGGTCGAATAGGTTTTGAGAAAAATTTTAAATTCAAATGAAATGATGGTTACCTCAAAAACTACTCGATGGATTTTAATGAAACAATTTGAAGACATTACTCGTGTTAACACTAGCACTGATTTCGTATTTGATTGAAATCGGTCGGATAAGTTTTGAGAAAAATATTCTTGAATTTTGGAAATTTCAATTAAATTATGAGAATCAATGGCACACTCTATGGCCTGAAACTTTATAAAGGTCTTGCGCACAAGCGTGTGTTACTATGACGACCGTAGCTGGTGTTATACCCTACGCGCAGACTCAAATGATTTCCGGGTGTTTTTTTCAGGGGTGAAGTGCAACAAAGTTCTGTAGAGTACAGTGTTTGTGTTATAATGTAGGTGGCAGGATTGACCATGCGCATCATTCAACGAAAGCCCAAAAAGCTTTAGTAGAAACCATTGCCATGGACTCGGCTGTCCAGACATGCTCAGACTTGACGGATGCCTCGGACACTCTAATCCTGGTCACTGCAGACCACGCCCACGTCATGACCATTGCAGGGTACCCCCAAAGAGGGAATCCTATTTTGGGCTTTGCGGGCATCTCCGACGTCGACGACATGCCTTACACTACCCTCAGCTACGCCAATGGACCTGGTTACAAGCATCCTGATGACAATGGCGACCGCTACGACATGACCAATGATAATTTAGGTAAATACACCATTCAAAGATGCACCCCAGGCCCGTAGCCCCATGTTAAAATATTTTTTTTTATTATAACAGAAAACGCAGAGTACACTCAAATGACATCCGTCCCGCTCCTGTCGGAAACACATGGCGGGGATGATGTGCTCATTTACTCCAGAGGTCCCTTCAGTCACTTGCTCACGGGTGTAGTGGAACAGTCCTACATTCCTCATGCTATCGGCTATGCCAGTTGCATTGGCCCCGGATTAAAATTTTGTAATACGAATGAGCGGAAGAGGAAATTTTTCTAAAATATATGTTACCCCCTCTCCCCTTATTGTGATCATAAGAATTTAAAAAAGTATTTTTCCAGGCATATCCTTCCAATTCCTTTTCAGTTTACTCACTGAGCTGGATATACAAAAGCCATTAATTTATATTTTTGTACAAAATAAATAACAGTTTTAGTTCCGACCTTTGGCTTTCCTTTCAAACTCATTTTGCATAAAAAAACAGACATGTTCAGCCTTCTAAGACTAGCCTTCAAAAAAGACTTCATTGAAGAAGTTTGAACGTTGTTAAATATTTGCATGAACTCTTTCTTTTAACACATTCATATGCGACAATTCTGTTGGTCAAAACTCAGGTTTCCAAAATTCCAGTACGTTCTGATAATTATAATTTCTATATCTAATTTTTAAATAAATCAAAACGCTCGAAATAAAGGACTATTTTTGGAGGAAGGCTGAAGGAAGGTTGAATTAATTTACAAATTGAAGGAAGGCTGACGAAAGTCAAATAATTTTAAAGGGTTCATTCATTTGTAGCAAGAAGGAAAGCATATTTTTAAAATTGCCCTTTGAAGGTTTGAAGGAATGCCATTTCATTTGGATATCTCTTCATCAAAATATTTTTGCCATGAGGGCTGTAAGCGTTTAGAATAATTCTTCCGAGGATATAATTTACAGTTTGATTTCTCTCGGAGAGCCTGTTAAATAAGAGCAACAGAAATGGTTTCTATGGAATTCCTGACGGAGATGAACCTTCAAGTAATTATTTACTAGTCGGAGGGGAAGGGGAATTTTGTAATTTCGGAGGCATTGTATCTTCCCGTCCTAATTGTTGGGCCGGGTGTCAGTCTTAAATAAATAAGTAATTACTCATGAGATCGTGCTCGGAGCCTTGGTTTATTTCCGTGCCTTTTGTTCTATTGCCTCGTTGGCCATTAGCGAGGACAGGACAGAGAGATATGCGGAGATTCCACGGAGAATGAAGTGACTATTTATAAATGACTCCTCGCCTTGGAGATGCATGCGAAAGCACTTTGGCACATTCGCAGCCTCAGTCAGTCCCATACATATACATAATTATCTATAGTCAGAGTCCCTGTCATATCTTATATATTTGCTAATCCATAGCCCCAGCATCCTGTATTTATAATCAGGAGAAATTTCTATAGGCGTTCTCAGGAACAGGAACGTCTATACGTAATAAAGTTCATAGAACAAATTGCATATGTACTTTTGGAGATCGACTCTCCGAAAACTCATCTTTCTCCGACGGATGTGACGCTCATCCCCGTCACACACACTCCCTTATAATACAAGCACAACTCCATATAATAACAACTCCTTTGCAAAAAAAAACAAAAAATCTACATACCCACGTTTGTATCTATGCATTCCCTAGCTTTGATGCAACTCGTTGCAATATAATTAGCTGCAGATTCATATCTTCCCCTGCCTTTCTTCTTTTTTCCCGAGTATCCCCCTACAATAATATGTTTACGTGCAGAGAGTCACTCTCACTAATAATTATTAATATGTAATTATTGTCATATCTATATCTATATATGCAAATAGCTATAATAAAGCCTCCGCTCAGTCACCCTTTATGATACCGGAAGTGGGGAGTTATTTCCAAAAATTACACAAGAGTATGTTTCGGGCCATGCCTTTCAGCCTTTCCCCTGTGGCTAATGATGGGGCAATGTGAGATTTTTTAAAGGGAACGTTGATTTTAAAGAGAAGCAGATCCTCTCTCGCCTGTGATAATAATTGTAAGTAGAACATAAAAGCTCCTCCATAAGCTAGCTCTATTATTTACATACTATGTTTTGGAGTCTACGAAAATACTTTTCACCCGAAGCTGGTCCCCAAAGCTCCTGACATTCCTGGGGTCCCTCCTTTTGGAAATTATGTTGGGCCATGGAGGAGGGAATGTTTTGGGGGATCCACGTGTGAGGATGACGCGTCCCACAGAATTTACAGCAAGTATAGATACTCCAACACTGCCACAGACAAGAGACTCATTCCTTCAGAGCCAGGTCTCCGAGAGAAAAGTGCGGGCATTAGCAGGAATCTTTAATCCCTTTCTAATTTCTACAGTTTACTTTTTCTCACTCTGCTCCAGAAGACAAGGCAAGAACAATATTTGTTTACATTGTTTTTATTTTTTTTGTAACCGGAGGATTTTTTGTTCCTCTTTTAACGAGACGAGAAAAATATTATAATTGTTTTTGTGGACTCTATAGAAGTTGAAAGAAGATTTGAGGAAAGATACTCACTACATATTTGACAACATGAGCTGGCGCAAGATTATTGACAAGGACTCAACCAGTGTGGACGACTTGAGGGACATCGTCAGTGACCGCTGGTCCCGCCCAAGGAACCCTTTCGATGAAGTCTTTCCTGGAATCTTCCTGGGTGACGCGTAAGCTTTAAAAATAGGTTCTACGGAAGAATACCGTTAGGTGGAGTGACTTCCGAAATTGGGCATCTATTTTTAATTTTATTTAGTACCTGATTTGGGGCCAGTTTCACTAATTCCAGGACATTTTCCTTAAAATTTGGCGCTTGCCAATGCCTTCATTGAAAATCTTTCTGGGACTTCTGGGGTTGTTCTTAAATTCCATTTTGACCTGTTCTGTGGGTCAATTTGGGATGTGACTTAGGGTCGTACAAAAATTATCGTTGGAAATTATTAAGAGAATTAGACCTTAAAGTATGAGCTCCCATGCCATTGAACCTTGATGATCTTTATTAGAGCCTGGGGTTGTTTCTAATTCCTATTGAGTATAAAGTTTCTATGTTTGGAAGGCGGCCAGTAAATTTAATCCACTCAATTAATCTCCCCTAAAATTTTTGAATATCTTGAGACTGTCTTTGGGAAGTTAGGCAGTATTGAGGGACATTGATATTGTGACCCAGCTTGGGAGTTACCCATCCAATTTGAATGATTAGTTGGAAATTGAAAGAGGATGAGATTATAGGGGAGCATTTTATCTCAAGTAAATTTTTAAACGATCCATGCAGTCTTAGAAATTTTCATTGCAAACACGTTTTCTGAAGGCGTCTGCGTTATTACGTCATTTTGTGGCTCGGCTTGTTTCAAACCTTAATTTCGGAAGTCACTGCGTGTATCTATGTGTAGGAGTTACAAACGATAATTGGAAAAACTATCACTTCGTCATTGCGCTGGATAAGTTGTCTCTACAGAATTTTTCAGGGCTACTTTTGGGACTGTTTTTAAGTTTTTAAAAATTAAGAGACTCAATTGTGGGACATGGTTAACAGCTGATAGTGAGAGGTGAGATCTGTAAGGATAAGTTGCATTTGTGGAAGATTAAGGATAGATAAGGATTATAATTTATTCGAGGGCATACATATACATACGTCACAGACAGACCTCCTATGGGTTAATAAATTATGATAAGGAATAATTATTTTTAGAATTGTTTTGGTGATCTTCGACTGCGACCTTCACATTGGTCTTAACTTGAGGCCATCCGAATTTTCCCCTTCCTCCACCCGTCAGTTTGTTGGTTTTTGTTCGCGTAAATGGGAAGTTGTAGATAGCGTTGTCAAGGTTGATGTTATATTCCCTCAAATAAATGAAAAGGCGGAGGCGGCTTCATTCACAACGCACAACAACAAACGCATTGGCCAAGCTCCAACGGAATAGTTGGTGTCGGTCGGTTTACGACAAACTGCAAGGTTTTTGGCAAAGTATTTCCCTCCAAATGTCCCTCAATCTTTCACACCGACAACATCAAATTACCAATAATCAAGTCTTGATTGCAAAAAGGTGTCTTTCGGGAAAATATTCCAGATTGTAGTAGACACTTGTTAAGTAATTAGCCTTGAGCAAGCGGGTGGTGGAAGGTTAAAATATTTCTCATTGAGCCTTGCATACATATTTAGTAAATCATTTCCTCAGAAATGACACTCGGCTGAACATGTGTCACCTGAAATAACGCCAGGGCATGTAATTGTGAAGAATTTTAAAAGATATGGCTTATTTGGCATGCAATGTATAAACATACATCAACTACGTCAAAATTTTTTCGCCCCAAATTTGAGGGCTGTGAATTTCTACAAATACGAAGACGCCTTTCAATTTTGAATGTCAATGGTAGGGAAAGGGCAGAAATGACGTGGCCCCGTTCATATCAGATGTTCCGTAGAAATGGAAAAGAGTTGGAGGAAATTTAACCCACATCAATAATTGTCTTGCCAATAAAATTTGATCTGAAAATATCCATCCCACAATTCAATGTAACGAAAAGAAATCGTAGGAAGATTTCCCATGGAGCATTTCTGCTTCATTTGAATCCTACAAATGTTTTTTTAGATTTCAATACCATTAAAGGTGGTCGCGGTGATTACATCATTACATCAAACGTAGGTTTTTAAAAAAAAAATGTTTTGTGTATCTTTTCTGGCTGAGAATTTTTAAAAATGTTTGCCTTTTTTGTAGCAGGGAAATTTTGACGGATTTTATAAAACCTAGTTTAAATGAGTAGGGAGATTGCACAGGTGTCGTTATTTGTACAGCCCATAATTTTTTGAAGGATGTTATGAAATATTAAATGTAGATTTTTTTTTATAAAGTGAAAAATGGGTTAAAATATATTATGGTGGAAAAAAAAGGTCAGCGGCGCTTTGCATGTCGATTTTGGTGAGGGAAGGGATTGGATTCGTGGTGAATGCAGCGGATTCGTGCTCACGGTGTTTGGCGGGACGGAATTGTGGGACGTGCGTTCGAACCCGCCAGGCCTTCTACAACGTGGGGAATATCCAACTCAAGGCCATCGCCGCCCTAGATGAGGTGGGCTTCCCGCTCTACTGGTACTTCAACGAGGCAACTGAGTTCATTGACAATGCTCTGGCAACCGGAGGTATCTGACATGATCTCCGCATCACCTCATCTCCTCCCGTCCTTCTCTCCGCCGCATCCTCTCCGCACTTCCCTGCCAAGCGCCTGACTTCGAGCCAGTTACTATTTGCAATTAATCATTCATGCTCAAACTTCATGTTTTTGGCCTCACGCTCAGTTGCTAATCAGCTTATACACATTTTGAGTTTCACACTATAGATATACCCGACTCTGACTCATGCTCACTCTCATATGCACCACTATAAATATACATATAGTACCTATACCTATGCAATTTAAATCTTACCATCAATGTATTAGAGTACTACTCACTTACCATATACAGTGCACTCTCGACAGGGGTCTTCCTTATAAAAGCTTTTTCTCTCCTGGGGCACTCTGAGATTTGAACGGTTCCCTTTTTTAACACAATGGTAATTTCTCTATTTTTATAACTTCAACTGTATGACACAACCTTTTTTTTTAGAGCCAAAGCTCTTCTGGAGGTGCTCTTACGTTTGAGAGAGGGCGCTGTATAGAGGTTTATGCTATGTATGTAGTGTTAAGATCTTAAATAGCATTTTATATTTAAAACGTTTTCTGGTAACAAATGTGCCTGGACAGTAGTTTTTCGGATGAACCATTGACAGGGCAGAGTGCTTGTGCGCAGTGACCTTTGACCCCGCAATGACTGAATGGAGAGGTAGGACGATCCTTTTTTGGGGGGATAGTTAAGTTGATAATTTTTTGGGGTTTTGGGGGATGGAGCAGAAGAACAGCAAAGGATGTGATGGTGTTGAAGATGAAGCGGATCGCTTTTGTTATCAATGCTGCTTTTGGGTCGGATGAGGACATGAGTGTGAATACAAATGAGAGCTTTTACTCCTCCCGGGGTTACCCTTGTGAATTCCTGGGAGTCCCTGCCGTCGACCTGGAAGTTTTCAAACTCCATTATTTTTTCAAGATCGCCACGGACTTCATCGAGCAGGCTCTCCGGGCCAATGGTGAAGAGCTTTTATTCAATCCAAGTCCTCTTCAATGACTTCATATTTACATACATACTGTCTCTGTGTCATCGTCGTACATCGACCCTTCCTAGCTTTCGCTTCTTTATCTGTATATCATTATCTATATGTATATAAAATGAATGTATACTACTCTTCATATATGTAGTGCTCAAACTGGATTTTTCTAAGATCAACACTTCTGCCTTTTAATGTAAACTCAGAAATAGTACACAAAATTTTTGAAGGAAAATTCCGATGATAATTTACACAGAATCCAAATTAATTTTTTTTTCGTTTCGTATCCCATTTTGAGACATAATCCACGTTGAGAATCTATTCTGAGCCTAGGATTTGTAAGGGAGCTATGTTGAGCCTCGCATGTTTTTATAACAGTATACATTTTGACCCGTTTCTTTTTTTTTACACACAACTTTTCGTTTTTCGCTTCTTTCCCCTTCGACCAGTCTTTACCATTTTGTGTTTAGAGTGTCCTGGTCCATGTATTTATTTTTTTCTCTAATCGGGTCACTCATGAGTGTTGCCATCTATTTCCGTTCAGGGAAAGTTTTGGTGCATTGTCGGGAGGGGATCAGTCGGTCAGCAACCTTGGTCATAGCTTACTTGATGATGAAGAAAGGAATGACTGCTAAGGAGGCCGTTCGTCTTGTGAGGTAAAATTAAACAAGGATCTCTCAGATCAATTAAAATTAAAAAATATTGACAACTAATGAAAATTTGATTAAATTTGATTTTTTTATTACTCCGCAGAAACAAGCGCCAGATCTACCCCAACGACGGATTCCTTCTGCAGCTGTGCGACCTGGACCTGCGTCTGCGCGGTCAACGGAAATATTGACCATATCCAAAAAAAATTTCCTTACTATTTTCCTGAAATTTTGTATCTATTACACACATGCATCACGCGGAATTATTTTTGAGCTTTGGAAACTGCATTTTTAAAAATTTTGATGGTCAACTCCGTCGTGGGAGATTCATTGCCCGAAGATAGCACTGAAAACAGGAGACTCATTAATCCAGCCAGCTCACCACCACCTTTTCTCGATAAAAGATGCATTTTCAGCTAATTTTCTATTTGTAAAATAAAATTTGAGATTTTATTTGTAAAATTGGGAAGAAACTTTAAATTTGTTTTTACATTTGCATAACCTGACCTTATAGGGTCTTAGGGTTTGTAGCTAATTAGATTTTAAATGAGAACATACTTGTTGAGAGAAACTTGAGTATTCAACGGGTCTATTTTGCAAAAGTACCCTTTGAAAAAAATACGGATTTTAAAAGGAATTGAATCGAGACTTATGAATTAAGCACTATATGTATAAGGGACTTGGGGCACTTAAAACTGTCCGTTATATGTACACATTCACTGTATATAGCTTTCCGGTAGAGCCTGTTGTTATTGTCATATGAACGCACCTTCAAATATATTTATGCATCGTTACGCCATCAAATTTTCTATCCGATTAAGTTTTTCAATTAGAGTTCCAGTTATTCCATATTTAATAACTAAACTCTAGCAACAATTAACGTGTCAATACTGGTTGGGAGAGTGGATCAAGTGGAGCTTATCCAGGAATTCTCCATTAAACTGTTTTAACTGTTTCCATGGAATGATTAATTGTATTAAGTCAAGTCGGTTAATTAAGGATTGGAAAAACTCATCAGAACTATCAGAACAATAACCCGAAGGCTATTTATTTTTTCTGGGAAATGAAAAAGGAAAAATTTGAAGATCAACAACTACAAATAAAAGAAGGAATAATTCTCAGCACAGGACTGAGAGTCTCACAAATTAAACTCTAAGGATTTTTACAGCTAACATTATGTAATATATAATTACTTAATTATTACATTAAAATGATACAGAATTACTTCACACGTAATTCTCACACAATGAAGACGCCCATGATGGGCTTCAAACTAAATCTGGAGCGTGTGAAACCGCTGAGTCGGGGTCTCTCGCTCCTCATTTACAACTGGTGAATGATGAGTCATTCACAATAATATTCAGGATTCTAGATATTACAGAATAGATCCGACG
This sequence comes from Allacma fusca, assembly GCA_947179485.1. NCBI lineage: Eukaryota > Metazoa > Arthropoda > Collembola > Symphypleona > Sminthuridae > Allacma > Allacma fusca. Next base: position 38,229,153 of record OX359245.1, read on the forward strand.
AATCTTTATAAACTATTTACTCAAAAATTATTTAACATCAAATTTTTTATAACTATATATGTAATTATACCTAACAATATTTTTGTAAAGGGGCTAATTTACACTCTTACTATTAAAATGATGGGAAGAAATTTTCTTTTAATCTCTAAAATAAAAACTACATATTTTTACGAATTGTACTTACAAAAGTAAATTTATTGTTAAGAAATTATTCCTGTAACAATTATATAGTGATTGACATGACCAAACAACTTCCCAGCGGTTGATTTAAAAAAAAAATGAACATATCAAATTTTTTATTTTGTATATAAGCATATAGATATAGTAGATAGTTTTTCTATTTCCTACTGCACACGAAACATATTTGCTAATGCATTCAATATTGAATTATTACCACAACTTTATTCAATTTGATCACCACAAAATTTGATTTCCGGAAAATTAATTGTAAAAATTAATGGATTGTGCTGGATTAAGCAACTTTCTTGCGCTTACACCTATCATCCGCCTCTGCGAACGTTTTTTCAACCCACTTCTTATCGATTTTAGATACCAACGAGAACGCTGATAATGGATTCCCTCCACAAAATTTCGGCTTCTTGTAGTCACGTGGGTAATGACTCGCTATTCCGTACAAGTAATCCGTCCCATTCTCGGAGCATATCAATGGGGCCCCTGCATCCGCCTAAAAAATTGTACAAAAGCGCAGTCAAATACGGGCTATTTAAAAAGGCGGTTGTGTTTAAAATTGTGAGACGTCCAAGTATTCCAAGATTCCACGTGTATTTTCTCAGGTGATCTTACCACGCCACAGAGAACTGGGCGGGTGCAAACATGGGTATCAGTAAATCCCGCCTTTTTGCACTCTTCATCAGGAAGTATCTCCACTGTGGCTTCACTCAACTCATCTGCAAACTTCTGAAAGGAATCAGTCACTTTGATATTAGTCCAAGAAGCAACTTTGCAAGGGCCGGAAAACTTCTGACCTTCCTTCGCAAACTCGAGGGTTTTTAATCCTTCAGGTATGGGTGCGGGTTTTTCAAATTGTATAATCGCAAAATTATATCTGCTTGTTATCCTGTCAAGCAACCATGTCACAAGAGTAAGTAGGTAAGAAAAAATGCTCATGTAAATGTTCAGAAAATAATAAATTCATATACTTATCGAAATCAGGATGCCTAAAGTCTTTGCATAATTTTGCATCGAGTCGTATAGAGTCCTGTCTCCTATTTCCCATGACAAGGTAATCATACGTTTGAACGTTATCCAGCTAAAGTTCAAACACGTTCGTTGTAATTGAAAACATTGAAAATATGTCAGGTATGACTGAGTACAATTTAGTGACCAAGAGTTATTAGGATCTAGGAAATTGCTGTAATTATTATTATTATGAGTTTTTATGAGCTGTAAAATTAAGCATTGCAATAATAAATATTTATTATATGAAACTAATTCAAAGTATTAGTTTGTTTGTTTTACCTCGTTTGGGTTGGCGTGAAAAGCTGACGTCAGAAGAGATAATTCACTCAGGAAAATGGCGTGGCCTAGAAAGTATTTATTTGGGGCTGCATGGTTCCTGGGTTTTTTCTCTATTGCAACCAATGATGGGTAGCCATTTGGCGTGGCAGGATGCCTTTCTACCCGCGGGTACTCTTAAACGTTCAAGAGTGAATTAAAACCCTTGTATGCATTTGGTTTCTGCTGTAAGTTCATACCGGAGGAACGCATATGTACATCCATATTTTTACACAGGAATTTTTTTAAATATAAAGGACATAGTTGAAATCAATTTCAAAATGTGAACCACTTTGAAGTCTAAAATTAAAAAAAAAGGCTGGAATATATTTTGGTTTCAATTATTATTCGTTCGAAACTGACTGGTTGTGAGATGCTTAAATCTCCAATAATTGAATGTCGATAATGTTACTCTCATGATATTTCCTGTGTGTTGAGTTTTTGCAGGTATTTAGTAAATGCATTGACCAAAGCTTATGTACTTGGTCATTGGGTCAGAACAACATTAGTTTACCTTTTGCACTCCCTTCGTGTGAGTAAAACTTGAATGGAACGCCACCTGCCGATGTAGCTGAAAATTCATAGAGGTTAATCGTTAATCTTCCCTGACATTTCTTTTTGCCCCCAAAAACCCCCAAACCGAAAAATTTCACCAAATTTCTCGTATGAAGTTCCAATTAAAATATTCCAAAATAATAACTCCCGTGGCAAAAACATCTGACGAATGATTTACAATATTTAAATGATTTTTTATTCCGATTGCCTTAAAATTTACTGTAAGTTTCCCATCTTAAACCATGGTATTTTATCTTTGTCTAAGTCTTGTAAATATAATTATTAAAGCCACTATAGAAACCGAATGGATATAATATATACTTAATAATATCTTGAATAATTTAAATATGTATTAGCAAAAGACTCACCAGAAGTCCACATGACTCCCCCACTGTAATTTCGGCTCGTGACTGGCTTCTTGAGAGCTGGCTGTAAAACCTTGCTTGATAAAAACTCAGAGTGCTGGTGGCAAAGGCTGTCCGTCAGTTGGAATATCAATTTTGCAATCCTGTGTTGTCCGTCAGATTCAGAAAGAATCGCTAAAACATTTTGTAAGGATTGAATTCAAAATTAAACACACAAACTATGAAAGTTTGAGAGACAGAGTCTGGATGAGTTGACCTCAAAATTAACTGTAACAATCAAAATTTGATACAATTTGCTAAAAATAAATTAAAATACTAATAATTCTAATCGTTAGCTCAAAATAGTAGCCCACCCGCCAAGAAAAATAAAAATATCCAATATTTTTGTATATTTTCCAAAGCCGCCGTCATAATTGTTTATAAACCACTTGCGAAGTATGCTTTTTATTTTTAATAAATACAAACAAGAACCAGTTATTTTTCCAACTATGGTTGTCCTCAGTGATGTTTTATCATCTAAACAATACAAATCAAATAATGCTTACAAAAAGTACAAATGAACGTCATTACTCATTGAATGTTCAAATATTATCCAATTTAATGTGAGCATAACAAACTTTTATTTATGTTCGCTTTGAAAACATCCCGTCATTAATTTTTAATGGAAAAGAGTTTGATTTTTTTTGTTACAAATGTTACTTATTTTTTCTGCTGGAATGCAATGTTTTGAGTGCTGGGAAATATTATGTCGAATTTTGATCTACTCATTTTCTGGGTTTTGAAAATCTGTCGTATTTTTCCTTTTGAAGTTTTTTTCTTTAGTATGGGGTTGTACTTTAAACTCTATTTAATTATATGCATCATGTATACGCGTGTGATTGTAAAATAATAATAAAATATTCACGGTAATAAATACAATTGGTGGAGGTTTGAAACAAGTTTATTCGTCTTCTCAATATGATCGTGTGTACAATTATAAAATAAATTCTGGGAGGATGACAGCGCTGATGAGTGACAGCGTTTCGGAGTAATGACAATATAGTAACAAGCTATCATTAGTCCTTTGATTTAATTAATTACTTGACTATAGGTCGATAAGCAGAGCCACCAACGATGCACACAAGTCTCAGGCTCACACACACACACACATTACATACATACGTACATATGCTTAATTATATGCAGACATACACACACATACACACCCCCATGTAAGTACATACTTATAACCATACGTATACACAACAAGCAACTCACAATTTCATTTGGCCCAATGACTCCTGTAATTTAGTATACAATTATTATCTTATATGCAACAAAAGCACTCACACTTGATGACTTGGCAATGTGGGAAAGGTTTGCGAAAAATAAGGGAAGACCCTGGACACATGTGTATACTTATATGCCCAAGGCCCTGTATAATATATATCTCTCAGTCCTCAGGCCTCACTCATTCCATATCCCTTATATTCCTGTTTTTTTTTTGCCGAGGCAGCAAAGGAAATTGCTTTCAAGAAATCCACTCCCTTTTTTTAAAATTTTTAAATATATTTTCCTTGTACGTTCATCTCTAAGCAAAATCTCACTCGAAATCTCTGGAGAGTTTTTCTCCCATGCACAATACTCATATACTTACATATGTAATTATGTGAAAGAGCTGAAAAGCGGGTCACTCAGAAAAAAGTCTCACAGCGCACCAAAGAAGTCCAGCCAAGGCTCCACAATTCATTCATACGGAATGGACAGTGCAGCTATATATAAGTATATAGTAGAATTTGTCAGCTCTGTCCGCGCGCGCTCCTCCTACATTTACATATATGCTTCGCTAATGTTTTGTTTTTTTAAAAAATATTAGTCATTATTGAAGGGCAGTGAAGAGGAAAGGAAAGCGCTTACTTCCTACTGGCTCATCTACACAATGTATAAGGTTTTACAGACAATAACGACATCTAAAACTACTACAAACAACTCTTGCCACATAAAGAGCGCACGTCGCGCGCTCACTAAACACTCCAACTATAATGTCTCAATTGTGTGACACTCAAGGGCCTCTGAGACTCCCAATCCCCCTCCCCAATCCTCTTCCAAACTGATGTCACACACCCTTAGAATGTAAGACTATTTTTTTTATTAGTAATAATTTTCAATAAATCAGCGCCTCCTACAAGTCCGACTATTCGTTTTGACTGTGTAGCTCATTGTGGGTAGAAAATTTTTGCACGTGCAAGGTGCAAGTGAAAAGCAGCGCAGTTTGCAAAAAACAGCTGGGATTGCATAAGATAAAGCCTTTCTGACTATGATTCCAGGCTATTCAGCCTTAAAATTTCGGAGGAAATTTTCTCCTTAAATATTTAAATGCAGTTAGTATTTTCATCAAATATGAGTCTTGCAATAGATTCTTGAGATATTTTTTAAAATTCGATTTTTGAAACAAATTTTACGAATTTTTTGTTAATGTCCCTTTCCCATGTTTTTAGGATTTTGTTTGCAAAATTTTAAACCTGACCACTAGAACTGCATGAATACAAAATTAAATCTCATGTAAAGGATGTACATTAAATTTTGAAAATCATACTTTGAAGTCGTTAGCTTGCAGTTTGAAATTTTTAAAAATTTTAAAGAGAATTCCAGATAGACTGACAATGCGGTGCTTTTTGGAACCATTCCTAAATTCAGACTTTCTTCCTTTACAAAACCCTGCTTTTTTTCTTGCTGTGAAATTTTTGAGGGATTATATAAAAAACAGGGTTGTATGTTTTTTTATTGTTGTTAAAATTTTGAAGGAGAAAAAAATAAATAAGTGATGACTGAATTGCAATAAGCGGATTGGGGAGAAGACGAGAGTTTCGGAGAAAGGCAAAGGGCTGGAATTATTTGCTGAGAGTGAAAGGAGATAATTATGGTGCCACGAAAAGTTACACACGACTACGAGGACTCTTTTATATTATTTATAGGAGACTCCCAATTGCGAAAACACACAGATGCTCACAGGTTTCGGTGGTTGGTGTCAAATTCAAAAGGAAGCTTGTAAATGTACAGAGGGTTGGAGTCATGTCCCAATTCCCAATAGATACCATTAAAACTATAGCGAATGTTTGATTGGATTACAGCTCCAAATACATATATGTATATACACAGTTACAAGCCAACTTTAGGGGGAGATAGTAACACTTTTGACATGTAAGCATTTGCGTCGGAGCCTTGTTTGGTTTTAGGAAAGAAAGGCGATTAAACTATGTCACTCGTTGTTGGTTATACCTATTGTGACTACAATTTATAGACTCACTATTTGTATGAATAATTATCCAAACTACACATGTTTTTTTTTCTCATGAAAATTCCAATGTATGTATGTTAATGAAAGGAAAAAAGACAAGGAATTATGGTTTGAAGGAGGGAAGGAGGAATATACAGAGTTGTCATTCATCCGGAAATTAGTTGATTGTGTTTGGGCAGCGGAGATCCGATTCAGCATTCACCTTCCAAGACTCATTCACGTGTGTATATAAGTTCGGCTCCTCTCATAGTTTCTTGTACCAGAACAGGTAGACGTCTCGGTCCTGAACCAACAGCTTGTCCACCCCTACTCAATGCAAAATCCGAGAATTAAATATTGTCCTTTGACAATCCTCGCACGGACTCAATGACACTATACAGTCATAGATTTTATTCTTAGGCTTAGGATTAATAATTACCTGCGGGAGCGACGAAGGTTGTTGGGGGAGGAGCTGCTGGGTCGGGATCTGTAGGCAAATGGTAAAGCAGCCAGTAGTGGTAGCCAATCGGCTGCTCCCGGTGACCTGAGATAGTGTGCACATAGTGTCCATTCGGCCACACGGTCGATGAGAACCTACAATACATCATTTCTTTAGATAAAAAGATTTTTTTTTTTTTTTTTTAAATTAATTAATTTTAACAGGAGCTACAACCCTGCCAGGTAATTTTCAGAATGAAAAGCTCAAGCTTCCCCATTACAGCTTTAGAAAATACTGTAAATTTATTTATCTACAAAATTTTGTAAAAATGAGTACACAAATATTTTTTTGCTTACTCAAAATTAGGATCCAGCTCAGCCGCCCTTCGCATCACTGCAAAGAAGGTGGTGTTGACGGGGACGCTGAGGCTGATGTTGTAGATTTGCGCGGTCAGAGGGGTGGGGCCGATCCAGATCCAGTATTTGACACTGGCCATTGTGGTGTCCCCTGCCAGTTTGACCACGCTGTTAGACTGTTGGGGCAGGGCTCCGGGGGCTGGGCTATTATTGGATGATGCGGTAGTGGTGTCCAGCTGGCTCTTGGGGGCTTGAGCTTGGACGACAGTGTAGGTGGTCCAGAGAGGGGGTTGGGACAGGGTGGACTTGAGGGACTCCGCACCTTCACTACAGCGCCCTCTCTTCAGACTGAGGAGACCCATCCCGTTGAGGAGTGTCGTTGCGGCAATGACAGCCTCCGCAGTGGCCGGGACACTGTCCAGGAATGAGCCGTCCGGTCTCTGCATCGTGCGCAATGCCAATGCAGCTGCTGTCCGGTTCCATTCCACCCCCGGCACGACACTCCCTAAAGCCATGGCTTGGACCGCCACTGTTGTAGTGTGGATGTTCCCAAATGTCCCGTCCGGCTGCTGCAGTCTCGCGATCTTCTTTAGCGCCTCCCCAATGTGACGCACGAGGGTTTCGCTATGACGCTTCCTGCGCAAGCACTCTAGTGCCATCACTGCCATACTCCGAGTGTCTAAGGGTAACAATAGGGAAAAAATCCTTGGGCTTAGGTGACAATTAAATCCCATTGACCATAAACATGAATTACTCCAATTATTACGGGAAAAACGCAATGTAATGTAAAATTATATTTGACCCAAATGGGAAGGAATAAAAGAATTTAATGGTAAGAATTTATTGAGCTTAATTTTTTTTACCAATTGAGTCTACGACAGGCTCATCATCCGTGGCAATGGCGATTAGGTGTCGCACTTGTCTTCGATGAAGATGAGACCCACTGAGGCAACTGACGAGCGCTGTGAGGCTGAAACCGAAGGCTTCGGGGTAGCCAGGATAATCCTGATCTGCCGTATGCTTCTCCAATGAAGCTATCCAAATCCAGAAAAAAAATCATATAACGCTAGTATTTTAATCTCTTTACAAAATGACTTAAATGATTTCCATCAGTTTTTTTAAAAATTTAATTACTTATACTTAGCCCCAGGTTTAAATTCGAGTATGGGAGAGAGTTACGTAAAGTGTGTATCAAAATGTTAAAGTGTAAGTAAATAATGTGTAATAATAATAAATAGTATCTTTACGTAATTATGTTTATACAGTACATTGGAAAGTTAAATTTGTCCAAAACCGAAGGTTTAAAAAGTTCAATTTCCAAATTATTCTTTAGAATTTCCCTGAAAATCCCAACTCTGGTACTTCCTCTTTATAAATGAATTGCTCAAGTTTTCGAGTTTGAGTGTATATACGATTCTTCCTGGAAAAACATTCTAGCTCATGTTCCGAACCTCCAGTAAAAATAAATACGCTACATTTTCTGAAGCCAGAGTTCCCCTCAAAGGAACAAATCCTAAAGCTCTCATAATTGCATGGTCTGGTGCGGAGACAAAAAAAAATAACCTTCGGATAAGGGACGATGTGCCTAGAGACATGGTCCCATTAAATAGAAAGACTATTATAAGATTCCAGCCGTACAGTATATATATTTCCTTAGCTTAAGCATTCCCACACAGTCAGTTCAAGTTTAAGAATCCGGTAGTAGATAGATACTTGACCGAAAACCCAGCACCAGCCCGATGTACAAGAGGAGCGTCTTCATAAAACTCAATCTTGACTATTTTTATTGCTCATAAATTTACTTATTAGCTGAACTCAGGATATTATTGCTAGTAAAAAAAAAGCGTCCCTCCAAGAGCACTCACCCTATCCCTATAATACATAATTCCCTTACAAAAGCACTTTATCTAGCGAAGCCTCCGACCAAGTATTCAGACACATTTCCGCTTACCACAAGGTTAATTTTTCCCTTTATGAGGGAGAATCCCACTCAAAGATATCCCAACTTGCCTTCCTTTACAGCGAAACTCCTACAAACAGGTTCCACAGTATCTCAAAAAACGTGGGTTAACTACTCAAGAGAGTAGAAAAAAAACAGGGAAAATATCTTGTGGCTGAATCGAATCGCAATTCTGAATTCTGGTAAAAGCATGGGGTCCTTGAAGGGGGAATATTTTATGTATAGTACATCTACACTTTATATATTAAATTTTTGGATTAAATCCTATCTCCGTAGAAGTAACGGAAAGACGGAAGGAATTTATTGTAGGGAGGGGAAAAAAAGATGAGCTTACCAACGAGATTATGTCCGTAAAAGTTCCGAGCGTCCTTACAGGCGCCATTGAGGGCCAGTGAGAAATAGGAGACTCTTGCCGGGGTCACTGGGTCCACGCTATGCCTATGGAAACATATGGAGACAATTTTGGTATTAATCATAAGGTAAACAACAGATTGGGGAAATTGAGCTGAAAAAAAAGGAAGCAGTTGGCCTGAAATGAGCTAGTACGATCACAGGTTATGAAGAAGCAATAAGAGATCCGCAATATCGCGGAGTGAACTACTACTTTGTAAGTACATTTTTATAATTAAGGGAGAGAGTTGGAGGAGAAAGCAAAAATGTCGGTGGGGTTGGAATGATGAGAGAAAGTCTGTGGCTAACCGTAAGAGCTTGTCTAAGAGTTCTAGTTCTAATTGTTTAACTGTAAGTCTAGCTTCTAGATCGTTTTGGGCAGGCCATTGTGAGGCAGAGGAAGAGAGAGCAAGAACCACCCGGGGCGTGTCACCTAAGTCCCAGCCAAACTCCGAATTCCGACCCGTCACCAACCACTTGAGGCCCCGATCCCGGAGATCTACCACTGACGCCTCTATTGATTCTGGCAACAACGATTCCGCTGTAAAAAAAAATAATCATACAAAAATTTGTTTAAGAAATATCCAATAATACTTCCAATTAATATCCCAACTATGTCCGACTTCTTTATAAGAACATTTCCTCTAAACTTCCTCCTGACCCCGATATTTGCTGCCCTAATTATATTTCCTCTTAACACAATTTTGCTTCCTATTTTCAGCAGAGGCTTACATCTACAAGGACATTGTAGGAGCCAAATTGCTCTATTTTTTTCCAGGTGCTATTTTGGAGAGTGAGGTCACTTTAGCCTAATAATTTAGAATTTATTAACGAACCCCTTCAAAAGGACAAGCTTAATTGTAATTTTTTCATCTCTGCTAAACGATTTCCTTGAACATTTGCTCCCTTATGATGACACCTGTAAAGGGTAATATTTTACCTTCACCTGTGAACCCTAGATTTTAAAATGAAGGCAATATTGAGCATTTCATGACTAGAAGACATTAGTTCTTGCGTAATAAATTTGTCAACGGCTACTCCTTAATTGCTATTTTGAACGAATAAAAAATCCATTAACAAACCATCTTTAGCATTGAAAGAGTAAAGGAATTTTCCCGGAAAGATTTGACTCATGAACAGCTGAATTTTTAAATTATTGTGGAATTAAACATGGAATATGGGCTGTAATTTTTAATTTATTGGCTTGTTATAATTAATTTGTATAGCTCAGTCAGACAGTCAGTCTGCATGCCTCTAGAATGTAATCGTCTGTGTTGGAAGTAAATCCTGAGCTTTTAGCGATTAAGAACGTACTTTAAAATCCTTCAAGTTACAATTAACAGTCTAATTTCCAAAATAATATTTTGCTCAGAAGGAGTCTTCTGCAAAGAAAATTAAGGGCCAGCCTCAATTGAAACATGTGGTTCAAATTCCAAAAGTTACAAGTTGCTATTACTACAAATTGTGGTAATTCCGGGCCCATTACTCCCCGTCATTCATTTTGACGGTATGGAGCTCCGGTGCAGGAGGAGAGAGAGAGAGAGAGAGAGAGAGAGAGAGAGTTAGGAAAAATAAAATAAAAACTTATTTATACTCCAATGAATTGGCTCACAGTCCGGACTGGTGACTGTAATAATTTTTCTGAAGGATTCTTATATTCTAGAACAAGACCCATAAATTTGAGCCAATTGGAAGCAACAGCCTTATCATCATGAAGGTAATTGTACCATAGCCCTTTGAATAACCACACAATAAAACACACTACAAAGTACCCTCCTTTTACTGCGGGACCCAGCCGTTTGCCCCGAGCAATTGATAGCAAATTTAGTACATACATTTATTACAGTCATAAGCATCAGTACAACGATAAATGGCTCACTGCGGAGATCCCATCTCTCCAGACAGCCTCTAATTAAAACACTTGAAATCATTCTTCCGTCGTAATTCGTAACGGTCCAGAATGTTCCCAGTGTTTGGATCCTACTCAATTTCCCTACAATTATTTTACTATACCATTGAAGCATCCACACAGCCAGATACTCCCCACACTTGTCTCGTTATCCCGTGCCAGTAGGCCATATAAAACTCTCCTTGCACACGCAACGGCCCCTAATGTGAATAATATTACGATCTTTCAATTGACGTGCGAATGTCTAAGGAGTGGCTAAAGGTCAGTTAATCATTTAATTATAGATAGTGCCAGCATAGAAAGCTTCAGATTCCAAAGACCTTGACCCCCTCTTCATAGAATTTATTCCCCAGGATTTTTTTCCCCTATCCAATTTGTTCAAATGAGAATAAATGCCAGACTTGATACTTTCAACTGTAAATAGGAATTATCACGGAAATTGTTTCCTGGACCTTTGGAGTGTATTATTTCCTCTTGACCTGAAGACGCCTGGTTGAAAAATGACTGACGATAAAAATTTTTTTGGACATGCTAGGAAATAAAATCCACTGACCTTGAGTCGCTGTGACTTGATAAATATGGACGATGAGGAGGAAGGATGGGAGAAGCATTGACATGCTGCTACTGCAACTGCTGCTGCTACTCCCTACCTTGGCCAGAGCCCCACTCAACCACATCCTGAGCAAGTGTTCAAAAAGGGTCACTGGAGAAGAAGAAGAAGAAGAAGAAGAAGAAGAAGAAGAAGAAGAAGAAGAAGAACAAGAAGAACAAGAACAAGAAGAACAAGAAAAGGAGGAGGAGGAAGAAGAAGAGGAGGAGGCCTTTTTAATTTTTTGGAACCAAATTATATATTTTTTCAGGAGGAAGAGGAGGAAATGAGGATGAACTGGAGGAGACTGGGGAGGGAGAAAGGAGGACCTTTAACTTGGGCAATTGGGTGGGGAGGAGAAGGCGCAAGCGGAGGAGCACACACAACAACAACACTCGGAGTCTTCCAAGGGACTTTTCACAGGACCTGGATTTGGATCCCTTCGAGGACAAGTCATTTGAGGAGCTAGTTGACAGAGGAGAATCCAGATGAGAATGTGTGGTTCTACGACTACGACAGAGTGAGAGTGAGTGTGTTTGCTCTCGTGAATCGCAATCACTTTGTGGCTCTGGAGTGGAGACAGTGGGGGAGAGAGAGAGAGAGAGAGAGAGGAGTGAGTGTGTGGATCCGAGCAGATCGATATGAGCTGTGGACGAGTCGGAATTGAGCAAAAGTGTATACGAGAGAGAGAGTAAGTGGAGAAGGCCTAGGATCTTACTATCCCTACTACCCTTGCATTGCTCTACTCTCCGTCAGTTCGGGCTCCTCATGGAGCCGGACTTTCCCCCACCAACGACTTTCACAAGGAGTCCGGATCATTGTCTTGAGGAGTTGTAGACTTTCTTTTCGAGAGCTCCAAACACACGCCTTTGATGCATGGATACATTCATTACATTCCTGCACGTACATAGTACAAGGCACTTGCTGTAATTATTATAGGAGCACCACCCTCTCAAGCAGGAAATTTTAAATCCAAGGTCTTAAAGTTATACTTATAGGGCCGGCTCGTGGGAAGGGGAAAACATCTATTGTAAAAAGGAATGTATTTACGAATATTTTTTATAATTTCCCTATGTAGGAAAAAAAAATCCTGTTATAAAGACATTAAGTAACTGTACGCAGTTCTCAATGCTCATTTTCCTCCTGATAGGAGATCATGTCATTATAAGACAATTTGCTCTTTGTGTGGGGGTGTTCTTACACAGAGAGTCCATTGTGGAGTTCTTACGCTCAATTTTAGTTAGATTTAGTTAGATATAGGGCTCCCCTTGCTATAGATAATAATAATGTAGTTCTATACTGGGAGTGTCTCTGGCGTTTGGTCAGAAGGTCTTGCATCACTGACGCCTGTTATCATCAGGTTCGACACTAAACATGATTTGACTTAAATGTAATTACTAGTGCTCGGCTCTAACTTTAGCAATGTTCAAAATGGGCATTGCTCAGAAACGTTTTAACACCACAGTAAAAAGTCAAATTTCCCAACACAGGATTCTCTTTCCATGGGATTTTTTTTGTTATTAAAAAGAGAAATTCTTCGAAAATTTTAGTCCTGTATCAAATAATTTAAACTTACAGATTTCAAGTTTAAAAACGTACACCCAAAATTCTTTTAAGTCATACAAAAAACTCACTTTAAAATTACAATCTAAATTCAAGTTTGAAGACTCGCGATCAGCTTGAACTTAAATTGTGAATCCCTTATGCATTTTGGAATGTTAGAATTTTAAACCGAGAATTTATTTCATGTTGCTCATTCATTGTCTCTTCAACAACGATGTGGAGATAATATTTGCATTAAAAACGGGGAGTGGGACGCCCAGCTTAAAAGAGACATGCTATTGAGTCTGGTGTCTAGTTTGAAGCTCCCACTCAATCTTGAACGAAGCAAGGATGAACCAGTCCTGTTGAGGAGCTCTATTGCAGGCCGAGTAAAGCACTTCGAAAGCAACTTCAACATCCTTATATCCCTTTCTCCCGAGCGGCTTTGACGACCTTCTCTCTTTCTCCCTCTTTTTTATGGCACAAGGCTTGTTCCACGCCATCATTTCTTTTCTCCAGCGTCTTCCTTAAGCACCTTTCCATCCATCCATCCGTCTCGGCGGTTCCTGCATGTTGTGTTGGGTGGATACATTCTATGTATGTATGTACAGGTCTGCATAATCAATGGGTCCATTCCGCACCTCGTGCGTCACCTCAGCAGGCAGCCCCGTCTGTCCGAGCCACAACTGTCCACATCACATTACGCAAATCAACCGAGAAACATTTCATAGATTCCAGTTACTAGAACGGCTCAGTTCGAAGCGTCCAAGTCCAAGGCTCGGAACATTAGTCCAGTAGTTTCTATGTATCTATCTATAATAGGAGAAATGCGAAAATTGTAGAATTATGTGGAACTGCCCTTCGCCGAGGATCATGATGATAAAGCGTGTTGAGTGAGGAAGTCAGGCTGTACGACATGAGCACATCCACACATTCACAACCTTCCATGCGCTCTTCCCTCTCCCTACTTCCCGAAAGAGTCAGTCTAATCACGGAGTGACTTATTGGCTGAAGTTGGCAACGTTAGCGAGAGAGAGAGAGAGAGAGAGAGAGAGAGAGAAAGAGAGAGAGAGAGAGAGAGAGAGAGAGAAAGCAAAAGCAAATTTCCCTCAATGCTGCATTCATATCGTTAGGGAGTAAAAACATGCTTTTCTAGGAAACTCCCGTAGACTCCTGCAGCGGAGTGACTTCCCGTTACGGACCCCAATACTCCCAGAAGTACTCCTTGCAGAGCCCCTTCCTTTCCTGTACAGTTATAACAGCACCCTTAATTTTTCTCATAAGCCATAAAACCAATCCTGACTGTCCTCAATGGGCTTCCTTATTACAGTCGCAACATTCACAATGAACATCCACGGGGGTATGAATTTTTTCTTGAAGATACAGCCCCTTATGAATCTATGGAAGAAGGAACTGTACTAAAGACGCTCGACTGTAATAATTGGGATTGAGGTATACGGACGTGTATGTATGTATATGTATCTACATATGTACGCTGAGAGATTTAAATGCGCATCTTCTCAACCTCACTGCAGCCATTCCAGATGCTCGTGTATATGCATACTCTGTGGGTGAGGATTTGGGGAATAAGTGTGAGAGCACAGAAGGAGGACAAAACAAGGAAGTGACTGCTCCAACCTTTATCCAACTATCGTCACAGACCATGACGTTTGACATTTCTAATCTTGCTAAATGTCAATTCAATCCTGGCACATCTGGAGGAGCCTATACAGATACGATTCTAAGTATAAGCTTTCATATGTATATGTAGATAGTGTCTGAATATGCCTTCTATATGGTTATGAGCTTCCCCCTCACTAACACACTATACTATACTGCCTCAACTGGATTTTCTTTGCATCTTGTTTAGTGTTCCGCAGATCACTTTATTGGTCACATTACCATATCTATGTATATTATGTGTGTATATAGATACGTGGATTTACTAGCATGTTAATGTGAAGCTTAATTCTTTACCCATGGTATTTTATAGGTGGAAGTGACCCAATTGGCTTATGTGTACTCAAATCCAATATATAGTGGAATAGCCTTAGATAATTCTCATTCCTACTGTAAATGTTGCCGATGATTTTAGAACAGTTGTGTAATTTTTACAACTGACCCTCCTTCCAACACAATGACTGGAATTATATAGAATGTAATGAACATTTGTATAAAATTTACATAATTTTGTACTTTGAGGTCTCTATGCGTACGTGAACTAATAATGCCCTCGAGAAATTTATGGGCATTGAGTTTACCTTCTCATAAGTTTCAGGGAAACAGAAAAAGTTCCTCGGAGTTACCTTAGTGTCAAAAACAGGGGTACGAGGAAGGACTTTCAGTGCATTGGTGTAATAATTATAAATATGGTAACAAAAATTAAGAGAGATGTGCAAGTGCCTTTGGAGGGGCTTCTGTAAGAATCTGGGAAGTGGATGGGAATTTCTATGTTCCTTGTTGACATAATTATGTACATAGTGGGAAATTACATGGTGTATTCTCTTGAACGCATGTGTTAGTAAACAGTCCCGGTGTAATTAAGTCTGAGTCAATTATGTGCTTGATTTCTATTCTCACCTAATTGAAAGCATCAGCGGTGAAGTTTGGAAAAGTTTCGTATTTTGCAAGTAACTTCTTGTGTTTTGCTCCAGTTGCCTCCTCTCTGTAGCACTATATTCTATAGTTGTCAATATAAAAGCTATAAAAAAAGGAGAAGGAGCTTTTTACATTCGACTTGCTCTGACTCACTCTATGTAGCGAGACACTTTCCTTGTTTTTACAACTTGGGACACGCTTGCTGTTAGACCCCTGGGAGGGCTTTTGCATATTAATTTATACTAATCTAGGACGATACCTGTTACATACATATATATACTTACTCCTTTTATTTTGCTTTATGTCTTGTTTTTCATATACTGTAAATATACTTAAAAAATATTTCTATTATCAAACTTTTCAAACGTGAATGAGTGAGACATTACAGCACAACTTCCAAAGAAAATTCAATCTAGAATAATAATAATTATTATACTCTAGATTATACTTACAAAATTGATTTCTAGAAATAGTGCGATGCTTGGTGTGATTTATATTGACGACAGGAAATTGACATTTCTCTCAAAATTTTGCTTAACCTGGATTAAGTTGTTATTAAAAAATAATAATAAAATAAATAATAATCCCCTGACATTTCTACTTGAAAGGCAAAGTGCAACTGATACAATTCTACCTCCTCACCAAAAACTAATAAAAACCAGTTCGTAGTCTTCGTCCGGACTTAAATGGCAAATAACCTAGTATGTATGTATGTGTGTATGTATCTATATATGTAAGTTGAATGGAGCCGAACTTTGCGGAAACTATGACCCTGAAAATTACCCAACTGACGTTTGCACGGTCATTTAACATTAACAAACGAGATAGCAGTTTATATTACTACTCAATATATATACTGGAGTATTTAATTTTAATTGATAATCCGTAATTATTATTATTAATACACCAGATATCAAAACTTGTACGGACGTTCCCACATTCCTCATAGATCTTATCTAGGTTACATTTTTGAGGTACGCTTCGTAATTCTGTGTTTAGCTCCAGCACTGTGAAAATAACGAAGGAATTTCTGGTCTAATTTGATTTACCAAGTAATCATTCAGCACGTGTGATAATTTCCCAATAGGAACAATTAACTATTATTTTCCAACTAATGCTAACCTCTGACCACACATTGGAAAAGTATTTTTTATTCATGGGAAAGGGGGAAATTACTTTGGGTATTCCAATTTTCAATGAATGTGGTGAATATCTGATTGGAGGCTGAACTTTGAGGATTAGTCATTAATAAAAGGGTTGTCAATAAAATCTCATCATAAAAAACGGACGTCATTGGAAAAGTACAAGAATTTATTATTCTAATAATTCATCCTTCCTGGGAGACATTTATACAACATTATGACATTTGCATTAGTGCACAAGTGCGATAGTAAATTCATATTGAACCATACTCTAAAGACTTTAGGGTTAAGACTCAAGAATGACTGACAGTATTACTGCACGATAGAGTATTGGACTGTGAATAGCGAAAGAAAACCAAACCAAGTAAAATCCTTCGAAATAAAAAAAAAAGGACTGCATAAATTGATGTAGTATACCTTCCAAAGGACAAGGTGTTGCTACTCATCAAGGCACAGAGTTGGGAATGGATTCTTAATCCTTGATTAAATTAATCCCAATCATATTCCAAGAGTTAATCGCTTTGAATCTAATCCTTAATCCTCAATCCCGGCTCAATGAATTCATTTTAATCCCTAATCTTAATTCAATTTATTTACATTTTACGAGTCAATCCTCAATCCTAATCCGATTAATGATGAGCAATGGGGTCAATCCTAACTCCAGAATCCACTTCAGAGTTGAGGAATATGGATTGGATTTTTGTGCTGCCAGTATAAACTATTAATTGCATCCCATTATTATTAGCATGTCCCAGTCAAGAAACATGTGTTGGGCCAACGTTGGTATATGGCGGTTGGCCAACTGTTGGAAATGGCCGTTGGCCGAACGTTGGACCACGGTTGGGTACATGTTGGCGCTGTCGGATACCCCACGTATTACCAACATTCTTGGATAGCGTTTTGTTGCTTATGGATGTTTTAAATATGCATGAAAAAAACTCAAGGAAGAAAATATAATATACACCAAAATAATTTTTATTCTATTAGAGGGATCGACATGTATTCATCCAATTCAATATTACTCAAATACAAGAAACATTTAAATACAATTTCCGTGACCTTGAATGTACATAGTCTAGTAGACAACTCAGAAACCTTATAAATTCCTAATCGAGAACTTTCGCAAGGAAAACCTGGACAACTAACCGTTTTACAGAATTTTCTTCCCGTGTACATGGTTGTACCTTTTATGTTTTTACTCTCGAATTCTATTATATAAACTTCCCCACCCCTAGTAAGTCCGCAATTATCTGCTTGAATTCCTATTCCAGGTATAATACGCATTTTGTAAAGTGCTGGGGGATTTTGAAGTAATAAATTCCCCGAACGAAAGTATTCGTGCTCGCTAATTCTGTTGCAAATTTGCTCCAAATAATTATTTTTCCCTCTTAGCAAGCGCTTCATGGTTTGCATAAAGTTTTCAAAAATAAAGGCATTGCAGTTTTCTAGTGAGCCGTAAACAGTACAATCATCAGCGAGATGAATCAACGAATGAACATTGTATACACAAAAGGACGACGAATACAATTTTGGGACTAATTCTACAAATTTTTTAAGCAAAGTTTCAGCAAAAGATCTCCATTGAATATTGTCAGCTTCTCGGCTCAAAAGAATGCGAATACCCATACTAAAGAGCATAAAATGTTTGTACTTGCTACTAGTTAATACATCAATTAAACTAAATGGGCTAATGTATAATATAAAGCAACGTAGTTCCGTAGCCTTCCACATCCTGAATTCATGTATAGAGCGAGGCTTCCTACAAAATTCTAATGGTGTCAGTTTTGCTGCCTGTAACACACAAGAATTCAGGATCTTTAAAGCTTTTGAGCAACATTTGTGTGGCAGGGGTCCCTCGATCCATGTTTTCAAGAACTTTTTCATGATTCCCAAGCAACACAAATGCATATAATCAAGAACAACCTGAGTAACCAATCCCACAATTACATTGCAAAAAGGACTTGTTCCACAATGATGGGACTGATCCCATTTCTGAGAAAAAGACTGGTCATTTCTTTTGGGAGAGGTTAGATTGGGGAATATGACCCTACCATCATATTTACCTTTCTGATCACAACGCTCACATCCATGGTAAGCATTATAAGGGACAATTTTTTTGATCAAAGATCTTGCTGGCGCATCGGCAATTATCGAAAATATTCGAAAAAGAAATTTTTTACCATCGTGGTAAATACCAACTTCTTCTAAATGTCGGCATTCCGCGACAAAACGTTCTAAAAATCCGTCTACTGGTGGTTTCTCGGAACCATAGTATAAACCTATAATGAAAGGGGTTCTATCCATTGATTGATTTACGAACGCTAATATGGGCCAAAAGCATTTATTACTACTTCTACTCAAAGGTAGCCCATCAACGGCAACAGATATAGTTACCACTTCAAATGATTCGATATTTCGAAAATTCTGAAGGTTCGGTAATTTAATATTTTTGAACCCACAAGCTAGCCGTCGCTGGACATTATTTTTGATCCCGAAGTAACAAAATTTGCCTTTGCCCATGCTAATAATATTTTTTGGATAAATAGGTGTATGAAGTAACGTTCTAGGATTTAATGGAATGTCCTCATGGGGAATTTTCGTTCTTAGTATTCGTAGTAATTCCGTTAGGGATAGATGAGTCAAATTATACGATAATGCCCATTGCGCTAACTGTTGTTTAAAGTTTAATCAGGTTCGGAAAATAAGACCGTATTTAAATCACTAGAAGTACTTACATTTTCACTGCTTTCGCAAACATATGCAAGGGAATTCTGAATGTGGTCATCATCATCGCTTATCTCGGACAAACTTTCTGGTTGCAAGTCTTTAACACAGTCAGATTTTCTAATTTTAGCTAATGTAGAAAGTACTTGCAATTGCTTCTGCCTTCGTTTTGTTCTTTTAGAATATTCAGACATAACTTTAAAACCTCTTAACCTACAAACAATAATACTAATAATCAGACATCAGGATATAACTAGTTAAAAACGAAAACTTGACGAGAGTTGACATAAATACTCTACAAATTTTTCATTCGCTTTGATCTTCCGCCTTTTCGGTCTTTGGCGTAACGGAAGAAGTTTGCACATACGTCCTCGACCACTTGTTCCGTGACTTTATGTGATTCAATTACTGCGCCTTAGGATGAAATGTGAAAAAAAAAATATTATATAATATCATGTTTCAATCATAAAATGAAAAATGAAAAAAACATTCAATAATCCCGATTTAAATCAACCGAATTGCTAAAAGTCACTAACCATTTACAATGGGGCAAATAGCAAGCTTGCTGTACGATTTTTTCCCTCCTCGTCCTGTAAAATTGAATAACAAAGAGTACTCGTGACCAAATAACCGATTGAGAATTCTCCGAACGTGCGAATCTGCGGAAACTCCACCAACACTGACACACCAAGTTTTCTGAAGTGCAAATCCATTACAAAAAATTATTATACTAACTTAACCAAATTTTTTGATAATATGAATTGATGGAATTATGGTTGTTGGTTAAAATTGGCATTTGTATGTAAATAAATCTCAAACGTACAAAGATCTCCGTTTCCCCTGCTAAAATATCTTCGGCTGATTGTAAGTCTTCGTCGCAAATGATTGGAATGCGAAATGGACAACGTGGTTTTGTGTTCGAATTTTGCCTTACAGCTGCAGACCGAATGACGTCCAAATCCGCCTTGATATCGTTTAGATCCTTGACGACAACTTCCTGAAAGCCTATAAAAAAAGCTAGTCAATGTGTATCATGGCTAAACTAGTTATGACAGTTATTCTAGATTTGATTTACGAAAATTTGATTTACGTCGGAATTCCGCATTTAAATTAAATAGTGTTTGGTGTACTGATTCCGTCTCTAGGCACAATTCTTCAGGGCATACAACTTTGGAAGGTTTCAATGTTGTACTAACGCGTGAGACTCGACTTGCATTAGAGCTCGTATTTAAAACTTCATTATGATCTACACCATTATCCTCAGAATCGGATTCGTTGAAAGCTTGTCGAAATTTTTCAACATCAGTTTCACCAGTTGGACCTGAATTCAATACGAACAGCAAAATCATAATACATATACACAACTGTTTAAGTGCAGGCTTATTTTGATAAATAAATGGTATATTCGGAACAACACAACTAACTTTTAAACATGGGAACCAAGTTGCTTTCTTGCGGGAGGTTGTCCGCATTTAGCTCGGTTTCATCGGAACCGGAAGAATTTGTTACTCGTGGCCTTACCCTTGATTCTGTTTGGTTTAACGATTTCTTAGCCGGCGGTTGAGCCAACAATTCTTGAAGTTTGATGGAGGGTTTTGATTTTCGTTTCCTTGTTTGAAAATAATCCTCATCAACGGAATCGTCCGATGATTCCACGGTGGACGTAAATTGTAAATCATGGGCTCTCTGTGTAACTTTCTGCAATTTATCTGGAAGTTTAAAATGAGCCATTATCATTACAACATTATTTAATGAATTAATGTGCAATACAAATATTCTTGACAATAGTTTTACTTTCAATAAAATAATATCTCTGAGTTAGTAATACTGCATTAATTTCACTAATTTGCACGATCAATTGTTTGACAACTGTACGGTTGGTTAAAATTCAAATCAGTCTAAAGACATTTTATTAATACAATGAGAAATGTGAACTTCAAATTTTAGTAAAAATAAAAACAGGTTCCTTAAAACTAAGTCACGCATTGACTATTTTGACTCTTCACCAACGATACTTCGTTTAAAAAATCTACTTTAAATAATTTCTGCAATTTTATAATGACTTACGAAACATGACTTATGAATATGACTACTATTACTTACTTGAGCAATACCTCACTTCAATTTGGTACTT
This sequence comes from Allacma fusca, assembly GCA_947179485.1. Classification (NCBI taxonomy): domain Eukaryota; kingdom Metazoa; phylum Arthropoda; class Collembola; order Symphypleona; family Sminthuridae; genus Allacma; species Allacma fusca. The sequence continues at coordinate 38,250,627 of OX359245.1, forward strand.
TTTCCATGACGGTAATGGGACTGAGTTTGAATTATTCCGAAGCTTTAGGAACTTAGGGCCAGATATGATAGGAAATGAGCACTGGTTTCCTTCTTCATTTATCCATTTTGTGGGTACTGCCTCGAGTGAATTTTCAACCACAAAATAAACTACACAAAACCTCTTTGTCCGGAACTTTTCCATTGTTAGATGCCAAAATTAATTGATAAATCAGTATTTCAGTAGCGAAAACTATAAAGCACCATTCACAGTCCCGGCATGCTCACAATGGCTGTTAGTATTTCCAATCATTGTTTTAATCCCGGGCTGGGAAAATTTCAGGCGCCAAGTATTTAATACTCTCTGCGCATGACCTCATCATATTCGAAGTTGGCCCGACGTTCACCCACTGAAAGAGACCAACAATAAACCAACGCTCCGTCAGCCAACCAAATATTAATTGGGCCAACAATCACCCAACATAGATTCTTGACTGGGAGTATTACTCTACACCTATTGGCATTGCATCGAACTTGTCTTTTGTATCACAGTTTGCTCTTGCAAAATCAACGTTTTTAAATACGACTCAACCAACGACATTATTGCTTCTAGACGTATGTATGTACAATAAATATAAAACCGAAGAATAGGGTAATTTAGTATGGACTTACAGCAGATACAAGTGGAGTGAGCCAAAAAATTAAAAATTCCTCAACACCCGATGGTCGAATGAAGAAGTCATGCAATGCTGTTCCATTGAGGTCAATACCAGGTAGGAGTCCTCATACACCTGTTTGCAAAATATATGAAGAGAGCTCAGAAACAGTGATGCGATCGAACCGATTATTTCAAAACTCGAAGTTGGTTCGCATTCGAATTCGGATTACCGATTCGAAGTATGCCTTCAAATCGAAGTTGGTTTTACAAAACCGAATCGAATAAATCAAGAATTCGAACAATTTATTCGAATCGAATATCAAAACTACGTATCGATTGTTATTTCCTTTGAGTTATTCGGTTCGAAGTTGGTATCGAATCGGTTTTTTCGATTAATCGGTTAAGTATATACATACATCAATTTATTTAGATAACAAAGTCTAAGATTTAATAATTCTTGAAAATGAGTTCCCATTCCTTGTCATTAAGTATGTATGTAGCGATGAAGTGTTCTTTCGGCCCGAACTGTAGTGTCAATTGTCTGATACAATTGACTAAGAACTAATTGCTTTTGGGCGTTTATTTCTTAAACGAATCATAAAGTTGCTCGTGGCCCCGGATGACAATTTAACAAAGCTTGATCTATGTATAAATAAAAGTAATACTACCATTAAACGTTAGACACCATGAGAATACTACGGAGGAGGTTAGGGCTTCTTTCGGGACTTGACGTCTCGAGGTTTTCGGGACCGGGATCGGGACAGTTTCGGGACAAAATCTTTGTCCCCATTTTATTTCGGGACTGAATGGCGACGAACGTTTTTGTCCCGAGGATTTCGGGACTGGACAGAATTGTCAGCGGGACAAAAAATTGTGCCAGTAGAAGCCCTAGTGGAGGGTTACAGTATAAGTGTATGTCTATTAAGTAATTTCAAAATATTTAGGAAGCTTATTTGCACTAAAATCTTACTTGAAGTATTTGCAATGATGCAGATTTTCTTTTAACGTAAAATGATTGTGGGCAACGAATAGGTTTTTTTCGGCGTTGCGGAGTATTCTCACAGCTTTCAGCGTCACTGGTAACAATATCAATGATATTGTCTGAAAATTAATTTTCAAGACGTTCAAAGTGTTGAGGTTGAGACTCTACTTCCTCACTGCATTCCTCATCAGCCAAGTGGTTACTCTCCTCGTGATAAGAATGCCGTGGGGTGTATGATTCGTTAGTGGAATTTAAACTGTGGCAGGAATTCGATTGTTCGAAAAACCAATTTCGAATACAAAGCGATTAAAAACCGAATCGGTATCGAAATTGGATTTGTATTTTAACTAATCGGTTCGAACTTTAATCGGTTTGATAAACCAACTTCGATTGTTCATTCCATTCGAATTATGTTCGGTTTAACGCAACCGAACCGATAGCTCTTTGCTAATCGATTCGGCTCGTATTCGAAATCGAACATTTCGATTATAATCGTAATCGGTCGCATCACTGCTCAGAAACCCCTGGACATGTATGAAGTTCTTTCCGGGTAGCAAGCCTTCTAAGAAATAATTGCATCATGGACTCCAATCAATGATAGCCAAACATTTAAAAGAGTATAAATACGAGGTATTTGAAGACGTATAGATTGTATAGTCCGTGGGTCCATAATACGATTGGACAGTTTGAATTACTAAAATCTTATTCCGCTTTCGCGAACTAATGAAGATATATAAAATCATATGATTTATAATACATATCTACATAATAATGTAACTATTAATTCTCCCAGAATTTTTAACAGGGGTGCGGAAAGTCCCTCTAAATGCAAAAAAACAGTATGAAATATATCCAGTGGGAATAATGAGAGGTGCCTTTTGAAGGGGTAATAATTTTTAGGGTGTTATACCTATTTCGGGTACATATGTCTTTGTTTTTAAAGTACCTGGAGCTTTGAAGGAACACATTTTATTAGAAATTAATTGAGCTAGTGTTACTTTCCTGAATGTGTAATAATAAAAGAAACAAGCTCAGTTTTCTCATGGGAATTGTTTTATGCTTGTTTAAACGCTTGTTCCTGATGTGCGTGTATTTTTTCACTTGTGGGGATTACCTTGTACGTAAGCATAATTCATATTATCTCTTATATGGGCAAATGCCGATGCCGATGCCCCGGATGTGCGTGTACTTTATCCCATTGATTTTACCATCAACCCAATACAGAGACATTTGTAATTATTATAATCGTAATTATCTATATTGTACAAAGACGCTTGCGATTTCATTTTTTTTCAAGGCCATAAATCTCACTATTTACTTGCGGATTTGTAGCGTGTGTGAGACAAGCTTTATGGTACAAATTAGAGCAAACAAGTAAATTTTACCAGTGATAAGCAAGTTCCGTTTCATAGTCCAGGGTAATTAATTTCACGTGCAAGAGAAAAATAACAATTAATAACAAGTAATTACATATGTTCACACACACACACAAGTTTGCTGAGCTTCTTGTAAAATTTATGGGAAGTTGGATACAAAAACATTGAAGGTTCAAATGGTGCACGCGGAATGACACTATATATAAAACAGCTGTCTTGGTTGAAACTGGAAGTCAATTATTGCCGAACTCTCTCGCGAAACGCTGCCTCTCTAAATTTCTTCTGCGTAAATACTACTAACAAATATTGAACATTTAAATTTAAGCTCCTTGGGGAAATCGAGAAAATAAATCATTCAAAATGGAAACGAATTGCGACTTCAAGTCTGAGCTGGTTATAACAGGAATTTCGGGCAGGTTCCCGAAGTCTGCCAACGTGGATGAGTTCTGGGAAAACTTACTCAACGGAGTGGACATGGTTGGAGGTATGCTCATAGTAGTCTGTAAATAAAGTACAGATAAATATATACTAACTGTAAGTTATTATTACTTTAATTCAGTCAGTCTCATTTTAAAACTGAACAGAGTAATAATTATTATTGAAAAGGTTAGTAAATTGTTACACCATAAAATACTGTAAAACATTTTTGCATGGTTGCTATAAGGTTTGCTCAAGCGATAAATTTGAAACAGATTTGTGATGTCGATTTAGTAATAATTTCTTATTCCTTGGAATGGTTTTGGGCTGTTCCAGATGCAAATGAGCGTTACAACATAGACGAATATGACGTCCCGTCTCGCATGGCCGTGCTTAGTAATTTGGACAAATTCGACGCTGAATTTTTCACCATCCATGGCAAACAAGCTGAAGTATTGGATCCTAGAATAAGTAATTACTAAGAATATGTACATTGAATAATTTTATACCTCGGAATGTTCACTTTAGTAAAACATTATCCCCAGTATTGTAAACTCGGAACACTATTCTTCCCCGAAATCGTTTGTTTTCTTACTAGAAATCGTTTAAGAAATGTTCTACCCACCCCCTAACTTGAAATTTTTGGGGTACCTGATTTTACGCATTTTTTAATTGATCGACTAAAGCCTGCACTTCATGCTGGAATTCATTGGGAAAACAAATCAACCATTTTTTTGAAAAGGGATTTAAAAATTTTTAAATATAAAAGTAATTACAATTTCATTTTAACAGAGTTGCTGCTGGAAACAACTTATGAAGCAATTGTAGATGCTGGAGTGCACCCGTCCGAGATCTACGGTAGCAGCACAGGTGTATTTGTAGCTGCATGTGATAGTGCAGCACCCGGCATTGCTCAAAGATCATACGGTCATGAAAGAATGAACATGTATGGAATGTTGGGCAGCGTTTCCTCAATGATGGCGAACCGGCTGTCATTCAACTTCAACTTCAATGGTCCAAGTTATGTGATGGATACGGCCTGCTCTTCCAGTTCTGTGGCCCTTCAGCAAGCACTTCTGTCTATTCGTAATGGACTCTGCGATGCAGCGATTGTGGCCTCGGCCCATACAACCCACGACCCAGTCGGTTCCCATTGCTTTCATCAGCTTCAAATGACCTCGGAGGACGGGAAATGTAAGGTTTTTGATGCAGCTGCTGATGGTTACGTCCGGGCAGAAGCCGCCGTATCTATTTACATCTGCAAGAAACAGGTTGCAAAACGAGCGTATGCCACCCTGGTACACGCCACCACCAACAGTGACGGGTACAAAGAACAAGGAATCACTTTCCCTTCGGAGATCTTCCAAGAACGGGTCATACGAAATGTATACACTGAAACTGGTGTAAATCCCCTTGAAGTGGGTTACCTGGAAGTGCACGGTACAGGCACAAAAGTGGGGGATCCACAGGAAATGAGTGCAATCACCAAAGTGTTCTGTGAAGGTAGAGAAGGGCCTTTGTTGGTTGGAGCCGTTAAAAGCAACATGGGTCATCCTGAGCCTGTGGCAGGTGGGTCAAGTTCCAATTGTTTTTTTTTATCAATTTTTAGCATGCAGTTCCAGTATCGCAAAATGTATTTATTCAGATGGCAAAAATAAATCTGAAAATGAAAAGAATCATAGTTTGTAATTGAACTCCTACAGGATTATGTGCCATTGCTAAGGTTGTTATGGCACACGCTGCTGGCGTTCTACCAGCCAACTTGCACTACAACTCACCCAACCCAGACATACCCGGCTTGATTGACGGGCGGCTTCAAGTAGTGGACCGTGCCCAACCCTTCGATGCCAAATACGTTGGCTTCAACTCTATGGGATTTGGCGGAACGAATGTTCATTTTCTTATGAAGTTAGATCCAAAAGAACAACAACCCAAGTGGACTCCTCCCGTCCCTCTCATGTTACTCAGTTCTGGCAGAACAACCGAAGCGGTTGAAGTATTTTTGGACAAGAGCCTTGTCCATCAGAAGAATCGCAGCTTTGTCGGTCTTACGCATGAAATAACGAAATATGACACACCGAAACATGGATTCCGGGGTTATGTCATTGTTCAACCTGAAAACATGGAAAAACAGGTAGAAGAACGAGACAGTGGAAAAGAAACTTGGTTTATTGTAACCGGTCTCGGGAGCCAATGGGCAGGCATGAGCCGAGATCTTATTAAATTCGATGCGTTCAGAGATTCGGTAGAAAAATCGGCGAAAGTACTTCTAGTCAATAATTTTGATATAATAAGTCTACTAGAATGCGGGGATCCCAAAAAATTTGAAAATTTCAAGAACTCCGTCGTCTCCATAACCACCATTCAAATGGCACTTATGGACTTGTTAAAAACGATTGGAATTACACCCGATGGCATCGTTGGGCATTCGACAGGGGAAGTCGCGTCTGCATATGCAGATGGATGCTTGACGCAAGAGCAAACGGCTTTAACGTCATTTGCAAGAGTCCGCGCAGTTTTGGAATCAAATTTGCAACCTGGAATGGTTGCGTCCGTTGGGCTTACATGGGAAGATGCGAAGACGCGCTGCCCTACAGGAGTTTATCCCGCCATCCATAACGGTGAGGACAACGTCACCATTGCTGGCACCCCTACTGATCTCCAAGCGTTTACCAGTCAACTGGAAAGTGAAGGTATCTTTGTAAAGCTCGTTAAATCAGCTTCATTCGGATTTCATTCCCCTCTGGTGGAAGAATCTGGAAAGTTAGCGAAGATTCTCCTTGAGCAGATAATAACTGATCCTAAACCAAGGTCAAAGAAATGGTTAAGTTCTTCGGTTCCTGAAGCTAGGTGGGATACTGAATTGGCAAAATATTGCTCTGCGGACTACTACGTGAACAATGGAGTTAATCCCGTGTACTTTTACCCCACACTGAAACATGTGCCAGAGGAAGTGGTTGTTTTGGAGATCGGCCCACATTGTTTCATGCAGTCCATTTTGAAAAAATCTCTTTCAAAGGAAGCAGTCGTGTTGGGACTGATACATGTCAAATCACCAGATAACTGTGTCTACTTCCTAAATTCCATTGGCATATGTTATATTGCTGGCGTAAATGTGGATATTGCTGCCCTCTATGAACCTTTTCAATTCCCAGTACCACCACCAATCCCTTCAATCAGCTCAATGATCCGGTGGGATCACTCTGTTACTTACGAATTGCCTCATCACGCTAAAGTAAATAACTCGACTTAAGTTTTGAACTAACATTTAATTTCAGTTTCTTCATGGAAATGAAATGTCTCTTTTTGCAGGAAATTACAAGACAGAAAGGGGTGAGAGTTTCCTATAATTTGCTGATGGAACACGACGCATTCTTGGAAGGGCATTCTATTGACGGGAAAATACTCTTTCCAGCCACAGGCTATTTATCTTTGGTTTGGAAATGTTTCGCTCAACAGAATGGGTCAAAATTTGAAAAATGTCCCGTAGTATTTGAAAATGTTCGCTTCGAACGTATGACCCTGTTGAACAAAAGCAACGAAACACATTTTCTTGTAAACATTTTTGTCGTAACAGGGAAATTTGAAATATCAGAATCTGACATGCTAGTTTGTTCCGGGATCGTCAGGAATTTGGATGCTTCAGTGGACAACGATCGGCTGAATTATGAGGGTTGTGAAGCTCCCGACATGTCGGGGCCGTGTATGAATAAGGAAGATTTTTACAAAGAAATGCATTTGCGAGGGTACGGTCATTCCGGTTTATTCCAAGGAGTTGAGCAAGCAGATATGAAAGGCAGATGGGCTAAAGTTAAATGGCAAGGAGAATGGGTGAGCTTCATTGACACGGTGCTTCAGGCATTCTTACTTTTGAATGACAGTCGAGATCTGTATGTACCCCTTCGTATTCAAAAGCTGACACTGGATCCTAATGAAATCACATGTCATTTGGAAAATAACGATAACATGATGGATGTACTATCATGGGAACATCACAGAACGGGTACATGTCCTGGAATGGAATTCCGCGGCTTGAACTTTGCCAAGTTCAACATAAAATCCCCAAATCTTCGCCAGGAAGTTGTTGAACAGATCTTCCTGCCATTCGTGGACCAAAACACCGAAGTGCTGACAGAATCCAGGGCATTGGAATCCTCCATCGAACTAGCTGTAGAGACTATTTCTGGTCCAAAGTTAACCTTCACGGAAATTCTCAAAGCGCCTTTAAACATGATTGCAAACCTTATAGCAAATAGTTGTCGGATGAAATGTCCAGCAGCAGAATTTCGGTTAATTAACGAATCAGCGGACTCCCCCGATGAAGCGAAAATTGAGGCGTCAAAGTCAAAGGTCCTCTCCTTACAAAAGGCAATATCCCTCGAGCCTAGTAATATTGTATTTGCTGACGACGAAGAAAACATACTTCAAGCATCCGAGATGATTGTTCCAGGAGGGTTTATATTGCATAAAGGAAATTCTATAAATTCGGATTTGCACGCTGACATCTCCTTGATTTCAGCGAAACGCTTTCTTTCGGAGGATAATGCAAGTTCAACGTACTACTTGCTCAGAAAATTACAACCTACACCTGAAAACACAACAATTGTCAGCCTTGACGATACCGACTTCGGTTGGGTTGAAGGCGCTAAATGTACACTGAAAGGATTGAAAGATATAGATAGAGTCTACTTCGTATCCCAGAACCCATATTCTGGTATTGCTGGATTTTTCAAATGCTTGATAAGGGAATTAACTCCGGAAAAAATTCGATGTTACCATGCCATTGACTATGTTGACTTGAATTTCAAGGAACCATCAGAGAGCTTTAAATCACAAATTCACAAGGACATGATCTTTAATATGTTCAAAGACAAAGCGTGGGGAACGCTTAGCAACTTGACAATAACAAAAGATGAATTCAAGAGACAAAGGCCGTCGTCTTTTGCTTACGCCAATGCATTGACACTAGGCGACCTCTCCAGTCTCACCTGGGTTGAAAGCCCAATGAAACGTGATTCCAAAGATTTGATCGACGTTTACTTCTCTTCATTGAATTTTAGGGATGTAATGCTTGCTAGCGGAAGACTAGTTCAAGATTCCCTAACAGAAAAATACGAGTCAGATTGCATCTTGGGTCTTGAGTTTGCAGGGCTGCTGAATGGAAAACGGGTATGCGGATCCGGGATGTCGGAGTGTTTAGCTACTCGAATTGACTCAAAACGGAAGGCCATTTTTGAAATCCCTGAGAATTGGTCCTACGAAGAGGCCGCGACAGTTCCGTGTGTGTACGTCACGGTATACTACGCTTTGATACATCGAGGGCAAATGAAGGCTGGGGAATCGGTTCTGATACATGCAGGATCCGGTGGTGTTGGTCAAGCTGCAATTCATCTTGCGCTGAGGATGAATTGTCGCGTCTTTACAACGGTCAGCACGACTGAAAAACGAGAATTTCTGAAAGAACGATTTCCGGCATTACCTGATGAATCATTTGCAAACTCAAGAAATGCTGCAGATTTTGAGAGCCATATCAACAAACAGACGAAAGGTCAGGGCGTCGACTTGGTACTGAACTGCTTAGCGCAGGACAAACTTCACGCATCCATTAGATGTCTAGCAATCGGAGGGAGGTTTTTGGAAATTGGAAAATTTGATGTTTTTAATGATACCAACATTGGTATGAGTATTTTGTCGAAAGGAGTAAGTGTATTTGGTATTCTAGCGGATCAATGGGTAGGGCGTGCCGGGTCTGAAGAAGGTGAGAAGCTGCGAGCTTTCATTGAGGATGGAATGAAGTCTGGAGAAATAAGGCCGCTGTCATATCACGTGTTCCAGAATAATCAACTAGAGGAAGCTTTTCGATTTATGGCTCAAGGAAAACACATGGGGAAGGTCCTCATTCAAGTTAAAGAAAGCGAAGGACTACCCGCTTCTGTTTCTGCTCAACCAAAAACTTATTTTATGCCAACAAAATCTTTCGTGATCCTAGGTGGTTTAGGTGGGATGGGTTTCGAGTTAGCTGTTTGGATGGTTGGCCGTGGAGCCAAAAGAATTGTTCTGTCCTCGAGATCAGGAGCGACGTCGAATTACCATGAATACCATATCAGCATCTGGAAACGACAAGGAGTACAAGTCACCATTGACCAATCGGATGCTTCAACATTTGAGGGTGCACAAAGTCTTCTTCAAAACGCCAGGAAACTTGGGCCAATAGGTGGTATATTTAATGTTGCCGTTGTTCTTAAAGACGCAATGTTCGAAAACCAAACCCAAGCTGACTTTGATGAAGTTGCGAAATGCAAAGCTGCTGCAACTGTTCACTTAGATACCTTATCGAGACAATTGGCACCTGAACTGGATCATTTTGTCGTTTTCTCAAGTATTATTACAGCAAGAGGAAATCCTGGCCAAACTAACTACGGGTTTGCTAACGCAGTGATGGAACGAATTTGCGAGACAAGGAAGAGTCAAGGACATCCCGCCTTAGCAGTTCAATGGGGTGCAGTCGGAGATGTCGGTGTTTTCCACCGAACAATGAAAGACAAGAAAGTCTTTGGTTTGGCCCCTCAAAGTCTTAAATCCTGTTTGGAAACCCTGGACTTGTACCTTCAACAGGATAAAACTGTTGTATCATCTTTCGTACCATTTGAAAGAACCGACATTGGAAAAATTGACCCGAATGATTCTCTGGTCAATATAGCCGCAAATATTCTTGGTATAAAGAATATCAAAAAGGTGAACCCGAAAACACCATTGGTTGATCTGGGAATGGATTCTCTGATGGCTGCTGAGCTGTCCCAAGCCATGCAGTCCCGAGGTAATATTCAGTTGTCTCAGAAGGAGTACACATTGTTGACATTTGAAAAGCTTGCAGAGCTGGATGCCAAAGGTTCATCTTCAGTCGGAGCTGATTCAACAGAGGTCACTTTGTTAGAAAAGCAATTAGCTTTGAGAAGTATGTCCGCCAAGGCTGTCTCTAAAATGAATTCAATTGGCTCCAGTCAGGAAGTGGTATTTATTATACATCCCGTTGATGGAACTGTGTCTATGTTAGAAGAGCTCGTGAGTCAGTTAGATGCGAATGTTTACGGGATCGAATTCGTGAAAGACGCACCCCTTGAAAGCATTGAACAGCTAGCAACGTTTTATATCCAACGGATAAAAGAAGTTCAGCCATCAGGACCTTACAAGATTGCTGGATACTCATTTGGAGGAACTGTAGCATTTGAGATTGCTCTCCAATTAGAAAGGCAACAAGAAATTGTTTCATTGCTATTACTTTTAGATGGCAGTCCAGCAATAAAACGGTACGCGGAAGTTAGGGAAGACACAGAAATCCAAAAACAACAGTGGGAAACGAAGTTAATTGTCGGATACATTCTAATGTACAAACCCAAAGACTCCAGCCCAAATTTCCAAGAGCTGTTTGAATTGAAAAGTCTGGAGGAGAAACTAAATTTCAGTGTCAAATTAATACAGGAATTTTATCCTGATATGGGTCAGGACGAGGTCAAAGACTTGATTGCCTCATTTGTGAACAGGGCCCAGTGCGTAGAGAAATATGACCCGGTTACAAAAGTCAGAGCTAGGACGGTTCTTGTGAAGGCTTCCAAAGCAGATTTGGGGAAAGACGTTCCTTACGATTATGGATTGTCAGAGTGTTGCGAAAGTCCTGTTGAAGTTACGGAAGTGGATGGGAACCATTATTGTTTTTATGAGAGACCAACGGAACTAGGCCTGGCACAGATTTTGAACATAGCTATAGTGTAATATTTATATGATTTACCTATAGTTAACCTATTAACACGTTATTTCTGTTTTAATTTTTAGTCCGTTGTGTAAATATCAGAACCGTAAGCAGTATTTGATATAAGTATTCATTAACTAACATTCAATAATTGTGAATTTAAATACCTCCGACCCTGTATATAAAATATTGAGAAGCCTTGCATAAGTTCACACAATTTAATAAAAAAATTAAGTACGCAAGTCATCCCAAAGTTACGCTGTAAGATTTCCGCATCAAGCTTCGCTGACGTGTTGCCCAGACGATGTTTCGTTTAATGTTAGCTATATGTTACTTAACGAGATGCTCTGCTTCTTGTTACCTTTAAATTGTTACTGGCGTGTTCGAAAACTTATGAGTAACTAATTGTGTTCTCTCTCTCTGGAATATTAAATTGAACATTGAACTTCAGCGGCATTGTTATTGGAAAAGATTTCCAATAATTACAAAACTTTGAACGGGTAATTGATTAGAATCCAGCTTATTTAGAGTTCAGTATGTATTCATATTTAGAAAGTTCAAGCCACCTCTATAGTTATTTTCTTATGGCCAAAGAATCGGCAGACATTACATGATTATACATACCTAAATCGTATAAAAGCTAAAGACAAGGGCAAAAGGCATAAGAGCCAAAGGAATAAGTAGCCAAAGACATAAAGCACTAGAGGAAATAAGTACTTAAAAACATAAATATGTACGTAATCAATGACAAAAGTAATCAAGGAAGCAAAAGATACGGAAAAGACATCAGGTATACAGATTTTAGTTACACTAGCCTATCTATTGCTAAAGATTTTCGTGAATACTTAATGAGGATGTAATGCATTTATTGGATTGTATCCTCCTTAAGTATTTATAATTAGGCCATTGTAATTAACATCTGTATACCTTAAGTCTTTGATTCACTCATGACTTTTTCTACCCCATGCTTTCGACTATACTGTGTATCTTCTGCTACCTTTGATTATCTATGTCTTCTGTTACATCCTGCCTTTGATTACTTATGTGTTCTACTTACTACCTTATGTCTTTGGTTACTTGTGTCTATTGATCTGTCTTTTGCAATTATTTCTTTAGCTCTTTATGCCTTTACTGTGATACCGAATTTTTATAACATTGCCGGGTAATTTATTAATTATTTTTATTTTTTAATTGTGTGGCCTCACGAACGTATCTCGACAAACCAAAATAGGAATCCGAAGGAGGCAAACATTGCTAAGAAAAAAATTATAAATCGGCACGAATCTGAAATTTGTTTTCCCGGCTGGTTAAAAAGTCGTGACCTAAAAACCGAATTCAGATTTGTCTCACGCGGAGGTTAGGAGATGCAAGTCATTGAATTTTTGGGAGGGCAAGGCGTATATACATTATTTAGGGTAAAATACTATAACCTGGTTTGCACTAATGAAACTGCCATAGTATTTTCGAAATTTTCATTTCATGACATTTTGGGCACCTATGGCACTTTTTGCATTTTCGGCATATTCAGCATAGGGCAGATTTGGCATATTCGCTTCAAACGAACTTCGAAACTTCCAAACAGTTATCAGTGTTCAGGGGTCGGATTTTTGTAAATCTCCCTGGAAGATTTTTTTCATTTTCCCTGCTGGTTATGATGTTCCTGTTCGAAGCAAATTTAAAATTCCCTGTTGACAAAATAATTTTCGTAATACACCACAACAAATTCAAAAATCCCTGCTGAAAAAAAGGTCAACAAATTTGAAAATCCCTGCGGACAAAACATCATTTTCGTAAATCACCTCAACAATTTCGAAAATCCCTGTTGACAAAAATCATTTTCAGCCAAACACCTCAACAATTTCGAAAATCCCTGTTGACAAAAATCATTTTCAGCCAAACACCTCAACAATTTCGAAAATCCCTGTTGACAAAAATCATTTTCAGCCAAACACCTCAACAATTTCGAAAATCCCTGTTGACAAAAATCATTTTCAGCCAAACACCTCAACAATTTCGAAAATCCCTGTTGACAAAAATCATTTTCAGCCAAACACCTCAACAATTTCGAAAATCCCTGTTGACAAAAATCATTTTCAGTAAAACACCTCAACAATTTCGAAAATCCCTGTTGACAAAAATCATTTTCAGCCAAACACCTCAACAATTTCGAAAATCCCTGTTGACAAAAATCATTTTCAGTCAAACACCTCAACAATTTCGAAAATCCCTGTTGACAAAAATCATTTTCAGTAAAACACCTCAACAATTTCGAAAATCCCTGCCAAACAAAAGGTCAACAGATTTGAAAATCCCTGTTGTCAATCCCGTTTGAAAATTTCCCTGCTAATATTTTTTTTCCCTGGGAAGATTCTTCCCGTCTTCCCACATAAATCCGACCCCTGGTTGTTATTTTCAGATTGAAAGTAACTTAACGTTTTACATTCATTTGATGTGCTGTTCTTCGCAAATAAAAGGAATACTGGTATTAACAGTTGTCACAAACTGGTTGACATGAGGAAAGACCTTGCTCCCGTCGTTTACAATCGTTTTTCAGAGTACTAGTAGAGGCTAAGAGACTTGTATAATGAATACAGTGAAATTTAGATTTATATGCCAAGTAGATGGCAACAGTTCTGCTATTTGGAAATTATCATGAATTAGGATAGCATGGACAGGACTTTAAAGTACCTGAATGGTCAAGTATTTTACGTTCAGGTACAGATATTTACCAAGTGTATACCCATACCTTATGGGGTTTACGCAAAAGAATCGTTTTTGTACCTGTACCCGTATCTGATCCTGAACCTGAATTTTCAGATATCTGTCGACTGAACTTGAACCTGTACCCAAACCAGATGGGAACCAAGAGGTTGTACCTGACACGTGCCTGTACCCAAATACACGGGTAAAACCTGCACTCATGTAATATTTGATTCTTACCATCACTTTCATTATCACTATTCACTCCCTAAAATTAGAAGAGAGGATAAATTTATATCCCTATGAAAAAACATTGTGATCCGATTTTCGCGCATATCGATAGACCAATTTTGGATGGGAGGAGCCTTGGGCAATAAATCATTCCCCAACGAATCATGCAAACTTGTTTGGCGATTCTACAATATATATTTCTGCCAAAATGCTAAAAATGCTGGGCATTTACCGGCATTTTCAGGTGGGCAGACATAAAACCCAAGGAGTTTTCTTTTCTGCAACCCTGAGTACGGGTAGGACAGCAATAAAAAAAATCCAAAAAGAAACATTTTGTTTCAAGGAACCTTTGCAAACTAGTTGAATTGAAGTGATAAATTTGAGTTCGCATATCTCGGAGCATATGAGTCACCTGATCTGGATATTTATGTCCTCGGACTGATGGAATGTATATTTTCACGGGTTCGTAGCATTCCGTCATTTTAATTGAAATCTAGTTTTAAATTCTGAATTTCCTGTGGTTCCGGAAAGTAATGGTCCTTGGCTACTACAGATATTAGAGGGGGTAATAATTCATCTATACACTCACTTGCATCTTCAACATCACGAGACCATTCCAAGGAATAATAAATTACAAACTGGGCATGACAAATCTGTTTCAGATTTCTCGCTTTACCAATCCTTTTAGCAATGTAGCAAAAATGTTTTACTTTATGATGTAAAAATCAACTAAACGTTTCAACAATAATAATTATTCTCTTCAGTATCAAAATGGGACTGAATTACAATAATAACTACACCCAAATAAGTACACTTTGTTAATTGTAAGCTTGCATGTATCAGAATTAATTATAATATTTAGTATGTATAATAATTATAGTTATCTGTAGATTAATTTTGTGCATACCTCCAACCATGTCCAATCCGTTCACTAAGTTTTGGTCAAGTTGGCAGACTTCGGGAACCTGTCCGAAATTCCAGTTATAACCAGCTCAGACTTGAAGTCGTAATTCGTTTCCATTTTGAATGATTCCAATTCTTGATTTCCTCGATGAACTTTAATTTAACAGGTCAATAATTTTTAGCAGTAATCGAGGCAGCGTGTCAAGAGAGAGCTCGGCAATAACTGACTTCACAGTTTCACCAAAGACTACTGTTTTATTCCGAAAACAAAGATGGACCCGTCATTCCACGTGCACCATATGGACCTTCAGGGTTTCTCTGTCCAACTTCACATGAATTGTACAAGAAGACGTTGTAGCTAAAAAAAATGCTTTGTGTGTCAACATGTGTAACTACTTGTTATTTTTCTCTTTCAAGTGAAATTAATTAGCCTACACTACGAACCGGAGCTTGTTTATCGCTTGCAAAATTTACATGTTTGCTCTAATTTGTAACATAAAGCTTGCCTGACACGCGCCGCAAACCGACAAATACGGGAATTCATGCCTTTGGAAAAAATCGTCACTGATCAACACTATGTCGTAAATCACCAAGGGGCGAAGCTCCACAATAACAGCCCGACGTAGTCACTGCAAAACATTAAAACGTTTATTTACATATACAAACAAGCTAGCGTTAACTAAAGTGCTTTTGTTACTTTAGCAGTTACTTTACTAGCCCCTTCCCGATTGGGATAAAAAATGGTAATTGGGCACTATTTGGTCAATGTTTTGAGAATCTGAAAGAGATTTTGTCAACAAACTTCTAGCTCCCGAGTTATGAGAGGTCAAAGGTCACGTTTAATACTGCCAAGCATGAAACTGACCATCAAAAATCTTAAATCAGCATGGTGTAATTGATTAATAAATTTGAAAACATAACTAAAAATAGGAAAACTATAATATTTATCAGTAATCAAAAAATGTATCAGTAAAAAAGGCATGGACAGGCAAAGGTTGTGATCAGTAATTTAAAATGAAAAACCTAGCCTAAAAGATAAAACATCTTAAGGAAAAATTAACGAGAAAATGTGGTTGAACGTGTGTAGATGTACTCAAGGAACTGAAGTACGTAGTTATTATCTACAATAGTTATCGTGACCCTTGACCTCTCATATCTCGGGACCTAAAAGTTGACCCTCCAAGTAACTCCTGTGGAGCACAGTGGTTGTTCCTATTTTAACATAATACACTGGTATCTATACTTTAACGTATTACATTACGCTTCGCCCCTTAGTGACTTAGCACGAAGTGTTGATCACCGATTATTTGAAAAGTACCTCGAGCTTCCAAGGAATCTTATTTTGTTAGATCTTAATTGAGATGGTGTTACTTTTGAAAGTCATCACCAGCAAGAAGCTTTAGTTACATAAAAGGCAAGCTAAGTTTTCTCAAGGGAATTGTTCTATGCTTGTTTAAATGCTTGATGCGGATGTGCGTGTATTTTTTTAATTATGGGGAATACCGTGTACGCAAGCATAAAATGCGAATGATGCACCGGATGTGCCTGTAATTTATCCCATCGATTTTACTTTATATACCTTATAGATAGACATCTGTAAATTATTGTAATAAATATTTTATTTTAGAAAGAAGCTCCGCGTCACTTTCACTTGTTTTCAAGGTCATAAATACCCCTACTTGTGGATTTGCAGCGCGTGTCAGACAAGCTTTATGGTACAAATTAGAGCAAACAAGTAAATTTTGCAAGTAATAAACAAGCTCCGGTTTGTCGTGTAGGCTAATTAATTTCACTCGAAAGGGAAAAATAACAAGTAATTACACATGTCCACGCACAAAGCATTTTTTTAAGCTGCAACGTCTTCTTGTAAAATTCATGTGAAATTGGACACAGAAACACTGAAGGGTCATATGGTGCACGTGGAATGACACTATATATAAAACAGTAGTTCGGTGAAGCTGTGAAGTCAATTATTGCCGAACTCTCTCCTGACACGCTGCCTCGATTACTGCCCATAAATATTGACCTGTTAAATTAAAGCTCATTGTGGATATCGAGAAAAGGAATCATTCAAAATGGAAGCGAATTGCGACTTCAAGTCTGAGCTGGTTATAACTGGAATTTCGGGCAGGTTCCCGAAGTCCGCCAACGTGGATGAGTTCTGGCAAAACTTACTCAACGGAGTGGACATGGTTGGAGGTATGCACAAAGAAATCTGCAGATAACTTCAATAATTATTACACTTATTAAATGTTATAATTAATTCTTATACATGCAAACTCATAATTTGCAAAGCATGCTTATTTAATTGTAGCTATTATTTTAATTAAGTGACATTTTGAAACTGGGCAGATTAATTATTATTATTGAAAAGTTTAGTTGAGTGTCACACTATAGAGTAAAACATTTTTGCGGGGTTGCTAAAAGGGTTTCTAAAGCGATAAATCTGAAACAAATTTGTTATGTCCATTTTGTAATTTCTTATTCCTTGGAATGGTTTTGTGATGTTGCAGATGCAAATGAGCGTTACAACATTGACGAATTTAACGTCCCGTCTCGCATGGCCGTGCTTAGCAATTTGAATAAATTCGACGCTGAATTTTTTACCCTCCATGGAAAACAAGCTGAAGCGTTGGACCCTAGACTAAGTACTAAAAATATTTTGATCCATTTTACACTCGGAATATGCGATTATATTACCATAGGAACACTACTTACAGGAACCAAAATTCAGTATTTATAACTCTGGATTTCGGATTTTTAAACTATTTCGTGCAGTGTTTACTAGTGAATCGCATGGGCTCAAAACAGTCGAACCTGTACCCAAACTTTGGGTATTTTAGAAATGTGAACCTGTACCTGGAAATGTAGCCATTTAACAGGTTCCAAATTTTCGATCATGAACCTGACCCAATTGCGTTTTTGTAGTACCCGTTCCTGATTAGTACCTGAACCCGAAAAAGTACCCAAAGGAATACCCGAACCCGGGTATTTTTGGACCGGACCTGAACACGTTTGGGTACTTCAGAATCAGATTTTTTAAAATTTTATCTTGTATTAAAAGTACAATTGGGTATTTGTAGTACAAAATATATTTAAAACGAATAAGAATGTATGTTCACGGGTTCCTGGGACACCCTGGCATTGCTTTTGCGATGAAAATCGTCTTGGAAACTTGAAATTCTCCGGCCTTTAACTTTCAATAAATGAACCCAAATATTTCAGGTCTTTTGCGATCAGGCTCAGGTCTTTCATGTGTTGCACCTGGTCCTGACAAGTAAAATCAAAACGGGTTTTCTCTATACCTGACCCTGAATCTGAACCTTTGCCCAATTTTATAGGTATAAAATATTGTACCCAGAAAGGACCCAAAATCCTTGGGTTCAAAATTTGTGCACCCAAACTGAACCTGAACCTGAACCTGAACCCAAATACCCGGGTGCGACCTGAACCAATGCAATGCACTAGTATTTACGCCCCCTTGAAATCAACATGAACCCAGAAATTTTGAACTTTGCAAAGTTGTAAAACGACTAAAAGGACAGCTTTTGTTGAATCTGAGTTGTTAGTTGGTTCTTCAACAATACAGCGCCTGATTTTAAAATTTTATTACATGTTAAACTAATATAATCCTGCGTTATGAACTCACGGTAAAATTGCATGAACTAAAATCTGCGAGGAGATTAAATAGAATGAAAATATTAAATTCGACAAATTTTCCTCTTCTTAGAGCTGCTACTGGAGACAACTTACGAATCAATTATAGATGCTGGAGTGCATCCAACTGAGATTCAAGGAAGCAGAACAGGTGTATTTGTAGCCGCATGTGATAGCGCAGCAGAGGCAATTGTTCAAAGATCACTTCCTTATGAGAAGTTTAACAAGTATGCAATGTTGGGCACCGTCTCCTCCATGTTGGCAAACCGGCTGTCATACAACTTTAACTTTCATGGGCCAAGTTATGTGATGGATACGGCCTGCTCTTCCAGTTCTGTGGCCCTTCAGCAAGCACTTCTTTCTATTCGTACTGGACTCTGCGATGCAGCGATTGTGGCGTCTGCCCATACAACCCACGACCCAGTCGGTTCTTATTGTTTTCATCAGCTTCAAATGACCTCGGAGGACGGGAAATGTAAGGTTTTTGATGCAGCTGCTGATGGTTACGTTCGGGCAGAAGCAGCCGTATCTATTTACATCTGCAAGAAACAGGTTGCAAAACGAGCGTATGCCACCCTGGTACACGCCAGCACCAACAGTGACGGGTATAAAGAACAAGGAATCACTTTCCCTTCCGAGATCTACCAAGAACAAGTCATACGAAATGTATACACTGCCACCGGTATAAATCCCCTGGAAGTAGGTTACCTGGAAGTGCACGGTACAGGCACAAAAGTGGGGGATCCACAGGAAATGAGTGCAATCACCAAAGTGTTCTGTGAAGGTAGAGAAGGGCCTTTGTTGGTTGGAGCCGTTAAAAGCAACATGGGACACCCTGAGCCTGTGGCAGGTGAGACATGTTTAAATTTTTTAATGTCTTTCTAAAAGTCAAGTCAATGAAAATCACATTGATTATTGTTTTTGTTGCATGCAGTACAAGTTGTAAAGCATATACATACATGTGTACATACTTAGCGAGCATAAAATTTTGAAGAATTTCAGTTAAATTTGTTATTAAACCCAATCAGGTTTATGCGCCATTGCTAAGGTTGTTATGGCACACGCTGCTGGTGTTCTACCACCCAACTTGCACTACAACTCACCCAACCCAGACATCCCCGGCTTGTTTGATGGGCGGCTTCAGGTCGTGGACCGTGTCCAACCCTTCGATGCAAAATACGTTGGATTCAACTCTATGGGATTTGGTGGAACGAATGTTCATTTTCTTATGAAATTAGAGCCAAGAGAACAACAACCCAAGTGGACTCCTCCCGTCCCTCTCATGTTACTCAGTTCTGGCAGAACAACCGAAGCGGTTGAAGTATTTTTGGACAAGAGCCTTGTTCATCAGGAG
The DNA here is from genome assembly GCA_947179485.1 of Allacma fusca. Lineage (NCBI taxonomy): Eukaryota > Metazoa > Arthropoda > Collembola > Symphypleona > Sminthuridae > Allacma > Allacma fusca. The sequence goes on from OX359245.1 coordinate 38,270,630, forward strand.
AATCGCAGCTTTGTCGGCCTTACGCATGAAATAACGAAATATGACACACCGAAACATGGATTCCGGGGTTATGTCATTGTTCAACCTGAAAACATGGAAAAACAAGTAGAAGAGCGTGACTGTGGGCGAGGAATATGGTTTATTGTAACTGGGCTCGGGAGCCAATGGGCAGGCATGAGCCGAGATCTTATTAAATTCGATACGTTCAGAGATTCGGTAGAAAAATCGGCAAAAGTGCTCCTACGAAATAATTTTGATATAATAAGTCTACTAGAATGCGGGGATCCCAAAAAATTTGAGGATTTCAAGAACTCCGTCGTCTCCATAACCACCATTCAAATGGCACTTATGGACTTGTTAAAAACGATTGGAATTGCACCCGATGGCATCGTTGGGCATTCGACAGGGGAAGTCGCGTCTGCATATGCAGATGGATGCTTGACGCAAGAGCAGGCCGCTTTAACGTCATTTGCAAGAGTCCGCGCAGTTTTGGAATCAAATTTGCAACCTGGAATGGTTGCGTCCGTTGGGCTTACATGGGAAGATGCGAAGACGCGCTGCCCTCCAGGAGTTTACCCAGCAATTCACAATGGTGAGGACAATGTCACCATTGCTGGCACTCCAAGGGATCTCCAAGCGTTTACTAGTCAACTAGAAAGTGAAGGTATCTTTGTAAAGCTCGTTAAATCAGCTTCATTTGGATTTCATTCTCCTCTGGTGGAAGAATCTGAAAAGTTAGCGAAGATTCTCCTTGAGCAGATAATAACTGATCCTAAACCAAGGTCCAAAAAATGGTTAAGTTCTTCGGTTCCTGAAGCTAGATGGGATACTGAATTGGCAAAGTATTGCTCTGCCGACTACTACGTAAACAATGGAGTTAATCCCGTGTACTTTTACCCCACACTGAAACATGTGCCAGCGGAAGTGGTTGCTTTGGAGATCGGTCCGCATTGTTTCATGCAGTCCATTTTGAAAAAATCTCTTTCAAAGGAAGCAGTCGTGTTGGGACTGATACACGTCAAATCACCAGATAACTGCGTCTACTTCCTAAATTCCATTGGCAAATGTTATATTGCTGGCGTAAATGTGGATATTGCTGCCCTCTATGAACCTTTTCAAATCCCAGTACCACCACCAATCCCGTCAATCAGTTCAATGATCCGCTGGGATCACTCTCATTCATACGATTTGCCTCATCACTCTAAAGTAAATAACTCTACTTATGTTTTGAACAAACATTTCATTTTAATTTCTTCATAGAAATGGGATGTCTTTCTTTTTTGCAGGAAATCTCAAGGCAGAAAGGGGTGAAAGTTTCCTATAATTTGCTGATGGAGCACGACGCATTCTTGGAAGGACATTCTATTGACGGGAAAATACTTTTTCCAGCCACAGGCTATTTACATTTGGTTTGGAAATGTTTTGCTCAACAGAATGGGTCAAAATTTGAAAAATGTCCCGTAGTATTTGAAAATGTTCGCTTCGAACGTATGACCCTGTTGAACAAAAGCAACGAAACACATTTTCTTGTAAACATTTTTGTCGTAAGTGGGAAATTTGAAATATCGGAGTCTGACATGCTAGTTTGTTCCGGGATCGTCAGAAGTTTGGATGCTTCAGTGGACAACGAGAGGCTGATTTATGAGTGCTGTGAAGCTCCCGATATGTCTGGCCCGTTTATGAATAAGGAAGATTTTTACAAAGAAATGCATTTGAGAGGGTACGGTCATTCCGGTTTATTTCAAGGAATTGAGCAAGCAGATATGAACGGAAGATGGGCTAAAGTTAAATGGCAGGGAGAATGGGTGAGCTTCATTGACACGGTGCTCCAGGCATTTTTACTTGTCAATGAAAATCGGGATCTGTACGTACCTCTCCGTATTCAAAAGTTGATATTGGATCCCAATGAAATCACATGTCATTTGGAAAACAATGATAATATGATGGATGTACTATCATGGGAAGACCTCAGAACTGGAACATGTCCTGGAATGGAACTCCGGGGCTTGAACTTTGCCAAATTTAATATTAAATCCCCACATCTTCGTCAGGCATTAGTTGAGCAAGTTTTCCTGCCATTCTTGGACCAAAACTCCGAATTTCTAACAGAATCCAGAGCTTTGGAATCTTCGGTCGAATTAGCTATAGAGACTATTTTCGGGCCAAAGTTAAGCTTCACGGAAATTCTCAAAGCACCAATAAACATGATTTCAAATCTCATAGCAAGTAATTGTCGAATGAAGAATCCAGCATCAGAATTTCGGTTAGTAAACGAATCAGGTGGCGCCCTCGATGAAGAGAAAATTGAGGCGTCAAAGTCAAAGGTCATATCATTACAAGAGGCCAAATCTCTCGAGCCTAGTAATATTGTATTTGTTGACGACGAAGAAAACATACTTCAGGCAGCCGGGATGATTGTTCCTGTAGGATTTGTATTGTACAAAGGGGGATCTGTAAACTCGGATTTGCACGCTGACATTTCCTTGATTTCAACTAAACGGTTTCTTTCGGAGGATAATGAAAATTTTGCATATTACTTGTTCCGAAAATTGCAACCTACACCTGAAAAGACAGCAATTGTCAACATTGGAGATACCGACTTCGGTTGGGTTGAAGCTGCTAAATGCACATTGAAAGGATTAAGCGATGTTGATAGAGTCTACTTCGTATCCCAGAACCCATATTCTGGTTTAGCTGGATTTTTTAAATGCTTGGTAAGGGAATTAACTCCGGAAAAGATTCGATGCTACCATGCTGTTGACCATATTGACTTGAATTTCAAGGAACCCTCAGAGAGCTTTAAAACACAAATTCATAAGGACATGATCTTTAATATGTTCAAAGACAAAGCGTGGGGAACGCTTAGCAACTTGACAATAACAAACGAGGAATTCAAGAGACAAAGACCGTCGTCATTTGCCTACGCAAATGCAGTGACATTAGGAGACCTCTCCAGTCTCACCTGGATTGAAAGCCCATTGAAACACGATGACAAAGACATGATCGAAGTTCACTTCTCCTCTTTGAATTTTAGGGACGTAATGCTTGCTAGTGGAAGACTAGTTCAAGATTCCCTAACAGAAAAATACGAGTCAGATTGCATGTTGGGTCTTGAGTTTGCAGGGCTGCTGAATGGAAAACGGGTATGCGGATCGGGTATGTCGGAGTGTTTAGCTACTCGAATTGACTCAAAACGGAAGGCCATTTTTGAAATCCCTGAGAATTGGTCCTACGAAGAGGCGGCGACAGTTCCATGTGTGTATGTCACGGTTTGCATTGCGCTCTTACATCGTGGGCAAATGAAGGCTGGGGAATCGGTTCTAATACATGCAGGATCAGGTGGTGTTGGGCAGGCTGCAATTCATGTTGCGTTGGGAATGAACTGTCGGGTGTTTACGACGGTCAGCTCAACAGCAAAACGAGAATTTCTGAAGGAACGATTTCCGGCATTAAGTGATGATTCATTTGCAAACTCAAGAAATGCTGCAGACTTTGAGAGCCATATCCAGAAACAGACGAAAGGGCGGGGTGTTGACTTAGTACTGAATTGTTTAGCACAGGACAAACTTTACGCATCCATTAGATGTCTAGCAATTGAGGGCAGGTTTCTGGAAATTGGAAAATTTGATGTTTTTAATGATACCAACATTGGTATGAGTATTTTGGCGAAAGGAGTAAGTGTATTTGGTATCCTAGCGGATCAAATGTTAAGGCGAATAGGGTCTGAAGACGGTGAGAAGCTCCGGAATTACATTGAGGGTGGAATGAAATCTGGGGAAATAAGGCCGCTGTCGTATCATGTGTTCCAGAATAATCAATTAGAGGAAGCTTTTCGTTTTATGGCTCAAGGAAAACACATGGGGAAGGTTCTCATTCAAGTTAAAGAAAACAAAGAACTACCCGCTTCCGTTTCTGCTCAACCAAAAACTTATTTTATGCCAACAAAATCTTTCGTGATCCTAGGTGGTTTAGGTGGGATGGGTTTCGAGTTAGCTGTTTGGATGGTTGGCCGTGGAGCCAAAAGAATTGTTCTGTCCTCGAGATCAGGAGCGACGTCGAATTACCATGAATACCATATCAGCATCTGGAAACGACAAGGAGTACAAGTCACCATTGACCAATCGGATGCTTCAACATTTGAGGGTGCACAAAGTCTTCTTCAAAACGCCAGGAAACTTGGGCCAATAGGTGGTATATTTAATGTTGCCGTTGTTCTTAAAGACGCAATGTTCGAAAACCAAACCCAAGCTGACTTTGATGAAGTTGCGAAATGCAAAGCTGCTGCAACTGTTCACTTAGATACCTTATCGAGACAATTGGCACCTGAACTGGATCATTTTGTCGTTTTCTCAAGTATTATTACAGCAAGAGGAAATCCTGGCCAAACTAACTACGGGTTTGCTAACGCAGTGATGGAACGAATTTGCGAGACAAGGAAGAGTCAAGGACATCCCGCCTTAGCAGTTCAATGGGGTGCAGTCGGAGATGTCGGTGTTTTCCACCGAACAATGAAAGACAAGAAAGTCTTTGGTTTGGCCCCTCAAAGTCTTAAATCCTGTTTGGAAACCCTGGACTTGTACCTTCAACAGGATAAAACTGTTGTATCATCTTTCGTACCATTTGAAAGAACCGACATTGGAAAAATTGACCCGAATGATTCTCTGGTCAATATAGCCGCAAATATTCTTGGTATAAAGAATATCAAAAAGGTGAACCCGAAAACACCATTGGTTGATCTGGGAATGGATTCTCTGATGGCTGCTGAGCTGTCCCAAGCCATGCAGTCCCGAGGTAATATTCAGTTGTCTCAGAAGGAGTACACATTGTTGACATTTGAAAAGCTTGCAGAGCTGGATGCCAAAGGTTCATCTTCAGTCGGAGCTGATTCAACAGAGGTCACTTTGTTAGAAAAGCAATTAGCTTTGAGAAGTATGTCCGCCAAGGCTGTCTCTAAAATGAATTCAATTGGCTCCAGTCAGGAAGTGGTATTTATTATACATCCCGTTGATGGAACTGTGTCTATGTTAGAAGAGCTCGTGAGTCAGTTAGATGCGAATGTTTACGGGATCGAATTCGTGAAGGACGCACCTCTTGAAAGCATTGAACAGCTAGCAACGTTTTATATCCAACGGATAAAAGAAGTTCAGCCATCAGGACCTTACAAGATTGCTGGATACTCATTTGGAGGAACTGTTGCATTTGAGATTGCTCTCCAATTAGAAAGGCAACAAGAAATTGTATCATTGCTATTACTTTTAGATGGCAGTCCAGCAATAAAACGGTACGCGGAAGTTAGGGAAGACACAGAAATCCAAAAACAACAGTGGGAAACGAAGTTAATTGTCGGATACATTCTAATGTACAAACCCAAAGACTCCAACCCAAATTTCCAAGAGCTGTTTGAATTGAAAAGTCTGGAGGAGAAACTAAATTTCAGTGTCAAATTAACACAGGAATTTTATCCTGATATGGGTCAGGACGAGGTCAAAGACTTGATTGCCTCATTTGTGAACAGGGCCCAGTGCGTAGAGAAATATGACCCGGTTACAAAAGTCAGAGCGAGGACGGTTCTTGTGAAGGCTTCCAAATCAGTTTTGGGGAAAGACGTTCCTTACGATTATGGATTGTCAGAGTGTTGCGAAAGTTCAGTTGAAGTTACGGAAGTGGATGGGAACCATTATTGTTTTTATGAGAGACCAACGGAACTAGGCCTGGCACAAATATTGAGCAATGCTATAGCGTAATATTCCATGATATAGTTAGCTATTTAGTTGTTAATATTTTTATTTTTCAAGCGTGATCTGTACGTACTCCTACAAGGTAATTCAATTGGAAAAGTGAACACTGAATTTAATCAGCTGGAAACAAATACTGTCATGTCACATAAATATACCTTATATAAAATATAATTAATTATATGCTGCCATGAGTCATATAGTTATGAATAATTGCATTGCTTATTATGTTTGGTAAGAAATATCAAACGTGACATCGAACTTAAATTGCATGATTCGAATGGGTAAATTGATTGAAGTGTATTTTTTTAAGTGTCACAAATTTTCAGCGGAAATAAGGAGTATATTTATTCGTATGGACATTTAACGTTAGTCAAAGTTAGAACCTTATCAATTATATCAAAGGAAAAAGGCTGAGCTCCCGAATTATGTAAACTAGTACATATGGACACTATTTGTCAAAACTGGGCAAAATATTCATATAATTACATAAAATTAAAAAATAGAGCCTACATTTTAGCCTACATAGATCATTCCCTAGATTTGACCATAACCAACAAAGTACAAACATCACACGAGATTTGTCCCTGCCTACAACCGACATATATCTTTGTCGGAATTCTACCTGAAAACAAAAATAAAATCATACATGCATAAATTGGACGCTACAAGTCATTTAAAATGATCTTACTTTAAAAATAGACTTTTCCTTTGCATTATAACGTTATTTTTGGAGGGTATCAAGACTTACTAGGGTCAATGTAAACGAATTAAAATTGTTCGCACTGCAGCATATAAACAAAATTTAAAAAATGTATGTGAAAGAAAATCTAATGAGGCTTTTATTCAGTACTTTGAAATAACAAAGGTGCCAACATACATATACACATAAGACACATTCATGCATTAGTACCTACCTTTATTTCTGTATCTACATACTGATTATTCCCAGCATACATATGTAATTACATATATAACTTGCACGAAATATACAGCCAACATACAATTGTCTACACTTTAAAAATTTGAGCATAACCTACAATTTTCCCTACTTGTATACATACATATGTAGGGTATGCACCCAGCTTTGCTAATTGCTGTGTAGGTAAGAAAATTGCAATGTATTTTTTAATTTTAAATAACTGTTCATTTAATCGGATGACGTTAATCATTTTAACAGACATACATATGAAATTCAAAATTCCCATTGGTATCCCCGCACTTTTGTAAGTATCAATCATTACAAGTTGAATTAGTCCAGCAGAGAACTTTATTTGTCGGAACTCTCAACGCAGCGACTTCATATTTATACAGTCCGAGTGACCTCCAGAATATTGTTCTTGTCCTAAATAAGTTCCGAATAATTTGGACAGGGTTGTCCAAATTAAAAACTTTCCTGTAAACAGGTTCCCAGAAATTAGTCATTTCCCAGGGAATTTTCTCAGTGGCTCTTCCATAAGGCTTCCTGTTAAAATTTAACGCGAAATCTGATTACAAAACATTTATTAATTCAACGCAAATTTGTTTAAAGCAACTCACCCTGATCTCATGAAGTTTGTCCACAGCTCTATCATATCCTTTGAAAATTCAAATTGCTCCGTTCCAGACAAACATAATTTAAATTTGGGGAAGATTTACTGCTCGTCGTCTAGGTGTGTGATTACTAGAAAACGAATGTGTCTCAATTTATTTCAACTTAATCAGATAGCCAGCACCACTGATATTTTGCCAACTGTTTTCATAAAGTTGTGCCATCTATTGAAAACAAAGGTAATAATAAATTCTCACCAGGAATTTTATAGCCAAACATGTTTTGAGCATAGCTAATCCCACCTTTGTATGTATTTATATACATATATGTTGGCATGTACCTGGAAGTCTGCTGAACTAGCTCATAAGTTCCTTGAATAAAATTTCGATCCGAAATCAAATTTACAAAGTTTTGTCTTTGCCTTGCAGATATTGGTTGATTTTTAAAATAAAAATATCGAATTGAATTTGATATCCTATCCTGTTCAGGTTTCGGTATATTCAAGTCGTTGTACAGAAGAATGACCGGGGCCACAGACAACCAATTTGTATTTATTTCCGAGATGGTACGAGGGCTAGTTAATATTGCTGAAACCATAAAACTCTATTTATTCGGCCTGTTTTCAAAAGATGATACGGATTTGCCGTCTGAAATGGCTTAATTGCATTTTGTGGCTCTATCACAGCGGTGAGGTGCTATAATAACAAATTTGAAAATTAGGAAAACTATGCCCTTTTGTTCTGTTAATGCATATTTGCAATATCCTCAAACTCTTACAATTAGTGTCTTCACTGTACGAGCTTATACATACATATATTTGGTTATGCATATTCCCGTTTACAGCGATAATATCTATTTATCTATCCATATACTTATGTATTATATCTCCACCATTTTTCTCTTATAATCTAAAATCGGAGAATATCAGTATTTTTACATACCATACTAGCTACGGCAAGTGAATTTTGCACAATATCTTCAACACTTTGTCGGAGTAAGCAAGTCTTGATTCCCTCCGAAGAGGTATCTAAGCAATTAAATGTGTTAGCAATGGCTTCTGCATACTTACGAGGTTTCTCAGTGATGCCTGAAGGACTTAATATGAGACCACTCATGGCTATACCTCTTGAGAAAAGACCTAAAGAAGCAATGCGAAAGATTTGCTTAGCAGATTCGTTTACACTGTGACATTACAGCAAATTAAATAATTGGAACGCATTTAAATGTAAAATTCCATTATTGTATCGTTGAATTTTAAACCAGAGGATGCCGGAGAGCAAATATGATGTGTAACAGAAGATCCGCCCGCACTTGAACCAGCAATGGTGACTTGTTTGGGATCACCAGGAAATATTGGATATTTCGTCTCGTCCATTTCAAAGCCAGAACTTGATCCTTGAGACCTAAGTTGCCTGGAATGACGTTATCTCCCGTTGTCATAAAACCTTCCGGAACAAAAAGTGTGATTACTTGATTATCTGCCCCATACTGTGATACATCGACATACAAGTCAAATTCTATTGTTATGTCGATGTAACGAACCTAATGCTCCAAGTCTGTAGTTAATTGACACTAGCACAATGCATTCATCCAACAAATACGTTCCCTTATAGAAGGACCCATTGCCATGCTCAAATGCACCGGGATGAATCCAGAAAAGGACCGGAAGTAATTGACACTTTGACATTTCTCTGCGGCATTGCTTTAACATAAAAATAAAATAATTTTTTTGTAAGTGATACTTAATGAGGCTGAGATATAAGATTACTTCATTTTTTACAAAAAACTTTCCCAGGTTTTAAACACCGGTTTTTCTTAACCAAATTGAAACAAAAATTTACGGATTCATCTGGTTTGGACACAGAAAGGTACAAACAGTCCTCTTGACCTGCAAATTCCGTTTGATCGAGAGGAACTTGAGGGCAAATGGGAGGCTCAGTGGTTGCGTCATATTCTCCCTCAATCGGCGCTTTCTGAATAGCTAGCTAATTCCAGAAATTACTCATACAAATATGTTTTGAATAGATATTCCGGTTTGGGAAAAAATTTGCCCGTGAAAAGTAAGTAACGATGTTGATAAACGTAATTACTTCAAATCGTTTCGGCGGCTCCGCATAAGGAATGGACTGGAATTCAAAATAGCGCTTTCCTCCGCGCGTGTATCTTAAGGATCCTCGAAAAGTTCCTGCAGGACATTTTACAATCGGTGCAATTGAGTTTAGATGGTTAATATTCCGGGAACTACTCACGGCCTCGTCCGTCTCTTCTACCCATTGAAGTTTTATTCCTTCATGACTAAACGTGCTTCGGTTTCCTATACTTGCGCAACAAACATCGTAAACACAATGATGACTGCAGGGATGGCTACAATATTTTGGAATTCAAGTTTTCCCGATTTGATAGTTCGCCCCATACGCTAATATGGCTTCCATCTCATATTACCAGTCTATATTATTTTCCCAGAAGGTAGATTACAGATTCACAACTCAGGTGCAATTAGTTTTGAAGTGGAATATCCTGTTCGTTTTGTAGAATTCCGCAATGTAGCAGACTGAGTTTGTTAGTTTTACATAATATTATTCAGAGTACTACACGTGATATATATCCATCTGACAAACTGACAATGAGCCGATGTGGAACGTTATGTTCGGAAACGTTATACAGGAGTAATAGTGACACGAATAATTTTGACGAAGCCATATAATTTTAGCGTATGGATCAAAATAATTTACTGATAATATTATAATAATTCAATAAATAGACATTTTTTATAGGCCAATCTTCAGGAGTACTGCTGCACGCATATGCAATTTGCTTCATATAAACACGAACTCCTGATAAACATGTGCCGACATTGTATTTGATAACAGCCTTTCAATTCGTACGTATGTTAAATGTATATTGCCCCCTTCCAAATTTTACCATTGAGAGAATGGGGGGTGTGTAGAATGAAGGAATTGTCTTGAATAATTTGTGAACATGCGTTGACTTGTCAATTATTGTATTTTATTTCAATTGGTTATCAATTGATAGTGATGCATTTTACAGATACAACTGGAAGTTTAAATTTGTACTTACGTTCAACTCCAAGTTAACATGCAAAGACATTCCTATTACAAGTCTCAGATCAATTGCTCCAATAATGTATTCAACTAGATACTTCAAGGGGTAGCAAATTTTCTTGCAGATAAACAATTCATTATTTCAATATACTAGGGTAAATATTTTCAGACACAGCTACAGAATGTAATAATCATATATCTATGAAAATTATAATGAATTTTTTAATTTCAAACAACTGTCACCATGTTAATCAATTTAGTAGACATATCTCATTCAGGGGTCTTACTAATTGTAAATTCACACAAGTATCCAAGCACTTTTAAGACATCAGTCATTACAAGTTGAATTAGTCCAGCAGAGACCCTTATTTGTCGGAACGCTCAACTCAGCGAATTCATATTTATACAGTCCGAGTCCCCTCCAGAATATTGTTCTTGTCCTAAATAAGTTCCGAATGATTTGGACAGGGTTGTCTAAATTAAAAACTTTCCTGTACACAGGCTCCCAGAAATTAGTCATTTCCCAGGGAATTTTCTCAGTGGCTCTTCCATAAGGCTTCCTGTTCAAATTTAAAGCGAAATGTGATTGCAAAACATTTATTAATTCAACGCAAACTTGTTTTCAGCAACTCACCCTGATCTCATGAAGTTTGTCCACAGCTCTATCATATCCTTTGAAAATTCAAATTGCTCCGTTCCAGACAACCATAATTTAAATTTGGGGAAGATATACTGCTCATCGTCCAGGTGTGTGATTACTACAGAAGGAATGCGGTTCAATTTATTTTAGCATAACCAGATAACCAACACGGGTGATATTTTGTTTTCATAAAAAGGTGCATGACTTATTTAAAATTATTAACACTTCCATGTTCGCCACACAAGGACAAAATATTTTCAAAATAGTCAGGTGTTTTTTAATTATCCTGGTCATACCCCGCAATTATATATAAAAAATCTTCATCGTCATCATTCCTCATTACTCACATTTTTCAAGATGGGACTGAAACTTTGTGAATGATTCCTACAAATGATTTTTCTCAACAAAATTATTAAGCAGGAAAGCAGAAAAAAAAATTTCCAAAACATGTGTTTAATTTAATATTAAAAAAGTGAGAACAAAATCAACAATACCATCTACATAGATCCTTTAAATACATTTTGAGCACATAAGACAACCATCACCACACCAGCGTTCTCACTACTGTTAAGCTTTTAGGAGTATTCAATCAAAAAATCTCACCTGGAACTTTATAGCCATGCATGATTTGGGCATAGCTAATCCCACCTTTGTATGTATTTACATACATGTATGTTGGGATGTACTTGGAGGTGAGCTGAACTGTTTCATAAATCCCTTGGACATAACGGCGGTCGGACAATAAATTAATAAAATTTTGCCTTTGTTTTTCAGATATTGGTTGATTTTTTAAATAAAAGTATCTAATGGAATTAGAAATTTTATTCAATTCCGGTTTCGGGATGTTCAAGTCGTTATAATAATACTGAACGGGTGCCACAGACAACCAAGCAGTATTCAATTCACTGACCTGACGAGGGTTGGATAAAATTCCTGGAATCATAAATATCCAAATTACAGAGTTGCCTAAAGGCGCATCCTTTTTTACTTCTTGAACATTTGTAAGTGACATTACGCTCTCCGACAAATATCCCTTCATCTTGAACAAATCCCGCTAAAAGAGGTACTCTATTAATTTTGCCTGTTGTCAAAAGTTGATACGGAACTGCCGTCTGGAATGGATTAATAGCATTTTGGGGCTCAATCACTGGGGTGAAGTGCTGTAACAAATAAAAAAATTTACACAACACCTGTATTTCACCTTCTCCTGTATTCTATATTTTTACCGTATGACCTTTATAGATTTATCAAGTAAGGCAAAGATACGGAATCTATGTTACATTACAGAGTGTGGCTCTGTAAACACTGTCTTATATTTCATACTAGGAGTGCTGTTCGTCAAAAATTTCAAGAACAAAATCAGATACAACAAATATTTTAGTTGTCAGCGCAATGTCTAAATTTGGAGTAAATCCGAATTTTTACATACGGTGCGAGCTACTGCAAGTGAATTTAGCACAATGTCTTCAGCACTTTGTCGGAGCAAACAAGTCTTGATTCCCTCAGAGGAGGTATACGAACAATTGAATTTGTTTACAAGGGCTTTCGCATACTTCCGAGGTTTCTCTGTGATACTCGTAGGAGTCAATATGGCTAGACTCATCGCTATGCCTCTTGAGAAAAGCCCTAAATAAGCAAAGAGAATCATTCGCTTAGCAGAGCTGTTTACATGCTAAAACAAACAAAATAATTGGAACGCATTTAAATGTAAAATTCCATTAAGTAACGTTGAATTTTAAACCAGAGGATGCCGGAGAGCAAATATGATGTGTAACAGAAGATCCGCCCGCACTTGAACCAGCAATGGTGACTTGTTTGGGATCACCTAGGAAATATTGGATATTTCGTCTCGTCCATTTTAAAGCCAGAACTTGATCCTTGAGACCTAAGTTCCCTGGAATGACGTTATCTCCCGTTGTCATAAAACCTTCCGGAACAAAAAGTGTGATTACTTGATTATCTGGTCCTTGGTATGCTATATATGAAGCGAAATGCTACTGCTATGTCAATGTAACAAACCGAATGCTCCAAGTCTGTAGTTAATTGTCACTAGAACTATGCATTCATCCAGCAAATACGTTCCCTTATAGAATGACCCATTGCCATGCTCAAATGCACCGGGATGGACCCAGAATAGGACCGGAAGTAATTTACCATTTGACATTTCTCTGCGGCAATTCTTCAACATGGAAATAAAATAATTTTTCTAAGGGGTACTAAATGAGACTGAGAGATAAAATTCGTTTTTTATCAAGAACTTGCCCAGATTTTAAGCGCAATTAAGTAGTGGGTTTTCTTAAACAAATTGAAAAAAAAAACAAATTTACGCTTTCATCTGGTTTGGACACAGAAAGATACAGACAGTCCTCTTGACCTGCAAACTCCGTTTGATCGAGGGGAACTTGAGGGCAAATGGGAGGCTCAGTGGTTGCGTCATATACTCCCTCAATCGGTGCTTTAGGAACAGCTGGCTGATTTCAGAATTTATGCAGAAAAATATATTTTGACTCGACATTTCGGTTGGGAAAAAAAATTCACGTCAAAAGTAAGTGACAATGTTGATAAAAATAATTACTTCGAATCGTTTCGGTGGTTCTGCATACGGAATGGACTGAAATTCAAAGTAACGCTTTCCTTCACGCGTGAATTTGTGTGCTCCTTGAAAAGTTCCTGCAGGGCATTTCACAAACGGTAAGTTGGAATTTTGGTTGTAATAAGTCCCTCGGGTGGCAATAACGTCATCTTGCTTGTCTTCATTCCAATGTTGAGTTTCGATTTCTTGATGACTGTATGTATTCCGGGTTGTACTAACAATGTATGCGATTATAAGGACAAATTGAGACCTAGACATGACTGGAATATTTGTTATTTTCAATTTTTTGTAATGTGTCATGAGGTTGCCTCATATGTTATTGTAATATAGTCTCTTACTTTCAGCAAATGGTATTTTCCTCAAAAATACACTGGGGATTCGCACCAGCAGTTCATATAGCTCGGGAGTGCAATTTCATGTTTACACAGCTGTGTCCCCCGCAGTACAGGTGAATGAATTTATAAGTACTTTCACAATTCACAATATTATTTCAAGTCGCCTGTAAAATATCCATTTAATCACGAGCCAATGCCGACCACAGTTGTCTCTAACGTTGCTGGAACAGCATCTAAATGTGTGGTGATATTTACAGATCTAAGGATGTGCATCATGTCAAGTTAACTATTAACAATGATATACGTAAAAAAGTGATGAGCATTAACGGGAAACTCACTAATCTATGCCTCAACTTCAGTGAACATGAAATTGTGTAAAAAGTGTGGCATAATGCCAGGGCTGGAGTATTCGAAAAAGATCGATTGACAAATGGATTGATTTCTTATAGTAGATTGTAGCAAATTCATTTCCAGAAAAAAATTTGTTTCGTTGCTCTGCGTCATTTTGTTGAGTCATACGTAATCCCAAATTGTGTATGTAGTTTACAAAAGTTATGTAATGGCTGAGAGAAAACTCCTTTTGCTATTTGAACTTACGAGAAAAACTTCACTGTGTTACGGATTTTTCGGATATCTAAGCATTGGATACAGTAAGTATTCAAATATATTTTGAATACTATTCGAATACAGATATTTTTTCCGTTTCAATATAGATTTAAATACTTAAAAAATTATATTTAAAAATACCAATTCCGATAAAAATATTAAAAAAATAGGAATGAAATACCGATTCCAATAATTCTAATTCCGATTCGAATGACCAGCCCTGCATAATGCATTGTATAGTCCCAGAATATGAACACAATCAATAAAAATAATTGGCCATTGTATTTATTGCGATAAATACAATCCAGCTGCGTTTCTTTATGTGAAATGCAAGAGCTGTGAAGATATGTGGGAATTATGCCATTTTATCTATTCAAGTAAATCACTACTGGGACGAAAGCACAAGAGAAGGCACAAATGGTTCTTCCAAGTGAAAAGTGCAGCATACGGTATGTTATTTATGAACGTTATTCAGTGTTAAACAACGGAACTTACAAGAGGGACCCCATGGTGAGGTTTAAACAGAAGCTATTTAAAGCTGTGTATCTACAATATCAGTATCTAATTATGCGAAGTCTAAAAAATTATGCTTCAAAATTATTGGAAACCACTTAAATGCCTCTTTGAAGTCTCAAATGACAATATTGACATCCGTCTCCCGAGATTATAGAATCAACTTTGTTCTCGGTCAGACCATTTACCTAGCCGGGAAAATTTATCGCGAATCCTGTAACCCATGACCTGGGGGCGTATGTATATGTGGATGCTGATATTAAGAAAAAGTTAATATCAATACATTCATTATAAGCTGACCCCTTATAACAGAATTTTACTGTAGATCTGACGAGCATTACATGTTCATGATTAATTTAATGTTCATACAATACATATTTAAGCATTACCAGTACTCCTAAGATAATATTTAATAAAGTAAATTTGGTTTACTTGTTTATTGTATGCTTTTGATAAAGGGTCATCCAAACCAACTAGGCATTGTTTATTGTCATTTTGTAACTGCTGGGATGGTGACTTCTGAATCGCTTTAGCAAGTTCCCAGTTCCTGACGCCTTTTCCTTAGAAAAATGTTTTCAAAGCGCAAAAAACCACGAACTTAATAAGATCACCCACTAATTTCGCTCTTTTCCAATATTATTTCAAAATTAAATAACTGTTTACGAACATTGGTTGCAAAGGTATTCGCTCTCCTTTGGGCAGAAAATAAAATGATGGTAAACTGGTGACCTTTGTACCCCCTGTATTAACGTCTTCATGTCCCTCAGTTTGAGATACTTCCGAGCTCATTTTGTATTGAAATTGTTTTATTCAAGTTAAAACTAATAATTCCAAGCAACAATACCATTTCATGGAGAGGTCGCTGCAACAACTAGCCATGAACAACGTCAGCTAAATAAAACCTTCATAAAACGGGTTCTGCGTTTAAATTTTGTCCGTTGATTTATTACATGAGCAAACAAAAATTATCATGAAAACTGAAGCCCTACACATATCTTCATCACTTTACCCGGAACATGACATGAATTTGGGTTGTGGTTTTAAAATTGCTTGTATCTTTTATGGCATGAGCAATCCAAAATAATTACTTGAACTTGACCCTGAACTTGACTTGATGTTCAAGTAAATTTGCCTCACTTGTACTTGAACCTGACTTGTCTTAGAATGTCATGGACAAGCGGAGTACGTACTTGAACTTGACCAGAATGATTCAAGTAAAACAAATCGCTTCTTGAAATTGTCCGCCGCACTTATTGCGTACATCGCACTCCGTAGGGGTGACCTCAATTGCAATGCTACATGCTACCCTAATATATCCGTTAGGCAGGCTGTCGGCTATGTTATGGATACCTAAAGTCTAAAGCCAATTGACCCTTCAGCTCAGGGGTATGTGTATATCCAAATCTTGGGTTACAGTTATATTATTTAACGACAATAATTTACTAACTCTTCCAGCTTTAATGTGTTAATTTTGTAAATGTACGTTTTCACATATTATCATATGTAATTTGCACTCATTTAATTAAATCCAAGTAAGAAATCATTATATCACACTACAAAGATTAATCCTGGTCAAGGTTAAATGTCATGTAAGTAAAGTGTACACAATTATTAACCTTTTGTGTTGTTATAAATCAATATCGTAATTGTAAATACCGGATTATGCTCTTGCTCACTAGCGTTTGTCAGATGTTTTAACAACTTTCTGCAATGAGTTGAGAGCAGAGAAAAATTACGTCTGCTCTCCTCATCAGACACTACAAGACTAAACTCTGATTCTCATGATCAATTAACTTTCCCCTTTGCGTGATAACACGTTATTTCGGAGGGGATCAAGACTTTAAAGTAAACAAAACCTATATGTGAAATAAATGTAATGTGACTTTTATTTACCACTTTTTTCAGAAGGAATACCAAAGGATCGATCAACAATACCTACGTTTTCATGCTTAAGTGTCTACTTTCATTTCTGTGACTACATACCGATTTTTACCAGCATGCATAAATTGAACGAAATATATGCAACAAACATAAATGCCTACAAAATATTCGAAAATTTGCGTGTAACCTACAATTTTGCCTACTTGTAGGCATACATGTAGGGTATGCGTCCAGCTGTACTAATTGCCATGAAGGTTACAAAATTGAAATGGAGTATCGTATTTTAAACAACTGTCATTACTTTAATCATTTTAAACATACATATGTCATTCAGAGGGTTTACTAAATTGTCCATTCACACGATTCTCACAAATTCAATGTATCAAAGCACTTTTATGACATCAGTCATTACAAGTTGAATTAGTCCAGCAGAGACCCTTATTTGTCGGAACGCTCAACTCAGCGAATTCATATTTATACAATCCGAGTGACCTCCAGAATATTGTTCTTGTCCTAAATAAGTTCCGAATAATTTGGACAGGGTTGTCCAAATTAAAAACTTTCCTGTAAACAGGTTCCCAGAAATTAGTCATTTCCCAGGGAATTTTCTCAGTGGCTCTTCCATAAGGCTTCCTGTTAAAATTTAACGCGAAATCTGATTACAAAACATTTATTAATTCAACGCAAACTTGTTTAAAGCAACTCACCCTGATCTCATGAAGTTTGTCCAAAGCTCTATCATATCCTTTGAAAATTCAAATTGCTCCGTTCCAGACAAACATAATTTAAATTTGGGGAAGATATACTGCTCGTCGTCTAGGTGTGTGATTACTAGAAAACGAATGTGTCTCAATTTATTTCAACTTAATCAGATAGCCAGCACCACTGATATTTTGCCAACTGTTTTCATAAAGTGGTGCATAACTTTAGAATTATTAGCAATTATATTTCATTACCTCGACTCTTCAGTATAGAACAGGACAAGTTTACTAGATGTAGTATTATGCCTTCATGCATAAGCTGAGCACATGTACTTTAAAGATAAAAAAAGTGAAAGGTACCATGCCTCCACTCGCGCGTCCCTTCCTCAGTTTGTTTTTTCATGCCGAGCTGAGCACACCTACGTGTGTGTACAGGATTGAAACGTGATCCAAAACATTAAGGTGCACCTTACCAACAGTTCCAGCCCAATTACAGGGACAAGTGAGGTTCAATGTCTGACGGTGTACCACCTTTGTTATCACCTAGCAGGTAAGTAAAATACAAACCGATTTATTTCGCAGGATATTTCTGTGTCTGCTGAGGACGTGGTCCCACACTTAATCTGCGTCGACCGGCAAGTGCATTTAATGTCAACGTAGTTGACTTTGCTTATCAATATGGAACATTTTCCAGGCCAATTGGGCCATGTGTGGCTTCCAAGATGACACCCGTTACTAGGAGTAGGGGCAAGACTGTCCAGGTCCCGAAAACTCCAGAACAGTCGACATCTTACCAGGCTCCCTCGTTCCCATTTGACATGAGTCCATTGGTGAATAGAATCTCTGCTGTTGTGGCCAACACTCAACGTGAGTTGCGTTTAGTCCCCGGTTAACGAAGTTACCGTGAGGCAAATATTTACAATTTTTGGATACAATTTTTTGGTTAGGTGATCAGTTCCATCAACTTTCCACAAGGCAGGAGCAGCAGGCTCAAGTTGTGAATCGATTATCCAACGCGGTGGAGTGCTTGGAGAGTCAAGTGAATGTGGAGCCAGGAGACTCTGTCAGTGATTCTGACTCTGATGTCCAATTTATGAGTCAGCCGGCTCCGGTGGACATGCTGATGCAAGACATACCAGATGGCGATGCATCACTGGGGACAAGAGATGATGCTATGGATGAGATTGACCAGATCCTATCGTCCCATATGGAGCGTCAAATGTTCGGCGAAGCCTTGAGTGACTCCGTGGCATTATCGTACAAGTCGATACCAGGCATAGACATGTCTAAGGAGACTAGCGACAGATTCAAGGAATTGTACAAAGTGCCGGAAAATGCAAAACAATTTCAAGTGCCGAAAGTCAACTCACACGTGTGGAGAGTCATGTCGGCTAAGGTTCGCACTACTGATGGCAAGTCCCAAATTATACAGCAAATGGTGGCTTATGCTTTGGTGGCTCAGTCACGCGTGACGGACTCCATACGCCAGTTAGCCATGGCCCAAAAATTATCCAAGGAGGATGTACGGAGCATTCGGGCACCAGTCAAGGATGCTGCAGCTGCATTAGGTCAGGCTCATCGGGAAATAAGCATGCATCGGCGATCCCAGCTAAGAGCTACTTTGCCGGCATTGAAACCATTGTGTTCCAGGGCTACACCCGTCACTGAGTATTTATTTGGGGACAATTTGGATGCGAACTTAAAGGCAGTGGTTAATACTAATAGACTAGTAAAACCCCCCGTGATGCCGTCCAGACGGTTTCATCCCTATCGTAGTAAGGGTCATTGGAAAGGGCAAGGATCATCCAAAGGGCCTTTAAACTGGGGAAGGGACTCGTTCAAGAACAAGAGCGGGTCCTACAACAAGCGAACGCAGGAGAAAGAGGAGGACGCGAAGAGATCCAAGAATTATCGCACGAAGTATCGTCAATAAGTGTGAGTTACAGGCAGTACGCTGGTCAAATACGTTTTTTCTACGAAGAGTGGTGTAGAATAACCGGTAACAGTTTTGTCTTACAGACTATTAGAGGTTATAGAATTGAGTTTATTTCAAGTCCCAGTCAGCAGGATGAGCCGGAAACGCAGTTTCCAGATACGGAGTTGCAACTTGTGTCGGATTGTATGGACCGATTATTGAGGATCAATGCTATTGAGAGGGTAGATCCCTCCAACGTTCAGTTTATTTCGACAATTTTTACTGTGCCGAAATCAAATGGCTCACCCGATTAATTTTAAATTTGAAGAAGCTTAACAATTTTGTTAGATACGAGAAATTTAAGATGGAGGATTATCGCATGGTGTGCAACCTGCTTCAGTCACATATGTATATGGCTACCGTAGATTTAGAGGACACTTACCATTTGATTCCCGTTGAGCGTTCATTTCGGAAGTTCCTACGGTTTAGATTCAAAGGAACTTTATTCCAGTACAGGGTACTCCCCTTTGGTTTGTCCTCAGCACCCAGAGTGTTTACTAAAATGCTGAAACCTATACTATCCCTTTTACGAAAGATAGGCCATATAATAGTTGCATTTCTGGACGATTTATTAATTTTGGCTAGAGATTTTGAAAGCTGTCAGGGTGCAGTTAATCACACAATAGATGTATTCCAGCGACTGGGGTTTCGTATTAACTTTGCCCGATCTACTTTGGTTCCATCTCAGAGGGTCAAATACCTAGGCTTCATATTTGACAGCGAACGTATGGTATTAGAGCTACCTGTCAACAAGAGGGAGAAGATAAATTCCTTGTGCAGGAGCATACGCTCGAAAGACTTGATTACGGTGCAGGAGCTCGCGGAATTGGTAGGGACGTTAGTGTCTGCCTCACCGGCCGTTCCCTATGGTCTTTTGTACACCCGACATTTGGAACGTGATAAGGCTCAGTCATTACATGTATCCCGAGGAAGGTACGGGCATTGATTCCGGTTGTCACACGAAGCCATCAAAGATCTGTTATGGTGGGAATCAAGAGTGTCGGTAGTTGTCAATCCAATTAGATCAGGCCATTACGAATTTCAAATAGAGACAGACGCCTCTCTTACGGGATGGGGTGGAAGTTTTAGAGGTCGTAGGGCCAATGGATTTTGGACATTACAACAACAAAAGTTCCATATCAACATACTGTAACTGCTGGCGATTGAAAATGTTCTTCGATGTTTCCAGAGTGATTTTTGGAATGCTCAAATATTAATTCGATGTGACAACACAGTCGCCATAGCCTACATAAATAATCGCGGCGGCTGTCGCTCTGTTGTTCTACAGCAAATTGCTCAACGAATTTTCCAGTGGGCAGAGCAACGCGAAATATGGCTTGTTGCTACATATATACCCTCTATTGAAAATGTTATAGCTGATGAGGAATTGCGGCGTAAGCTGGATGAGTCCGACTGGAAATTGAACTCACAAGTATTTCGCAGATTATGTGAGCAGTTTAATTTCTATCCCACGATAGATTTATTTGCTACTAATTTGACTGCACAGTGTGCCAACTTTGTGTCGTGGCATGTTGATCCCGATGCGTCACATGTGGACGCGTTTACATTATGTTGGAGCAATCAGGACACTTACGAATTTCCCCCATTCAATCTGGTAGCACGAACTTTGCGGAAGATGCGATCTGATGAATGTTGTGGGTTAGTAGTTGTACCATTGTGGGAAACCCAGCCATGGTGGCCTGTGTTTACAGAATTGGCAGTGTCAGCAGTTATCGAAATTGGGCCAGCAGATGATTTACTGACCTCATTTGTTATTTCTAGGCCCCATCCGTTGTCGAAGAATCTCAGATTAGCGGCCGCAATAATCTCCGGAGAAAATTTGCGAGTGAAGGGTTAAGTGATGAAGTTGTCGATGTAATTCTAGCATCATGTGCTCCTAATACCCGAAACAATATGAATCGTATTATAAGCTTTGGTTCCAATTTTGCAACAATACACGGATATCTTCAAGAGCCCC
Source organism: Allacma fusca (assembly GCA_947179485.1). Taxonomy (NCBI): domain Eukaryota; kingdom Metazoa; phylum Arthropoda; class Collembola; order Symphypleona; family Sminthuridae; genus Allacma; species Allacma fusca. The sequence goes on from OX359245.1 coordinate 38,292,180, forward strand.
ACTGGTGAAAGAAGTGCTTGAGTTTCTATTGTCATTATTTAAAACCGGTCGAGGGTAAAGCGCAATTAATACCGCAAGATCAGCGTTGTCACTTCTTTTGCCAGCAATCGAGGGTCATTCAGTGGTGAGTGTCACGATTTGTCAAAGGTATTTACAGACAACGACCACCGCAACCCAAATACCAAACTACTTGGGATCTGAACATTCTATTAACCATGTTTGACCAGTGGCCACTTAACAACGAACTAACCCTTCTTAGATTGACGATTAAACTTGTTTCTTTGTTAGCTGTAGTTACTGCACAAAGGGTGCAGACAATTAATTCTATTTTAGTTTCGAATATTACTATACACGAGTCTGTGATTGAAATTACTATTCCAGCTTTAATCAAAACTTCACGACCCGGAGTTCCGTCACCATGTTTTCAATTTTCGTTCTACCCCGAAGATAAGTTATGCGTCGGTAGAACTCTGCAAGAGTATTTGAAGGTGACAGCGGATTACCGGAGTTCTGATCAGTTTTTTTTATGTACTCAGAGACCCTTTACACCGGCCTCAAATCAGACCCTGAGTCGGTGGTTGAAATTAGGGTTGAAGCTGTGTGGAATTGATGTTACAAAGTTTAAAGCACACTCTTACCGACATGCGTCGACTTCGAAAGTTTTTTCCAAGGGAATTAATGTAGATATCATATTAAGTTGTGCAGGTTGGCGAGCCAACTCTGGCGTTTTTGCAAAGTTTTACAACCGTCCTATCGAAACGGTTTCGGAATATCAGGACGTTGTGCTGTCCCGATAAATAAATAAATGATTGTGTCAGTACCGCTGATTTTTCATTGCTCTTTAAACATCTACATCTAGTAAACTTGTCCAGTTCTATACTGAAGAGTCGAGGTAATGAAATATAATTTATAGTTAAACGAGACTTACCTGTAAGGTGAAGTTTGACTGTAATTATATGAATTACCGAAGACCTGAAAGTATAGAACTGACCCGCCGCACCCGCCCGCATCATGAAGAAAAATCATCTATCTCTAAATAACTGAGGAAGGGACGCGCGAGTGGAGGCATGGTACCTGTCACTTTTTCCTTTATCTTTAAAGTACATGTGCTCAGCTTATGCATGAAGGCATAATACTACATCTAGTAAACTTGTCCAGTTCTATACTTTCAGGTCTTCGGTAATTCATATAATTACAGTCAAACTTCACCTTACAGGTAAGTCTCGTTTAACTATAAATTATTACGAAATATTTTGTATAATGTGTAATTTGTATTGTAACTGGGAGCTCAGCCACCGGGTGTAAAAGCACACAACTGGTTTTTAACACAGCTAAACTCGTCCTATGTGTTCATGATCACCATACTAGGACAATATTTCAATATTTGTTCAAAAAAATAAGGTTTTTTTAATTATCCTGGTCATACCCCGCAATTGATATGTTAGCACCTTTTTTGCTACTTAAGCGGTAAATAGAACTAAATAAAAATAATTTTATTGTTTTCAAGCACTACAACAGCCCAGGGCCTAGGACAAAGTGACAGATAAACTATTTAAATGAATAGAATTTTGCCAGCCTGCTAGAAACTTTAGGACGACTACCATAAAAAAATCCTCATCGTCAGAACTACAAATTCATTTAAGGATTACTTATACATTGGACACTTTTTTGACACGGAACTGAAACTGTAATGGGTTCGAACAAATGGCTTTTCTCAGCAAAATTATTAAGCAGAAAAGCAAAGGGAAAAATGTTAAAAACATACCTAATTTCATATTAAAAAAGTGAGAGCAAAATCAAGAATAGCATTTACATAAATCCTTTAAATACATTTTAAATACATACGACAACCATCACCACACCACCATTCTCACTGCTGTTAAGCTCTTAGGAGTATTCAATCAAAAAATCTCACCTGGAACTTTATAGCCATATCTGAATTGGGCATAGCTAATCCCACCTTTGTATATATTTATGTACATGTAAGTTGGGACATATTTGGAGATGAGCTGAACCGTTTTATAAATCTTTTGGACATAATTGCGGTCAGAAAATAATTTAATAAATTTTTTTCTTTGTTTTTCAGATATTGGTTGATTTTTGAAATAAAAGTATCTAATGGAATTGGAAGGGTGCCATGGACAACCAAGCAGTATTTAATTCACTGATCTGACGAGAGTTGGATAAAATTCCTGAAATCATAAAAAATACATAATTCATACAATAATTATTACAGAGTTGCCTAGACTCATCCTTTTTTATTTCTTGAACATTTGTAAGTGACATTACGCTCTCCGACAAATATCCCTTCATCTTGAACAAATCCCGCTCAAAGAGGAACTCTATTAATTTGGCCTGTTTTCAAAAGTTGATACGGAACTGCCGTCTGAAATGGGTTAACTGCATTGTAGGGCTCAATCACTGGTAGGAAGCGCTGTAATAAATATGTTTTTTTTTACAAAACACCTTCTGTAATTCTGATCGTTACCATTGTTGGCTTTAGTGCTATCCATGGGAACGGAAATTTGGTACCCATACCTGTTCCTGTACCTGTACCCATTTTTTCAGGAACTAAAGCAATGGTCCTGTTCCCATAAATATGGGTACCAATTCAAAGTTCCTGGACCTGTTCCTGCAGGAACAGGAATGTTCCTGTTCCTGTTCCCAAAAGTACTTAAAGAATAGCAGAAAAGTACAACCTACACAATTATGCCCCAGGTAAGTCTATTTATGCATCGATTTATAGAACCAAACATCAAATCGACTTTATTAAAAATAATGAACAGCACACCATTTCCAATACCTTTAGCGACTCAAATTTAAATTAGAATTCAGTAACAGTCATTAAATTAATCATCGCAGCGCAAAGTACAGTCAAATGAAATTAGTTAAGACAAGTAGCACTTTCAATATACTTTTGCTGAAATAACAAGGATAAGAGCACGCTGGAGTTTTCTGAGCTACAATTTTGGGTTTAAGTTTCAGATGGATCCAAAATGGAACTCTCTGAGTAGGTACACGTTTTGTTCCTGTTCCCAAACCCGCTTTTGTTCCCATATTTTGGGAACAATTTCTATGTTCCCAAACGTTCCCAAAGTGTCTTGGGAACAAAATTCATGTTCCCGTACGCACCCATTCCTGTTCCTGTTCCCAAAAACCTGGGTGTCTCCTGTTCCCATGGACAGCACTAGATGTTAAGCACGGCTAAAGAATGGTTTTTCTTAAACAAATTGAAAAAACAAAGTTACGGATTCATCTGGTTTGGACACAGAAAAGTACAAACAGTCCTCTTGACCTGCAAATTCCGTTCGATCGAGTGGAACTTGAGGGCAAATGGGAGGCTCAGTGGTTGCATCATATTTTCCCTCAATCGGTGCTTTTGGAACAGCTGGCTGTTTTCAAAATTTATTTATTAAAATATATTTTGACTAGACATTTCGGGCTGGGAAAAAAATTTCACGTTAAAAGTAATTAACGATGTTGATAAACGTAACTAATTCACATCGTTTCGGTGGTTCTGCATACGGAATGGACTGAAATTCAAAGTAACGCTTTCCTGTACGCGTGTATTTGAGTGCTCCTTGAAAAGTTCCTGCAGGGCACTTCACAATCGGTAAGATGGAATTTTGGTGGTAATAAGTCCCTCGGGTGGTAATAACGTCATCTTCCTTGTGTTCATTCCAATGTTGTGTTTCGATTTTGGATGACTGTATGCATTCTGGGATGTACTAACAACGTATGCGATTATAATGATGAATTGAGACCTAGACATAACTCGAATACTTTCACGTTTTTCAATGTCTTGAGGTTTCCTCGTATGTTGTCGCAGGTACAGTCTCTTACTTTCAGCAAATATTATTTTTATAAAAATTAGATTAGTGATTCAAAACAGGTGTTCACATAGTTTGGGAGTGCAATTTCATGTTTGCACAGATGTGTTCCGCAGTATAGAGGAATACATTTGTTAGTACTTTTACAGTTCACAATATTAATTCAATTCGCCTGTAAAGTCCATCTAAGCATGATCCAGTGTCGAGCACAATTGTGTCTAACGTTGCTGGAATAACATCGGACTGCAAGGTGATATTTACGGATCGAAGGATGTGCATCATTTTAGCGAATTTGTCAGAATAGTAAGTATTACCATAATTCAGTATAAGGGGAAAATTTTATAGATCAAGATCTCGACGGTTGCTGCTTATTTACTTAATGTAAGCACATCCTTTATTTAGCTTCAGGACATGCATATATGTACGTAATGGACTATGCATGCAACTTACGTGTTAGCTGCTTTTCATTTATGTGCTCAAATTTGCTTTGGATTCGCAGGCCACTCTTAATGCAAATTATTAATAGAGAAAAGTTAATACTAAACAACTCCGGTAGGCTCGAAGTGTATGATTTTTTCAATAAAAAATTTGAAGATCTAGGAAATAACAATCCGAAATTGTTCCCTACCCACTTTCACCCTTAAGGCTAACGGCTAACACAGTAAAATAAAATCAGTTCTTAGAAAATATTTAATTTTAAAACTGCATTAGGTACCGTTGAATTTTAAACCAGACGCTGGTGAGCAAATGTGAGGCGCAACAGAAGATTCACATGCTTTTGATAATTTCATATTGTGAATTAATTTTCTCTATTTACTTTAGGAACGAACAATCCCACAGCTCTGGACAGACGAAAAATCCCAACTATCAATTGTAAATAACAATTTTACAGATTCAGGTTTGGATACAGAAAGGTACAAACAATACAAACTTAGTTTGAGATTTTGGAACTTGAGGGGGAACGGTAGGTTCCGAATCGGTACATCATATTCGTCCTCAATGGATGTCTTAGAAACAGCTGGCCAGATATTAAACGTTATTTGTAAACAAATATTTTGACTAGGCATTTTGGGCTGTAAATACTTTGTCAAGTAGTAAGGTATATTTCCTGCGTCTATGTTGATGTCTGCAATCTGTATTTTTTATTTTAATTATTTCAGAGTTATTCAAACTTTTTAGAGTCAGAAAGGTTTTCAACACCGTAATTAGTTTCACTCAGGTTCCACAGATCTCCAAGCTCTCCCATTAATTAATACAATTTTCGCAAGTTGAATTTGTCCAACTGCTGAACTCTCTTGTGGGAACTCTAAACTCTGCAAATTCGTATTTGTACAGTCCTAGTCCCCTCCAGAATTTAGTTCGTCTCCTCCACAAGTTCCGAACAGTTGTAACGGGGATATCTAAATTGTAAACTTTCCTGTAAACTGGTTCCTGGAAATTTACCCTGTCCCACGGAACGCTGTCAGTAAACCTACCAGATGGTTTCCTATTCAGATGTAAAAAGAAATCACTGTTATAATTACTTTACACAACTACAACCACAAATTTTATTCTTTCTGAAATAACATCCTGCTGTAAATACGTCCCAAATGGTTATCAATGTAATATGCACATCGTAGTACAGTAAAAGTAAAATCTACCTGGAGCAACCTGAAACTCACCCTGTTCTCATGAAGTTCTCCCAAAGCTCTAGCATGCCCTTTGAGAATACATATTGTTCCGTTCCAGGCAGCCATAATTTATATTTTGGAAAAATATACTGCTCATCGTCCAAGTGGGTGATTACTTTGAAAAAATATTAAACAAGTAACATATTAAAGCCCTAATTTGACCATAACAACCCTGTACTTTGCAAAATAATCTTTTGAATATGAACTTAGAAAATCTCACCTGGAATTTTATAGCCATAATTTATTTGTGCAAGGCTGGCCCCACCTTTGTAGGAATTCAGATACAAATACGTGGGAACGTACCGTGACATCAGTTGAACCGTTTCATAAATCCCTTGGATTATAGCGCGGTCCGAAATCAGATTAATAAAACTCTGCCTTGTTTTATCACTTATTGGCCGATTATTGAAATAAAAGGAACGAATTGAGTTTGTAATTTCTGTCACTTCCGGATAAGGGATGTTCAAGTCATCATAGAATAGCTCCACTGGAGCGATGTGGGAAAACCCCAGGTTTATTCCAACACTCAGAAGAATGCTTGCTAAAAGTGCTATAAGCAAATACATTCTATTCGTACTAGTAAGTTATATGAAAGTAATGGAGTAAACATTGTAAGAAAGTTTGAAAAATGTATTATTATTTTTTTAGTACGTGCTCCAAAATATATTCCTTCATCTTGAACAAATCCTGCTAAAAGAGGGACTTTATTTATCCGGCCTGTTTTCAAGAGATGATATGGGATTTCATTTTGGAAAGGATTCAGTGCATTTTTGGGCTCTATAACAGGAGTAAACCGAAGGGACTAAATAATTCAAGAATATAAAAACATTAGAAAATCTTTAATCTTGAATGTGATTCCTGAATTTATTATTTGAGCGTTTAACCTGACGCTGGTTTCATAAGGACAAGCTTAATAATTCCGAAGTTTAACTTACGAACTCTGTAGCCAGAAACTGTGTGAATATAATATCTCTAGCACTCTGTTTGAGCAAACAGGACTTGATGCCCTCTGAAGAAGTGTCCCAACAATTAAATAGTCTGGCAAGTTTTCTGGCAAATGTACGAGGTTTCTCAGTGACAGCCCAAGGATTCAATATGGCTCCACTCATGGTAATGGCTCTTGAAAAAAGTCCTAAATAAATATACAGTATTAGAGCAATAAGTACTGGGAATAACTGAAAATAACAAAAGATTATCGTGAGGCACCAGAGGACGTGGGTGAGCAAATGTGATGAGAAACTGAAGTTGCGCCTGCGCTTGAACCACCAATGGTTACAAGGTTCGGGTCGCCCAGGAAATATTTGATGTTTCCTCTTGTCCATTTTAATGCCAGAACTTGATCCTTCAAACCTAAGTTGCCTGGGATGACGTTATCCTCCGTGGTCAGAAAGCCTTAAAGAACCAGAGTTGTGATTGGAGGATATTCTGGAGGTTAGCGAAATTGTACAAATAAATAAATAGGTCATCTATAGGTACCTAATGGTCCGACCCTGTAGTTGATTGTCACAAGGACAACGCATTTGTCTAACAAATATGTTCCACTAAAGTATGACCCATTGCCGGCCAAGAAGCCCCCTTGATGAATCCAAAACAGAACAGGGAGGAGCTTACCGTTGGATAGTTCGCTCCGGCATTGCTTTCATATTTCCATAAATAATCCAATACAAATTTTACTGAACATTAAAAGAACTTCATTTGGAATTTAATATCGAATAAATGATACGAGCGTGTTATAATAATTATTATTGCAAGGAATTACTTACTGATTCATCCGGTTTGGACACAGCAAGGTACAAACAGTCCTCCTGCCCTACATATCCTTCAACGAAAACTTGAGGACAAATTATGTCATCAATTGTAGCATCATACACATCTTCCATTGGTGTTTTCAAAATCGCTGGCTGATTTCAAAAAGTTTCAAAATAATTGTAAAAATAACAAAGCTTCAAATTATAAACAACGTTTTACTTATTGGAAGCAATATTCATAACTTTTCTTCAATTACTTCAAAACGTCTTGGTGGTTCTGCATAAGGAATGGAGCGAAATTCAAAGTAGCGCTTTCCTCCGCGTGTGTAATGAAGTGATCCACGAAACGTCCCTGCAGGACATTTTACAATTGATGCTATTGAATTTAGTTGATCACTTTCTCTAGGGATAATTTTATCTTCGTCGACCCCTCTTCCCGTTTGGGAATTTCCTTCATTTTGGAATTCTTGCGGAGTGGCACCATGTTTGGAAATAAGATGTATGACGAGAATGAGAAATTGAAGCCCAAACATTACTGGGGTATTATGTTTTAACACAATTTTTTCCACTGTGTGTTGCGTCAATTCTGTTGTTGCTCGCTTAGAGTTAAAGAGATATTTTGATGCTCAGGGAACCCGAAGAGTTGTAATTTGAGAGCAAATATCTGAGGAACATTTGGTTTAGTGCAATATCCTGTTTAGGTTGTATTCTCCGTTATTTTCTAGAATGGAATAAATTTGCAAGTAACAATTTAAATAATATAATGTAATGGGGTATTGTACCAAAGTCTACAGATTGTGATATTTTCCGCGCAAAAGTTGGAAGAAGTGCTGGGACCAAATTCTGGTCTGGTCCATTGAAAACGCTGGGACGGATGGACCAGACCATACGGTTATGGTCCAGGAAATTTGCGCACCATGTTCCGTGGCCCGAAAGTGTAGAACACAGCACTTGAAATGGCCCTGCGCTTGGACCAGACCAGAACCCTTGAACAGAGCGGAACATTCCTAGACCTGCAGAAACTACTCTTTTTACATTACCTTCAGAAAATCTAATGGTATGACCCCTAATTTTGCTCCTGACGAATTTATTTTATTATTCTTAACTTTAGCGCTCGCAGTGTGTAACTTTGAAAGTAATTCTTTGATAACATAAAAATAATAATACGTTCCACCTTTCTGGGTATTTTTAGTGCAAATACAGTGATTTCGTATGCAGTGATTACCTCATACAATTAGATGGCCCTCCCTTTGTATTGGCTTCATTTCTCGCCAAATATTACATAAAAGTACATTATATAGCAGTTGTAGCATCTCAATTGATTGGGAGCTATTTTGCCATCCTTATAAACCATTAAACCACTATGTAGAAAATTGCCTGTATAAGTACAGTTTGAGGTGTATCTGATTCGGAATTATTTTAGCTCATTTGTGCTGTACTCCTCTGGCGTACAAGGAAATGTAATTTGTTAGCAATTGTGTGACGCTATTAAAGCAAATTAATTATCTAACTGAGTGATGGAAACGTTAGTAACTATTAACAAAATTGTAATTTCTATGCACCAAAAAAGTAGATTGAATGGTTCGTGCCAGCTGCCGTCTGCCGTTTTAAGGTGTTTCATCAGGTTTCGACACCTTTGCTATCCAGGACAAAATAATTTGGTTTTTAGGGGTGAAGTGAAACGAAGCTAATTATTGTAAGTTTTAGAAAATTGACTTTAGCATCTGAAAAATTGTAGCAGTCTTAAACTTTTTGATACATCAAATAATTGATAGAAAAATTGCCATTTGTATGTAAAAATAGAAGTTTTGAAGCTTTTATTAACTGTGCTCTTGAATTTTTACTTGATATACCCACAATTTTTAACGTAACAACATGTTTAGTAACATCTCGTTGAAAAGTCATAAGCCCAGAAAAAAGTCACGAACCAATATTTTGAAAATATTTTGGCAGTTAAGTTGAAATTGAAAATCGTTCAAAACTTTACATTTTCCTTAAATTATCCCCACTTTTATTTACTACATTGACCACTTCATAATTTTATAGATATTGAATATAGGAATTCAAACTGCATATTGTCCCAAAAATTCTGAACCTCGTTTGTATAGTATCTTACTCTTCTCTTCAAATCTGTTTATTTGGTCAGTAGAAAGGCAATGTGGTGTAAATGAATTTTCCATTGTAAGCAAAATTTTATACAAGGTTTTCTGTTTAAATGAAACGACAAAGCTCAAGCCTCCACACAACACGATGAGCAATACAATGCTTTCACTTTAGGCACAGCAAACTCATTGTGAATTGTGAACCCATTGATTGGGTCTTCTGGTATGGAATTTTGTTTTAGCTAAAGTGGAGCTTATATATGTAAATATTTCCAGTCTCCATGGAACATATTGAGCTAGATCGTAAGTGTAATTTATTTTAAAATTCAAACGTTGTGTTTAGGAATATCAAATATATTTTTGGTTTAATGGGTTTATTAAATTTCAAAAGACCTTCCAAGTAATTTTATAAATATTAATTTTTACAAGTTGAATTACTCCAGCACAGACCCTTACTTGTAGGAACTCTGAACTCAGCAAATTCATATTTGTACAAACCTAGCCCCCTCCAGAATTTGGTTCGTCTCCTCCACAAATTATGAACAATTTTTGGGGGGTTGTCCAAATTGAAAACAGTCCTGTAAACCTGTTCCTGGAAATTTACCTTGTTCCACGGAACTCTTTGAGTTACTCTCCCGAACGGTCTCCTGTTAAAATACCAATGTAAATGATCTGTGGGATGATATTATGTTATGGTGATTGCATACACACACTAAACTCACCCAGATTTCATAAAGTTTGTCCATAGCTCTAACATGTCCTTTGAGAATTCATATTGCTCCGTTCCCGGGAGCCATAATTTAAATTTCGGGAAGATAAATTGTTCATCATCTACGTGAATGATCACTGTAATTTATAATAATTTTAACCAATATTAATGTAATTGCATAATGAGTTTCTTTTACCGTCTAATTATCGGAAGATATATTTGACGAGAATATAAACAATATTTCCTTACAAAATTATGTACATGGGGTGATGATAATTAATTGATCCCAATTTATCTCACCAGGTATTTTGTAACCATATCTGAGCTGCGCAAGGCTGATCCCACCTGTGTAAGTATTCAAATACATGTAGGTGGGAACATACCTGGAAATCTGCTGAACCGTTTCATAAATCCCTTGAACTAAACCGCGATCCGTAATCAGGTTCATAAAATTCTGCCTCATTTTTTCAGTTATTGGCCGATTATTGAAATAAAATGAACCAATTGAGTTTGTTATTTCTTTCAATTCGGGATACGGGATATTCAAGTCATCATAAAATAGTTCCACCGGAGCCACTCCAGAAAAAGCAACGTTTATAATGATGCCCAGAAGAGGGACGGCTAAGATTGCTACGAGAAACGAAACAAATATCAGAGTAAAAATTATGTTTTTGTAAAAGTGTCGTACATTTCAACATCGACATTTGTCGTTCATTTGTATATTACGTGCTCCAAAGAAGACCCCTTCCTCTTGAACGAACCCTGTCAATAGAGGAACTTTATTTATTCGTCCTGTTTTCAAGAGGTGGTACGGTATTTCATTTTGGAACGAATTCAATGCATTTTTTGGCTCTATAACAGGAGTAAACCGAAGGGACTATATAATTCCAAAAGATTTGAAAAAAATATTAACCTTCATCATGAATATATACTCTGCAGAAAAAATTGTCATCTAGTATTTTAAACCCCATTATTTCCGGAACTATGTACATTTAAAATAATGAATAAGACTTCCTATTAATCCTTACAAGTTCAGTGTATATTTTGTTCACCTGGCAAATCATTATTCACTAAAACCCGGCTAATTTAACAGTTCCGCGCAATATCAGAGTGTAGGCGGAAAAAATTATCCGGGCAAAAATTATTCTACTAAATCCAGTTTAAGATTCTAAGCCTGACCAGGTTTATACGATAATAATGTCTGAAATTTGTGTAAAGTACGTACTGATCAATACGGTCTTTACTCATTGGTTTAAGTGGTGTAGTTCCGGAAATAACTATTAGGTGGTGTTGTCCTGAGTGTGTGTATTTGGAATGCGTTAAACTCGCAGTATCGTCAGTATGTACAACTTATTTTTTAAATAGTAATTTTTTCGAAATTTAAATTACCAACTCTGCAGCAAAATATTGTCTGGATACAATATCATTAGCACTCTGTTTAAGCAAACATGACTTGATGCCTTCCGAAGAAGTGTCCCGACAGTTAAATTTTCTGGCAAGATTTACAGCAAACTGTCGAGGCTTCTCAGTCACAGCCCAAGGTTGCAAAACAGCCCCACTCATAGCTACGACTCTTGAGAAAAGTCCTATGTCAAAAAAACAATATTGGTTAAAAAATTTCAAATAATTGTATCTCATCAAGGTATACTTGAATTGGTTGTTTTGTTCTTTTAATGGGCAAACCAGAGGACGCGGGTGAGCAGATGTGATGAGAAACAGAAGCTGCGCCTGCGCTTGAGCCAGCAATGGTTACAAGGTTAGGGTCACCTAAAAAATATTTGATGTTTTGTCTCGTCCATTTCAAAGCCAGAACCTGATCCTTCAAACCTAAGTTGCCTGGGATGACGTTATCCTCCGTGGTCAGAAAGCCTTAAAGAACCAGAGTTGTGATTGGAGGATAGATATTCTGGAGGTTAGCGAAATTGTACAAATAAATAAGTAGGCCATCTATTGGTACCTAATGGTCCGACCCTGTAGTTGATTGTCACAAGGACAACGCATTCGTCCAACAAATATGTTCCCTTATAATATGATCCATTACCATTCATAAAGCCCCCTTGATGAATCCAGAACATAACAGGGAGGAGTTTACCATTTGATAGTTCATTCCGGCAATGCTTTGTTGTTGGCAAAAAATGTTAAAGTTACTGAATGGTAAAATTATTTACTCTTTTCGGGAAAAAGCTATAGAATAATGTAAAACAAAATAACAAAGAAAAAAACTATATTTACTGCTTCGTCCGGTTTGGATACGGACAGGTACAAACAGTCCTCCTGCCCTGCAGGCTCTGATTCACCATCTGGAATTTGAGGACAAATTGGGGGCTCAGGTGTGGCGTCATATTCATCCTCAATCGGCGCTTTACGAACAGCAGGCTGATTTTAAAAAAGTTACTCGTGAACAAATATTTCCTCTAGAGATTTATTCCTTCAATAAGATTTTCCAAAGGAAAGTATTCCTTGAATTAAGAACATACTTCGAAACGTTTCGGTGGCTCTGCATAGGGAATGGACTGAAATATAAAATAACGCTTCCCTCCGCGCGTGTATTCAAACGATCCTCGGAAAGTCCCTGCAGGACATTTTACAATAGGGACAATCGAATTGAGGCTGTAACTTCCTTGGGGAATTTTGAAGTCTTCGTCATGACCTGTCTCCAAATTGGAATTTCTTTCATCTGTTAATGTACTCGGAGTTGCAACATTTGTGGATGTAATATAAATAATGATAACGGCACCACGAAGGCTGAACATATCTTCAAAAATACGTTTTCCAGTTTTAAAAATTTTCCACTGTGTTCTGGTTATTCTTCTGGTCCTCTTACAGATTCCATTTGATAAATCCGGTCTACGTCATTCTTGTAGAAACGATCGCCTGGGAGTAAAATCTGAGGTGCACTTGGTTCGGAAGTGCAAAACCCTGTTTTATTGTTCTGCCCGTCAGTATTGCAGATTGCCGTTGATAGCATTTAAATAACATTATTCGCATTGTCACATATTTATCTGAAAGTAAAGTACTTTCAACTTTGCCATACCTGCGAAAATCTTTTTTGCAACGTTCGGTATATTATACTGGTTGCGCGGTAAATGCGTTCAGGGCAGTCATAACTTTACCATGGATCTACAGACAGTGAGCATTTGCATAGGACACACACCTCTTATGTTTTAATTTTTGCACATAATGTGCATATTGGCTTGTCCTAGTATAACCATTGTTAACAATTGTCTGATTGTGAGACCAGTCTAGGATTTGCATAAATTATTCAATAAGTAAGAGCCCAGTGGAAATCAGCATATACAAGAGACGATGTTATATTCCTAGGGTCTCATTATGTCATTGCCAGGATGAAAACTTTCGCAAAAGGTGGTTATGCACGAACTACTTAAAGGACAAGAGTATCCTATGTATAGGTAATAATTACCTATACTTTAATTATTATAGTTCACGAATTCTTGGATTCTTGAATAATATTTTTAAATTGCTAGCTAAAACACGTATGACGCAAGCTACTCCAAAATACGATCATTAGAATTTACAGGAAATCATCTGTGACTGGTTGACTAGCACTAAAATGCAAAGTCACCAAAGGGTGAAATGACATTTGCACGACTCGTATTGGTCCATATTTTAACTCATCAGACGGACAAAAGGATAACAATTTTGTTTCAATGACCCCCTACAAAATAGATTGTCACGATCTTTGGTCGTCAAAATGTTAAATGACTGTCCTGATGCCGCACATTAATTAATGAAAAGAAATACAAGTTTCGCAGGAACTTACATTATTAATAATATTATAATTAGGCTTACATGGAAGTTTAAGTTTATGTAATGTAAATCAAAAAGTATCTTATTTAATTAGGGGCCGTTCAAGTAATTCATAACGCAGGGGTAGTGGGTGGCCTAACAAACTAACGTTATCCTTTGTTACGTGCATCGGGGGGTCGTAAATCACCTTGGTATGTAACGCAATATTTTGATGATCCTTCTTACCTCTGAAAATTAAATGACTCGCCTTTTAAGCTTCGAAGTTTACGACGAGTTGGTGGTCCTATTATAGATACACGTAACGTAAATTTCATACATATACGATTTTGCACATTTATCCTTGAAAACATTTGTCCATGGAAAAGCCAAATTCGCCTTAAAGATTTCAAGTATTGTGCATTATTTATTGAATTAATTAGAAAATTTTAAATGGCACAATTTATTGCATGTGGAGCAAGTTTCGAACCACTTCGGGTTACCCCGGAGGGGGATCAAGGAATTGATTATCACGCTGTAGCTTTAAGCTGTGGAAATTTACTTCATAAATTCTGCCTGACTTCATTTGTTCAAGCAATTGAAAGTATAAACGCAGGACATTATTGAATGTGTTGTACAAGGGTTTGCAGACAGTGATGATGAAGACAGTGACATTGAAGTTATTGAAAGTATTCCCGACCGGTTAAAAATTCCATTTGTTGAATGTGAGGCTAAAGCCACAGATTGAATAAACCAAAGATGCATTTCCGTCCTACAAGGTTCCTATAAATAGGCGTATTTATAGGATAGAAACGGACTTTTCAAGAATTTATATGTAGGAAAAGGAAGGCATGAAAAATCTAATAATTAAAAGTAGGGATATTATAGGAAGCCTCCTTCCTAGCAAAAGTACAAATAAGAAGGGTATAAGAGTTGGCTGGCAAAGCATAAAGTATGTATGTAGGAAATACGAAAGGCTATGAGAAAGGCCTAAATTGACTTTTTAATGAAGATATCGTCGGCTAAATTTTAAAAGGTAACATTATCATGTCATAACACGTGCTTTTTAATTGGGATCTCCATTGAAAATGGTACTTTTTAGAATTTAGCCGGCGATATATGCAATTCCAACATTTCTTTGATGGATACTGTAAGCATGCGTGTTTTATGTCAAAGGAACCTATATAGAAAATAGGAATAATTTTAAAATATATGCATCTAGGTAGGGCTCGAGACTGTCATTTGTACTATATATAGGAAAATGTAGGACAATACTTTGATATCATTTAAAGGAAGGATATATATGTACTGTGATTCAATTATGCATCTTTGAAATAAACCTAGTTTTACCGGGTGAATGGTAGTCTTTAAGCAGTCATACATATATTTAATCTAATGTAATTCCTAAAGCAGCATTTAAAAAAACATGTAACGCGTTATGTCGGGTAGGTGGTAGTTTGGTCAGCGTTACTCTAGCGTTACACCATGTGGGCGGGGGTGAAATTTTGACCAATTTTCCGTTATGAATTACTTGAATGACCCCTTACATGGTTGTACTGGGAGTTAAATTGTAGACCTTGAACAATACGAAATAATTAATGTGCAACATGTACATTAATGCACATGTTTTGAAATGCAAAACTAATCTTTATTTAGCCGACGAATAATAAATTAATACGACGCCAGGTTACGGATTGTGTGAAACAAATATTTTAAAAAAATAAGTTTATTAGCGTCATCTTCCCTCACATTGGCGGATGTAATGGGAGCAATGTTTGTCTTGGGCCGATAAAATATGATGTATTGCAATCATACATTTTCTGGTATCTATTTTATTATTATTAATATTTATTCAATTAAGGTCTTGAAGCTTTTCGTTCATGACCCCAGGGTAATATTTAATATATTGTGGTATATAGTGTAAGTATCACCCTTTTTCAACGGCATTGCTCGTATTGATAATTGCATGTTAAATTACTCCTAACACGATTCTTATTAGCAGGAATGTTGAATTCAGCGTATTCATATTTGTATAGCCCTAGTCCCCTCCAAAACTTAGTCCGTGTCCTCCATAAATTCTCAACAAGACCTACAGGGCTGTCCAACCTAAACACTTTCCTGTACACAGGCTGCTGAAAATTAGTTCTGTCCCACGGAATCCTCTCAGTGGCTCTTCCAAAAGGCTTCCTATTATATCAGATTTAAAACAAAAACTAAATACAAAAAAAAAAAACTTTGTAACAGACGTTTTCATCAGGAACTCACCCTGATCTCATGAAGTTTGTCCACAACTCCACCATATCCTTTGAGAATTCATATTGCTCCGTTCCCTGCAGCCATGATTTAAATTTGGGGAAGATAAACTGCTCGTCATCTATGTGGGTGATTACTGCAGAGCGAATGTTTATCAATTCATTTTGGTAAATACACATGATCCGACAAAAACAGAACATGTGTACAATATTTGGCAAATTATTTTCATTCAAGCGGTGTCAAAATTTATTAAAAGCAAAATGTATATAAACAAATATCACCTGGAATTTTAATGCCAAACATTAATTGCACATAGCTAATCCCACCTGTGTATGTATTTACGTACATGTATGTTGGAACGTGCCTGGAAATCAGTTGAACCGTTTCATAAACCCCTTGATCTATAAGTCGATCGGAAAATAAATCCTGAAAATTCTGTCCTTGCTTTTCAGATATTGGTTGGTTTTTGAAATAAAATTGTCGGATTGAATTAGAAATTGCATTCAGTTCAGGTGTCGGGATGTTTAAGTCGCTATAATAAAATTGGAACGGTGCCACAGTGAACCAAGCAACATCATATTCAGCGATCTGAAGTGGGCTGGTTAAAATTGCTGAAATCAACAGTATCGAGTAGATGTCTACAAACATGGCTTTTTACGTTCCTCAAAAATTACAAATAGTGTGTGACATATTACGTTCTGTAAAAAATATCCCTTCATTTTGAACAAACCCCACTAAAAGCGGAACTTTATTTATCTGGCCTGTTTTCAAAAGGTGATAAGGGATCGCGTTCTGGAATGGACGAATTGCATTTTGCGGCTCTACTACAGGGATGAAGCGATACGTCTGTAAAAAAAGAATTTGTAACACATAACAAAAATTTATTAGTTTACAGAAGAATTATTTGCAGTGGAGTGCAATTTGAATTTTCTATATGGTTCCACTCCCAAATTTGTACGCACGGAATCACTGATGGCGGCTTGTTTTAGAACAATGTTTTTAGGACTTTGTCGGAGCAAGCAACTCTTGATTCCCTCGGAGGAGGTATCCAAACACTTGAACTGTTTTGCAAGGATTTCAGCATACTTCCGAGGTTTCGGATTGACACTCCAAGGAGTGTGTAGAGTTCCACTCATGGCTATGCCTCTTGAGAACAGTCCTTTGTAAACAAGAAGAAACAATCGTTTGTTACACATTAATGCAAACCTTGCAATTATTTTTGGTAACCATATTAGTTATCCTGAAATAACTATCTACCAGCGGACATCGGTGAGCAAATATGGTGTGTCACAGCAGAGCCCCCTGCACTTGACCCACCAATTGTTACTTGTTTGGGGTCCCCCAGAAAATACTTGATGTTTCGTCTTGTCCATTTTAAAGCCAGAACTTGATCCTTCAGGCCTAGATTCCCTGGGATAATGTTATCTCCGGTTGTCAGGAAACCTTGGGGAAGCAAACGTTTGATAGATAATTAAACATTCTAGTTTCAGAAAAATTTGCTGTGCAGAGAAATGATACTTCAGTATATAACGGTTATGAATCTAACGGACCTAATGCTCCGAGTCTATAATTAATTGTCACAAGAACAATGCATTGATCCAACAAATAATTTCCCTTGTAAAATGACCCATTGCCATGATCATAGCCGCCTTGATGAATCCAAAAAAGGACTGGGAGTAGCTTTCTGTCTGACAACTCCCTGCGACAATCCTTCAATACACAAATATATTGGTGATAATTTAATTTTTACGAATTTAAAATACGACGAATTTCAGGGGGCGGGGGAACGTCAAAAAATATTTAACCTAATATGGTTTCTCTAAGAAAATAGAATAAACAAGCTTACGGATTCATGGGGTTTGGACACAGAAAGGTACAAACAGTCCTCTTGACCTACAAACTCCGTTTCATCGAATGGGATTTGAGCGCAAAAGGGAGGCTCAGTTGTGGCGTCATATTCATCCTCAATCGGCGCTTTACGAACAGCTGGCTGATTTTAAAAGTTACTCGTGAACAAATATTTTGTCTAGAGATTTATTCCTTCAATAAGATTTTTCAAGTGGAATGTATTTCCTGAATTAACAACATACTTCAAAACGTTTCGGTGGCTCTGCATAAGGAATGGACCGGAATTCAAAAAAGCGCTTTCCTCCACGCGTGTACCTTAAGGATCCTCGAAACGTTCCTGCAGGACATTTTACAATTGGTGTAATTGAATTTAGCTTGTGAATATCGTTGTGGCTACGAATGTGTTCCCCTGTATCTTCATCCTCTTGTTGAGTTGTTATCCTTTCATTACTGAATATACTCTGGGTTGTGCTTACTTGAGCAACAAAATATGTAAATACTATAATCAACTGAAACGTTGGCATAACTACGACAGGTTTTGGCTTGAAAAGTTTGCCGATGTTGTGAGTATACCACAATTACTATTGTCGTGTGTACCTCATATTTCCAGGCTTTTTGATAATCTGAAAAGGTGGATTAGAGATTCATACAGGTGTTCATTTTTTAGGGTGGAGTATCTAGATTGCAAGCAGTATTCGACATTTTTGGGGAATGAATTTGATTGTATTTACATAATTGTATTCAAGTTAAGCTCTGATTCTGTATCCATCTGCTGACAATGAGCCGATGTGGAACTCAATGCTTGCTACCTTCACTGAAAACATCTAAATGTGGGCAAATTCTTGCAGGAGGAGGGGGTAACTTTCTGGTGCAATGTGCTTGTTCTACAGTAAATTTCGTACCGTGCTAAAATAACATATGGACAGTATTTATATAAATATACCTCAAAGTTGTCCCTGCTGAACAGGTCGGCAGGATAGTATCCCTACGAGAAACCCAGTTTTCACAGAAAAACTTCACATAGTCCACTTTATCTAAAATAGCTGCCCTAATAGTAGCACAATTTGAGTCTTATAAATATTAGGACGAGGTTTCCAAATTGGTTTAAACAGAATGTTATTAAATGCAAGGATTCCAAACGAGTGTGTACTGTGCAAATAATATTCCGACATATTGGGTCCTCCCGTGACGAAATCCTCGGGACAAAACTCTTGTTTTGTCTCGATCCCATCCCCAAATAAAACTGGTACAACATTGTATGGCCCAAAATTGTCCAATGTTGTTCCCGTCCCGAAAGCCATGGGACGCCCAATGGCTTTCGGGAGCCGTCCGAGGGGATAACACGTTAATTATGGATAAGTAATTATATTTCATAAGTTTTTTATTTTGCATTTTTTTATAAACGATCATTCCTAAAAATATTTCAAAAATTTGTTTGCAGTAAAATTCATGGGGATTCATGTAAGCCTTACATCATGCAAAAAGAACCAGCCATGGTAAAAAAATGTGGTTAGGAGGGTTGCTGTTATTTAATTTATCCCTTTTTTAGAAAACGTTTTTATAAAAGTTTCAAAAAATTGATTTAACATGCCCTAAAACTCTCATAAAGCAGAAGAGTACAGCAGAAGAACAAGTGGCATAAAGGTGGAAGCATGTGGGAAGAAGTGGGATATCGAAATTCAAATTTTTGTTCAAATTATTAGCGAATACTACGACTTTTTTCCCACAAAATTTGACCGCCAAACTGATCTCATGCTGCTTCAGCCTCCAAGCTGGTAGCACCTAAGCTAAGGAGCTCTGCTCCCTTCGGCTGAGAGTTCCTGGCGGCTCTCAGCTAATAAAAGTATCCCTAGGGATATACGCCACGGCCTATGGAACTGGCCCATCTGTAGCATCGATGGAATAAGACAATCCGCCTCCCCACAACAATACGGACAACAGGTGCACAGCAGAGAAAACAAGAATGGGAAAACCCAGGCCAAACCCGAAAGCCATCCCATCGCCGCAACTAGTGAAAACGACATGTTTTAAGTGCAGTAAAAAGGACGGGAGATTTAAGGGAGCCATCTGTAGCTCGTGTACAAAATACATACATTTTAGATGTGACTCCTTATGTAAGTACAAAAAGACACACACACATACTAATAATACAATCTGCTCTGACTGCAACACTCAAAACTTCTTTCCTACTAATACTAAAGAGACATGTCCTATATGTTTAAAAACTGACAAACGCATGAATTTGGAATGCTTTAACTGTCAACAGAAATATCACAAAAAACATTTTAAAAAACAATTATTTGTGAATTGGCTTTGTCCAAACTGTTTACCGGAAAAACATTCCACCGTTGACTCTCCATCTAAAGACTGTAGAAACGCACAGCTGACTAACCTTAAAGAGTTAAGATTTCACAAGGGATTTAGGGTAGGGCATATTAACATTCGAAGCCTACGCAGAAATTACCATGAACTATTACTCTTTCTGGAAAAAACTAAATTTCATATTATGTTTATCGCTGAGACCTTCCTCGACTCGTCAACCAATGACTGTGATATTACTATTCCCGGATATATTATAAGCAGATGTGACAGAGTTAGGCAGGGTGGTGGTCTTCTCGCGTATATTAATTCTGACATAAACTATGAAATCCTGAATACTAATGATTGCTTCTCCGATCCTGAAATAGAATCTCTTTCATTAATTATTAAATTTAAGTCGGCCAAACCAGTAATTTACTCATGCTTGTATAGACCACCCCACACAAGTCTGAAATCATTCATAGAAGAATTTCATATCTGTCACTCAACATTACTAAATTCTGTGCAAGAAATACAAATTCTGGGAGACTTTAACGTAAATCTAATAGACAATCCCGCAAGCAGTATTTATCTGAAATGCATGAAATCCTTAAATCTCACTCAACTAATATCTACCCCAACCAGAGTTACCCTTAAAACCGCAACACTGGTAGATCACCTATTTGTCTCCCATAAGAATGCCATAGCTCAGTTTGGAGTCATTATCACCGGAATGAGTGATCATGATCTAATTTACTCAGTAAGAGGAAAAATTAAAATAGCTTCCACTATAAAGACCATTGAGCTAAGGAGTTATCGCAATCTGAATAAGAAACACCTCATTTCTGAGCTCAATGAAATCCCGTGGAATGTCATTGACGTAGCTGACAATTCGGATGATATTCTGGACAATATACACAAGCTGGCATTACCTATCATTAATAAACACATCCCTATCGTTAAAAAATCCATTAAATCCAAAACCTCTCCCTGGATAACTAAGGATATTATTGCATGCATTCGCCTTAGGAATAAACTTAAAAATAATTTTATAAAGACCAAAGATCCCCAACAATTTATGTTATTTAAGAAGGGTCGTAATAAGGTCAATAACCTAATATGCTCAGCGAAGAAAAAATACTTTCAAAATAAATTCTCAACTAGCAAGTCCTCTAATGATACCTGGCAAACATATTTTGAGCTCACCAACCAAAAATGTAAATCCTCAAAAATCAACGAGTTGCACACTGACAGTGGAATACTTAGCAGCCATGAAACTATGGCTACTGAACTTGCTAATACATTTTCCATTAACGATGCAAATGATGCAACTGAAATAGGTAATTACATTAAACACATATCACCAAACACTAATACCCCTCTAATAACTGCAGCAGAAATCGATTTCGCTATACAACGGACCAAAATCAGTAGAAACTGTGGTATGAATGCAATACCCTCCAAGGTATTTAAACTTAGGGTAGAGATACTTACGGCTCAATTATGTAAACTTTTTAATAATGTAATACAAACGGGAGACTTTCCCTCTACGTTCAAATTGGCTGTTATCACCCCTATTTTAAAACCTGGACAAAACCCAAAGAAATCAGGATCGTATAGACCCATATCAATACTACCCTACCTGAGTAAAGTACTGGAAAAGGTAATATTCTATAGACTAATGAATGAAGTAGCATGCAAATTAGCAGATAATCAATATGGGTTCAGAAATTATCTCTTAACAGAACTTGCTGTCACTTCTTTCCTTCACAACATATTCACTAATCTTGACAAAGGATATGTAGTAGCCTCTTTATTTGTGGACCTTAAAAAAGCATTTGATAAAGTAAAACATATTTTACTTGTTCAAAAACTACACTCTGAATTCAATGCTTCCTACTACCTAATTAGAATAATAGCTAATTACCTACAGGACCGTACGTTTGCCATCAAACTGAATGGTGTCATTTCACAGGCTTTTCCTCTGCTCACAGGTGTCCCACAGGGAAGTTGCTTGGGCCCATTATTATTCGTTATCTACTTTAATAGTATAAATCTGACTGACCTGACTACGCTATCTTTTACTGTAGATTATGCTGATGACATAGGTAGCAATATTAAAGGTAGCTCATCCGAACAAGTTATAAATACAATTAAGGCATGCATTAATGCTATAAGTATATGGTGCAATGAGAACAGCATGGAAATGAACTACGACAAAACAAAATACATGTTCTATAAATTCCCGCATACAAATTTCAGTTTAGAGAATGTACCAGATAAAATATATGTAAGCGACAATATGTCTATTGACAAGGTAACGGAATTTAAATATCTGGGAATCTGGCTGGAAGAAAGACTGAACTTCTCCAAACACATTAGCTATGTAAGTGGTAAAATCAACCAGAGACTAGGTAATCTGACATTCTACAAAAGACTCGTACCAAAGGACTCATTGAAAGTAATATTTACAGCATTAATAAATTCTCTGTTAGAATACTGTATTCCAATATATTGCACTGATTCATGTAAACTCGACTCTATTGAAAAATCTGTACGCAAATTCCTTACAAAATACTGCATGCATACTGACAATGTATTTGAAGAACTCGGAATAACAAATGTATTACAAATGTATAACTACCATATGTTAACGCTAACCAGAAATATCATACACTCTGGTCAAACTCCTTACTGTATTAAATCTATGTTCCCCGAAAAGACAATGATGAGGGAAAGTAAATTCTCACAGGACATACCTATACCTAAATTCAAATACATGCACTACAAAAAATCCTTCCACTACCGTGCTATACATCTGTGGAACTCTATTCCTTCTAGTTTAAGAAAACAAAAATATCTGACAGACTTTAAATTAGAAATTAAACAATTGTATAGAATTAAGTAGTTAATTAATTTTAATAATTTTAATTAAGAAACTCTCTTTTCACAAATGTATTTTCCTGCATTAGATGTCCTTAACATCTAAAGCTGTTGTCCTATGTAAAACAGTGCCTGCCACTGATAAGGATTAACAATAAAGATATTACAAATACAAATTACAAATCTCCAAACTTAATGAGGGGTCCTACTTATTGTGTATTTGGGTTTGTTTTTTTCAAAGCGGACAGTGCAAGGTTGAATATTTTTTTAATATAAAGTACATGTAATGTACATACATATATTTCAAATATCGTGGTCAACCCTCACACCAATTTTGATTGGTGTAGGACCAATCATATAAAAAATATTACAAGAAATAAGTGGGACTATTTTGTGTGACGGAAGAACGAACGCGGAGCTGCGTCATGCGGTTGTTTGTGTACATGTAAGGGCTGCATACTCGTTACGCTGCACGACAGCGCGCCTCTCACCTCCACAAGACAATCCTGCGTGTGTACGTATAAATACACTTGCATGGCCCCTTATGTGTATATGTATATGAATTACCCGTTTCGGTTTTTCTCGATTTTGAAGACGGGCCCACTCTAATGTGACACATTTTTAAATTTTAAATTGTGGTACCAATGCAGTCTCGTCGTTTAAGCTTCTAAAAATGATCACATTAGAGTGGGCCCGCAGTGAAAAAAAACTTGAATGTGAACAAATTTACATTGTAATTTTTCTGAAAAAACCGAAATATTAATGCCTTGATCCTGAAAAAAATCGTGAGGTGACCTTGCTTTGCGACAAAAAATTTAAGATAGGCAGTTTGTCTTTGAATATTAAATTATGGGTGTAAAAAATTACTTTAGTTTTCGGGTTTTTTCGGTTTTTTGACCTTCAAACTCGTTTTTACAAAAACAAAATTTGGTGTACAATTTTGTTCACATCGCTCTGCATTGAAGTACTTATACGAAAATATTGTTAAAAAAAGTGACTTTCGTCGCTGTCCGCTTTGAAAAAAACAAACCCATTTCTTAAATGTTTATATTGCATTACCCCCACATAGCCCCCCCCCCCCCCCCAGCATTAATAGCACGATAGATGGTACGCAACCTATTACAAATTTAGGTTTATTGTTTACAGCAAGTGTGGTATTTTTGTTATTATTAATTCCACACCCCACGTTCCCTGAAACTGTCACTTGCCTGTCGTGTACAGTTTCAGATAATTTTAGTGTAACTAATGTCTTATACGATGTACATACACTAATTAATTATTCCTGCAATCTTGTTGGATGCTGTGACATGAAATGAAATCATAGCAATGCTTGTACAACAACTATTAAAATGAATTTAGCTATTAGAGCATGAATAATTGAATAAATCAATCAAATAACTACAATGGAGGATAAATATCATGATTGTGCCCTTTGCGGGTATAAAATTTGATCTATTGGGGGTAATTGTGATATACTGGGGGGTAATGTTATTGTTGAGGGGTACTGTATTGCATGCATTTAAGAAAACCCCAATAAGTACAGCCTAGACTTGAACTGCAGTTGGTAGATATATGCAAACAGATTTTCGACAGACCATAAATATGAATAATTTAACCACAAGGAAACAGATGGTGATTATTCTTAATCCTGGGAATGCCATCCTGAAACAACGTGTGCTTCCGTTTCTGAATAACCCCAGTAAGGACACTGACCCAAACGAAGTCACTCGATCTCCATGGCCTCTTGCATGAAAGCACCAGCATTCATCCAAAAATCCTGAATCAAAAATTTATGTATAAGGAATAGAAAATGTGAAACAAGATTGAAGCAAAGAATAAAATGTGCTTGTTCGTTAGAACAATTTGTAAGTAGCACTACCATTCTTTCCTACTTACAATAATAATAATTATTTTCTTTTCGGCATCATTTTGTTCAATGGTTGCGAAAATACTATTAGCATTTACTTACCACCACATGGTCTCGCATTGTTATCATATCCGCATTTTACCTAGTAACAGTATGTAATAGTATTGGGATTAATTTTTTCTGATCACATTTTTACATAAGTTTGACGTAAAAAGTAAGCCTTCCGTTCGTTTCCGATTTTCGGACAGTATATGTTAGCGAATTATGAGTAGAAAGATTTTGTTTTTCAAAAAATGTGTACCAACAGGCTCATCACCCGTACGATTATAGATATAACATAATTTTCATGTAGCGGTTTTATTAAATTTGCACAGGTGTTCAAGTATTTTATAAACGTCAATTTCTACAATAATTATGCATTATTCCCCCGGAGATAGTCACTTCGAATGAATTCTAACAGGCAGTTTTATAAATATCAATTTATACAAGTTGAATTTGCTCCACAGAGACTTTTACTTGCAGGAACACTGAACTCCGCAAATTCATATTTGTACAACCCTAGGCCCCTCCAGAATTTGGTTCGTCTCCTCCACAAATTCCGAACAATTTTTGCAGGGTTGTCCAAATTGAAAACTCTCCTGTAAACAGGTTCTTGGAAATTTACCTTGTCCCATGGAACACTTTGAGTTAATCTCCCGGAAGGACTTCTGTGAAGATCCCAATATAAGTATAGATATGTCATTTATAATACCGGATCTGTTATGGTGCTTATGTGTATAAACGTACCCTGATCTCATGAAGTTTGTCCACAACTCTACCATATCCTTTGAGAATTCATATTGCTCCGTGCCGGGCAGCCACAATTTAAATTTTGGAAAGATGAACTGCTCGTCATCTGTGTGAATGATTACTGTAAAACAATATTGACCCAATACCATTATATCACTAACATTGTTCATTAAATTAAAGAAACTTCTTTGAATTTAAGAGTTTTTGCAATCCATAATTAAATTTGAAAATTGAGAATCCAACCTGGAATTTTATAGCCAAGCCTCAATTGCGCAAAGCTGATCCCACCTTTGTATGTATTCAAATACAAATACGTAGGAGCATGCATTGATATCACTTGAACCGTTTCATAAATCCCTTGAACAATACCTCGGTCCGAAACCATGTTCATGAAATTCTGCCTCTGTCTTTCAGTTATTAGAGAATTATCGAAATAAAACTGACGAATGGAGCTTGTAATTCCATTTAGTTCCGGAGCCGGAATATTTAAGTCACCATAAAATAGCTCCCCTGGAGCCACTCGGGAAAAAGCGACGTTTAATACAATTTCCAGAACAGTGTTTGATAAAATTGCTATGCGAATACAGAAAGATATTGAAACAAAAATGATCATTCAGTAAAATATTTTTTAAATCATTCTTGTATTACGTGCTCCAAAGTATATTCCTTCTTCCTGAACAAATCCTGTTAACAGCGGAACTTTATTTATTTGGCCTGTTTTCAAAAGATGATAAGGTATTCCATTTTGGAACGGACTAATTGCATTTTGTGGTTCTATCACAGGAGTAAAGCGAAGGGACTAAAATAGATGTGAAAAAATTAAACCCATAATGTAAGGTATAATAATCCAAGTAGTTGGATTACACCAAATCTTGAAAATATAAATAAAGTATATTTTTTCAAATGAATCATATTATTAAAGATTAACTTACGAGCTCAGCAGCAAGAAACTGCGTGGTTACAAATTCCTTAGCGCTAGGTTTGAGCAAACATGATTTGATGCCTTCTGAAGAAGTGTCCGAGCATCTGAATTTTCGAGCAAGGTTTACAGCAAACGTCCGAGGTTTCTCAGTGACAGCCCAAGGATTCAAAACGGCTCCACTCATGGCAATGGCTCTTGAAAACAGGCCTAAACATGGTTTTTAAAAACACAATACAGAAATTATTTGTAATTGAAAAAAACTTTTTCAAAGACTCTCGTATCAATACCAGAGGACGCTGTTGAGCAAATATGATGAGACACAGAAGTTGCGCCTGCGCTTAATCCAGCTATTGTTACAAGGTTCGGGTCACCTAAAAAATATTTTATGTTTCGACTCGTCCACCTTAAAGCTACAACTTGATCCTTCAAACCTAAGTTCCCCGGAATCACGTTATCTTCCGTGGTCAGGAAACCTAAATGAACCATAATGTTGGCGTGATGACTGGAGGTTACAAAGTTTATGAAACCAAACATTCAAGTACCTAATGCTCCAAATCTGTAGTTAATTGTCACAAGAACAACACATTCGTCCAATAAATATGTTCCTTTATAAAATGATCCATTGCCGTTCATATAGGCTCCTGGATGAATCCAGAACAAAACAGGGAGGAGTTTACCATTTGAAAGTTCATTCCTGCAATGCTTTGAAGTTTGAAATAAAATTTTTATTTTAATAAATTTTATTTTACTGAATGATAACAGCTCTCAAATTTAAACTTGGATGCATATAATGCAGGAAAAATATTTTAAAAAATTATTTACTGATTTATCCGGTTTGGATACCGAAAGGTACAAACAATCCTCTTGCCCTCCAACTTCGGAAGCACCTTCTGCAACTTGCGGACAAACAGGTGTCTCTACTGTCGCATCATATTCATTCTCGATTGGTGCTTTAAGGACGGATGGCTGGTTTAAAAATTTATGGAACCAATACACATTTGTTTATAATTTTGAAACAATTTCTGCTATAAAAATTTCATTTTTGCTTAATAAATTGATGGCTTATTTCAAAAATTCCGAAAATAAATAAATATCATTTATCATAAACAACTTTTGTGAATTGCAAAAGGTAAATAGTAATACAGGCATACTTCAAAACGTCGGGGTGGTTCCGCGTAAGGAATGGACTGGAATTCAAAATAGCGCTTTCCTCCGCGGGTGTATCGCATTGAACCTCGGAAAGTCCCTGCAGGACATTTTACAACAGGTGCAATAGAATTTAACTGGTAACTTTTTCGGGTGATGTTAAACTCTTCATCATTGCCTGTCTCCAGTAGGGAATTTCTTTCGTGTGTAAATGTGGTTGGAGTTGCACTATTTTTGGAAGCAAAATAAACGATGAAAACGAAAAATTGAAGCCTCCACATAATTACCTCAGATTGCTACGTTTCCGCGGCGTTGTGACTGTTCCCCTGGTTCTCATACAGACCAAATATGATATTTGTAAGCTAAATATTCCGGAAGTGTTGGTTTGGAAGTACATTATCTTGTTTGTCCTGCTCTAGTACAACGAAACGCTTTTGGTGGTAATTGTCTGCAATATTGTATTAAAGGAATGGAATAAGTTTTCTAAATGATTCACAATTAGGGGAGAAGCATTAGAAATAAACATGTTATTTGTGCAAAAACTTATTGTGTGACAATAGCATGTTGTGGTATTGTACGTGAGGACGTGAGGACGTGAGGATACTGTGATAATTTAATATAACTTGTATTTGTACATCCATTATTGTTTTCAATAATGAATTAAATTAATGGAAAATGTTATTAACAATGCAATTTGATCCTCCGGATTTACAAACAGGTACATTGAATTACTTTAGTAAAGACAGGTTTTATTCTCATGTACATACATATATGTTGCCAATTACATTTGCGTATGCGTGTCAAGTGCAAGCTACATGATGTTAAATGAAAATTTCTAAATACAGGAAAGCAGAGGAAAATTTATCCATGCGGTGCATCCCGATGCGGCCTTGTTACGTGGTTTCAAATCCGGCATTCCTCAATATAAGTGTGTTATGAAGCCTACAGATATTAGTCAAATATTTACCTAATGGACGCTATGGCTTGCGCATGTATGTATAATAATTAATTTATAAAAAAATAAAATATTTTCGTTTCAATTGTAGACTTATGTATTACAGCAAAGTTACAACAATAATTGTTGAATTCTGAACTGATGTACGTAGATACACTTGTTGACGTATATTTTTGATTTATGATCATGTTTATTATTAACTTCCTTCAAGACTTCAAGCTTTTTTAAAATATCAATTTTTACAAGTTGAATTATTCCAGCAGAGGCCTTTACTAGTAGGTACTTGAAACTCAGCCAATTCATACTTGTACAATCCCACCCCTCTCCAGAACTTTGTTCTCCTCCTCCATAAATTTCGAACCAATTTTATGGGATTGTCTAAATTGAAAACTCTTCGGTACGCTGGCTCCTGGAAATTTGCAGTGTTCCAAGGAACGTTTTTAGTGGCTCTCCCAGAGGGTTTTCTGTCAAGTTTAAAAATGCAAATACTATCACGTCTCACGTCACAATACATCCTCAAACAGTCTATCCCTGTAAAAACGTCTGTAAATAATGCGAAAGGAGCTGCTGTGAGGCCATATTATATCTATTTGTATTTTATAATGCAAGCAAATATAGCATGAACCCTAACTGTTCTTCAAATCGATTTAGAACGCTACATGGTTAATTGTAATAACGATAGAATTTCTGCAAAAACATGAAAATCAATAAAATACACAATTATCAATAGCCTGACAGCTATTTTGACACTTATGAAGAAATGATCCTGCATAGACTATCGTGGTCAACAAACAAGTGTTTTAAGGAGGAAATGCTCCTTGGTTGGAATTTGATTCTTGTGCGAATATCTTACAGAAACTTACCCTGTTCTCATGAAATTTGTCCACAGCTCAACCATATCCTTTGAGAATTCATATTGCTCCGTGCCGGGCAGCCACAATTTAAATTTGGGGAAGATGAACTGCTCGTCATCAATGTGTGTGATAACTGCATGATAATTTTAGCACATTGCTATTTTACTGCTATTTCAAACACAGAATCCCTACAATTGATACTTTTTAAAATAATCATCTGAATTTCTTTAACTATTCAATTGAAAGATATCTCACCCGGTATTTTATACCCCATCCGTATTTGCGCCAAGCTGATCCCACCCGTGTATGAGTTTAAGTACAAGTACGTAGGAACATACCTGGAAATCACTTGCACCATTTCATAAATCCCTTGAACAATACCCCGATCCGAAATCATGTTTATAAAATTCTGTCTCTGCATGTCACTTATTGGACGATTATTAAAATAAAAGTATCGAATTGACTTTGAAATCTCATTCAGTTCCGGTATGGGAATATTCAAATTTTCATAAAAGAGCTGCACTGGAGCTGCAGCTAACCATGCAACATTTACAGCAATGTCCAGAAGCGGGTTGGATACAACTCCTGAAAAGAAAGAGAACAAATATGATAATTTACATTAGCAATCGTACTTCTGACATTTCGTTTACATTTTTATATTTGTGCTCACCCACTGCAAAAGTTATTGCTTCATCTAGAACAAACCCCGTTAAAAGTGGGACTTTATTTATCTGGCCTGTTTTCAAAAGATGATATGGGGCTGCATTTTGGAACGGCTTAAAGGCATTTTTGGGTTCAATCACAGGTGTGAAGCGAATGGACTGCAACAGAAGGTTTACGGAACATGAAATATTTTCTTGGAGATTATAATTTTCCTTTCATAGTGAGACTTGCGGTTATTCGACGTACAAACTGAGATGTGAGCGTCTGTTTCATCACAATGTCTTTAGGCCTCTGTCGGAGTAAACAGGCCTTAATGCCTTCGGATAAGGTGTCGACACAAAGGAATTTCCTTGCAAGGTCTTCTGCATATAACCGCGGTTTCTCAGTGACAGCCCAAGGATTCAATACACATCCACTCATGGCTATGGCTCTTGAGAAAAGTCCTGTAATTATACGGATTTATTCCCGGAAAATTAGTTAATCATTATTTATATCATTCGAACATTATTTACTAATGATTCTATTGTGAAGTAATATTCTGTTTATATTAAAATTTAAATATAGGCAGATACGTAGAAATTATGTTTAAGTTGTTTATCCAGGGATTTATAATTTGAAAGTAAAGAACCAGAGGACGCGGGTGAGCAAAGATGGTGAGTCACCGAAGCCCCCCCAGCGCTTGAGCCCACTATAGTTACTAGATTGGGATCCCCACGGAAATATTTAATATTTCGCTTCGTCCATTTTAATGCCAATAGTTGGTCCTTCAAGCCTAAATTCCCTGGAATGATGCTATCCTCTGTCGTCAGAAATCCTTAAAGAATCAAAACTCTCCGGTACTGTAA
Source organism: Allacma fusca (assembly GCA_947179485.1). Classification (NCBI taxonomy): domain Eukaryota; kingdom Metazoa; phylum Arthropoda; class Collembola; order Symphypleona; family Sminthuridae; genus Allacma; species Allacma fusca. Next base: position 38,323,306 of record OX359245.1, read on the forward strand.
TATTCTGGGGCTTTTATATTATAGTTTGCCAATAATGGACAAAATATTGGTGACATTATGTAAATATATTATTTATTTTTCTTACCTAATGCTCCAATCCTGTAGTTAAATGTCACCAGAACCATGCATTCATCTAATAAATACGTTCCTTTGTAGAATGTCCCATTTGCTTGAACGAAACCCCCCGGGTGAATCCAGAACATCACAGGGAGTAATGTACCATTTGAAGTTTCCTCCCGACAATGCTTCCGTACAAAAGAAAACAAATAAATGTATGGATGGTTTCGCTGAAATAATATTCAAAAAATGTTAAAACCTTACTCCTTCATACGGAGTGGACACCGTGAGGTACAAACAGTCCTCCTGCCCTGTAAACTCTGTTTCACCGTCCGCAATTTGAGGGCAGACTGGCGGCTCATTGGTAGCATCATATTCGTCCTCAATTGGTGCTTTGAGGACGGACAGCTGATATAAAAATTTGTGTAAAGAATTTTCTATTACATAAATATTTTATTTTGGTTCCATTTTCATTTACTTTGGTTATAATTTTTTTAAATGATTAAACATTGAACATACTTCAAATCGTTTGGGTGGCTCCGCATAAGGTATGGACTGAAATTCAAAATAGCGCTTTCCTCCGCGCGTGTACCTTAAGGAACCTCGAAACGTTCCAGCAGGACATTTTACTATTGGTACGATCGAATTTCGTTGGTAACTTTCCAAGGGGATCCCGATATCTTCCTCCTCCTCTTCATCCCATTGAGATTTTATTCCTTTATTAGTCAATACGTCCCAGGATGCAGTAACTCCGGCAGTAAAATATATTATTATAATGAACCATTGCTTTGCGTGCATGGCTTTCTTTTTTTATTTTGAAATTCAAGCAAAATTCCTGTAAATTACAGTTTGAGCCTTTGTGGACAATTTTTAATGCAATTGGATTATTATGTATATGGTATGAAGGGATTGAGTTCGTCAGTAATAAAATTATGACATTTGTCAGTGTGATTAAATTGCCATCCAACTGATTGTGAGAGTGAGATGTTTCCTACAGCTACATACATATGTATGTATCTATGTACACATGTACGAGGAAGTTATTGTTCCGCAATACTAGCAAAGCTGACAATGAGTGCGTGCTTATGACCGTATTTTCTGTGGATGGACAGAATTATTTTAATTAATTGCTATTTGAATATGCGCATAAACAGGAACTTCTTCAATGCTTTACTTCCAAATGAAATTATCAGGGTAATTAAGAGCTGTTGGTGTCTCTACTTCTGATAATTATCACGTAATTGGTATTGTGCGTAAGCATTACGCAAGTTCATTCCCAGTGGATCATTGTGTAATTTCGGATGTAATTAATATTACGCAGACTGCAGATTCGTTGACCTTAATTCAAATGACCGGGTAAATGGTAAATCTGCTATAGCTGCTGAACATCATTGAAATATGTTTCTATCTCAGTAGGCATGTTTATTTATATGTAATTACATATGTAGTACATATGTATGTAGTTATAGTCTGTCCTGCGAATGACATTGATATCTTCCATTAACAATAAGTAATGACATATGTACATAGCTACTACAAGCCCAAACGTAATTGGTAATCAATTCCAGCCCGCACACATCAGCTTCATTATATTTTGGTTTGAATTATTTGTAATAATACATAGAAACATGTAAATTTTGATAGAGCATAATATTACCAAACGCACATTTTTACGTCGACAAAAATGGTTTCATTCAATTCTGAAAGTCGAGTGTTCTTCCCTATAAAACATCCCATTGTACAATGTTTTTTTTACGTTATGTAATTTCATACCTACATATACATATGTATGATTATAAGAGTCAAATTGTGACTCTAATTGTTCGCGATACTCTTATGGAGAAAATATATGATATACACACTGACCAATAAATCTTTAATGATATGAAAATTAATTTGAGGCTGTTAGTGTCAACGTAATGACAATTCCCGTATCTCCTTCCGACCAACACTTTAAATGTTAAAGGACAGAACATTTCATTTTACAGTCACTGTAACACAAGCTTTGCATCCCAATTTTGAAGGTAACCACAACCGCAAGCATATTTTATCAAAATTTATCGTTGCGGACACAAAAACACCAAGTGGAGATAATGATAGCATTCCAGCTGTTTCAGATGAGCCTCATCTTCTATATTAGTCAAATCTTGATCAATATAATTATTGTAAACTCTTGCTTCAGGAATGACTTCCTCAATTTTAGTATTTTGTCTATTTTGCATTTATGCACCAATGCATGGCAATTTTATGTCCAGTTATTTAAAAAAATTCAGAGAGAAAACTCCTAGCGAAGCATTTGAGCAGGAACGAATCCAACTTGGAGACCCTGTTGGTCCAAGCGATTTTGCTGGAGCTTTAATTTTCGTAAGTGCATATTGGGTTTATACAATAATTGTCCAAGCCTTTACAGTTATTTAAATATAATTATTCCCAAAGCATTTCACAGTTAACGTTTTGTGAGTGAATCATTTATAATCATTTCAATTTTATTAATACATATTATATCCTTTGGAAATTACAGTTTCTAGATGGGAAATACGGGGGACCATTTTGCGCTTCCTCTTTGATATCCATTGACAGTGCTTTAACTGCAGCACACTGTTTCTTACCTGAACTTGCCAGCTCTCGGGTCAAACTTTATGTAGTTTTTGGACTATCCGATCTACGAGAGCCCAGCCTAATTGCTAATGCAAATAATCCAAATGTGAACATTATTGCCTTTGACTACCCTTCTGATGTTCTTCTTCACGAGTAAGGTCAACATGTCCATGTCAACAACCACTACTTTCCATTAACTGGATTTTAGATTTAAATTGAGGTGAGAAAAAAAGGTCAGGAAAGATATTTAAATTGTAGAAGCTATGTTGGGGATGGAGATTGGTTCCAGCATGACATTGCCATCATTAAGCTGAGGAGGCCAGTTGAGACACGGAGTGTGAAGCCTGTTAAACTAGCCAAGAATAAATACTTGAAAGGTATTTATGCCGTTGGTTGGGGGAGGAAGAACTGTACGCATGCTTCCGTAGAAACTCTTAGGAGAGCCAAGGTTAGTATCTGTTACAAAATACCATTGCATTATATAAGCTAATTTAAAATTTAAATAACTCCGTTATAGACTTACAAGCAAATTTTCCGACTTTTACCCTAAACTATCCTATGAGACCCAAATAGTTCAATCATGCTCCTAATTGTATGGAATGACATTACGAAAACACAGAATTTTAAGAATTAATAGGAAATATGATTTTGGGTTATAAACCTTTTGTTACGTCTCTATATTTAGGCTCAAGTTACTACAAATGAGCAATGTAGTAGCGTATGGATGGGAGCCCGAAGCGGGGTCCCCATTTATGACTCTCAAATGTGTGCCTATTTTGCGACTGCAAATCAACAGAGGGCAGCAGTATCAGCTGGAGACAGCGGTGGCCCCTTGTTTAAAGCTGGCCCTGGTGAAAAGATTCAGGTTTGTGTATAATAGTTACAGTTGTAACGGTTTTTGATGTACTCACAAAATTTGGCTATTTTAGGTATACTTAGGCACTTTTTAACTTTAAATTAATCTACAGATCGGCGTTTTATCCCATGTCCTGTACTATATCTGGAATTATTATGAACTCGGCTGGCGCTGCACGAATCCGTCATTTCCTCAAATATTTACTCGCGTCTCGTCTTATGAAATGTGGATCAAAGACCGTGTTCCTCAAGCTGAATTTGTTTAATTTTTGAGAATACTTTTACCTATAATTTTACATCATGACAACTGCTAATAAATCATTTTGTCATGTGAAACTGCTGTTCGTCCATACATATACTGTTTTGGTTTAATCGTAAAGTCAGCAACACTTACGCAAAAAGGGGACGTATAAACATAACCGAGTTTGCTGGAGTCCTGTTTAATATTACATGCAAATTACGGGAATAATTACCCCTTGGCATTTGCACACTTGAATTATGAAATTTTGCTTACAGGCAGGCAAAGTCACTATTATTAGCCTTCAGCGGGTTGGAAACTAAAAATTTTGATTTACAAATAATTTCGATTATTGGTCTGTTATGTAAATTAATGCCACGGATAGTAAAGAGCAAGCTATAACAAGACTGAAAAATTAATTTTAATAAAATTAAAAAACATCGGTTTATTTTTTGGCTCAGATATATTCATAATTTCGCCCATAACTTCAGAAAACACGTATTTTACTGGTTAATAGTTATAGCTATAAACCTTAGTGGTGAGTAAAAACTTTAAAATAGTTAACATATAATAATATATTCTGATTATGTTACATAATAATACTCTGCTTCAATACCCTGATAAGGTTTATGTTAACCCTATGAAAGACATTGAGCAGAACTGGTAGAAACTGTTTTCAAGCTTTGGTAGAAAAATTAACAGCACTGATGATTTAATCATTGAACATACTCCTTGGGGTTATGTTTTTCGTGACATGTTGTGGTTTACTTCTCAGTAGGAAAATTCTCAATGGATTTGATGGTTTGGGTAGCAAAATGTCGTTAGGATATACCTTGCACGTGAAGTTCCTCGGATTCAAGACTATTGTCATTTTCAGAAGTGTTGCTATGATCTTTGGCGATATGATTGTCCAAGTCTTGCTGGTTTAAGAATACTTTAGCACAAGACGGACAGCTTTTGTATTCAGCTCTATGTGTTCTTTTATGTTCATTGAGCTTGCTCCTTCCTTCACAAGACTCACCGCATGTGCTGCACTTTAGGGTACGTTCTTCATCGTAGTGTAATCGCATGTGAAATTTCAAGGCTTTCTGTTCTTTGTACTTACGAGGGCATCGAGTACATGCAAAGGGCTTTACACCGGCGTTGGGACTTACGCTAACAGCTTCAGTTTTTTCAGAAGGAGATCTTTTAGGAGTGCTCTTTTTCGCAGTCTTACTCGAACAATGAACCCCATGGTGGTAAGCTAAGTTGACGAAGGTTGTGGTAACTTTTTCACATGACTCAAATGGGCATTTAAAAACCCAACTACCATCTTCAGTTTGGAAGTCAGCAGGTAAAAATTCTTTTTCACAACGAGGACATTTGAAACCAATGACGAAATGAGCGGCATTATATTTGAAGCCTTGATTCATTGGAACGAGTTTTTCCGAAGAGTTGGATCCTTGGCCCAGTCCGGGTTTTCTGTGGCTTTGCCTTCTCTTTGAATGTAATTGTTTTGGTTTGGAAGGGCAGAAAGATTCATGATGAGCCACAAGGTTACTAAAATTATCTGCTATTTTACCACAGCATTCAGGTAAGCATTTGAAAACATATTTGCCGGCCCCGACGGAGTAGTCGTCTCGCATTATTAGCTTTCTGCAGAACGGACAACCAAAGGAAAAGAGCTTATTGTTGCCATCGTAGACCCGATGTGCGGATTTTGACACCGTGAAATTATCCGGTTGTGATTTTAAGTTCGAACCCATAGGGCTCTTCCGCATCCTCTTTGCTGGTGAGTGGCCAGAAATTGTTCCTTCAATTTTAACAGACCGGGTTGGATTATAATTAACTTCCTCGGATTTTCTGGCGCTTCGCCTTTTTTTCGAATGCAGTTGTTGAGGTTTAAAAGGACAGAATGATTCATGATGTGCAACCAAGTTATTGAAGTTATCTGTAATTTTATCGCAACAGTCCGGAAAGCATTTGAAAATATAGGTGCCTTCGTCAGTTGAATAATCTTCTTTAAGCAAAACTCTTTCACAGAAGGGACAGGTGAAGGACGTAAGTTTATTATTATGGTCATAAACTCGGGTGCCGGATTTTGGGCACAACAGGAGTATATCTGGATTTTCCGTCCGGACTGGTGTGGCTACGGATGGTTTGGTGATTTTACCTGATTTCGGAGTTGTGCGAACTTTCCTCTTTTTAGAATAAAGATCTACAGGTGTAGCGAGACAAGAGGCTTCATGGTGTACCACCAAATTCGGGAAGTTTCCTAAGACTTTGTCACAGCAATCCGGAAAGCATTTGAATACATAATTTCCAGAGTCAGTAAAATAGTCTTCCCGAATCATCTTCCTTCCACAGAACGGGCATACAAAGCCTACTAATTTCTTGTCCTTATCATAGTAGTAGCGATTTGGTTTTGAATCTGAACCTGCTGTCGTTGTCGTTGGCATCTTTAGAGTTACTCTCCTACTGGGACGCCCTGACACTGTAATATAAAATTAAATTCCCAATACAAATACAATTCCAATAGCTCTAATTGTGAGAAAAACGCTTTATATTCCTAACAGTACTAACAATGTATCCATTAAATTCATCTGTAAGACAAACATGAACAAAGATTAAAAAATAGTTTGGATCCCTTCAGGCTAATTCTGAGCAAATAATGAAGGGACATGGATATTACATTTTGGTTGTGTGATACATCTTTTTTGATTATTTGTTCACAATTCGCTTGAAGGGATCAGAACTATTTTTGAAACTTTGTTTGTACATTGTTTGTCAACAAATACTTTGCTGTTTATTTTACAGCAGCTAGCGGGAGAAACATTTTTTTCTTGATATCCCCTACATTGTACATTATTAAAGCTGTTAATCCCCTGAACCACAATAACTATTACATCTTGATCATGTACCTTTATTCGGTGTAGACGTAGCATCATCACTGTCAACACCTTCTGGGTCACTGGGTTGATAATCCTCGTCACTATTTCCTTGCACTTTCCCACTTGATTTGACGGTCCTCCTTGTCGATCTTAGACGACCTTTCAAGACATCCTCAAATTCCTGATTGAGAGTAGCTGAAGAATACAAATTGCCCAAGGAGTTGTCGTTCATATCCTCAAAGTCCTCATCTCCGATATCCGGCCGCTGAGACAGCATTTGTTGGTCCATTTGAAGCCTACTATTGGAACTAACTCCCTTCGTGCCGGACTCCGTCCTTGAAAGACCTAAATTTTTCCGAGAATAAAAATAACTCAAATTGTCCAGCAATTTACATCACATCTCCCAACAATTCCAACTAAAAAATGACACCCGATCGCATAAGGTCAGTCCCTACCTTCCACCAACGTCTTCCGCACCTGATCAACTGTACTTGTAATTCCAGATCCATTTTGTTCATCCACCCATTTATCCATCAGTTGAGATTGCAAAAGCGTCTTTATCACTTTGAAATCATTTTGAAGACTTTCAATTTTACAAAGTAGAAACACAGCGTCCACTATTTGACCCGCGCAGACAGGGCAGAACAAATTCGATGGCAGGTCACTCCTGACTGGAGCCACGGAAATCTGGAAGACTTTGACTAAGTCATCTAATTGTTCAACTGGTAGCTTGACAGTGTCACCCAGGTCAGGGACAATGTCCTTATAACACACTAAACATTGTTGAGGACTGTCATTGTCATCCTTGACCAAAATCGGGATTTGTTGGAGCGGTTGAAGGTCTTCCTCATTCATTGAATTTTGACTAGGCTTCACTTCCTCCTCCGTCATTTTGGAACCGAGATCTCGAACTAATTCCTATAAAATAATTTGTTAATAGTGTCACAATAAATTATCAGTCAACATTTTATTATTACAATTTATTTTCAAACAGGACGTTTTTAAGTACACTCACAAGTCTATAATTCCTGGAGAAATCATCGAAATCCTTTCCAGGTGATGGTTCAAATTCAATGGACGAATTAATTATTGACAGTAGTAAATCCGTAGAAACAATTTTAAACTACAAATGGAGTTCTTATGACAAAGTTATTTATTCCAAGAAATTCTGCGATCTAGAATTATTCTAGGATCAGCAAAATAGTATGTACATATGGAACAACACAGACACGACTTGTTTCACAATCCCCACACACTCTGGACTGGAACCAGTGCTTCCCAATTGTGCACTGTGGAGACCGAAGCTACGGTTCCAGTGGGGTAGTTGGGGAAACTGGAGACAAATAAAAAAGGGTATAAATATTTCAAAATAACGTGCAGGTTCGTAATTATCCGGATTTTGTATTTTTTAAAATAAAATATGAGATTTTAATAAAATTGTATTCTCATTACGCCAGCTGCCATGGACCGAACAGCTCAGCCCTGCCTTCATGATCACCCCCGGGACAAGCGTTTTTACTTTCCTGATATTTTAAAACTTTGATTTTTTTTTATCCACGAGGGAAAATTTGGGAGTTCAATTTTGTTACTGCCCCAAAAATAGTATTATTCATAATATTTTCTTTTCAGGTCGATTTGTGGGCAATGAGTACGAGTATCCGACCCCGGAGTTCTGACAACTAATAGCGTTATATCCGTCTCTATTTTTTTAAAAAGCTATCAATATATGAGGATATCCGTTCTTAGGATTATACGAAAAGTGAAAGAGTTGGGAGAAATAATGACACTTGGGGGAGGGGTAAGAAAGCACGACAAGGAACGCACAATATCGTTAACAGTTTCGATAAGCTTACAAATTTTTCCATCAAAGGCAGTATATGATATCCATTCTTAATGTAACATTGACGGGTCCATTTTCGGGGGTTAAAAATCTAACCCGTCATTTCGGAGGTTTAGGTTAAGGATTAAAGTTCAGGCTGAAGAGGAGTGACAAGGTCTGAGGAATCCTTTGGGGTCACATAGGAAATTTTATAGAAAAAAAAGGTCCGTTGTAAGGGATCTGCTTGTAAGAGACGCATTTCTAGGTCTCGCTGAAGGCTCGTCTGTGAAGTATAACGTACAATATAATCATAAAGGATTGGGGTTTGCAAGGGATGAAATACGCCGGTTCCTTGGACGAAATTTTACTGCAGTTCAATTATTGGCAGTCGTTGATTCTTGAGAGTATTAGACCGGTTGTCTTTAGAGACTTACGGCGATCCAGAAGGTGAAGGATCGACGGTCCATTTAGGCCGGGATGAGATGCAATGAAAGAGTAGTCAACACTGTGATTGGAATTGATTATCGTTATTCCCTTGAATTGGGAATTGTTAATTTTCCCACGGGCGCGTAACTTCAAACGGATCAGTATGTATATTCATGTTTTTGTATGCACGTATAAGTACACAATACACTGTAGCAGTAAACTAGTATTCAGGCCCTGCACGCCGGCTATTGGAGTTTCTAGCTGTTTCCCGATACCAACATATTACACCCAGAATGTTTAAAATGATGGGATCAATTTTGACCCGTCCAGTTTTAAATATTTTAAATACATGACATGTATGAATGTTCGTAGGTTCTATGTATTGTAACATTGCCCCATTTATGGGTTGTTTTGATAAAGGTTTGATCTAGCCAAGAAAGTATTATCTCACTGGGTCGTGGTTACATAAATCAATGTTTAAATAAAGCTGAACACTTTGCCCTAATTACGTATGCCACTGATTCTCATAATTCCCCAATTCACATTCTACTAGGGTGTCCATATTATCTGAATCCCAAATCAGGAATTTTACCTAAAAAATATTTGTGTAATTATATCTAAAATAAAAAATATCTTATCTAACAGAGAAAGGCAGTTTGCAAGAATTTCAAAGAACATATTTTCTTTCTAGAATTGAGAGTGTGAGTTGCCAAAGGTAAAAATATTAATGGTGATTCTGCACTAAAATGTCTAAACTTTTGGAGACTGAACTAGGAACTGCTTCAAATTTGCTACCGATAAACATGTGCCTTCTTCTATTAGAAGTTTGTCAGCTGGTTTCTGAAAAGGAAGATATTGTCAGGAGAGATCGTGCATAGTGTACTGTAGCATTTCGCTACTTTGAGTATCTTAGATTAGCATGGCCTGTGCTCCCGTAAAGCAGCAGGACCATGCTAATTCATTTGGTGTATCCCGTTTACGCGTTTATTTGTTATTTACCTTATTTTAAATAATGGTGATATCTGTTTGTAGGATTGATGCTATTATGTATTACCATGCATCTTACGAGTTATGAGAGCCTTGTCACTCTAATATAAATATGATGCCTTAATTTTAAGTTTTCCGTCCTTATGTATTTATGTATGTTTATATGCAGTTTAAGGTACGGGAGCTAATATTTGCAATATTAGCTACCTAGAAATCTGGGTCAAGTCCAGAGTATTTAAATCTCTGGACAAGACCTGGAAAACACACTCACTTTCTGGGAGTCATTACCTCAAGACCCTTTTTTTGTTTTCACTCTGCTACTTGTATCAGTCAGGGTGTCCCATTCCTTTACTAATAACTTTTGTCACGGTTGTACATATTTATTTCTTAAAAATAAAATTATTAGTTTGTTTTATTATAAATTTCAGATTGTTGTCACTCTGCATTATTACGCATTGGTGTACTACGGCTCTTTTGAGTAGTATTAAATTAGTCGGGTGTAGTTCACTCGAATTTTGAAATAATTATTTATTTTTATTTATACTTTATTTTTTTGCCAGAGCTGGCTAGTTTTGGACTTTATAGGTCCTTTACTAATTGTGAGTATGGTCTCACAAGGTATCAGTAATTGAGTTGGTTTTTTTTATTTCACATGTATGTACATATATATCTTGCCGACATATATCATTCCGACAATATTATTATTTAGATGACTTCTAAAATCTCTTTGTGGTAAAGTAAATTGCGACAGGAAAAAGAAGTAACACCAACGAGCGAATTTTAGAGTCAAAATATTTTCAAATTAAGAGTAATTACTTCATTGTCTTTTTATTGCATACATCGGGCCCAATGGAAAAGTATCAATTCTGAGAAATTATTTCCTTCGTTAGGGTCAAGTGAGACAGGTGCGAGCAAATTTTTTAACAAAGCAGCTACTTTTGTGTAGTGTGACTAATAGTATATTCACGTACATATATACCAACGATAACAGTGCATGCTCATCGAAGATTTTACTTTTATTGTTTCTGGGGCAAACTACAACAACGGATTGCATCAAATAAACCTAAAAACAATATTTGTACATGCGTCCAAAAAATCAGGACTTTAGGCTACTTATCAGGTCATCAGGTGTGCCCATCTCAAATCAGGACAGTCCTGATGAAATCAGGACTGATGGACACCCTACATTCTACCATAAGGTTGGCCTCGATAACTGAGATAGTAGACTAATTATGTGATTATTTGTAACCTTAATTATCTTATAATTATTTTAACTCTACTGTATTACCATATGCTTTAGTTTTTTCCACTGAAAAAAGAATAAGCACAAAAAGGCTCAAGAGGTTCTGTGAAACATTAGCGTATAAACTCGTAGTAACAGGTAAAAATGGAATGCTGGTTTATTCCTTGAAGTCACCGGTATTTATCCTAAAATATCCAGATAAAGTTAGCCATATGATCCAAAACAAGGAAGAAAACTGAACGTTACACAAGTCAGTTTGACAATATAAATCGACATGCGTATTGGTACACATCGGCTGCATTTTTCATGGTAGATGACATCTAATATTTCGAGTATACTTGAGTATCAGCAGTAAGCTTGTTTAGATCTTATTGATACGGTATAATTGCATGGCTGCTCTTATGCTAATCAGATTTTATTTAAACGATTGTTTGAAATTTTGGAATTGAGTGCTTGTGTAGCTAGAACGCTGTGACAAAGTACACAAATGTTTAAACAATTTGGAAACGGAATGCTAAATTAAACTAATTATCAGTGACTACTGTTATCCCCGTTGAAAAAATATCCAGTAACGTTATCCAAATGACATTTTTGAATAATATAAGGTCTTGTCTGGAGTTGTGTGAATGTAAATTCACAGAACTTGAGGTAGACCCCTTAAGAGTTTGCTAATTAAAATTAAAATTAGGGCCAACAATATCACTGAAAATTGCCAGAAACCTTCTTAGACATAGCCAACGGTATATCATCCAATTGGGATTCATCAGTTCAGCCCAAACAGAGAGACATTACTTCCAAATGATCGCGTAGACTAACAGATTAAACTTTGCAGTTGTCTCGGATATTAATAGTGACTTTCGAGCATTGGCTTTGAATAACGTATTGTCGTAATTCAAAGATTATTATCCGTACATTAGCTCCGGATAAACATTTTCGGCATATAAAAATGTATTTTCAGAGATTTTGTTCCCAGCCGTTTGGGTACGGAAACAGGAACACACTCAGGTGGACCCGACCACAGGGAACAGGAACAGATATTTTCAATTTGTTACCGTTCTCTTCGGGAACGGGTACGGTCTTAGCATAATCCCGTTCCCATCCCTGCTGTTTCCGGGATCGACTGGGTACTTTTGCCATCTTCTAGGAACACACTCAAAAGTGATCTTGGAAGACTTGATAGTATTTCACTTATGTAAACAATTAAATTTGCATATTCCATTGTAATCTTTTTTTCCTGCAATTTCTACACACATATCGTTGCCTTAAAGATATTAATGTTAGAACTCCTTTTTCAATACAATTGCGGCGTTTTACTTAATAATCAGGAATGAGGAACAATAATAAAATATATTGAGAGAAAATTACGAAAGCACAACTATACGTAATATGAATTAAAAAGCTGGTTAAAGGCCAATTCCAAATATCAGCAGTAATTATCTTTTTTTTTTTATATATTCAGTTTTGTCTTTGAAGCCAAACGCTGTGTAGGACGGATACCAGATCTCAATTGGATTTTTATTAATATATATAAATATAATTATTTATCATTATAAATATATACACAACGTGTATAGTGTGTACATATATAGTGTTTCGGGACGGGATGATAAAGTATGTCGGAACAGAAAAATTATTTGCAAATTGGGAATATACCGTTTAATCAAGTGTGAATATCTCTCCGTACAAGAGTAACATTTAAAAAATGCAAAATTCCCACAGTTAAATATTGCCACTTTAAATGGTACACTTTTAGAAATATTGGATATTGGGATGTTTTTGTAGCTACTGAGTGTCTGTTAGGGACGAGAAAATTTCAGGGCATAAATATTGTCCCCATGTTATTTCGGGACGGGATTCGGATACCTATTTTTGTCCTTGGATTTTGAAACAAGACGGAATCTTCTGTGGGACATAACAATTGTCCCCAGCAGAAGCTCTACTAATATACAATATTTCAAAACTCACTCATATCAAAATTTTATGGCGCTGTGACAGCTTCTCAGGTAATCAATATGACGTGTCCAAATTATCCTGAAAATGATAAAAATCCAAAGTGGTCATGGCCAAAATTCGTAAAAACAAAACTGTACGTTTTACAACTTCTCCAGACGGGAAATTAAATGTTATCTTACTGCAAAAGTTGAAGAGTCAATTTTGATTGAAATCAATGATTTATTTGACACAAATCAAGTGCTTGATTTAAATCTTGATTTAAATCAACGTAATTTAAATCAAGCCACCCAGATTCTTTTTAATGAAAGTGTAAATGTAATCATGTAATAAAAACTGAACTACTTGAAAACTAAATTATTTTAATTTTTTCCTTTATCGGAAGCAATTTTGCTTCTACTAAAATTTCAAGACTAACTAAATGCTTGTGTAATGTAATCAGAGCATAATGACGAGATATGTAGGAATGGATTCCTAGAAAATCTTTAGGCTAATTTTCCTTTCACTTTAATAACTTAGTGCTGTGTCAGGATGATATGGGCGCCGCCCGAAAATAGTGCGTAATAGATTAAAATCTGATTCTGCATTTGAATTACGATATATGTACGGGGCTTTAATCCCAGTTATTTTTAGTTTAGAAAGGTGGAACAGGGAATAAAATTGATTGTTTTGGTTCCAGACTCTTGTTACTAAGCATTCAAACACCGCACCAGAGTGATTTAAAATATTCTTCATAGCTAAGCAGACCGATATTTATTCTTCCCAGAAATCCTGTCAAAATTTACTGTACGTTAAGTTGCTTTTCTTTACTGTCCATTGTATTAGTTGCAACTAAATTTCTTCCCGCATTTTTCACGCAACCATTCTTGCGCTCATTATCAGCCGAAGCCCATATATAAAAACGGGCGTTTCTGAAAATAATATAATTGCGGAGAGAAACGAGAAAATAAAATGCGATTGCGGGTGTTATCAGTGAAACCGATGTTTTTTGATGACCAAAGTTAGGTTGCAAATTATGTGATGCTGATATGACTTTGGACTAAATTGTTTAGCGACAAGTGTGCTTTACAATGTGCTGGGGATTTTGTACTACATTATTATTGTACATTGTTTGTGTTGGCACGTACAAAATAATTGGGTTCGTTTGGGAGTGAAGAGACAAAAACGTAATTTTTATGTAAATCGGATTACAAAGATTTTCCTAATATTATCTTCCCGTCTCAAACCCTTCGTTAAAAATTCCCTATAAAATAAAGAATTTGAACACTCACGGATATTTGTGCTCCAGTCTTGAGGTGAGCAACACTTGGTCAAACTTAACGGGAATTTTTTGAAAAATCTCTTCAAAAACTCAAACATGTCACAATTTATTCTCATACTCACAATTTTTGCTGCGAGTGCTTGCACCTCGCAAGCATTCACAACAGTATTTCCGAGCAAGTCTCCGTTTTTGAAAGAGAGCCCTTCTTTGCAAATGTCAGAAGTTACAACCGCTAGAATCGTCATTGCAGAGAAATCTCCCAGGCTGGGCAAGCCTCTTATGAAGCGCTTCACAGGTACGTTTTAAGAGCTTATATATGTATATTCCATTGATTCACACCCAATTCTTAAAGCTGAAAAATATTTTAGTTTTCTTCCTCATCATTATTGTATGTCATTTTATACTAATATGTGGTTTGGGCTTATAAGCTGGAACGGATCTCGCCTCATATATAACGGGCATGCCAAAATCTAATGTAGAGTTGTTCTGCTTTCCAATTAACGGGAGGAAGCCGGTCGTTATGTAAAAAATTGGATCTGACTAATCAACCAGCTTTAATTCAAAGGGACGTCTGGAGTCCGCAGTCACAAATGCAAACAAAATAGAAATTCCTTATAGTTTACTTTAACTAGAAATGTCGCTTTCTAATTCTTTGTGTTTAATGGATAATATTCGTAAAATATGGTTCTATTGAATGTATGTAAATTTACAGTACAGAGTTTCTGCGGATTTCCGTCACGCTACTTCTCAGTGAATGTACTTGTCAAGGTTAAAATTTAGATTTCAAATGAAAATGTTATGAGCTCTAATTGTTTGCATGAATATTTTTGGGGTGTGCACTGCACATTACTCAAATTGATTTGTATTTTCTGGGTGTTACATTTATCATAATAATTATCATTGCAGAAATTATTGAACAAAGTTCTATTGGTAATTAAAATGAAGTGGAAATACAAAACGAGCATGAATTTCAAGATTGAAGCACCAGTCTTTATAATAGTCTTATATGTGCATACATTTCGGCATGAAGGCACCTATCTCTAGTATACTGTAGTATGTCAGAGCCGTTACACAGAGACCCCAAGTAGTAAGGCTGGTTAGGACATGGTTGGACATTATCTTACCAAGTCTGACGTGGTGTGTGGATAAAATCAGCTGAAACTATTACGTGAAAAAGAGTTCTATCAAAGCTAAAAGTAAGTGTTACAATTTGGCCCTTTAGAAGTCCCCTGAACAACTCCTCATCGGAGTACCACCGCTTAATCCAGACGGCGGCATCATCACGGACCTTAGTAAAAATAAAACATTTCAAAACCTCGGAAATTAATGGGTTCATATACAACACGGAATATAGCTGAACCAGATTTCACGGATTATAACCAAACTATAGAAATACCAACAGGTTTTTCACTGCAGCCACTACAATTAGATCGTCCAAGACAACTTTAATGAAGGCAACATAAGTAGATACAGACGAGATTACAAACGGTAGCGCTGGCATGATTAAAGTTAATCGTAAGCGATTTTAAGTCAACAAAGCATGCACATGTGTTCTAAGCAGTGCTTGGCACGGGAATGGGTACTACCTGGGTACCGATTTTGTTTACCCGATCAATTTCGGGTACTACCCTGGTAAGCTTTGATCGGCTCAAAATTTCGGGAACGAATACGGGTATGCGTACGGGTACAAGGATTTCAAAATGGGAATATTCCCACCGGATACGGCTATAATGGGGTCATTTACTCGTACCCACGACCATTGTACCCGAGTATTTGGATAGTTACGTTGAGAATTGAGACATTTTGATGTATTTTATGCCATCATTCCCGTACGTTGGAAACCTCTGTCCGTATTTTTAGTGTTTCTGAATACATATAGCTTAGTGTTAATACCCTTTTAACCTTACACCATACAGTAAGTGTGTTTTAGACTGTAGCTAAAATGTATGCTTATAGGGGAATATGTTTTCGGAAGTATATATAAATATACACAAACGAGGAACAATAACAACATATAAGTGGAGAATAGAATTGAGCAAAATTTTGTACGGTAAGTAAAATTTTGATGAATCTGCAAGCATTCAAGTTAATTTTATTTCTAATAAAAAACGCGTCTAGTTTTTCTACTCTTCAATGAAAATATACAATATCAAATACCGATCTAGCTAGTCAAAATTACACACTAAGGTGTCATACTTTGGAATCACATATGAATGGATCCTAGCCAATTAGCCATACAGGTGTGCAGGCGCCCTTCTCGGGCCTCATTGGCTCGTTGTTCTATAATGAATATTTTGTATTAATGAACGCGAATATAACGGCACTGTGTGTATACCATGTAAATTACACGCCCGAGTGTTTACATTGCAATGCTGGCTTTAAGATTTCAGTGATTTAATATTAAGTAATTTTAAAATGAATACGGCTAGCAAATTATTATTCATGTACATACTTTGCCCTAGTAATCACAACTTTGTTGCATATATAATTATCGTTTACAAGTGTTAATTTACCTTTGTCTTATGGATGAACTTTGTTTCACGTCTTCCAAAATATTAAGTTGGTGATAACTGCTGGAATTAATTACTGCGCTGCATATTCTCAAATAATAATGATTGTTGGACTGCACTAACGGTCTATTAACTTCAAAATTATGACCAGATTGGCGTCAAAAATAACTAGGTAAATCCACTGAATATTTATCATGCAAAGGTGGAAGGAACCGTAATAAATTAAGGGTAGGAATTTGCAATTCACGCGTATGACATCACTATTTTACTCCACGTGAGTGATGAATATAAGCAATGTCAATACGTGACGTCATCATCCGCTCCACCCCTCTCCCTGTACGTCATACTTTGTCGAAATGTTTTGGGATCCCACTCCCCCTTTCTTTAGTGACGTAATATTTGAATGCCCCCAAAGAGACAAACAAGAAGTGTAATCTTTTGGTGGCTAAAAATTGTTCAGAAGTGAATGTACAGAAATGTTCCTCTATTCGCTTCTTTTATTACTGCTTCTATTATTTTCTTTTGTTCCGCTATTCACAGTATTAGCTAGGACTTCTATTAGCTCTCTACTGTTAACGCTACATTGTTCTAGCTACACTTCTGCTTCTATCCGTAACAAAATTCTCGCCACCCGTTATACTACTTCTACTAATTTTTCCTTTAATTTTTGACCGTATACACTATTATATCCTCTACTTCTGATTTTCGGTAGAGTACAAGGCCCAGCACCTGCAAAGATACTGTAGTGAAATATACAGATACATAATTAAATGTACCGCTAAAGATTTACTTAATGTATGGTGCATGTAGTTATACATAAATCCGTACTTAGGTTTTATGATTAGTAGTATTTTTACAATTTTATTTGAAACCCAATCAAGATCTAAGATCTACGTTTTTACTGTTCCTTGTTTTATTGAAACCCATAGAGTTTTACCAATTTCGTAAAGCAATGAATGAATATGATTTTAAACTGTTGGTAGTTTAGTTTGTATTTTTACAATGGCTATAATTACATTGAGCTTTGACACTCAAAATAGCTCATAATGATTAATAAAAAAACAAACTGAAAAAAATTGCAATGAATAGTTTTAGTTGGGATTTCATGAATACCTAATTACATAAAACATGTCAACCCATGCGTTGAATGAATGCAAAGCAGGAATGAATCAAATCTTCCGAGCTCTCCATGTTCCTTCGCGAGGTTATAATGAAGTCCGCAAGATCAGCCCCAACTATAACTATTATTTTCAAAATAAAACATTATAAATTAAATTACATTAAAAAACAATTTCACAATATATGTACGATATTCACACGAACGCACCAACAATCAATCTCTTGCCTTGATAATGTATTTTATCGTCCTCCACAAGAACTGCTGTTTCTTGCTGGGCAGAACTGTGGACAGTACTGTGTATCTCAAAGTTCGTTTCCAATGATTCCGAAGAATCGCTTGGGATTGAAACTGGTTCAATTGAAGAAAAACTGACAATAATGAGTGCCAGAATAATCCCACAAAAAGACATTGCTGTTAAAACAATAGCTGGATAAATGCTACGGGATTGAATAGCGGGTTTCCGACTGATCAGATACGAATGATGCCCACAATTTGTAGTGTAGCCTTTTATATTTATGGAAACATTCGTGGGTGACAATAATGTTAAGGCAAAATAAGTATATCTATATAAATTTCTGTAGTTACTCGTTGTAAAGTATCTGAAGACGTGCATATAAGATACATGTATGTATTAATATTAAAAACCGAGCAAATTTTGGATCAGAAACACAACTTGCTCGGGTGGGACATAAAGGTTCACTACTGTCACTTTTTACGTTATTATTTCTACTCGAGAAGTAATTTACAGCTAATCGTGCTTTCTCAGATGATACTTTGTAATCTTGAATAGCCTTGTTACAGCAGAAGCGAAACTAAATCCTTTCGAACACGAAGAGTTGGACGTTTTTCCAATTATTTCCATTTTTAAATTATTCCCAGCAAATAACTAAGGAGTACTTGGTATTACGTTTGTAGCTCCACTATTAAATGATGCAGGGCAAAGACGTTAATTTGTTTTCTGAAAATATATTTACAACAATCTAGGTAATCAATTAGTTTGTTTTTTGATGTGGGATAGACAAGGTCAAGAATTTTCAGGTGAAACAGCATGAAAACCACTTCTCTATAATTTATGGTATATTAGAGTAAGAGCCCCTAAAGACATTATAGGTGAATCAACAAGTCATGTGCGGTTATGGTAGCTGGATGGATTGCACAGTAGTAATACATTTATAAAAACTTCTGGAATACCAACCATAATTGCAAAATTCAGACACTTTCTGCTTAAAGTTTAGTTGTAAAGATCGCTCAAGAAGCTCCAGGTTAAATTCAGACACTTAATTTCACACTTACGTTTTTTTAAGACTTTTAAATTTAGATATTTTCCTATTAAAGTTTAGTTGTAAAGTCATATATTTTATCGCTCTAGAAGCTCCAGATTTTCATATTTTTTACTAAAATTATTGGAATTCAGCAAATATTTGAAGAAATCGGATTGAAATGTTTATTTTACAAAACAAATACATTCGAATAGGGATTGGAATCCGTTGAGATTAATCTTAATCGGAATTTTATCCCTATATTTCGAATATCCCAGCCCTGGCATAATTTAAAAATGATGAACTAACTATTATTACCTATTTTACTATGCGCTGATTCAAAAATCCTTCGATTTTAAACATTTTTGTTACACCCGTATAAATTTCTACTGGCCATACATTGTAAGCATGGATTACTATAACTGAATTCACAAATTACACTCATCTATGGTGCATATTTATTTTTGAGTTGTTGTTAAAAAATTGTTTAGTAATTATTGTACGATTCATTTATAGCCTAAAACAAATATACATCCAAAGCCAGTCAAGAACTAAAAGACACTACAAAATAAGGTTGTCAGCGGATCGGATATATCCGAACGAATACGGTTCGTGTACGGATATGCGAGGATATCCTCAGATAAACAAATATTTGAAAGCATGTCGACCACTCAAATATTTGATTTCTGCTGTAATGATCGACAGGACAGTAGTTCGGGGATTTCTCAAAACGTTGTGCTTTTTTCAGTTCATGCATCTTTTGCAGCTAGCGGTTCAGTTCAGTTCAACTTTTTCCAGTTCAGTTCAATTCACATGCTGAACTGAATTATATACATAATATGAACTACATTTTCAAATCAGTTCAGTAAAAACCAATTCAATTCAGTTCAGTTCAAAATTTTGAACTGAATTGAACTGAACTGAATCGAAAACCAATGGTTTCTACAGATATGCTTACAAATACGCTTTCTAGAAATTGCAGCAGTGTTTTCCAAGCGCACAACAAAAGGAAGATAAATTAAGGGTCCAAATCGCTACTTAAAGGATCTGTAAAGTCTGTAAATGGTGGATTTTTTATTATGAAATGTTTGGGACAGAATGAATTGTTTCAACCATACTTGCAGCCGTTCAGTTCATAAAGTGGTGAACTGAACTGAACTAGCCCTTATTTTCATTGTTTTTGAATGAACTTGAACGAACTAGTTAAATGCAAAATTATGATTGAATGAATTTGAATTGAACTTATAAGAACTTATTATGAGTGTGAACGAACGTTCGTTGTACGTTCAAGTAACACAAACTGAACTGAATTGAACTTAAGAGTCCAGGTTTGAATATAAACTTTTATATTCGTGAACGCAACACGAATATCAACTAAGTATGTACATATAAACTGCATGACAATGTATGTACACTCGGTGGCCACAAATTTGCATTATAAGTCAATACAAATGGTCTCCGGTGGATAACTCCAGTTCGACTAGTGCTAGAGGGCTGAAATTTTTAGAACGTTTAATTAGAGGTGTTTAGACGAGATAGGGAATAACAAAAGTATGGATTTTGTTGTTTATATCAGTATAAAAAAATTTAAAAACAAAAAAGGTGGAATTCCGTGTGACAAAAGTTTGCATTATTACCGTCACCCTTTAGTTTTAATAGCGGATATCCCCACCACGGGCCTTAATAAGCTCTTAAATTATTTTGGGGACGGAATGCACTAACTTTCGCGTCTTTTTGGGTGGAATAGTGTACCATTCGTCAGTGAGAATCTGCAGTATCTCACCATTATTCTGGGCCAAGTGGGGGCCACCACGGAGCGTAAGAAGAAGCTCGACCCAAAAATTTTGAATGGGATTCAGGTCTTCCTATTCAGTAATTAACAGGAGGACATATATGTGGCTCTTCTGAAACCATGGTTGCTTAGGTTTGGATGTACGCTTCTGATCCTTCGTCCTGTGAAAAATTAATTTCCTAAAATTTTTTAATTTGTTGCAAGATTCCTTAAAATATTTCTCAAATATGGACTGATGGATCTCCTTGTTCATGGTGGTATGAACGCTAACAAGATTCCCTACGATATTGGGCGAAAAACAGCCCCATACTGTCAAGAGATCTGAAAATGAGCATGGGATAAAGCAATGCTTATAGTAGGGTTTATTTAAGGTTGTTGCAAGCAAGTTTATATCCGTATCGAATTACGGTAAACTTGTAGAACCCTGGCTGTAGTGATTTTTCTGGGCTTCTCCACACTTTTGGCTGTCCGTTGGTATCAAAACTATAGATTTTGGAATTCCGAGACCGGTGTAGCTTAGCCCAATGCTTATCTCCACATTTGGAAAAATTTCGGCCCCTGCTACCTCCTTTTGTCAGCATATTTTTTGGTGATCAAAGATTTTTTCCTGGCAATATTTCCATTGTATTAGACTTCCTTGAGTCTTCGCCTTACAGTGAGGTCCCTAATACTGACACTGGCGTCGCTTCTTACGCTGCCAGCGTTCAGGTTAGGTCGCCACTTCCTATGTTTTATGGCTGTCTTCATTATTTGACAGTAAAAACTCTTGCTGGTAACCCCTGGTCGGCCAGTGTGAGATAGCGTTTAATTACTTCGTACCTAACGCACCTGAAAAACACTGTTTCAGCAGCTGGATACGAAACGTGTAGAAATTTAGAGGGTCTTTTAATAGAAGCACCGTCAATGCACCTCCGGACATTTAAATCTGTACAATCCTGGCTTCAATCGTTTTTCCATATCATAATTACTTAGCTAATTTGATTACGACACTCTATACTGTAATTACGAACAATAAGGTCTAACCCAGAGCTCTTTTTTCGTGAATTGTGCAGAAAGAGCTGGGATACATTACCCATAATGCAAACTTTTGTCACACGGAAATCTCACATTTTTTGTTTTCAATTTTTTTAATACTGATATAAACAACCAAATCTATGCTTTTCCCCAACCTAACTCGTCTTAACACCTCTGTTTATGAATTCCAAAAATTTCAGCCGTTTAGTGCAAGTCCCGTTGGAGTTATCCACCGGAGACCATCTCTACAAGCGTATAATGCAAATTATTGGCCGAGCACTGTATTTTATAGTTATAATCTCAAAAGCTAACACGCTGGCTTTTGACTATTCATTTGAATGACCTTAAATTACAAATCAAAAAAATAGTTATTTACAAGCAAGCTGGTTTCTTATATGTATATTTAATAACGCATTTATTTGGCATATCGTATGAGTTAAAATACTCAATAATTGTAAGCATATTTACATGATTTATTAACTTGTTTACCAGAAAGCTCACAACTATTACTGCTTTCACAACTCCAGTGTTTTGAAAGCAGTAATTTAATCAGCCATTTAGCCAAAAATAGTTTTTTAGTCAAATTGCAAAGTCAGTTATAAAAATCAAACTAAATGTCACTTAAATATATAATAAATGACTTGAACTAATTGGTTCGCTAACGATAGATAAAGCGAGCTGAACTGAACGACCGAAAAGTATATAATGAATTGAATTGAACTTTTAAAAAATACTGCAAAGGTGAACTGAACTGAACGTAACGACTGGAAAGTACGCAGTGAATTGAACTGAACTACGACAGGCTTTGGACAACGCGAAGTGAACTTAACTGAACGGCACGAAAAATTTGGGGATGTGAATGGAACTGAATTTGAACTTTGGATCAAAACTGCAAGTATGGTTTCAACTGCAATTCAAGGAAAACGATTCAGTTCAATTCAAAGTTACGAACTGAATCAATCGGTTCGATTTCATCTTGAATTAAATCGAAAAGCAGTGAATTGAATTGAACTGAATTGAACTGGACTGAAATTTTCAGTTCAGAACTGAATTGGTTTGAGCACTATTTACAGCAAACCTAGAACCGAACTTCATGAATATAATCATGTCGTCAAGAGTGAAGCACCAGTCTTTATAATAGTCTTATGTGTGCATACATTTCGGCATGAAGGCACCTATCTCTAGTATACTGTAGTATGTCACAGCCGTTACACAGAGACCCCAAGTAGTAAGGCTGGTTACGACATGGTTGGAAACTATCTTACCAAGTCTGACTTGGTGTCCAGGTTTGCTAGAATCTACCAGGAGCTCTATAGCTATAATTATTGAAGACGGTGATGTACTTATTCCTGAGAATTTCACCAGCCAGTAACAGCACAGTCTTATGGAAAATTATCTTTACTGTTATAAAATATGGGCGGCGTGCTTGTTGTTAGGCCCGTTAAAGTTTAGGAAAGAATTACTTTATGCGCGAAGGATTCCGGGGAGGTAAGGAGAGATGAATTTTATTTCTCATACTAAGGCGGCATGCATAAATTATATAACGCTAATTTGCCAAATTTGTGACCACCTCTGACCCCGAATAATGCATACGTAACGCTGTCATCTAACCCCCACTATCATATATAACGCAATGATAATTAATTTATCCATAACTTAAATAATTAGTACTCAAATTATTTCGGAAATTACTCTTGTCTTGTAAAAATTGCAGTCCTTTGATTTTCACATATATGCTTAAAAATTAAACTTCGCTCTCAAATATTTTCACTAAATGTGTTAGGTAAAAGAATACAAAAGTACCACCTACTGTGTGTAACGTTAGCATAACGGTAAGAAAAACCACCACCGATCGACTAAGCGTTACATAATTTATGCAAGCCGCCTAATTAATAATTGGTTCATTGTCTTTGACGCATGCACAACACTAGTGCCACTATATGCCATATGGAAAGTTTCAGTCTTAGTAATCCCGTAATACAATTACAGTGAATGCTGATTTTGTACTTTACAAGGGTGTTGAAAAATCTTTGGATGGATTAGTTCAAAACGAAGCAAAACCAGGGGTGGGCATGCTGACCTAATTATACTCTATAACGAGGTAGTATTTGTTTCTATTTGAACTTCGAGAAGAAATGACTAAAAGAAGTGAAGAGGTCCCTTATCTCTAAACACTTTACAGTTCTAGCCAGGTTCGAAATGTTACAACTAATTACATAGTAACTATGGAATCAAGTTCGGAAGGTTAAGCCCTCCAAGACAAACGCATAAACAATCAGGACCAAACCCGAAATATTTTGGCTTTGTAATCAAAATGCTGGAAAAAGCTACAATAGTAGATTACTTTAAATCAGAGCGAAATTGTAGGAAAAGAAAATATAGTGATTGGAAATAGGGTCAAAGGAAATTTTGGTGTGTGGATAAAATCAGCTGAAACTATGACGTGAAAAAGAGTTCTATCAGTGCTAAAAGTAAGCGTTACAATTTGGCCCTTTAGAAGTTCCCTGAAAAACTCCTCATCGGAGTACCACCGCTTAATCCAGACGGCGGCATCATCACGGACCTTAGTAAAAATAAAACATTTCAACATCTCGGAAATTAATGGGTTCATATACAACACGGAATATAGCTGAGCCAGATTTCACGGATGATAACCAAACTATAGAAATACCAACAGGTTTTTCACTGCAGCCACTACAATTAGATCGTCCAAGACAACTTTAATGAAGGCAGCATAAGTACAAAGGAGAATACAAACTGTAGCGCTGGCATGATTGCAGTGCATGGCACGGGTATGGGTACTACCCAGAGATGCGCAGCCTTCGAAGGCTAGCCTTCCAAGAAGGCTTCCTTGAAGGCGGAAATGTAACTTTCTTAACGTTGCAGAAGGAATGGAAGGATGGGGATACTTTTTCCTGAAGGCTGAAGGAAGCCTTCACAAAAACTAACAATGAAGGATTGCGAAGGAAGGATTCCTAAATATTAGCCCTGTAAGGCCGTGAAGGCTTCCAGGTACACGACATATCTATAACGTGTAAGCATAGCATATGAAACGACATTTTGCTGCTCGCGCAACAATGCAGCCAATTCGTGAACTCACAACTGACAATGTGTGCCCGCTCTTTTCACTGCACTGAATCCTGCTGGTGCAAAAAGTTTTTAAGCGGGTTGTAGTTTAAATTTGAAGGAAGGCTATTTTTAAAAAGAAGGCTGAAGGCAAAAACGAGTGTAAATATTTTGGAAGGAAGGGTGAAGGAAGGCAGATTTTTTAGAGGGCTTCATTCTAGGATATGTTGAAGGGGATATTTTTACTGAATTTTCGCCTTCGAAGGCTTGAAGGAAGGCTATTTCTTTTGCGCATCTGTGGTACTACCTGGGTACGCTTTGGTCGGCTCAAAATTTCGGGAACGGGTATGGGTACGGGTACAAGGATTTCAAAATGGGT
The DNA here is from genome assembly GCA_947179485.1 of Allacma fusca. Classification (NCBI taxonomy): domain Eukaryota; kingdom Metazoa; phylum Arthropoda; class Collembola; order Symphypleona; family Sminthuridae; genus Allacma; species Allacma fusca. The sequence continues at coordinate 38,348,750 of OX359245.1, forward strand.
ATATTCCCACCGGATACGGGTATAATGGGATCATTTGCTCGTACCTTCCACCATTGTACCCGAGTATTTGGATAGTTACGTTGAGAATTGAGACATTTTGATGCATTTTATGCCATCATTCCTGTACGTTGGAAACCTCTGTCCGTATTTTTAGTGTTTCTGAATACATATAGCTTAGTGTTAATACCCTTTTAAACTTTCACCATACAGTAAGTGTGCTTTAGACTGTAGCTAAAATGTATGCTTATAGGGGAATATGTTTTAGGAAGTATATATAAATATTAGGCATTGGCATACCGATATTGCCATACGATATTATCTTCCATATCGTACATATTTCGAAACGATAATTGAACGATAATTGTCGTAAACTTTGACCGATATATCGGTCAGTTTCCATATCGTAAATACGTGGTTCAATTCCCCAAATAATGATTAACCCCCAAAATGTTTATGTGTTTTAACTATTAACTTATTCAAAACATCATGTCAGTCAGCTCATAATAATACCTTGTAAATTCCTGGTTTCCTCAAAACATACATGTGTAATAGTAATAGGGTATTTAATTAGTCATCAATACTTCGGCAGTGTTGGTCGGTTATTTTTGTTTTATATTATTAACCGGTGCGTGTCAAATTTTAAAAAATATCGTTATAACGTCCTTAGATATAGTTAGCGTCATTTTTAGGATGAACGATAATTGGTTTGAGCACTATTTACAGCAAACCTAGAACCGAACTTCATGAATATAATCATGTCGTCAAGTATTTATGCTTTGGCCAGAAGTTCAGACACATTTTGAAATTCACCTGTTTATTCTAGTTATCGGTTCTTATAGGCTTCAAATTGTTAAAGCTTTCCAGTAAGTTATTTTTTGGTGATATATGATATGCGAAACAAAAGGACTCAATTCTTAAATTGCTATATTAAATATTTGTCAAACAAAATATGCATGGTTTCTTCTGTCATTGCAATTCGTTATAAGCTAACCGTGTATTCTATTTAAAATTAAAGGCCAAACTCTAGGAGCAATTTCAATTTCTACAATTGATTCGTGTATCCGAAGATAGGATCGGATAGCTCCTTTTTTGTATCCGACGGCTTCGGATAGGATAAACATGTCATCCGAAAATTTAAGATCATCTAAGAGGGAACCACTATATGGGAAATCACAGTAGTAGCGTAGGTTGTACTGTAGGAAGGTATAGAGAGTAGTTAAACGAGAGATTTTACTTGTAGAAAGGTAAACAATAGACTAAGTCAGGAGTGGGTGTCCTAATTCTAAAGCTAGAGCTTATGTGTCTGTGAGGAATATCACGGGACGTAGTATGATATTTCTATATGTCACAATTAAATAAGAAATAATTAAGCCTCACATGCTATTGTAGTTTTTTTCTCATATTTTTAACCTATAATATGTTCTCAAAAGGCAGATTAAAGATTTACACATCAAGTGCAATTAGTTTGCAAGTGAAAAATCTTGTTTGTATTGTAGAATTCCGCATTGTAGTAGAATGAGTATGTTAGTTTCACATTGCATTGTTCAAAGTACTACGTGACATATCCATTTGCCAATGAGCCGATGGGGATTATTATTATTGTATTATCGTATGTATCAAAACTGTTGATGGTAATATTATAATAATTATTACGTAATCAGACATTTTTATAAACCAATCTTCAGGACTACTGCTACATATGTAATCCACTTCGTACAAGCACAAGCTCCTGATAAACATGTTTTGACACTGTATTTGCTTTAACAGCTTTTATATAATTATTTGTACATATGTCAAAAGTAACAACCGATTACCGACATGTGTTATGGGTGGGGCGTTGACCCCTCCCAAATTCTACTGAGACATTTTAGTATTTGGTTACTTATTTATGAATTAAAGATGGCGAGTATGATGAAATATCCTAACCTCTAATCTTAACCTTGAACCTAGTTCTTCAGGATAATTTATGAAGTATAAACTACATTATTGAAATGTAAGTCAGATTTTAACCGTGAAATTACCGTTGATAGAATGGATTGAGGGGTGTTGATAAGTTTCAAAATAAAGTAATTGTCTTTTATTTGCACGAATTCAGGAGTAAGTATTAATTTGTCAATTGTATTTTATTTCAATTCGTTATCAATTATGTAAGTTACTTGTATATAATACTTACATAATTAATAAGGTATAGAATAGCAAAATCTAAGCTATTTCTTATTCAGTTGGTTCAATACGTTTGCACAAGATTCTATCCAAGCAAGTTTATGACGACAAACATTACATGTTCGCAATTAGTCAAGCCAAGAGCCTTATTTGCCGGAACGCTCAACTTGAGCAAATTCATATTTATACACTCCGAGCCCCCTCCAGAATTTTGTTGTTGTCCTGAATAAGTTCCGAATAATTTTGACAGGGTTGTCTAAATTAAAAACATTAGGCTCCCGGAAATTTGTCATTTCCCACGGAATTTTCTCAGTTGCTCTTCCATAAGGCTTCCTGTTAAAATTTAATGGGAAAAGCGACTGTAAAACTTTTATTAACACAGAATTTTTTTCAGAAACTCACCCTGATCTCATAAAATTTGTCCACAGCTCTACCATATCCTTTGAAAATTCATATTGCTCCGTTCCAGACAACCATAATTTATATTTGGGGAAGAGGAACTGCTCGTCGTCAATGTGTGTGATTACTAGATAACGAATGTGTCTCAATTTATTTTAACATAATCAAACACTCAACAGCACTGACATTTTGCCAACTGTTTTCATAAAGTGGTATTATTTATTAAAAACAAATAAACAAAAAAGCCTTACCTGGCTTTTTATATCCAAACCTATTTTGAGCATAGCTAATCCCACCTTTGTATGTATTTATATACATGTACGTTGGAATGTGCCTAGAACTCAGCTGAACCATTTCATAGGTTCGTTGAATAAAAAATCGATCCGAAATTAAATTTGTTAAATTTTGCCTTTGGTCTTCAGATATTGGTTGATTTTTAAAATAAAAATATCGAATTGAATTAGATATCTGAACCCGTTCCAGTATCGGAATATTCAAGTCGTTATATAAAAGGACGAGTGGTGCCACAAACAACCACAATATATTTATTCCCCATAATACAAGAGGGTTGCTTAAAATTGCTGAAATCATAAAAATCATTAACAGTTGCGTAAATATCATATTCCCTTTTTAGAAAAACAATAATAATTATTATTGTCATTACGTTCTGCAAAAAATATCCCTTCATCTTGAACAAATCCCGCTAAAAGAGGAACTCTATTTATTTGGCCTGTTTTCAAAAGATAAAATGGATTTTCTGTCTGAAATGGGTTCATTGCATTTTCCGGCTCTATCACAGGAGTGAGGCGCTGCAATTACAAGTTAGAAAAAGTACTCAAATTATACCCATTTGTTCTATTAAAGAATATTTACAATTTCCTCAATCTCTTACATTTATTAGTGGCTTCACTGTACGAGCATATATGTAGAACATATATTTGATTATGAATATTCAATTTTACAACAATCTCTCCGCCCTTATGTAACTATCCAAATACATACGTACGTATTATCTCCACGTTTTTCTCTTTGGAAAATTTGGAGCATATCAAAATGTTGACATACCCCACCAGCTACAGCAAGTGAATTTAGCACAATGTCTTTTGTGCTTTGTCGGAGTAAGCAAGTCTTGATTCCTTCCGAAGAGGTATCCAAGCAATGAAATCTGTGCACAAGGGCTTCTGCATATTTACGAGGATTCTGAGTGATGCTTGCAGGATTGATTAAGATTCCACTCATGGATATCCCTCTTGAGAAAAGCCCTAAGTAAGCAATGACAACGATTCTCTTAGCAAAATCGTTTACAATGTAACATTAAAACAAATTAAATAATTGGAAGTATTTAATCATAAAATTCCATCAGATATCGTTGAATTTTTAACCAGAGGATGCCGGAGAGCAAATATGAAGTGCAACCGAAAATCCGCCTGCACTTGAGCCAGCAATGGTTACTTGTTTGGGGTCACCTAGGAAATATTCAATATTACGCCTCGTCCATTTTAAAGCCAGAACTTGATCCTTGAGACCTAAGTTCCCTGGAATGACGTTATCTCCCGTTGTCATAAAACCTTCCGGGGACCAAAAGTGTAATTAGTTTATTATCAGCATTTATTAATATGGTAAGTAATACAGCAAAATGCTACTGCTGTGTATATTAACGTAACGAACCCAATGCTCCAAGTCTGTAGTTAATTGTCACAAGCACAACACATTTATCCAACAAATATGTTCCCTTATAAAATGACCCATTTTCATGCTCAAAGGAACCGGGATGGATCCAGAAAATCACCGGAAGTAATTTACCATTTGACATTTCTCTGCGGCAATGCTTGAACGTTACAAATAAAATAATTTTTGTAAGCGATACATGCTCAGATTGACGATAAAATTGCTTCGTTTTTAACAAAAACCTCTCCAGATTTAATTTTTAAACAGTGGGCGTTTTTGACCAAATTAAAAAATAAATTTACGGATTCATCTGGTTTGGACACTGAAAGGTACAAACAGTCCTCTTGACCTGTAAATTCCGTTTGATCGAGTGGAATTTGAGGGCAAACGGGAGGCACAGGCGTAGCGTCATGTTCTCCCTCAATTGGCGCCTTAAGAACAGCGGGCTAATTTTATACAAGACTTGTAAACAAGGTTATTTCAAGAAAAATATTGCTTACAAAATGTTTTTCACGGAAAGGAAAAAGTGGAAAGTAATGCTAAATTATGAATTTGGGCTGTACATATTTTTTCAAGGGGTAAATAATATTTTTATAAACTTACTTCAAATCGTTTTGGTGGTTCTGCATAAGGAATGGACTGGAATTCAAAATAGCGCTTTCCTCCGCGCGTGTATTTTAAGGATCCTCGAAAAGTTCCTGCAGGACATTTTACAATCGGTACAGTTGAATTTAGATGGTAAATATTTCGGGGACTAATTATATCCTCTCCTGTCTCTTCTGCCCATTGAGGTTTTATTCCTTCATGATTAAAGGTACTTTGGGTTGCAATAACTTGCGCAACAAAAATCGTAAACACAAGGATGATTGGAGACATGACCACAATATTTTGGAAATCTAAGCTTTCCATATTTGTTAGTGTGCCTAACATGCTATTGCAGTTTTCAGCCTATAATATGTTCTCGAAAGGTAGATTAAAGATTTACACCTCAGGTGTAATAATTAGTTTGGAAGTGGAATATTTTGTTTGTATGGTAGAATTCCATAGAATTGTAGTAGAATGAGTATGTTACAGTAGTTTCACATTACATTATTAAAAGTACTACTTGATATATCCATTTGACAATGAGCCGATGTGGAACTTTATGTATGTTTAACGTTGTACCTGAGTAAAACCCATGGGAATTATTATTATTATATTATAATTTTATGGCATGTATCAAAATAGTTAATGTTAATATTATAATAATCAGACATTTTTTATGAGCCAATCTTCAGTACTGTAGTATCTACTGATACATTTATAATTCGCTTCGTACAAGCACAAGCTCCTGATAAGCACGTGTTGACACTGTACTTGCTTTTATCAGCTTTTCGTGTCAACATATGCCAAAAGTTACAACAGATTACTGACACATGCTATGGGCAGGGGCCAGATTTTTGTGGGAAGGCGGGAAGATTCCTACCAAGGAAAACATTTTTCTGGTAGGGAATATCACAAAGGGAAGGGATTCTATTTTACAAACAGGGATTTTAAAAATCGTTGATCCTTTTTCTGGCATGGATTTTAAAATTTGTTGGCGTGTTTCAGGGAAATCTGTTAGACAAACAACGATTTTTAGATTGGTTGACCTTATCTGACAGGGATTTGACGTCTTGTAGGAAAATTATTTTTGCCAACAGGGATTTTCAAAATCGTTGACATTTTTTTCAGTAGGGATTTTTTAAATCGTTGACATTTTTTTCAGCAGGGATTCTTTAAATCGTTGACCTTTTTTACAGCAGGGATTCTTTAAATCGTTGAACTTTTTTTCAGCAGGGATTTTTTAAATCGTTGAGGACCTCCCAGTAGGGACATTTTACTCAGCAGGTAAATTCAGAATTGATATTCCAGGGAGATTTACAAAAATCCGAACCCTGGCTATATGAAGGGCGTTGACCCCTACCAAATGTTACTGAAACATTTGAATTTTTGGTTACTTAAGAACTAAAGACAGTTATACAGATAGGACGAGTATGATCATTAGGATCTATGAAGAAGTCAATGTCAATTATGTAACCAAGGGAGTCGTCGCACGTAACGTCGATGTAGAACACATATGAGGGGCACTGTCTTCTTGCGACACTGGTAATAATTTCACGAAATAAGAATCAAAGCACTTTTTCCAAACCGTAACAAAATACGAAAGCATCTTCTAATAGAGTTTTATTTTCAGAATTTAGTATTTAATTCATCTCGCTCTTTTCTGAATGTTTCTGTACAATTTATCAAGAGCTTCCCTTATATCTCAGTCTCTCTGAGTAAATTCCGACTTGGCTCACCTTTTCAGTCGAACCTCAGTGCTACATTTTCTCCTAATCTGAATTCCAACACGGCATCATTCCATTGGCTTTTCCTTGTGTGATGCCGATTATCAAAACTAACCAAATCCTTATTCTAAATAGCAAAGATAAAATATATCATTATTCCTCAGGGAAATATCCTAATATCTAATCTTAACCTTGAATCTAGTCCTTCAGGTTCATTTATTAGATATAAACTACATTATTGAAATGTAAATTAATACAAAATAAATTCTACGCTCTATTTTCCCACCAATACTTTACTTACACCTAGCTTTTGATGACTACAATAAATCTAGTAACTAGACTACAGAAGCGTCAGAAGTATGTTATATTTATTTACAAATAATTACTGCAAACGTTTCACTGCGAATTTCCTATATAGTGGTTCCCAAAGGATGATAAAATACCTGCCAATATATGGGGATGCTACTATATATTTTTATTATTTACTAAAAATGTAATATTATCACAATTTCATGATTACACTATTCTAACATTTTCTTCTGTTCACTTCTCTGAATTTATGAAAGCCAGAACTGCCACAGATATTCAACTATCAATCAACACGTGGCTTTGAGAAGTTTCGAATTTCGTTGGGCGTTTATTGTACATCTTAAGACCTACCTAGACATATCAGCGATAATCTATGCTTCAGTTCCGCATTGTATAGAATGCACATTCGTGTGAATCATTTGTAATCAATTGGAATATAATATAGTAATAAATACTTACAAATTTTACTTAATATAATAATAGCATACACAATATATATTTTGAACATGGCCATACTTCGCATTTTATGATTTAAAATGAAAATTAAATTAAAAATGAAAATAAATGGTAGCTTAAAGTTTTTGAGTATTTGAGGTATTTTGCATAAAATAATCGTTGATTGTAATCATTATTTAAGTATTATTAAGGAAGTAATCGCTAATTATTGTAATTAATAGTTTTGAGTTTTTAACTCTAAAATTATTCATACACTGCAATTAACAAATGTATTTATTACCGGAGTACTGTATGTGTTGGAGTTTTGTGCCCACGATGAAGTGGTGCATGGGGAGAAATAATTTTGTTAAGCAGAGTTGGAGATTTTTCTCGCTCTTTCTTAAGCGTATTCACTTTCCGGAAAATGACATACATCATACATATAGTGGCGACATGTTTCTTATAATTTCACAGGAATACAAGGAGTTCAAACGGTTATCAGCCCGGAAACTCATAACAACTTGTCTTTCTAAGTAGTAATAAATTATGCTCTTGATTTCGTAACTCATCACACCTCCTTTTTGTACAATATTTAAGAGTTCGCTGTTTCACACATACAGGAAAAACTCGATATAACGGATTTCTAGGGGACCAGTAAAATTTGTCCGCTATAAAAAATGTCCGTTGTATGCAATAATTTTAGCATTGGTTATATGGGAGCCGGACAAACAAATCTGTCCGGTGTAACTAAATTTCCGTTGTAGAGCCATCCGTTATATCGAGTTTTTCCTGTATCATACTGGTGCATATGATGGGCTATGTACATATATATGTATATGCTTCTTGCGGGGCACTGTGAAACATGTGATACAAATTAGATATTTAACGTAATTAATAATCAATTTGTGGACCTCTTGTTCTTCAATTTAGTCCTTGTCCTTAATAATACATATTTTAGCCGAAAATGTTTTCTGAGTTCTCCAGGTGACCGAATATTTCCTCTCAAGCACCTGTAAATCATATATATATATTTTGGTCATGTTCATAATGTATAGACAGTGAGTCTGAGTTAGAGTCACTTCAGCGGAAAATTTGAGCCCTCTATTTGCCAAACACCTTATTGTTTGAAATTTTCGATAAATTAAAACCAAAAGTGTAGCCAGTTGTTTCATCTTTTATTTAAGCCTATTAATTGTAAAATTGAGTCTTTTTGGGGGTCAATAAAAAATGTTGTTGCTTAATATCTTAAATCACGTCAATTATTAAAATATATTTACTTCTAGTGTTAGCTTATGCATAAATTGTTTGCTATTGAAAACTGTCGGAAATTAATAGAACTAAATTATCTCCAATGTTTTCAAAAGATGTGGATATCTCGAAATTAAATTGCATAATTATCATGTATGCAAATATTTTTAATATTTATAAATATTACTATTTATGCATCTGTAATTTATTAATATATACCTTAAAAGTTTTTATTATTATATAATTAATATAACAAGGTATTGTTACTCACACCAATAAATATCAATCCACTTCGCTTGTTTTAATTGATCCAAATGTCAGAATTAATACAAATGGATTTTAATTACCACGTGTTTGATCCTCAACCGGCTCATTCCCAGCTGAACTGGAGGTTCTAAAAGTTTCAGACATTGATTTTTCCAGGCTAAACAATCCGGGAATACTTCCGCGAAAGAGGATTTTGATAGAGACTGGACAAAACTGGAATGTCAAAATATACTTTGGATGGAACTGTCAAGTCGTATTTGAGGATTTACGGGCAACGTGAATGTTTTGCACGTTCCAGTATAAATCTGAGAAAATTTAATAGGAAAAAAAGGGTACTATCTGTAATACCAGAATTTACATATGTGGTACAGACTCGGATAAAAGTAATGTCTTCCTTGGTTGGGTCAGTATTTGTATAACATTTGAGAGGAATAGGCGCGTGTGATAATGATCGAGTGAAAGAGTAAATATAGGGGTAATTATTAACCACAAGTTCCGGAATCCATCGTTATCAAAGTTACACATTCTGTGCCCAATTGCAAGCACATATGTAATTACATATTCGAGCCTATACATATAATACACATATGATTTAGATTTTTCTCCAACAGCTGGAATTCCTCGTACCAAAAGCTCGGATGTCATCCTTGTCTTTTAACATCCCTCATTTAAGACCATTTGACAGCGGATATTTTCAAGGTAAATTGGACACACGAGATCAAATATCTACATTTACCTGAGCTGAATTATTATTGGATTTCATCTATTTACACATAATCTTTGTAATATTGAATCTATCCATTAAATTATTATTTCATGAGGCAATTTGTATAGACATTATTGAAGGCCGAACCGCATTCCTATAAACAGTGAAACCTCAGTACATTATGCGTTGGTTACTGAAATTTTATCCCTCAGCCAGATCGAAGTAAATATTTATTACTTTTCTTTGAGATTATGATTTTAGGTCTCAATATTTGCGCGTCTTCTAAAAAGGATGCAACTATTTTACCTGCTGAAATCTGATCATGCATTCTTGATTACTTTACATTTTTAGACTAAACATAATAACGGTCAAAATTTGTGGGTACAGTAAGACATTGTACTTTCAAAATTGCGCTATCTACGGATATTTTGCTTCTGACCTTTTCGAATTTTAATGCAGAGTGTTCCCAACAATAATTATTAGAGTTGGCAAACGTTTGGAATACTCTTTCCTGTTTTAATTTAAAGGTGCATTTCCGTCGTATGTAAATCTATGTCAAGTATTGCATACACTGCAACTTGCAACCACTTGAAAATGCACACATGAGAAATCATGTCAGCTGAAATGTTAAATTAAGAGAACTCTTTTAGTTCTATTATATTTGCTAGCAGGCAGTCGACCAAGCTTCACCGTCAACATTCAAGTTCCCGAAAATGCTGGTCTGTAATCAGTGAATCAATAGATACAATTAAAGCAGAAATTATATTCTGTGGAAATACTTTTTTTCCCAACATTTTAAACTGTAACTGAACACTTCAAGCATGCTGAGTACAAATTGACTATAAAATACACACTTAATCTTGACTTCACATAATTAGATATAACATTAAATCACAACCAGGGAAAATTTAACACTCCGTGAAAGCAATTTTTAAAAAACGGAACGGATTTTTACCCATAAATAGGAGTTAAAAATATGAAGTTATTGTTAATTACACTCATTAGTCTTATTTGGGGTGATAGTGAACTGCAAGGTATGTACAAAATTATTATAAATAAATAACGTAAAATGGAAACATCTATAAATATTTTGAATAGTTGGGAAAGATTTCTACATTTTAGTATAATTAGTTGCAACATTTGTTAAAATTTGTGTTTGAAAATGCAGCATTTTGCAAAGACAGAGAAGAACGAGATCTACATTCGTCAACATCTATTTTATTATCGAAATTACTCTCCACCCATTTCAGAGATTACAGAAAGGGAAACAAGATACAAATTGTGTTGAAACCAAATCAATCACAAAATAGATGGATGCTGGAAAAATTTTCAGGTAATAATTTTATGGAGTCTAAAAATATTTTCAAGAAAAACACTCTCAAAAAATTTCAATTTATAATCATATTCAAATTTAATTTGTTAAACCTGCTTATTTCAGATAACGCTCAAAGGGTGGAATTAGAAAGATGTTTGAACAAATTAAGTAAAAGCTTGTTTCAAGAGGCGGTAAATCAAAATTTGGTTAATACACTCAGGGGGATTTCGGGAGTTGACGTTTTGCGGAAGCTCTTCGGAGGACTAATTTCTGGAGTGAACTACATTATGAGGTGGCTTCTGTCATTGGTTCGACAGGAGGGAGTCTCTTTAGCGGAGTTTTTGCGAGGCTACCGGGTCTCCTTAACATATGAATTGGTCTATGGCATTATTCGATGGTTGTTCTTTGCATCCCTAGCCTTCTATTACCCTTAAATGCAGTTGTAATTATTTGTAATTATACGAAAGTCATAAGTAATTTATTATTGAGTAGAATTTTCACTACTAACGACATTCTAGGAATAAGACAAATTCTTTAGGAGATATTTCCTTGTAGAAGAACTCATAGAACAGCAAACTTGGGCAAAGATTCTTCCCAAGGACAAAAATATATCCAGACTGTAAAAAGACTGGAAATAAAAGGGTAATTTTTTTTGTCTAAGAAGCGATTTTCAAAAGCGTCTTTTAGAGACAATTATCATCAAAAAATCGTTACAAATTCACTGAAATATACAAGGGATTGCCAAAAAATTTGAATGAATTCAAAAATTATCTTTCAGGGAAAATTACAAAAATCTAACCCTGTAAAGAAGTTTCGATCAATTAGAGAGAGAGAGAGAAAGTGTATTGTAATGTTCAAGTATCTATTTTTATTTAAGTTTGTGCATGACTAACAATAATATTTAAATCCTGTCTAAATAACAATGGATCTTAAAAGACAAAAATTTGAAGAGTAATTGTATCACGACTGATATGTCTCCATAATAGTTTTAATAATGGGGGTAAGTCCGTTATAAGGGATATCAAAGGAGCCTGCTTAAAAGCGCCCTACATTACATTTCGTACATGGAGTTTTTTATGGGTTCGAGAAATGCATCCCTTATAACGGGATCTGTAATTATGTATAATTACTGGGAAATAATAAATTAATATTTATTGGATGCAAGTGTTTATATGTCTGTACTGGAAATGTTACGGGAAAAGTAAACAAATCCCATGTGTGTCCCATTTGTATGTATGTATGTACGAATAAGCTTGTAGACTGTGCCTTCAGCAATGTTTATGTGTTCACATAAGTTCTTCACTCACCCTTAACTTGTATAGGACAGGACCAAACCTCACGCTCGAGAAACTAATGCACTTGCGGTGAATCCATGGTAAAAATAATTCAATTCAAAGCCCTATCGACAAATGCAAACAGCCTTTGTACTAAAGTATTTTCTTCCGCTCCACCAGGGAACTTTGAGTGCAGTTCTACTTGCAAAACTCTTGAGCTTTGCACAAGATGTGCAAGCAACTGCCAAGTTCATCCCACCACTTTTTTCCTCTGCAGTATTTATTTCTCGTCAGTGAGTTTATATACAGATACATTACAACTTCTATATAGCCTCATTGAGCATATAGCCGAAACGTAGAATTCACTTAAGCTTCCAAGACAATTGAAATCAAACAAACAAAAAGTCATGTGAACCTTGAATAGAAAATACAAACTTTTACATACAAAAGTTGAACTTTTGAAATTGTATTTACTTCAACTTGAAGTACTTCCAAATGTCAGACCACAGACTTTAAGTGATGGTGATATTTCCAGTGAACCATTTTGGGAGGGTATTTTCTTTGAGAATGAAAGTTGAATACGGGGAAGTCCTTTATTTGCGTGTAATTAAATAGGAACCAAGGTACCTCTTAGCATGCCATGATATAGACTACTTGAATATATATTTATTTTTTATATACAATAATTATTAGAGAGTAATTTCAAATTGTGTAATTGAAGTGCTTTAAGGAGAATTAAAAGGGAATGGGATTAAAAGGATTCAAATAAAAGCTTTCAAATAACATTGAACCGTAAGTGTGTATGAAGAATCAAGTACAATGTAAATGCATATTTCCTTGAATGGATTGCCTGCTTTTGTTGCATTTCTGTTCCAAACATTGTAACAACGTACCTCTTGTAAATTCATATGATATGTCTTGTTTGGGATTTTTAGCGAGTTTCATTTTCAAATTTCAAAATAAACCCAAATTTGGAGCAGTTTGTAGTTCAATTCAGAATATGTGTGACTTGGTCTACCAATTAAAATTATTGCGCTCAATGGTTGGAAAAATAATGCTATTTTATGATATATGTAATTACATATTTGGACTGAGGTAAGTTAATATTCTTTGCATGATACCATCGGCATATTTATTCCTACGCCAATATGTATACCAACTTACTGAAATAATTAAAGTAACAAAATATTACGTAAGAAAAAACCTTAATTATTTTGTAATTTAACTGTAAGTTTGTAATAATTATATATTCCCAGGGGTGGATAAAAAAAATTAACTAAGACCTTTAGATTGCATGCTTAAGAGCCAACAAATCTAGTTTTGAGGGTTAGAACCAGGGTAAAAATGGTTTTATTAATCCACTCCTGTACTATGTCTGTATAATTATATGTTCCTACAAATTACATTTGTATATTTATATACAATTATTTCATCTATCCCGCCACACAGTACAGGAGTATGAACTATTTGTATTTTATGAAATTAAAAGTAGAATCCGAGAAATGAATAACTGAAAATGAAGAGGAAGATTGCTCTCAAGAGACGGGAATCTGCATGCCGACAACTATACACAGGACACATTTATTTTATTATTTAGATTACAAGAGGTGAAACTGATTGTCATGACGTGGTTTATGTTCTAAATTTTAAATAATAAGCAAATTATTGAACACCTGATATATATTCTAAAATGATTGGCATTCTTCATACTAATGGTGCAAGATATAAGGGAATCAGTGGTAATCATACGCTCAGACGCATATCTAAGAAGTAAATAATATAAACTTGAAGAAAAAAATAGCACATTATAAGTTAATATATAAATAGAAAAAACGTTTATTATAAAGTTTCAAAAAAAAAACTAAAAACTGTACAAAATCCGGGTTGCAATAATAATAAGTTATTACAATTTACAATCTGCAGGAATGTCTTCATATGAGTTCAAGATACGTGAAGTTTTTTAACAACATTCAAATACATCCACACAATGTGGGCTTACTAATTGACATGTGATTTTTTCTTCACACACTCTCACTTAGCCAATCCTTTCCAATTCTGCAAAACAGGGTTGGAGCATTTCAGCCAATTTTTTTGACTTCGGGGGTGACATGATGTACTCAGCCAGGTCCGCTCCTACTTTGATTTAAATAATTGAAAAATCCAGAAATTATTATAAAGTCAAGGTTAACATTCCTTAAAAATTATGAAGGTCTGATAATAGCAAACGAACGAGAGACTCTATTTACAACTGTTCACCAAGGTTTCTCAATAATTCATTCTAAAGTAACATTTTAACTCCATAAATTAGGCATTTTCAAATAATCGTTTTATTCATTATAGTTTCTCTAAGTACGTTAAGCGTTTTTCTGGGTAGTAAACTTCTAAGAGATTACTGACATCAAATTAAAGATGTAAAATACTTGGAAATATTTTTATACAATTTTATAAATTTTTTACTTGGCTTGCATAGTTCAGGCGTAATGAATAATTATAAAACTATATAATTATAGAATATTTGAGAAGCTGGGAGACAAAAGCTTTCGAAAAAATTGTCAAGACTATTTTTCTGGTAAATCAAGTCATTTTATTTTTGAACATATATTTGAAATTATTATAGGAATCCAAAGAAATGGATACCTGCAAATGATACGTTAAAACGTAAAAATGTACCAACAAATCTCCTGCCACGATTCCGCTCTTGTTTCAAGCCGTTTGAAATGTCTTGAGTGCTCGCACTAAGCATGAAAGTATCTTGATCTCGTCCTGGTTTCCCAACCGGCTCAACTGAATTGGAATCCATGTGGATTTTCTCCACTGGTTGTTCCAGGGTAAGCAATGCGGAAATACTTCCAAAGAGTAAAATCGAAATAAATCCGTAGTTCAACATTTTAGCCAAGTATGTATGTATACTCACTGTTTACAAGAAGTGCCTGCACTTAAAACGACTCTGGAAAGTATCGTCACGAAAGATGGTATCGATAAATAACACCTGACAGCTTATGACTGAATATCATCTGTATTTATACAAAAGGAATTTGATGGAGACCGGACAAAACTGAAGTGTCACAGTGTACGAGTGGAACCATTGCCAATAGCCATTCGCATTGGCGGGTTTACGGGCAACGTGAAAGTTCCACACGTTAAATAATAAATTTCGGGAAAATGTAATACGAAATAAATGTTTCCAGAATTTCTGCATGTTTCAGATTTGGAGAATAATATCACTATTCCCGGGTTGAGTCAGGATTGTTATAGCATTTGAGAATAACAGGCGTGTGTGATAATGATCTAACGGAGAGAAAAAGTGAAGGTGGGTGCGACTATTAACAAATGTGCCGGACTCCATCATTATAAAACTGACGCTCAAATAATTGCAAGCGGATACATATATGTCTTCATATACGCGTGTTTTCGATTCGAGAATTCCAGTGACTAAAAGCTCCAGTACCGTCCTCACTCACCTTTTAACAACCCTCATTTGGGAGCATTTGACTGAAGATACTTTTCAAGGTAAATTGGAAAGATGGGAAACAATTCATTTCAACCGAATTTTTATGATACTTTACCCACACCAAACGTCTGCTGTACCATTAAATTATTTTATGGGAAAATTTGCATATGCATTATTGAAAGTCGAGCCTTTTTCTTGGAAGTAGTAAAAATCTCAAGGCATTTTGTGTTACTCATTTTGATGTAATCATTAAATCGGGTCATAATATTTACTCTGTGAGCAATTTTTCGCCGTGGTGATATGTAATACGCTAGGCCATCGACTTTTCACGTTTTGTAAATTTGTTGTAGTTACAACTGACATCTGGGTCTATATCCTTGATTCCTTTTTTGGTTGAAGAGAACATGTAATACATATTCAGCATTTCTAGGCGGAATTGAAATTGGAATACCAGCGCAATAATTTTATTTAACTGCAATGCATTAAAAATGTTCAGCATTTAAAGTGTTATATCAGTAAAATTGTAAGAGAAACAACATAAATACTTTTTAACTTCCTGTTAACTTCAAAATAGGTAAACTGGGTAATTACTCGTGCTCACTTTTTTAATGGAGCCAAAGTATTGAGCCACATTTTTCAATCTGCAAATTAGTGGTATTTCTTGACAAATGGGAATCCTTTACTGCTGAAAACCCAAGTTCCTTAACATTGGATTTGTTTTATATGGACTTATGGAAGGGATTACAATTACGAGATTTGAAATTAGTCGTCTCGTACCATTCAATAATTTGCAATAATATGTCCTTCCCCACACTTGGGGACCACCCGGCTTATTCCTTACGTAATCCTTTCATAAATATTTGTATTGGAAAAATGAATTGCTAATTTTGCGGATTTTACTGTAAATACATGTTTCAAAAACCTCTTACTATAATTAAATTCTCATATCTTAATTCCATTCAACGGATTTCTTGGCTACCCCTGGCTAGTATAAACTTCAATTGTGCACAATATGCAATGACCTCAATGGGGCCAAAATTGACTCGAATCGAGGAATTATTTTATTGTATTCGTCTATAATTTGTTTCGCATAAACACTATTGTTTTCACATTCACAGCCGAAAAATAATGTAAATGTATCAACACGTACATACGTAAACCTTTTTTCAATTAATGAAATACAGTTAAAAGTTAAAGGGGTACGTTAAAATGCATAACAGATAATTATATATAACATGTATAATATGTAGATATATTAAACATTAAAAAAAATCGAAAGCTCAGGTGATCTTGACAATGACTATATCTTATCGAGAGTTTATGTGAAACAAGACATAGACAAATACAACAAAATAATTCCCTATATAATGTTCAGATTTGGCTTATTTCTGCTCAAATTGTGTACCCTTGAAGACGGTACTAGAGCATTTTTATGTATGTACATACATGTTCCGAACATGTGTGGACATTGGTTTGGATTTTGTTCGAGTTGCGAAAATGGATTTTTCTTATGGGATTTAACATTCAAAATTTCAAGCGAGGAAGGGTCCCCCCCTGTCAAACTTTCAAAAAAAATCAAACTTTCATATGTCCTACTGCCCAAACCCAGAGGAGATGGCATCAAGTTTGCGGTTTATGTGAACACTATTAGTAGTGCCTACAATTCCACTAATTTTCATTTAATTCTGAAGTTCACATAGGAAGACTTTCCTTGCCAGTTAACTAAAATTAGCGATTACAGCTTACCTAACCAGCAGTGCACGTAATTCGGTGAAACTGCTGTGCAATGTGTATTTTTTCGGGCCCCATTGAATACACAATTTATTAAAATAATTATTCGAGACTACAAGTAAAATAGATACACATGTACGTTACAAATAAAATGTTTTATTAAACTTGCTCGCAATGACCAGCTCAATGGCCTGAACCTACAAGGTAACGTGAGCTCTACAAAAATCATTAAAAAATTTCCCTTTTTAAACACTAACGTTCCAATCGGGTGATGAGACTATACACATATATGTAAAAATGTATACCAATAATTACACGGTAATCGTTTTTACAACCAGGAACCATATAGTTTAATTTTGCTAATGAGAGAAGGAAACAGCTCAACTGAGCCAAAAGTTCAGACAGTTGTATAGAAATTTTCTATGAACTACACAGTTTTGTCAAAACTTTTCCAGAAATACAAAAAGTTAATCAAAGTTTGACGAAGCTGTAAATATTCTTGAGTATTCTGTACATTGGGCAAGATTCAGTTATACACAATACGTTTTATGAAATATGTGCAATATGCATTCGTTTTCGCAAAATTTTCTTGTTTTAATATGGTTGTGTATAAGAAAAGGAAAAATATGTTTCATCACAAGCATCAGTATACATGGAGGAGCAAAACGTTTTGTATGACGACACCACTAGCAACGTGCTACTTGTCCGCTGGGAATATATCTGACTAAATGGTTCCTGAAGAAACAAATTCAATAATGAATGAAGTAATGATGAAATTACAGTAAATACTGAAGTATTAATTGCCTTAATTTAAGGCATACGTATATATAATTAGAAAAAAATACAACGGGCTATTTGGGGGGAGCAAAAGTCAATGGGGATATTTAATATAAAGCTTGTCGAAATACAATGACAAGCAGATTCAATATTCAATTAACTTATGATGGGATAAATTGGATTGTGGGAATGGAATACTAATAACCATTTATTAAAGGTGAAACTGTTATTTAAATGATCGGTACGTCAAATATGAATGGGCATTTATTCCGTAGCGTTGTCCCGAATGGCTCCTACTTTCCAAGAAAGCCCGCACAACTCCATTCGTATTTCCCAAACTACGAGGCGCCTCAAATTATTAGTGGTGAACCTCAATAGTCCCAACAAATATTCCAGTCAAGAAAAATCGCGGGGGTTAAAAAATATATTTATAAAGACTTTTACCTTTTCAACGTGACAATTCGATTTGTGCCAACAATTTGGGCTGTTTCAGTTGTTAATCCAATTATTTTTTATATTAAAAGTTTTAGTTATGTGTCGGAAGTGGCTTCTGAGTGTAAATAAATTGTTTAGACTGTTTTTACTTCTTGAGATCGATAGTCAGCATTGCGAATATTGAGGCCACCAGGTAATTAGAAATAAATATTTCACTAGACAAACTTTCATTGAAAAGAATTTGAAAACCATTTAGCCATTTAACTTGTGAGTGCGACTTGTCTGAAAACATTTATCTGCACTTCCCATGGGTTTTTATCCCCCAAGGTCCAAAAGGGAAAAATGCTGAGTAAATTGTCAAAAACGCTTCTAGTAAAAAACTTTCAATTAAATTTTGCTTTGTGCAGCGTACCTTTAAAATGGGATTTCGAAGCAAAAGGAATTGTGGTGTCGAAATCGAAATTAGTTAAAATGGTGTTCTATTTTGGGTATTTCTGGAATATTTTCAATATTCTATGGATCTCTCATACATTTATCAAGGGAATGTCCAAAGATTCGCCAAGGGCGACACATTATCTTGCCGTTGATATTTTCCTTATCAGCGCCATGGCGATTTGGCTCGCCTTTAATACAAACGCTGCATTACATTTAGACGAGTACGTGCACATGGTCAATGGGTTTTTGAATTTCGATCATAAATTTGGGGGTAAGTCTCACAAATATTTTCAAATAAGTTGCGTCACTGCATTTAATAAGCTATAGCTTTTTTTATTTATGTTTTATTTTTTATTATAATGGGGCTTAATTTCTCTAATGAAGAAATGTTGTATGATAAAGAATTATCTTTGGATTTCTATTCTGATCCTGTACATTCGCTTCCGCATGAATCGTCTCTGGAAAATCTCGTCGAAATTGATATTCCTGCAGAAAGAAAATTCCATCAAAATTGGATTGAGCAAAAGAAAATCCTAAGAGGAATTATTGATCAAACAGAACCTCACATTTGGCCACTGGAGCTTTTTTCAACAATGTCTTACTTCATGAGCTTTGTAATTCCAGGTTGCTGCGCCGCGCTGTTCCTGAGTCATCCCAATAACGAGAGATATTTTTGGGGTCATATTTGCGGTGGGGAAGTTCCATTTTGCATGTTAATTGTAGGGTGTTGCTGGGAATATTGGGTCATTTGGAATGCTTGGGCGGCAATAATGTTTGTTGCCAATACAGTTTTTACCGTTTGCTACGGCGCTACGCTCATATTGGCCGATTTGCTGAGAACAAGCAGGTTTCAGCCATACAAAATGTTTCTTACATATCTACTTCCTAAAATATCAATTAGAAGTTCTTTGGAAACTTATACATAATTATGTTTGATTATTTTATGTTAATTCCAGGTGCACAACGGAAATGACCCTTACGCTCTACCGATGCATTTATTTATTAATGAACGAGCTCAATTCCAGCGGAGCCTTTTGGATCCTCTTTGGTCACCAAATTGGCATGGGGATGATTCATGTATCCTGTATTTATATTACTGTCAAACTGATCGGTCAGATCGGATTCCCGACCGGATTACTATTTCCAACGATTATTTTCGTCGCTACTTTTGTAGCCGTTTTGCTGTACGGTTGGATATCGAAATTGCACTCGTTGGCTACTACCATTAAATCCAAGCTCCAAAGAGAAAATTATTTACTTAGGAAAGAGCTGACAGCTGTTAGAGCCTTGCCAGATATCCGCATTAAATGTGGGGATTTCTACTATTTTTCTCAAAGGACTAGCTTCACTTATTTGGCTTTTGTGATTGATAAAACAGTGTTATCCCTAGTTTTGTGAAAATGATCTTTGTCCTCCTGTGGAAAGATTTAAGGTTTGGCTTCTGATCACACAGCAAAAAAGAAAATGTACTTGTTATTATATTGCTTGCAAATAAGTACAAAAATAGTAAAGAGTTAACCCCTAGATTAAAATATATAAGGAGCGAATAAAGTACGATGCCCCTTGCAGAGCCGTGGGACATACCTTATACAGTTGACGCTCTCAAAATTAATTGATTAACTGAATACCGGAGTTATAAATAATTAGCTTAAAGTATACTCTGGCTGTGAGTCTCTGTTAAATGCTAGCTTGAATTATGGGAAATAAAAACAGCAAAAATTATTGTTTCCGCCCGGGATCGAACCGGGGACCTTGCGCGTGTGAGGCGCACGTGATAACCACTACACCACGAAAACACGTTGTACTATTGTCCACGGAGTTTCTCGTCTGGCGAGTCTGGCCACAGAATACGTAAACAAATTTGCTGTGAATGCTTTGGGAATTCTGGGTTTTGGGAATTATAGGCTTTAGGAATTACAGGCTTTGGTCTTATGTTTAAATTAATACAGTTTTACTGTTTGGCATTTAATTCATTAACCCATATTATTGTTAATTGTAGGAAATAAGCATTGATGTGCAAATTATATACACGAGATCAAATTAAATTATCTATCTATCTATAGGAGATAAAACATTCCAAAATTTCTGACATTAAAAAACATTGGGATCTTTCTACATATGTAATCACAGAAAGCTTAAATTTTTATAAGAGGGCTTGTAAACTTGCATTTTTACAAGTAAAAAACATATGGTTTTAGCTTGTAACGTGTTTTCCACAAATACTACTGCATGACCAATTATTATTATTTTATATAACCCGTATAACAAAATAGTGGACATTAATGACATGCTTTGTCAGCGGATTTCATGAAAACAAGGGTCAAAGGCTATCTTTAACTTCAGAGTAATTAAGGAAAGAATGAAAAGTAGATGCGTATGTTTTTAATATGGACAACATAAATTACATTCACATTATTCATAAAAAATATTCCTGGTGAATCCAGGGGTGAATCATTGCATTAAACTGTAAACAAACACAAAACACAATAGACACAAGTAATAACGTACCGTGTGTTAAGAAGCAAAGTGGCCCAGAGGTATTTTCAATGAAAAACAAACATTACCTAGACAAACTCTCTACAAGCAAAATGCTCTAAAAGTACATACGTGTAGTATTTCCAAGTACGTCGTAATGCTTTTAGTAGAACTGTACGTATAGACTATTTCACTTGGAATTGAAAATGCATCTAGACAATTTTATCTCTTCACAAACAACATATATACTAATATTACTCATGTAAATTTCATGGGAAGCTTAACTATACATATGTTGTTAATACAGTTGATACTTGAGAGTGAAAATAATACAAGCTACATAAATGTTCCCCTTATCTAATCAATGCATAACCCAGGAATAATTTCCTGTATGGGTGTGACGGCAGTAATATTAAAACCATGAGGTTTGACACAATACATCCGTTGAGTTATTGGAAACCTTAATTCTTAGTTATTCAAATCGATGGAGTTTAAAATAAGAAATTCCATCTTGATAATTATACTGGCAAGGACTTCGTTTGCATTCCACACTACAGGTAATTATTTGTAAATTATTTCATTAAAAATTTGCCCTACTGCAATGTAAAATATGCATAGAAAATATGTAAAGATATTGCTGACTCTCCCAAAAGTTTTAATTTCAACTTCCTAGAAAAAGCTCACAAGCCGGATTTTATATTTTCAGAATATGAAGAAAAAGGTCTGGAGATGCACAATGAATATCGACATGAGCACAAATCATGGCCAATGCGTTTGAATAAAACGGTAAGAACCACGATTTAGACACAAAAAACAAATTAGATTCTAATTTGTATTCGAGTTTTGAAAGCCAAGGTGATTGCCAAAAATTGCTTGTTTAATAATTACTCTTGCAGCTAAATCAGAGGGCTGGGATCTGCGCGAGATATTACGCTTTGATGGGTAAAATTGACCACTCTTGTCCACACAAGACGAACAGAATGGGGGAAAATTTGTACTTGTCTTATAATACCGAGCCATTGCCAGTGCAAGTTCATTTGGAGCAAGCTATTAAATATTGGTACGATGAAATTGAAGATTATAGTTTTGAGGATCCCGGAGTCCATACAAAGATGATTGGCCACTTCACTCAATTAGTTTGGAATGCCAGTAACCAACTGGGAGTTGGGGTTTATGAGCATGGAATGGAAACGGTTGTTGTAGCATTGTACACTCCTAGGGGGAACCTCATTGACCCTTATAAGACTGATCATTATCATCTGTACAAGAAGAACGTCCTGCCATCTTCAGGAAGCAGTTTGCGAGGCTTGCGTGTTGTCTTTCTACCAAATATAATAGCTTCGGAAATTTTGTTACTTGTGTTTTTGCATATTTGCATTAATCAATCCATAATTTAATTTTACGTTTGAGATATTTAGTGTAGTTTTGCTAAAAATGTAACTTTTAAATTGGAAAAAATAAAACTGACGAAAATTCAGAGCATTTTGTTTTTATTAATATAATTCTTATATTTTATTAATATTAATAATTTTTAATTAGTAATAATAATATATTTCTAATAATAATAATAATATAATTTCTAATAATAATAATAATATAATTTCTAATAATAATAATAATATAATTTCTAATAATAATAATAATATAATTTCTAATAATAATAATAATTAAAATTAAGGAACTGCAAGCAGCGTGTTACAAACAGACCTTTGAACTTGTAATTTCCCGGCAGATGACATGACGAAGTGCTAAATTCCTAAATTAACATATTTGAGTCTGGCAATGTCTTTTAAAAAGTAAATAAATTGTTTCATGTCCAGTCCTAGTGAAAGCATTGTATTAACTTCCCTTATGAGAAGTGTGATTTTTTCTGTGCAATTTTGAGGCTTTTCGACCCTGGCGTTGTGCTTTTCCAGAGGCACTAGGTTCAGGAACCCTTTCAAAAAATAATGAAGAAACAGAATTTTGGTGAAAATAAAATATTTATTCAGTGGTATGTATCAAAATATGCTCATATTAAGAAAGTAAATGTACTTACTCGCAAATCTGCGTGTCGTTGTTGAACTTCATCACATTAATGCATGAGCAGATCCCCCCTGACGAGCATTCTAAGTACATGGAGCCGTCGCAAGTCATTCCAACAATAACGCCTGCGTGACTTAGCATGCACTTTTGTCCATGTTGGAGCAACCCAGGGAATCGGACGATTGAGCTTCTTACGGCGAGGATGAGGGCAGTAGCGGCGATAATTCTGAGATACTTCTTCGATATCATTATTCTTTGGGAATAAATCGTAGATGTCAGTGCAAAATTTAAATAATTTGAACTTGAACACTCCTGAGTAGATAAGTAAGATATAAGGTACAAATGGACACTGAGCACTTGGAATCTTTAAAGACAGCAGTTTTATTTTGTTTCAAAGTATTTGATGATACTTAATAGTGATAAACACGATTGTGCAAAATATTTACAGAATATTCACAACTAATTTCCGACAGTAAACCAACGAATATACTGGTAACAATGAGCTGAGAAGGTTATTAAACCTCGAAAGAATTTGAACACTGAGTTAACAAGTGGCACAACATCAAATATTTGATTATCAAAGCTCATAAATATTTTTACGCGAACCAAAATATTTACAAAGAAAATGCAACCAAGGAATTCCTTTCTGCGCATTTCTTTGATTGCCAAAAACCTATTGACATTTAGGGCTAAAACTGAAGTTTTGTCCTAGGGGTATTTCATGACAAAATCCTACACTTTTTATGGAATACTTTTTAATTTCCTTTTGCGTTTAACATTTTTACATTTATTATTATTGCTACATTTCTTCTAAAGTTCTCGGGAACAATCACCAAAATGAATGTAAGCCTAAATGTAAAATTCTCAAGTTGCTCAATGGATATTGTTTTCGCCAGAACTTTTGTAACCATTTGGAAGAAGAATTATTCCAGTTAAGATCCAAATCGTTAAAAGTAATTACATATCACGTGAATATGGTGGCGCCATTCTTCAAAATTGCATCTTTAAGAGGTCCAGTGGTGAAGGGTGAAGTATAGTCACATCCGTGATGAATGATCGAGACTACCAGAGGTCTAATATTTGTGGTCCACCCCCTGGGCACCCAATAGAAGAGAAGGACAGAAGGAATTTGTACTTGACGCTTGGAACCAAGGTCTGAATGTACAGTGAAACCTACATTGTACTGTACATGTCTCACTAGATATTCCAGTCTAATGAACGTTCGTTAATCTCTTTCAAATCTGACCACTTTTCTATCTCTGTCCACTGTTTGCTGTCGAGGACCGATATATGTCTCTCCCACTAGTACAAATGCATAATAAAGGTGGAAAAAAAAGACATAGCTTCAAATATAGCTAATGGCTGGTTGTAGTAGGAGAATAAATTATCATATAAAAAATGTAGTAACAAAATTGAAGTAAGGCAGGTAGTACATAGTGTTTTACACAAACATGCATAATTACATATATCAGTAAAACCGAACAGGTAAAATAAATAAAGACAAACAGTATGAAGACTCGCCTGAAAAGGAAGATCAAGTCAGTTTTGTTATGATATTTATGATGAAAGACAGACTGACATTATTATCACTAGCAGTGGTGAGGAGACTCCATACCTTACAAGCAATGCCTATGAAGAAATCAAATGAGTAGCAAGTTTCCGCATGGAAAACTAAAATGGAATTTGCCGGCCGAAATGATTTCCACGAAAATTATTATTATTATTTATTTACTATGCAGTATAGCTACAGAAATTGCTCATAAAATGTTTGGAAATTGGAGGGGCTTGCACTCAGAAAAATGAAACACTTGCCCGGGCAATAATGATGACAACCCGATTATCTTGGAATAGTGACTACAAAATCTTACAAAGCGTTCCCTGTGTTTCACGGATAGATTGGAAAAAGCTCATTTTGTCATATTACCAACTGGGCCCAAGGAAAAAATGTCTAATTGAAATCACAAAACTTGTAGTAATATTGAAGTAATATTTGAAATTTTTGTCAAATGATGTAAAACCCAATGATCCCAAGAATATGGTAGTATGGTATCGGGTGTCTACGAATGCTAAACTCGAACCCGACGGGTTGCACACTTACTACATATGTCGGAGCCGTTCCCAAGACCAGTACCACTCCAAAATTTTAAATTCAAAAAATGCTGAACACGTATTGCACCCGAACCAAAACAACCTGATGGAACTCGAACCCATCACAAACACTAGCTCAGATAAATTAATCATAATATATATCCAATAGAATTGACGTGTATACAAATTCAATTTTGTTGCCGCACATCCTCAGGAACATCAACACTTTACCAAGAAGGGTTGACCAAAATAAATAAAGCGTGGCAAAATAGAAGTTTTAAAACAAATGTTTTTAGTAATGTTTATTACTACACGCTAAAAATAAGAATCAAATTTAAATGCCATTTCGGCATGCAATAAACAATTTTTAAGGTCATGCAAAACTGGAATCTCCACGGGAAAAAAGAATATAAGGTTAGGGAAGATGTGGCGGAGAATCATGTTATCAAATCGTTGTGCAAGATCTGTCAGTTGTATTAATTTAAAACTACGACGCAAAGAATGCACTGCATTTTGATATGGTACAGAATCGTGTAGACAATCTGTCAGAATTTATTTGAGCATTTCAGCTGGGTTAATTAATTATTTCCTACAAAATGCTTTTTACCGGTAACGCTTTTATTTAGTATGGTGTTGCTAGTACTTATGTGGCCATTGCAGCTGACAAACCTGTTTTGAAGATTTGATGACGAACAAATATTTTTAACATGTCATATACATCCTTAACCTCTCCAATTCAAAGTAATAACAGCAAAATACATAACAAGCGTCATATATCGAATTTGTATTCCTAGTAACAAGAAAAAATACTCACATAAGTTTGACACTGTTGCAAAACATGCGCCATATACGTCAGCGCCTCTAAATTTGCTATTGCCTGATTATTTGGACCTGCATGAAATATGTACATTCATAGAATGTAACGTAAACGTAAATATGTATTTGAACTTAAAAATATTGGTTACTATGGTTTTAGACTTACCAAGTTGATTAATATTAATATCTTTTTTAACAAATTGCAAGAAATCTTTGAAAGGGTTTGCCGGGTCCATTTTGAGCCCTATCTTAGCCATGGTTTGAACAAACGTTGTAATCACGCGTCCTCTGGAAGCATTTGATAGAAACCGAGGTGCAAGGAGATTGAAGTATTTTGTAAAGTCAAGGTTTGGGGTGTACAAATCTTCTAATTTAATTCCAGCAACGGAACTTAACCAGCAGAGGAAAAACTATCAACCACGTAATTAAACATTATAAATAGTTCATTATTTTATACTTTGTAATTTACTTGTAAATAATTTATGCAATTTGAAGCAATACTTGAACGTTTTTCGATGTCACTAAAAACTAACCGATAAATCCAGCATCCTCTTTCGTGAATCCAAATCCAAACCAAAGTAGGGCTTCAAAATGGAAGTAACATTCTCAAAGCAGTCGTTATGTTGATCTTCCGTGTATTGATGAGGATTCGCCCAGGCAGCTGGACCATCCTGTGTGCAAAATATTTTGGGCTCGTACATGATTCTTCCAGTTTTCAGACACTTGCTGGTTGCTTGGACGTCATCAAGCTGTACATATGTATACAAAGGCAATATTTATACAGGAACCAAAACAAATTTATATACATGGTTAGGAAAGGTTTTCACACCTTTTTACACCGGTCTTGAATAATCACAGCACAAACCTAAAAGTATCAAGTGCCTGAGATAAAACATGTACATACATATGCGTTATTGTTAAACGTTAATTAACTTCGTTATGCGTTAAATGTTCCATAAGTAAAATTAGAAATTTTATCTATTAAAATCTGAAAATGAAATCTACAGAAAATTCGGCATCCATGTAACGTTTCCACAAGTATTTCAACTTTTGACGGAAGCTCGAGCTCTCGTTTGGCTCTAAAGATCCTATGTCATTCTTCAAAAATTGTAGAATCGCTGTCCTTTTTGTTTCGGAAAGGTTCCTGGTCATCATGCTGACGTAGCTGTCTTCTGTTAAAGCAAGGCCGCCCAAGGATTTCTTGACGATGCATTCATAAAACACCCACTGAAACATGAATTCTGTTACTATAATTTTTTTTGTACTTTCTACAATTTTTAGTTTTAAAAAATACCAGAGGAATTCACTTGCATGGTTCTCTTTGTAAGGTAAAGTTTCGTCCATAGGTTCCTTGAAGCAATCCTCAGCAAACTCCGCTCTCCCGTCACCTAAAAAGAATGGTTCAGAATCACAGCAACTGCCACGGGAAAATGTATGTCCCCAACCGTCCCTAGGACAAACATAGGCCCTGGTAGCCTGAATTTAAAATTTGGTACAAAAGTAAATTATTATTGCTTGAAGAACGGTTTTACGAAAACCCTTTTTTTTTGTCTTTTTGGAGGGTTACCTCAATTTTTACAATCATTAGGAAAAATGATATGAAAAACTTCTTGGGTGCTACCATTCTTGCTCCGTTAATATTGCAATCAAACATTAGCTATCGAAGCAATATTTGTTGAAGGTAGCGCTCAGTTCTATGTCAAACATAAATCAAGCTTACGTCCAAATAGTAGCACAACAAGTAAATAATTTGGGAATTTAAAATTAAAATTAAATTAATTTGATATAATTGCGTAAAATTACACAAATCACTCGTTCGTGTGAAACATTTGAATTGACGTTGGAGAACGAATGCTGTAGAAAATTGCTAACCCAAGCCTATCCAACTGCCCTTAATTATGGTTGTACAAATAAATCTTTTGTGAGCAATTTAACCTTGAATAGAAAGTGATGTGGTTGTTAATATTAGCAGAAATGATGCAACAGGTCACAAAATGAATTCAAAAATAATTACTAGGCAATACATCCTTTTACATTCGTGTTGCCCACAATATACATATCTACATATGTTAATTTTTGAACATATATAACTAGCAATATCAGAAAGGAGCACGTCACAATAAGTAATTATAAATTATGCTAGGTTATTGGTGCTGTGGCCAAATGTGTACCATGAATGAATACCACATTTATATTCTATATACATATATAAACCCAGAAAGAAAATCTTTTTCTGATTTCCTTTGTAGATAAATATTTACCATTTGAATTTTAATCAATTGAAGCCAAGTTGAATGTAAAAAGTTGTGTTTGACACGTATGATTTAATTTTGTAAAATAAATAAGCATTCATTGTAATAAATAATCATAGACAAATGCAGCCGTATGTACTCCATAAACGAATACATTTAGTAACATTTAGTAAATACAAACAAGTAAAATATTTTTGATACACAAAAAGGTTTCCTCAAAATTATTTGAACATCAAAATTAGCTCAGATTCCGTGTAGGAGATTCAATGTGCAGACCTGAGGAGAAAACCCACCACTTGAATGGATTTTAAGGCCAAATGTATCAAAGTGAGTATTTCATAAAATCAAATTTCATCATCCTGAGTTCCTTCAAACTAAGCTAGAACAAGAAGATTGACGACATTTTCCGTAACAGTTGCAAGCATCGTCAAGACTAGCCCACTATCAGCATAATATAATGCCCCCACGTTTATTCGTATTGGGGTAAGGGATGCGAATGCTTTCCGAAGATACGCGCTCCTCAACCGACCTTTCCATGATCGAATCAGATTAGTTGAGACCTCATTGTACTTCCCGAGGAGAGAAAATACCACGACAGCGGCCATTAGGAATAGGAACGCAAAGCCCAGGAGTGTGATCGCAAAAAGTCCATCCATCCTAATAGCCCCATAAATAGAGAATACGGCCGTCACAGTGGACAGGAACTGGTAGCCTGGTAAGCTGAGGGAGCTGTAAAAAGGTAGCGACCGTTTGAAAGCAACCTGGAGCAGCCTGTACTCCTGCAAAATTTCCATTTCCGAGCGGAGGTAGCTTTTTGTCTTGTACATTTTCCTCCCGGGACTATGTTAACATTGACAAAAAAATCCCTTAAAAGTTTAAGTACCATCTTGTCTATAGGTAGAAATTTGTTACAAGTTTTAAAAGGGAAACGGACCAACAAGAAAAGAAAACTATGCAGAAGCGCTAAATATATTACCTCATCTCCAGCAAAATTTCATACCCTACAAAAAGTATAGGAACGACGGGCAAGCCAAAAACAAAAATAACATCGCAAGCAGTCCACACAATGTAGCCTGTGTAGCACATTTGAAGAAGGTACATTCCGATGTGTAGTTCCTTTGGATTTTCCGCCAATGACGTTATAAACATGGGGCATTCAGGGAAAAAGAATGGCATTGATGTAAACAAAACCACGCAGAGCGTAGCACCGTAGTACAGCACTGAACCAAACATGGTTGGTAAGTCTTGAAAAATAAAGAGTATTTTTTTCTTTGGCGGGCCGCTTTTCATGTAGCTTTCTGCAATACAAAATGACCTTGTTGTGGGTACTACATCAATGGGCTCGACATTCAGGTACATATGTATATATTATATAAGTAATTAATTATATATAAATTAAACAAATTATACCTGCAAACTTGGCAATAATAATATTAAAAGTACCCACAATTGTGGGCAAATCCTGGTAAGAGAGCAAGAGTTTAATTTGGAAGCACAGAATCAAGCATATTACTGCACATCCAAAACTCAGAAAAGGGAGCATTTGTAAAGCGAAGGGGTCCTGCCTTTTAGTGTATTCCACCAAACGGGATCCAGTGTAACCAATCACAAAGAGTAGATTTAAAATGTTTAAAATCCAGAAACACTTTCTCCAAGCAGACTCTGTACAGTAAAAACATTTTCTTTTAAAATCCCATTCATAAGGAAGGCACTTAAAAAATTCTCCCCAAATGAAGCCCTTGTACATGTATCGCTCTGCCTGGGGCGAAAGCATAATCTTTGAATGTAGCGTTGTTTGATGTAATAAAATATTTGTAGAAATTCGTCTCGAACGTTTCTATAAAAAGGAGTCTTTTAAGAATGAATATATTATTGTTTTGTTTTAGATCCACAAGCGATGGAAATTCAAGCTGACCCAAATTTTTAATGTTTCATTATAGTTAGCAATAATTATTACTACACACACGTCAGGAAATTATTCTCATTTGGTAGTACTACTTACAGTTATAATTATTGATCATTATAGTACACGCGCGTAGAAAGGTTTTCAAGACAGCTATTGAAGCCGTCATTACAGCTATTATTGAGATTTATGTTTACGAGTAATATATAATTTTAGGAACCTGAAAATTATGCTCTGACAGTAAGATTTTTTGCCACTCCTTATTTACAAAGCAATAAAGCCATCCGCACATGCGGATGGTAACACGAATGAATGCTCTCCTGCAGAGCTCATTGGCTCCCCAGCATATCTCATGTAATGGGACGGAGCGCAGTTTCAATTTGCACGACCACTACAACCTTCTTTGAATTAGTGGTATAGATGATATATATGTGTAATATATATGTTATGTAATATCTACCTGAAATAAAAGTATCAGTCCTAGTTACGTCAGTTCCATTAAATTCGTTGTTAATGAGCAAAATAAAGTAGTGCGTTTGGAGCTGTACCTCATTTTTAGTATTCTTGAGTTATTAAGTAAATCATAATTACGCATTATATGCTTTTAATGTCAAATTGATTGTCACTTGAGGTGAAAACGAGGTCAGCGTCCTGAATCTTTTACATAAGATTTATTCTGCCACCACACAATAATGGATAGACACGGGGCACTTAAATCATTACACACTTCGCTTACCCGGGATAGGCAACTATATTAGTAACCATAGGTTAGTAAGCTATATTACATTAAAAATAAAATGTGAAGAAATTAATGGAGAGAGAGGGGGAACTTAAATTGTTTATTACATACTTGGAATTCGCAATAGTTGATTTACATTTCATCTAATGTAATACAGTTTACTATCCTACGGTTACTAATATAGTTTACCTATACCGAGTAACACAGTACCCGGTCACAATGCCCAGATGGGATTCTGACTGCAAGAAATAGAAAGAAACTTATGTTTACGCAAATATAGATTGTATTAGGTCAAAATTGGGTTATATATACTACGATATCCGCCCCCAAAATCGAATGTTCCGAATAACGATAACCGTCCCCAAATTACGATAACTGTCCCCGAAGCCCTTTCTAAATTTCTCGCATTCCTGTACCATAAATATAGTTGGTATTAATTATTTTGAAACTGGTGCTGGCTGCGATCATATCCGTGGTATTTTTTCAATCCACCGAGAATATACTTGCTATTAATTTTTTTGAATCAACATGACCTTGAGCCGACATAGCCCAAAATACTTTCTGCAGTATCCGCCCACATCAAAGCAATTCGGAGTACTTGGCACGTAGTGCCAAGTTAATACATAATTTGACTTATCAATCCACAACTTGTTAATTAGTGCACCATCTGGTCCTCCCAGGTGTTGATTCTGTGTGGTCGTCGTTTCGGACAGTGAAGGTTAAATTAGTTTAGGCTGTAAAGTGGTGCCGTGACTACGATGGCCCCGCAGGGACCTTCGTAGTCACGTTGGCACACCTTTACGGCTCTAAACTAACCTTACCTGAACGTCCGAAACGACGGGTTAGGTTTTCAATTCGACTGCTGCGTTACTCTCGTAACTTGTAATTCGGGGACGGTTGCCTTAATTCGGAACATTCGATTTTGGGTTTTATCGTAGTTCCCCCGAAAATTGAACAACCATTAAGGTCGAAAAGAAATTCTAAGTAGCCAATACCCGTCCGGGATTGAGACAGAGTGGGATTGACGAAAATATGTAGTAAACTGAGTGGGATTGATGATCAGAAATTACACCACCTTAATCTTATTAATAAAACTGAATTAATTAGAGGCGCTTTTAAAATTTGACGCGGTATATATGCATGCGCGCGCAGCGCGTGAGATTGAGTGGGATTGACCATTAGGAGTCTGTATGTGTGTGCATCAGAGGGATTGGGAGTTTTCTATATGGTACATAGAGTGATTGGGATGGAGTGTGTAATGAGGTATCCAGATTGAATGGGGATTGGGAGTGTAAGAAGAGGGGTTTCCCTAACAATCAATACGCCACTCATATATTTATATATTCTTTTAACTGAACACATCATGTCTCCAAATCCAAACACCTTCATTTGTACACCAAAATATGTAGTGGAAAGGACCTGAAATCACTCAACCGTCAGGCTGGATAATATTGTTATTTTCTAAACCCAGCAGGCTTTACGCAGAGAGACGCAAGTTTGAATGAAATCACATTACTGAGTTGTCAAAAACCCGGTAACACCCGAGAGGTTTGGACAATTAACATCATCTATAAACTAGTAAAAGCCCTGTGCTTCACAGGTACAATTACTTAAAGAGGTGGTAGTGTGATTGTAGAAATTAAAACCCAAACGGCTTACGAATCAAACCCTGTCGTAGAGACTTGTTGTATGCCTAAATCGTGCGTGCTTATATTAAGAGTAGCGCTTTAAATAAACGGATATGTAGTGCTCTTTAATAATAAGTGCTTGGCATGCCACCTTTCGGGCGTTGTGTGAGGCCGTTGAACTATGAACTCGCGGAACTTGAAATAAACGGACACAAAGTTCTCTTTAATAATAAGGATTCTTCTATTTACGCCTGAAGACTATTTGTACTAAGGAGGTATGCATAAATAATGTTTCAGTTTTTCGAAATTTTTGAACCATACCCCCTGTAATCATTCTGGGTCCAGAACAGTCCGTAAATCGTAATTACAAAAGTCAGTCAATTTTGGTATGTGTTGTCATTGACTAGTGTAGTCTAGAAATCTCAGTTTGTCACAGAAGTTAATATTCCCCACGCTAGGCATAAAGGAACTTTTTTAGTGAAAGCTATAAATTGTAATAAATGAAAGGCAAGGAATTTGGAATAAAATTTCTCAAAACCTATGGTAATTTCCCTTGCACATATCCGAAATTGAATTCTTGTCGTGGGTTAAACCACAGAAAATAAATTACAAATATTCGTGACTCCCTGGAAAATTCGATCATATTATGGAAAACAACAATTTATAGCCCGGAGTCTTGTGTGTGACCACGCAAATGAACAATAAATGATTTTATACACGCAAATATAAGAAATTTTTAATTTCATTGTCATATCTGAAGCCAAACGCAAACCATTCAAGATTAATAATAAATGATGCGCCACAAAAATGTTTGATACTACCAAGGTTACATATCTACTTTTATGCTAAAAAAATAACACTGAAACCAAAAATGAATTACATGACCTTTTCATTCACAGACAACCAGCGCATGCATTCAATTTTGGCACAGAAACAGTATTTTTTTAAAAAATCCCATAAAATTAAGCCAGCACAAGAAGGGTGACTACATTTTCCATAACAGTTGCAAGTATTGTCAACACAAGCCCACTATCAGCATAATAAAGCTCACCCACGTTTATCCTAATTGGTGTCAGAGACAGGAATGCCTTTCCAAAGTACATGCTCCGTAGTCGGCCTTGCCAGTACTGAATTAAATTGGTTGACACATCATTGTACTTTCCCATGAGAGAAAATACAACGATAGCAGCCATGAGAAATAGAAACGCAAAGACGAGAAGCATTACAGACAGCATCCCTTCCATTCTAATTGCACCGTAAATACAGAAGATAGCCGCAACAGTGGACAGAAACTGGTAAGCTGGAATATTGATTGAGCTGTAAAATGGTAGGGAGTGTTTGAATGAAATTTGAAGCTGTCGGTATCGCATGAAAATTTCCGCTTCTGTCCGAAGGATGCTGTTTGTTTTGTATATTTTCCTGTTCGAACTGTTCCAACATTCACAAAAAAGACGAATTAAAATATCTCCAAAATTTATTTAAAATGGGATGTTTGCATTTTCTATTCCTAATATACATAAATCGGGCAAGCAAAAATTGGGAAAACAACCAATAAGGATAGAAACGTTTCAGAAACGTGGAACTTTACCTCATTTCAAGCAACATTGCATATCCTGCAAAAAGTATGAGGACTATGGGAAATCCCATTGCCATAGTTACAGCAACGCATACCCCCATTACATAACCGACGTGTAGCATTTGAAGAAAGTACAGTACAAAATGTAACTCCTTTGGATTTTCCGCCAGAGCAGTAACATAAATTGGACATTCAGGTAAAATATATGCCATTGAGCTAAAAAGGATCACACAGAGTATTCCACCGTGGTATATCACGGAAAAAAATAAAGTTGGGAAGTCATTAAAAATAAATAAAAATTTGTGTAAGTGTAAATTCTCCTTCAGATAGGCTTCTGTAAAAGATTGTTGAAGGAATAAACTAAAATCAGATATATTTGGGCAAAATAATTATGCAGATGCAAAAAATATTTCTGTTTTAAAAATCAGAAAATTCTTATTACCTTTTATTTCATCCACAAGAGAGTCAAGCCCACGAATGATTGGGGGCAAGTCCCTGTATGAAAACAAGAGTGTTAATTGGAAACATAAAATCATGGAAATTGTTGCAATTCCGAAGCCCAGAAAGGGCACCATCTCCAAAGCGTGTGGGTCTTGTCTTTGAAAATATTCCATCAAATAGAAGGTTATGTAAAATATAACAAACACGAGATTACAAATACAGAAATACCAGAGACACTTTCTATGAAAGGATTTCGTACTGTAAAAATACTTTCTCTTGGGATCCCATTCATAAGGCATGCAGAGCAAATAGTGTCCCCATATGAAACCTTTGTACATGTACCGTCTTGCCTGGGATGAAATCATCTTGCTTTTATGATACGCTAAAATGGTGGTAGAAATTTCAAACCTCCGACACTTGCAAACGCGTGTTCCCAGGTCTACAGAAGAGAGGGAAATCAAAGTGACCCAAATTATAAATTCGATTTTAATTAGTAAGAAAGTGCTCTTTAAAAATAAAGGATTTCTGATAGCATATGGGATTTTGGTAGTACTTATAATAATATTGACTGAACAATAATTACTGGTGTGTAATTAAGCGTATGTAATTACTAGCAACGGCTAATCAAAAATTAATGCACTTGTCGATCCAGCTAATAATGTTAGCATTCAGAGTATTCGAACATGAACGTTTATCAGGTAGAAAAGTAACCCATTGTTTTGTTTTTAGGCAATAAGAATAAATAATTACACAGTAAATCCCCAAATAGTAAGCTCTGAAGTCTGTACTTAAACCGTAAGTACTAATTAAGCCTTTAATGTCAAATAATTGATTGGCACTTTTGCCACAAAAAAGTGTTAGCATTCTATTTCTCTGCACCTTTATTTTACCTTAAATTTATTCTTCCCGCACACATTATTGAGAACATCCCGGGGGCGATTAAAATAAATTGCTTAGAGTTTGGAGGTAATTTCATGGTGTCTTGTTTCTCTCCTACAGACATTGGTTTGGTCGGTACTACTGGACTATTTAAATTCATGTTTGTACTAATTCGATTTTATAGATATACTATTCTCCATCAAAGAAAATACAGTAATAAATTATAGATTTAAGTAGATATATATATATTTATAAATAATGTGGGGTTTACACTCCGATCTACACGAGGGCCTTACAAAATTTTCGATACCTTCTTTATTCTTATAAATTTCTACAATAAATTATATATTTATGCTTTTTACATTTTTTATCACTTACATCAACCTCTCAGGGAAATGATACTACTGGGAAGAATTTACTGGGAAGGCTTAAGCGCCCAAGACGTGAGGCTGAGGCTCACTGATGGTTTTCTTTTTCTTTACTTTTGGCCATTTAATGAAGCTGGTGAAACTTCGAATTTCCCACTTTAAGCATATCTGTAGCCTACAGTAATGTAATTTAAAATTTTGCCACGACTGTTAACAAATTCTCAAAAACGAGTACAAAAATTCCATAAAGGAAAAAAAACAAGTTAAGGCTTCCTGCGAGAACATCAAAATTTGGCCCCGTGGACAATTGCCCATGGGTCAGGACTTGTAATTACTACAGGGGTAATACATTTTCTGTAAAAATAAAAATATAAGTAATAAACCTTTAAATTAGAGCATTCGCACCGAACCTTACACTTGTTGTACTCTGAGTTGTGTATTAAAACCTTTTGTATAGAAATATATGCACAATCAAACGGGCGAGAAAATACAATAATTAATATTATTACGCTTTATAATAATTACCACGAATTTTAAGCAATAATAATGTTTTTATTCTTTCTTCAAAATTAAGGATTTTCACATAAATTCAAGGCATTTTAATTGAATTTGGAACCATCGGGATTTTCGTCATCTTATATTGCTCGAGACAACACGGACATATTCTATGACACTTTATCCTCCCATTGCTTGAAACATGTCTGGATAAAATAGACCAGTTTTTGTGGTTACATATGTGATTATGCGTATAATTTAACTCTGATATCTCCATCTTTACATACTTGTAATACTTACAAGTTCCACGGTTTTGTCCGAGAAAGTCGCTAGAGTCAGTGCAGCGTCGAGATTTAATAAGAAAACATCATTGGTCCCTGGAAATAAGAAATCATGGGGATATTTTAATCGAAAGTAAATGATTAATTTAGCATTAAATCTAACAACCAGCTCTTTTTATGCTCAAACATTTCCTATATCATTTCTGATAGCGTTATGACTTTTGTGTAACTGGACTACTAATATACGGTGGCTGTTGCCAAAAAAACTCCATAAATACCAACCTGTACCCGCAGTATTAAATTTTATGAACCAGATTTTACCTAAAGCCGCAATGCTTGAACCTTTGTAAACATTATTCACAAAAATTTTGAAAGGTAGTGGTGGGTCATCAAATCTCACATCCCTTCGTGCCATGAGCTTTCGGCAATTTTCCAGCAGCAAATTTCTAGAAGACGCGGATGCAAATCTGGGAATGATGTTATTGAAAACCAATTCGAAATCACAGTCCGGTTTGGAAAATTCTGTATCAGGGTTGAAACGACTGGAAGCAATTAAGCGGCACATAAGATCCTGATAAATAGAAATCCAAAATATTTAAATCAAGCTCAAAATTATTATAATACAAAGCTTGTACGAAATGATTGGTACTTTCCGCATGGCTAAACTCATGATTCATATGTTATGATTAGATATATAACTTTTAATTTGTAACGTACTGCACGATCTTTCTAAATACCAGTTTATGCTATGTGTCCGTACGATAACCAAGAGGTCAACTCCTCTCTTTGTGCAAAATTTAGAACATGAGCCATGGTAATTTTTGTGTTCATGCTAAGACATTATAGTGAGTTTCAATGGAACGGTTACCATGTCCTGTGCTAAGTCTTGTCTTTGTATTTAAGCTTTGTGCGTTATTTGTTGTGATTCTAATTTGCAGTAGTTAAACTTATATTAATAGTTACTGCAGCTCTAATCATTCCAGACTCAATCTCTAATTATTTCGGTTCTTTAATCCTCCGTTCAGGTTTAAACGTCTAAATTAATCCTACAAGTACAACGAAAGATGTTTGTATATGTTACCTAGGGTGTGGGATATCGTTCCGTGCTCAGGCAACCTCAGTGAAGATAAACGCTCCGTTCTATAATCAGCAACTGAGTCAGCTGAAGAGCTAATACCGCGGCGAAAGCGAAAACAGGGTGAGGATATTGTTTCAGACAGTCATATTGTTGCCGTTTTAATTCTGGACGAGTTTGGCGCCATAACAGGAACAGGGACAAAAAGGATTAGATGGTGGCGTTCAAGAATGAATGTATGGTTTTATTTGTTATTCATTAGGAGGATGTCCTTGAAGTTCTAAAAATTGTATAACCCCACATCAGGCTGTCAGCATGTGAATGATGTTGTTTGTTTGAAGGTATTGCAATACACAACATTCACAAAGCCAACAAAATAATGAAAGCAACTACTTTAAGAAACGTTGTGTGGCAACATTATTGTGTCGTTTCTGGGGAAAAATAACTCGAATTAAATGTGATCATGGAATACATTAACGCATCAAATATTCGTACACCTGTGAAATCGTGTTTCCATGCATAGATAAAAATAACCATAATATTTTTGTACGTAGAGGTCAAGCTGTTCCAACGTCAGGGTCACGGGTACAGGGACAAGTATTCGGACGTCCTGTACTACAATGTACCGTGAAGAAGATAAAAAAGCGTCGATTGGCTGCTGACCTTTCACCTTGATGACCTCTGACACGGGACTGACATACATGACATAATGGATTAAAGTCAATGCCAAACTAAGTACTGCTTATATAAAACTAAGTTTTAGGCTTGTCTGAAAGAGTTATAAATTGACGGAGTTACCTATTCTATATTACTCCATCCTCTTCATACGGGTTTCCATCTATGCTGACCTGCACACACGCGAGCAATGTGGTTGAAGAAGTCCACTTGTTTATATCAGTATTATCTTAACGCGTCGTAGTTTACGAACCAACTGAATACACTTGTTGAATTACACCTGCTACTACGGCTCGTACCAAAAGAATAGTTAGAAAAGCGCTGAGGAAACATGGAACACCTGCTACTACCGGTAAAAGAAAAAGCGTCGCAGGTGCGTCAAATAATGTTTCGAAAGACTGGTAAAAATCTCCACCTTAAGTTCCTAATATCCCTGTCATGTTGCAATTGCAAGGCAATTTTGTTTCCCGTGTTTTTTTTACTACAAATTATTTCCCCAAAAAAATAAAGGAAGGGCACGTTGCGCGTTTCCTTGCAGAGGTAAATCATGTGACAATAGCGTCAAGATCTCGTATCACGATTCGTTCAACGTTAATAAGGCATTAATAAAAGTGATACAATCGCACACTTTAAAGGATATTTTGCAAAGATCTTAGGATCTAATAGGACGGTGGGAAAGATCAACATAGCACCTGTTTATCAAAATACGTAAGCTCTTGAATGCAAATAATCTATCCGTAGGTTATATGCATATTTGGAACAAGTACTGTTTGCTTTTTGATTGACTTTAATCTAAACTCAGTACGTGTATTATTATGCAGTGCTCGTAACTGCTGTGTAGCAGTTGTCAGAATATGATGTCCGGAAGACATTGTGGGAAAGGAACTGTGACCCTTCCGGTGAGGGCAGAGTGTTGATATTCAAAGAGCGGATGCGTTCGCTTGCTTCCCGTAACACAAATCAGTAATTTTGGAAAGTCTTAATATGTGAATGGTTCTACTTATTTTTTTAAGGTAACAAACATTTGCAGTGAAGCTTTTGTCGAACTGTGCTTACTTGTAATTGGGTCTGTATGATTGTGCGATTGCAGATATAAAGATAAGGATAGTGTCCATCCAAAGGTTTAATTATTGGAACTCAAAGCAGCTGGATGGACGTAACGAGTTAAAAGGTTAGTCACAAGAGCCGAAGTGTTGTTGGACAGGTAATGTTACTCATGTGTTTACGGAGACGGGCTCAGAATCTTTGTTCGATGCTGAATCAATTTTCGGATTTGTTGCCGTTATTTCTGAGATGAGGTACTAATTGAAAATAGATGTGAATGATGGGGTTACGTACTGAAAAGGGTATTTTTGTACATATAATTTCTAATTTGTATGCTTCTAATCGCTATAATTCTTCTAGCGGATTGGAGCTTGATGATTCTGGGAGCGAAGCCTTGTATTGACTCGTACATGCTACAGGGGAATGAAGATTATGGTAGTTGAAATAATACAAACTATATTTATTTCAAATCTACGTCATCCTCAGATTCCAAGACGACCTGTGTAGAGAATAGCAATGCAGGGAGTGATGGAGTGGTGGAATTTAATTTTCATGCAGACTAAGAAAATGTGTTAGACAATTAAAAGGTAACGCTGCAAAGTCAGTCATGTTTAGTCGGCGAGGACGGAATCCATAAACCAACATTATTGACAAAATTGTATCCTGTTTCAATGGTCAAATCAAGACGACAAGCATCCTCGGCTTCTGAGAGTGAAGGTTACCTCACGGATTTCCATACATATGCGGACGAGAGTGAGTTGGAGTTCCAAAACACAGACACGGTATGGGCCGTTCAGTGGAAGTCATCGTCACAAGGTGCATCCTACAATTTAGTTCGGAAATACCAGGTGGATGAACCAGTGTTCATCCTCACACCGGGGTCCTCGGATGAAATCGTCCCAACAAAGACGCAAATGCAAAAGCACAAACGTGAACCCTGCACGGATGGGACCATACAAGACTATATAATATAGTGGCTTCCTGGTACTTCGGTGGGTCAGAATAAATTCGTCTGTAGTCTGAATAAATGCTTTGATAGCGTTGAAAACCCTGACGTTTGAGATCGCGAATGGTGCTTATTAGATCTCAATCCTGTTAAAATATATTGTAAGGAATTAACTTTAAGCTCAATGAAATTACTAACAAATAGTAGACGTTTCCATACACCCCGTATAAGTATGTTTATTCAATCCATGAACACTTCAATTACAAATGAATACCAACGCTACCAGTTAGAGCTGAGGTTTAATGTAATGTATTAGGTACCTATTGTATGCGGGTAATGTATTAAAAACATTACAATATATAGGTAGAATTTTGAGGTCCATAGTTGTTGAGGCAAAAGCCCTTGGCTATACGACGGGTAATGTCTGATCCTGTTGAGCTGATTGTTTGTTGTGCAATGATAATATTGACAAGATTTGGATTGTCTGCTAGAAGTGTTCTTGTAATATCATTGTGTTTAACGTAGGTGGTAAAATACTAATTGACAGAAGAGATACAGTACAGGTATACATGTTAATATTCATGGATATTTTTATGAAGTTGAGAGCTTGGGTTGGTGTAGATTGAAATGTCTTGTCTGGGATGGACGGCGGGATTAAGGTTTTGAATTAAAGTTTGTATATAATTGAATAATAGGCGCTGCATGGGTTATTTTTATATTTATTCGAATAACATTAATTTGTCACGTCTCCACAATTTTGTGCTCACAAGCAGTAATGCCAGAATTGTTTTTCCGAGTGTTTTCGAAAGCTCATATTGGGCTTACGCCAAAGTAAGGAGCTTAGGTATACATACCTGAGTGCACTAAGAAGACATGTCTAGCACCCTAAACACTCAAAATTTATCATGATAGTGTCGGTTGTCGTCTCACTCGTGTGTGTGAAAGTGTGATAGCGTTGGTTGTCGGCTCACTCGTGTGTGATAGTGTGGTTTGTCGGCTCACTCGTGTGTGTGTGTGTGATAGTGTGATAGCGTTAGTTGTCGGCTCACTCGTGTGTTATAGTGTGATAGAAAATAGAAACCACGATGTAATGTATGATTATCGGTTTGCTCTTCCCGATGACCGTAATAATTATCACCACACAGTCCAAACATCACAGTGGCCATTAAACCCATTGATTTTGGAAAGGATTGGGTCATTCATTTGACCTGAAGAAAAGAAAAGATGTTACAAAACACAAATACTTCACGTCACCGATAGTAGTGGTCGGAACGGTTCAGTTTAGTTTTTTCCAGTTCAGTTCAGTTTTTGCGACTTCAGTCGAATTCACATGCTAAACTGAAGTGAAACTAGATTTTCGATTCAATTCAGGAAAAATTAATTCAGTTCAGCTCAAAATTTTGAATTGAACAGAACTGAATCGAAAGCCAATGATTTCCACAGATATACTTAAATACGCTTTGTAGAAATGACGGCAGTGTTTTCCAAGCGCACAAAAAAGGAAAGCTAAAATAAGGGTGCAAATCACTATTCAAAGGATCTGGAGAATTTGTAAACCGCGGTTTTTTATTGAATTTTTTGGAACAGAATGAACTGTCTGAACTTCAATTTCAAGGAAAACGATTCAGTTCAATTCAAAATTTTGAACTGAATCGATCGGTTCTGTTTCATCTTGAATTGAATCGAAAAAGTAGTGAATTGAACTGAATTGAACTGAACCGAAAATTTCCAATTAAAAATTGAATTGGTCCGAGCACTAACAGATACGTTGCACAGTCAGTAGTTACTGCAAGAATATTATTACAATACGAATCGATAGATGCCCTGAATCCCTTTCGTAACCCATATTAATACGCGCAATTTGAACGCAATAGCAGTTTTAATACACCCTTCATCAAAATGTGTGACAATCATCTGTTTACATTTGACTTATTAGTTATTACTCTGTTTATCGTGGTGCATGCGGTGAGTGTAATTACCACATGGAATCATTATATGTCGTCGTTAATTGTGCTTAATAGATATTGATTTATATGATTTTTTGTGGTTCATTTGCGTCATTAGGTTTCTTGTCAGCAAAAATTGTTCTTACAGGGAATAATAATACATTGTTCTTAAACTTCTTGTTAGCTTTAAAACAGGGCAACTTGTGCCTCGAGTATCAAGAACACAGAAAATAATAAACAGGAGCTTTTAATTATTTAAAGTACGGAAATATGACATAAAAATTATGATCGATGGCTAGACATTGAGAATGCAACTTTAATACGATACAACAAAACAAACATAAAGATGTTCTTATTATGCTGATTGGAGACGATTAATATTTGTAGCGGGATTCAAGGATGAAAATAATTTTAATAATATCAACCATGTTGAAATAATTGGAATACGTGAATATTGCTCGGAATCAATTTATTTGCATTTTTTTATTCTAATGTTTACATTACTTTTCAGAGAAATACTTAAGTTATGTTCAAGTTTTATTAAGTACTTTCAATTAGTATAATTGAACTTGACTTGATTTTGCCATAAATTAATAAGTTGTATAGCAAACTTGATCGAACGAACTTGAAAATTCAAGTTATATTAATTATAATTTCCATTGAACTTCATGTTAAAGATGTGACAAAATTACCGGGACTTGACTTGAGCTTAATACGCACTTAAGTTATACTGGAACTTGAACACAGCTCTGTTAGCGCCCTTGTGACTTTGATTTCGATAGCCACAATGTTATTTAATGTCGAAGTCCTGGTACCATTTAATGATGAACCTTGGAATAAAATTGTGTTTAGAATTTGTATCTGGATAGCTTTGATGAGCAATGTTACGCAATCGAGAAAGAAGGTCAAAAAAATGAAATCACGATATGAAGAGGGGACTGAGTGATTACGTCATGTTAAATCACTCGCGGAAATAATGGCTGACTGACTAAATGTATGATGTCATTTGTTACATTTCCCCAAACGTCATAATTAAATACCCGTTATAATTACAAATCTTAAATTCACGGATAGTGTATTCATTCTTTATGATGGAAATAGACACTAGAGTTTCTTATCGATTCGGGAATACTGACTGTATCGGTAACGGTATCGGAACGGGAAGTAACAGGTACCACGAAAATGTTCCGTATGCACTACCGGGACGGAAACGGGAAAACTGAATCAGATCCGATAGAATCGGATCGATAAATCATCAAAGAAGCCATTTAATTCATCCGTTGTGGAAACGCATATTCCATAAGTATTACTCATAAAAACCGCCGGAGCCTGGAGAAACCTTGAAAAGTTGCATTTTAAAAATATTATCTAATGAGTGACGACGAAACTGAAAAGCGTTACCAGCGGAAGATGAAATATTCTCAAGTTCAAAAAGAAGTTGACAAGAAAGGAGAATTGTAAGGCTGTTTTGTATACACATGTTCTTGAATTTGCTCGACAACCGTAATGTTATATTTTCAGTATTGCTTCTGTTTGAATTTTGATATTAGATTTTTTGTAACTGCAATTAGTTAATTAAAACGTACTGCATTTAAAGCTTTATACTGCATTTATTCGTTCCTGCGTTATCATAAGCTCAGTGAAATACCATCGGTGAAATTACCCACACCCCCCTGAAATCTGCAAAATCATCAGCCTCAAAACCCCCAACCCTGGAATATGAAATGTTATTTATGCATGTCCCCTAAGTTACAACAAAATCCAGGGACGGATTACTAGCTGTAAATTTTCAAAAAACCAGGGTAACACCAAATCG
Organism: Allacma fusca; assembly: GCA_947179485.1. NCBI lineage: Eukaryota > Metazoa > Arthropoda > Collembola > Symphypleona > Sminthuridae > Allacma > Allacma fusca. The sequence continues at coordinate 38,393,140 of OX359245.1, forward strand.
GTTGCTTGTACACGTGTGCTTGTATACAAACTTTATTCCTGCAGACTACGCTCACCAAGTTTTTTAAAAATCCAATGCCGGATTTGTGAGGTATCGTTGCGGTGCTTGTAAAGACCCGGGTAACTCCGAAACGGTTGAACGGATTGAGCAGATTTACTAACTCATCCAGGCTTTATGCATGGAGACAGTGTGTAAAATTTCAAAACAAAATCTACTCAAACGTAAAGACTGGCCGTTGAAGCGATAAGGGGCACTAGCGCTGCTCTTTAAAATCTACTGAAAACCGTTCGCCCATCGTTGTCTACGCCATGTCTCAAATTGAAACGGGAATAATTATTACCAAATATAGTATTAAATACATGCTGCTGCAAGGAAAAAGCAGTCTCCAACTCAAGTTAATCCCAGGGTTGCAGTCGGAAGGTGTAGACCAAAGGTATCCAAATGAATCCGCCTAGCCTATATCCTTCGCATCCTACTTGTAAAATTTGGACCGGGCTTACAAATAATTTATTACATTTTAGCGGCTGAAGTGATCAATCTATCCTAAATCCTTCGTATTTGGGGGAGGGTCTAGCCCATTTATAAGCCTACTATTTTTACCAAATAGCTCTATTTGTTCTGCACCCTATCTATAGACATGTTCAGATTACTCTGCGCATGACACGGTGGGAGTGTGCATAATTTTCCGCGAATTTCGATACTGGTGCCTAGCTAATTTTCAATTATCATTGAAACATAGGACTACCAAATTAAAACTAAAATATGAGTGTTTTTTCAACGTCGAAAATTAATTAGAATTTTTAACTAGAGGAAAAGACCACATAAAAAGTAATTACATAACTTGTAGAAAAAGGTCAAAGGGAGCAATAACATAACTGGGCATGTTGAACCTGGAAGAGGATCCACGAAAAATAAATAAAAATTACCGTATTACATTGTAGAGGTAAATTAACATTAAAATATATCTTGCACTGAAACTAATGTGAACCCATAGTAATATACTGAGTTTCATTGATGTCTATGATTGTGTTAACAATTAAAAATCTCATAATCCGTTCATTCGTGTCCTTTTCATTGACTGGAAGGCGAAAAAATTTTCAAGGGGAATTTTTTCAGTATTATTGCAACGAGGAACAATACATGTGAGCATTTTCAACTGATTAGCGTTTATTTACCTCATCAAAATCAGTTTTTTTTAATTCTATAAACTTGCAATTAGTGGTTTTTCATATGGAAGCAAAAATGAGCTAAGCACCAATGTGCTTTGAAGTTCAAACTTGAACCGCGCTCCAAAAATTAGGTAACCTCCTCCAAATGAACATGTCTATATCATACGCCTTTCACTACCCACATACCACTGATCGGCAAAATTTTTGAACTCGATCTCGCACTCATGAGTGCTAGGAGTCTCTACGTGGCACTCAAAACTCACTCAGGAACTCGAATTCTGAATCAAACAAGAGCTCGCACTCGTACTAATGAGTGACTTCGATAAAACCTTGCACTAAAACTCGCATCCAGGAACTCTTAGTAGCAAATTTAAAAAAGCGTCATTTCAAGGAATAATACGAAGCCGTCCACTTTACTGGCGATAGGTAACAGTTTTAACGGAAACGAAATCATCAACACGCTAAATGCAGGCAAAATGTACTAAATTTGTAAGTGTAGATGGGGCAACATGCATTCCGTTATGGAATTTATGAGTTCCAAATACTGCTCTCATACTCTCGCTCAATGACTGTAATCTATTTTTATAGCACTCAGTCTCACAAACTGAGTTCTGCTCAGAATGCCGCGGTCTCGCACTCGGCACTCAAATTTTGAGTTCTGAGTGCGAGGTGCGTGCGAGTTTTGCTCTCAAAACTCGGGAGTGCGCCGGTCAGTGATCGCCGTGAAAAAACATTTCATTTTTCCCTCTCAAATGCTGAGAGAGAACTTCCCTGTTCAAAGCACGCTGTGAGCGTGTTGATACGGCCTGATGCAGTTGAATAATAACAAATAAGGGCATGTCGCCTCGACTCGCCTGATTTCCGATTCTTTCTGAGAACGTTTTTTGTATTTGTCCCCGCACCTCGTACAACTCTCGCAAGAAGTTAGTGGCCAACATAGCGACCTGTCAATTGTGCTGTATAACCGATGAGCTCTTTTGCGGAGTGCAGTTTATCCATTCCCACATCTTTTCTCACCACAAGCCTGAAGCCTCTCATACCTCTAACCTAATTCAATATGAAGGATTTAAATTAGCTGGAATTTTAGTAATACCCCTTATTTCTTCTATTTCTCCAGTACGAGAAAGACAAGAGATAGCTTGCTGATTCAACTTATTGAAACTTGAAGCTTATTCACAATTTCAAAATGAAACGCAATTTTTTGCAAAGGTCATCCCAATGCCTATTTTGATAATTCGCACAAACACACTTTGAACTATTGTAAGATACTGTGCAAATATCGTGAGACCAAAGGGGATTAGGCACTTAAAATTTCATAAATCCTGACTGAATTATTATCTTCATACAGCCAGAACAGTTCGTTAGGCATGGAAAATGACAGGTTTAATATTTTTGTCAATTACGGTTATATTACCAATAGAATTAAAAATAAATTGTATGCTTGGATTATTTTTGAAAATAAATAGTAATGGTGGAAAATATCCTTCAAAATCTGTTTTAATTTATTATGAATGCGGAAACAATAAAAGCGGATAAAGGTGAAATTATTTAAATAAAGAATAAAAAAATCATCAGTGACCCGCAATAAAGTGCAAAGTCACCAAGGGGCGAAGTGTCATTTGCGCTATTTCTATTGGTCGATATTGTATCACTCATGCGCAAGGTTTGCGCGGTCACTTTCGTACCTAGGACAGCGCCTCCATCGTAGCTATATATTATCATGTATTAAAATGCAATCCCGCATGGAAATCGCTGTTCACAATTGTGCACAAAATCTCCTGTTCAAAACAGGACCACTTTTGTGCACAACATATGCTGAACAATTAATTGTGCACTGAAGTTTGTGCCCAACGCTTGAGCACAAACCACGGTTCACAAAACCAAACGCACAAATGTTTCGATGTACTAATAAATTTATTTCATGAAATCCATGGCAAGTAAACATTTCAAATGCTGAATAAAAGAATCAAATTAAAATATTTGTAACAAATTCTGTACGTTGTAATTTATTTGTAGCACTAGAAATAGAGGTTGATTGTAACAACAAATACAAAGTACAACATTCAAGACACCTGTGTATTAAATCGGCATGCATACTACAAACTTCAATACACTCTCCCGCTACTAAAATATAAAATACTTTTTAGTAGTAAAATATCCTAGAGTACAAACTCCAACACACTTTTTTAACTCCTAGAATTCACATGTACACACTATTAAGTACATAAAATAATCACATTTTTGACACTTGCTTTAAACACAATTTTGACTATTTCTACCTTTTGGTTTTTGTGAAATACAATTTTATTTTAACAAAAATAATCATGTCACAATCGAAATACGGTTTAAACAGAAACATTGGAATCCGTGTACGGTAATTATATATATATACATCAGTCAGCATTAGCCAAACTACAAAATGTTAAATAGATTGAAGCCTTACATAAATGACTGAATATATAAACTAAAAAGATACTCATTCTTTAAAAGTTTTAGCTTCTATATAGACACAATTGTACCTTATGACGAGGTAATAAAGCAAAATATATTTTAAATGTGTTTTACAAATTTTTGGATGCAGTCCGCAAATTGTCAAAAAGAGGTGACTGCCTATCAATGTTATAGTGTTGTATCCAGGGCGCATTTCCTTTTGGTACATAGATCCCTACAAAAATCAATAGAAACATATTAGTAACTTTTTTAAAATTGCAGGTAACATAGTACTAAGTGATACAAACCAACAATTATATTAATACTTTTATAGTGTTGTAAATTAATCAAAAATTAAATTCAGCATTTAAATAAATTTAAGCTTACAACTGTCATGGTAAGCTCCAACGCTTACCAATATGAGTTCTTGCATACATTTAAAATTAATATTACATAAACTTATTCCCTTTTCACTGCGTTGCTTACACACTATGTAAATAAGTATTTTATGCTTTAAAAGGTAGCAAATCCAACTAATGTAATAAAAAATTACGTATGCGTATGAATATAATTATAATAATTAAATGTTTTACTTACCAGTCAAGAAGTTAACCAGTTGAACGTAATCAAAAATACACACGCTCGTTCCCGTCCCGTGTCCGTTATTTCCTCGAATCTTCCACTCCCGCTAAAATAATTATAGTTGGTGGCTGTTTGGTTCTACGCTGTTGCTTGCGCACTTACACAGTACACCGGTAGCATACAGCGATAATTGTGCGCCGTCGCTCATATTAAACTTACGTGTGGCTGGCACGTCACATGGTGTCGGTGAAGAAGCAAAGTTGTCTAGATGCGTTTTTGATTAAAATTAATCGATCTACGCAGACAAAAATGCATTCAGGTAGTCGATGGAACCAATTCATTAGTATTTAGTAGCATTGCATGTAGGCCGCATGTTACTTTTAATCGAATGGTCATTTCGACCACATTCCCTCTTCACAGATGTTTAAAAAACTTTAATTTACGTTGGTTAAGTTGTGTTTTCCACTTTACAATAAAATTGTTGGCGTTTTGTGTGTTGTACACTCGAATTTATACAGGTGTCGAACGTTCGAAAAAGGATAAGGCAAATAAAGAAAGGATAAATTAATAGGGCAACCGATTGAAAATACTAATATCCATAAGAAAGTCATTTTTTAGCAATCGGGGCAATAAGCAACGTTTGCAAATGTTGGCCTTACGTAAAAAGGTCCATTAAGAGGCAAAAATTGTTGACAAGAATTCTGATTTAAAATGATCGGTTGGGCTTTAAGGCATCTTTAAATCAGAATCGTTTGAATGTTAATCTTTAGTAAGCAATATAAAATCTGGACAATTGAATTGTGCTCATATGAACGTGCTCATATAAGTTTTTAGATTTTGTTCACAATTGTGCACCTGGAAATTTACAAACTTTGTGCATAATTGTGCACACATTTTTCGTTCGGGATTAGTTTGAGCACAATTGTGCTGCTAATTTCCATGCGGGATATGAAGAAATTCTCAGAAACTTTATTTTTATGTTTGTTTGAATAGAGTGGTAATTAAGAAATGCGATATATTTAAATTTTCTGAGGTCAACCCAATGACCCAATCATCTCTCAAATCAATAATGTTCTGACATATATGTTGGGACATATGTAAGGTCCCACTGTTAGCGACAGGACAAAAAAGTAGACACGCAGACAACCTGACAGTTTTTTCGTTTCACTTCGCCGCTAAACAGCTAGAAATAGGTCGTTACTCGCAATCCTACTTCTAATGAAACTGTTTTAGAATGTGAGGCTAATAAGAGTATGTTACATCTAATCAGAATATCTACCCACGGGTAGTGGAAATATGTAGTTCTTAATCATGAGTGACCACGATGAAATCTTGCACTAAAACTCGCACTCAGGAACTCTTAGTAGAAAATTAAAAAAAGCGCCATTTGAAGGAATCAACCAAAGAATAACACTGAAGCCGTCCACTGTACTGACGATAGCTAACATTTTTTACGGAAACGAAATCATCAACGCGCTAAATACAGGCAAAATATATTAAATTTGTAAGTGCATTTGGGGCAACATGCATTCCGTTATGGATTATATGAGTTCCAAATACTGCTCTCACACTCTCGCTCAAAGACTGTAACCTATTTTTATGGCACTCGGCCTCACAAACTGGGTTCTGCTGAGAATACAGCGGTCTCGCACTCGGCACTCAAATTTTGAGTTCTGAGTGCGAGGTGAGTGCGAGTTTTGCTTTTAGAACTCGTGAGTGCGCCGATCAGTGCCACATACTACTTAAATGCAATCTATGGTTCTGTAATAATTAAAAACTCCGCCTCAAGTTCCGGTTGAATGAGATTGGCATGAAATTTAGTTCGAGTTTATAAGCTAGGTTTTCCCGTCGATTCCTGCACCCTGTTTTGCCTAAATTATGGTACAACTGCTAAGTACTAAGCACTAAAGTTCTCTCCCAAACTCAATATTTGGCTACATACGGGGAATTTAACTAATCGTTTGATCAATTTAATACCAACATTGCATTGCTATTAAATCCTGCATGGTACATCACTGTATGGTGCTTCGCCCATGAGTTTTTATAATTTTATTATTATTTATATATAGCTCAGTTGTACCGTAATAATGTAACTGAATTCTCCGACACTGGACTCACTGATTATTTAAAATAGGAAAAATGAAAGAAATTCGTAATAGCGCAGCACATTTCACGTGCTATAGTCACTAAAATTTATGGTTCCTACAAATCAATCCTTATTGCCTAATGATATGTTTAGGGGATATAAAGAACAAATGTAGGTGTTAAGGCTTGTAATTAAAAAATATTGAGCAAATAAATTCGGCAATGCAGTATTTGAGAATTTAACTGACGTAAATATAAAAGGAGTTACAATAAGTGCTTCCATTTGATTTTCCCTAATAGGAATCCCACACTTATGCGTACTTAGTTGAATCCAGACATGTGTAACCTCGTGTAGATTTCCCATAAGCGACGTCCCGTGATGACCCTGTGACGTCACACAAGTGTCGCCTCGGGCTATTTCTGTGTTTTCTGTGAAATACTGTGTTTAAGGCAAAACCAACGACGCGAATCGTTTCCATATAATACCAGGAGCTTAAATTAATTTTTAGGGCCCATTCGGGTAACAGGATACCAGGCCTAGGTTAGCATGTGTAAATGACGATTACTGCCGTTTTTGTTGGCCAATTAGGACCAAACAAAATGCAAACCCACTTATAGTCTGTTGCTTTACTGTTTATGCAAATATTCGGCGGGTACTGTAACCGGGTAATACAATACCCAATATTCAAAAATATTAAAGAATAATATTTAATAATAAGAAAAATAACTCGAAATTGTTGCAGCAATCAGACGTAACGAGACAAGTGAAGTGACGAACTGAAACTTAATCCAAGTAAATTATTGTACTCATATAATGAATTCTGGGTCCAGAACAGTCCGTAAATTTTAATTACACAAGTCAGGCAATTCTGGTACTTGTTGTAATTGATTAGTTTAGCCTAGCGATCACAGTCTGTCACGGAAGTTAATATTCCCCAGGCAGGCGTAAAGGAACTTTTTAAGTGAAAGCTATAAACTGTAATGAATGAAAGATAAGGAATTTGGAATAAAATTGCTCAAAACCTATGGTAATTCCCCCTGCACATATCCGAAATGGAATTCGTGTCGTGGGTTAAATCACATAAAATTAAAAACAAATATTCGTGACTACCTGGAAAATTCGGCCATATTATGGAAAACAAGTGTGGCCCCGCAAATGAACAATAAATGTATTTATACACGCAAATATGGCATTTATAATTTTATTGTCAAATCTGAGCCGAACGCAAACCATTCAAGATTAGCAATAAATGATATGCCACATAAATGTATTCTCTACTACCAAGGTTACATATCTACTTTTATGCAAAAATAAACGATACTGAAACTAAAAATGAATTACATGGCCTTTGCATTCACAGACTACCAGAGCTTGCTTTAAAGACACAGAAAGAGTATTTTTTTTAAATGTTATAAAATTAAGCCAGCACAAGAAGGTTGACTACATTTTCCATAACAGTTGCAAGTATTGTCAACACAAGCCCACTATCAGCATAATAAAGCTCACCCACGTTTATTCTAATTGGTGTCAGAGACAGGAATGCCTTTCCAAAGTACATGCTTCGTAGTCGGCCTTGCCAGTACTGAATTAAATTGGTTGAAATATCATTGTACTTTCCCAGGAGAGAAAATACGACGATAGCAGCCATGAGAAATAGAAACGCAAAACCGAGGAATATTACAGACAACATCCCTTCCATTCTAATTGCACCATAAATAGAGAAGATAGCCACAACAGTTGACAGAAACTGGTAAGCTGGAATATTAACTGAGCTGTAAAATGGTAGGGCGTGTTTGAATGAAATTTGAAGCTGTCGGTATCGCAGGAAAATTTCCGCTTCTGTCCGAAGGATGCTGTTTGTTTTGTACGTTTTCCTGTTTGAGCTGTTCCAACATTCACAAAAAAGACGAATTAAAATATCTACAAAATTTAAATGGGATGTTTGCATTTCTACTAATCCTAATTTAAATCGGGCAAGCAAAAGTTGGGGAAACAACAAATAAGGATAAAAACGTTTTAGAAATATGTAACTTTACCTCATTTCAAGCAACATTTCATATCCTGCAAAAAGTGTGAGGACTATGGGAAATCCCATCGCCATAACTACAGCAATGCATGCCCCGAGTATGTAACCGACGTGTAGCATTTGAAGCAAGTACAGTACAAAATGTAACTCCTTTGGATTTTCCGCCAGAGCAGTTACATAAATTGGACATTCAGGTAAAATGCATGCCATTGAGCTAAAAAGGATCACAAGGAATATTCCACCGTGGTATATCACGGAAAAAAATAAAGTTGGGAAGTCATTAAAAATAAATAAAAATTTGTGTAAGGGTAAATTCTCCTTCAGATAGGCTTCTGTAAAAGATTGTTGAAGGAATAAAGTAAAACCAGATATTTTTGGACAAAATAATTATGCAGATGCAAAAAACATTTCTGTTTTAAAAATTAGAAAATCCTTATTACCTTTTATTTCAACCACAAGAGAATCAAGCCCACGAATGATTGGGGGCAAGTCCCTGTATGAAAACAAGAGTGTTAATTGGAAACATAAAATCAGGGAAATTGCTGCAATTCCGAAGCCCAGAAAGGGCACCATCTCCGAAGCGAGTGAGTCTTGTCTTTGAGTATATTCCACCAAATAGAAGGTCGTGTAAAATACAACATACACGAGATTACAAATACTGAAATAGCAGAGACACTTTCTATGAAAAGATTTCGTAGTGTAAAAATAATTGCTCTTGGGATCCCATTCATAAGGGATGCACTGCAAATAGTGTCCCCATATGAAACCTTTGTACATGTAGCGCCTTGCCTGGGATGAAATCATCTAGAAAGTATGATATGCTAGAATGGTTGTAGAAATTTCCCACCTCCGACACTTTCCCAAAAAAGGAGTCTTGGAGGATCGATATATTAATGTTCTCATGCAAGTAATTACGTGTTCCCAGGTCTACAGAAGAGGGGGAAATCAAATTCACCCAATTTATAATTTCGATTTTAACTAGTAATTTTGATAGGATGTGGGATTTTATTATGTCAGTTGGTAGTACTTAGAATATTATTGACTGCACATTAATATCTGGTATGTAATTAAGCATATGTAATTACTAGCAATGGCATATCAAAACTTAAAGCACCTGTCGTTCCAGCAAATAATTTTAGCATTAAGAATATTCTAACATGAACGTTTATCAGGTGGAAAAGTAACCCGTTGTTTTGCTTTTAGGCAATAAGAATAAATAATTATATAGTAAATCCCCATATTGTAAGCTCTGAAGTGTGTACTTAAACCGTAAGTACGAATTAAGCCTTTAATGTCAAATAATTGATTGGCACTTTTGCTCCAAAAAAAAGTGTTAGCATTCTCTTTCTCTGCACCTTTATTTTACCTTGAATGTATTCTTCCCGCACACATTATTGAGAAAATCCCGGGGCGATTAAAATAAATTGCTTGGAATTTGGAAGTAATTACATGGCGTCTTGTTTCACTCCTACATACAATGGTTCGGCCGGTACTACTGGACTATTTAAATTCATTTTTGTACTGATGCATTTTTATATACTATTCTCCATCAAAGAAAATACAGTAATAAATTATAGATTTAAGTAGATACATATATATAAATAATGTGGGGTTTATACTCCAATCTACAAGAGGGCCTTACAGAGTTTTCGATACCTTCTTTATTCTTATAACTTTCTACAATAAATTATATATTTATGCTTTTTACATTTTTTATCATTTACATCAACCTCTCAGGGAAATGATACTACATAGTGAATTTACTGGGAAGGCTTAAGCGCCCAAGACTTGAGATTGAGGCTCGCTGATGGTTTCCTTTTGCCTTATTTACGGACATTTAATGAAGCTGGTGAAACTTTAAAACAATTTTAAGGATTTCTGTAGCCTACAGTAATTAATTTTTTATTTTAAAATTTCGCCGCAACTTGTAGCAAATTCTGAAAAACGAATAGGAAAATTCCAGAAATGAAAAAAAACATGCTAAGGCGAAGTTTTCCTACGAGAACGTCAAAATGTGGCCCCGTGGACGACACTTGCTGTACTCAGAGTTTTGTAGAAAAACGTTTTGTTAAAGAAATATATGCAGAGTCAAGCGGGCGAGAAAATACAACAATTATCATTATTATGCGTTATAATACTACGAATTCGAAAACATAATACTGTTTTTGTTCTTGCTTCAAAACTAAGGATTTTCACATAAATTCAAGGTATTTTAAAGGGTGAATTTGGAACCATCCGGACTTTCCTCTTCCTATGTTGCTCGAGATTATACGGACATATTCTATGACACTTTATCCTCCCATTGCTTGAAACACGTCTGGATAAAATAGACCAGTGTTTAAGGTTAAATATGTGATTATGCGTATAATTTAACTCTGCTATCTCCATCTTTACACACATGCGATACTTACAAGTTCCACGGTTTTGTCCGAGAAAGTCGCTAAAGTCAGTGCAGCATCGAGATTTAATAAGAAAATCTCATTGGTCCCTGTAATTAAGAAATCATGGGGGTATTTTAATCGAAAGTAAATGATTAATTTAATTTAGCATTAAATCTACCAACCAGCCCTTTTTAAGCTCAACCAATTAAATTTCCTACAACATTTCTGATAGCGTTATGACTTTTGTGTAACTGGACTACTAATATACGGTTGCTGTTGCCGAAAAAACTTCGTAAATACCAACCTGTACACGTAGTATTAAAATTGTATGAACCAGATTTTACCTAAAGCCGCAATGCTTGAACCTTTGTAAAAATTATTCACAAAATTTTTGAAAGGTAATGGTGTGTCATCAAGCCTCACATCCCTTCGTGCCATGAGCTTCCGGCAATTCTCCAGCAGCAAATTTCTAGAAGACGCGGATGCAAATCTGGGAATGATGTTATTGAAAACCAATTCGAAATCACAGTCCGGTTTGGAAAATTCTGTATCAGGGTCGAAACGACTGGAAGCTATTAAGCGGCACATAAGATCCTGATAAATAGAAATTCAAAATATTTAAATCAAGCACAAAATTATCATAGTACAAAACTTGTATGAAATGTTTGGTACTGTCCAGATGGCTAAACCAATAACTCATATGTTATGATTAGATATACATATAACTTTCAATTTGTAACCTACTGCCCTATCGAGTATCATTTTTGGTGCATCGGGTCCATCCCGAATCAAAGATTTTAGAATAGTCGTTTTGCTTTCCAAGCAATCATCAAATTCTTGTTTGGTGAATTTACAAAAGTTTGCTGTTTTCCCCGCATTTGACGGCCGGCAAAACATTTCCGGCTCATAATCCCTTCGAGCATTAGCAAGACAAACTTGATTCTATAAAATCATGACAAATGCAGAAATTATAATTTTAATTATTTATCATCTGTGTTTAAAAATTTGAAGGAGAATAAAGGGAAAAAAACCTTTCCGCAACGGTTTGTGATTAATTTCCCGCAGACCTGAAATTAATTATTTTTTAATTAAGTACGAAATCAAGATGCTTACAATAAACACCAGGAATTCATAAGAAAACTTTGAATAAAGCATTAGCGACAAAGATAAAAATCATACAGCAAACTCGATTGTGAAATAACGTTGCCAGTACAGTTTGAGCTTGATTCGATTTGACATAAACACTCCCTTCGGATTATTTATTTTCAGAGGTCCGGCTGTTTTCTGAATATTCAAGATCAATTGACGTTTATCTGGTGATAGGTTTCTAGACATCATTTCCATGAATCCCGTTTCCGTTAGGGTATTTGGTCCGATTTGCATGGTTTTATTGATGACACATTCGTAAAACACCCACTATTTAAAAATAACCAAAATAATAAATAGTTACTCCAGCATTTCAAATTCTGAGATTAAGGTTTATTTTCCAATTCTAAGGATTAAATTTTATTATCACAACACTTCAAATTTTAATTCAACTTACATGGTTATCCTGGTAAGGCAAATTATCATCAATGGGTTGCTGGTAACATTCTTCCCCATAATCCCAAAGACCATGTCCAAGCTCATAGGCTTCATTATCGCAACAGCTGTCTTTGTAAAATTTGTGACTCCACCCACCGTAAGAACAATTTCGAGCTGAAACCAGTACTGTCCCTGATATGAATAAAAATAAACCTATGATGGCTTCAGTTATCATATTTTAGATACTTTCTAATTTAAATATTCAGCAAATACAAATAATTATTATTGCTGGCATAATTTGTATTATAAATGTTTTTAAGTCTTTCGTTTTGTTTAATAAGATTTTATTCCAATATTTTATAAATTCTAACTTGAATTTGCACAACTAATAGTGGGAGTGACAGCAGTGAATTATTAATTCTTGGATCAGAACATATGGGCCACAATTACGTCCATGGAATTTTAATGAAGGTCAAAATACACGTGCGTGTTAACTCAAAAGGAAATGGATAATATTGATAATTTACTGACTATGCCCAAAGCTAATTTCGATACTATAACATAAACACAACTTACTCACGCTCAAACAAAATAGGCACAAAGTTGCAAAGGGACAATGTCAGTAAGTTCCATAAATATGTACGTGAATGCAACGATTACATAATTAACCTCCCTGGATTTAAAAAAAATATCGCGTGACTATATCTGTAGCATTGAAGAAAACAAAGCCCCCGAGGGGCAAAGTGATACTTGCGCTACTTTTTTGGGTCGAAAAATGACAAAGAGTTTTGTAACTGGACAGCGCCTCTGTCGGAGACGCATCCATTAACAAGTACTTAAATGTGAGATATTTCCATTTCCTGAGGTCAAAGGGATGATCAGATCTTCTCCAAATCAATATGATTCTGGCTCATTAGGCAACGTGCCATTGACAAAACCTCTGTAAGCAGTACAATTTGTCTTTTCGATAGTTTGGCAAGAGCAAAGCTTAACTTTGTGCACAATTAGGACGCGTCCAGATATTTTGCAACTCTTGGGAAAGAAATAAGGACTACTATTTTACGACGATATAAATAATTTACGGTTGAAGTTGAATGTTGCAATGTTGAGAGTATTTTTTTAAGCTCTTTTTAAAGCAACATGGCTCAAAAATATTTGGGAATTCTATTATTTAAACACAAGGCAATTTCTCCGATCGCAGAAAAACACAAGCAAGATGCCTGTTTCAGAGTAAGTTCTTCATAATATTTTCTTTCCGACGCTTAGACTAAGTTGTTCTTTATGCTTAAAATTTCGATGGTTAATTAAAATATATATTACCTCATCATAAGAAACAAATACAAGCGAGTAATCCCTATAGCGTTCGTGTCATTTACATCCATCAATCAGCATCCCACCAACCGTTGCTATAATCACCTTCAAAAGATTGTTTATTTTAATTTTGTAGTTGTTTTATTTTTTATTTGCCAGTATAAATTAAAATGTTGGAAATCTTAAAAAACTTACTCATTATTAGAATTTATTACAATCCGAATCGAGAGTTCTGAGAGCGTCAGTCTTTTCGCTACTCGCTACTGAGCAAGGCGTGAGGAGCTGATTAATTGCTAATCCTTGTCTATTCCTTGTCTAAGTCCATTATTGCAGATAGCAGATAGCAGTTTGCAGTTTATGCAAGACATTTTGTTTTCAAAGTTATTGAGAAAAAACGAAAAAAGGTCCTCATAAGGACCTTCGGAGTGAGCAAGTCAACAATTTTGTCAAAATTTTAAAGCATTACAGATTACAGTCAGGTGTTCTATTCAATCATGACAATCGGGAATGATTCCCCAGTGTTCAAGCAGTTAGGGAGACGTGTCGGGAAATTAATTATTCTTATATTTGCCTTCCTAATGACTCTGTCTATGTATAATTCCATTTTTCATGCGGGTAATGAATTTGAGGACCCACCCCCATCAGAGCAATTCGAAGTAGCGTTCACTTCTTCAAATCCACCTTCACCTGGCCAGAAATTACGTCGTTTGTGTAAGCCAATCAAAATTAACGCTTCAAACTACACTCCCTATTATATGTACCTAATAATTTTATTTTCATTCCCAAAAAAAACATTCCTCCTAAAACTTCAATCAAAGGCTCTGTAAAGGTCATATCATTTTGCTTGCAGCATTTCAACAAATAAAGGGTTTACCCCTGACAGACCCAAAAATTGTAGACCACTTAAGACGGCACGTGTTGGTTCCACCTTCGACGATGCCCTACGCATTTTCCAAAGAGATGGGATCCTTATATAAAGAACAAATACAAAAAATGTTTGGAGACAAAAAGGACGGGTTCTTTATCGAGTGTGGGGCCAATGACGGGGAATTTCTTTCCAACACTCTTGAACTGGAGAAGAGAGGCTGGAAAGGACTTTTGATAGAGGCCCAGCCTGAGCTGGGGAAAATGCTTATGACGAAAAACCGGAAAGCCTGGTTTGCTAATGTGTGCCTATCGCCTTATAATAACATATCCGAGGTAATGACCTGATTCAATTCGAATAAAGCCTTTAGTATAAATGTAAAAAAAAACATTACACTAACGTTGTTTTTATTATATATTTTTATTATATATTTGACGGTTGATTGAGTTGTCCGAGCTAAGGACATTTTGTAACGCTCCAATGCTGCTGTCAATAGATTTGAAACCACATTTGTGAATTTTGTTTTTATACTTACAGATCAATTTTGCAATTGGGATGAAAATGGATGCAAGATGGAAGAATGCTATTGGGAAGCTTCTTTTGCCAGATAATAATTATATGGGTATGCATCGTGAGTATGGAAAAGTCCCGTGTTTTCCGATCACAACCCTTACAGCAGCAATCGGTGTGACGCATGTGGACTACCTTTCCCTGGATGTTGAAGGCGTTGAATTGAAGATCCTCAAGACATTGCCCTTTGATGATACATTAGTCATTGATGTAAGGCAATATTTACGGAGATGGTTTATTAATTTCATTGCCAAGCTAAAAGGGCAATTCCAATGCACACTTTTTGTAAGGGCAATCCTAAAAAACAGTGTTGTTCAAAATGGGGTACTCTTAAAAAGCGGAAGATCCGCTTCGAGTTACATATTTTGAAAACATTCAATAATATTTCCTTGTAAAGGGCAACACTCTAAATTGAAGGGCTCTTGCAACTCTTGCTCCTACGGGAAGGGTACTATGAGCTTGGTTTCTGATATTCTGATCTCAGTCTGAGTCATGTGCATACATCAATATTTCATATACCTTTGCAGTATATCTCAGTGGAAATAAACCATTTACCAGAGGGACCACAAGCCCTTAGAAGGTTTCTGGAGATGAAGGGCTACGACTTCTTGTTCAACCAAGATATAGACGCATTTTACAAAAGGAGAACCTAAATCCGCCGCTTAGAACCTAAACCGTTACTTCAAACTCAGCACGATGATAAAATACTTACTGATCTTCCAAGCTTATGCATGTAATGTTCGAATTTGCTAGATACATGTAATACATTTACATAATTATTTATCTCTTTTGAATTAAAGTAAAAAAAATGTTTGTTATTAAAATGTCAGTCTGATTATTTTGGCCCTGACCACTCACAAATGGCTGTAATATTTCGAAAAGGGGAAAACTAGTGATTACTAGCGGTAATCAAAATTAAAAAGGGATTTAGTGGATTCTGTACATACAAATAAATACTATGTTACATATCTCTTATACACACACTTCGACTTCACAAATTAACATCGGCTTGTTATCCGTATCATTAGGGTTATCAGTAGCAATATGTGATAATAATAAGTAAAATAGTTTATAAATAATAAACTGAAGGTTTATTTCGCTGATCCTGCATAGTGTTTCTGAACGGTACCAAAACATGGACTCGACCCGACTCGTTTTCCCGAACCGAAAATAATCCCATTTCTGTTCCCAAAACCGGAACCGATTTGTTCGAGTCCGGGAAAATTTTGCCTTCCCGGAACCGATCCGGAAAATTAAACCGGTTCCCGAACCGATTCCGATTCCTTTCCGAACGGGCAGAAAATGTACAGGATTCATTTTTATGGAAGTAAAAATTGTTTCGCTTTTCAAATTATAGTTGACAAATGATTCCCAAATGCATGTTTCGCTTTTTCATCAAAAATGACAGCTTTAAATGACTTCTCGAAACTTTCGGTTTTGATTTTTGTACCCGAAACCGGGCCCAAATTTAACGGCTCTTTAAATCGTTGACCCGAAACCGGACCGAATTTGAACGGTTCTTTAAACCGTTGACCCGAAACCGTACCGGAACCGAAACCGAACCGGAACCTCGGGAATTCCCGATACCGAACAGAAACACTAATCCTGCATATAGGTACCAGAAGCCTAACAAGATATTTTTGCAGTTTATTTGTGTGGTAGTCGCTTTCTCTGAACCCCTACTTTAGCTGGAGGTATGAAAATGAGTTAAACAAGAATTTCTGGGATATGAAGGCAACGCTACTAGATACATACTATTGGAAACATGAACATTGATTACACTTCAGATCTTATCAGGTTATGAACGCAACCACTAAATATATCCGAAAAGACAATCCATTACAAATTACTTCCATTACAAGACGGCAGCTCCAACTCACTGTGTTATTTTCATGGTTTTCAAGAAGTTTTCTTGTTGTGGCTGCATCTTCATGAGTTGTTTCTCCAAAACTGCTCACTATTGTTTTGAACAAGTATTTTACTTGCGTTGAACTCGTTATACATATGTATCTAAATTATATCAAAGACTAAATTCATGTTCTTCTTCATCGTCCGAATCATATGTTGTGATGATATCGTGCAAATATAGAATTATATTGAGAGCTTTTTTTTTCTCCATACTCCACAAATATTTTCACCAGGAAAGCCATTTGTAAAGATTAGACTTACAATTAGAACCGACCTTGGGAACTATTCTGGTGGCCAGTGGCCACTGGATAATAAAACCATTATATGGGGGACCACTACTCCGTATAAACTATACATGAAAAAATTCAGGGAGGATTTGACAAAAACACTATAGGGGAAAAATCTTCTTAGAGAAAACCACTTTTTATAGGGTGGACTGCATTTTTGATGTGGGGCTGGCCATATAGCCTCTTAAGTTCAATTTTAGCCAACTGTCGTAAGCAGAGATGCGCAGCCTTCGAAGGCTAGCCTTCCAAGAAGGCTTCCTTGAAGGCGGAAAGGTAACTTTCTTAACGTTGCAGAAGGAATGGAAGGATGGGAATACTTTTTCCTGAAGGCTGAAGGAAGCCTTCACAAAAACTAACAATGAAGGATTGCGAAGGAAGGCTTCCTAAATATTAGCCCTCTAAGGCCGTGAAGGCTTCCAGGTACACAACATATCTATAACGTGTAAGCATAGCATATGAAACGACATTTTGCTCCTCGCGCAACAATGCAGCCAATTCGTGAACTCACAACTGACAATGTGTGCCCGCTCTTTTCACGGCACTGAATCCTGCTGGTGCAAAAAGTTTTTAAGCGGGTTGTAGTTTAAATTTGAAGGAAGGCTATTTTTAAAAAGAAGGCTGAAGGCAAAAACGAGTGTAAATATTTTGGAAGGAAGGGTGAAGGAAGGCAGATTTTTTCGAGGGCTTCATTCTAGGATATGTTGAAGGGGATATTTTTACTGAATTTTCGCCTTCGAAGGCTTGAAGGAAGGCTATTTCTTTTGCGCATCTCTGGTCGTAAGAGTTAATAGGAGATTGAGTTGTACTCTGGAAGTCCACAAAATATCTTTGAATGTATTAAAAAGCAAAATTGTTTGCAGTACAAGCAGATAAATATAATTACTTTTAGGATGTTTACAAGCATTACAATAATACAAAACCCTTATCGTTGACAACACATACATAGAACGCGTAACTCCTTCCAACATGGATACAATGTCAAATCCTTTCACCATATACAATTTGAGTCGAGCTGAATAGATATTATTTCTCGCAGTATATTTTAATTGCTTTGTCCTGCGAAGACTCAACCGTGTAACAGTAATTTTGAGATGCTATAATTACATCAATATAGTCTATAAACCCCGTAGGTGCCCAATTGCTTCTATTAATTGAATATTGATTTTTCTGTATCTATATCCCGATTGTGTCAGAGCATAAATGCTAAATTGGATCTAGACAAATTGGAACCAACAAATTGATCATCCAAGTTGTTCAGAAACAATTATTATACGTCAAATAACAAGATTGTAATAATTATAGGTATTGTTCATCTGATTTGAGCTTCAACAGACATTTGTGGTTGAGCCTTGAGTCCGATTTTCGAAGCCACGCATTTCACAATTGCTTAAACATATTTGCCTTAATAGCATAGAGCGTCCAAGCAAATGGTGACATTCACCTCTGGAAGTTCCACTAGATCCTAGCAAAAGTTTGATTGGGAGGGATCCATAATTTGTATACTTACAGTGTATCCATTTAGATTTTTAATTTGAGCAAATATGTTAACGAAGGCAAACCTTGGGTTGAACTGGTGGGCCATTGAGTTATTTTCTGAACTGTGCTTGCTGCCCGTGCAAATTGATAAGAAATCTCGGAGAATCAAAATGGAAACGAGGCGCTGGAAACTGGTCCTGTATTTCCTTCAGCTCTTTATTTGGACATTCCATCTCATATTTTATGTTTATACTTTTGTGGTAGAAGGGGTTATCACATACACGCCCAAAAAATTTGGGCACTTACCGTGTCCACTGCTCTGCGGTATGCTCTCATTTATCACCCTGTACCTGAACTACCACATATTCTACAAATGGCCGGACGTGTACTTCCAAATATTTGACTCCTTGGTGCTTTGTATACCTGGTTAGATGGCGTAATTCTGGAAAATATATTTCCACCTCAAAATTATCGAAACGTTGACTTATGTCCTTTAAATTAATGCTTCGTTTCAGAAAGAACGGACGTGCGGACCAAACATACTCGACAGGAATGGCTCGCAATGGTTATATTTCCTGTGTATATGATCATACCCATCCATCACATCGGAATATTCGTGTTGGAAACATCAGCCTTTTACTTCTTGTACACACACGTGCCGGATCAACTCAAGGGAAGCATTTCGATGGTAGTTTGTGCTATCATTGATTTTTATTTGGTATTCATGTGGACAGCAACCTACGTATTCACGTTGATATGGCTCTTGATATTCACCAACATCTCTTGTGACAAATTGCAACGTCAGATAAATGCATTGAAGTAAGAAAATATATCATTTGAATAGAAATTTGTGAAATTAATAATTAATAATAATAATTAACATTGATGCAAACACGTCGAGATTATGGATATTCATCAATTTAATTACATATATGTATTTACATTTGCAATAAATGTTTAAGCAAATTTTCCAAAAAAAAAAAAGAATTTATGGAACATTTTTCAGAGCTGAACAGAATGTGATTACAATACGCAAAATCCTAATACCAACTATCTACAAAGAATCTCGTCAGTTGGAACTGATGTTCTATAGATTCAATGCTGCTGCCAGTAAGGTTGTGCTTCTGGTGAAACTGTGTCAACTGATAGCAGCAGTCATGGCATTTTATTTCGGTGTGAGGATCTTCAAAGTTAGTGTTGCTCAGGGCTTGACCTTTCTTATTGTGGCTTTATGGGACGCGGTAATGTTTGCAACGTTGTTCGAACGAGCCTTCGAGTTTCCCATTAAGATGGAAGATTTGAAGCAGAAGTTGAGATGCGCGGCTTACAAATGTTCCGAGAAGGATCAATTGAAACTTATCTTTAAGCAAATCGACTCTATTTCATGTATCAAGGTAAAGGTAGGCGACTTTGTAAGCATGGAAAAAGATTCAGCTTTGAATTATGTGTCCACTGTGGTTTTGAGAACTGTGGACCTTTTAGTTACGTTTTAAGAATTTACCAATTCGAGTCCAGGTATAGGCGTTTTTCCCGGGAAGGGGCAATTTATGAAAAATTTTCACTGATTTTGTCGTAATCCTCTGTTTTGCTATACAAATTGTAATCTGCAGTATTCTGCAGTCTGTAAATCCCAGGGGTGTGCATTAATAAAACCTTTTTTACCCTATTCCTCAGTCCAAAATTTTAAGAACCTATACCTCAAGCTTTTATCATACAATTAAGGATACCAGCCTGTTATTATTCCGTATGTACAAAAAGTGCACAACATTTATGAGTTGGAGTTTTAGTTTTTTAAAGTTTTTTAAAGCAATGCTCTCCAGCGCGTTACTCTTTATTACACTTCAGTTGCGCAAAATTCGTCGTGGTTTTATCCATCGTAAATATTGAAACGCTGTCTTAAACTCTCAGAGTGTATACGTTCGTATATGATCAATACAGAATGTTTTTTTAAGTCGAGCAATTTGTTCATACTGGTACATTACGTTGTACTCGAGAACAATTAACCTGGTTTTAAAAATCTTACCGGACTCAGGATCCTTAATATTCGTTGCTTTTGTTGCTTATTCTAGAGTTGTAAATAAATTAAAATTTTACCACTTTTGTCTTTGTTTATGTGGTTGAATTGCTATCCATCGCATACCTTGCAAGGCAATGTTTCGGAAGTCATGTCCACGTTTAATGTGTGAAAATTTGAAAAAATTGAAAGCACAATTTGGCCAACATGTTTATTTTTGTCTGTATTTTTAAGCTTGCTTGGAAATGTAATGGCGTTAGTGAAAAATTTTGAAAAGATTTATGGGTAACTCATTTATGAGTCCAAGCAAATATCCAAACCTTTCGGGAATTTGAATGAGGCGGTTGTTTGAGAAGGTTGTGTTTGGGATTGTTCTGTAATCTACGAGTTCTGCACATTGTTGTTGCGTTGATAAGGAGTTCAATCCTTCTTACCTGCATACACTTAAGCCTAACCTTCCTGTTCACATTCCCGTCCTTGGAAAAAAAATTCCAGACGTGATGCCAACATTGGTAATGTCAGATTCAGGGCTTAGAAATACCCGAAATTGGCCCAAGTAGTCCCTTGACAATGACAACTTTTAGAGGTGAAGCGAAGCTGAAAACCCCTATTATTGTGATTTTCTGCTTGCCTGGTTGTCTGTCCGGACGATAGCAACCGAAACACCAGGAAATTCAATTTTTTTGTAGGGGCAGATTGGTTAAGAAGTAAGAAACCTGGTGCATTTGAAAGACATCCCTTTGACCTCAACAAATTAAATTTGGGCACGTATAAGCACATGCGAATACATATCATGTAGAGAAAGTGGAAAGTAAATTATGCGCCATCTATAGTCAGATTTGTTGCAAACAATAAATTGTATTTTCTATCAGCCAGTAGATGTCGCATGAACTCGCATAGGTTTAATTTGAATATTATTATTACCCGCTACAAGTCTTCCCACATCCTGCATGTCAACCTTCAAACCACCTCACATATTACAAGTCAACTTTTAAGCCATCCGACATCACACATGACCCCAAATGCCTGTTAAAATTGGTTGAAATGCATCTTCACATAGCCAAGCAGAGTGTCGCTCGTAAACGGTACTCTTTTTTTAAGCTGTAACGTAATTATAAAACTTTCAAAGTATTACTATAAATTATTCAATCAATTATCTAAATCATTGTATCATTTTTGGATATGATTAAATCAAATAGAAATTGTCTCAGTTCAATAGCATTAATAAATACAATAGATTAATGTAAACGATATTTTGTATTTTCACTGCTAGCGCTTGACTTATTGAAATTATTGTCCAAGTCAGTTGGTTTCCAATAAATTTTGTACGCATAGAAACGGAAAGTGAGAGTGGAGATCTTGCTTGACATTAACTTATGAGAAGCTAAAGATTATTTCATGTTTTTATGTTTTTCAAACAACTTTACTAAAATTATTTCAAATCAATGAAGCAAGAACAATCTAAAAAATAAAGTAGTGTTTTTATTTCAAAAATAAATAAAAAAGTAAGTCCGTGGTTAAATAATAAATGGGCAGGCCAAAGTTCTCCACCAGAACTTTTTACACCAATGTATTGCCAGAAAACAATAATATTCTTCTGGAATCATTCACAGACTAATTAATATTCTACATTCTACAATAATTACAATAATCCTTTCAAAGGTAATTACGATGTTCTTAAAGAGGGCCGTCAAAGCTGTGGTTCTTATATTTGTTATGCTAATGGTAAAGTATCTCTGGAACAGCATCCTAAATGATACTCACAATCAGAATACTCCAACCGTTCAAAGCGAAGAAGTTGCAGGAATTCCGAAACCATTTGTGAAGATGAGTCACATCTGTAATTTATTAATATACCTACTAAAATCTAATCAAAACCTCGAAGCTTAATATTGTCCTTCTGATTTTTACCATCCTATTTAAGCGGATAAACGTCAAAATCCTCTTAGATAACATTATCATTTAACTTTTAGCATTTTCAGAAATAAAGGATTTACCCTTAGGGGACCCAAGAATTATAGAATATCTCAGACGATATGTATTAATTCCACCATCGAAACTTCCCTACGTCTTCACCAAAGAGATGGGATCGCTCTATAAAGAACAAGTAAAACAAATGTTTGGGACGAAATCTAACGGATTTTTTATCGAATGTGGGGCTAATGACGGGGAATATCTTTCCAACACTCTCGAACTGGAGATGAGAGGATGGAAAGGACTTTTGATAGAAGCCCAGCCTGAGCTGGGGAAAATGCTTATGACGAAAAACCGGAAAGCCTGGTTTGCTAATGTGTGCCTATCGCCTTATAATAACATATCCGAGGTAATGACCTGATTCAATTCGAATAACACTTTTAGTATAAATCTGACAAACATTTTGCCAACGTTGTTTTTTTTTTTTTCAAGATCGAATTTGCAGTGGGACGGTTCATGAATGCAAGATACAAGAATGCAATAGGGAAGCTTCTTTTGCCTGATAATAGTTACATGGGTACTTTATATCGTAAATATGGAAAAGTCCCATGCTTTCCGATCACGACCATTATGGCCGCACTTGGTGTAACACATGTGGACTACCTATCTCTTGATGTTGAAGGAGTTGAGCTGAAAATCCTCAATACGTTACCGTTTGATGGGACATTGGTCATTGATGTAAGACAACATTTGCATGACCGATTTCTTTAAAAAAAATTTGAGAGACATTCTGGTATCAGTAACGTCTTTCCTACGTATTCTATCGCTTTTACTAATCTCCTGAAAAGTATCAACATTGGGATGTTTACATCAAGAAACATACAAAGTAGAAGGTCTCTTATATAAATAGGAACGGTACATTAAACTGGGATGCTCGTTACACTGTTATTTGCATATGTATAATTATTATTTTGTAACATTTTACAGTACATTCAAGTTGAAATAAACCATGTACGTGGGGGACAAAAAGCCGTCAAGAGGTTTCTTGAATCCAAGGGCTACGACTTCTTGTTCATGCATGATATAGACGCATTTTACAAAAGGAGATTTTAAACCTACGAGTGAGCTGCCAATTTACCTGTACTCTGCGCATTTTGTGAAATAATTAAATCTATTGCAGGTCTGCTTTCAAAAAAGTTTATAATTCACTTATTATTAAAATACTAGTATTTGCGGATATATTTATAGATATAAATCTAAAAGGACACAAAGAAGCATCGTAATTTTAAATAATTTTAAGATTGATTCGAATATTTCCAGTGTTTTTATGCTAAGTTAGTTATTATTCGTATGGTTTGAAAATTATGTGTTTGTGGTTAAAGATACATGTGCTTCATTTAAGTAAAATATTGGCGCCTGTAATTATTATCTTTAACATTTTATAAGTTTACGTAGATGACAAGCGTTTAGACCGGTGTAATGTAGTTTTCAAAACTATCTGCAATTTTCTGATTAAAATAATAATTCCGGAAATTCATAATTATTGGGCCAATAAAAAGGGAATTTCCATGTGGCGTAATATTTATTACGGTAAATCTACGGGAAGAAATGCAATTTAATTAAAAACGCGACATTGTCCATTTGCACTGGTGGTTTTGGAACAATTCCAAACCTCCGAAAATCCCGGGCTGTTGGAAACCATAGCTGTTACACGAATACGAGTTCGGCTGTGTGGTGCATGCCAGGTAGAAATATGTTCTCCGTAATTCGCGCACCATATCTGGTAGAGAAATAACACAAGGAATTCGGCTCTTCACATCCAAATGATACAGCGTTTTTTAGTTTTTATCAAGAACTTAATAATTATCTTACTTTCGCAAACGCCAGGAAAAAATTTTGAGCGCTAATCATTTTACTGCCGATTCCGACGGCTTGCTCTTTCTCCCATCTTTCAAATGCAGAGTAGGTAACTGCAAATCCAACATTATCCGCAACATCTTCCTGCAATGTGGAGCCAGTTAAAGTAACATTTATTGTCTTAGCTAGCTTTCGATACTGGGTCTTCAAACAGGAAAATTTTTCTTCAGCAGCGTTTTCGGAGTCATTACTCCAAAGTGGGAATTTCGGGGCGTCTTCTGGTTTGGCAAATACCTCTACAAAAATCCTTATTTTTATTAAAAACCTTCTAATTACATTTATCGAAGTTGAAAAAAATAATAACTTACTTAGGTACGAATATATAGCATGGGACATCTCATGGCCAATGATTGTTCCCATGGCACCAAAATTTTCGGCGCTAAAACATTATAAACACCAAATTTGACTCAGTACATTTTTTTTAAACAATCGATTTTAAACTATATATTGCTTCACAACGTATAGTGAGATACATCCTGTGAACAAAAATTGAAACCTCAAATTTTCCCTCGGGTAAAAGTATGGGCTGCCGAATACTCCACCAGGAATTGCTGTGAAATAGTAACCCATCCATGAAATTTGAAAATAAAATTTGAAAATAAAATGCTGATATTCCCTAAAATGAGTTACAGTAAATTCCTGTACTTACACAACGTTTTAGCCGATGCTGTATAGCGTGGAGATACTGACAGCATTGGGGTTTGTCTACAATTTACAAGTTATGAGTGCACACATTCAATTATCATTGAAAACAAATAAAGGATATGATTTACTTATTTACAAATAAATGCTTGAGGAATCTTCCAATCCGATGGGCTCTGCTTGAAAGTTCATGAAGGCAAGGTAGTTTTCAAAATGATATCCCTCTCGTAGTTCAATCTGTAAAAATAATTTCAAACATAATCATATTTTTGAACTACTGGCTACTTATACCCCAAAATATTTCTTTTGATTACCCCTTTATAAAATAGTTCTAACATGGTTAGATTTTTAATCCAAGGTGGATATCCAATTTCAATCTTAGTACTTTTCAGGTGAGCTTCTAAATTAGTTTTGGTAAAGGTGTCCAGCCAAGGTAGTTTACCAATGATCGTGATAAAAGATTCTCGGATTGTGTCAATAAGATTACCCACCTGAGTTAGTCATATTTAGCAACATCAGCATTTATACATTATTTGCATATAGTTTTCATAATTGAGGAAGATAAAATCAATAATTAAAAATTTGAACCAGGTTGATATCCGCTGATGATAGAAATCGCTGGACAAATTCATTACCCACAGCAAAAATCCAGGAGAAAAAATGACCTTGGGAATCATTATCAACTAGACTTGAGCAATAGAGCTCCCTGCGGATTAAAGCCCAATAGGTATTATATTCTCGTATTTTTTAAATATTTCTATTGATATAGAAAATTTGAGGGGAAAATAAAAAAAATCAAATGGGTACCTCGGAATTAGCGGGTTTTGGTCGAACCGGGCTTGAATATCGCGCATTACATCGGTGGTTTCCGAAATCACGTTCGAAACAACAGTCCAAATAAGAAAATTCTTTATTGTGGCTAGTTTCAAATTAGTTTTGCCCAAAACGTTACCAAGCTCTTGGAAGTAGACTGGAAATATAACCAATATCTTATGGTTTGCTGTTATCCTCAGTTTTGGGCTGATATTTTTAAAAACTTGGACCCAGTCGATCTATATCTCGTGGCATGGATCGAAAATTAAATTAAGCTAGAATGTATAATCTAAAAAATTTTACAAAATGACATCCAGCAAAATATGTAAAACATTAACTAAATACATACAGTCCTATGCTGCCTTCGCAAAGCCACGGACCCATTATCCACATAAAGTTGAAAATCTTTAATAGAAAATGTTAGAGTGTGGGAAGTTTCAAAATTTTCTTGTCTCACAGCATTGGCCAACCTCGCCTCAAAACGGACCATTCTATCAACTTGGTCATACAACTCAAACTCTTCATCTTCGGAGGAGCTGTTCGTGTCAGATTCATTACGATAAATTTCAGAGATGACTGCATGGATATAGCTCCGATAATTTACGTAAGGATCGTCAACGCTGAATGGCTTTAGGTAAATGTGTTCCATGACGATAGATGGAGGGTAGATCTGTACAAATTATTACTTAATTTAAAAAAAAACACTTATTTTTAAAACAGCACTACTTATTTTAAAAAAAAACATTTATTTTTAAAAAAGCACTTATTTTTAAAAAACACCTATTTTTAAAAAACACCTATTTTTTAAAAAACACTTATTTTTAAAAAAACACTTATTTTTTTAAAAACTGCTATTTTTTAGAAGAATCGTAAAAGTATAAAAATTTCCAGTCTTACTGTCAAAATGGCTTCGCCTTCCGGTTTAGGATTGACTTTGACATAAAAAAGGCCCCTGTCTTTGTAAAAACCGATTTTTTTATCCCAACCAGCCATTCCTTTCAGCCTTAAGATTGATTCCGTAAGGCTCAGATTATTTCCTGTCCCTTGAGGGCTAAAAAATGTCCAGCCCCCGAGCTGTTCGAGGACGGTAACCAGTGGTGCCATCCCTCTTGCACTCATTTCATCTTGAGGTCAAAATTATTATTTATTAATTGAATCTATATTGGATATTTTAAAGATTACTATAAAATAGGAAAACTATTTTTATACCAGTGTTGTTGCAGTCCAAAAAAAATCGCTTTGCTAACTTCAAAGGCTGCGTGTCATTCGTCTTTATTGGGGATGACATAATTTCTATTTCGAACGTATTTTAAAATTTAGTTATTTCCCTGCTATGTGACGCTTTCCCCAATAAAAAAAGTGTCCTAGACAAATTAGGTCATACCCAGAATGGTATCTTGAATTTCATTTTCCCGTTTTGTAAAGACGCTCCATTTAACTTCCTCCCCAAGAGGGAGTCGATTTTGTTTCGTCCAGTCCGCGCATGCGTAATTATAAAAATTATTACATGGGTCTTCATCATTGGTGCCCTCATGCTCGTGGTGCCACAAGGCGTATTCTAAATAGTGCCAGTCCAGTACCAGTAGCACTACTGCTGCAATTCTATGGAACAAAAATGTTGGCAATTATTGGGTATTACAGAACTTGTCTTTAATAATGCTAAGTTGGCTAAATCCACAAAATATTTAATTTCATAATTCCCTCCTAATATTAATTAATTTTGAATTAAACACATACAGTATTACCGCAGTAATGATACACACAACAACTCGGGTTAACATTTTGTCTTGTATAAGCTTAAAAGACGGAGTTAAGTTATAACTTTAAATTCAGGGGCATTGTCAAGTTTCTAAGCTTCCAAAGAATTCTTATTTCAAGTATGAATTATGGGAAGGACATTTTTTCATTTTACAGGCAAACAATTCGTGTGCAGTTTTACCCTCAAAATATAATGCTCCAAATAATTATTACATACAATGTCATAGTGTGCACATAATGGTTTGGACTTGTAAATTTAATTAAGGTAATGTTTACGACTCTTAAGCAACTTTCGTCCATATGCTAATTCGTTGGGGCGAAAAATGCAAGTGAAGACTTTATTATGTGCTCAAATATGGGATGTGCCTCTAATTAGTACAAAAACTTATGCAGCTGCTGAAATCAGGATGGTTAAGCTCAACTTCAATGCAATCAACTCTAAGAATTACGTATTGACAGCACATCTCCTTAAAAATTAGAGAAGGAATCTCCTGACATAATAAGCAGCAGTTCTTAGTTGCATGTAACGTGATGTTACAATTGACATTACACGGGGCGTTTATTAACAAGTTTTCAATCAATAATGGACAGTACACGTATGTAAATGCAGAGTGAATTTACTGCGTTGGATAATTGGGCTGAAATTTATTATTGAGTTGGAAGAAATAATTAGCGTTGTAATTAGCAGGTAATGATATTTGAGTGGGCTTTTGAAATTGCCCAAAGCCAAAACCTTCACAGAAATGACAACTGCAAAAAAATTGGTTCCTGGCTGATGATAATGCCCTCACAACCAGTTAAGTTGTAAAACATGAGTTAACCAATGACTGACTTCCATTTTAAGACAGTATTTTCCGAGACAGAGCTGTGGACAATTTCCACAACGCCTGGGAAATAGCAGATTTGAAGTAGTGGTAATTCACGGCGTTTTACAAAGGTATAAGTAAACTAGACACTAAAATGCTCGTGCTCATCTCCAGAACCATTAACCATGGCGGTATTGACGTTCACATAGTCATGACGTAATATTTGATGAGGATCAGCAAGATTACTCCAATACCTAACGAGCTGAAAAATAGGAGAGAATAATAACAAAATGGCTTAAAATGTAATTAGAACAGATTTTAACCTTAATTGTTGTAGTATGAATTTTAGAAAGTACAATTTTACGTGAAATGCAAAATCATGCATTTGTTGTGGGGCTGATTCAATCCAAGATCATTTCCCATAGAGACGTAGACATGCTCCTCGGGAGTCCCATTAAAGTGACTGTTAAGTGTTAAATTAGGAAAAAAAAATTTTTCCATGTCAAAAACTTTATCCCTCATTGTATTAAAGGCTATTAAAAATATTTCTACAAATTTTATTTAAATATACAAAAAATAATAACTTATTTGGACATACACCACAGTGAACCTCGGGCTCGCCTCCAACTGGGCTTCCATTCTTGAGGAAAGATTTTGACTTCCAAATGTGTAGTAGAAAAAAAAATGAATGCGTCAACTAAGTCTTTTACAACAACCAAAATATGTGGATTTGATAACTCTGGTAGTCAAGAAGATAGGAGTATATGAAAAATATAAGTAGACAAGATTAAAAATGTTATCTTAAGGCGAATTTTTTTATACGTTTCTGTCAATCAACTCACACCTGGGCAAAGAAAGATTAGCCTTCGAATGTGTCCCTGAATCAGTTCGTGAATCCTTTTGAGGCTTTCACATCTATGTTTTTGTAACAGTCAATGGTTACAGGAATTAATTACACTCCCGTTATCGCTAGCCACAAGTACTTACATCGATACATGTGTGCCTTATAAACTGTACTAAGTTTCAAGATTTACTTTTAAAGATCTTTAATATTTAAGTTCATATCGGTTAGTCTTTCTAATCGGCTCATCTAACTAAGATTTACTAGTCTGTTCAACAGCGCTATTGATTTTGATGAAAAGCACAATTTACATTCTACTATAATGTCATATTTCGTAGAATGTTTATCTTACTAACTAAAAATAAGTCATCGCCTGGAGCATTGCCAGTTCCTGTGAGCCAAAATGAACCTTTGAAAATCACTGGAAAATATTCGAATATTCCTTTCAATAATTAAAATATTTTGTATTTTCAGAATTCAACACGAGAACAGAGATTTAATTTCCAGCACAGAGAGCTCTTGAAAGTTTCCGTAGATTTGTTACACAATGTACTCTCATTGCAAGAGAATCCGGAAGAAGGCCAAATTTACTCATAAATAAAAAATATATACTTGTAAATTTGAACAGTATTGTTGTCATTACAAAGAAAAGGCTCCTTCAACAGCAACAAGATCTCTTGCAATAAGAGTGCACGTCATACATAATATGAAAGAACAGGGAAGTACATATTTGTAAATATGGATTAATTCGAAATATAATCACAATAATTCATTAAATTGTCTACATCTATGCCAAAGGCAACGGATTGCCCACGGGATAATGTCCAAAAGCATAAATAAACAATTCTTTTTCAATATCCGACAACAATCCTGAAGCTCCGATTCGGAATAACTGCGGGTTTAACCAAGCTTGACCCAACTCTTCTTTTACAAGAATTAACCACTGAATAGCATCCCCACATGTCCTGAGACCACCGGCAGGCTTCAAACCAATTCGAACTCCAGTTTTGGCAAAGTAATCACGGATGGCTCGACACATGACGTACCCAACGGGTATGGTAGCATTCACAGATTCTTTTCCTAAGTAATTTAAGAAGGTCATCAAAAACTTTTACATTTATTAGCTTGTAAAAATAATTATTATTATTATAAAATTCCGCAATACACAAAATGCAAAAACTAATTACTAAAACAAAAATTAATTTTGAAATACCAGTTGAAGTCTTTATGAAATCTGACCCAGCCATCATCGCCACCATGGAGGCTTGATATACCTCTGTAAAGGTTGGGAGTTCTCCAACTGCCAGAATAGCTTTCATATGAGCTGACCCACAAGCCTCTCTCATCTGTCGGATCTCATCGTAAAGAAGG
The DNA here is from genome assembly GCA_947179485.1 of Allacma fusca. Taxonomy (NCBI): domain Eukaryota; kingdom Metazoa; phylum Arthropoda; class Collembola; order Symphypleona; family Sminthuridae; genus Allacma; species Allacma fusca. The sequence continues at coordinate 38,423,831 of OX359245.1, forward strand.
TCCCAGTCATGGGCTATAGCATGCCGACGATTAATAACTATATCAATCTCCGTCGCTCCGGAAGCAACAGCATATCTAATCTCATCCAGTCTGACCTGGAGACTTGTTTGACCTGCTGGGAACCCCGTGGCGACTGTTTTTGAGAAAAAATTATAATTAATATTCAATACAAGCACAGCTCCAACATGAGTTACCCTAATTTACATATGCGTTCCAATACATTTGAAATAAACTGTCTTTAACGGTAATAATAATGACAATTATAAATTCATAAATAAAATAAGACCAGCAAATCCTTATTAAGTGATGCACCTGAGGCCACTGGTAAATTTGACCCAGCATTACGCAAGACCCCTGCAGCATCGCTGACCCTAGCGGGATAGACACAAACGGCTCCACAGGTCAGGTCAAGATTTAACCCCAGCTTGTCAACAATATCTCTCCGAAGTGGATTCAAGGCTTTGTGACACAATCGGAGGACATTGGCTTCAGTGTCGTCCCCTTTTTGATCAAATTAAAAAATTAAATTGGGAAACAAAATTTTGGCGGGAAAAATTATTAATTGAAAATTAGCAGAGATTTTACTGACAATGAGTATGTGTACGTAGTGTAATTATAACTGTATTTACCTGCCAAAGTGGTTAAATCAATGCAGGAAACTGCCCTCAAAAGCCATCCTGCCCTGTGCTCGCCCTTTACACCAGCAAGTCTCTTGGTAATGAGTAATTTTGAGACCCTTTTGATTTCCTCATCATTGAGCCTGTTGACTTCTACCAGAGCTGGATCTGAGATAAAAATATTGTGGAAATTTAATAGGTGTAAAAATTATCTGCATATTATTTTTGGCAGTAATAATAAATTATTAAAGTGAAGGGATAAAGTAATGAAATATTTGACTTTAACTTACCGAAAGGCATTCCTGGATTGATTACAGTGCCGAGGGTCATTTTGGAAGGATTTGTACTTCAATTCTGAGTGTGTCAAAAATGTTTCTGAAACCTGGGTTAGGATTTTTGGAATGGAATTTATTGGATGTTATTTTAAGATTGCTGATGGAATAAGGTTAGTTGGGAAATGAAAGGGTTAGAAAGAGAAGAAGTTGTGAAATTAAATCTCTCCAGCCAAAAGACACATGTGTTCATGGATAATCAACTTTATCTATAGGCTGGCTCATATTATATGACCCCCTCTATATGTATATACAGTATACTATATAGTCCTCCAAGTTCAAGTTATAACCCTTAAAATACTTCATATTTACAGATACCCCAATTCGGGGGACATTTTTATTTAGACTATCATAAATAATCGCACACAGTTGTACCTATGATAGCTCTAAAGTTTTTGCAAAAACGTGATGCAAAGTTGGTGTTTTAAAGAATTTTAAGAATTTTGGAAGAAACAGTTTAGAGTATCAACTACATTTAAATAACAAATGAGAGTCTATGGAGCTTACAAAAAGCGTTTTAATTTTTCGAAATCATATATGTATCTTTGCTAGATTGAAATCTCAGGGTAAATTTATGTATTTTTAAACATTGTGTAACCAGAATACTGAGAGTATTTTTATTGGGAAGCAGTGTCAAGATGGTCTTTCCCGCCCTTTTTTGCCTGAACAATATTAGCATTGTAGAAAGTTTTGACAATTTAAATCTTACAAAAAATTCCTATCTAGAATTTCTACTGGGGACAGAAATTGGGTCGTCGAAATTTCTACGTCCGTCCCGTCCCGATTACCCAGGAGGATAATTTCGCTGTCACCGTCCCGTTCCAAAATTATGTGGGGATAATTTTGTGGTCCACATCCCATCCGGATTACCCACAGGGAAAATATGCTTTTGATTATTTATGTGGACAATTTTTCGTCCTGTCCCAAAAATCAGGTTATGGGTAGTGTTTCTTGTCAATTGCAAGTTAACCGCAATTACTAATTGAACTTGCAAGTTCGGTTCAATTCCGGTTATTTTACACCAGGGAATTGCAATTGTCGGTGCAAGTGCAATTTGTGTGTACTTAAATTGCAATTACAAAAGCATTAAGTACTTGCAATTACCGGTTAAGCACAACTGAAATTGCAAGAGATTCAATTGCAATTGCAAGTGCTTGCACTGTAAAAAGTTGCAATTTAAAAAATATTTATCAATTTAATTGCAACTTGAAACCCTTTCGAATTTGAGCGCAAATTTCCATAAAATGCCTCAATAAGTCATTTGGCTCTAGTAACTAATTATAACAATCTAGAGTATTGTTTTAACGAGTGTAGTCACTGTACTTCCTGTACAATTTCGTCGGTGAGGCCGCAAAATGATCTGAACGCATTTTCGATTTGTATTAAAATTTTCCCATTAGCACAAAATAGGCCAAATATTTTAAGGATACGAAAGATATGCTGAACGATGAAATTTTACAATATTTCAGCCTTGGAGGCCTTGAAGGAAGGCAATTTCATTTTTGCATCTCTGTGTCATTATGCATTTCATTTAGATTATTTTATTTAATACACTTTGTTCAATTTCGTAAAACAGCATGTATAAATACCATCTTGCTACCAATCAAAAATGCACGGATCATTTTGTCTCTTTACCCACGATTTATACTGTATATATCAACTTGTATATATGTTAACTTGCAATTAAAAATTGCAATTGCACTTGCAATTGTACTTATCGGTGCAATTACTTCCAAATGTTTTTGCAATTGCCTTACCAACTGCAAGTAACTTATGAACTAATTGCAAGTTCAACTTCGGTTATTTGCATGATTAAATTGCCACATTTTAGCAAGTACCAGTTACGACATTACTAGTACTTGCATTATCAATTTAATTGTAATTGCAAGTTCGGTTATTCCCAAAACTTGCACCGACAGAAACACTAGTTATGGGGATACATTTTTTCCCCACCTCGTACCTATATCGCCCAGGGTTATGTCTACACCTTTTTAAAACATTCCCAGCCTGAATAATTCTAGAATAAATATTGAATTTTCCAAGTATGTCGTGGAAAATTGTTCACGAGAAATTTTTATGTAGATTAATAATTTATGTATATAATTATTTATCTATCTGCGTTGATGAGGCAAAATGGTCTAGATCAAGATATTTTTAAAATTAACAAAAATTTGATGTATGTATGTACATGCAGATTCACTATAGTAAAATGAACTATCTACTTGCACTAAATTCTCGTGAAAATGTGTATTGATGACATTGAGCAGTAACATAAAAACGATACATATTTTTTGAATCCTTCCTTGTGAAAGTAGACTTGCGCTACCCTGTATATTTTGGGTTTCAAAACTGGATACAGACCCCAGGGCCAAAGACACACATTCATTCAGAATTAAAGACCTTGACTTCTGTGGCTCATAATCAGCTGGTTTTCTGTGTATGACACTGTATGTATTTACATGTATCCTGCCTCATTTACACACTTTATTTATGTTAGTATTTTGTTAGCTTTACAGGTTGATTAATATAGAAGAGAAGTTGAAGGCTGCCAGGGCAGTGAGTAAGCAAGATATTGGGAGTTCAGCCTGTCAATGCTACGGTGCTATATAGACGTGCTAAACTACGGCTTGTATTCTACTTGCTTAATTCACACTCAGCTCATAAATGAGTGTGACAAGAAGTTTGTGAGAGTTGACAAAAAATGGGAATAAAAACTGTTGGCATAGAAATTCTTATAACACATGTAAGAATGGATTGGTAGAACACCTTAATTGTTTAACCTCAAAAAATTCCAGTCTAATCAAAATTGAGAACCATTCACAATCATAATAATTATTAATTGAGTGAGCATTATCGATAGCGTTTTAAAATTCATAGAAGAATTACCTCTCACACTCCGTTTCCCACTTGAGTAGAGATTTGAGGATGAGTAAGCAGCTTTAAAATCTTTGAACTATGCCTAACACTGGCAGAGCAAAATCCTAATTAAATTGAGGATGAGAATAAAATAAAAATTACATTTGAAGGAAGATTTTACTATAACTTTCTTGTATCAAGCTTTACATAAAACAACGTACATAACATTTACTCAAAATACCCTCATCCACGAAATGGGATTATTCTAATATGTCAAATAAATATCAAATGGGAAAATACCAATTTAAGGGTTTGTAAAAGGAAATAAACTGTCACATTTTTTGTATAAAGTAAAAATCTATAGTTTTTTTAAAAACAAAAACAATATTATTGAACAAAATATCACAACATTTGTCAGACTTGTAAAAAATCCTGGGAGTTCCATCCCTCCAATTTCTCCGGGATGCGGTGACTCAAGTCCTTGTAGAAATAGCGAAGGTAAATACAAGAAATCGGGGTGTAAATCACTGGGAAAAGTATCAGTCCCATTTTCGTTCCCGAGTCCAAAGTGACAAACCAGAGACTTAGGAAAATAATATCAATGAGGTACAGGCTCATGAAGAGCATCCCAGCAACTATCATGCAAGTTCGTAAGCATGGCTCGATCGCCTGTGCAAATAAAATAGGGCTATTGATTATACTCCATTTTATTAAATATGTACATAATTATAATATATTAATAATTTCGAAAGTTCAAAAATTCCAACTAGTACGCAAAAGGCTTGCCTTTTTATTCCTCAGATGATAGTACATAAGTAAGAGCCCAGTGTAAAAGAATAAGCCCGACAAAATAGGATGACATGTCTCTCTCGAAGAATCCCAAGGGAGTCTCATATCTGAAAGCATAAATCATTTTTGAATCAAGGGAATTTTTACAGAGTCAAATTTACTTACAAATTACATACGACTGTGACTGCGTCATTTAAACTCACCCAGAACCATCAGGACGTCCAAAGTCACGCAAACAAATAGCGGGACAAGTAATAAGAGACACCAGATCACCTGTTGCAATAAAGATGGCATATTATTATGACCTCGCTCAAAAACATAGTTGTATATTTTAAATCAGTAAAATTTAGAACAACTTACCAAGGGCAACCAGGTATAAAAAACAGTAAGTCTATTAGGGCTTTCTTTTAGTACACCTTTGCACGTATGAAACATATTTCCAAATGTTCAGGGAAGAGGAAGGCAAAATAGTTCACTGTAAATAATTTTTGAATATAATAACTCTAATAATTAAAATATCCACGGTGTAATCGTACAGGCACTCGAGCATGAAGTTCTAGATGTAGTACTTTTATTTCTAAAAATATTGATACAAATTCTATTCACAAAATTATGAGCAAAATTTTACATACAATTTATAATAATTACTTACAGATTGTTCCCTTAAAATTATATTTACAAATTCGTAGCTCAAAAAGTTTAGGACGGGTTCCAAATCTTGGGACAAATGAGACTTTACAATCACTTTGACATGTACACACGAAGCAGGGAGAATGTAAATATGTGGACGTCATTGGCCCAGTTAGTGGAAACAAAAGGTCCAAAAGTGGGCTTTCATCCCATGCAATGTACATACAAAGTAAATTTGGATATTTTAATTTCGTGGAAAAGTACACGTTCCTAAATTAAACCTTCGCTGGAACAGGAGAGCTTTTGAATGTACTTTGTAAAAATATACCCTTCTCTTTTTTTGGAACAGGATGTCATGTACTATTTTACTAACATTGGGTGTTAAGGAGGCTTATTGTCTTAATCTGGGCAAACTGGGGGAAAACTTGTTTGTATAAAATAGGAGCAACATAATTGGCTGTGTTCAAAATATAACATTTACGTACAGAGGAAATAGGTCAATTTTTCCTATGTTAATTTCCATCATTGCCCCGAATTTTTCTCTTTAAGAAATACCACCTCACAATTTTCTACCTAAAGAGCTTCCTGCAATATTCCTCTTGGACATATGAGTGATTGATGACGTTGATTATTTACTAAAACCTATTCTGACAATGATAGAATTACAATATCCTGTCCATTTCATAACTTACAACCGTCATATTAAAACGACTGAAATTGTTTGAGCCATTTCTGCAATCCGTCAAAGTCACTATTGTTGACAGTTATGCAACTTTCTGAGCATAGTCCTCAACCAGGTTTTCTTGGATTGTGAGCACTCTTCACAAAAAAAAAACGATGTTCTGAAATTGGATGTTAAGTGGTAATAATGTTTACTCTCACTGTAACAAACCCCGTTAAAGAATATTTTCAAAACGATTTTATGATTTTTCTCCCTGATAGAGCTACTTACTGTTAACTCTATTTACAAATTCATAGAATAATGAATGGTTAGTACTAACAATCACTTACGACTCTTACAATAAATTTGGATTTCGGAGATGCAATCCGATTGAATTAAATAATCAATCGTATTAATCTGTAACTTACAATTAGTTTTAAAAATGTGTTTTTACTGTGTGTGTAAAGTTAGAAAACGCCATCAATGTTTGCTCAGTGTAAACAATTGCGTTAAAATATTTTCCATCATCGTTTCTAGATATTCATAAACACCAACTCTATAGAATCAAAAACTAGATAAATAACAGAGCTAGTTCTTAGTATGAAATAAATATTGCTAATTGTAAGTCGTTTTTCATTTTTAAAGTCGTAAACCGAAAAAATCAACCCACTTCAAAAATCATCAAACCTTCCAAGAAAAGTAATGATTAATTAATTTGATGCTCAACTGGGTAAAAATGGTGTGAATAAATTCTCTGATGGAGATTAGTAGTAAAGAAGATTTACTTAAGATTATATTTGCTGATACATGCCGGGCAAGTAAAATTACGCTGGAAAATCTGCTCATTTAATTCCCAGCCAATATCTTCACACCGACGAGGGCCAGCATAGACCCCTGACTTGTACCTCAAAGTAATAACGAATGACTCGACTATACCAGGAGATGTACAGCCGAGCCTTCACCCATTTACTATTTTGATCAGTAATAATTTCAACGCGCGTTTTGCGACGTATCAACTTATATTTCCCAGCAATGATTAGTTCAATAGTAAAACCCGCAATGCCCACAATGCTTCCCAGAAGCAGAACTTGCATTAAGAGCAAAGAAAACATCCATGAATCATCCACATGTTCACCTTCACCATTATAATATGGCTTGGTACTCAACCACTTCAACGCATTCGTTTGCCCAACAGCCAATGCTCGGTCCACTTGATATCCTTCCCACAAATTGGATATTCCACTGCTTACAAGACATTTCAAAATGTAATCCAGCGGCTCTGTTAATATTTAATGCATTAAACAAACATTACACAAACGGACCTTTTATGTCACCTTAATTCCTATAATTTGAATAGCTGTAAATTAATGCAATTTGAAATTACGATTTAGTTCCTGGTATTGGTTGCTGATCCCCATTGCAACAATGGTGGGGAACAATTTGTCCGCTGACTTTCGGTACATTTTGATTTTCCTCATATCTACAAGGAATTGTGTGGCGAAACCATCAAATATGATTGAGTACCCTACGCAAGCGGATTTCGATTCCAATATGCTGGTGTAGCACTGTTATAGTGTGAAATAAATGAGGAAATTAAAATTCTCTAAAATTTTACATGCATAGTTAAAGTATGGGTTCAGCCAAATTTCAAACATCCCAATTAGAATATAGCTTTTTACTTAGGATAAAACTCTCTTGCAAAAGCGGTTTGTCAGAGAAATTTTAGAAACTTACATGAGGGGTTTCAAATCTGTATTCCTTAATCTTTTTTTGTAGTTTCCTGCTCACACTGGTATTCAAATTTTGAAAGTGTTCCTCAAGGACACCAGAGTACATAATGGCCCCAATATTGTATTCAGAGTCCACCAGTTCTGCAAAAGTAGTCGGAGCTGATTCATAAGTTGGGAGGGTAAGCTGCTCAATCATTTTTGATTTGTAAGCACATCCTAGAGAAATCAGCAGAAGGAACCAAAGTCCTATGACCCCTTTGCTTAAGTTGCTAGAAATACTTTGAACGACGGATTTTGACTCAAGACCGTTTTGATCAATAATTGGTTTAAGAATTGATGTTAGTGTTCCGAGGATGTCCCAATAAAATCCACCTCTGTTTCCATTGCCGATTCGTTTCTTGCAAGGGTGATTTGTTTCAAAATAAACTACTGTGGAATGTAATACGAGCCAAGTTGCCAGAACGGAAAACCCAGTGGTTGTCCAAACGGATGTGCTAAATGGGTGGTGCAAGCGTAAAAATGAACTGAAATGTACTGGTTTTGGGATACCATATATAAAAATCACGGAATCCAAGAACAAGGGCCGTGTGATCTGCATAACGGAATAAGTTTCAAGGTCAGGAATAACAATGGATGAAAAAACGACTTCCCCGTCGATAACAGGCTGGGTGAAACCGTCCCAATCTCCAGCATCATTTTTTCCAGAATACGGTTGACCAAACTCCGCTTGAAATTCGATTGTCGCATTCACGCGGAGACCCAGCTCATACAATGATCCCATATTTAGAAATAACCACTGTCCGGTTAGTTCGAATTGTGTCACTACTCTTGCACATATGGAGCAGACTGTTGCAGCTAGTACTGAATTCTCAAAACTAGGATATTTGCTTGGAATGTCATTTTGAAGAAGAGATGTCCTACCTTTAACTGTAACCAGAGCTCCAGAGCCGTGTTTCCGGAAGAATAACTGGAAATCTTTTGAATCAGGAATGTAAAAATATGAATTCAAAGCTCCTCGAGAAATGTTTGAAAGTTTACCCAATGTTTCCTGCGAAGAATCGATTAAACTGGACGGTAGGATAAAAATATAAATCGTATTTAATGGAGAGGCAAATGACATGATGAAACTGTTTCGGGCTGCTTGCAATGTTTCCGGGAAAAATTTGACGTCTGCAAGAACAAGAAACTTTCCTTGATGAAACTTCATTGGCCATGCCTTGGGACAAGTGTAGTTTTCAGCTGGAAGAATTGTTCGAGGGAAGTTCTTGTAAACATTAGGTACATCGTAGTAGTTAAATGCTACCGAAATAGGGCCGGTTAAATGAACCAAATCCACGCTTTCCTGGTAAAATGAGCCAAAATGCTTTTCAACAATGTTTTGTAAAAAATTCCAGCCAAAAGCTCCTGGCAAACTTAGCAAGCTCACCAAAATGATAATCACAATCATTTTCCCGGAGAGCGTTTACGATAAATTAGTGTTCAAGCGTGGACCAGGTATACTGAGCTCAAGCCTGAGACGCTTTCAGCTATTTATGCTTTTCAAGTGCTGAACATGATAAGCTTTTACAACAATGCTTTTCAAACAGGGTCTGGACAGGTCAAATCAATTTCATATACATTTCCGAGGAAATTAAAATGAAACGGATGAGGAAATACTTTTGACGGTTATGTCCTTGAATCTTTCCGTAAACACAGAACATTAGTTCTACAGAAATTAAAGTTCTAACCGAATTACATATTTCCCTTGTGATTATTTCTGAAGTATTCACTATTAGTACCTCCATACCCCAACTGTTTTGCTAGAAGGTGAAACTGACCATGGAAAGGCAATTTTTATTTGCCTAGGCCACGCACGTTGATAACTTCAACTTCCGCGTATAATCAAAAGTTTAATAGTTGCCAAGCACATGTACGTATACTTACTTTTGAAATCTAAAACAACCATTCACAAAGTTAACAAATAATGTTTGGCATAATAAACATGAATAATTTAAAATAACTTATTCTTCAAATGGAATACCCGGAAAGGATCCACAAAAATGGAAATAGCATCCCGTTTTTTAGTATCGTTAACAACTAAAACAACAGAATATTTTGTGTAACGCAACCTCTATTGGTCCTAAAAACCGGCTTTGTGATACATAGTTGTCACGATTTTTCGATTCAATTCAATTCAATTCTATTCAATTTTGATTCATCACTTTTGGATTCAATTCAAAACATGAATTGAATCATTTCATTCAAATCACTCCATGAATGAAATCAAGCGAAATGCCTTGAATCGCGATTCAACTAATTCAAGTCAAGTGCAAGGAATTTTTTTACACATCCCGCTAAAAACTGCAGCCAGTAGCGCATCATATTAAAAAACACGCACGTGTTTCTGAGAGACATTTTTGTTGGAAAACCGGCTTATCAATTATTTCGTAAATAATAATTTTTATACATTAATATTATTAATTATTATTACAGCATTTACTAACGGTCCATTTTAGGTCATTTTTCAGCAGGATACGCGACTCGCCTTGGACAAACACCTTGGAGTCAGCACCGCTTTGATCAATAATTGGTTTCATCACGGACTTAGTGTTGTCCACATGGCAGCATGAACAACCTGAAACGACGCGGCAATATGGGTGAACAAAAATGTTGCAAGAAGCGACTGAACAGTACAGGTTTCTGGAGACTATACAAAAAATGACAGTATCAAAGTACAACGGCCGTCTAACTCTTTGGTTCAGGCAGAAGCACGGACGAAAAAACAGCAATCTCTTCCCTTAAGAGATTTTCCCCGCCATAAACATATTTTCCCTTGGAAGAATCTTCCCAACTTCCACCTAAAATATGATCCCTACCTTTACCGAGTGTTCGCAAGCATTTTACCTATGAAGGTCACAATTATATGAATAAAGAGCTGTCCAGCATTATACATGTGCTTGTTAAAAATATTTTGCGTTCAGAAGACTTGAACAAGAGTTAGACCGAAGAGTCATATAATAAATAGTTACAATTACTAATGGATGCTTTCAATAAGTATCGTTTTTCTCTGCAAGTGACGTCACTTTCGTTCTCAGCTAAGTTTTTCACCATTAAAGGTTGCGCCACTTGCTCAATAATAACTTAACTTAATAATTCAGCATTTAAGTAGATTGGAAGTACATAGAACGCAAGTGTATGTATCTTTTGAATACGCCCCAATAGTTCATATTATATAAAGTAATGATGCCAATGGTCTGGTCCGGACCATTTATAATGGTCCGTTATTGGTCTGGTCCAACACTTGGACCAGACCAGATGCAATTGGTCCAGTATCAGGACCAGACCAGATGCAATTGGTCCAGTATCAGGACCAGACTAGATGCAATTGGTCCAGTATAAGGACCAGACCAGATGCAATTGGTCCAGTATCAGGACCAGACCAGATGCAATTGGTCCAGTATAAGGACCAGACCAGATGCAATTGGTCCAGTATCAGGACCAGACCAGACCAAAGGACCAAGGTCCTAATCTTTCGGAAAATGACAAATTTATGGATTCATGAAATCCCATGTAATGTTTAAAATTGTCACTTTTAGCGACAAAAACAAAATTTCACTTAATAAAATTTAATTATTTAATTACTATTAATGGTATTCTGGACCATGGTCCGGACCATGGTCTTTGGTCTGGTCTGGTCCGAAAAACTGGACCAGACCAATAGTCTGGTCTTACCTTTGGACCAGACCAGTTTCATAAATCATGGATCAGACCAGACAATTGGCACCACTAATATAAAGGATACAAGTTTCCACTGAATAAAAATTGTAGTATTGGGTTGTTTGTGCAATAATTGCTACTAACCAAGGAATTACCTCTTCTGTTAGCATAAATTATTTCGTAATTTTAAATATCCTAGACGAACTTTCGTTTACTTTCAAACTTTTACCTATCATAATATTTCCCTGAATTTAAAAAAAATATTATTTACCGTTTCTGGTTGCAAAAACCATGCACGCATTTCTATAATCAAACAATTTCGTTTGCAGTATTCCCATCTAACAAAGTATCGATAAGCAATCATTACGTACATATTTTGGTGTACACAAATTATTTCGTGCCTCAAGAAACTTTTAACAAACAGGTGAAGCTCTGGTCGTGAAGGTACTAAGTGTAAGTTGGTGGATTCCGATATAACAAAGCAAAAGGTTAATCCCAGAAAAAGTGATTTCATACCTTAAAACAAGCTACAATTCGTCTTCATGGTGTAGTGCTCATCCCTTTAATTTATACGAGAGAGAAAGACTTCCGGTTTCCATTTACATACGTCTGTGATACTTAAATGTCCTAGTCGCGTTCAGCCATAGCTCCTTTGTGCTTATTCGCTGCATTCAAATTCATACAAATGGAATCTCCTCGTTTGCCAAGGAAACCCTCCTGAAAATGGCTTTTGTATATTTCTCTTTTCCAGCCTTGCTTCATTTTCCAATTTTAACGAATTTAAATTCCCGCAGCTCTCACAGCAGTCCATCAATATCTTATGTTGAATTGAGGGCCAAATTTTATTTGCTTTTAATTTTACATAATTAATATACAAATATGTATATGTTTATGTATTATTTTTGAGGGAATTTTATACGAAATTCAATTTGAATTAAAAGCACTTGTACTTCCCAGCTCGCTTTATCTGCAATTATACTAATTAACGAACAAAAAATAGATGAGTTAAAAATATCAATACGCGATGAATAGTTTTTAAAGTCAGAAAATAAAGACCTGCAATGATAGATTAGAAAATTGCGTACTGCTAAGATTCGTTGTACTTTAATTAAAAACTGCACCTGCACTATTTTGTAATTAAGACGACTCTGGCCATTGGCTCATTTTATTTGTGGACCAGACCAATAATGGATCATTTTAAATGGTAGCGACCGGACCGCTGGAATCCATAAGTAGAACTTCTAGAAATAATGCGATATGCTAGCTGTAATGAACGTTTGATTTAAAATTTTAGAAAACATGGATTTTCAATCTGGTTGGCTGAAAAACTGTTCCATGATTATGACCATGTCTGTCTATAGCCTAAGCCTATTATGGATGATAGTCACGTTGAACGTGGTTTTCCATCCGGATTCACCTAAATTGTCGTCATCCCTTATTCCGGACTTGGGAATCAAAACGAGGAGACTGTGTGAGTCTATCGAAAAAATGTTTAAATAGATCTGTTAACTCTTTTATTATAAATTATTTACAAACCAATTAGTCTCAATTTCTCAAATTAGTGTTAGCAGGGTTCACAGTATTATTTTATGCGACTCTCATTACATTTTATTAATAATTGTGTAGCGAGGAGGTTTGGACTAGCTGGAGTTACTCGCCACTTCCAAGTCCTACTATCTTAATCTCACTTCACGCATTCTAACTCTTGTATATAATAGGCTAGCTCACAGTCTGCCCCAGCAGTCGGTGTATAACCACCCTAAGTGTAACAATTCAAACTACTTCTTATAAACTATTAGGATGTACTCACATACAACATGTTCCTTCCGTAACCGTAAATATTTTAGTCGGCATCACGGAAGGAACTAAACGGAAACAACATTCCAACCTCTTACGAACAGACATCTCACATTCACACTCACGTAAGTAATTAAATACGGTATGAACTTATGTGAGAGGTCTCTCCGTAACGGAGAAAAATTTTACGTGCACGGACAAAACATGCTTTATGTGAGTACACCCTTATAAAAAGACTAGCACTGCACAGCCAGTTATTGCTGGCTCTGGAAGACAAATGTAAGTATCGAAGGCAATAAATAGTTAAAACGCAATAGCTGGCTTTGCAGTGCTAGTATATGCTTACTATCCAGTAAAATTTTAAATTTTAGTGCAAACTATAATATTGCGGGGTACACACAATTATCTCTATAAGTACCATTCCTTGGACCCTGTAGCTCCCCCTGGTCCTCAGTTTTGTCTACAAATACTTTAACATAGCCTTGAGAATTGGCTCTAGAAAATGCTACATAGAGTTGACCATGAGTAATAACGGGTTTTCGTACCCAAATACCTACTTTACTAAAACTTTGACCCTGTGACTTTGCTTGGTTTTAGTCATGGAGAAGCTTATAGCTTGACAGGAAATTGTTTCCTTCGTAAACAAACGAAACGGGTACTATTTAGTATTTGTATTTATTTATTTAAGGTCTTATAGGCTTTCGCCCAACCCGACTATACTATTTAGTATACTATTTCACTATATAGTCAAACAAGCCAGTGGTTTATTTATATAGTAAGCATGAAAGCCGAGGCTGAGAAGCACAGCGAGCTGAACTGAAACTCTGTCGCAGAGGAGAGTTTTCCAGCTCGCTGTCTCAAAGATAAACGGCTAAACTGTGCTTCTTGCTTGTTGTATACTGGCTTGCTTCACTATATAGTGAAATAGCAATCTAAGAGCGGCTTGCTATATAGTTGAGCGCGCGAATATTTGAATCTTACCATCACGGAGACGGAGACTATCCACTCTTTCAACTTAGAAGAGGATATCTACACCAGTCCTGATTCATTCGGATCCCCTCTTGTAGTTCCACTTAGCTACGTACATACTTAGGGGCATGCACATCTGATCCCAAAAATAGCCGTGTTACAATTGGTGGAGGCTGGTTAATCGAACCGATCCGACCAACTAGTGTATTTAGGAACATTTAGTTTATAAATTATTTAATTTTAGGGTTTTTAGATTATTTTTTTTAAAACTACGAGAAAATTAAGTGTATTAAAGTAACCGTCAAGAAGTGATACATAAATAAGTACACTACACTAGGTGGGATTCGGGCTTGACTTTAGGCCCGGACCCAGAAGAGACCCGAAACAATACTCGATTAGCCCGATCCGGGCCGCCAGCGGGCTAATTATTTAATACTCAACCCGGCCCGTTTTATGCACCTTAAATTTTATGAAGCACAAACCCGTTAAAACCCAGTTTCCAAATTTGTGTACGACCCGAACCTATCAAAAGCCCGACCTTTAAATGGTTTTAAAACCCAAACCCGATGAAAACCCGACTTTTTAATAACAATCAAATACGCTATGATTATTAAAATGTCAAACCCATTTAGCAATCACTCACAGCGTTCAAACAACCGTTATTTCTACAAGGTATGTTATGATATGTATGTTATATTTATGTCAGCATCTTTTTTTTTGCAGAAAACACGCATTGTCGTTTTATTAAACTAGCGAGTTAGAAATGCATGTTTAACTGTCTACAAACAAAATGCAACACTTTGGAGCTATAAGTGTAACATGCATATCAAAGTTAAGTGTTTTTATGAATGAATGTATGTATATAGCCAATGTTCCACCTGCTGGATCCGTCCTTCGATAATTTAAAGTAAATCTTGTACAGAAGGTTCGCTCACTGGGCGTTGACGAAGCAGGAATGGCTAATAACCAAAGTGCGACCGATCTGAGTTTTGGAAATTGCTTGTTGGTTCTCCAGGAGATTAGAATATCGAATTATTGTTTCTCTATATAATTAAAAATGATTCAAAAACATAGGTTTGGAATAACATATATACAATAATTTACTATTAAATATTGATTTCAAAATACCAGCAGCTGTCATTTTCATTTTCAAGAAATCTTCAAATCCATCCAGATTTTATCTGTCGTTTTGGTCGCATCAGATGGTATCTCCTTGACTTCAAGCAAATAACATTTCATGTTGAAATTACGATCAAAAAATGAATTGTTAATGACAGAATATGTCTATTTGTTGCTTTTCTGACTAGATGTTTGTTGTAAAACTGTATCGGCAGGTTGAAGTGGAGCTTATAATTTCCATGACATTTGGTTTCTTCTTTTACAATTGCTGGCCCCCCGAAACCTGAACTAAAAAATATATACATCCACAAGCCCGATCTGAACCCGGTCTCGTTGTTTCGGTGCAACCCAAACCCAGTCGTGGCCCGACGTAGGTTATTATGTACAGCCCAAACCCGGTTAAAAACCCGGTCGGTTCGGTTTCCGGCCGGAATCCAAAAGCCCGCTTCCGGGCCCCACCTCTACACTACACTAACAAATGTACTTTCATTTTTTCAAGACTTTTATGGGTTTCTTCATAATTAGAGAACCCTTGATTTTAAAATTCTACGAACTACTTTTCTACAAACGAATGCAACTAACTAAATCAGTTCGCGCTAAAATATTGACGTTTTTGTAATTTTTTCATCCAAATTGGTCATTTTTCAAAATTCAACCGCATGCAAGGAACCACCAGCCTATTAACAATGGAGATGGCTTTCCAGCCCAGACATTGATTTTTCAGCCGTTTTAATCCGTTCTAAAATGTCTTGAATTGACAAGCGGTTGATACAACAACCCACGGTAAACTTTGTTATCGAATTTGGACAACCCGATTCTGATTTTCATTCAATTTGACCCGGTTTACGTCCGATAGTTCGATTGCCCAGTCGGATTATCTACGTGACTAGCCAGTCAAATCAGGGAAATCGAAAATTTCTATTTTTTATATTACTTATTATATGATGCGCATCCACTCAAGATCCGTCCAAATGGCAGAGGCATTATTACACCCCAGATTGCGGAAATTATAACGCAACTCGCGGATGCAGCAGTTCAAAAAACTGAGAACGAAACGAAACTCGTTCAACAAGTCAAGGAACTAAAAGACTATATCAAATCTCTAACGACAGCCCAGTTTAAAATTAATTGATTAACCCCCACTGAACCAACACGAGGAACTCTTCAAGAAGTTGAATACCCGCATTCCACTTTACAATGGTGTGGAGAATGCCAGCTACTACATTGCCGCCCTCATAGCCCAGAAAACAAGCTCAAATCTTTAGTTTGATTATTTAGAAACGTTTCATCACTTCTTTGATACTAAGTCGAATCGAGATGTTAATTGTTGGTTTATGATCATTCACATTAAATTCTACGACGATTAGACATTAACGAACCAGCAGATGTTATTTGGAAATATTTTCACGAAAAATGTCGTCCACCGAAGGCTAAAATTACCCGGAGAAGTAAGGAAATATTTTCCAGATGGACAAACACGCTTCTCTCCCGAATTCGAGAAGCTTAAAGAAATTATTGGCCATTGTTTATCCGGAAGGGAAATATGCACATCCTGATGGATCATTCTCAAAAACCGTTAAAGACCCTTCACCAAAACCAGCTAATATATCATTGGAGCAATGAGTAGTTATCAAAATGAATACTCTAGTGATATGCCAATACTGTAATAAGAGAGACTTCTTTGCTCGAGATTGCTTTTGAGTTCGTGATGGACTCCCTCCGATTAATCAGAATCAAAATCAGATACACCAGTGCAACAACCCCCGTCAATTCAACATAAATGGGAATAGAAATTTTTACCAGCGGAATAATCCGAATAATATTCAGCGCAACCAGCAAGGAAACAATAATTTCCAAGGAAATAATTTCCAGTCTCCATTTAATAATAACAATCTCCTGGAGGGATAAAATTAACAACACTAATCAAGACAAACAGTGTGTTCATAATAACAATAATAATGGACAGTGACATAACCAGAACAACAATCTAGCTAAAATTCAAGAATCGGAGGAACTACAATTTTTACTATATCACCAGCATTGGTACATGAAATTGAAAAGATAGCCCAGCAAGCTATCAATGTTGAGCAACATGCATGCCGTACTTTTGGACAATTTGTACAATATTCTGTGATTCATTACTCCAGAACAGCAACTATGTTCTACGATATCATGATCAAATATAACTCCTTTGACTTCGCAATTATCACAAGCTGTTACACTTTACTCATTATTGGTATTGATTTCCTTGAATATCATAGATCGTACCTTGATGTTGGCCAACGTATACATGATCTTCCAACCAGCTCCAGACGATCGCTTCAATAATACTAAAGAAGAGCATACCAACATTGAGGAACACGAACTTATTAACAATCAGTTCTAAATCATCAAATCTTATTAGAAAATTGTCGTGCTTCACGTCACGTCTATACGAAGTTTTAGCAAGAACGTATGAACCCATCTGCCTTCAATTTCGTGAAGATTAAAATGAACCACCAGTAAATTTCCCAGATACGACCAAAATTAGATTCCGTTCCATAGGAACTCCGATCGTTAATGCCAAGGACCGATGTGAATAATTATTGATATTTAATCCGCATAACAGGACTGTCACACTTCCAACAGTCAGAAACGTTTGACCCATTTGAAGCTGAATTTTTATTACCAAAACCAGACATTCCAACTACAAAATCAGTCTACCCACCAGTTATTGGTCATATTTATGCTAATCATATACCAACACTACTATCTCCTTTTTCCATGGAAGAAATTAATATCGGACCAAGCATGATAATGGCAACGAAAAATTATATCTTAATAAAATTCATTCTTCTAGTGACTGTTTTGCCCGAAACGAGACAGAATTAGGGATACTCCGGTGTCAATATGACACAGTGGACACCGGAGATCATACACCGGTATATAGAGCTCAGTATAATTTCCGATTTCGAGCACGGCATAATGAAACAACATACCGACCAGATGTTAGAGACAATGATTATATCACCAACAACTAGTCCATAGCAATTCTTTAATTTTATTCATCAATAATTAGAGTCCATCGTTTCTGTCTAGACCTAAGATGGCTCCATAAATCAATAGCACCCCAGAATACATAGCCGCTGCCGAACATTCCTCAGCAGTTGGTTCGTTTGCATGGAGCAAAATTGTTTGTACTGATGGATGCCCTCCAGGGTTTTCTTCAACGTGAAGTACATCCCGTAGACCAGCAGAAATTTGTCTTTACTACTACAAGAGGAAACCAGTACGCTTTGGTAATAATTTACAATGCTACCAGATATTTAATTATCGTACCAACTTAGACCTTCAACAAAGGCAGAGCTAATCACTCTTACAAGATTGGGGGCTGGTTCCTTGTAGACACCCTCCAGGAAGGACTTCATCCGCACACCAAAGGACAATATATAGTACCAAAATGTTAGGAAATGATTTATATGAAGTAGTACCAGTTAATTATAACCCAGATGTGTCACAACGCTAAGTTCACCAGCAACATATGAGACCCTCTCGCACCAGTAGTATAGAGACCTGATAGACTAGCGACATATCCTCCCGAAGTAACATTGACACAAGCGTCATTCCATTTATCACTCTTATAATAACAGTAATTACAACAGAACATCAGTTGGGCAGTGCACAATCTGCGTTTGTAAAATATAATCCACTAATCACACCACTGATATAGTTAGTATTCACGCTACCAGTATCACGATTCTCATTATCAGTTCCCAATAATTATAAACATTCGTATTACAGTCCAAGATTTAGAAGACAATCTAATAATACCGGCCGGCGTATTTTACCAGATTCAGACAACAGATACATCAACAACAGCTTCTGACAAGCTCACCACAAAGATGTGTCGAACGTACTCCATCCCCACCATTGCCAGAAACAAATACAAGCGCCAGTATTTCCAAAGCAAATTCAACTAATCCTTCAACCAGCTCTAATTCCCCATATAATAATTACATACCCAGTATTTACCAGATAATTATTAACTTCTGTAGAATCATTTCATTTGGAAGGATTTGGACAGCACTGAATCCCTGCCAGTATTTCGCTAATTTAATTATTTTCCAGATATTATACATTCTACAGTACATTCTCCAGTTCCAAGGAGTTTCTTAGAACCAGAAACTGAACAGTTCTCACTCACATTCCCAAATACCATACGTAACCAGTGTACGCAGCATTTCACCAGAATTAGCTAATTCACGGCGTGGATCCCTGAATGAAACTGCAAACTTCAGCCCTGAATCTAATTGTGCTGACAAACTAATTGGATACATTGGATACCGTAATGTATTCAAATCTCTAGATCACAATGACGACCAGGATGACGAGGAACGCTCCCCTAAAAGGCGCCTGCCCCAAATTATATCACTCACCTTGTCGATTACAATCCCCTAAACCCATATTTGTTATTACTTCAACTCTGCCAGGAGAGCCCGCAAATGTTCCGTATTTCATTGTTGCAGAACTGGATACATTTATACAAGGTTGTTTTGAAATGTATAAATTTCACCGCGATAAGTTGGGAACTTATCTCTGCAATGAAGAAAAATGTGATAGTTATATGCACCCACACTGTTTACTTCACAACCCACAAACAGGTGTTCCATGAGAAATAGAAGACACAGAAAGCCCAAACGATTTTGCAGCAGCCAAAACTGTAAGATCCAAAACGGAATGGCACGCATACCGACAGTACATAAGTGCTTTACCCAGAACATCTACAGTTAATTATTGTTCAAAGCCCCGCTGTAGATGTACAGAAATGGTTCATTCATTCTGCAACTATTATTTTGATCCAGCTTTTTCAGCATGACAACTAACTAAAGATTATATTGTAGTGATACAACTAACCCATATAATTGAAGAATTAGAATTATTGGAACCACAAGCAAAAGATTACACCAGCGTTCATATTAATCAGACATTTAGAACCCTACTCTGAGTATGCAGATCAAATTAGATCAAATACAAACTACCACAGAAGAGACTCGCTTAAGGCAAAAACGCAAGAATACCATTTTTTAACTGAAATTTTAAATAGCCAGCGCATGTCACAAATACATGACAATTATTATAGTACCTGTCCAGACTGTTTAATACTTGAAGGACCAATATCCAAAATTACAGAAAAACCAACCACTCCAGAACGTTTCTCTGAAAATATAATATATTGTAATTTAGCACTATTGGACTCACCGAATTCAGGGGAATTCAGTTCAACAAGAAACGGTATCTCGCAAGACACGTTAGATTTCGAATCTACTTCAGTAACTACGACACTGTACAACAACCAGAAATCATTCCCACAACAAGTGCTACTAACTTCCCAAAAGTTGAATAGATTAACTAGTGAAAAGGACATTTCAGATAATCGGCAACTCCAGCTAGCAGAATTACTCAGCTCCAGACCAAGATAACCTTTTTGAACGTGTAAAATAAGTGTCCAGCTCAGTTTTGTTAATTTTGGACCCAAATTACTAATTGACTGATTTAAAATTACGTGTCTAATATGTAAATAATTTTTTTATTCGTTGGTATTTCCAGATTAATCAATTAATTTTGAAAATACCCGAAAAAGACAATTTACTGCATTATAGATTACTTATATTAACTTACCTTATGACATAATTGTATATTTTTACATGTATATGCAATCATTTATTTATTTTAATTTTTTAAACTCACGAGGACATGAGTATAATTTCAGTCCGGGGGTGTAAAGAGTAGGTTTGGACTAGCTTGAGTAACTCGCCATATCCAAATCTTACTCCATTTCCCTCCACCTTACGAATTCTAACCCTTACCTATAAACGGCTAGCTCACAGACTGCCCCATCAGTTTGTGTATCAACTCTTAAACTACTCGTATTAAACTATTATATAAAGATATCTACATCAGTCCTGATTCATTCGGATCCCCTCTTGTAGTTCCCCTTAGCTACGTACATGCACTCCGGAATAGGGGGGACAAGATGGACAATGTCCCTCCCAAAAAACGTCAGGGAGGGACATGCTATACTACTATGCTACTATACTGTCCCCCCACTTTTCAAGAATAAAACCTGACTTTTTGCTGTCAAGACTGCAATAAAGCTTCAATTTTTTTAAAATCCTGCACAAATTGGAATTAGTTCTAAAAACATGAAAGAATTTGTTTCTTCTAAACAAGTGTTTACACCATGTTGCCAAACAACGTTTTCATCCTAGTATATTCTTACTTGTGGAGATCGGTTCATCTAAGTAATTACGAAAATTATGTAGTGAAATCGGTCATTATTTGCTATTGTTGACCTTTTTAAATTTGGAACATTGTTTCCTACTAATTGTGTCGAACAATTTGACCTCCCATTACCATACAGATTCATATCAAAACCCTTTCTGGATCAATAGTTTGAACAATTTGAAACTTTTGTTTTGAACTTTGTTCCAAATTCATGTCAGACAAATAAATATATTCCAAAATTTTTGGAATATGAACGATTTGGTCGAAGATAATTGTAAACTCGATCGGTTTTTGCGCGCTGATAGTACTGAAAAGAATGCAAGAGTTTTGGAATGTCCACCAAAGGAGTTTATTTCAGGATATTAATAATTACCATTAAATATACGTGATTTGAAGAAACATTTACTTCAAAGTGTTCATCGCCTCAAAATTTGGTCCATTTGGTCCTGTTCAACGGATGGACCAGGTCATGCACTTCTAAACAAGTAAATCTATCGGAAAATGTTCCTTGGACCAAGATTGTTTAACAGATCTTGCTTGGACGGTTGGACCTGACCAGACCAAAAATCAAAGAATTAATAATATTTATTATTTTATATATATATTATATTTAAGAATTTATAATAAAGTTTATTGTCAATTTATGGCTCCCTTTATGCAAGTCGAGAGTTTAGGTTTTGCTGTGTTTTGGACTTTCATTGCTGTTAGGGCCACGGACGCTGTCGGAGTTGGACTGGGATTCGTTGGAGAAGCTTAGGTATCACTGGCATCACTCTAAAGATTTTTGAATGGGCGTCACAAATTCACTCCACGGCGTCAGCAATTATTGCGGACCTAAGAAAGGCGGGGCTGTTGCAGCGGAAAACATATTTGAGACCATACAAACAGGATCAACCAGAACATTTCACCATCTCTGAATTTGACACAAATTCATACTAAACCAATTAGGCGGTACTTAGGGGATACACGGGAAAATAGTGGAAGAAATCTGAATTCGCTACCCCAGGTTGGGGGAGTCTCCACTCCAACCACGAATTTCTGAGATACAGCTATGACCACTTTCCATACATTGGTCCTGAATATTTGCATGTACAATAGTCGTTGGAATCGATTGAAATTTAAAACGGAGGTCTCATAAAGCATTTCAGAGAGGTCCATTACTACGAAAGTGCCAAAATCCACAAACCACGAAAATACCCGATAAATCTAAAATTCGGATTTATGACAGCACAGACCCCTATTAGAATCATGTAAGGAAGCTTTATACCATATTTCAACAAAATCGGACCAACCGTTGCTTAGTTACGGCTATGATCACCATCAAACTTTATGACTCCCCCAACCTGGGGTAGCGAATTCAGATTTTTTCCACTATTTTTCCGTTATATATTTCATTCGTCTGTTAATTTTTTATTAAGTAGTTCACGGGCGTAGTCATGACAACGTTCATATAACAAATAATGAAAGGATAATACTAACAATCGTGTAAGACTTTTACAATAAATCTGGATTTCGGATATGCAATCCGGTTGAATTAAATAATCATTCCTGTAAATCAGTAACTTGCAATTAGTTTCAAAAATGTGTTTTTACTGTGTGTATAAAGTTAGGAAACGTCATCAGTGTATGCTTAGTGTAAACAATTGTGTTAAAATATTTTCCATCACCGTTTCTAGATGTTCGTAAATACCATCTCTCAAGAAATAAAAATCATATAAATAACAGTTAGTTCTTGGAGTGAAATAAATGTTGCTAACTGTAAATCGGTTTTTAAGTTTCATTTTTAAAGTCGTAAGCCGAAAAATTCAACCCACCAAAAAATCACCAAACCTTCAAAGAAAAGTTATGATGGTTAATTAATTTGATGCTCAACTGGGTAAAAATGGTGCCAAGAAATTCTCTGGAGATTAGCAGTACCGATGATTTACTTAAGATTATATTTGCTGCTACATACCGGGGAAGTAAGGGTAACGCTGGAAAATCTACTGCTCATTTAATTCCTAGCCAACTTCTTTACAGTGACGAGGGCCAGCATAGGCCCCTGACTTGTAAATCAAATAAATAACGAATGACTTTACTATACCATGAGAGGTACAGAGGAGCGTTCACCCAATTGCTATCTTGATCAGTAATCGTTTCAACGCGTGTTTTGTGACATATCAACTTATACTTCTCAGCAATGATTAGTTCAATAATAAAACACGCAAAGCCAACAATGGTTCCTAGAAGTAAAATTTGCATTAATAGCAACGAAAACATCCATGAATCATCCACATCTTGACTTTCCCCGTTATAATATTGCTTGGTATTCAACCATTTCAACGCATACTTCTGCCCACCAGCCAATACTCGGTCCACTTGATTTTCTTCCCATAAATTGGATATTCCACTGCTTTCAAGACATTTCAAAATGTAATCCAGCGGCTCTGTTAATATTTAAAGTATTAAACAAACATGGGAACTTTTCTGCCACATTAATTCGTTTAATTTGAATAGCTGTAAATTAATGCAATTTAAAGTTACGATATAGTTCGGGGTATTGGTTGCTGATCCCCATTGACACAATGGTGGGAAACAATTTTTCCACTGACTTTCGGTACATTTTGATTTTCTTCTTATCTACAAGGAATTGTGTGGCGAAACCATCAAATATCATTGAGAACCCTATGCAAGCGGATTTCGATTCCAATATGCTGGTGTAGCACTGTTATATTGTGAAATGAATGAGTGAATTAAAATTCTCTAAAATGTTACTGACATATCGATAAAGTATGGGTTCAGCCAAATAACAAACGTTGTAGACAGTTAAAAGATAACTTTTCACTTAGGAGAAAACTCTTTTGCAAGAGCGGTTTCTCAAAGAAAGTTTAGAAACTTTAGACTTACATCAGGGGTTTCAAATCTGTATTCCGTAATCTTTTTTTGTAGTTTCCTGCTCACACTGGTATTCAAATTTTGAAAGTTTTCCTCAAGAACACCAGAGTACATAATGGCCCCAATATTGTATTCAGAGTCTACCAGTTCTGCAAAAGTAGTCGGAGCTGATTCATAAATTGGGAGGGTAAGCTGCTCAATCATTTTTGATTTGTAAGCACATCCTAGAGAAATCAGCAGAAGGAACCAAAGTCCAATGACCCCTTTGCTTAAGTTGCTAGAAATACTTTGAACGACGGATTTTGACTCAAGACCGTTTTGATCAATAATTGGTTTCAGAATTGATGTTAGTGTTCCGAGGATGTCCCAATAAAATCCACCTTTGTTTCTATTGCCGATTCGTTTCTTGCAAGTATGATTTACTTTAAAATAAATTACTGTGGAATGTAATACGAGCCAAGTTGCCAGAACGGAAAAACCAGTGGTTGTCCAAACGGATGTGCTAAATGGGTGGTGCAAGCGTAAAAATGAACTGAAATGTACTGGTTTTGGGGAACCATAGATAAAAATCACGGAATCCAAGAACACTGGCCACGTGACCTGCATAACGGAAAAAGTTTCAACGTCAGGAACAACAATGGATGAAAAAACGACATCCCCGTCGATAACAGGCTGAGAGAAAGCATCCCAATCTCCAGCATCATTTCTCCCAGAATACGGTTGACCAAACTCCGCCTGAAATTCTATTGTGGCATTCACGCGGAGACCCAACTCGTACAATGATCCCATATTTAAACATAACCACTGTCCGGTTAGTTGGAAATGTGTCACTGCTCTTACACAAATGGAGCAGACTGTTGCAGCTAGTACCGAATTCTCAAAACTAGGATATTTGCTTGGAAGGTCATTTTGAGAACGAGATGTCCTACCTTCAACTGTAACCAGAGCTCCAGAGCCAGGTTTCCGGTAGAATAACTGGAAATCTTTTGAGCCAGGAATGTAAAAATATGAATTCAAAGCTCCTCGAGAAATGTTTGAAAGTTTACCCAATGTTTTCTGTGAAGAATCGATTAAACTGGACGGTAGGATAAAAATATAAATCATATTTAATGGAGAGGCAAATGACACGATGAAATTGTTTCGGGTTGCTTGCAATGTTT
This sequence comes from Allacma fusca, assembly GCA_947179485.1. Taxonomy (NCBI): domain Eukaryota; kingdom Metazoa; phylum Arthropoda; class Collembola; order Symphypleona; family Sminthuridae; genus Allacma; species Allacma fusca. The sequence goes on from OX359245.1 coordinate 38,449,325, forward strand.
CCGGGAAAAAATTGACGTCTGCAAGAACAAGAAACTTTCCTTGACGAAACTTCGTATTCCATGCCTTGGGACAAGTATAGTTTTCAACTGGAAGAATTATTCGAGGGAAGTTCTTGTAAACCTTATTTACATCGTAATAATTAAATACTACAGAATTAGAGCTGGTTAAATGAACCAAGTCCACGCTTCCCTGGTAAAATGAGCCGAAATGTTTTTCAAGAATGTTTTGTAAAACATTCCAGCCGAAAGCTCCAGGTAAAGTTAGCAAGTTCACCAAAATGATAATCACAATCATTTTCCCGGAGAACTTTTACGATAAATTAGTGTTCAACCTTGGACAACGTGTACTGATTGTGAGCTCAAGCCTGAAACGCTTTCAGCTATTTATGCCTTTCAAGTTCTGAACATGTTAAACTTTAACAAGAATGCTTTTCAAACAGGGTCTGGACAGTTCACATCAATTTTATATGCATTTCCGACAAAATTAAAATAAACGGATGAGGAAGTACTTTGGAATGCTTTGCCCTTGAATCTTTCCGTAAACACAGAACACAGGTTCTACAGAAATTATGGTTTTAAACAAATTACATATTACGCTCGTGATTCTTTCTGAATCATTCACTATTATTAACTCCTATTATCAACACCTTATATAATATTTTGCTATAAGCAGAAACTGACCATGGAATGGACATTTTTATTTCTCTAGGCCACGCACGTTGATAACAAATTCAACTTCCGTGTGTAGTCAAAAGTTTAATATTTTCCAAGCACATGTAGGTATACATATGTACATACGTCTGAAATCTAAAACAACCATTAACAAAGTTAACAAATAATGTTTGGTATAATAAACATGAATAATTTAAAATAACTTATTCTTCAAATGGAATACCCGGAAAGGATCCACAAAAATGGAAGTAGCGTCCTGTTGTCTAGTATCGTTAACAACTATACCAAAATAACATTTTTTGTATCGCAACCACTGTTGATCTCAAAAACCTGGTTTGTGATACAGACCAGTGATCTAAGTTCTGCTAAAATATCATAGGAAAAGTAATTTTAATACTTATATGTCAACGATACATGTTTGATACTGGGACCCAAGGCTATTCCGATACATTATTAAATACCAAGAGCAAAAGCGTAACTAGAAATTATTATCGTAAAACATTTCCTCCACCATCTTTTTATCATACCAGGTATGTAATAACTCAACGAACATCCCCCTAATTCTGCTAACGCTCCCTGAAACATAAAACGTGCAGTAGCATGAAAGCCAGTTCGCTGACTTTTTCAGTTGCTTGAATCTCCCACTATAATATTTTTTTCTTTCACCATTTGTAGTACGTACCGCTGCCCATTTGACTCTTAATGAAGCATTCCGTTGTAAATAATATCTGCTGGGATACACTCTAATAGATGCCCTAATGCAGATGCAAAATGCTGATGGTGGACTAGAGAAAAGTATGTAGTTTAGATTTTAAATCTCTATTGGGTGTGCAAATACAATAATACTACAAGAAGTAAGCACAAAATTTCCAAAACTTCCAATTGATTCATGCAGACCTCGCCTCATGCATGTCCTGAATTTTTACTGACGACCCTGCCCCAAGTAAGATGATCGATGTCCGTCCGTACGACCGTTCCCACGATAACTCAAAAACTAGTAGACCAATTCCGTCGAAATGTTTTCGTGATATTACTTATGTCAACAGGTAGTCTGAGTTCTTATTTGGTTGAAATCCGTTGGATAGTTTTGGAGAAAAGAATTCTTGAAATTTCCAAATTTCAATGACATCACGGTTATTTCAAGCACTACTGGACCGATTTCGATGAAATTTTTTAACCATCTATTTACATTACTTCCAAGTCACTAGCAACTGTGACAATTCATTCGGGTAGTATTGGAGAAATAAGTGTGTCTAGTAAAATTTCATACGTACACGATAACCCGCGAATTCTTTCCCGCGTCGGCTAGCTTTGCGCTTCTAGCCTATACCGAATCTGTGTAGGAAAATAATTATGTGGGCCCTTTATAGACGGGCCTGTAACTTCACGAGCCTCGCTTATTGGCTAGGCGGCGAGGACGCGAGATATCTAAATTATGGGCATGGTGTAGGATAGGTTTGTGCAAAGACCCATCTTTGTCGCGAAACTATGATTTGTACATACAACATACAAGATACAAGTAGGGTATGTCGATTTGAAAATGCCCGGCATTTTGGGCAACTCGCCCGCCCAAAATGACCTGGCATTTTGGGCATTTTCATTTCAGGGCGAGGGCGGCATAATAGGGCATATTGGGCAAGGGCATTTTGGGCATTTTCATCGAGGAAAAATTGGGCATTTTGGGCAGAATCGTGGAATATATTAGCACAATCTATACAATTTGACAATGGATTTGAAAATTTCTTTGTAATTTTGGAGAAAAAGCGTTCGAAATTGTTTTGAAAATTTTATTCTGTATGTCATTATTTTGACGAAGTTAATTCAACCGGTGATGAAATACGTTTGGATACCATAGGTCACATTGAACATTACAATTTGTAAAACTCATGTACACGATACGGCTATAAATTAAAATATTCCAGGAACTATTTTTCCAAACTGCAGACGATGTAAAATGAACTTCCACCATCCTGGGAATATTCACATACCCCTATGCATGTATGTACATATATTACTGTGATCAGAAATGTCTTTTCGGTTAAAATTTGAACTCATACGGTAATTATTTTATACACCATAAAACTACAAACAACAATATTTGGAGGACATGTATGGAGGATGTATATTGGTTTCTACTCGAGCCATTTTTGGTTGATCGTTGCAAACTGCAGACATTAGTGATGTAGAATAAAATGAGTATAAAATTCAGCTTCATCACCCATTAAAATTTTGACTGATCCATTACCATCAGATTTTTACTTTAGGAGTTCGTACTTCAAAAGAAATTAGTGCTTCTGCCCGCCCGTCAGTGACGCATATGTAAATTTATTTCATATTATTGTTTACATAGAAATTTATTTTAATAGGAGTGATAAATGATATCACCTCATGTCAATGAAATTAAATTGATTTGACTGTTTTTGCCATTAAAATATACGCGAAGAAGCGAATATATAACCAGACATTCACATTTGTAACTTTTCCTTGGCTGCTCTTTCATGCATTTGGATGGATATTCTGAATATATGCTGGTAATCCAATTTTAGTCCGTGAAAATGCCCAAAATGCCCAACTTGCCCTGCCCAAAATGCCCAAAATCAGGGCATTTTCAAAATCTGCCCACATGCCCAGTTTTTGGGCATGTGGGCAGGCATTTTGGGCATTTTCAGCTGGGCGGGCAAATACTGCAGGGCATTTTCAATCGACATACCCTAGATACAAGTACAGAGGAGTAATAATCGTAGTGCGGACCTAGGCAATAAACTGTACGGGGATTTTTTAAATAAATTTCATGTACATTCTCCTTTTCTTCAAATCAACCATGAAACGAATATCGAATATTTCTGTTACTTGATGGAATGCTATGCACACCGATTTTGTTTCAAATATCCTCTCGTACTTCAGCAAAAATATAAAAACCACCAGAGTATCATATGTCAAGGGGATAAAATAAATGAGTTTGTCGAGATAATTAAATCTTATTACATCATCGATTTTGCATTTATACTCCACAATCCGTTGAACAACGGCCGTGTGACCTGCACCACTGAATAAGTCCGTGGCAGAACCACGGATGAGAAAACAACGGTCCCTTCTAGGATGGGCTTTGTGTAGACGTCCCATTCTCTATTTTCATCAATGACTGAATAGACCTTACCAAACACTGACTGAAAGTCGATGGTTGCGTTCACTCTGTGACCCAGCTCATTCAGCGCGAAGAGATTGTAGTCAGACAATTCTTCATTTTTATGTAGACGTTACGCCAAAACGTCACATATCAAACAGATTATTAAAACAAATATAACTTCCTCAAAATTGGGATACATTCTCTGACGGAAAAAATTCGGGATTTCAATTCCATTCTCTTCAATTGATATTACTTTTCCAGTTCCTGATTTACGCTGAAAATATTTTGACTCCCGTGAGTTTTCTAAAACAATATAGGAATTTAGAATTCTACGAGTTAATCCGTGCCTGAGTAGGGCTGACCAAACTGTGATTGAAAGCCAATGGTTGCATTTACTCTGTGACCTAGCTCATTCAGCGTGAAGAGATTATAATTAGACAATTCTTCATTTTTATTTAGACGTACCATCAAATCGTTTCATTTCGCACAGACTCAAGGCTATAGATAGTAACAGGTTCGGCCACATCGCATGTAAGAATGAATAGGGCGGAGAGGTGGACAAACTTAGGGGTCTGTGACGTCAGTAAAAGTGATCTCAGCGAGCGCTCTACTTGTTTTTAATTGACAATCCGTGTAAAGAAGCAAATAAAATTATTTAATGTGAACTTTATTTGTGCAATAGCGGAATGTAAAACATTAAAATATTAAACAGAGTTCAAGTCACAGACAGAGTCACCAGTTCCCTAAAAATTCTCAATTAGGTAAGGTTTGGGTTGGTAAGTGTAAGAGGAAAGAGATTGTAAATTGTGTTACAGCTAGGATTTGTTCAGATCATTTCAGTGAAAGTGATTATGTGTGAGATTTAAAAATTTAATTTTTGGACTTTACACCTAAAAAATATTAAAATAAACGGCCGTTTCCAATTTGTTTCCATTCAGAACTCAGCCAGTTTCCTTTCAATTAATTCGAAGTAACTGTCTACACAAAAAAAGAATTTAGAGATGAAATTAACAACTTATTGTAAAGCATAACAAATTCAAGGTGATCAAAATTAGCTTATGAAGAAACTTCAATCAATCATTTCAAACCAGAGAAGTGAAATCGTGAAGATTATTTGTGTGATTCTAAAGTTCTGATTCTAAGTCTAAAAGCTGCATTAAGTAAACACAAACCACTTAAATATCTCTTTCCCCCGACCAAGCCAAATTAATTAGTGGTCACAAAAGTGTCAACTGGAGCATAGGGAATATTTCAAAGGCATTGACAATCAAGTACCTAAGTACTAAAGCCTATCATGTGACCCAGGAATATTTGCAAATTCCACTGCAATAACACAGAACTTTCTGAAGGCATTCATGGAATAAGCAAGATCCAAATTTACAGAAACAGCAAGAAACGCAAGTGTCAGCTGGGATTTTTAATCTTAACTAATTCCCTGCTAAAAAGCAGAAGCCACGGATTAATTTTGTGAAAAGGAAACAATTTGTTAATAGCTTTGTTGTTGTCGTGGGTTAATTTAAAATTTAATTGTAATACTTTACTTGAAAATAATTAAAAATCTTATTCACTCTATTTTGCGAATTGTTTACATACTTGTGTAGTATGTGTAGTAAGAAATGACTTTTGATGACGTCACAGCGAGGGGGTTGTTTCAGCATGCGCTATGTCCGAACCTGTTACTATCTATAGCCTTGCACAGACTGTTGAAATAAATACGACTGCATCAAAATTAGAATACGTTCTGTTAAGAAAAAAATCTGGGACTAAAATTCCGTTCTCTTGAATTGAAACTACTTTTCCAGGATGTAATTTTTGATGAACTTCTTTCGTGGCTCCACAGAAAGGGATTAAAAGGCCAACTACGAAGGATCTTGACATAAAAACTATAGGTGTTAAACACCAAAATATTTAGCTACACATTTTGCGTTTCTTTGTTAATACTTACATGTAATTAAAACTTAGTTAAATTGTTAAAACGTATAATTAAAAAATATATAATAATAAAATATGCAAATAAATATAATACATACTTTTGGATAACATAGTTTTTTTCGGACACGGTAATGGTTGAATTACTAGAGATGAATTACAATTTATTACTGAACTACTGGAGGTGAAACAATTTAGCTCTCAGCTTGTCCGATAAAGTTTTCATAGAATGTTATCTACCCGCTAAAATTATTATTAACTTATAACAGAATGAAAATCTACTCCATGAATGCGCATCGTGTGAATATTACACACATTAAGCACATTTTGTGTCACATTTCTCCTAATCATATGTACGATTATCAAATGAGTGTGAACATATGGATGCATTTTGATCTCAATTTACGAGGTTTTATGCTTAAAATATAATCAATAATTATTACAATAATTACTTATCGAAGATTCCAATAAGTTTCGTAAGTCTAGATAAGTGACGTCACTTTCATTCTCTGCTAAAACTAAGTTTTTCTCCACGAAAGGTTGTGCCACGTACTTTAATTTTCATAATATAGCATTTGTGTAAATAGCCTGGAATTAGAACACATGTATATTTTGTATACGCCCCAACAGCGTGCTATAATAAGGTTACACATTTCCATTGAGTACAAATTGCATATTGAGTTGCTTGTGCAATAATTGTTGCCAATCAAGGAATTACCTCTTCTGAGCACAAATTATTTCTTAAGCTTATTGATTAAATATTTTAGATGAGCTTGAGTTTATTTGGAAACGTTTCCTATTTTATTCCAACTATGATAATTACTAGGCCTAAAGCCTGTATAAACTGTGTAGTAGAACCGAACATCCTACCATATTATTTACCCAGAATAATATTTTCCTTAAATTATATTATAAACACTAGTTACCTTCCTTGGTTGCAAAAACATGAACGCATTATAATAATCAAATAGCTTTATTGCAATATTCCCATCCAAGGAAGAACAGGGTATCGATAAGTAATCATTACAAACTTCTTGGAGTTATACAGCATTTATTTCGTGCGTCAAGAAGTTTCTAACAAAATAACAAGTGAAGCTCTGGTTGTGAAGGTACTCAAGTAGGTCTCAACAATGGCATCATCGGTAAACTACGAAACAAAGCAGAGGATAATCCCTGAAAAAGTTATTTCATACCTTAAAACAAGCTACAAAATGGCTTCATGGTGCAGTGCTCATCCCTATAAATGGTTCGAGAAAGAAAGAATTCCAAAAACGAAAACCGGTTTCCAGTTGTGTCTTTGGTACTTAAATGCACTGCTTGCCTTTAGCCATGGTTTCTTCGTGCTTATTCGCTGCTTTCAAGTTCATACAGATGGAAATGCCTCGTTTGCAAAGAAAACCCTCCTGAAATTGGCTTTTGTATATTTCTCATTCCCAGCCTTATTCCAATTTACAATTTTAACGAATCTAAAATCGTTCCTGCAGCTCTCACAGCAGTCCATGAAAATCTTATGTTGGATTGAAGGTAAAATTTTATTTATTTTTAATTTTACATAATTAATACAATAATGTATTAGGGCAATTTTATACCAGATTCTTGTATTAAAACCAATTCTATTCGCCACTCTCTTTAGCTGCATTCGTACTATTCAACGAACAAACATTACATCTGTATATGAGTTAAAAATAAAAAATACGCGAAGTGTGTTTTTTAAAGACAGTATAACTTGTAAGGCTTGTAAGAACAGACTAGTACATTGCGTACTGCTAAGATTCTTTGTATTTTAATTAAAAGCTGCACGCCCCCCATTTTGCATTTAAAACGGCTGGCCATTGGTTCATTGTCTTGTTGTCAAGAAAAAACAAGCATAATATTTTCCTTTTAATTTAAAATTTATCTGGTAAGTTTTGCTTCCGCGTTGATACTATTTACCGAAAGGTCAAAAATTATGTATTAGAAAGTCGATTATAATTCTATTTGTGCGATATGAATTTATCTGCGTAAGAACATAACGGTAAAAATAGGTATTAGTCTGATTCAGGTATTGGTGCGATCCGTAGGTATTGGTCTGATTCAGATATTGGTCCAATCCAGGTTTTAGTCTGATCCAAACCGCACCAGACCATTAAAATCTAGAACTGAACTGGACCACACCAATAATGGCTCTATATAATTGGTCCACACTGGACCATTGGAATCCCTAAGTAGAAATACAAGGAAAAGTTCGAAATACTAGTTGTAATGCACGTTTGTATTGATATTTCAGACAACATGGACTTTCAATCTGGACGGCTGAAAAACTGTTCCATGTTTATGGCCATGTCTGTCTATAGCTTCATCCTATTAGGGGTGACAATCACGTTGCACGCGGTTTTCCATCCGGATTCACCGGAATTGTTTTCATCTGTTATTCCGGACTTGGAAATCAAAAGAAGGATCCTGTGCGTCTTGCTTCAGGGTTACATGGAATACATGAGAGCTACAGTGGCACTTTTAATTGCGAACAATTTCTTGATAATTGTATATTCTTCTTGGACAGTGTTGGAAGAAATGCGGTAAATTTGTCTATCATTTAGAACATATAAAAATCAACTCTGTCTATAATATCCCATATCCCTATACCGATATTTCACTATTAAAAGAACACCCTGATGTGCTTTGAGACATGGAATGCAAGACCATACACTTAATGCGTCAATTATAAATATCTCAACTTGAAATCTTCACGTTTTTAGGGTTACTTTTTAACGCGATAGTAGTAATATTCAATTGAAGTAGACATGAAAGTCTAACGAAGGATTTTGGATTAGGTCTATCTGATCTTTTATTATAACGTTTTTACAAATGAATTAGTTTCACTTTCTCAAATTAGTATTTTCAGGGTACACTGCATTATTTTTGACGATATTCTCATATCATTTTATTAATTCTAATAATTGTTAATTTATAGCAGCACACCAATTAATGTTAAAATTAAAGTTTTAAGTTATATTTTTAAGTTTATAGCAGCATAAAAATAAAAAATTAAAGTTAAAATTGAATTTTAATAAAATAAAACTGGTTACGTGATTAAATAATAGAAACAAACTGTTTCCACAAACGGCTTATATCTGGCAACCCCTAACGGTTGATACTTTAAGATCAGAAACCTTTTTAGCTGCAGACACCGGTGTTTCGTCCTTTTTGGGGCACGTCAGTACAGCGCAAACATAAAAAAACGACTTGCTACTGACTTCGTGAACCGTCAGTGGCAGAATGAAGATTGACATAGAAAATAAAATCATTATTTTCTCAACTTCGAAATATGTTGTTTGTTTTGGAAAAGAGATGGTTACATCTCAATATATTAAAATTAAGTAATTAAATAAAGTTATGAGTTCCTCATGTACATTGGTTTTTATCTGTTTCAGATCCTGGATCACCAAAGACTTCCACTCCAAATCAGAAATATTTCGGAAAATTTATTTTATGATTTGGATACAACTGGCACTTTATATGAATGTTTTTTGTACATTTATGGCTCCCGTTTTGCAAATCGCTAGCTTATGCTTTGCTGTTTTCTGCACTTTCAGTGCAGTTAGGGCCACGGACGCTGTAGGAGTCGGACTGGGATTCGTTGGAGCAGGCCTCACAGGCTTCATTATAAAGTTGTTTGAACTAGGGTCACAAATTCACTCCACGGCGTCAACAATTATTGCGGACCTGAGAAAGGCAGGGCTGCTGCAGCGGAAAACATATTTAGGGAAACAGCTGCTAGCTCTGCCAGTTTTGAAAATCTGGGTCGGGACCAGTTATTATATTGACAAGAAGCTTATCCTGACTATGATTAAAATAATATTTGATGCGTCTGTCAATTTTTTAGTTAGTAGTCCACGCACGTAATCAAGACAATGTCCGTATAACAAATTTGTTGAATAATGAAAGGATGATACTAACAATCGTTTAAACTTATACTTTTACAATAAATTTGGATTTCGAAAATACAATCTTGTTGAAATCAATATTTATTCCTGTAAACCAATTACAAACATTAATGTTAAAACTATGTTTTTACAGTGTGTATGAAGTTAGAAAACAAGATCGTATGTAATAATTGTGTTAAAATTTTCCCCATCATCAACTGATAGAATAGACACCAACTGTAAAGAACTACAAATCAGATAAATAAACAGAGCTAGTTCTTGGAATGAAAGTCGACCTTTGTTCAGTAAAAAATTTAAAATAAAAACGCATGCATAAATACTTTTAATGAGCAATGTTTACAAATTTCGTAAAGATTCATACAAGTCATAAACCGAAAAATCAACCTATCTTTGAACTGGCTGAACCGTTCCAGAAGAATAATTATTATAGTTCACGAATTTGATGCTCAATTGGTAAAAATGATGTGAATAAATCCTCTGATGGAGAACAGTAACATAGATGATTTACTAATGGTTTATGGTTATATTCCCGGGGATCTAAAGGTAACGCTGGAAAATCTGATGCTTATTTAATTCGAATCTTTCATTTGAAATAATGAATGACTCTACTATACCAGGAGATGTGGAGCGAAGCGTTCACCCAATTTTTGACAGTAATAGTTTCAACGTTGTGTTCTGTCAACTTCGATTTCCCAGCAATGATTAATTTCATGATAAAACCCGCAATGACAACTTAACTTCGAACACCAGTCTGTATCACTTAAAAACATTCGGAAAATCGGGACGTTTAACGATTTTTGAATCGAAGATTCGGCTGGTGCCTGATGGCCGCGTAATATTTGCTTGTTTACCATAATTCTGCAAGACTTCAAAAAGTTTAGTGCGTGACCCGTTTTTACGAAATATTTAACAGATCCATTGGAATCAATTTTAGCCTACTTGGCAAGCGGTGGATTACCGAGTATGTGGGCCAGAAACCGAATGCTTTATGAACTGTCAAATGGGCAGCGGAACGCACTACACATGATGAAGACAAAAAAGTATTACAGTGATGAAACTCAAGGATCTAGAAACTCTGGCGAGTTGGCTTTTTTTCTACTGCAAATTTTATGTTTAGGGAGCATCATTAGTATTATGGGGATGTTTTTCGAATTAATACTGAGCTGGTGTTATTGGAAGACTAAAGTACAAATATTTTGTGGCAAATTTGTTTGCTATATACTTATATTTTGCTTTTAACGGTTGCTTTGGTATTGTAAAAGCCTTCTTAACAAATATCAGGCCAGAATGGATGGCATAAGTATTGAAAATACGGATGATGTGCTACTGTAGTAGAAATTCGATCACTGGCCAGTATCACTTAAAACTTTTTCTAAAATACTGACTGTGGGACGTTTTAAAATTTGTGATCCGAAGATTCAACTTTTACGAACGTTGGCCATGTAATATTTGCTTATATACTGTAAATCTGCAAGAATTAAAAACATTTTGGCTCCGCTTTTGGACGTGAATTATTGAATGCTATTAAACAGCACCTAAAAGATTTGATTAAACTGTTGAATTGCTTAGATGGAGAGCAATTGTGTTTTATGCAATCTGACGAGATACGAAAAATGATGTTGGTGTAGGTTAGAATTAATTACGTGTAACATTACATCTGTATATGAGTTAAAAATAAAAAATACGCGAAGTGTGTTTTTTAAAGACAGTATAACTTGTAAGGCTTGTAAGAACAGACTAGTACATTGCGTACTGCTAAGATTCTTTGTATTTTAATTAAAAGCTGCACGCCCCCCATTTTGCATTTAAAACGGCTGGCCATTGGTTCATTGTCTTGTTGTCAAGAAAAAACAAGCATAATATTTTCCTTTTAATTTAAAATTTATCTGGTAAGTTTTGCTTCCGCGTTGATACTATTTACCGAAAGGTCAAAAATTATGTATTAGAAAGTCGATTATAATTCTATTTGTGCGATATGAATTTATCTGCGTAAGAACATAACGGTAAAAATAGGTATTAGTCTGATTCAGGTATTGGTGCGATCCGTAGGTATTGGTCTGATTCAGATATTGGTCCAATCCAGGTTTTAGTCTGATCCAAACCGCACCAGACCATTAAAATCTAGAACTGAACTGGACCACACCAATAATGGCTCTATATAATTGGTCCACACTGGACCATTGGAATCCCTAAGTAGAAATACAAGGAAAAGTTCGAAATACTAGTTGTAATGCACGTTTGTATTGATATTTCAGACAACATGGACTTTCAATCTGGACGGCTGAAAAACTGTTCCATGTTTATGGCCATGTCTGTCTATAGCTTCATCCTATTAGGGGTGACAATCACGTTGCACGCGGTTTTCCATCCGGATTCACCGGAATTGTTTTCATCTGTTATTCCGGACTTGGAAATCAAAAGAAGGATCCTGTGCGTCTTGCTTCAGGGTTACATGGAATACATGAGAGCTACAGTGGCACTTTTAATTGCGAACAATTTCTTGATAATTGTATATTCTTCTTGGACAGTGTTGGAAGAAATGCGGTAAATTTGTCTATCATTTAGAACATATAAAAATCAACTCTGTCTATAATATCCCATATCCCTATACCGATATTTCACTATTAAAAGAACACCCTGATGTGCTTTGAGACATGGAATGCAAGACCATACACTTAATGCGTCAATTATAAATATCTCAACTTGAAATCTTCACGTTTTTAGGGTTACTTTTTAACGCGATAGTAGTAATATTCAATTGAAGTAGACATGAAAGTCTAACGAAGGATTTTGGATTAGGTCTATCTGATCTTTTATTATAACGTTTTTACAAATGAATTAGTTTCACTTTCTCAAATTAGTATTTTCAGGGTACACTGCATTATTTTTGACGATATTCTCATATCATTTTATTAATTCTAATAATTGTTAATTTATAGCAGCACACCAATTAATGTTAAAATTAAAGTTTTAAGTTATATTTTTAAGTTTATAGCAGCATAAAAATAAAAAATTAAAGTTAAAATTGAATTTTAATAAAATAAAACTGGTTACGTGATTAAATAATAGAAACAAACTGTTTCCACAAACGGCTTATATCTGGCAACCCCTAACGGTTGATACTTTAAGATCAGAAACCTTTTTAGCTGCAGACACCGGTGTTTCGTCCTTTTTGGGGCACGTCAGTACAGCGCAAACATAAAAAAACGACTTGCTACTGACTTCGTGAACCGTCAGTGGCAGAATGAAGATTGACATAGAAAATAAAATCATTATTTTCTCAACTTCGAAATATGTTGTTTGTTTTGGAAAAGAGATGGTTACATCTCAATATATTAAAATTAAGTAATTAAATAAAGTTATGAGTTCCTCATGTACATTGGTTTTTATCTGTTTCAGATCCTGGATCACCAAAGACTTCCACTCCAAATCAGAAATATTTCGGAAAATTTATTTTATGATTTGGATACAACTGGCACTTTATATGAATGTTTTTTGTACATTTATGGCTCCCGTTTTGCAAATCGCTAGCTTATGCTTTGCTGTTTTCTGCACTTTCAGTGCAGTTAGGGCCACGGACGCTGTAGGAGTCGGACTGGGATTCGTTGGAGCAGGCCTCACAGGCTTCATTATAAAGTTGTTTGAACTAGGGTCACAAATTCACTCCACGGCGTCAACAATTATTGCGGACCTGAGAAAGGCAGGGCTGCTGCAGCGGAAAACATATTTAGGGAAACAGCTGCTAGCTCTGCCAGTTTTGAAAATCTGGGTCGGGACCAGTTATTATATTGACAAGAAGCTTATCCTGACTATGATTAAAATAATATTTGATGCGTCTGTCAATTTTTTAGTTAGTAGTCCACGCACGTAATCAAGACAATGTCCGTATAACAAATTTGTTGAATAATGAAAGGATGATACTAACAATCGTTTAAACTTATACTTTTACAATAAATTTGGATTTCGAAAATACAATCTTGTTGAAATCAATATTTATTCCTGTAAACCAATTACAAACATTAATGTTAAAACTATGTTTTTACAGTGTGTATGAAGTTAGAAAACAAGATCGTATGTAATAATTGTGTTAAAATTTTCCCCATCATCAACTGATAGAATAGACACCAACTGTAAAGAACTACAAATCAGATAAATAAACAGAGCTAGTTCTTGGAATGAAAGTCGACCTTTGTTCAGTAAAAAATTTAAAATAAAAACGCATGCATAAATACTTTTAATGAGCAATGTTTACAAATTTCGTAAAGATTCATACAAGTCATAAACCGAAAAATCAACCTATCTTTGAACTGGCTGAACCGTTCCAGAAGAATAATTATTATAGTTCACGAATTTGATGCTCAATTGGTAAAAATGATGTGAATAAATCCTCTGATGGAGAACAGTAACATAGATGATTTACTAATGGTTTATGGTTATATTCCCGGGGATCTAAAGGTAACGCTGGAAAATCTGATGCTTATTTAATTCGAATCTTTCATTTGAAATAATGAATGACTCTACTATACCAGGAGATGTGGAGCGAAGCGTTCACCCAATTTTTGACAGTAATAGTTTCAACGTTGTGTTCTGTCAACTTCGATTTCCCAGCAATGATTAATTTCATGATAAAACCCGCAATGACAACTTAACTTCGAACACCAGTCTGTATCACTTAAAAACATTCGGAAAATCGGGACGTTTAACGATTTTTGAATCGAAGATTCGGCTGGTGCCTGATGGCCGCGTAATATTTGCTTGTTTACCATAATTCTGCAAGACTTCAAAAAGTTTAGTGCGTGACCCGTTTTTACGAAATATTTAACAGATCCATTGGAATCAATTTTAGCCTACTTGGCAAGCGGTGGATTACCGAGTATGTGGGCCAGAAACCGAATGCTTTATGAACTGTCAAATGGGCAGCGGAACGCACTACACATGATGAAGACAAAAAAGTATTACAGTGATGAAACTCAAGGATCTAGAAACTCTGGCGAGTTGGCTTTTTTTCTACTGCAAATTTTATGTTTAGGGAGCATCATTAGTATTATGGGGATGTTTTTCGAATTAATACTGAGCTGGTGTTATTGGAAGACTAAAGTACAAATATTTTGTGGCAAATTTGTTTGCTATATACTTATATTTTGCTTTTAACGGTTGCTTTGGTATTGTAAAAGCCTTCTTAACAAATATCAGGCCAGAATGGATGGCATAAGTATTGAAAATACGGATGATGTGCTACTGTAGTAGAAATTCGATCACTGGCCAGTATCACTTAAAACTTTTTCTAAAATACTGACTGTGGGACGTTTTAAAATTTGTGATCCGAAGATTCAACTTTTACGAACGTTGGCCATGTAATATTTGCTTATATACTGTAAATCTGCAAGAATTAAAAACATTTTGGCTCCGCTTTTGGACGTGAATTATTGAATGCTATTAAACAGCACCTAAAAGATTTGATTAAACTGTTGAATTGCTTAGATGGAGAGCAATTGTGTTTTATGCAATCTGACGAGATACGAAAAATGATGTTGGTGTAGGTTAGAATTAATTACGTGTAAGATTATTGTTCTTGGATATAATTATATATCTATTGGACATATAATTACATATATATATATATATATATCTTATTGCTGATGTTAGGGCTGTATCCAGTGGGCCTTTTATATGCTAGGCTTGACAGTCGGCAGATATAGGATACTTAGATAGAATGATACATTGTTTCTAATAATGTTGTATATATAATTCGCTTATTAGCCCCAGCTCTTATTCCATGCTGCATTGTCATGTGGATATGAGGGTGAAGATAAATTTTGAGAAACTGTTACCTCACTTTACAAACAATGATGGCACAGATTTAATGTGAATGCTCGGGAAAACTAGTCAGTTTTTACAGGGTCACAATTAATTGCAAGATCGCATACTTGAAGAATGGTAGAATGTTTTATTAAAATAGCACATGGCGATGAGAGGCACTGCAATACAGGTTTTAGTGGAATGGGGAATTTCAGATTGAATGTCAACAAACTTGTAGTCCAAAAATTTGGGGGGAAGTTAGATGAAAGCATATCGTCGGCTAAACTTCCTAACCGGCTAAAATAAAAAATGCTTAGAATGCAGACCGGCTATTTAGCGTTGTCGCTCAAAACTCAAACCAGCCATAATTCCCCGATTCCCCTCAACTTGCCCACACCTTCCGCTCCCCTTAAACTACTCTGATGACTGTATCGAAAAAGGCATTCAAGTCAACTTATTTTAGACATCTTGAACTCTTACTTGACTTGACCTTTAAAATGTCGCGGCGCGACATTAAAAAGTCGGACGCATTTGCGAAACCCGTTCTTGCGGTGACCGCTATTTTTTAATCAGTGATAAGTGGTCGGAACGGTTCAATTCAGTTCAGTTTTTTCTAATTCAGTTCAAGTCACATGCTGAAATGCATTGAAACTAGATTTCGATTCAATTCAGTAAAAACCAATTCAATTCACTTCAGTTCAAAATTTTGCATTGAACTGAATCTAAATCCAACGATTTTCGCCGATATGCTTAAAAATAAACCTTCTAGAAACGACGGCAGTGTTTTCCAAACGCCAGACAGAAGGAATCAGGGGTAAAAATCGTTACTTGAAGGATCTGGAGAGCTTGTAAACGATTGATTTTTATCGAAATGTATGGAGCAGAATGAATTGTTTGAACCGCAATTCACGGAAATTCAATATTATGAACTGAATCAATTGGTTTAGTTTCATCTTGAAATGAATTGAAAAAGCAGTGAAATGAACTGAACACTTGTAATTCAGAACTGAATTAGTCCGAGCACTGTCTGTGATTATTCCTGAACCAAAGACTTATTTAGTGATGGAGGTTACACGTCCGGTGTGATTTAGTAACCTTAGTTTCGTGTACAGACCACCAAAACCTGTACTGTTCACTTCATTTTTATGCTTACACCGTCAATTTGCTACAGGGTGTGGGTGTGGGCGTCTACAGCTGCATATGTTCTGGCAATATTTTTGATACTCAATTTTGTTGCAACTTTCCAAATTGTTCCTCCATCAATATGGACCATGATTGAGGCCATGCTGAAACCAACCATTGAGCAGATTCACTCCAGACTGTTTGTCCAAGGCATTTCAGGTCAAACGAATATTAATTGTAGGGCTCTGGTTGTTCCTATTGATTTCAATTCAAAGCCACGCAGTGGTGGCTGAGTGGTCAGAGCGTCCCGTTCGTTGCGTCTAGAGTCGATTGTTTGTACATGTGATTGCCACCACTCCAGAGGTGTCCATTTGAAATCACCTTCGTTCATCCTTCAGAAGGGGAACCGTTTCTAATTACGCGTTCCTTCATCGTTCAGTAAAATGAAGCCTTCTGAATATTTACCCTTCCTTCATTCAAATCCTACTATAATCCTTCCTTCAGCCTTCAAAAATATTTAAATGCAGTTCATGCGTTACCTTCCTTCCATGTTCATTCAACACAAGTCGCAAAATCAGATCTTTAAAATTCAATCTGCTTACCGCTGAAAAACTAATAATTCGTTTACAATTAATTGCAGTTACTGCAGAATATCAGTATGTACTTAATGTACAGTGAAGGGAATATAATGCCTACATATTCCGGGTATTACGCTTCCATTGTGAGATAAATGTTTCTAGAATAACATTAAGCAGGCCCGCCAGAAACATGTTTTTCAGTTGAGTAACGGTGTACGTATGTATGTACATGAAATTTTAGTTACGGAAGGATTTTGCCTAAAATATAGTACATGGGATTGCAAGTTCCAACGGCGTTCGAAGCCTGTAAAATTAATGTTCCTTCACATTCCATTATTTCTGCAAAGAGCAGAGGCCTTCGTTCAGCCTTCGTTTACTTTCCAGCCTTCCTTCCGTTCCCTTCATAATTGCCGAAGCTAACACTTTATTCGTTCAAAGAAGCCTTCTTTGAAGGAAATCCTTCGAAGGATGGACACCTCTTCACCACTCTATAAACCGAAGAGAGCCGGTATAAGCTTCTCAGTTGTAACTTCACAAGTTAAAAAGATTGTATGTGGCATAATGAGTAAGCTCAAGTGCAAGAATCAAATGCGCCCCTATGGGGTCCTATTATTATTATTACTGTATTTATTGATTTCATTTAACATATATTTGGCAATGAAAGTGAAAATGCGTGTCTATAATCTCCCAAAACTAGACTAAGATCAAATTCGAATTTTGAGAATCAACAAGACATAATATATAATCAATAATAATAAATGATTAAATATGATTGACTGTATTGTTTTATATCATACAATTAGGAACTCTGAAAAATTATTTCATGGTTATTTGGTGTCAACAGAATTGAAAAATTTTGAATCTTCTGTCATGGTATACAGTTTGTTAGGCGGTCACAATAGTAATATATCCCTGTAATCATTTTGAATACACATCGACAAAAATAGTATATCTCTTGAACTTTTTTGTATGAAAAGTTTTCCATGAACATAATACATGTCTGAGTGCTTATTACATATAATTACATAAATGAAATTCTGAGATCCTGGGAGCCATTCCCAATTGCAAAACATATTAATTACGTCGGCAATACTAACTCAACAAACAATTCTTGTTTCTAAATTTTTTCGACCTGCTTCGGTTAGCATAAGAACTCGGTATACTCTTTTATCAAATACACTGATTTTGTATTCTTCCGGTTTTCGCAATATTACAGATAGTAGCTACATTAGAATGAGAGAAGGCTTTGACCAAAAATCGACCTGAATAAAATTATTATTATTATTATATTAGAATGAGGGATGATATAAGTATGCCTATACAAAAACATATCTTTGTACTAATAAAGTAGAAGGTTCCAACAATTACGTGACAGCAAGGATGAAATTAAAAACTAAAAAGCCTCTTATGAAAACGTTTTGTAATTTACGTTGTCCGGTATCCTGTCTGACAAATTTATGTGCATTGCTAAATTGCAACAATAGAATAAAATCTGAAAGCCAGTCAACAACAACTAAAAACATACACAATTAGAGTAACGCTATTTCTATCAATATATCATAATAATATCCAGCAATTTTTGCATAATAATGAAATGCTATAAAAGTGACAAATCTTTAATATTGGTGCAATATCGGATTCAAAAATGTATAATTTGTTGAAGGTCTGGCCCGGAAGTGCATTGCATTTTTAGCAATGTACGGTTCGAATGTAAATTCTTGAAACCGTATTGCCCCTAAAACAGTGCTCGGCAAGAATACGGATATTACTCGGGTAATCGGGTATGGGTACGGCTACAAGGGTTTGAAAATTGGTATATCCCCGCCGGGTAGGAGTATAACGGATTTTTGTACTCGTACCCGCAACCGTTGAGCATTGAGGTATTTTGATGAATTTAATACCATCCATCATGACCGTATGTTAGAAACGTATTTGGGTTTTTTAAATATAAATGGTTTAATATTAATGCCCTTTTAATCTTAGAGAACATGTGTGTAGTACTGCGTAGCAAAAACGCACATATGCTCTCAGTAAAACGTTTTAGGAAATATATATAAATAAATGCTGGTAAGGAATTATTACAGCAAAGTAGAAGTGCAGCAAAGAATTCACCGACATTTTATACACAAATCCTACGCAATGTAGTATTTTGTCAGTGAATTAAAAAGTTCGTGTGGCAGATAGAATTTTAGAGTTCTGAAAAGTTGGATGGTAAGTTACATATTTTCTGTTATTAGTGGTTTCTTAGCAGAAGATGGACATTTGTACGAAGATATGAACGAGTTAAATGTAGAGCTATTGGACTGAGAAAAGGGGTGGAAAAGGCGGAAAAACGTCAAAAGTCCAAAAACTGCAAAAACGCTACGTGTGTATAAAAAATATGTATGCATGTGCATTTGAACAGGTTGCCATAAATTGTTCCGACCATCAGTCTATAAACAATAAAAGAGAAAAAATATTTGACGTTTTAGAAGCTTCTTCCAGATTTTTGTAAATGAGTTCCATACTGGTAGCTCAAAGCCATACAGCAATCAAGAAAGTAAAGCAAAGACTTTGATTTTATTTTGCTTAAAGGGGAGCACCTTTGACTTTACAGGATTGTATTGAAAAAGTAGAAATTTGAAAACCTTTTGATTTAAGATCTGTCTTAATGTTTCCACGGTTATTAGCCCCGAACTTCGGGAGCGGAAACTGGTACGGGTGCCGATTTTGCGTTGCCGTGACGAACACTGTCCTAAAATATTTAAAATTTATATTTATGCATGCCAAGTTATGATTACTACACGGAACGGATTATTAATAAATGGGAATTCCATTTTATTACAAGGTACGTACAAACTCAGAAAACATACAAGTAGACCTACTACGTAGTTGCCGCATAAATGCATATAAAATCGACAAGATACACACAAAAGAGACAAAAAACCAATAAATTCACGAATGAATTGCAAACTCAAAGTACTACGATACGATACGATACGATACGATACGAGTTTATTAAGGATTCTCCCCGGGCGGCGCCCATATCATCCATATACAACGGCAGAATGTACTTACATTGAGTAAAATTAACTTAAAACTAAGACTAAATTAAATTAAAATACATCAGAAAGAGTAGCAAATAGATTTTTCCTCGTTGAGCAGTTATGAACATATTTAAATATATCACATATAAGATCACTTGAAGGGGATACAAATATCCGAAGCAGAGTACATTCGTCTTGGAAGTAGTTGTTGATTTGATATTTATCTATAAGTAGTTTTCTAGGAAGAGAGTACATGAGACATTTTGCAAACATATGAAATATGTTGTGTGGTTCTTGTAGGTTACAATCATGGCATATTTCGTTATTCGACAGTTTATATTTTGAACGTATTGTATATAACGTGGTTGAGCATAATCTGATGTTGGCCATCAACCGAATGTATTGAAAAGGAATCATATACGTTAAGTAATTTGACGTAGAGAAATGGCATTTAATAAGTTTGTACTGATGAATGAATGAGGATTTCTGAATTCGTTGTAAGTCGTACTCTATGAAAGAGTCAAAAACAGCGGCCATTATTACTTTGAAAAAACCCGACAAATATTCGGCGGACTGAAATTCCCAAACCGAAGCAAACCCATACTTGTATAAAATGTCTCGAATAAAATTGGCCCATAGGGGTTTGCGTTTGTACAACGGTAAGTTTCGTCCAACAAATTTTAGCCTTTCATAACATAACCTTACCAACCTTGTGTTTGACATTAATAGAATCGAGAACCAATATTTTAGCGCCCATCCAATTACCCTATAGAATATCCTAACTCTGCCGGTTTCAACCCGAAGCGCATACGAGGGAGTATCATTTGGGAGCCAAAGTAACTTTTTCAGAAATTGATTTTGAACAATTTCAATCTCATCGTGTAATGCGAAAGCCCATATTTCAGCCCCGTATGTCATTGTGGGGATAACTACGGAGTCTAATAGCTTCATTTTGGAGGCCCAAGAGTCGCATTTAGACGTTCCTAGTATTTTTAGAGTGGGCCCAATAGTAGCAATAGATTTTCGTGACATTTCTTTACATGCGCGTCTGAAAGATCCAAATGATGAGAAAGTGACACCCAGATATGTATATTCCGAAACAATTTCCACTACAGATCCTTTTAGAAACCAGACCCAATTTTTTAAAATTCTGCCACCGTTGCGAAAGATTATTATTTTAGTTTTGGATAGGTTGATGCTCAAGTAATTATTCTTACAATATTCCTCCAAAATGTTGATTTTGGCCTGCAGAGTTTGCTTTGATTCGGCTAGGGTGACGTTATCGTCTGCTAAGAGCAACTGGTTTATGGAGCTTTGCAAACCCATGGAAACCGGGGTCGCTCCATTGTTTTCCATAAAATCATCAAGATCAGATATATAGATAGCAAACAGCAGAGGGCTAAGTACGTCGCCCTGTAAAACTCCCTGAGATACGTCAAAGGGGTTCGTGTAATCCTTTCCAACCCTAATTTTTACAATAGCATTATCATACAGGGACTTGAGAACTCTGATCATTTTTCCGCTCACGCCAAAAGCGTCTAGCTTTCTCCACATGAGATCGTGGTTTAGGGAATCAAAGGCCCTAGCTAAGTCGACAAATAGTGCAAAAAGTTTCCCACCCGGTCTGCTTAACTTTGTCTGGATAATTGCCAAAAGAGTGAAAATTTGATCTCTACAGCCTCGGTGTTTCCGAAAGCCAGCTTGCGATTCAGGGAGTACGTTTCTGGTTTCACACCATGGGTATAGCCTGTTAAAAAGGACATTGTAAACATTTTGGTTATTGTATTAATTAATGCAATACCCCTATAGTTTGATGGGAGAGACTTATCACCCTTTTTGTGTAGCATGCACATTTCAATTTCTGACCAGATTTTGGGTGTCAGCCCAGAGGTAAAAACACTATTAAAGAGAGAGAGTAAGCGGGTGCAAAGATCTGAGGTTGCATGCTTCCAGAATTCGTTGCTTATACCATCTGTACCCGGGGCTTTATTAGTCTGCAGCGACTTAATGACATACTCTAATTCAGAAAAAGTGATTTCCGCATCCAACTGATCATCAACATTTGAGAAACTATTTTCGAGAATAATTTCAAGAGATTTAGCAGGCATAACTTCAAAGTAGAAGTTATGCCATGACTCTACATTGATGGGGTTCTCATTGCTCTTACGGGACTTGAATAAATTAAACGTTTTCCAAAAGATACTAGTTGAGTTGGGGTTGCGGAGACATTTTATAAGGTGATCAAAATATCCTCTCCTTTTATTTTTGATAATGTCCGAGTGACATTTTCTGGCTTCATGGTACTCCCATAGCTGAACTTTGTTGTAGTTATTTTTGCGTACATACTTTAGCTTATTTAGAACGTTACTGTGAGACCTTCTGCAATCATGGTCGTACCAGGGTTTATTATTGCCATAGTTGTATTTCCCAATGTAGACTGACTTTACCATATCACATTTAATGGCTGCTGTTTTTACGACTTCAGTAATTGCGAGATTCAGATCATCCACGCTCAGACCATCTGGAATAAGAAATAGATTTTCGTTAAGGATTGGGTGATAATTTTCATTTGGTATCCATTTAATCAATGTGCGTTTAGTATACGGGACAGACTTTAAAAGTGGTACAATATCCAGGAGTTCCAAGCGCATAGGAAAATGCGGGGAGAGTGTAATCGAAATTGGCTTCAGATCATATACTAATTGTAATCCGACAGTGTTGGACCAAAATAAGTCGATTACACTAGCCCCATTGTGCGTGACATATGTAAAGTTGGCGGGGGAGTCACTTTGACAGCGACCATTCAGTAAAGAAAAATCTAACTTTGTTAGAGATTCGAACATGTATTTCCCCCTGCTATTCACCACTTGATCAAGGCTTGTCCGACCCCTTTCAAGTCTCTGATTACTGTTGTCGTGATTCCAGTTTAAGTTGCCAACTCTCGCATTTGAATCTCCGATTATGTACATTGGTTCTCCTGGATATGTCATTGAAACCTCCTCAATTACTTCTTCGAGTTTTGACATGCAATAGTTATATTGAGCCCCTGGTTTGAAGTATAAAAACAACAAGATCAAAAACTTATGTGATTTGTTATGCCTTAAAATTATAGTACTCAAAAAATCATATGTGTTAAAATATTTTAACGTCGTAAAAGCTTTGCTAGACAAAATACAGTCCTCCACTAGGTCTACCCATTTGCGCTGTTTTAACTGCTGGATTTACATAAGTTTGAAATTTTGAAAGTTCTGAAATATTGCTACAATCATAATTAATGAGTGTACTCCAGGTTTCGGACAGACATATTATATCAGAATTGAGAATTAATTCCTTGTCAGACTTATTTAAATTAAAAAAGTTACAAACGCCATTGCAGTTCCAATATGTTATTTTACAAGTAGTTGGTTGTGTAGATATGGGTTCGCCTGGCCTCTATTGCTGTGGTAGTTGGTGACTATTGCCCCGGGGTTTAAAGTTTGGAATGCTGACGATTTCGAAGATTTGGGTACCATCTGATTCAAAAAATGTGTCAACCGATGAATCATTTTTGACAATGAGATATCTATTAGCATAAATAAAACTTTTTGTGTTCTTCTCTTTAAGCTCCTTGCGTTTCTTCAGTAGGCATGAAAGAACTTCACGTTGCTTCTTATTGAGGTCATCTGACACCGAGATTTTTGAATTCTTTAATCCTACACACTTTGATCGGAAACTTCTGAGATAGCTCATGGATTTGAATTTCAGTTTGTACAAAACCCTAGTTGCAGATTGTGAGCTATTTGGGATGTTCGTGGAGATTATTTCCGCGTCGAACCATTTTGCGGTTTCTTGTTCGTCATCTGTGGACTTGCATAACTTTGGAAGTAGTTCTCCTTTAATCATTGATTTTGCGCTGTTTTGACTTGGTCGAGTGGGGGCTGGTATACCTTTCACTATGAGATTTTGGTTTCTATCCGGTGTAGAGAGGAATATTTGATTGTTGTTGATCTGACGGATTGAGCTTTTCAGCGTCTTTATCTCCTCCTCTTGCTTCTTCACTTTCGTGTCTAATGATTCAGTTGTCTTGTTTAGTGAGCGCACGGCGGAATTGATTTTGTTAATCGAGGTAATGACTTCGTCCAGTTTTGTGAGTTTGTTATCCATAGCCTCCAATTTCTCCATGATTTTATCCATACGGTCGGAATGATCGGGCGATGACATTACCGCTGCCAATAGTTTCTCAATTCTCACGACGATTTAACAGTACCTAAGTTAAAATAAATTTCAGTGACAGTACCTCTGTCCAAAATAGTTGTTACTTCTATTATGCATCAACGGATTGAGTGGACCTTTACAAGGTAGAAAGTAACTCGCCTGAGGATGTGCCCGGAAAACACCTCCAACCTTTGCTTTATATGCCAAATATAATTTGCTAATATATAGCCTGGTGCTTCCGGGCGTTTTTTAAAGGTTTCTCAAGTAGGTTCCCGATAGCCTCACGTTGTTTTTTGAGAGGAGTAATGTGTCCGATTTTCGGCGAGGGGTTGTTAGCAGAACGAGTCCAGTGTCCAGTAGTTTCACTTTATTTATTTTAAGCACATAATGTCCAGAAGGAACAGGAAAAGGAGAGTATTGTGTCGCGAGAAGCTTAATTAAATAATGGTTAGTCAGAAAACTATTGGAATACTAGCTTGTGACTCCGTATTTTCCAAAATTATGTAAAACTTTTGAGAGAATTTCAAAATGTACGTGTGTTTTGTATGAGGCGCCAACCAAGGATGTATCCAACCAAGGATACCATCCATCATGACCGTATGTTAGAAACGTATTTGGGTTTTTTAAATATAAATGGTTTAATATTAATGCCCTTTTAATCTTAGAGAACATGTGTGTAGTACTGCGTAGCAAAAACGCACATATGCTCTCAGTAAAACGGTTTAGGAAATATATATAAATAAATGCTGGTAAGGAATTATTACAGCAAAGTAGAAGTGCAGCAAAGAATTCACCGACATTTTATACACAAATCCTACGCAATGTAGTATTTTGTCAGTGAATTAAAAAGTTCGTGTGGCAGATAGAATTTTAGAGTTCTGAAAAGTTGGATGGTAAGTTACATATTTTCTGTTATTAGTGGTTTCTTAGCAGAAGATGGACATTTGTACGAAGATATGAACGAGTTAAATGTAGAGCTATTGGACTGAGAAAAGGGGTGGAAAAGGCGGAAAAACGTCAAAAGTCCAAAAACTGCAAAAACGCTACGTGTGTATAAAAAATATGTATGCATGTGCATTTGAACAGGTTGCCATAAATTGTTCCGACCATCAGTCTATAAACAATAAAAGAGAAAAAATATTTGACGTTTTAGAAGCTTCTTCCAGATTTTTGTAAATGAGTTCCATACTGGTAGCTCAAAGCCATACAGCAATCAAGAAAGTAAAGCAAAGACTTTGATTTTATTTTGCTTAAAGGGGAGCACCTTTGACTTTACAGGATTGTATTGAAAAAGTAGAAATTTGAAAACCTTTTGATTTAAGATCTGTCTTAATGTTTCCACGGTTATTAGCCCCGAACTTCGGGAGCGGAAACTGGTACGGGTGCCGATTTTGCGTTGCCGTGACGAACACTGTCCTAAAATATTTAAAATTTATATTTATGCATGCCAAGTTATGATTACTACACGGAACGGATTATTAATAAATGGGAATTCCATTTTATTACAAGGTACGTACAAACTCAGAAAACATACAAGTAGACCTACTACGTAGTTGCCGCATAAATGCATATAAAATCCCGATGGGAAATGTTATGCATAATTATGTACATGTTTTCGCCTGGCGGATTGCTACGTGCATAATTATTATCGGACTTGACATAAAAGAGTATGCACATGCGGTTATGCAGAAATTAATATGCAGAAATATTAATCATTACTCTAATAATTTTAAAAGCAAAATGTTTAATTTATTCTTGCTCAATACTATTCGGTATGTACACAATTTGTTCGATTGTTCTCCCCTCTTTAACTCCACAATAAAAGGAACAATCTTGAATGTTACTGGCGGCAATTATTTTCACTGTATTTTCTAATCGGACATTAAAAGCAGAATACGCTTTAACTATTGGGATAGATTTTAATTTACTACAAACCAAATAGCAACCGTTGGTGGAGTCGCTATTCACAAGTAAGATAGACCTAATGAGGTACAATTTTGATCTACTCCTAACAATACACGCACATTTCTTTGATGTAATACCTGATTGCGTATTGATATGTAGCCCGTTCACGAAACCTCTTTTGTAACTTTTGCATGATATGATTTGACGCGAATTGTCTAGTTGTTTTATTAGTTTGATTTCGTCATCATTTAAAGCGTACAGTTTTGACGCACCAAGGAGAAGGCAGTTGTCAGAAACTGTATGAAATTTCACCAAACCTCGATGCTTATGAATAAGTTCTTCGTAAAATTGTAGCGCATGCATATTTTTAAAAACACGTGTCCCTAATGTCAATGCATGGGAGTTTTCGACAATTTTCTTACTGATCTGAATTTCGATTTTGGAAGCCGCTTTAAAGTATTTCAGCAAAATCCCATTAAAATTTTCGAAGTGAAAAAGGGAGTAGTTCCACAGCGGCCCCCAATTCTTAACACATTGCGTAGCATGCGTTAAAATATGAAGATTGAATGTACAAAAAGATGTACCGTATAAGTTTTCAACTGCCAACACAAAATCACCTAACAACTTTTCTGCTAATGGCAAATCCACAACAAAAACACGTTTGCTACATAATATGTGGACCGCCTGAACAAATCTAACAAAATGGAGGTAATACTGGGAAGGTAGAATATCTTTGAGTATAATCGGAGAAATAAATACCCAGCATCTCCATTCACTTGACTTCCAGTGCTTGCGCTCATCCAAACCTCGAATTGTTCTTTCTGAACTTCGTGGTGTACGCCATTCTTTCAACCGGGTGTTCAAAATCTGAATTTTATTTCCAATATAAAATGGTTTGTCATGATATTTTGAATCCAGCCATGAATTAGTTAAAGTCCTAGCGACTCCCAGATTGACAGTATGCATGTAATCAAACACGAATCCCCAAACAATATCGAAATGTTCCAAAAGAAGCAACGGGCTGGCAAGTTTAATTCCGTGGTAACTTTTCAAAGTATCATTTTGCTTCAGCCGTTTCCCTAGAATTTTTAAATCCTTTAAAAACTCATCCTTATTCCGTTGTGTTGCATCGTGGTTTCGATAAATCCACTTGTGAGACGTTTCGGTCAGCCAAATAGTTTCACCCTTTGCTAAACACCAAGGACAACCATACATACCATTAAATTGGTTTAGCCCTTGCAGCGCACACCTCGCCACAGAATCAGCTGCCAAAATAGGAAAAGCAACATGAGTTTTGATGGGGTTCCTTTGGAATGTCCAGGTAATACCTTTTTGCGAAATCGCGTTAAATTGGTCAACTATTGGTGTCAAAAAGGTTTTGAATATTGGTTTGGATTTTCCAAACCATAAGGCTGCTACAAATGTGTTCTTTCTTCGCAATGGGTAACTCAATTCATTCAAAGACACCAGAAATGGCCAAATTGAAAATGTTGACGATTTATAGCAAGGAACACCGTCAGTATTTGTCGTTGCAGTTAAATCGTGGTTTTCTAAGCCCAAGCTCTTGTACATGTCTCCATCATAAATATCTTCATAGTATGCTAGTTCTTCTTGACGTCTCTGGTTTCTTTTAGTAATATTTTTCATGAAGTCATTTTGAACTTCCTCGAGTTTGAAAATATCTTGAAGTGATTTTTCGACATCAAAGGTGAAGAAGAAGTTAGTTGATACAGTAGAATCACAACTCATGCACACGTTGGCGTTTTGGGGAATGAGACATTCACATATTTTACAATAATAATGATGTTTTACAGAACCGTACCGTACTTGTAACTTTTTCTTAAGCAAATAATGTGACCCAGGGAATTCTGCAGAATTTGGAATAAAAAATTTGATCAAATCCAGAAGGTCTTGTATCCCATCTCTTGAAAGTTTATGTTTGAGTATGTATGCAAACACTAGCAGGCACCCTTCTCTGCATGAAATATTGGGGTTGATCAAATCATCGCCCTACGTAAAAGATTTGTTACACAGCTGTAAAATAATTCCAGCACTTTACCACAAGTTTACTGCATACTAGATATGGGACAACATTTTTGAAAACACTTTGATCCGATTAAAGTTTTACCTCACAGTTGTATTCGCTACCACTTTGACTCGTGTCAGATTGTGAAACGTCGTCGTCGGAGTACTCACTGCAAGAATTTGAAAAATGCTGACAATCTTCATCATCGGAAGATTCGTTTATTACATTATGAGTAGATAGTTCAGATCCAACCTAGAAACGTTCACAGAAATAACTGGACTTTGACTTCAGAAATTGCATTATTAATTGATATAATGAAGCCAATATAGTTCAATAATATTTTTATATTATATAGATATTATATATGTGTAATGGAATTTATATTTACTTTTATTATATACCCATATATTACATACAGCTGTACTTACATCAAAACCAATGATGTCATTTGTAACATCACAATGAGAAACTGTAGTCGGAATTAAATCAGAAGCTAGCCTTGTCACCTCACTTGGCTCAAGATCATTCACATTTTGTTCTCTTCGCTTCTACAAAATTAGACGCGTTTAAAAGCAACAAACATCAATTCATACAATAACATATAGAAGTAGTAATATAGTTATTGCATTTATGATTCTGTACCTTTATGCTAAATCGCGTTTGCCTGGGGATTTCACTTCCTCTTGTACCTATAAATGGGTCATTTAAATATGACTTGTATTTACGTCTACTCATTTTGTATGCTAAAATGACTTCAAGTTGGCATCCGTTTTGTTACACAGTTTCAGATTAATCTTAGAATTCCCTGTGAGAAGAATTGGATGCTGCTTCAAATACAAAGGTGGGCATATATATTTAGTTCGAGCCCTTTTACCCGTCGCGTGTTTACAATGACCGATATTTCAAAATTTGCGTGATATTGCACTCAAATAGTTATTCATATTGCACTGGAAAATGTATCTAGATTATTTGAACTCTGAATGACTGTGTGTCAATTATTTTACCGTCTTCTCATAAGTCGGACTTCTTGACTACTTGAAAAAGAAATTAAAACAATGCTTTCAACCCATCTTTTAAAGTAATCATGAGTGAAACTCATGATTACAAATCGTATCTTCCAATTTATTACAATTTCTACAGTTTGGACTATACTTAGAAGATAATGCTGGAGATTACGAATTTTAATTTCTACGTCTTATTTATTATTTTATTATTTTCATTAAACATATGTCGGGCATCCATACATTCTAAGCACATTTTGAAATCCTGATTGTCTTTTAAACTCACCAATGTGTATGATACAGTTATTGCTAAAACTTTTGTATGAATTTCTGAGCGCGAGTGCACTTGTTACTCATCCCTCTGTAGTCTGCCCAGCAGTGTTGAATGGCATGCAAACTGTCGTTAGGATTCAAATATTCCTCCCAGTCGCCATGATTTTAACTTCCACAGCAATGCGTGAAGTTATGTATCAAGTGTCGACTGAGTAGGCCATACATTTCTACATTTGGTAATTAATTTTTAGTTGTTAGTTTTAGTTTGGTTTAGTTTTACAGTTGGCTAATTATGAGTTTTTCGCCGTATTTTCTGGTGTCGTGGAATGGAGAAAATAAACATTCTTGCATTTCAAGACAAAAGATTGTGGATGGTGTGCTAAGGAAAGAGTCCGATGCGAAGTTACTAACTTTGGAAAACCTTGAGGTTATCTTCAACCGAAAAGTATATAAAGGAAAGCTTCTGTATGCAGGTAATATTTTATTTAATTATAGCTTTAAAGAGTATATCATTTTAAATGGATGATGATACAAGTATAAATTTTTGGACCGGATAGATTTTATGAAAATTGTTATATTACAGGTGCCACCCAAAATGAAATCACTTTGCGAATGAAATCATTTGAGCCTGAATTCGATGCTGTTAATTCAGAGCCAGCATCAGGCTCCGAAAAATTACCTGCTCAGGTTATTTCAGTCCTTAGTAGTTGATTTACCTTAGTAGTTATGTAATTTTACATAATGAATTTCTATATACGTGTTTCATAATATTTTCCAGAAAACAGCAAGACAGAAAAAGCTATCTGTTGCATCTGGAATTGAAAAGGTCATTAAAGAGAAAGAATTGCGGAGCTTGGCGTCGGTGGACTTGAAACATGCAAACGGCACGTTGCAATGCGATCCATCTTCAAGTATGGTGACTGAGAGGGAGCCGAGACGGATTCGAAAGCTAGAGAAGAAGCTTAGAAAAGCTAATCAAAAAATTGACACCCTAGAATCACAGCTTACAGCGGAACGTGAATTACACGCGAAGTACAAATGTATGTGCATGAACTTTTAATCAAATGAAATAATATCTAAGTAATATAAGTGCTCTACAACATTGATTCCTTTTTTAGCAAAATGCAAATCTCTTCGCCACAAAATTAGCAAATTCGAGGCAGATAAGACGGTAATGACAATATCAAGTGCAATATACGTGAAAGATTTTTAGCTTATTATTTGTTCGTATTTACACGTGTATATATTGAGCATATTTGCTTTAATACAGACAACGATTGAAATTGGAGTTGGTGTACCGGTTAGCGCAGTGTTGTTGGAGAGGGCGAGATTGTTGTCATCGTCTCCAGCCGTTCTAGGGCGCAATATCTTTCGTTTAGTCTTCCAGGATGCAGAATTGACAGGGAAATCATTATTTGGTCGGCAATGCAATGCAAACAAACTGCTAGCAGCAAAGCCATCCGTGGATCCTTCCAAGCGAGACGCCGTTATTAGTAAGTAATTTGGTGTTATTTCCTGGAGTTTGAATAGCATAAAGCCTGGCCAGTTGATCTTATTGTATTTGATATTATTTAACTTATTCA
Organism: Allacma fusca; assembly: GCA_947179485.1. NCBI lineage: Eukaryota > Metazoa > Arthropoda > Collembola > Symphypleona > Sminthuridae > Allacma > Allacma fusca. Next base: position 38,480,483 of record OX359245.1, read on the forward strand.
GGTTACTGCATGTCGGTTCTAGAGGAAGATTGCAAAAAGTCTGGTCTTAAGTTTGAAAGGATAATGACTCGTGGAAAGATCTCTAAATCCTTGGGTGAATACATCCGGGAAGTGAATTACAAAGATTCAATTGGAGTTGCGGCTCAAGATATGGAAGCGGACGTGAATTGACCTTGATTATCATTTTTGTATGAATATTTGTATTTTAACTACATGTTGCGGTATTATTTTACTCAATAAATACGGTTTTCAGTAGACAAATAAAATTTGATTTGGTGAATTATGCAATTAATTAATTGTTTCACTAAATAATTTACTCGCTAGATTATTATAATTAGACAATAGTTTCAACATATCAGTAATATAGTTCGGCATGCATAAACGTAACAGAAGTTTCTACGCATAAATATAACAAATTATTATGCATAAATGTAACAGAAACTATTACGTATAAAAAAGCGTCCGAAAAATATGTAGAAAAAAGTTTGCTTTTTATGCACGATGTTTCATGCATAACTATGTAGCAAGATTTCTCATCGGGATCGACAAGATACACACAAAAGAGACAAAAAACCAATAAATTCACGAATGAATTGCAAACTCAAAGTACTATCTATATTTATTTATTTTTGTTTTCTTTATTGTGTAAAGATATATATTACTGGCAAAGTGTTTGAAATGTCTGGAAGCAATCATGTCAGTGCAGAAGCCTAACGAAGTGCCAATACTCAAAACATGTCAAACTACAATGAAATAGTGCAAGAATTAGATGCAGTTTTGCCGTGAATTAAACAAACCATCATTCCTACTTGACATTGCAAAATGCAATTTCACTGGTTTATTTCTCTTGTAATTTTGGGATTAAATACTCTAGCATTTGATTGGAACATATTAAATTCTATTCAGCGGAAACATTTTGGAGAATCTTCCCACGAACGTGTAGACATGATGCATTTAATCCGTGAAAATTCAATTGTCTTTGAAAAAAGTTTTCCTAGTAGATATACAACTTATCCACGTACAATCATAAAAAGGAATTATTCGTCCCCTAAAAACTCACCAATCTTGAGGTTATTTAAGCGCAAAGTGATACTTCTGGCTGAAGTTGAATTATCCCCCGATGAAATCCAATCCGTTATCACTAAGTTTGCCATTGTATTACCAAGCCCCTTAAAAAAGATTATTTACTTTTTTGTAGCAAACACTGATAGTGCATTTCCAACAACTCAAATTCTGGAACAAATGGCTTTAGAAGCTCGATTAGTTATCAATTCTTACTTTGTTTTAGAAAGCTCGAGGGAGTCAAAATATCTTCAGCGTGAATCAGGAACTGGAAAAGTAGTTTCAATTGAAGAGCATGAAAATTTATTACCGGAATTTTTCTTTAACAGAAAATATCCAAATTTTGAAGGATCCGTATTTATTTCAACAATTTGTTCGGTATGTGAGGAATTGGTGGAACTTCTAAAAACAAAAGAAGAAATGGCTGACTACTTTATCGTCGCGCTGAATGAGCTGGGTCATAAAGTAAACGCAACCTTAGAATTTCAGCCGGAGTTTGGTCAGCCCTACTCAGGCACGGATGAAAATGGAGAATGGGACGCCTTCACGAAGCCCGTTCTGGAAGGGACCGCTGTTTTTGCGTCTTTGGTTCTGCCTCAACCAAAGACTTATTCAGTGATGCTGGTCACACGGCCGTTGTTCGCTGGTAACGTTATTTTCGTGTACGGTCTCCCAAAACCTGTATTTTTCAGTTCATTTTTACGCTTACATTATCCATTTACCATATGGGTTTGGGCGTCTTCAGTTGCGTCGCTTTTTGCAACATTTCTGTTCCTCCATTTTGTTGCGTCTTTTGAAGTTGATCACCCTTCCATGTGGACAATTCTAAGTGCGGTGGTTAAACCAATTATTGATCAAAATGGTATTGAATCGAAGCTGTTTGTTCAAGGAATTTCTGGTAATACAAGCAAAGGGATCATTGGGCTGTGGTTCCTCCTGGTAATTTCATTGGGATGCGCTTACAAATCAAAAATGATTGAACAGATTTCGGTCCCAACACTAGAATCACCTCCAACCACTTTTACGGATCTTGTAGGGAGTGACTACTCCATAGGTGCGGTACTGTATACTGGCCTTATTGAAGCTGAACTGAAGAGTTTGAATACCAGTCTAAGCATTAAACTTCAGCAACGGATTACAGAATTTCAATTCATGGACCCTGATGTAATTAATATTAGTTAACTGTTCTATGCTCATCAATTTGATGTTTTTAAATGAAATAATTCATGTTTTTTATACGTTTGCTTTAGTGCTACGAGAGAATATTTGAAACAAAATCGGTGTGCATAGCGTTCAATGAATTAATTGAAGTGTTCGCCATGCATTTCATGGTTGATGTGAAGAAAAGAAGAATGTACAAGACATCTACCGAGAAAATGCTCACATCTTTCAGTACCATGGGAATAAGTTATCACTACCCGGAGTTATATTGTAAGTTTTTGCCAAACATCTAACGATAAAATTTTCTCTGAAAAGCATCGTTTGTGACGTTACAACATGAAAATGCGGTATTTGTCGTTAACAGATCCATTGGAATCCATTTTAGGATACTTGGAAAATGCTGGATTACCGAGTTTGTATGCGAGAAACCGAATGCTTATTCAAGAGTCGAATGGGCAGCGTAACGCAATACATATGGTAAAAACAAAAGAGTATTACAGTGGTGAGGCTCAAGGATATGGAAACTCTAGCGAGTATGCATGTTTCCTACTGCAAATCTTATGTTTAGGAAGTATTTTTAGCATTACGGGTTTTTGTTTTGAAATAATACTGAGCTGGTATTATTGGAAGCCTAATATTTAAGTAGTCAGATAGTGTGGACCAAATTAAAGAGTTCTCATGATTACTATCAGAATCTGGGTGCATTAGTCTATATATTTACTATGAAACATGAAAATGTTAGAAAATCACAGCATGTTTACTGTTCGGTGTTGAGTCTTTTTTGTATAAAATAATTAAACCACGATCATTAATAATGTCACAAATTTGGTTTATTATCTGACTTAGTTTATGACAAGAAGTTAACGTATCAATATCTAACACTGTATAATGTAAACACAATACTAGGGGGCATGGCGTATTTCGAAGTTCTTACATATTTACTCCAGCGTATTTGTATTTCAATCTGTGAAGTACAAATTATGAAATTCTGTATCGTTGAAGTCATTATGTGCTAGCATTAGTCATGTTAATAGAAAGTCTGGAAATTTTGTGACTCAAATAGCAAACGAAAAAATTCGTTGCTGCTTTGAAGAGTTGACAATAATCGAAGTTCCTAAGCGTCGGATTTTTAACATTATGGAATTTAGGATATTATTTGTATTCAGAAATAACTTACGCCTTGTTGCTTCTAAAAATCCGAACTTGATAGTATTCTAGTTTTTTGAAATTAAGGACAAACAAAGGCATTTGTATTTTCATTCATTACTTTGGGAAATACAGCGAATTTCCATTTTCAGTGGTTTCTCTGGGGCAAAATTTCCTCTAGGAGTACATTTACATTATATAGTAGGAAGGTATTGACATTGTTAGGTATGTTAATGAAAATAATAGTTTTAAAAATAATGATTCAAAAATGATGTGTTAAAGTTGCGAAGAACTTTGAGTCTGTTTTTTTTAGAACGGCCAACCTTGATGGTTACTATCCCAGACAACTCTTTGATTTATGCCCCAATGAATGTAGAAAAAAAATCCCAAAAAACATTTCCCCCAAAAACCGAATAGAAAGGTCAATAAACCGAGAAAACCCAAAATCTTAAATAATTTTTTTCAGCGTTACTAATTACAATATTGAAAATCGTACTATATCAGATTTACTATCTAAGCATCTACTACACCAACGATTTTTTCCCGGGCCGTAAAATGAAAACTTGGAAACTAGATCTGAAATTTTAAAATTTTGCCAATTTGTATTACTGTCGGCACTCCCAAATAAACGCTTTTTTACAGGAAAGACTAGGGACTAGTAAAATCTTCATTTCATAATTTTAAAAAAGCGCTTATCAGGGAGTGAACGCAGTTGAATCGGGGCACATCCAAATTTATATACATATCTATTTAAGGCGTTTGGCACATATTACTATCACGCATGGATTGTATGTGTTTATGTACATACAGAAAGCTGCAAGCATTGCTTGCTCGATGTAGTGGACGAGAAGAGGTGGTTCCTGCGCACGACTCCTTTATTAAAAATATCAGCTAAAAATATTGTTTGCATCTATGATGTCGTCACGCTTTGCTGGATCCTCTGAACGCATTGAAGTTAACCCTATACATATTGCCCCCGTGGACAAACTGGCCATAATTGTCATTTTTTGGTTACTATTTGTATAAGCAAAATGTATTACATTTACCTTGTTACCTGATTCACCTCAAACGTTTAGTACATTTTACCCAAATTTCGGAAATAATCATCTTGTTAATTTCTTAATAAAAATACAAGAACTTTTCCATTTGATAGCCAATTATATTGTTAAGTAAGTGGCGAAGGTACTAATTGTATTAACATTGGACAGTTTGTCCATAACTATTACTCTTCGTACCATTAAACGCTAATTACATATGTAGTTAATCTTAATGTATGTTCATGGGAAACGTGATAAAGATTAAAGTAAATGAGATTAACCTGTGAACTAGAATAACTGCAATAATATTATTTACAATCATGAGGAATATCACAATTAGGGTTCCCACTTTTTTGAAACGTCATTCCGGGACAAAATAATTTTAAAATTGTTATACGTATGCATGATTCCTAATTGTATCTACTTTTCAGCCTTTTTGGCATCGAATAACGTTTTCTTGTTTTCCGGTTTTTTCAAAAAAGAAAAACAAACCCAACTTGAAAAGGGCACATTAAACATGATTTGAAACTCTGCCTTCACAAGTTCAGTTGACATTAATTTTCTCTCGGCTGTCCAAACTTTCTTCATTAGGCTGAAATACCTTTCTGCAAAAGCGTTGCTAACAGGAATTCACAGGACGAATGATACAAGATTGAATAGTTCAGGACATTGTTCTTTCTTTGAAAAACTCAGCCCACCTTTTGCACCGACCGATCTAATCACAATAAAAACTCATAATTTTGACAAAATAACCAAACATTATTGTACAGCTGTACCTCGTTTAATTTAATAACGAGTGCATTTGCAAGATGTAGTAAATAAGCCTTGGATACTAAGAATTCTTTTGTTTTCAAATTTAGTAGTTACATTTTCCAAAAAATATTATCGCTGAAAGCAAAATGTCTGCTTAAAAGGTCTCCAGTGATTTCAAAAAATTCTAAGCTTCCTTTTGAAAGTGCTTTTTTTTCGGGTTTTTTTAACAATTGAATTAGCGCTACTTCCGTAAAATTTATCGTTGTATCGGTTTACACAACTTTCCAAGAGATTTTATACTCGCGTAAAATTCCGTAGAAGTACAATTATTACACTCCAACATTAAAATGGGCGAATTCATTTATTGTAATACATTGTGCACAATATATAGGTGACATTCGGGTAGATATTCTACTTTCGCATCATCTACCATGTTGGTATAACATACAACCTGGCGAGTAGAAACATGGCAGTCATTTTGTTCCTTCAAAAGAAAATACGGCTTTGGAATCTATCAAGTTCTGGAACTAAGGACAGCCACATCTACAAATTCACAGAACTGTTTTAAAGCCTAGTCTCTGCGCAGTAGAGCTATTTTTATATATTATTTTTATTAAAATTGGAAATCGTTTGAGTCAGAAATGTAAAAAATATGAATTCAAAGCTCCTTGAGAAATGTTTGAAATTTTCCCTAATGTTTGCTACGACGTATCTATCAAGCTGGACGGAACGATAAAAACACGAGTCGTAATTATTATAGAGGCAAAAGGCAGAATGAAATTGTTTCGTTCTGCTTTGCAATGTTTCCGGAAAAAATTTGACGTCTGCAAGAACAAGAAACTTTCCTTGATGGAACTTCATAGGCCATGTCTTGAGACTGCGTAGTTTTCAGCTGGAAGAAGTGTTCATGGGACGTTCTTGGAAATTTCAGGTACATTATTGTAATAATTAAATTCTCCGGAAATGGGGCTGGTTAAATGAACTAAGTCCATGCTTTCCTGATCAAATGAGCCGAAATGTTTTTCAAGAATGTTTTGTAAAAAATTCCAGCCAAAAGCTCTCGGTAACGCAAGCTCAACAAAATGATAATCACAATCATTGTCCCGGAGAACATTAACGATAAATTAGTGTTCAAGCGTGAACCAGGTCTACTGATCACAAGCCTGAGACGCTTTCACCTATTTATGACTTTCAAGTTCTGAACATGCTAAGATTTTACAAGAATGCTTTTCAAACAGGGTCTGCACATTTAAATATCAATTTCATAATATGCATTTCCGAAAAAATTAAAATGGAACGGACGAGGAAATACTTTTAACGGTTATGCCCTTGAATCTTTCCGTAAACACAGAACATTGGTTCTACAGATATTGAAGTTCTAAAGGAAATAGATATTTCGCTTGTGATTTTTTCTGAACTATTCAATATTAGTAACTCAATGCCCAAACTATTTTGTTAGAAGCTAACCTGGAAAGTTAATATTTTTATTTTTCTAGATCATGCATATTGATGACAAATTTAGTTTCCGTGTATGATCAAAAGTTTAAAGGTTGCCAAGCACATATGTATGTATATGCATGTATTCGTACATCTTAAATCTAAAACAACTAGTTCACAAAGTAAAACCCTTATCCTTGGTATGTATAATAAACATATGTAAATAATTTTAAAAATTTTATTCTTGACTTGGAATACCCGGCAAGAACCAACGAAAATGGAAATAGCTTCCCGTTGTCTTGTATCGTTAACAACTATACAGGACATTTTTGGTAGTGCAACCACTATTCATCTCATAAACCGGCTTTGTGATGCAGACCGGTGATCGAAGTTCTGTTAAAATATCATAGGAAAAGTATTTTTAATACTTATACCAACCATGCCTATCAAGATCAAAAAATTACTAAACTAAGTTGTCAAAAATATTTCCACCCTATTCTTCTTATGATACCAGCTACTTAACAATTCCAAGAACATCCCAGTAATGCTACTAATGCTCCCTAAACATAAAATTTGCAGTAGCAAGAAAGAAAACTCGCCGGAGTTTTCGGATAAGTCAATCTCCCCACTATAATATTTTTTTTCTTTCACCAGTTGTAGGGCGTACTGCTGCCCTTTTGACTGTTCATGGAGCATTTGGTTTCTCACCCACGTACTAGGTAATCCAGTGCTTGCAAGGTGTGTTAAAATAGAATCCAATGGATCTGTTAAATATATTGACAAATTTCACATTTGAATGCTGTAACGAGACAAATGATACTTTTTATAGAAAATATTAGCATTAGTTGCTTGGAACAAACTTACAATATAACTCCGGGTACTGATAACTTATCCCCATGGCACTAAGCTGTATGAGCATTTTATCGTTAGATGTCTTGTACATTCTTCTTTTCCTCACATCAACCATGAAGCGAATAGAAAAAATGTCAATTATTTGATTGAACGATATGCAAACCGATTTTGTTTCAAATATCCTCTCAAAGCACTAAAGCAAAAGTACAAAAGCCCTGCATTATTTCATTTAAAAACATAATAAATGCGTATACAGTAAAAGGGTGAACTAAGCTTCATTACGTCGGGGTTTTGAGCTTCAAACTCCGTAATCCGTTGCTGAAGCTTAATACTTATACTGGTATTCAAACTCTTCAGGCGATCTTCAATAACATCGGAGTACACTGTCGCACCTATGGAGTAATCAGTCTCTACAAGTTCGGTAAATGTGGTTGGAGGTATTTCTAGTGTAGGGACGGAAATCTGTTGAATCATTTTTGATTTGTAAGCACAACCCAACGAAATTAACAAAAGGAACCACAGCCCAATCATTCCTTTGCTTATGGTACCAGAAAATCCTTGAATAAATAGCTTAGAGTCAACGCCACCTTGATCAACAATTGGTTTTACTACGGCACTTAGTGATGTGCACATGGAAGGGTGATCAACTTGAAAAGATGCAACAACATGGAGGAACAAAAATGTTGCAAGAACGGACACAGTTGTTGACGCCCACACCCAGGAAGTAAACGGATAGTGTAAACGTAAAAATGAACTGAACAGTACAGGCTTCGGGAGTCTGTACACGAAAATAATGCTACTGAAGTACAACGGCCGTGTGACCATCATCACGGAATAAGTTTTTGGATCAGGTAGAATCATGGATGACAATACTGCGGTACCTTCAATAACTGGCTTCGCGAAAACGTCCCATTCTCCATTTTCATCCGTGCCTGAATAGACCTGACCAAACTGTGCTTGGTAGTCAATGGTTGCGTTCACTCTGTGACGTAGCTCATTCAGCGCGACGATATTATAGTCAGACATTTCTTCATTTTTATTTAGACGTTCCACAAAATCGTTACACATGGGACAGATTGTTGAAGCAAATATAGCTCCATCAAAATTGGGATACATTCTTCTTAAGAAAAATTCCGGGATTAAAATTCCATTCTCTTCGATTGAAACCACTTTTCCAGTTCCTGATTTATGCTGAAAATATTTTGACTCCCGTGAGTTTTCTAAAACAATATATGAATTCAGGATTCCACGAGTTTTTAATGCCATTTGTTGCAGGATTTCAATTGTTGGAAATATTGAATTAGCGTTTGTAATGAAAATAAAAATAATATTTGTGGAAATCGCAAATCTGGCGACTAAATTGGTGACAACGGTTTGAATTGCTTCGGGGAATGATCCGACTTCAGCCAAAACTAGCACTTTGCGCTGAAAGAATCTCAAGAATGTAGTGACCTTGAGGGAGAAATAATTTCCGGTGATGATTGTACGTGGGTAGATTAAATATTGAACTGGGAATTTTCTTTCGGAGATAATTGAATTGCCTTGGATTAAATGTACCATGTCTAAATGTTCGTGGTAAAATTCTCCAAAATGTTTGCGCTGAATAGAATTTAATATCTTCCAATCTAATGCTAGAGTTTCTAATCCAAAAATTAGAAGAGAAATAAACCAGTGAAATTGCATTTTGCAGTGTTAAATAGAAATGACGATTTGTTTAATTCAGTGCAAAGCTGCTTCTAATTCTCACGTGACTATTATAGTTCGACAAGTCTTGACACATCAATAAATTTCTGCACTGACATGAATGCCAAATACAAAAATGAACGTAAAACAGTGTGCAACAAATGTTTTAAAAGAAAAACTAAACAAAATAAAAAACTGGTGCTGGTTGGTTGGATTTCGTATTTTAATTTGCTGGGCTTCAAATAGCAGGTGTGTATGTGTGCAGTAAGTACAGGTATTACTTGAAAGATTTATATCCTTTTGCATAGTAACTTGTATGAACTACTTTAAAATCATGGTTCACGCAAAGTGTGCAAGTGTTTAGATAATACTTTATTACGCTACTATACGTTTAGGCTGATATTAATATGTTTTCATGTGGAATATTCTATTCTATAACAAAGGACCAATTTAGCCATTTTAGGAACAATACGCGGTTTCAAGGACTATACCATTTGAACCGAACAATTAGAAAAATACAATGTAATGTCAGACAAAACTTGTAACAAAATACATGTATTGAATTCCGAGTTTAACAAATATTCAAAAACTTTCATCATATATGCAGAGTTCCATTGAATAATTTTTGTAGGTGGTTTCAAGCTGTCTGGCTTTCAGAGTAAATTTTAACGTTGCAATATAAAAGTGCATGTTATTTTTGTGGTAGTTGCACACCAGATAATGTAAACTACAAACCGTTTAATAAAAGGTTCATCAATTTTTAATATTGTTGCCATGTAATATTCTACCTTTTCGGTGCAAAGAATGTGCATTTAAATATTAGACACTCTTTTGTGCTATGCATGCATCCGTTAATAAATTCCAGATGAATAAAACTTCCCATGTGCTTTAAGCATGTTAATCCCAAGGTATGATCAATAAGGTGAAGAAATGTAACACTGCAATTTTTATAACTAAACTTTAATATCTTCGATTAAAATATTTCTGGGTAGCTTATTGAATTTTACCCAATATTGCAATTTAAAGTTTAATAATAAACAAGACGAATTTAAAAACTGAACATCAACACAGACGTTACTGGTTGTATGCTCTTCGTTTCTTCGTCCAGACGACCAGCAATGGCTTCTGAGTGAACTAATGCTGTCCTTTAAACGTTCGTAACGTAGCTTAAGTAGGGCTTCTGTTCGGGACGAGACGTCCCGAGGATTTCGGGATAGTTTTGGGATAAAATTTGTGTCCCCATGTTATTTCAGGACGGAGTGGGGACGCAGATTTTTGTCCCGAGAATTTCGGGACGGGAGGGAATTGTCTGCGGGACAAAAAAAATTGTCCCCATTAGAAGCCCTAACCCTCTGTTTATAATTACTTGTAAAGCTACAGCTTACATTATTTTTACTATTATTTTTCAGAATAGGGATTCCAACCCAGTATTAAAAAAAGCCCCTGAAATGAAATCATGGATATGGAGGTGGTGTGGAGGGGTTATCAAATGAACCCCGCCATATAAAGAATGCTTGATCGTAAGTACCTACGACTGCTATTTAGTTGTCGTAAAGTTACGACAACTTTTGCGATTTTCTGAGAACTTGCGATTTTCAAAATGTTTTGAGAATCCCAACTATCGTAACTTGAGAGTTGCGACTGAAGTTACGATCGTAAGTCTTTCGAGAATAATCCCCCTGGGGGGTTATTCTCGAACACAATTTGCGATATCGCAAGTTACAACTTCGTAAGTACTTACGACAGGTGTCGTACGATGCCTCTACGATTTTCAAATTTTAATATTCTCAAAAACGATCGCAAGTATATCGTAGCTACGATCACATTTACGAATCGTAAGCATGTAACGGACGCTCTGATTGGCTGCCAAAATTTTCGAATCTTAAGCCATCCAATAAGCCATGAAATTCTTCCAATTTGCCCTTTCTATCAGTTTCACGTATAGTTTTTTCTACAAATCAATTTAACGTTTAAGGAGTGAAAATGGCAAAAATTATAAAAACGAATTTATCAGAGCACCCTCCACTTCCCCTCCACTTCCCTTCAAATAAATAACCCCTCCACTTCCCCTCCACTTCCCCTCCACTTCCCCTCCACTTCCCCTCCACTTCCCCTCCACTTCCCCTCCACTTCCCCTCCACTTCCCCTCCACTTCCCCTCCACTTCCCTTCAAATACCTAACCCCTCCACTTCCACTCCACTTCCCTTCAAATACCTAACCCCTCCACTTCCACTCCACGTGGAGGGGGTGTGGAGGGGTGTGGAGGGGTGTGGAGGGGATATGGAGGTGGTGTGGAGGGGTTATCAAATGAACCCCGCCATATAAAGAATGCTTGATCGTAAGTATACGACTGCTATTTAGTTGTCGTAAAGTTACGACAACTTTTGCGATTTTCTGGGAACTTGCGATTTTAAAAATGTTTTGAGAATCCCAACTATCGTAACTCGAGAGTTGCGACTGAAGTTACGATCGTAAGTCTTTCGAGAATAACCCCCCTGGATATTAGGGGTAATTTAAACATGACAATATTAAGGAAATGTTGTCCAAGAGAAACCACTGAGTGTATGTAATTTGCTATATTTACCAAAGACATTATTTATTTTGGAATGAAAATTCAAAAGACACCGTAATACCTCTCCCCGGCGGGCGTGTACCAATTTTCAAATCCTTGTACTCGTAACCGTACTCGCACCCGTATCCGAAATTTTCAGCTGACCAAAGTGTACCCGGGTAGTCTCCGAAATTGTTCGTGTACAATAAATCGGCACCATGGAATTAACCATACTCGTACCCGTTTACCCGAATAGTACCCGTGCCGAGCACTGTTTCAGGAGCAACGAAGTTTCAAGAATTTACATTTGAATCGCACAACGGTAAAAATACAATACACTTCCAAAACCAAAAGATCAAATACAAAACCTTCAGCTAAATATATATTTTTCGATCCGAAATCGAACCAATATTAAGAAGAACTGTCACTTTTATAGCATTTTATTATCATCCGAGAATTGCTGGATATTATTCCAATGTATTGAAAGATACAGCGTTACTCTGATTGTGACTGCAGTTTATATTGTTACAGAGCGGCCTTCAGATGTTACTCTATTGTTGCAATTTAGTAATGCGTATAATTTTGTCAGACAGGATACCGGACAATGTAAAGTATAAAATCGTTTCATAAAAGGTTTTGTAATTTTTATTTCCCTCTTGCCGTCATATAATTGCTGCAACCTTCTACTTTATTGGTACAAAGACAGGCTTTCAAACAGACAAACTAATATTGTTCCTCATTCTATATGGTTACTATTTGTAATACTGTAAAACCTGGAAGACAAAAAATGAGCGTATTTCATAAAAGAGTATAACCATTATTTGCGTTATCCGCAGCACGTTGAAAAAATGTAGAAACACGAAAATAATTTCTCATTCGTTATATACGCAACGTTAAATGCATTCAAGAATACAGAATTGTTTGCTGAGTTTGCATTGTCGAACAAATTAACATAGTTTACAACTGGGATGGCGCCCAGGATCTCAGGATTTTATTTCAGTAAGATAAACTTGTGACGTATGTATAGGACGTAAGTTAGCCATTCTTTTCCTTTGTGTAAATGTTATAAGCACTCAGACATGTAAATTATGTTCATGGAAAACTTCTCATACAATGAAGTTCAAAAGATATTATTTTTTCAACGCGTTTTCAGAAATATTGTACGGATATATTGTATGGACAGTTGACTGCGACTACCAAACAGGCCGTAGTTGTTGCAAAATGAACTTCGACACCATGACAGAAGCTTCAAAAATCTTCAATTCTATTGTCATCAAATTACCATGAAAGAATTGTTGTTTCCGTATGCATTAGCTAATCTAATTATTCCTTTATATAATTACAACGGTTGTAATTACAAGTATGAATACAAAACCAATTAAGAACACCAATCTGATTTCGGATGTTTTTGTTTTTTAAATTAAAAATTTCAATTTCAATTCATGCCAATTATTTACTTTGATATAATTCCAATAGAATTTGATCATCTGGAAAACCCGTTTTTACTGCGAACCGTAATAATTAGACCATTCATCTTGAAACAATCAAGTAATTTAACCTTGTAATTTGACAGCAATACTTTGAGTGCAAGCGACAAAATTTCCTGAGTAACAGTTACTTACACTTACCATTTCTCTTCTGAAAACACAATCGCAAAATAATTTACGGTATCCAAAATACAACCAATTACTAACAGTTTCGGAAACGTTGAACGACCTTCTACAGATATCTTTGTATTATCGAATATGAATGTAAAACACAAATTATTTGGAAATACACGGCAGTATATTGAAACCCTGTGTATCTCTTACAAGTAACATATTGTGAGACATACCCTCACATGTATCATTTCCATTGTCGTGATATTTTTGAAAGACAATAGAGCTGAAACCTTGAAAATTGGTTGTGAACGTTCAGTATATATGTAAATGAAACTCACCCATTCAAAATAGCATCTACATTTTCGATGCTTGAAGTGAGTGTTTTGTACCGTTACTGGTTAAAGTTATTGATTAACGTTATTACCGGCAAAAATGTAAAACACAAGAAATATAAATATTTTTGCAAACGTACAATAACGCAAAAACCAGTTGCCGCAAATAATGTTACACCAATCAAAATGTCGTCATTATCGGTTAGTGAACTTTTTCCTGTCATCTAGTAATGTCACATACATACCTGTAATTGCTGAAATGGAATCGTTTTATTTTACGGAACAATGTAGTTTTGAAGTTCTAATTTACTCCAGTGTGTTTATATTTCAATGTGTGAAGTGTAAATTATTAAATGCAATACCGTTTAAGTCATTATGTGCTAGAATTAATCCTGTTAATAGAAAATATGGAAATACAGTAGATGAAATGGCAAAGGAACAAAACCGTAACGGAATTGAAGAGTATAATATTGACAATAATTGAATCCTCAGAGTTCCGAATTGTCTGATTTAAAACATTGTAGCCATTGCATCTTAATAATTTATTATTAATGATTATCATGGCTTCTTGTTTCCCAATATTCAAATTGGATTTTAGTGCAGTAATTTAGTCGATGTATTACACAGAAAAAAACATTCTCGTTTTCATTATCAAATATTTAAGGTTTACGGTAATAAAGTGAATTTCCTATATAGTGGATTCCTGTTTGACAGCATTTAATTTATTTTAACATGTTCCAATTACACCTAGAATTATAACTACTTAATATATTAGTAAGATATTGATAAATTATCTTATTTCATGAACCGAAACAGACAATAACCAAGCTTGTGACATTAATAATGATAACGCTTTAATCATTTTATCGAATAAAAGCTCCACAACGATCAGTAAGCATACAGTGATTTTCCCATATAGTGGTTTCCTCTTAGATGGCATTCCCTCTTTAATGGCATCAAAAAACCCTACCTAGAGGTTTGCAATGTTAAAGGTATACAGTATAGTGGCACCCGCTATAATGGTATTCCCTCTATAATGGCACTATTAGGTGTTACGGTGGCTCAGACAATGCAAAATTATAATGGCAGTTGGCATAAAATTAGCTAGATAATGGCTACAAAAGTATAACATGATGTTATAAAACGTGCGGGCGCTTAATAATGCTTATGTCGGTTGGTTCAATTTTAATTTCAAATGCTAATACAGTTTGATTATTATTGTGGTTTACTGACGCCCTGGTATGATTAGCTGGATTTACGGCATATGATCCGTGACTTAAGTTAAAACGAACAGTTATAACACAAATCATTGCCATTTTTGCCTTGGCTCACTTCTAATAAGTTTTAATTCGTGCTGGTTTTTTAAAATAAATTGAATTATTATATTGAAGATTTAAAATGACATTAAACAGACAGTCAAGAAAACCCTCATTGTGAAAAAGAGTACTCAGTGGAAGTAATTCCCATTGCCATAATTCCAGGATTTTGGTTTCTGGAATGGTGACATTGCAGTCGAAAAGTTTGTTCCGACTAATATTATTAATAGTATGAGGAAACCTAAAGTTACTGAACATCTTAAACTCAATGAAGCTTAGCATACCTCATAATTTTGAGTATTCTGTAAAAATAAATAAATTTATAAATGCATTTAGTTACAGTTATTGTCTAAAAACAATAATAGTATATAGTTAACCATTAGTAACATATAGTGGCATCCCTATATAGTGGCAGGAATTTGTCACTCCCTTGGAAACCACTATATAGGAAATTCACTGTACTGTGATTTTATAAAATATTCTTGTTTCATGGTAAATATACTGACGTATGCACCCCGAATATGACAGTAATAATCTTACTACTCAGTACTAATTCGAAACAATAACCCGTAATGCCACAAATGCTTCCTAAACATAAAATCTGTAGTAGAAAACACGCAAGCTCTCTAGAGTTTCCACACCCTTGAGTCTCACCACTATAATATTGTTTTTCTTTCACCATTTGTAGTGCGTACCTCTGCCCATTTGATTGTTCCTTAGCCATTCGGTTTCTCGCCCAAAAACTGGGTAATCCAGCCTTTTCCAAGTTTGTTAAAATGGATTCCAATGGATCTATTAAATATTGGCAAATATTACATTTTCATGTTGTAACATGTCAAATGATGCTTTTAATAGTACATTTTTTACAAAATTGCTTATTACAAACTTACAAAATAACTCCGGGTACTGATTACTTATTCCCATGGCATTAAACCGTGTGAGTATTTTCCCGGCAGATGTCTTGTACATTCTCCTTTTCTTCACATCAACCATATAACGAATAGCGAATACTTCAATTAAGTCATGGAATGTTACGCACACCGATTTGGTTTCAAAAATTCTCTCGTAGCACTAAAGCAAAAGTATAAAAGACATGTATTATTTCTTTTAAAAACACCAAATAGATGAGCATAAAACAGTTAACGACGTAAGGTCAATTACATCAGGGGTTAAGAATTGAAATTCTCTAATTCGTTGCTGAAGCTTATTGCTTAGGCTGGTATTCAAACTCTTTAGGTCGTTTTCAATAAAGCCACCGTACAGTACCGCACCTATGGAGTAGTTTGTCCTAACAAGATCCGTAAAAGTGTTTGGAGGTGATTCTAGTGTTGGGACGGAAATCTGTTCAATCATTTTTGATTTGTAAGCGCATCCCAACGAAATTACAAGAAGGAACCAAAGCCCAATGATCCCTTTGCTTATGTTACCGGAATCTCCTTGGACAAACTGCTTAAGGTCAATTCCACTTTGATCAATAATTGGCTTCACCACGGCGCTTAGTGTTGTCCACATGGAAGGGTGACCAACTTCAAATGATGCAACAAAATGGAGGAACAAAAACACTGCAAGAAGCGACGCCGCTGTTGACGCCCAAACCCTGGTAGTGAATGGATAGAATAGGCGTATAAACGAACTAAACAGTACAGGCTTCGGGATACTGTATACGAAAATAACGTTACCGAAGTTTATTGGCCGTGTGACCAGCATAACTGAATAAGTCTTTGGTTCAGGTATAACTAAGAATGCAAAAGCAGCGGTCCCTTGAAGAACAGGCTTCGTGAAGGCGTCCCATTCTCCATTTTCATCCGTGCCTGAGTAGGGTTGACCAAACTCTGGCTGAAATTCTATGGTTGCGTTTACTCTACGACGCAACTCATTCAGCGCAACGAGATAATAGAGAGTCATTTCTTCATTTGTATCTAAAAGTTCCACCAATTCCTCGCATAGCGAACAAACTGTTGAAATAAGTACGGCTCTGTCGAAATTGGGATATATTCTTTTAAGGAAAAACTCTGGTTTTAAAATTTCATGCTCTTCAATTGAAACTACTTTTCCAGTTCCTAGTTTACGCTGAAAATATTTTGATACCATCGAGCTCTCTAAAATGAAATAAGAGTTTAGAACTACTCGAGCTTCTAACGCCAATTTTCCCAGAATTTGAATATGTGGAAATGCGCTATCAGCGTTCGCAATAAAAAAGTAAATAATATATCTGAAAGGAATTGCAAATACAAAGGCGAAATTGGTGATAAAAGACTGAATTTCACCAGGGGATAATTCAACTTCAGCCAGAACTATCACTTTGCGCTGAAAGAACCTCAAGAATGTGATGATTTTTGGGAAAGAATAATTTCCATTGATGATTGTTCGTGGATATGTAATACATCGGTAAGGAAAGCTTTTTTCAACGACAATTGAATTTTGGCGGAATAAATGTATCATGTCGATATGCTCAAGGGAAGATTCTCCAAAATGTTTCCGCTGAATAGAATTTAATATCTTCCAATCAAAGGCTAGAGAATTTATTCCCAAAATTACCAGAGAATTAAACCAGTGTAATTGCATTTTGCAGTGTCAAATAGGAATGATGATTTGTTTAATTCAGGGCAAAGCCGTGTCTAATTCTCATACGACTTCAGTATAGTTTGACAAGTGTTGACGCATCAGTAAGTTTATGCACTGACATGATGGCACCAAGCCGCTTCAAACGCTTTGCCATCAAAATCTTTACAAGATATATAAAATGAATATGGTACTGTTTGTTTACAATTCATGGGTTAATTTATCCACTTCGGTTTTGTATGCATTTACTTAGTGATCGCATAATTGGACTATTTATAAGTTTTCTGAGTTTTTATTTGCACTGGAATAAAATGGAAATCCTTTGTGTTTAATAATCATACACAGTAAAGAAAACAAAATAAATAAATGTGGTACTGTAAGCTTGCAATTCATTTGTTAATCTATTGGATTTTTTATGGGTCTCTTTTGTGTATCTTGACCATTTTACATATACATATATATTTATGCGCACCAACTGCACTATAGGATTACTTGTATGTTTTCTGAGTTTGTGTGCACCTTGTAATAAAATGGAGTTCTAGTTAGTGGTCGGATCGATTCAATTTAATTCGAATTTTTCAATTTGATTCAATTTGAAGCTTGAATTGAATCGAAAAACCGATTTTCGATTCAATTTGCCCCAAAGCAATTCAATTCGATTCGATTCACTCGGTGAATCGAATTGAATCACAAATCAAACGATTCGCGCAGGACAGCAGTGTCATATGCATTACTATACAATGTAGTATACATATTATAAAGGGTATAGTAAAAGCTACGCTAAAATAACAAACGTTGTGGTATACGTACAGTATTTGGACTTTGAATATGTGGAAAAAAGGTACACGTGCCCAACCGAAGCGGTTTTGATGAACTGTTTGAATTGCAATTCACATGATATGATTCGATTCAGTTCAATACCCCAAATCGAATCATTCGATTTGGCTTTGCTGCAAATCGAATCGAAATAATACTGAATCGAATTGAATCGAATTGAATCGAATCGAATCGAATCGAAAATTTCCAATTCTGAATTGAATTGGTCCGACCACTAGTTCTAGTTTATTAATAGTCTATTACGTGTAGTAATCAAACAATCGCATGCACAAATATAAATTTTACATATTTTAGAACAGTGTTCGGCACGGGAACGCAAAATTGGCACCCGTACTCCAATAGTCGGATTTTTGTGGGAAGACGGGAAGATTCTTCCCAGGGAAAAAGTAGGCTGAGTTCTACTTTCCCGGCCACGAAATTACCTTCCACCAGGATTTCCACCTTCCACTAGGCCTTCCAATTGACCTTCAACTTGACCTTCCACTTGAAATTCCACCAAAATTGTGCAGGTCTTCCACCTTCCAGATCTTTCACTTAAATTTGACCAGATGGAAGATCCTTCTTCCTGGGTGCCTATATGTTAATTAACATATCCCTCCGTGTTCTGGTGTGTGAAACACAAAGTGCTAACCGGAGACAGTTAATGCATTGCCCCCTGTATGCGACTATTCAAACCGTAAATCAGCGTTTTCATTTATTGGGAAAAGTATGTCAACGCTAAGTGTGCGAGTTTTTTCGAACCACGTCGTTTTCCAATGGTTGATTTTTTTGAGTCCTTTTTTATAGTTATTACACGAGTTATTTTTAACTTAAAAAACTCGAGTGCTTTCACCTCAATGTTAGTTTTGCAAATAAAAAATGCGAAACATTATTAATACACCGAAATGTATCCAATACTGTCATTTTAAGATGAATGGGCACAACTGAAATGAGCTTGGCCATACAGTAACTCATGTAGGGAACAATATAGTATTCGGATAAGAATTTGATGAACGTCAACGATGGTTTTTTATTAGACGCTGCATGGAATCCTTTAATTCAGGGAATTATAACTAATTCTTAAACAAGTTTATTCCTAGAAAGTTGAATTTAAAAAAAATGAATTTTTCTCAAATTGAAAATGTTTCTATCACTTGCTTGTTAGTACCTGAGGATGACAGTCTGTTAGATGTCAAAAGCTTGCATATAATTTAGCTTGTTTAATAAAATTAATCACGTAAACCAAAGAAATGGATTGTATTAGGGAAAAAATTTAAAAATCGTTGACTTTTTTTTGGGAGGGATTTTCAAATTTGTTGTCGTGTTTCAGGGGAAACTGTTTATAAAACGGGTTTTTAGATTTGTTGGCCTAGTTTGGCAGGGATTTCACGTCTTTTAGGGAATTTTTGTTTGCCAACAGGGATTGTTAAAATTTTTGAACCTTTTTTCAGCACGAATTTTTAAAATCGTTGAGGACCTCCCAGCCGGGAGATAATATTCAGCAGGGAAATTCAGATATGATCTTCCAGAGAGATCTATAAAACTTGTATTGGCACCGAAAGTGCGGGTGCGATATCTTTACGCATACCCGAGAATCAGGGTTTATGTTCTACAGCCATGCCCGTAATGTAATCCGAAAAAATGGACCTGAACCCGCATTGTACCCGTGTCCGACAAATATTCGAAGATTGTACCCACATTCTCGTAATTCAGCGTCCTACCCGTACTCGCACCAGAGTACTTTATCCAGATTTGTTTAAAAGAAATAGCATATTATAAGTAATTGTGTAAGACACTTTAGTTATTGTGTAGTTCTGACTAGATATTTGATATTGCAACTTTCATTAACGAGTAGAAAAAACTGGAAGTGCTTTGGATTATTCAATGATAATTAATAATAACTAATGAATAATAATTTCAAATGTAAAGTACCCTCTGCAGTATTTGTTAAATTTTACGGCCTTTAAGGTCCCCTCAGGCTATTCCGAAAATACCGTGTTCAAGGCAAAACTGACGACGCAAATGTGTTCAAAACCATACCAGGAGCAAAAATAAATTTTTGGGTACTTTCGGGTAGCAGGATACCCGGATTAGGCTAGCATAATTACATCGAAATTACTGCCGTTTGTGTTGGAATATTATGACCAAAGAAAATGTAATTTCACTTATGACTTATAGGCTGTTGCTTTACTGCTAGTGGTGATTTTTGTTTTTGCCTTTATTTTACGATTTACCCATTTTACCTGTACCGGGTATTCTAAAGCTCGGGTGCAATGCCCTGATGTAATTAGCACGAAAATAGTAAACAAAAATTATATAAGCTCCTGGTATGGTGTTTAACACATTTGTGACGTCGGTTTTGCCTTAAACGCAGTATTTCCGAAATAGCATGGGGAATACTTTTGTCATCATCACGGGACGTCACCTTTGGGGAACCTACATGATGTTCCAACTGTTTGGACGTAACTGATATGCAGTTTTTGTTTTCGACTTAACGACTCGGCTTTTTGGTCTTTTCGGCTTCTTTTCTCAGCCCAGTAGCTCTACATTTAATTCATTAATATCCTCTTATAAATGTCATTCTCTCAAACAACCACCAATAACAGAAAATAACATACACAAAAGGGAATTAATGTTAAGCCATGTATATTTAGAGACACTAAAAAACAGTAAGTACAAAATTCCGTTATACTCCTACCCGGCGTGGATATACTCATTTTCAAAACCATGTACCAGTACCCATACTCGATTTCCCGAGTAATACCCATGTATATCTGTGCCGAGCACTGTTTTAGTTACAATACGGTTTCAAGACCCATTCGATCCGCACAAAGGTAAAAATACAATACACTATAAGGTCAGACCTTCAACAGAATACATACTTTTCAATCCAAAATTGAACCAATAGTAAAGAACTGCCAATTCATGGTATTTTATTATCATCCAAAAATTGGTGGATAATACATAGACAGACTATATAACTCTGATTACGACTACAGTTTGTATTTACGTTGCTACAGAATAGCTATCAGATGCTGTTCTCGTGGTGTATTTTAATAGTGCATATAATTTTGTCACGATATGATGGCAGACACCGCAAATAATAAATCCGTTTCATCAAAGGTTTTGTTGATTTTATTTAATTCTTGCTGCCATGTAATTGCTGTAATCTTCTACTTTATTGATACAAATATAGGCTTTTAAACATATATACTAATATCGTTCCTAATTTTAAATGGCTTCTATTTGTAATACTGTAAAATACAGAACACATAAAATCTGCGTGTTCAGTAGCGAACGGGTTACTCTTATGAAATATTATGAATGTGGGATCAGGGTACGATAGTGCAGGGTGCTGGAAAATTGCAGTGATTTTGACCAGCTGGAACTGAGGAGAAGTACAATGATTCTTGATGGAGTCCTAAATATGCAGAGCTATGCAAAATACTTGGTCTTCGGTGACAAAATACAAAATAAAATACCTGAAATAAAATATGGAAAATATAAAATACAAAGTAAAATACCTCAGGCTACATTGCTAAAATAATAATAAAAATACACTACATGGTAGGAAATTTAAAATACTCAAATACAAAATACTGTATTTTAAATACAATACTTTCCCTAAAATACCCACCTAATGCTCACTCTATTCGACTTCTAGAACACAAAACGTTTAAAACAGTCACTTCAAAGACTACATATGAGACATGTGTAGTAACAAATTTTTCAACGGTTGCGAATAGGTCAGTCCATTATAATTATATTTTACGTCGTTTTGACTGTTAATGAAGTAACAGATTAATATGAAATTTTTAATTATTAGTAATTAAATGTATTTTCGGAATAGTTATTCTAAAAAGGAGTTACTATTTGAAAATTAAATCGCGTAGGTCTTCGCCTTCGGCGTATCTTAAATATCGTTATTGAAGAGGCAAAATGGTCTGTGCTGTAAATAGTATGCGCACGTAGACCATTTCGCCTCTTCAACGACGATATGCAGTATCGAGAATCTGAACAAGTTTGATGTAGTAAAGGGATTCATTCCAACGTATGTTATTCCACTGTGTAAAATGGAATTTTCACAGATATTGCACATCGTATAAGCTGCATACAATGTCAAAATCAGAAATAATACCAGTGAAAAGTATTTTGAGCAAAATACTTTATTTGAAATACATTTCACTGAGAGTAAGTAAATACCAAATACTTTTGTACTTACTGGCTCTCAAAATACTAAATACAAAATACTTGCTCACTGCTTACCAACTTTGAAATACAAAATACAAAATACTTTGTAGTCTCAAAATACGTATTTTAAAATACTGTATTTGAAAATACTGCATAGCTCTGTAAATATGTATGTGTTTGTAGGTGAGGTTGCTCCAATGAATATATGTGAGCAAGAGTAAAACTAGTGGCACTTGTGCTGAAGTAAATACAAGATTGACTAATTTCCTATAATGGATTTATTCTACAATATTCACCATATAGATATGTAACAGTAACAGGTTTCACAGAAATTGTTCACTCCTGGAAAGTTGCAGATTTTGCCAGTCAATCTGATTCTCGGCCAGTCTACAATAAACAGTTAGCCACTTGTTAGGATTGTTGTAGAAAATGTCAATGGCAAACAAGGAGAGAAGATTGGCCAAAGCACACTTGACAGAGTTTGAAGTGTTGCTTACGTAATGATGCTCTTGATCAGACTGGGGATGGTAGTTGGGACGAGGAAGGAATCCTCGTTGACCTTTGGCATGCATGCCATGAGGCCGCTCAGAAGCGTTAAAACCTGTGCTGAGGCCCACTCTATTCCACTATGAGTCTTCTGAAGCTTCGGCAGAGGAGCGCGCAATAGGGCATTGTTGTTGTGAGGAGAAGCCACCACTCGCGATTTTGGAAAATATCCCATCATATGCTGTTGAACCACTTCATTTTGACGGAATCAAGTAATGCATTTTCGAACGCAAGCACGAGCTACATACTTCCCTCTAGGAATCCAATATTTTTGTTGGATGGTATGAAGCATGAGCTGAGGGCCTGGAGCCTTTCATGGAAATATTGGACAACGAGTTTGGTGTGGTGGTGATACTGAGGTAGCAGGAGTGGAGTGCTTCTAATCAAACCTCCAGTTGGAGTTGCGTAGACTGCCACCTGCCCTAATCAGTTGCTCTGAGCCCAAGAACGGGTTTAGTGAGAAAATCGTTGACTTCGGCGGCCATGGCTTACTATTCTGTAAGGGTTTAAACTCTAGAGTGAACTCTTGCCCTTGAACGTATCGTATCTATTTGAGATTGACAGATTCAATCCCCTCCGTTGAGATTGAAAACTCATTTCGAGGCAACTTGGGATTCAAGTATATATGAAACCTTCACCCTAATGCAGTTGCTATTCTCAGTTTTGTGAAACTGCTGTAGCTCTGTAAAATTGGTAGCATTACATCGGGTTGAACTACGTAGGAAGAAATAACTTTACGATCTTCAACTCGCTCATCCTCTGATGGTTTCATATCCGCTTGTGAATTCTTCCAGTCTGTCCCAAGTAAAAATGGTGAACCATGCCACCATATCGGATCGGTAAGCAATTTTCTAGGCGGAATCCCATGCAACGCCAAGTCAGCTGGATTTAAGGATCCGGGTACATGTAACCAATTTGCAGATCTCATTGACTCGACTTAGTAATAAATAGTCTTCCACCTTTGAGGGGAGACAATCCATTGAAGGGTTACCATTGAGTCCGTCCATCCGTAGCATGCTTCAATTGAGATTGGTAGCGCATTTTGAACTGTTGACAATACATAAAGCTCAATAAAACTGCTCCGCAGTGCTAACGTCATAGTAAACTCACTTGCCGGGGCGGTGCCACTTTTGTTTTAGTAGCTACAGGGTTGCATGTCATGTTACCATTAATTGGCAGTGTCCGATGCCAAGGGAATCTAATATTTTCGAAATATCTGCCAAAACGGTCCTCTTGGTAAAAACTTCGCCACCAAATGGCTGGACAGTGAAGGTGAAGTGATCCAAAGCGGGATGCAATCGAAGTCCCAGTGTATTCGCCGTCTCATCTAAATCAACCTTTAATGGAAGTTTTGTCTCTCGCAGGTTTTCAGGAATAACTTCAAGAACCTTAGGATTATTAGATGACCATTTTCGGAGGTTAAAGTTACCAGACTTCATCACAGTCGTAATACTCTGATGCAACTCAATTACCCTTTCCTACGAAGACTCGCCGCTCTTAAGGTCGTCAACGTATAGATCTCGACAGATGATAGTGCAGGCACGAGGAGAATTGCATTGTTCTTCATCTGCTGCATCAAGTTGCTGTATAGTTTTTACAGCTTAGTATGGTGTACAAGCTGTTCCAAATGTGACCGTTGTAAGGCGATATAGCTTTAGAGGTTCAGTAAGAGAGTCTCTCCACAGTATTCGGAATACCCGGTGACGGGGAAGGTAGTAGCATTGACCGGGGACTTTACCCAAATCCTCCTCGGGAACAAGCTCCATGTGACCCAATGAGTGGTAATCTTGCATGAAATCTACATATCTCTCCTTAAGTCCAGAATGTGGAGCCAGCCGTCTTTCCAGCTGCTTAAAACTTCGCAGTGCTGACTCCCAAGATTTTCCCAAAGCTTGTTCAGCTGTTTCTTTGAATTGTATTCTAACAGTATAACTTCCGTCCGGGTTTCTGGTATGAGTAGACTCGTAGTGAGCCTCGCATAATTTCTCTTCAGCTGTGATTCGACGATAGAAAAACAAATCCTCCAGTTCCCAAAAGCGCTGTAATGTGGAGTTGAGGTCAAATTGTATTGTTGTCTCATTCTGTACAGACACAAGGTGTATGCTACTTAAATCAAACAAGCCATGAGGCCAATTAAACTAAAAACAAGCAATTCGTAATTAAACCGTTATTTATTTTATGTGCCTGTATAGTGTCATTCCCTTATAACCAGAGCTTCTGCCAGGGAGGTGGACGGGACGTCGGGACACTGGACGGACCGGGACGTCCCCGGGGACAAAATAATTGTCCCCATGTCGCATTCGGGACGGAACGGGGACACACAATATTAAATCCCTATTATATTCGGGACGGGACGGGGACAAAAAAATATTCCCTGTTATATTCGGGACGGGACGGGGACAAAAAAACTATTCCCTGTTATATTCGGGACGGGGACAGAAAAAATTTTCCCCACAATATTCGGGACGGGACGGGGACAGAAAAAATTTCCCCCATTATTTTTGGGGTGGGACAAAACAATTGTCCCCATTGTATTCGGAACGGGATATGCTTTTTGGCCGTGTGTATAACGCGACTGGACGAGCAAGCAAAGCAGAACAAGGATAACGTTTCAGCTTTTAATGCTCGTGAGTAAAATATTCTGTGAGTTCTATTTCAGTAGAAAATGAAGCGTATTGCTCAAAAATTGACTGGTACTTCATCATGGTTTTTGATAAGGATTATTAGATTTTGGCATTAGAGCGAATAAAGACAAGTTATATATATTTAAAATCACAATTGAAGTAATTAATCATACACATTATTTGAAAACGGATTCGAAACTTGAGTGTCAGAATAATTTTGGTGACTGAAAAAGAACAAGAATAGTTACTACTACTCCTACATTCCTGCTGTTGAAATATAACCGTAATTTAAGCTGCCTTAAGGAGGAATCTTGGAAATACGATTCTATAAATGTGTTGTTTATGTTTTTGGTACAAATATTTCTTACGAATTTTTCCTTATGTTCCGATTTTCGGTATGAGAATGCCGACTACATTTTAGTAATTATCGGAACGGGACAATAATTTCGTTCACATGCCCCGATTTTCGTGATCGGGAAAAACGTTTTTTAAAAATATTGGGGACGGGACGGGGACAGTGTTTTTTAAACATTTTAGGGACGGGACGGGGACAACGTTTTTTAAACATTTTAGGGACGGGGACAACGTTTTTTAAAAATTTTGGGGACGGGACGGGGACAACGTTTTTTAAAATCTTTGGGGACGGGATTGGGATGTTTTTTAAAAATTTTGGGGACGGGACGGGGACAACGTTTTTGTCCCCATGTCCCGACTATCGGGACGGGACCGGGGACAACGTTTTTTAAAATTTTTGGGGACGGGACGGGGACACGGTTTTTGTCACCGTGTCCCGAATGTCGGGACATGACTGGGGACAAAGGTTTTGAAAAAATATCGGGACGGGGACGGGACAGGCATTTTGTCCCCAACAGAAGCTCTGCTTATAACGTCACTTTTTGGGAGATCTATATGACAAATCGACTGCATGTGGAAAATATGTTTTTACTACGAACCGTAATAATTAGGCTATTAATGTTGAAACAATCAAGTAATTTAATTCAACCTTTTCCAACAACAATATTTATAACAAAAAACGATTGTTGTTACACCTATTCGATGTATTTGTTTTTTAAATTAAAAATGTCAATTCCAATTTCATAAAATACATGGAAATAATTCCAATAAAATAAATCTCATCCGCTGTAAAATACCCTCGCCGTTTTGAATACCTGAAGTAAGTGATGAGAAACGTTATTTCTTAAAGTTATTTATTAGCGTTATTTTTCATATCTTTGTTAAGGTATCAGTTAAACTGCTCAAAACATAGTACTGGTTTCCAGCAATGTATAGTGTACACCAGTGGCAATAAATCAAGTCAAGAATGGGCAAGGAAATATAGTCCAGCAAGGCTGTAAACAAATTAAAACAAGTTATTATAAACTAAGAGGTAGTTGGTTTGTATAAACTTGTTGTACTCGATACCAATAATGTCAGACAGTGCATTCCACCTTCTAAGGGCTCGCCTTTCATACGGCCATCCAAAAGGTTTATTCTTTGGTTTGATTTTGATACTCAGGAAGTTTGTTTCTTGGTTGAACGTGTTCTCCCTGTTGCGATTAGTTTGAACAAGTGATGTAGGTATTCAATTTGGTTTCCACGGATTGAAAACGAATATATTGCAGTAGTACCAAATGATGGCTTGATGGACATCGCATCAACACTTTCCAGCAACTCTGCCTGCTGCCACTTGGTATCAAAGTAACTTCGACGCCAAAAATAGTAAATGCATTGTTGTAAGATTTTCATATTCAAATATATTTAGAGGTGGTTCAGTAAACCAATTACACTACACGTGCTTCGGCAAATCTGATAGTGTTCCTTAAAAGTAAGTTTGTTGCATATGATTACACCTAAAGACCGAAAAGTATAGACTTCTTCAAAAAGCTTCATACTACACTGTATATCGATCGGTTCACTTTGTCAATAAATGTACGCATACGCATGCATTTCGCCTTGCTAGGATTAAGCTTCTGCCATTTCTGCTGAACCACTCAGACAGACTTGAAATACTGGCAGTATTTTAGGATATACATACATACATCAATACTGTTGGATGAGATAACGAACCAAATAGTGTTTTAATTTTCTGACTAGTTCAACAACAACTCATTTCATTGTTCCAGCATTTGGGACCATTGGTAGTATATCCCGGGGTATCTTTGAACAAAAACTCCGGGGTAGCTATGGGTAGTGCAGCTTGCGTGGTCATTATTAACATTACTGTTCATGAGGAACTAGAGTTAACAGAAATATTAACTTACTTTGTTTATATATGTATACACAAATAAGCATATACAACATAAAGTTGATTGAGTCCCCAGTACACGAACCTTTTCTCACCTGCTTTCAATTACAAATTAATTGTGAAACAATACTACTTCAACTCTTTTAACAACAAAAAGTGTAATAATAAAAATTCGAAATCATTAAAATAGTTCAGATATACCTGGAAAAACATATACCTGAACCGTTAAGGAATATATCCGACTGGAGATTATTTGTACTTTCTTGACATTGTGATGTTCAGCGTAATTGTAAATAATATTATTGTAGTTTTTCTAGTTCACAGGTTAATCTCATTTACTTTAATCTTGATCACGTTTACTATGAATATATGTAAAATAAGATTAACTCTGTAATTAGTGTCTATTGGTACGAAGAGTAATAGTTACAGTATGAACAAACTGTCAACTGTTAAAACAATTAGTACATTTGCCATTTACTTAACATTATAATTGGCTGTCAAACGGAAACGTTCTTATATTTTTATTAAGAAATTTACTGGATGATTATTTCCGACATTTAGGTAAAATGTACTAAACGTTTGAGGTGAATCAGGTGGTCAAATGGAATCCGTTTTGCGTAAACAAATAACCAAAAAATGACAGTGTTGGCCGCTTTGTCCACGGGGCAACATGTATAGTGTTTCATTGAAATCGATTGAGTAGTTTTAGAGATAACAGTCATTTGACATAAAGTTCAAAATTTCAAGAATTTGTTTCTAAAAAGCTATCCGGCCGATTTCAACCAAATACGACTGTTTGATACAAGTAATGTCCATAAATAATTTCATTGAAATCGGTTCAGTAGTTTTTGCGGAATCGTGCGAAGGGACACACGGATGTACAGACAAGGCTATTTTACTAGGTGTAAAACAGTGTTTACCCTAAAAAGCTATTTGGGAGTGCCGACAGTAATATAAATTGGCAAAATTTTAAAATTTCACATTCGAAGTTTTCATTTTATGGCCCGGGAAAAACTCATCAATGTAGTATATGCTTAGATAGTAAATCTGATACAGTACTATTTTCAATTCTGTAAATAGTAACGCTGAAAAGAATTATTTAACATTTCGGGTTTTCTCGGTTTATTGACCTTTCTATTCGGTTTTTGGGGGAAATTTATTTTGGGATTTTGTTTTCTTTACATTAAATGGGGCATAAATCAAAGAGTTTTCTAGAATAGTGACCATCAAGGGTGGTCGTTCCAAAAAACGGACTCAAAGTTCTTCACAACTTTAACACATCATTTGTAATCATTATTATTTTAAAAACTATTATTTTCATTAACATACCTAACAGTATCAATTCCTTCCTACTATATGATGTAAATATATGTACTCCTAGAGGAAATTTTGCCCAAGAGAAACCACTGAAAATGGAAATTAGTATTTCCCAAAGTAATGAATGAAAATACAAATGCTTTTGTTTGTCCATAATTTCAAAAAACTGGAATACTATCAAGTTCAGATTTTTAGAAGCGACATGACGTGAGTTATTTCTCAATAAAAATAATATTATAAATTCCATAATGTTTAAAATCCGACGCTTAGGAACATTTTTATTCAACTTTTGTCAACTCTTCAAAACACCAATGGATTTTTTCTTGAACGGAACTTCTTGCCATGAATTAAGTCAGATAATAAACGAAACTTGTGAAATTAAAAATGATCTTGGTTTAATTGTTTTTACAAAAAATAATCAACACCTAACAATAAACATGCTGTGATTTTATAACATTTTCATTCTTAATGGTAAATATATAGACTAATGCACCCAGATTCTGGTAGTAATCGTGAGAACTCTTTAATTTGGTCCACACTATCTGACTACTATAATACCAATACTATAATCTATAACACCAGCTCAGTACTAATTCGATACAAAAACCTGTAACGCCAAAAATGCTTCCTAAACAAACAATTTGCAGTAGAAACCATGCCAACTCGCTAGAATTTTCATTTCCTTGAGTGTCACCACTGTAATACTCTTTTGTTTTTACCATATGTAGTGCGTTACGCTGCCCATTCGACTCTTGAATAAGCATTCGGTTTCTCGCCCACAAACTCGGTAATCCAGCACTTGCCAAGTCTGCTAAAATGGATTCCAATGGATCTGTTAACAACAAATACCGCATTTTCATGTTGTAACGTGACAAACGATGCTTTTCAGAGAAAATTTTATCGTTAGATGCTTGGCACAAACTTACAATATAACTCTGGGTACTGATAACTTATTCCCATGGTACTGAACTGTGTGAGCATTTTCTCGGTAGATGTCTTGTACATTCTTCTTTTCTTCACATCAACCAAGAAACGCATAGCGAATACTTCAATTAATTGATTGAACGCTATGCACACCGATTTTGTTACAAATATTCTCTCGTAGCACTAAAGTAAATATATAAAAACCATGCGTTATTTCATTTAAAAACGTCAAATAGATGAGTATAAAACAGTTAACTATTATTAATTACATCAGGGTCTATGAATTGAAATTCCGTAATCCGTTGCTGTAGTTTAATGCTTAGACTGGTATTCAAACTCTTCAGGTCAGCTTCAATAAGGCCAGTGTATAGTACCGCACCTATGGAGTAGTCACTCCATACAAGATCTGTAAAAGTGGTTGGAGGTGATTCTAGTGTTGGGGCGGAAATCTGTTCAATCATTTTTGATTTGTAAGCGCATCCCAGCGATATTACAAGGAGAAACCACAACCCAATGATCCCTTTCCTTGTATTACCAGAAAATGCTTGGACAAACAGCTTCGATTCAATACCATTTTGATCAACAATTGGTTTAACCACGGCACTTAGTATTGTCCACATGGAAGGGTGATCAGCTTCAAAAGACGTAACAAAATGGAGGAACAAAAATGTTGCAACAAGCGACGCAACTGTAGACGCCCAAACCCATATGGTAAATGGATAATGTAAGCGTAAAAATGAACTGAAAAATACAGGTTTTGGGAGACCGTACACGAAAATAACGTTACCAGCAAACAACGGCCGTGTGACCAGCATCACTGAGTAAGTCTTTGGTTGAGGCAGAACCAAAGACGCAAAAACAGCGGTCCCTTCCAGAACGGGCTTCGTGAAGGCGTCCCATTCTCCATTTTCATCCGTGCCTGAGTAGGGCTGACCAAACTCTGGCTGAAATTCTAAGGTTGCGTTTACTCTATGACCCAGCTCATTCAGCGCAACGAGATAATAGTCAGTCATTTCTTCTTTCGTATCGAGAAGTTCCACTAATTCCTCACATACCGAACAAATTGTTGAAATAAATACAGATCCCTCAAAATTGGGATATTTTCTTTTAAAGAAAAATTCCGGTAATAAACTTTCATTCTCTTCAATTGAAACTACTTTTCCAGTTCCTGATTCACGCTGAAGATATTTTGACTCCCTCGAGCTTTCTAAAACAAAGTAAGAATTGATAACAAATCGAGCTTCTAATGCCATTTGTTCAAGAATTTGAGTTGTTGGAAATGCACTATCGGTGTTTGCTACAAAAAAGTAAACAATATTTTTTAAGGGGCTTGTAAATACAATGGCAAACTTAGTGATAATGGATTGAATTTCATCGGGGGATAATTCAACTTCAGCCAGAAATATCACTTTGCGCTTAAATAACCTTAAGATTGGCGAGTTTTTAGGCGATGAATATTTCCTTTTTATGATTGTACGTGGATAAGTTATATATCTACTAGGCAAACGTTTTTCAAAGACGATTGAATTTTCACGGATTAAATGCATCATGTCTATATGTTCGTGGGAAGATTCTCCAAAATGTTTCCGCTGAATAGCATTTAATATGTTCCAATCAAATGCTACAGTATTTAATCCCAAAATTACAAGAGAAATAAACCAGTGAAATTGCATTTTGCAGTGTCAAGTAGGAATGATGATTTGTTTAATTCAGGGCAAAACTGCGTCTAGTAATTCTCGCACTTTATCATTGTAGTTTGACAAGTTTTGACACTTCGTTAGTCTTCTGTACTGACATGATTGCTTCCAGCCACTTCAAATACTTTGACAGTAATATATATCTTTACACAATAAAGAAAACAGAAATAAATAAATATGGTACTGTGAGTTTGCAATTCATTCGTTAGTTTATTGGCTTATTTATACGTCTGTTGTGTGCGTATCTTGATGATTTTATTTGCATTTATGTATCAACTACATAATAGGTCTACTTGTATGTTTTCTGAGTTTGTATGTACCTTGTAATAAAATGGAATTCCCATTTATTAACAGTCCATTCCGTGTAGTAAACATAACTTGGCATGCATAAATATTAATTTTAAATATTTTAGCAAAGTGTTCGTCACGGGAACGCAAAATCGGCACCCGTATCAGTTTCCACACCCGAAGTGCGGGTTCTGCTATATCTGGTTTTATGGCCCGTACACAGACTAATAACCGTGGAAACATTAAGACAGTGAGTAAATCAAAAGTTTTTCATATTTCACTTTTTTCAAAACAATCCTGTCAAAGTGTCAAGTCAAAGCAGCTAACCTTTAAGCAAAATAGTAATGCAAAGTCTTTGCATTACTTTCTTGACTGCTCTATTGTTTTGAGCTACGAGTATGGAACTCATTTACAAAAATGTGGAATAAGCTTCTAAAACGTCAAATATTTTTTCTCTTTTATTGTTTACCGACTGATGGTAGGAGCAATTTATGGCAACCTATTCAAATGCACATGCATACATTTTATTCCACGCACCATATCTGCACGTACATATGCACTAGTCTAGTCAAGTCTAATCTTTGTTGGTCGTGGTATTGACTAGTCTAGTCAATTCACAATGGTTTCCAAGAAATCCTAGTCAAGTCAATTCAAAGTCACTTTTTAAGTCGAAAATCCTAGTCAAGTCATTCTAGTCTCCTATTCACTTGCATTTTATTATCGCGGCTGTAGGTTTTTTTATATTATCTTATCATTTATTTATTAGCTAAATCAATTCATGACCAAACCCTGAAAACAATATCAAAGTAGTTCTTATTTTAACAGTTTTAACTGTGCAAGTGTGTATGAAGGAAATGTTCCATTAAATTGGAGGAATTAAATAAATATCTAGCATGAATAAAGAATTGAAACAAATTGAAATATTTTAATAATCGATGCACTAGAACGGTTAAAGCCCAGGAAACTAACGGATAGCACCATTTCATAAGTCGAGTTTTGCTGCGTCTGGTTAGGCTTTTCTAAATTAACCAATTCTGTGCACAATATTTGTTGCGGCAACTGCTGTGGCTTAAAAGAAGCTCTGTGAGCACAAGCAATGGCCGACAGAGAATAGTCTGAATTTAGTTGCCTTGTCGGGATCTTCTCAAGATGTGATTTCATTTAGTTGTTCGTTTTCTGCACTTTTTTGGGGACGGGTTTTCTGGCGGAGCTTTGCTTTTCAGGATTTTTATAGTTCCTTTTTTAAACGTTTCTTCACTACCTCAGATTTAGTTTTGTATGAAATTGTTAATGCATTATAAATCCGTATGTCTGGTGAGATTTCACAGATTTTCGACTGGACCTTAGACGTTCATGATTTAATATTTTAATATAAATGAGTGTTTTTATTAAATTTCTTTAGACAAACATGACGTATAGAGTACTGTTGCTGCCTTTATTGTGCAATGAATTAACGGCTTGAATAATGCACTGCATTTTTTAATCGTTAAAGGACGCAGTTACAAGTCCTGGTATGGAAATTGTTATGGTTTGGAAACTTTGTTATTGTTAAAAGTTTCCCCATTTCCTCCTAAAACTTCTTCATTGAATGAATTAGGCATCATTTGAAGACATTAACAAATTGACTAGACTAGTTCCTGCACATTGTTCACCTAGTCAGGTCAAGTCAATCATTATAATTTATAAAGCAAGCCTAGTCTAGTCAAGTCAATTCTTCACGGTATTTGGCGCTTGCTAGTCAAGTCAAACTAGTCAAATTTACGAAAATTCTTAACTAGTCTAGTCAAGTCTCATATTTCCTAGTCAAGTCTGACTAGACTAGTGCAGCAGTGCTACGCACACGTAACGTTTTTGCAGTTTTTGGACTTTCCGCCTTTTCCACCCTTTTTCTCAACCCAATAGCTCTACATTTAACTCGTTAATCTCTTCTTACAAATGTCCAACTTCTGCTAAGCAACCACTAATAACAGAATCCAACTTCTCAGAACCCTAAAATTCTGCTTTATTCATCGTGGCTGATGAAGAGTCATGCACGAAACTGCCACACGAGCTTTTTAATTCACTGGCAAAATACTACATTGCGTAGGAATTGTGTATAAATTGTCGGCGAATTCTTTGCTTTACTTCTATGTTGCTGTAATACAGATAAACCTCTTTATTTTCACTACCACTATAAGCAACTTCTCTCTATAGTCAAAATAATTTGGCCCTGGCGATTCCCCCGTAAACTGTAATGTTAAATAATTTCCGAATAGTCAACTTCCCAACAGTCATGACCTCTGTATTGTCCAGCATGTTTTCCGTCCCGAGGAATCCACAGCTCTCCATATAATCACATTATTTAAACAAATCCGGGTCAAGGCGGGGTCATAATTCCAATGTTAACGAATAATATATATTAAAACCTTATTATGCACATACAATGTGCACCACAGTAGTTTACCAGTACGTTTACATCACGTAAAATTGCCCATTCATTGTTTTTAATTGTATACAAACATAATTTATATTCGCACATTCAGCAAATAATTGTATATATTCCGAGATACGTTCTCTATAGTCAACTTTTATATACGGTCCCCTGCGATGTGACTATAAAGAGGTTTTGCTGTAATTCCTTACCAGCATTTATTTTTATATATATATTTCCTAAAACGTTTTACAAAAAGCATATGTTCGTTTTTGCTACACAATACTACACACATGTTCTCTAGGATTAATCTAGGAGCTCTGTTTTAGGATCAACACGGTTTCAAGAAATTTCGTTTGAGCCGCACATCGGTAGAAATACAATACACTGTCAGGCCAGTCCTTCAACAATATATATGTAATTATATATTTAAATCCAAAATTGAAGCTATATTAAAAAGCTGTCACATTCATAGCATTTTATTATCGTCAGGAAATTGTTGGATATTATTACAATACATTGAAAGAGACAGCGTTACTCGGATTATGATTACAGTTTGTGTTTGTAACGGACTGGTTTTCAGATGCTATTCTAGTAGTGCATTTTTACAATGCATATAATTTTGTCGCAATAGGATACGGAACAATCTTAATTACAGAAAGTTTCTACAAAGATTTTTCAAATTTGAATTTTATTCTCGCTGTCACGTAATTGATGTTAGCTTCTACTTTATTGGCACCAAGATAGGCATTTAAACAGTCATACTATTATCGTTCTTCATTCTGCTTCATTCTTCCAAATTTGACGGATTTTGGAAGTTTTTTGAAATTTCATGGACTGCCTTGTCAATGTTCTTAACTTTGGGTTTAATAGTTTAATCAATTCACAATTTTTGCGAGAAAAATCTGAAACGATTATGTGTTTATAAGCATTTGAGGATTCCCATGCAAAAGCTGGGAGTAGAAACCCGAAAAACGGAACCACCAGGATACTGGAATCCATGCAGCCAAATCTAGTGGAACTAAAATGAGGCAACATGAGCCAAATCTAAGTTAAAATAATAAATTATTAGATTATTACAGATCATTTATTGGAAGATTATCCCGAAGATTGTAATTTGTAAAAAACAGGCGACGCACTATAAGCTTTTTGAAGTCTTGCAGAATTATAGTATACAAGCAAATATTACAACAGCCATCATGTGCCCGTCGAATCTTCGGTTCAAAAATCATAAAGCGTCCCAATTTTCCGAAAAGTGCAACAGACTGGTGTTCGAAGTTATACTAAAATACCGCAGGAAAATTATTTTCAACCCTTATTCTTTTTTGATACTTGTTAATAAGGTCTTTTTGAATAACAAATTAATTTACCATAAAATTTTTCCACTTTCGTCTTCCTATAACACCAGCTCAATATTGATTCGGAAAACATCCCCATAAAACTAATGATGCTCCCTAAACATAAAATTTGCAGTAGAAAAAAAGCCAACTCGCCAGAGTTTCCAGATTCATAAGTTTCACCACCGTAATATTCTTTTGTTTTCACCATGTTTAGTGAGTACCGCTGCCCATTTGACTGTTCATAAAGCATTCGATTTCTCACCCACATACTCGGTAATCCAGCGCATTCCAAGTGGGCTAAAATTGATTCCAGTGGGTCTGTTAAATTTTGGCGAATATCAGATTTTCATGTTGTAACGTGACAATTGATGTTTTTAATGAAACATATTATCGAAAATTGCCTGGGATATACTCACAATATAACTCCGGGTACTGATAACTTATCCCTATGCCGCCAGGCTTGGTCAAAATTTTTTCGATAGACGTTTGGTACATTTTCCTCTTTTTCACATCAACCATAAAACGAATAGCGAATACTTCAAATAGCTGACTGAACCCAATGCACACAGCTTTTGTTTCAAATATTCTCTCGTAACACTAAACCAAAAATATAAGATCCATGCATTAGTTCATTTAAAAACAATAAGATGAGTATAGGAGTGTTAACTAAGCAACATTACATCAGGGGTTTGGACTTGAAATTCCGTAATGCGTTGCTGCAGTTTAATGCTTAGACTGGTATTCAAACTCTTCAGGTCATCTTCAATAGCGTCAGTGTACAATACTGCTCCTATGGCGTAATCAGTCTCCACAAGTTCTCTAAATGTTGTTGGAGGAAATTCCAGTGTAGGGACGGAAATCTGTTGAATCATTTTTGACTTGTAAGCGCATCCCAATGAAATTAACAGGAGGAACCACAGCCCGATGATCAATTTGCTTATGTTACCAGAAACACCTTGCACAAACAGCTTGGAGTCAATACCGTTTTGATCAATAATTGGTTTCACCACAGCACATAGTGTTGTCCACATGGAAGGGTGACCAACTTCAAAAGACGCAACAAAATGGAGGAATAAAAATGTTGCAAGAAGCGATGCAGCTGTAGATGCCCAAACCCAGGTAGTGAATGGATAGTGTAAACGTAAAAATGAACTAAACAGTACAGGCTTCGGGAGACTGTACACGAAAATAACGTTACCAAAAAACAACGGCCGTGTGAGCAGCATAACTGAATACGTCTTTGGCTCAGGTAAAACCACGGATGAAAAAACAGCAGTCCCTTCAAGAACGGGCTTCGTGAAGACGTCCCATTCTCCATTTTCATCCGTGCCTGAATAGAGCTGACCAAACTTTGCCTGAAAGTCAATGGTTGCGTTCACTTTGTGACCCAGCTTAGTCAGCGCGACGAGATTATAGTCAGATATTTCTTCTTTTTTATGGAGCAAACCAAGCCCAACGTCGCATATCGAACAGATTGTTGAAATAAATACGGCTCCTTTAAAGTTGGGATGCTTTCTTTTAAGGAAAAAATCCGGGATTAAAATTCCATTCTCTTCAATTGAAACTAATTTGTCATCTTCGAATTTACGCTGAAAATATTTTGTTTCCCTCGAGCTTTCTAGAACGAAATAAGAATTTAGAACCAAGCGAGCTTCCAATGCCATTTTTTCCAGAATTTGAGCATTTGAAAATGCGCTATCCACGTTCACGACAAAAAAGTAAATAATACGTCTTAAAGGAATTGCAAATGAAATGACAAAATTGGTGATAAGAGACTGAATTTCACCAAGGGATAATTCAACTTCAGCCAGAACTATCACTTTGCGCTGAAAGAACCTCAAGAATGGAATTATTTTTGGGAAAGAATAATTTCGACTGATTATTGTACGTGGATAGGATATATATTGGTTAAAAAAACTTTTTTCAACGACAATTGAATTTTTACGGATTAAATTCATCATGTCTATATGTTCGTGGGAAGATTCTCCAAAATGTTTCCGTTGAATAGAATTTAATATCTTCCAATCAAAGGCTAGAGAATTTATTCCCAAAATTATCAGGGAATTAAACCAGTAAAATTGCATTATGCAGCTTCAAATAGGAATGATGATTTGTTTAATTCAGGGCAAAGCCGTGTCTATTTCTCGTACGGCTTCATTATAGTTTGGCAAGTCTTGACACTTCATTAAGCTTCTGCACTGACATAATTGCCTCAAGCCACTTCAAATACTTTGACAGTAATATATATCTTTACACAATAAAGAAAACAGAAATAAATAAATAGGGTACTGTGAGTTTGCAATTCGTTAATTCATTGACTTCGATTTTATATGCATTTATGCAGTACCAACATAATTGAACTATTTATAAGTTTTCTGAGTTTGCATGTGCACTGGGACAAAATGGGAGTCCAATTAGTTAATACTCCATTGCATGCAGTAATCATAACTTGTAATATCTATATAAATATAAATTTTAGATATTTTAGAAAAGCTTAGCACGGGTACGCAAAATTGGTATAATAGATCGGTATTTGATATTGTATATTTTCATTTACGAAAAACCTTTAAACGTTATGGATTAGAAACCAAATTAAATCGCATACTTCATCAAAACTTATAAGTATTTACACTTGTCAAATATTGACAAGTTGTAGAAAATTTCCCGTGTCAGTCCATAGACGAAGTAGAGGTAAAATAAATACTGCAATTTCTCAATTTTCTACCAAACATTTTACACGATATTTTGTCCGAAAAAATACTTTTAAAGGTTTAGTTTTCTATTGAAATTTGAAAAGTAAAATTCCTTTTGCTGTATTTGTAGCTTCATGGCTTATCAGCGAGCTACCAAAAGGAGGTTAATAGCCGTGTAAATGTTAAATCAATTGAAAAAATCAAATGCTATCCAAATTTTACGAGTGCCAAAATATCCTTTAATGCAAAAGCAGCTAACCTGCAAGCAAACTAGCAAAGCAGTAATTACCGATACAATAATATCTGTACCCAAAATTTTGAGCCAATCAAAATGTACCCGAATTTGTTCGCACTAAATCGGAACTCGGGTAGTATCCATACCCGTACCCGTTTATCCGAGTAATACCCGTGCCCATGCCGAGCACTGTTTTAGAAACTACACGGTTTCACGAATTTAAGGTTGAGCCGTACGTACGTCTGTGGAAAATGTAATGCACTCTCAGTTCAGACCTTCAGTAAAATTCATGTTATTCAATCCAAAATTGAGCCCATATTATTGAACTGTCACTTTTATAGAATTTTATTATCATCCGGAAATTTGTAGTTATTATTATGATATAATGAAAGTAACAGCATTTCTCCGATTGTGACTATACTTTGTGTTTAAGTTGTTACAGAATGCTATTCTAGGGCTGCGATTTAACAATGCCTATAATTTTGTCACAATAGGATACCGGACAATGTAAATTACAAATCGTTATATAAAAGATTTTTTAATTTTTAATTTCATTCTTGCTCTTATGTATTTGTTGTAAGCTTCTACTTTATTGCTACAAAGATAGGCATTTAAACAGTCATACTATTATCGTCCTTCATTCTCATGCAGCTAATAATATTGTATAATCCGGAAGAATATAAATTCCACCCATTTGATCAAAAGAGTTAAAAGAGTATAATGAGTTCTTCTAAGTTAACCAAACGAGGTAGAATAAAAGTACAAAGACGAAAATAATTTCTCATTCGTTCGGTCTCATGTAGGAATGGGCTAATACTTCCCGTTATCCTATATAGGCAGCAATGTAAGCAGCGGGAAATGTCTCCTAGAAATTGCACAAATAGGCAAGAAGGAAGGCCTCTCCTAAACTAAACGTATAGGTAGGATGTAGGATAGGTAAAATGAGCTTAGCATCTTTGGTCAGAATATTTCAAACAGATTTATGCGATGGTTGATGGCTGTATATAATTACACAGGAAGTTCTACCTCTCACAAACCGCTGGGACCACGGGGTGTTACATTTAATGCAATTGGGACTTGTTTTCAAAGAGAGTTTTTGACGGGAGACTTCAACAACTCTTTTCCTGGATTTATTTTCAAGAACCTTCAGTTACGAAACTACAATCCGAATCTGGAAATTATTTCGACTTCTAATTTTAACATGATAAATGCAACATCTCATGGTGTTGTGGTGTACACAGTTTCGTTACGACCTAGAAAGAGAACCGAGTAGAGTTTAGCGATCAAGTATTAACGTTGTATGATTAATGTTTCAATGAATATTGTATCAAATTCTACTTGAAATGTAATAAATCTTTCAGAGCATGACGACCAATCAAATAATTGATATCTGCTGCAATGACCGTCAAAACATTAGTTCGGCGATTTCTCAAAACTTTATGTTTTTTTCAGTTCATACAGCTTTTTCAGCAAACCTAGAACCGAACTTCAAGAAAATAAACATGTCTTCAAGTATTTATGTTTTGACCAGAAATTCAGACACATTTTGAAATTCAGCTGTTTATTCTAGTTATCGGTTCTTATAGGCTTCAAATTGTTAAATCTTTCCATTAAGTTTTTTTTTGGTGATACCTGATATGATAAACAAAAGAACTCTCAATTCTTAGATTTTTTATACTAAATTTTTGCACAAACAAACATATGTGCACGGTTATGTACGTGAGCTTACGGATAAGCTTCGGATAAGGTTATTTTTAATCCGATGGAAGCAGAAAGGATCGGATACGTTTCGGTTTTATCGGTCGAAATTCGGATCGCATAGGATAAGGATAGGATGAGGGAATTGTCCTATCCATTGAGAACCTTACTCTAAACAGTTGCGCAAGCATAAATGAAAGGAATCTCACACACCATAATAAATGGAAAACCGTTTATAAGTGCTAATTTGGAACCAAAAACAACGTTTTTATTTAGCAAATTTTAAAGAGTTCAACTATCATAACTTAAAAATGTAGATATTGGAGGACATTACTAAAACAAATCTTTACATTTGATGGACGCTGGTAAGCCCAAGTAGTAATAGAGAGATGCAATTCGCTAAAGAGTCAGAAAGTAACGTTTTCAGGATGAAGTTTTTGTTTCATATTGAACGGACAATGTGATTTTCAAATCAAAATGTTGACATTGCGTTTAACCGTTCAGGTTTAAAAGTAGAGTGAACTGTTTGAATATAAAAGTTCGTTATTTACATGTTAACAGAATTTTCAAGTGAATTCTTTCCCAGATTTTTCAACACTTTTTACATTGACCTACATCATATTTTGTAGACCGTACTTTCCTGGCGCCAAATTTGGTCATCGGTGCTTGATTGATCATGATTGGTTTTGCTGCCTGACTTCAGTTTGTATGGTTAAAACTTTGGCCATCGATTTATGCATGCATTTATTTTTGTTGCGTATGGAAAATACAATTTTTCTGCAGGATCAGTTCAATGTCAGCTCGTAATCCTAAATTGTCCAATGGTGTCGACTACACTCACAAAACGAGAAATTATATACCCCAATGAATATTGTTCATTCATGGAGACTGAACATTTACAATGAAATTATTTTGATATTTTATAATTATTCAAGCTAGTAGTGCTAGTGAAATCTATTATTCGTTTTATTACACTCACAATCAGTTTTATTAGCATTTCTGTCATTCTTGATTTTTCAAAACTGAAAACGCTAAAGGAAATCTCAGAAATAATTGTAAATATTACAAGGATATGTTCAAAATCAAATTTATTTTTTTAAACACAGAATATATGGACAGCCCGAGATCCAGGCTTTTTCGTTACAACAACTTGTATAGCAATCATTTAAATATAAGCAGAAAATGACTATTAAAGTGCATCGTTGTAATAAAATCAGGGCAGCAAAATAAAAGTAACAAATCGAATGCTGAATTCAGAGAGAATTGCAGTACATTCAGAAAAGTTTGGCCAAATTATATTTGATTTTTCTTTGGAGTAAAAATCATTTAATTTACCTTTTTACCGGCAATGGCAAGCAGTTTTTCAACTTTTCAACGCTTAATAGCAATATTTGTTTTTTTTAGCTATTACAGTAAATTTCCTATATAGTGGTTTCCAAGGGAGTGGCAAATTCCTGCCACTATATAGAGATGCCACTATATGGTATTAATGGCTAACTATATACTATTAATATTTATAACTAATAACTGGCTAAATATATTTATAAAATAATTTATTTGTACAGAATGCGTAAAACTATGAGGTATGCAAAGGTCAGTAAGTTTAAAATATTCAGTAAATATAAATACCCTCACACTGGTAATATTGTAAGTAGTAGCAAACTTTTCAACTGCAAGTTCACCATTCCAGACCGATTGGTCGGAGCTACTTGTGAAGAAATCCACATTTTTAAGGCATGTACACTTTCCAAAACATCATCAAAATAATACAGCGTCCTTCCAGAAACCGAATTTTGGCTTTAGATTATGGAAAACGTTTTAATTTTGTTAAAAAATAAATAACGAATTGGAACTTATTAGAAGTGGGCCAAGGTAAAAATACCAATGCTTTGTTGTGTAACTGTTCGTTTTACCTTTTAAGTCAATGACTAACTTCAGCTAATCATACTAGAGCTTCAGTATACCACAATAAGAATTTCATGGTATGCAGTAACATTTAGAATTAAAATTGAACCAATCGACACAAACATTATTTACCTCCCGCACGTTTTATAACACCGTGTTATACGATTAACTAGCTAATTTTATGCCAACTGCCATTATAATTTTGCAAGGCCGAGCCACTGTAACACATAATGGTGCCATTATAGAGGGAATACCATTATAGCGGGTGCCACTATATAGTATACCTTTAACATTGCAAACCTCTAGGGAGGGTTTTTTGATGCCACTAAAGAGGAAATGCCATCTAAGAGGAAACCACTATATGGGAAATTCACTGTAGTATATTTTCTAGGTGGATTGATAAGAGTTGGAAGAATTGTAACATTTTCGTTCAAACTTGTTAATTGACTCAAAAACATCAGCGGGAATGAGGTTTTTCCCCTATTTGACTGTAACTATCTTCCAATATGTTTTACATGGCATATTAATTCGTTGGGATAAAACCCGTTCACCTTAATCTAATTAATTTATTCCAGGCAGATGAGGGAACAGGGTAACAAGCACATTATATCCCGCGACAAACTGGAGGTCCAATGTCCACTATGACAGAGACGCACACATCTCGAATATTCAGTAAATCCGTTGGACTTGACCATAAACATGACGTGACATTCAATTCAAACTCTGTAGCTTCAACATTACAAAATTTCCAAGCTTCATAGTCAAATTTAAGAACAATATTGACTCTACTGTTAAAATACTCAAGGTCTAACCGATCTTGTGCGTAGCACTGCTCAATATTACAAAACCCTTAATTCAAGTTGAATTTTCAACCTAAAACAAGTTTTTGCAGATGCAATTATTTCGACCAAGAAGACGCCGACGCAAATAGCAGAGAGAAACAAGTAAAGTAAAAACAATGTTTCAATGAAATTTGAACGGGACTTGAGAGCCTCAACTGATCTAGGTAAACTTTGCAAAGTACTTCAATTCCGATTTTGTTCGGTGTAATTACTCTACTCTGGCCCGGACCCACAGGAAAATCCCACTTTCCATTAATTTTTCCAGAAACTCGAATAACTTACTCCCGTAGATCTTCATAACTCCCCAACCATACAGGTCATACAAAATGTATTCCTTTCCCATCAAAAACGGGTTGCTTAGTACAGTTTGTCGTCGAAATTTTGGAACCCTGAAGTTCAGAATTGTACTTCGGTAATCAATAAAAGCCACGTTATCGCATCTAGAGACGTCTTCTTCAACACTAACGTATGGTTCTGTAGCCGGGAAGACCATCTGGCGCAATAATTTAAAAAATAATGATTTTTCTTTCCGAAACTGGGAGGTAACGTTGTTTGCTCCTGTTTCTAGCAATTCATCTTCGTACTTTGCACTCTGCATATACAATCTTTCACCAATAGATGCCATCAAATACAGTGGATATTTCAAAGGCGCTCGACCGCGGGGCCCAATTGGAATTTCACGCTTCCGAAACAAAGAAGGTATATTTTCTGCTCGTGCTGACAAAATTGGGTTTAATTAAGGAATCAAATCAACCCCATTTAGATCATCCCATGTTTCCATACCTTTCATGGACTTTGGTGCTGTCAGGTCAGATGTCAGAATTCCTTTGTACGCATTGCTCAAAACAATTGTCACGAACAGCCAAATGGTAAAGTTAAACCATGTTAACTTTGGGGTTTGAATGTCTGAAATATTTACGTTTTCCATCAAAGCCCGAAATGGCAAAACAAAAATATTAAAACGTTCTGCCAATCCAAATTTAGAACGGCTTTGAATGAATACTCCAACGAATGTTGCAAAACCGAAAATTAAAATCCAAGTGGATGTATCAAAGGCTTTTAAGTAAATGGTGTAAGTGAGAGAGCTTCT
Organism: Allacma fusca; assembly: GCA_947179485.1. Lineage (NCBI taxonomy): Eukaryota > Metazoa > Arthropoda > Collembola > Symphypleona > Sminthuridae > Allacma > Allacma fusca. The sequence goes on from OX359245.1 coordinate 38,524,838, forward strand.
AGTTCTATAGCAGGATATGAATGTGAGACCATCGGATATTACAGGCAAAAATGACGGAAACCCAGTGTTTTTGGTAAAAAGATATAAAGATATTAGGACTGGAGCATCTCGAGAATACTTACTTGACTTCGCAGGAAAAGATGAATTGGAAAATTTGTTCGATGCAATTGAAATTATAATGTATTCATAATAATTCACTAGAAAGATTCTGCGTGTGAAAACTTTTCTTCTTTCTTCTCTAATTTTCAATAGAGGTAAAAGTAAGTCAGATTCAGTGAAGTCCGCGACATTGGATCCCGATGCAACATAACTTTGGTGTCGGTTTAGCTTCTCATGTACGTTATCCAATAGGCTGCGAAAAATTGTGGCGTTCGTTTTTGTCTGAATATAAGGCAAGGGAAAAATCTTCCGAAAGAAAATGAAGCAACCTAAGCAAACTGTGTACCACTTCCGGATTACCATTACTTTGACGATGGCTTCTTTGAAATATGTTACTTCGTGTTGCCGACGGCGCTTGATTTCCATTGAAAGAAAACTTAGCCAGCTAAGGTCAAACTGGACGGAATAATCGTCTGCTCTTTGTTGTACCGATCTGATGCACTTTTTTGAATTTTCCTGACCGATGACGATATTCGTATACATTTTACAACGACATGCTTTAAAATACTGAATCAGTTTAGTACTCTGGTCTAGAAAATTTCCACATGATTCTTGGAATGGTAAAACGTAAATCAACAACACTGCGCGACAATTGGAGCTTCTCCAAAAAACATTCTCGAGTCGATTCTGTAGTAAATCATAATCTCCAGAACTGTCTTCATTAAAAAGAACTAGCGGGTCTTGTGTTTCATAGATATTCTCAATACAAATGAACGGGATGTACAGAATTTGCAAGCAGCCCTCAAATATTTTCTGCCAAATGACAAAGTCCGAAAATATGAACCAATGTGTGCATTTTTTAGCGTCACCTTTGTGAACGCAAGTTACAAACAGAGAACTGACTGCAATTACGACGGAAATTCGGAATGTCCACATCGTAGGACTTATTAGAGGTTACTATGCAAGCTCGAAAGACACTTTAATTATTTTCGGCACTTTCTTGGTCAGTTTATTGTTCAGTTATCAAAATCACGTTTGCTTGATGCTTGGGTAATAAAAATCATATGATTCTGTTGTTACTTCTGTTCGTAAAAGTCGAGTATTAATTGCGTAGACTTAATAACGTAAAAGCCCAAATTCATCAACAAAATGTGGACTTAAAAATTTATGCAGAGCGTGGGTTTGCAAAGTTACACGCGAGCCTGCGGTAGTCTCAACAATTTTTGTAAATTGAATAAATGGCCCTTATGCTTGTAGTTTCTACAGAATGTAGTATATTGTGAAAACAGTAGTAATCTAATAATATCAGTAAAAGCCAGTAAACCAATGTTGAAACTCTGCTGGTTGAGCAAAACTAAATAAAATATTTACGAATTTCAGATGGAATGCCCTACTGCTATTGTAAAATGTTAAATTTTCTTGATTTATGCTTAACATTGATTCGGCTCTACGAGCGACACAATTTACCATTTGGAATTATATAGTAAGTTGGTTTCGAAGGTTTTTGTATTGTCTATAAAAGTTTTAAAAATAAAGAACAAATACATCGGAACTACATCTTTTGTCCATATAAACATAAACTCTGACTACAGCAAATGTAAGCATACCCCAATTAGTGTTTTACACCTTCATTATATTGTATATACGGATAATTTTTGAAATGATTGCAAATTTTCGAGGACTATTGTAAACAACAAAATATCCCAGAGAACACTCGTTGTCCGATGATGTAATCATGCATTTATTAGATTCTGGCTGAAATAAATTATTATGGGATTAAAAGCCAACAAAACATTTTGAACCTATATACTTTTATTAATAGTTCGTGTTAATATTACGGTCACGGAACAAGGCCGTAGACAATACTAAGAAATCGAATTTTTGCAAAACACCGGCAACATTTTGCACAATCGTATCTACGTAAATAGATTATTTATTCGAAATCAAATATATGTAATAAATAGCATATAGTTAATATATATACATATAAAAATAGTCCCTGGTCACTCAAACTAGATTGCACGAGCTAGCACGCAACATTTACCAATTTTCATTAACTACGGTCCCAAACAAATAGGTAGGCATTTAAGGATTTTAGAAAGTTGAACGTTATAATCCATCTATATTAACATTAGTGTAAATTAACATGTTGGAGTTCCGGCTTTTGCTGCTGATAACGTTCAGACGTTCCAACATACAATGGGTTGGAGAATTGTACCCTCTTTTTAACATGTTTATTTTCAATGTGACTGTATGAAACCTCATTCTTAATTCTATGGTCTCGTTTGTTGTCTTCCAGATAGATTTTCTCAATCTCTCCAGTAATTCTTGAGCTTCGTTTGATTGATTTTTTATTATAGTAGACTGTCTTAAAATACTCATTTTTTGTCGTGTCTCAGAGTTTGTATTCCTTTGTATCGGGGATGTGTCCTATAAGGATCCCAGAACTTGACAAATTTCTCCATGGATCTGGTTGTAATAACCTGGCATTACCTTTGCATTCAAGCATTCTCACGTTTGAGGATTTTCCTTCCACCTATACTCGTACGGAGTTCTTTTCGTATTTGTTGAATTCAGTAATTTCTTTAATGTATAGATTGCGAGTGAGCCACCGTCTTGTCAGAATGTCCCCATAATTCAGCTAAAAGTGCCGGCAATTTTGTAACTTGAATCTTGAACGTGAAGTGAAATTATAATAAAACTTGAATTTTAAGTTAATAATTCATTACTTAGTCTGAAGTTACCCATGCTAAAGTTTAGAATGGACTACACACCACCATGGTGAAATTGAACTTTTGTACAAAATTCAAAATTATGAACTCAATGTATGTTTTTGTGTTGTAAATGCTGAAATTAACCTCAACTGACATTATTTTTGGTATATTTATTTCTCTTGACAAACAATGTTTCAGTATGTGACAAAAAGTTTAGCGTAAATAATAACGTCTCGCAAAGTTATCGTAAATAATTCGAAATAACTGGTACGATGCAAGATACATACATCTGGGAATTGAATAAATTCCTGACAAGGACTCAGAAAAATGTAAATGGAACCCAGACTGCGACTCTTAGAGGTAGTGTATCAATGTCCGGTATTCACAAAACACTACAGAACGCTTTCTGTATGGCAACCACTGGTCATTTCAAAAACATGCATTGTGATACAGGTGTAGGTGATTGAAGTTCCGCTAAATATCATGGGGAAGATATTTTCAAGTGTAATGTCTTGTATATTTCTATAAAAACAAACAAAACAAAGTAAATAGAAATTAACTCACCGTAAAACATGTTCCCTTTCTTCTTCCTCAGATACCAGCTAAGTATGAGTTCGAAAAGCATCCCCGCAAGGCTACAAATACTCCCTAAAAATAAAATTTGCAGTAGCAGGAAACTAAACTCGCCAGAGTTTTCAGAACCTTGAATCTCGCCACTGTAATAAGCTTTTTCTTTCACCATTTTTAATGCGTTCCGCTGACCATTGGACTGCTCGTAAAACATTCGATTTCTGGCCCACATACTGGCTAATCCAGTGCTTGTTAAGTACGACAAAATAGATTCCAATGGATCTGTTAAATATCGAAAAGGGGTATCAAATCCTCCATGCAAACAACGATTTTCATAGAATATTTTGTCGTTGTTAAACCTTATTGAATAATATAAAATTACAATATAACTCCGGGTATTGATGACTTATCCCAATTGCTGCAAACTGTGCAAACATATTCTCGACAGATTTCTGGTACATTTTTCGTTTCTTCACATCAACCATGAATCGCATAGAGAATCCTTCCAATACCTGAGAGAACGATATGCATACCGATTTTGTTTCAAATATTCTCTCGTAGCACTAAATAAGAAAATATAAATACCGCTGGATTGAAATATTAAACAGTTTAACACAGCTCAGCATGCAGGGATAATTAATTTTAATTACATCAGGGACTTCGAATCTAAACTCGGTAATCTTTTGCTGGAGCTTAATGCTCAGGCTGCTATTCAAACCCACCAGATCCTCTTCAATAAGATTTGTGTACAATACCGCACCGATGCCGTAGTCAGTCTTGAGAAGTTCTGTAAAAGTGGTTGGAGGGGATTCCAGAGAAGGGACGGAAATCTGTTCAATGATTTTTGACTTGTAAACGCAACTCAACGAAATTAACAGGAGGAACCAGAGCCCTATAATTCCTTTGCTAATGTTACCAGAAATGCCTGTAACAAACAGTTTGGAATTAATACCACCTTGATCAATAATTGGCTTCACCACGGCACCTAGCGTTACCCACAAGGAAGGACGGGCAACTTGAAACGATGCAACAAAATGGAGGAACCAAAATGTTGCAAGAAGCGACGCAGCTGTAGACACCCAAACCCCTGCAGTAAATGGATAATGTAAGCGTAAAAATGAACTGAACAGAACTGGCTTCGGGAGACTATACACAAAAATAACGGTGTCCAAGTACAACGGCCGTGTGACCTGCATCACTGAATAAGTCTTTAGTTCAGGGATAACCACAGATGAAAAAACGGCGGTCCCCTCAAGAACGGGTTTCGCGTAGACGTCCCATTCTCCATTTTCATCTGTACCTGAATATGGCTGACCGAACTTTGACTGAAAATTTATGGTAGCATTCACTTTATGCCCCAGCTCATTTAACGCGACAAGATGATAATCGGACCATTCTTCCATTTTATATAGAAGATCTACCGTCTCGTCACATATTGTGCAGATTGTTGAAATTAACACTGATGCTTCAAAATTTGGATATTTTCTTTGAAGGAAAAAATCTGGGATTAAAATTCCATTCACTTCAATCGGGATGATCTTTCCAGTTCCTGATACACGCTGAAAATATTTTGACTCCTGTGAGTTTTCTAAAACAAAGTAGGAATTTAGAACTACACGAGTTTTTAACGCCAATTGTTCCACAATTATTGGAAATATAGGATCAGTATTTACAATGAAAACTTGAATAGTGTTTAAAGAAATTGCAAATCTGATGACAAAATTGGTAATAACGGATGTAATTGATTCAGGGGATGATCCGACCTCAGACAAAACTATCACTTTCCGCTGAAAGAACCTCAAGAATGGAGTTATTTTTGGGAAAGAACAATTTCCAATGATGATTGTACGTGGGTAGATCAGATATAATGCTGGAAAATTTCTTTCAGCAACCATTTTGTTGTCACCGTTTAAATGTATGTCTACTTGTTCATGGGAAAATTCCCCAAAATGTTTCTGCTGAATGGAACTTATTAAATTCCAATCAAAAGCTAGCGTAAACTTTAATCTAAAAATTAGAAGAGAAATAAACCAGTGAAATTGCATTTTGGGAGTGTTAAAGAGGACAAATAGTATTTCTATGTTTTCTTAGCTTAAATGTAGACAGAAATATATTATGTAACTTGGAAATCCTTGAAACTAATATTGACCACTATTGAACAAATTGTTAGGTAATACTCCATTGCGTGAAGATAATTATTATATTGTGTAGATGATGAATATTTTATGACTAAATTTCATTGTTAGGAGTAACGTAGGGTTTCAAGTATTATCGCTTCAGCATTATGCATTGCGAGAATATGCTCTGCCAGAATTGTCACTAGTATAACATTTTACGCCATTCAAATACTGGTCATTGTTAACTATAGGTAGATATTTATTCGGACCCTTGTAGAAAGAGACTTCGTTACTCAGATTGTGAATATAGCGTGTTTTTAAGCTGTGAAAGATTCCAAAATGTTTTAATGCATATAATTTTGTCACGATTGGATACATCGTGACCACACCTTTCCACAAAAGCTTTATCATTTAGGATTTTCAATCTTGCTGTAAAGTACTAACTGTATTCTTCTACCTTGTTGGTATAAAGGATATGCATTTAAATATTAGCAAAAACATTGTCATTTCTATGCATGCAACTCTTCTAAATGTTGTACCTGAAATAATAAGAATATAAAATTGGAGTGTTTACCGAACTAGGTTGATACAATTTAGAAAGACAAGAATAATTTCCCATTTACAAAAAATCGGTTACTGTGTGGAACGTTTAAAGTATTCAATAAAGCCGAATTGTGTACTCACCTTATTAAAACAGTTTGATCGAGAGAATAGTATGAATGTTTCCAGGATCCCAACTTGCACGATAATTCAGCACGATTGTGCTCGCAATTCATAGTAGATTCGTCCTAAATTTTTGCTGTATGCATACCTACATGTGTATTCAAAATATATACACACTATTATTGACTACTGCGTGTAAATATTAGGCACCAGGCTCCTACTGTAGTTTCTATGCAAATAATTATAAACTCCAATAATAATATCAATTCAAATGGTTTTTAAAGAGAATCTAAAATTGAAATTGAAATAATACAATGAGACCATCTTTGTTAACCGAAGGAGGTGTGAAGTGTATGAATTAACTCAAATTATTTCTCAAATATAATTGCAAAACACACGACGCACAATAACATGTAAAATGGCAATAAGTATGCCATTGTAGTCGCGGCTAAAACAGTCAAACTTTACCTTTATCAAACGTGTCTATTGTAATGGTTTGGCTAGGATAGCGTAGCTCAGACTTAATAGTCAGAGTCAAATAAGCTAACTGATTGGAAATGAGTTGAGATCGAGTCAAAAGCATCTAATCTGGTCAAAGGTCAGGAATGACCAGATTTATTTAAACCTCGATTGTTATAGCACGATCAGCAAACGTTATTGTCGTAGTGTAAATTTAGCGAATATTCAATGTAGTAGGATTGTAATAATAATTACTAAATTCAAGATTAGAATAAATAAATATTTTTTGACTATTCTAAGATCATTCTTACAATTAGCTGCATATAAGTCAACCGTAACAACATACTGTAGTCTCCCACGAGCTCCTTTAGGTTCACCATCCACCTTGTTGCATCCAGCACATGACGTTATAGGGTTACTTTTGTGTTTAACGCATTTTACAACTGCGTTGAAGTTCCTGAATGGTATGACTAATGTATGTGATGTATATTATGTTAAATTTTATGGAATTTTAATTATATCCTTCAAAAAGGTTTTACAAAGTAGTACACTGACGTTATTTCCACTGGGATTTCCACCCTTGCTTGTACAATCACTACTACTGGGCGAGCCGCTTGAACTGCTCTACTGCTTAATCCAATTGCTAGAAATACGACTGCATTTTGTTTATTTCCCTGTACGTTTGCGAATAAAAGTTGATGGTGTGAAGGCGTTCTTAGGTATTTGTTTACGGCAATTTCGGTTACCCGGTAAACACTACTTCCTGAAGATTAAGAAGCTGTGACATATGCATAAAATTGTGTTACTCCTGGCTACGAAAAAAATTATTTGAATGGCATAAAACTTCAATAAAGATTCCATGCAACCTTTTAACTAGTTTGACCTAGCGTTTTTGACTTTGATTCAGGCAACTGATGTTAACATCCCAGGTGATGATCAAAGTAACAAAACGTTTTGCTTGGTGACGTGACACTGTGGATGACATTTGTAGACTATGCTGACATGTTTTGACTGTTCGGTATCGAATGGAAGTAGAATGGGTGAAAGCCAACATTTCGTACTAACTCATGTACTAGTGTGTCGTACACTGATAATGATTCGTAATATAGATCAGTTACATTTGTATACTGTGTTTACTGATATTCGCATAAGTTTGTGTTCTAACCCTGGTTTGCGTATGGTTTTGTAATAAATTCTTGTGATGAATTACTGGTTATGAGTTTTCAAATAAATGACTTCAACAAAACCAAATAATATGAACAAGATATTTAATCGTTGGAAGACAAAAAGCAATGAGCCAACTGACAGAGTAACTGTATGTAAATCAAGTAAGTGTTAGAGGATTTATGTTGAGGGTGAAGTACCAAAGAGAAAGGAAGTGCGGACGCTAAAGAGGTACACAGTCCTGAGAATTGCGTGAGTCAGTAAGAGTATGATACATTAGAGATTGCACATAAACGCTAGAAGAGAAGGGAATGCATAGTGAACTTAACATGACGCATACAAAAGTAAAGTTCAACATTAAAAATATAACATAAATAGAAGGATCAACAACAACAATATGTATGATCACAATTCTAGCCAAACGCTCATGAAAAAGTTAGCAAGCTCAAAGGCGCAAAAAAATATTTTCGTTTCAAATTAACAACAATTTATTGTCCATGTGAATTGAGTAAGCCGAAAAACCATCTATAATCAACTCTCCCAATAACTACTCCCCAGAACTAAATCGAATCCTCCTCCGGCAGGAACAATTATGTCGTTGTAGATAAATGTCGTTATAACAATTCCAAAAAATGAATAAAAGAAATCCACAAAAGATGGCTTAACAATTTAAAACCCCAAAATTACTTTATCATTGAATTATTTTAGTATTCTCAATCAAATAGTTAGTGTTTTATAAAATATTTAACATTATAAATCAGACGTTATAAATCTCCATTGCAAGTACAGGCAGGATATAAAATATGGGATGTTACACCTGTATCTCTACACATTTACATATTATGTAGAACAAGACAGTGGAAAATATTCCAGCAAATTACAGGTATATTTATTCTTAGCTTATTAACAAGCGACCGAGCGATGACACTTATTTTATCTTACCTTAAGTTCAGGACAGATTCCCTGCTATGATGTACCCTCGCATTTGACGTAAAAACCGCACACAGGTGTAGATTTTGCCGGACCTGTGGTCATCCGTGACTCCATCGGTAGAAACCCCAAGACACACAAGGCATATATTGCCGTTTTTGTGTGCTTCTGCACAAAGACCATCCATTTGGAGCTAGTGACAACTCTGTCAACGGAGTCATTTTTGGCAGCTTTAAAGCGATTCGTATCTAGGCGAGGTCTCCCTAAGGTCATTCAAAGCGACAACGGCTCTAACTTCATTGGAGCCAAGCGAGAGTTGACGGAGTTCATGGAGTTTGTACAAACCGAAAAGGTCCAGAGTGAGATTATCCGATCTCTTGCCAACGATGGTGTCGAGTGGGTCCTCAATCCCCCAGCAGCCCCACACATGGGTGGCCTATGGGAAGCTGCGGTCAAATCGACGAAGTATCACCTGCAGCGGGTAGTTGGTCTCACACCGTTGAACTTTGAGGAGTTCGACACACTTTTGAAGGAGATCGAAGCGTGTCTCAATTCAAGACCGCTATGTCCAGTAACGAACGATCCGGAAGATCTGGAGGTTCTGACCCCCGGCCATTTCCTCATTGGGTCGTCTCTAAAAGCAATCCCGGAACATGACCTGACTCATCTCAAGGTCAACACACTTTCCCGTTGGCAACGTCAGACCCAGCTTAAACAACGGTTTTGGAAAAGGTGGCACGAGGAGTACCTTCAACAATTGCAGCGACGGACCAAATGGAAGGTCATAAAGGACAGCATCAAAGTTGGTGACATGGTGGTGCTACGTGAAGAGAATTTACCGCCCCAGAAGTGGAAGATGGCAGGAGTGACAGCCATTCATCCGAATCCGACTGAGGAGAATGTTATAAGGACAGTAACAGTCAAAACTGCAGACGGTTCCTACAAGCGACCCATTACAAAGTTGGTTCTAATCCCAACGAGACCCGAGAGTGAAGAGTGAACAAGGAGTGTCCTGTGGCCAAGTTACTACATTTTTATGTGACAGAAATAATGCATTTTACAGGTATATTTATTCTTAGCTTATTAACAAGCGACCGAGCGATGACCCTTATTTTATCTTATCTTAAGTTCAGGACAGATTCCCTGCTATGATGTACCCTCGCATTTGACGTAAAAACCGCTCAAGTTCTTTGTACTAATATTAGTCATGTATTTTATGACTCGAATAAGAAACCAGTCTCTCTCCAGAAGTACACCTGAAAGCAAGCCAGAATTAGTATTGTAAAATAAACTATAATTTGTCAATTTATCACACGTCTCAGTTTACCCAGCCATCATTTTTATCATTATTGCTCAGCACATACTCATACTTGATTTCGGCATTTCCACGAACTATTGTCTATTACGGTTCTACTGCCCTGACCACCACCGGGCAATACATGGTCCTTCGAGTTTTGTGAGTTAACCAGTGAATAGTTTGTGGGTTTTCTGAAATTACCTGTGAGAGAGAGACTCGAAGACACGACAACAGCAATGTCAACTTTAAAAGCAGAACGGGCCAGGCTCAAAGGCAGCTTAACCAAATTCAAGAATAGGTTTGACACCTACGACCCTAACGCAATTGACAGATTCAGGTACGACCATTATAAAGCAAAAATAACTGAAATTCTGACTAAGATGGAAGCGAACCATCAAAACATTCTTGCAACTTTGTCAGCCGACGCTGATATTCAAGCTCAAATTGATGACCAATACAAGTACCAGTACGTATTTGATGAAATGGACGAAGTTTTGATTGACTGTCTACGCAGAACTACCATCAAAGAAAAGGATGAAGCGAGAAAATTACGGGAAGCAGACATTATCAACCAAGCCAATGCTCAAGCTTCAGCCCAAGCCAACAACCCTTCTGTGAATCCTGCCCTGCCAATTCAAAAGGTAAAGTTACCAGAGCTAAAGCTTCCTAAGTTCAACGGAAATTACGAAGACTGGCTCCACTTTCGGGACCGTTTCAAGAATCCAGTGCATATGAGGACTGATTTATCGGGAGCCGAAAAACTCCAGTACCTCATAGCATCCCTTGAAGGTCAAGCAGCAAGCATCCTCCAGTCGGTACCAATCGACGACGGGAATTACGCACCCGCTTGGACAACCTTAGAGACAAAGTACGAGCACAAGCGTGATCTTCTGTACAAGGTAGCCTACAAAATCGTAGATCAACCAGAGGTTAAGGTTCGTAATTCCTTTCAAATCCAAGATTTATTAAGCACAACAGATAACACCATGAAGGCTATTCATTCGTTGGGTCAACCAACTGACCAAATTAACGTGCTAATTATTCCCACCGTTATGAGAAAGTTAGTCCCTACTACACGACTTCGCTTTCACCAGACACTCACTGACAAGGAACTACCGTCCTGGACCACAGTGGTTTCATTTCTGGAGAAAGAAATCGTTGACTTGGCGTCGTCACAAGAGGAAGTACCACTCGTTCAGCATTCCACAAGCGAAGCCAAAAATGATTTCCGGAAGTTAGACAGCCAGCAGCAGTTTTCAAAACAGTACACAACAACCAGACAAGTCTGCTCATTCTGTAAGTCAGATCACTTCAATTTTAAATGCCCCAAATTAAGAGAGACCCCAGATTCTGAAAGACCGAAATTCGTGGAGAACGCTAAATTGTGTACCAATTGCCTCAAGACTGGACACTTTTGGAGAAATTGTCCATCCCCAGGAGTATGTAAAGAATGTAAGGCCAAACATAATACCGTTTTACATTCAGCATTTCAGAAGAACCCCGACAAGCCTACAACAGCACTGATGACCACTACACATCATCCGGAACTACTAAAACATCCGACACTGAAGCTCAAGCCTACGCTCATAGTTTCAGTACACAGCAAGGAAGGAGAAGCTATAGATGTGAGAGCACTCATCGATAACTGTTCGGATGAAACTTTCATATGTTCTTCTCTGGTCAACGGGTTAGGACTACATAAAGAAAAACTTGCAACGATAATTAAAGTTTAAGCCATTCAAGGAGCAGACGTAGCAACGGTCAGCGAAGTAGTGACGATTGTCTTATTCTCCAAATATTACCCTGACATTAAGATGACCATCAGAGCTCTGGTGGTAAAATCAATCGGCGGGCCCTACCCGAGCCAACGAATTGATCATTCGCAATGGAAGCACATTCCGAAGAAAGAATTAGCAGATCCCCAATTCTACACTCCCCGAAAAGTGGATTTACTCCTTGCCACTGACATTTACTACAAGCATATCCAGTCCGGACTAATCAAAGGAGGACCATCCCATCCCGTTGCGCAAGAGTCAGCATTCGAATGGCTTGTTGCAGGCGGAGTGACTGAAGTTTTGAAACCCAAGACTAATTGCTTCAACTTGACTTCTTCGACGTTGGAAGTTGATCTCCAAAGGTTTTGGGAGATTGAAGATTACCACACCAGAGAAAATGTTCTCACAACTCAAGAGCAAGAATGCGAATCACTCTACACCGCAACTACAACAAGACTTGCGGATGGCTCGTACCAAGTAAGATTGCCTTTCAGAGCAAACGCAGTCCCGTTGGGTAACTCAAAATGTCAAGCCCTCCGGCGATTCCACAACAAAGAAGCCCGACTTTCCCGAAATTCCCATTTAAAACAAGAATACCACAAAGCCATGGCGGAGCTCATAACAGCAGGTCACATGGAGTTGGTACCAGCCCAGGAGCTCAATGTCCCTGATCAAGCCGCGTACTACCTACCACATCATGCTGTTGTCAAGGAAAGCAGCACCACTACAAAGGTCAGAATTGTCTTTGACGCCAGCGCCCGAACTACAACTGGTCAGTCTTTGAACCAAAACCTCTTGGTGGGTCCGGTAATTCAAGACAACCTTGTATCGATCCTCATTCGATAGCGTTATTGGAAGGTCCCATTAACGGCAGACGTGAAGCAAATGTATCTACACATTTGGATACATGCTTCTGACTACAACTACCAACGACTGCTCTGGAGAAATCAGTCAACGGAGAAAATTCGAGAGTACCGTCTACGAAAAATAACATTGTGACAGCATCAGCCCCATTCCAAGCAATACGGACATTGCATAAGCTGGCGGAGGACCACATGGATGAGTATCCTCTAGCTGCAAAAGTTCTTCGCAGAGACTTCTATGTCGATGATTGACTCACCGGGGCCGACAGCGTTGCAGATGCTCTGCAGTTACAACAGGAATTACTGGGTCTCATGAGCAAAGGACAATTTCAGTTAAGAAAGTGGTCATCATCCGAGCCATCAGTTCTGTCCTCTCTTCCCGCAGACCTACGCGAGACAAAACTTCCACTTTGTCTGGACAATGAGGACACTACCAAGGCACTCGGTCTCATCTGGAACCCCAGCTGTGACGAGTTTCGATTTTCAGTCCTGAAGCCTATCACTTCCAAATGGACCAAACGAGCAATTTTGTCAAAAGTAGCAAGGGTGTTTGACCCTCTAGGCTATTTATCTCCGATTACAATTAGAGCAAAAATAATTATTCAAGCTTTATGGAAATGCAATACAGGTTGGGATTCCATACCACCAAAGGCGATTCTTGATGAGTGGTCCAATTACCAGGCCGACATGCAATCGATCGAAAAAGTACGGATACCAAGAAGAATTTCCATGGATGATTCCCAGTCCTATCAACTCCACGGTTACTCTGACGCATCCGAGAAAGCATACGGAGCAGCTGTGAATCTCCGGTCAATGTCGTCCCATGGAGTGCAAGTTCGACTGGTTGCAAGTAAAGCAAGAGTTGCTCCACTAAAGTGTCTTTCACTTCCACGGTTAGAACTCTGCGGCGCAGTGACAGCAGCAACATTATTAGAAACGGTCAGCCAGTCCCTTCCCATTCCAATAGAGTTCATTCGAGGTTGGACAGATTGAACCATAGTACTCGGATGGATACAAGGAGAGCCTCACCGCTTGAAAACTTTTGAGCGAAATCGCGTGGCCAAAATCCAACGCAAAATTGGTCCTGAGAATTGGTTCCACATTCCTGGAGCAGTTAACCCTGCTGATCTTCCCTCAAGAGGAGTGTATGCAAACGAGCTTTCCTCCAGTTCCATATGGTTTAATGGACCCACGTATCTACTCAGACCCGAACGCAATCCCATGCCCACATCAATTACTACAAAATCATTTCCCGACGCTGTGGAGCCTCATTTTGAGGTACCCTCAGGGGACGTCTACACCCCTGCCACAGCATTTCCACCACATTCTCTAGCAACAGAACCAACCACGAGAACAACCATTATGCTAACGGACTTGATCAAGTTTCCATCCATTCAGCAGCGAATTGAGCAGTACTCAGAATGGAAGAAATTGCTACGACATACGAGCTGGTGGATTCGACTGTGGAGATTCTACACAAAACAAGAAACCTTCAGCAATCCCTATTTAACCCCAATGGAACTAAACTATGCATCCAATAGACTCGTGTGGGCATTGCAGGAAACTTTCTTTGGGAAAGAAAAATCAGCCATACGTCGGAAAATCCCTTTGAGTAAAACGTCCATACTACTTTCACTCAACCCATTCCTGGATAGCCACGACCTGGTCAGGGTGGGCGGAAGAATCCGCAATGCTGAGGTCAACTACGACAGTAAGCACCCCATATTACTTCCAAGATGTCATTTAACCATCCTGATCACTCGTTGGTGTCATGTGAGTCAACATCATGGAGGTATAGGTCTAACCCTGGCACAGATGCGAAGACAGTTCTGGATAGTCCGCGGACGAAGCCTGGTGAGAGCCATAATCAGGAACTGCAAGCGTTGTGTTGTGCAAAGTGCAGTAACTCAACAGCAACTCATGGCGGATCTACCTTCCCCTTGAGTGACCCTCTCAAGGCCATTTACACACACAGGTGTAGATTTTGCCGGACCTGTGGTCATCCGTGACTCCATCGGTAGAAACACCAAGACACACAAGGCATATATTGCCGTTTTTGTGTGCTTCTGCACAAAAGACCATCCATTTGGAGCTAGTGACAACTCTGTCAACGGAGTCATTTTTGGCAGCTTTAAAGCGATTCGTATCTAGGCGAGGTCTCCCTAAGGTCATTCAAAGCGACAACGGCTCTAACTTCATTGGAGCCAAGCGAGAGTTGACGGAGTTCATGGAGTTTGTACAAACCGAAAAGGTCCAGAGTGAGATTATCCGATCTCTTGCCAACGATGGTGTCGAGTGGGTCCTCAATCCCCCAGCAGCCCCACACATGGGTGGCCTATGGGAAGCTGCGGTCAAATCGACGAAGTATCACCTGCAGCGGGTAGTTGGTCTCACACCGTTGAACTTTGAGGAGTTCGACACACTTTTGAAGGAGATCGAAGCGTGTCTCAATTCAAGACCGCTATGTCCAGTAACGAACGATCCGGAAGATCTGGAGGTTCTGACCCCCGGCCATTTCCTCATTGGGTCGTCTCTAAAAGCAATCCCGGAACATGACCTGACTCATCTCAAGGTCAACACACTTTCCCGTTGGCAACGTCAGACCCAGCTTAAACAACGGTTTTGGAAAAGGTGGCACGAGGAGTACCTTCAACAATTGCAGCGACGGACCAAATGGAAGGTCATAAAGGACAGCATCAAAGTTGGTGACATGGTGGTGCTACGTGAAGAGAATTTACCGCCCCAGAAGTGGAAGATGGCAGGAGTGACAGCCATTCATCCGAATCCGACTGAGGAGAATGTTATAAGGACAGTAACAGTCAAAACTGCAGACGGTTCCTACAAGCGACCCATTACAAAGTTGGTTCTAATCCCAACGAGACCCGAGAGTGAAGAGTGAACAAGGAGTGTCCTGTGGCCAAGTTACTACATTTTTATGTGACAGAAATAATGCATTTTACAGGTATATTTATTCTTAGCTTATTAACAAGCGACCGAGCGATGACCCTTATTTTATCTTATCTTAAGTTCAGGACAGATTCCCTGCTATGATGTACCCTCGCATTTGACGTAAAAACCGCTCAAGTTCTTTGTACTAATATTAGTCATGTATTTTATGACTCGAATAAGAAACCAGTCTCTCTCCAGAAGTACACCTGAAAGCAAGCCAGAATTAGTATTGTAAAATAAACTATAATTTGTCAATTTATCACACGTCTCAGTTTACCCAGCCATCATTTTTATCATTATTGCTCAGCACATACTCATACTTGATTTCGGCATTTCCACGAACTATTGTCTATTACGGTTCTACTGCCCTGACCACCACCGGGCAATACAACAACGAAACTGTCACTGATTAATTGTATGATGTCTACTTGTCCCTGGGTAAATTCTCCAAAATGTTCTCGCTGAATTGCACTTAATAAGTTCCAATTAAATCCTAAAGTAATCTTTGTTTCCAAAATTAGAAGACTAATATTTGTAAAATTGCATTTTATGAGTTGTAAATGCTAAATAAGAATGATAGTTTTCATTCAGGGAAAAGTTGCTTAAAATTCTCAACCGACCATGTTAAGTCTGGCAAATCCAGGCCCATCATTATTCTTCATATGGGACATGTTCATATGTTTCATGCATTGACTTTTGAAACTCACTGAGAATAATGCAGTGCCCTGTCAAACCTTCAACAAAATCAATATAATACAAATGCAGAGAACATATTAAATGTAATTCGTACAGTGTGTTACAATCATACACATAATACTCAATTTTAAGTAGAATGCAGACTGGCTTTCAGATGTTATTCTCGTAACATTAGTACTAATTCTCTATAACATTGTATATAATTTTGTCACAATAGGACATTGGACAATGCAAAGTACGGATACAACACCATTCAATAAAACGTTTATTTTTCACTCTTACTGTCATGTACTTAAGCTTCTACGTCATTAATAACAGATAAGGATAAGAATCGTTATCCTTCAGACATTCTACTACCGTTCCTTTTGAGCTATTAATAAACTCCAAGTGATTAGTTTTAAGTGCATTTTAAACAGAGTCTAAAATAATAAGAGTTAATAAAGTGCTGACCGAGGAGGTACAAAAAATATGTGATACTTATTCAAAAATAATGATTATTGACTAGAAATAAGAGACATGTATATACGTGTATATTTCTAAATTTTTGTAATCTAGAGCTGTATGTATTAATTCATAAGTTGAGTGTCATTTTGAAATTAAAATGAGGTCCGAATGGTTATTTCAACCCTGTTGATATAATCTTTCGGACATAATAAGTACATATAGACATATTTCCACTGCTTACCCCTTATAGGGATAAATCGATTAGGTTAATACTGCTTTTTATGTTTAAAATCGTTAAGCACTAATGTCATTTACTGACTTATTTGTGTTTCAAGGTAAATACACTAAGGGGATTTTTTGCACAATGCTCAAAAGTTCTTTCAATTTGAATTGCCAATCCCAGACAAATTCAAGAAAAAAACCAACAAATCCCACCAGGGACCCTAGTAATAAAACTTCTAACAGAAGTTCCGATGTGGAATGAGAATCATTATCTCTGCGACTCTCTCCGGCGTATAATTTGTTTGTCCCCACCATTTTCAAAGCGTGTTGCTGGCCTTTTCTCTGGAAGTAAAGCAACTGGTTTTGTGACCACACTTGAGGTAAACCACTGCTCTCCATACTTTTTAAAATGAAGTTCAAGGGATCTGTATTATTATAAACACCAAAATTAATAATAGTTTCAATGATTCCAAAATACTTGTTTTTATCCACAAATGGAGGTTAGTTACAGTTTTAGTTTTTTTTAGTTACAGTATAGTTCCGGGTACTGCTGATTTATTCCCATTGAGAAAAAATGCCAGAAAAGTTTCTCAATTGATTTTCGATACATGGGTTTTCTCCTCACATCCGCAGTAAATTGTATGCCATAGTAATCAAGTATTATAGAAAATCCTACGCATGCCTTATTTTCTTCCAATACACTGGTATAACACTGTGCATATAGACCAAGCACGATTATACAAATATGATATATGAAAACCCGACCAGATTGTATATGACAGTAATTTATAATATCAACATGAGGAGTATACAGCAAGACTTACATCCGGTTCTTCAAATTTATACTCCGTAATCCTTTCTTGCAGTTTCTGAGTAACGCTAGTATTCAATGTTTTGAGGTCCTCGTCCAGAAAATTTTCATACATTATTGCCCGAATATCATATTGAGAGTCAATCAGTTCTGCAAATGTAGTTGGGGGTGAGTTGTAAGTTGGTACGGAAATCTGCTCAATCATTTTTGATTTGTAAGCACAGCCTAGTGAAATCAAGAGGAGGAACCAGGACCCAAAAATGATTCTGCTCAAGCTACCAGAAACTTTACGGATAAAAGGTTTGGATTCGAGACCGCTTTGATCAATCATTGGTTTGAAGACGGCGCTCAGTGTTGTCCAGATATCAAATGGGATTTTGGTTCTATTTATCTTACCATCAATTTCTTTGCCGAGATAAGCTTCTTGAAAATACAGGATCCCCTGCAGGACCAGAAACATTGCAAATGCAGATACAGCTGACATTATCCAAACCATTATTGTGAAGGGTCTATGCAATCGGAGAAATGCACTAAACGGGATAGGTTTGGGAAGACCGTACACAAATATAATGGAATCCGAGTAAATGGGGCGTGTCACTTGGATCAGGGGGAACGTTTCAACTGCAGGCATAACTACAGTTGTAAATACAGTCTCTCCATCAATCACGGGCTGTGCGTAACCGTCCCAGTCCCCATTTTCATCCATACCTTTATAAGGCTGACCAAACACTGGTTCAAATTCTATTGTCGCATTTAGGCGAAGACCCAATTCATACAAAGAAACAGTATCCATACTTGACATTTCAGAATTTTTCTTGAGAAATTCTACTAAGTAAACGCAAACGGTACAAATGATTGCTTTAAGCACGGTTGCTTCAAAATTGGGATGAGTATCGTGAGTGAGCAAATTTTGTCCAATCCCTTCAACTGGAATTAGGCTCCCTGTTCCATATTTGCGCCAGAAAATTCTGGACTGATTTGCCCTCAAAAGGTAAAAATATGAGTTTAGAGCTCGACGAGTTTTCGAAGCGATTTCTTTCAATATTTCGAACTCGCCAATTCGGGGTACTGATTTTAGAATAAACACATTGACAGTGTTTAAAGGCTGTGTAAAGGTGAGAAGGAATTTTGTATCAATTGACTCCAATGATTCTCGGGAGAATTCTATTTCAGTCAGAATTATAGTTTTTTTTTGTGGTACTTCATCACTGACATTACCACACCTGGTTGGGAATAATTTCCAACAACGAGGTTGGTTCGAGGGGAATTTTTGTATTTTTCAGGGACTGCATTATAAATTCCCCTTGGCTTTTGGCTTAGCAAATGAATCAAATCCAAATTTTCAAGAGATGATTCTGGAAAATGATGCTGTTTAATAACATTTAAGAAATTCCATTCAAAAGCTGGGGATGGAAGTAGCAACCCGAAAGTGAGAAGCACCAGGATAGTTGAATCCATGTTGGCTAGGCAAGATACACTGATGCAATGTTGCATTAAGAACCGGAAATATTCTACATGACATTCTGGAAATGTGGTTAATTCCGCGTTAGAACTTTTCCTGAAATAAAACAAAATGTTGTCAGGCGTCCAAAATTGCGATGTGCTCTGCAAAGCATTATTCTTCATCTCAGGATTCATTTCCGAGATATAATAAATCTGCTTCATGTTTGTGTCGCAGGTATCAAATTTATTACGAAGGTTGGCGGAATCATTGAGCTAATATTGGAGAGCCATTCTGTCTTCCGTCTTCCATAAACAGTGTTTATTTCCCCTGCTTTTATGGACCAAATTTCGCATTAATTATTTATCATAGGATTGGAGTGTAGGAAATAGAAAAACATGCAAAAAGTTGTAGTGTAACCAATATGATCTAAACTATACCATTCAATCATTTTGTCCTGTAAAATGTATGAATTTCTTCTTTAAGTTTGTACGAATTTTTGAAGGTGTCCCTTTGTTGAATATAGAATAGATCTAGGTATTTCTGAATTCGGACAAGTAGAGCATATATTTTACAAGGAACAAGGTAAGCTATTTTTGCGGAGTTTTTCCTAATTTTTATTTTGCAAGGGGGCATGTTTATCTATAAAAAATACATATTATGTACATATATACCTTACCGAACTTACAGTAAAATGAGCCACTACAGCTACTTTGAATATAAATTCTGCGAAACCCTTTTGTTTAGTAAAAATCTGGAACTGAAAGTTTCTACAATCTACAACACCAATGAAACCGTAAACATTTACTATGAACCGGAAAATTTGGTAAAAGGTGTACTGTTGGTTGGCAGGAATATTACCATTGGTGGGAACAGTGGTCGTGACGGGAACGGTGACACCAGGGTACATGGTAACGGGAACGAGTACAGGAACGGGTACGGGAACAAATATTTTGCTCCCAACCAGTTTGGGTACAAGAACAGGAATATACTCAAGTGGACCCGACAGTTGGGAACAGGAACAAGAGTGGGGACAGGAACATTGATCTTCATTTTGTTCCAGTTCCCATTGGGAACGGGTACAGTCTACGCATGATCCCGTTCCCACACCTGTTGTTCCCGGGTTCGAGTAGGTACTTTTACCATCTCCTAGAAACACACTCAAACCTGATCTTGGAAGACGTGAAACTCCTTTATTTACACAAGTAGACAATTCAATTTGCATATTCCATTCCATTGTTTTCCCTGCAATTTCACCACACGGATCCTGACCTTAAAGTTTAATAACACCGCTTAACGGCTTTAATGAGCTCCTGTTTCAGTATAGACATGTTCATTTGGAGGAGGTTACCAAATCTTTGGAGCGCGGTTCAAGTTTGAACTTCAAAGCACATTGGTGCTTAGCTCATTTTTGTTTTCATATGTCCAAGTTCATAGAATTAAAAAAACTGATTTTGATGAGGTAAATAAACACTAATCAGTTAAAAATACCAACATGAATTGCACCTCGTTGCAATAATATCGAAACAATTCCCCTTGGAAATTTTTTGGCCTTCCAGTCAATGAAAAGGACATGAATTAATGGATTCAGATTTTTAATTGTTAACACAATTATACACATCAATGAATCTCAGGTAATATTACTGTGGGTTCACATTAGATTCAGTACAAGATATATTTTAATCCTAATTTACCTCTACAATGTAATACGGTAATTTTGATTTATTTTTCGTAGATCCTCTTCCAGGTTCAACATGCCCCGTAATGTTATTGCTCCCTTTGACCATTTTTCTAACGGTTACGTAATTACTTTTTGTGGTCTTTTCCTCTAGCCAAAAATTCTGATATATTTTCAAAGAATTTAACAATTTACGACGTCGAAATAACACTAATATTTTAATTTTTATTTCGCAGTCCTATATGTTTGAATGATAGTTGAAAATGAGCTAAGCACCAGTATCGGAATTTGCGGATATTTATGCACACTCCCTCCGTGTCATGCGCAGAGCAGTCTGAACATGTCTATAATAGCTGTATTATCTACAGTAGTTCTAAAGCGTTCTACAAATTAATATCAAATTTATTCAAATAATTATTAGTGGCTTGTGCAGTTTGCAGTTTCTGCTAAAAGTTTCACGCTTTAAAAAGATTTTCCTCGAATTAATCCTTTCTTCAAATGTGACAAACAAATGGAAAATGACCAGTGCCGGTATATGCATATTCTTCAGATATATTGTTTATGTAGAAGCCAGCAATTGATCTTAAAGATTAAGTAATAGTACTTTTAAACCCTTCTCAACACGACTCGGTACATAATCCCTGAAGAATTAAACAATTAGTTATTACGCGGTAACGTTTCGCTACGGGGGGATTAATCCCCCTGCATATTGGGGTTGTTTATCTGCAAAATGAAGGGTATGGTAGTTACTAAAATCCTGGTAATAATGTTTGCTACACTTAAGTACAGTAATACAGGGAACGGGACCGGGAACACAAGCTGTGGGAACAGGTACGGGTACAAAACATTTCCGATTTCTGGGTACAGGAACAGGAACGGGTCCGGGTACTTGCTTTAAATAAATTCATATTAACGTGTACCTAAAGTACTGTTCTCACGATGACGGGAACGGGTCCGGGTACGGGAACACTTAAGGGGAGTACCCATTGAGTGGGAACAGGAACGGGGACAAACTCTTTGTACCCATGACGACCACTGGGTGGGAACAAGAAATAATATTGCTAACAATAAGAGGGTGATTTGGAAGCAAGGTTCAATCACAATCCGGTATTTAAAATTAAATGATTTATGGTCAGCGTTGATGAAACAATAGAGACTTGAATGGTGTCAGGTTTAACGTTTTATTACTTTGTCAGCAATAATTTAGCACTTTGCATGCATATTCAATTATTACTCTATGCACTGCTAACTTGATATTTGTATAATGTCATACGAACTAAATGGCTATACTTACGGTAATATTGCCAATGAAAATGGGCGTACCAAATCATTAAACAATTTCCTTCTCATGTACCAAACCCTCAGAATTTCGAGCGCAAACACTAGTAACGCTATTATATTCCCAATAAGTGACATTTCAATTAACAATAATATAAAAATTCTTGAATCACTGTCCACTTTACTCATCGCTCCTAAATAATAATTCTTAGTTTTTGAAAATATCAAGGCGTTTTCTTGTCCGAGTCTCTCATCTGTCCGCATACGGATCTTTTGCCAGTATTGGGTTAGTCCTGAGTGTTCCATTGATTCCAAAATTGTATCCAGCAGTTCTAAAGCAAATCAATGAAATAGCCAATTCCAAACTGTTCTGATTCTTTGAAGTATTTATATATGTACAGCGTTTATTTGTAGATGTAATTAAAATTATGCTCACGTAGTAACTCAGGATAATTGTTGTTTATTCCAATGCGTCTAAAAGTAAATAATTTGGAATCCCTGGATTTTCCAAACAGTCTTCGTTTATTCACATCTACAAGGTATTGAAGTCCCACGGAATCAAATTCAAAGTTATAGCCAATGCAAACTGACGGGGTTTTGAGAACCATCTGGTAACACTATTAAATATTTGACGTGTTAAGTGATTATAGCGTAATCAATATGAAATAACATAGAGGTTGACGAGATTTAGAAAATTTAAATATTATTAAATTATAATAGGATTTTGTACCAACATTTGAAAGGAGCTAACTTAAAACTTACTTCTGGATCCTGAAATTTGTATTCTTTGATTTGGGAATACCCAATATTTATACTGGAGTAGTTCAGAGCGGTCAAGTCAGCCCTCTCTGTTTTATTTGTGTATAACAATGCCCCGATACCATAATCAGATAATTTCAATTCGTGGAAATCGGTTGGAGGAAATGTGTAGCGTGGTATTGAAATGAGCTGAATCATTTTTGATTTATAAGCACATCTCAAAAATATTAAAAGACTTAGCCATAATCCCATTGCAAATCTGCTTAGTCCATCGGAAACATTTCGTTTGAATTGTTTTGATACAAAAACATTTTGGTCAAATATTGGTTTAATCACTGCTACAAGCGATTCTACAGGATCATGTTTGAGGAAAGCAGCGTTTGATCTCTTCATCCATGCGATTCTAATTAGTCCAAGCATGGGTGCCCTTGAACGTATTACATTTCTTAAAAGCTTCGATCTAAAATTTATAATTGCAAGTAGAATGCAGAACGTGGCAAGTGCTGCAAGGAAATAAATAACCCAAACAGTAGTACTGAATGGTTTAACAATCCGAAGTAACGTACTGGATCTAACAGGTGTTGGTAAACCGTAAATAAAAATAACTGAATCAAATACAGTAGCCCGAGTTTGTTGAATTAATGAGCTAAGATTGGGATCAGGTCTCACAAATGTTCCGAAGACAACTGATCCCTGAACTACGTTTTGAATATTGGACTCCACATTCTGATTCTGACCCGGATCTTCAACTGCTGCTGTCGATTGAATCCGAGCTCGTAATTTTAAAGTGAAATTTGCACGTATGGAAAGTTCATACAAAGCAGCCGTAATTCCGCTGCGCCAAATACCACTCTGTTTGAAATTCTCAATGTCGTGCACGCATGCGCTCCAAACCTCTGCTGACATTGACGACATCTCAAAATCCGGATACTTTTTCAAGCCGTAGCTGCTGATCAAGTAACTTTTGTTGTTCGTTTCTATTGCCATGGGTATCAAATTTGTACCTGGAAGTTTCCGGATAAACCATGTAAGTTGCTCTGCGCTAAAAATAATGAAATAAGTCTTCAATAGATGGGCTGTGGTTTCAGCGAATGTGTTCACTCGAGCGTAGTCAATTAGGAAACCACGAGGGGACGCCTCAAATAAAAAAATATGAGTGGTTAGAATTGGGGAGGACCATGGGAGCGTAGATGGTGCGGCGAGTGTGGTTTGACTTGACACTTCCACTAAAATATGTGTTTGGGAAGGTCCATGCTTAAAAATGTAGCTTGATTTCTCTGGAGAATGACTTTGTCTCAAATGTAAAATTTTACGAGGAGCAAATATTCGATTGCGATGCTCGATATAAAAACTCATCAACGAATTGATTGGCTTAGATCCGAGGACGTACACCATATTGACGAGCTGGTCTTGTTCTCCCCGAATATGTTTTTCAAAATTTTCACTCAATTTAGAATGGAAATTAGCAAAAGGACTTGCACTACAAATTATAACAGAAAATGCTACTAAAGCAGAAAGACATACCAAACGACAATTCATTGTAAATTTCTTCGATCTGTACTTCCAAACATTGGGGTTATGGAAATGTTTGACATAGTTGTTTCTAGTCTTTCAAGCCAATAACGGAATCTGTAAAAGGGAAACGTGAGGAAAGAAGGGGAAAAAATGGAAGCAAAATACTTGAATGAAAGTGAAACTTCGTTATTTATTAATAATGCTGAATTATTCTGAAATGATGGATAACTATGACGGAAATATAAATCAACCAATTGCTTCCGCAAATATTTCTTTTGAGAAAATTCCACTGAATTTTTCTCATGAGTACTCTCTACACATTTAATTCATGAGTTATTTAAACTTAAATGTATCCGACTAAAATATATGCTTCCCTGAAATTTACCGCTTACATGAAACTGCGGGAGAACGTGATAAAAAATTTAGATACCACCAGGAAACGTGCATGTTATATTTAATGTGACAATATGATTTCATGCCAGGACGTGGCTATTACACTGTGCGGAAGTAAAAAGCGTAAATATCAGGAATTTGGAATACTCATGTCACACTTTACTGGTCGATTGCCGAGGTGAAAAAAACTAGCACGGTCCACTTTACAATGGTTTTACTAAATTGCAAGAAATTGAACTGCACTTTTAACTGTACTATTTAAAAACATTTTTTGTCTAAAATGATAAGGCCACTTCTTAACCCCAAAGATGTTTACGATTATTGTGCAAACATCCGTATATGGGTCCCAATTCCAGTCCAGTTCATGTATACTCGCAATCGATCATTTCACATTAGATGATTATAAGAGTGTTTTTTATTGAGATAGTCAGTTATAAAAAAGTATATAAAACACAGTTTGTTATTAATTTTATTCTCTAACAAATACTCAATTATTCATGTATTCAATAACGATTGAACTAGTTTAGTTAGCATTGCATTAAATTTGAATACTGAAACCAGCTTTTAAGACAACCTCAATGAGATCATAGAAGAATTTCATTATCGCCAAACATATTTAACGTACATATGTTTGAGATCAATCTTAAAAAAATTCTGGTCCACCTCTTTAGAAAATTAGAAATTATGTATGTACATATAAAGGTAGCATATTAATATTATTATTTAAATCTACATTCATAAGTAGATAGCCTGATTGGCTCATTCCATGATCCAGGAATGTATAAAATTTTTAATTGATTATATTAGAATATTTACTCTTGCATAAAAGTTTACCACACATAATATGAAAGCAAAATTATTTCTATCCAAAGTTCCTGCACAATCTTCCGCTGGCTGGGTTTGAGCCCTTTGTATTTTCTGCAGCTCCCAATCAAATGTGTACGTATTTCCAATCATAATCCTCATTTTGTAATTTCAGCAAGTTCATGTGACCAATTTTGTACGAAATAATAATATGAGCATGTGAGCACAAAATTAATTAATATTTGTCAATCGTATAAGCTTTTTTCCCTAGCTGGAGGGCAAACCGTAACATGAAAAACTGACAAATACATTTTCAGGGGATCATATAATGAAATCCCCAAGGTGAGGTAATAAAAAAAAAGGCGCCAAGAGTTTGATATTGTCAAGGTATACATTGTGCTGTATATTCTGAGTTTAGACTTTAGTTTTCTTCTTCTTATTCTTGTTTCTTACAATTATTAGTCAAATTTTAGTATTTTAATTTTCGACTTCACTTTAATCAGCCAAGTCAAAATTATGTCAAATGACCAAGCATTCAAGCGAGTATCGAGTACATCATTAGTTGCAAATGTTAAGCACGAGCCAACAGATGAATCCGACGAACCCGGGCAGTTAAAAATTACAGAGGTTTTCAGCATCAATGCTGCAGAACCTATCGTGGAATCCCATGAAGGTTTCCAAAAAAAAAACAGGTGACTTGATTTTCCCAAATTTGTGGGCATAATAAATTAGGGAAAATTCGTAGAATAAATTTTTTTAGATAGATTATCAATTCATTACATACAGATCTCCAACTAAATCCCTGAAACAGAAGTTAGGGACTGATTTTGAAATCTCCAAAGATGTTGCTCCAGAAGGTACAACCACAGGGAAAAGATATAGTTTGAGGGCAAGAAATGTCCTAACATATGATGAAAATTTGGATCAACAGAACTGCCCGTCACCAGTCCGAATGAGGGAACCGTCAGCAATCCAAATGAGGAAACCTTCACCAGTTCGAAAACAAAAATCGAAAACAGTTAAAAACCAAAATATTCTTAAATGTGATATATGTTCTGTAGTATTTTTTAGTGTGGAGTCCCTCGAGGAGCATGCGATCGATGTGCACGTCGTGGATAAAGAATTTGACTGTAGCAAATGTACCAAATCGTTCATTAGTCAAGACAGATTGGAATCTCACATGACTGACCATGCGAATGAAGACCAAACGGAATACTGTGATAAGTGTCCTGTTTGTTCCAAAACAATTTCAAGGTCCTACTTAAAAATACACTTGCTAACTCACAAAGCTGTTAAACCTTTCAAATGTAAATTATGTTCTAACTCTTACGTACGAAAGAGGAACTTAAATCTACATGAAATGAATCAACACGGGAAAGAAAAAAAGTTTAAATGTTCCAAGTGTGCCAAGTCCTACGCCCGGAATTACGTACTGCAGGATCATATTCGCACTCATTCCAACGCTAAAACCATATTCTGTCCCAATTGCAGCGCATCCTTTAAAACTAAGCAAACCTTAAGGAATCATAGGGTATGTTGTAAAGGGACAAGACCTTCAATGAAGCTGCCAGGAAAGGATAAGACCACAAGAAATACTGGAAAAGTAAAATCCAAAAGACAAATGGCTAAAGACCATAATCACAACATAATCAGTTATCAATACAAACAACACTGCTGTAAAGTTTGTAATAAAATCGTCATGTCCGCTGGAAGTCTACGCCTACATATGATATGTCATTCAGATGAAAGAAATTTTAAATGTAACTTATGCTCCAAGACTTTCAAATGGAATTCGGACTTAAAAAAACATCTGAAAACGAAACATGACTGATTATAAGTGTGACACTCTCTTATCTGTATTCTCAAGGACTCTTACACGTTGAAGTTCAGGTTTAAAATTTAATTGTACGGAAGAAGCAATATATACAGGGGTGGATTTACGGGGTGGCCCACCCCGTTAATTAATTGCCTAAACAGCAGGATTGACTTCCACACAAGTTTATAGTGCAGCGTCACCCCCATTATTAGTGTTGCCCGTGGGTCTGTTTGTCTCGCAATGTTCCTCCGAAACGACTCGACCGAGTTTGTTCTGCATTTTTTTTAACAATTTTTATTGCAGTTCCTCATATTTATTCGTCATTGGTTGAAATCGCTGGGCATATGTTCGTGTATAAAAAAAACGAATAAAACAATTGTTATCTCCCAAAATGTACCACCGATTTCAATAAAAACAATTTTACACTTACCAGTGAGTACTACCGAACTTATTTTCAGAAATGATCAAAAATGTATTTTTTGAACAGTTTTTCATTTTTAATTTTGAAATGAGCTCAACATCCTCTACCAATTTGAAAGAGTGGGTCATCTTCGTCTTATTGTGTAATACGGATCGTAGATGCACATTTTAATTTCACTCACCCTCAACTCACGCTCATTGTCAATAAATCCTATCTCCCACGCCCTCACGCCACCTCACAATTGTGCACAAATTTGATCATCGCCCTCACGCTCATGAGCGCCCCAAGACATTTTTGCGCTCACCCTCGTACTCATGAGTGCGATCATTAAATCTACACGTATATCGGGTTAATAGCAAACAGGTTATCATTATTGACTCTTAATATTTTTCTCTGGCTTAAAATGTCCTTCGTATCGATAATATTTTTGAAAATGGACTGGGCACTAGAAGAATGGGAGCTTCTAGGGTAGAGCTTCCAATGTGTTCAACATTTTTGTTCCGTAAGAAATTCCGTTCCGTTCCGAAACCTACAAATAATATTGTTCCCGGCTCCGTTCCGGCTGTCGGGACATCGGAACATTTGAACTGACACCGTGCGGAACGAAGGAGTTAAGTATTTTTTCCGTTACAGGTTGTGTTCCGTTCCGTATTATGCTATTTTTTCCGTTCCGAACCCGTTCCGTTCCGAAATATCCCGGAATTTTTCACAACATATACATATACTTGAAATGCGTGTACAAATTACTGGCAACTTAATATACATGATATACTTTTAATAGATTGGATGCTAGGGAATGCTATTATTTAATTATATAAAATAATATTTAATAATAATTAGGCCATATAAAAAGAATTACTGTGCAGTATTATATAATTATTATTAAATATTTTTTAGCAATAATTATTTGTAGCGTGTGGGCTTCAATGGCCTAACAGTGTTAATTTCCTGCAAGCTTGCTTCATTGCTGCTAATAATTTCGATTTCAGAATTTTCATTTCGAGAAAAATCGCCCATGCCCATGTTTATTAAACAAAACTAGTTATTCTGTTGATTTTGATGGAAAACGATACTCGCATTACATATAAGCATTTTCGTAAATTAAATCTAACTGTTTTCATCCAATTTCGTTATTTTGGCAAAAAACTGCTTACAAGCCAGAGCGATAAGAAATGTGTTTCCATTCTAGTTGAATGATGGCGCGACACTTCAGAAAGTGTACCGGGATCGGTTCGGAACGGAACAGAACAATTCCGCTTTCCGATGACATAAATTATATGTGACATTTTTCGTACCGATGCTCTGAACCGTCCCGGTCCCAATATTATCGGTACAAGTGCTCATGTTCCGGTTTTGTCCCGATTCAATGACGGAACCAAAAAGAATGTTCCGAAATTGTTCCGTTCCGTTTCCGAACACGGAACTTCGGGATTTCGGAAAACTGAAGGAAGCTCTATTCTAGGGTGCCTCATTTTTTATAATAACTCCCGGTTGTTTAATGAACCTTCGTTTGTACATCTTCCTGGTGTATTGCTTGGTTTACCTTTTGGTTTCCGTTTTGAAGCCATTTTAAGTGAAACCGAGTTTGTTTTTCACTGTGAGTTTGTTTTGGATTTTTTTGGGCGAAATGGTTGTTATATTCTTTTTGCTTTGATGCACTCATTTTTAAACACGAAATTCTTTTTTATTAAAATAAAATGAATCGTTTACATGTCGTTCGTAGAACTTGAGGGTAATACTCTATGACACTGATAATTAAACATAACTGGCATTTTACTTTTCCCAGAAGCAAAACGGTGCATAGATAATAATACCTGTAACGCTAGATGTCATTATCATATGTATTTATTTACGCATGTAACCGTGCCATGAGTGCGATAAATCTCCTCTCACACTCACTTCGTGATTACAATATGAGTACATACTGCCGTCACGCTCATTTTAATGAGAGCTTAAAAAATAGACAAGCGCTCACTCTCATACAGTGATTACAACGTAGCCCTTATTCAAGTGAGCTTGAGCGTTGCCCTCATCCCTCATGAGGGTGTGCATCCTAGATGTAGGTTTTTTTCCCACTCGCACTCACACTCGCACTTCCATAAAGAAAAATCCACCACTCCTACTCGTGCCCACTCATAGTCTGTCTGAGAATGTAAAACTCCTACTCCTACTCTCACAATCAGCGCTAACTTCAAATCTCACCACTCCTACTCACCACTCGTGAGTTACTCAATGTTTTCATCGAAATATTTGCAAATATTAAGACAAGTTTTCCTTATCATTAAAAAAGCGAATATTAAGCAAAAAATGCATGACTTGTACATACATAAGTCGGCATTCCATACAATTGTTTGTATGATATTATGAAATTTTTGGCAATAACCGCCAATCTTTTAATCGTGGCAATGCTAGCTTTATGTGGTTAATACAATGGTACGAGAAATAGCGAGTAGCAAAGCATGCTACTCCTACTCCTACTCTTTTTCTATGCTACGATTTATACCACTCCAACTCACGACTTTTTTGGCGCCTTCACTCCTACTCTTTACCTTGCTACTCTCCTGTGAGTGTGAGTAGGAGTGTGTTGAGTGCACTCGTCACTCGCGAGTAGCCTCCATGTATGGTGTGCATCTATGAACGGATTTGAGATTCAAATTTGCGCGCCTTCTGTGTCTTCTTTTTTAGTTGAATGAAAGTTTATTGAATGGAAATTTTCTAGTAATTCAAAATTATTAAGAACCAAACTAAGATGTTTTACAAAAAATCGACGACCATAGCACTGCGCAGCAGGTATTGTATTCAACTATTTACTACCTTTCCAATTTACATTTGCCTTACTGATCCACCAACAGCTGGCTGTGCAGTGCTTGTATTACAAAAAAATTGTGTAAGGTAAATGGTCGTAGCTAACGTCACCCCATGCTACAAGCTTAAATAATCGCGAAACGATGATTTTTAGCAATTATATTGGACTGTGATACATTTTGTTGTAAAGAACTACAAGTGAAAAAATTAAATATTGCAGGAAAAAAAATTTTTCTTGCCAACTAAATATACTTTGATTACTATTTTCTTTGTTCCTTCCACAAATTAAATTGTGATATAGCATTTTTTGTACAACAACAGCAGGATACAGATAAAACCAAAAGCTTATAAAGATCATTGATGCTCAATCATTAGCTTATTTTGGATTTCGTTAATAGTTTGAGAAATAATTGGTAATAACAGGTTATCTGAACGACTCAAAATTCATTGAAAAGAATCGAAATTTCTCTGTCACAAGCTCCAGAACACAGAAGGGAAAAAGCACAATAATAACTTTTTCTGCATATGGGTACCTGGGCCCAGTGCCTGTCATGGGAACGGGTCACACCCGGGTGTTTGGGTGCAGGAATGGGAACGGGTATGATATGGGTGCAAAATGTTTTCACCCAAAAGTATGGGTACAGGTTTGGGAACCAACCTTTCCCATTATAGTATGTGGGAACAGGAACGCATATGGGAACGGGTGCAATACAGGCTGAATGGGATCTGTACCCAACAGGATCGGGAACGGTATACCCAAAAACCCGTTTCTGATCATGCGTACCCGTATACAGAGGAATCTTGCGAGCATAACGATGATTACATGATTGATTTGTTTTGGCGTGACCGACTATTTTTGTGTCGTTGTTGTAGTTTAGAGACAAACGCTCTTTGTTTCAACAGATCATCCCACTTCAAATGATGAAGTGTGACAATAAAAATTAATTATATGCTTATGTTGTGATTAGCAGTTGTAAGGTGACTTAAAAATTACAAAATTAATGACCAAATTAGAATGAAATATAACAAATAGAATGAGTTCAGTTGTGTGTAGCCATTGTTAGCAAAAATTGAAACAATAAGTATATATAATGTATAACTTTTATCCTTGAATATATGAACTTCCGTTTCGGGTACGGGAACGGGTTCCAGGGTTTTGGGTACGGGTTTGGGTGCACCCAAAAGTAATTTTTGGGAACAGGAACGGGAACGGGTTTGGGTGCTATAACTTTAAAAATTGCGAGCCTGGGTGCGGCACTTTTGTTCACAAGATTTCGGGTGCATTTTGGGAATTGGGTTCTGCCTTGTACCCAAACCCGAACTGTGGGAACGGGAATGGGAACGGGACAACTTTTCTGTTCCCATGACAGGCACTGCCTGGGCCAGCAGGTACATGGAAAACACATATCCATTCTTTAAAAACACCCCTTTAAACTACACAATAAATTGATACAAAGGGAGTAAATCAGGTGATAATTTCAAAACCCAAAATTACAATTTGTAAAATAAAGCTTCTTAAATAAAGTATGTAATTACTGCTGAGACAATTATAAATTACTGCAATTTCTGCAAATTCCTGAATAAAAAAGCATTAAATGAAAGTAAACTTAATTCAGGATTTTATTGCTGCGCTTTCAAAATGTTACTTCAAATTTGAATGGAAGTTACCAATATGACTTACAAATTATAACAGATTATTGCTAAAGTAGGAAGACAAACCAAACGATAAGTCATTGTCAGTTTTACTTCCAAACATTTGGGTTATTCATTTGTGTTATTACTTTATTGAAGCAAATTGTTCATTTTCACTCGCAGTCAGTCATGTGTTCCAGGTATAGTTGTTTATTTTTAATTGAGTAGCACCAAAAATTTATTGTTTGACCATTTTATCTTTAAACATTTAAAAAATGAGATTGTCCATATTGTACTTTTCTGGACCGGGTTTCAGAAGGTGTCTTGATCCATTGTAGTGGGGACATTTGTAGATATACATGACAATAGTATCACCCACCTCATTTGTGTTTCAGAGTTTGCAGTTGATAGGTCAGTTTTCCGTATAACATTAATTTGTATTTAGTTTCCGTACCATTTGTAGTACGTCCTTTTACAATAATGTATGGCATTTCTCCTCTCCAGAGTATTCTGTACTAATAATGCCTCTAATTTTTGAACAATTTAAATTTATGGCAGTGATGCTCAGATATCCTACTAAAATATGCATGTTTCACCGTAAGTATCTACAGGAAACCGGGTGAAAACGTGATAAACCATTTTGACGATAAGATGATGTATGTACATCATGTTGACGATCTGGTCTTGTTTTTCTCGAGTATGGTTTTCAAAATTTTCACTCAATTTAGAACGAAAATTAGCAAACGGACTTGCACTACAATAAATAATAGAAATTGCTACTAAAGCAGAAAGACAAACCAAACGACCATTCATTGTAAAGTTCTTAGATCTGTACTTCCAAACATTGGGGTTATGGAAATGTTTGACACAGTTGTCGGATGGAATCTGGACCAAGTACTAGCAATAAGCTAATATGTACTTCAGGGCACTTTGGATAGGCAAGGGAAAGATAGATGGCACGGTATGGTAAGGTAATAATACAAAATAGGGTTGATCGGAAAAGGTTTAGAGTTAACAAGTGGAAAACCCAACAGAGTTAACTTTATGAACAAAGACAGATAATGGGTATAGGGTAGGTACTTAGGTATGGAATATATATCTGTACGAATATATATGTATGTACGTAGGATGTATGTAATAATATGGTCGCGAAGATACTCAGATATGTAATGTATATAACAAAAACAATTAAATAAAGTTTATTTCAAGAAAAGTGTACTGATACGTATGTACTACAACATAGTACATCTAAAAAATATTTCAATAAAATAAAAAGGGGAGTGGTGACTGATACAAGTTACACCACGACTCTCAAAAAAGGGATCTGAACACTACAAGGGCCAAAAGATTATTGGATGTTAGCCTTGTTTTCCAGGGTATTTATACCCTGGAAATGCAGTGATTCCCTAAAAGTAGCCACTATTGCAAATAGTGGTCAAAGGGACTCCTAACCCCATTTAAACACATGGGTGTACATAATAAAAATTATTCCTAAAATTAAACAATAAATTTAAATGAGTAGGTCCTGGACCTACTAACTCGCATAACACATGTTAGTACATACATCGATCCTCACAACAAATTCAAAGTGAGAGATAGGATAACATAGGTAAACAAACATTACGCAAAACAATAGAAATAAGTAAATCAATATCCAACGCATGAACCGAGTGCTATACGGGCGGCACTGGTCATGCTAATCATAATACGTAATGTACCTTACTATATCGTACGTACTTTCCTACAAATGCCCAACACAGTTGTTTCTAGTCTTCCAAGCCAATAACGGAATCTGTAAAAAGGAAACGTGAGGAAAGGAGGGGAAAAAATGGAAGCAATACTTGAATGAAAGTGAAACTTCAATGTCGAATTATTCTGAAATGATGGATAACTATGACGGAAATATAAATCAACCAATTGCTTTCGCAAATATTTCTTTTGAGAAAATTCCACTGAATTTTTCTCATGAGTACTCGCTATACATTTAATTCATGAGTTATGTAAACTTAAACTTATCCGACTAAAATATAAATACTTCCCCATAAGTTACCGTTGACATGAAACTGGGGGACAACGTGATAAAAAATTTAGATGCCACCAGGAAACGTGCATGTTATATTTAATGTGACAATATGATTTCATGCCAGGACGTTGCTATTACACTGTACGGAAGTTAAACGCGTAACTATCAGGAATTTGGAATACTCATGTTACACTTTACTGGTCGATTGCCGAGGTGAAAAAACTTGCACGGTCCACCTCACAATGGTCTTAGGGAGTGTGCACGTATTACGTTTCATTTTTGGGGGAGGGAGGGGGTCTTGAAGCTGATGATTTTGTGTATACCAAGGGGGGGTGGGGGTAACCTTGCTGATGATGTTTCACCTATTTTCACAAAAATGTAAGGAATGAACAAGGATAATTGTTAGACTCAGTGTTATTCGTAGCAAACTTTAATTGTTGCAAGACAATACGACATAACGACTGATACATTTAATAAACATATCAACATTATCTACGTAAGTCATACATTAGTTCAAATCTCTGACAACCATGAGCATCTCGAAAATTCTTGGCTTCCGCAGGAATGGATACAAAATTACGTCTGTCAATCTCAGTATGTTTTGAAAATAATTCGTTCTCACGATCCCAGTTACGTCGCCTTTGGTCCTAACAATACTATAAGCGCTGACAATGTCAACTGTGAAAATGCCAGTGACATTACAGGAAGTGTTGAAATAAAAGAATCCAGCCAGCATGTGTCGTGTATTTTAGAACTATTCCTGTAAGCACCACAATCATACCAAACTTATGATCCTAGAAATCCTCAAAACATTAGTCAAGAATGGTGCCAATATATTTTAGGCAAACTGTTGGCCAAAATAAATTTGGTGTGCCTAAAGTACAAAATCTCAGTATGTTTTGCAGATATTTTTTTGTCATCCCAGTTTCTGTAGTCCCTGGCGAGGAACTTCTACTGAACTTTCTCCCGGCTCTTGTGCTCTGTAAGCAGGATGTTTCCGGAATTCTAATTTGTAACCATTGATTCATCTACCTACTTTGGCTGTTTGTCATGCTAAATGTCTGAAACTATCCCCTATGTCTACTATTACCCGAGCATTCAAAACCTTGAAAGCCAAACCTACCATATATGCAGACTATTTTGCTGGCAAAATTGCATATGAACCCCACAAAACAGCTCATAGAAGTTCGTTAGAAAGCATCTCGAAAGCATTGAATATGTTACTCAAAGTTATCAAATGTAGACTTATAATTAGACAGCATGTGTAGCGGAGTATTCGTCGGACTCACCGGTGGAAGTAATTGGAAATGTGGCTGACTGGAATCAGATCGAATTTGCCCACATTGCTGAAGTTAAAAGTTCATTTTTTAAAAATAATAATAGGCTCTTTGCAAAAACAGCAATTGCTATTTTGCGTTTGTCCGCAAAGGGGAAACTAAAATAATATGGCCGCGATCTCAAGTATCCCCACCTGTAATCATTTATTGGTCTATTTTATTATTTCCCTTTTTCTTCCTTCAAAATTTATTTTTTTCGCACGAAAACGCTGTCCGATTTCAATTCATAACTAACTACAAGATTTTGACACAAACAATGATAACAAAAATTTTGAACGAAATCGGTCAAGCAGTTTTTGTTTGTGTTTTTTCTTTGATGACGTTTACAGGGGAGGGGGGTTCAAGCAAAAATGACTTTAGGATGACAACAGGGGGGGGGTGGTGTCCAAAAATCAAGAAAAAATGAAACGTAATATGTGCACACTCCCTTACTAAATTGCAAGAAATTGAACTGCACTTTTAACTCTACTGTTTAAAAATATTTTTTGTCTAAAATGATAAGGCCACTTCTTAACCATAAAGATGTTTACGATTATTGTGCAAACATCCGTACATGGGTCATAATTCCAGTCCAGTTCATGTATACTCACAATCGATCGTTGCACATTAGATGATTCTAAAAGTGTTTCTTTATTGCGATAGTCAGTTATAAAAAAGTTTATAAAACACAGTTTGTTATTAATTTTATGCTCTAATAAATACTCAATTATGCGTGTATTCAATTACAATTGAACTAGTTTAGTTTCAGCATTGCATTAATTTTGAATATTGAAACCAGAACTTAAGACAACCTCAATGAGACCATAGAACAATTTTATTATCGCCAAACATCCCAAGTAACATTGTTTGCTGGAAAAGTTGCGGTACCTTACTGGAAGCATCGGATAAGTATCGGAAACTTACTCCATCCTTTATCCGATGCAAACACGACCTTTCCACAGTGCTGGAATTCGCTGGAGTTCTGTCGGAAGGATTTCCAATGCAGCTCCGACGTTTCCTGCATTGTTTCAACTCTGCACTGGTTGAAATCCGACCGTCAACAACTATTTTCCGTCTACATTTATTTAGCCGTTAGCTCCTACATTGTATGATTCAGCCCTATACTATTATCCCGCTCATTAAGTGTGCATAAAGCTAGACCTACCAATGGCGGGTGGCGCATTGTTCTCAATTAGTAAGTGTTTGTACATTGTCAGTTGCATCGCGAAAGGCAAGCATTAAAGAACGAGGGCATTTTTTTTACATTTATTCAAACAGTGAAATAGGACTTATTTGAAATTATTAGTTATTAACTAGCTATTCATTAAATTATGGACAAAAATTACGCCGTAATCGAGTTTCCTTTGGAAAAGAGTGTGGAACTTGTGCCAAAATCTTGGCTTCGTGAAAACAATACTAAGTGTCTCTGGCCTTATAATTTACGCGGAAACAATTTAGCGAATGCAATTCGAAGGCGCATTTGCCCCGAAGAAGACTGGATTTTGTTTGATGCAAGACTGCTGAGATCATTGGGTGATTATTATATTTTTTACTGGGATATCATTCTCTCATTATTCGACAAAAATTAGGGATTAGTATTTGATAAATGTATTTGATCGCTTTACATGTTCAGGTATGAAAACTATTTATGTATTTCGTTTTAGATGACTACACTCACGGAAGGAGATGTGTGGAAAAAGCTGAACTAACATCTGATTTAGAAACAACGGACGAAGACCCACCTCCACGAAGAATTATCAAGACCAATCGAGATTCAAGCTTTATATATGAAAGACCTAAAAAGAATACATGTTTCTATTCTCGTGAACCTGCTCCTGAGCCCGAGCCCCTGAGTTTGGCCTTTCAAATTCTGGATCCCGAAAATCCCATTGTCAATGGTAATTATTATAGCAAAAACTTTCGTAGCTAATAATTTTGTTTTTACATATATGTACATATACAATTTAACAGCCATTGAAATTATATTTTATACAGACGTCAATCATATCCACAATGAAAACATATTCAACAATCCAACAAAACCAGTTGATACTTTATGTACTCCTGTTTCTGCGAATCTAAATACCCAGCCGAGATTGTTTTTGGATATCAGCAATTCAATTCCTGAGATTCCGTTTCAAGATGAAACTTCCCCAGAAATACTTAGACTGAGATCCGAAACTAATGGTGAGTGCTGGATTTGGGAAGGCCATGTTTATCCTCTTTCGTTTCTCGACTATGACAATCCTTCAGTTTGTATTAATTCAGTTGAGAGACAAATTCGTACAAACTGTTTTTGACTGGATGTTTTTTGTTTCATAAACATTTAAATTATTTAATTGCAATTTAGAATTGAAAACTTGGGTCGCCGAAAAGCTAGTTACTATTAAATACGGAATCAGAGAAATAAACCACTCCACACCTTCATCACTATTGTCGGAGTCGAGGGCTAGGCTGAGTGGCATCGTTGCAACTCTTCCGACAAATAACTCCAGTACATTCCAAAGTTTCCAGGATATGCTTGGAGATCAAGAAAATGTCAATTTGTTGGTAATCTTGCGCTCAAAAATAAGTTCAAAAAACTATTTATTTGGTTTTATGGCTGTGAGCAATAATATGGTATTTACGAATTTTGTTTCCAGAAAAATTATTTAGGATCTGTGGGTGGCATAACTGTGGAGAAAATAACTGCCTCGATTCTCATGAAACTTTTTTCTCGTCAGTTTGCCCTAGAAGTCAACTATACGGGACAAAACCGAAACCACGCATTCAAAGATTCCAAGTTGCATCACATTTTAATTGGTAGACCAATTATTTTATTAACTATACCATGACTAGTAATACTATTAATTAAATTCTGTACTTTAAATTTTCTTGGAAATTTTCTGGTCTGCTGCATTTTTGTAGATTGCGTGAGACAACATTTCCCAGGTAAAACGGTGGATGAGAAATGCATCAATATAGCAATTCAAAATTGGTTTCGTGGTGCCAAAGACCGATATGGAGGGAGAATACGCCCAAATAAATGTTTGCAAAAGAACCAAGAGACGCCGAATCCAGTGGGAGGCGCAGCAACTTATCAAAGCACCAACGCAGACGTTAGCGGACTCTCAAGAACATTCTAAACAACCGCCAAGTGATTTAGCTACAACTGATATGTTTTATACTTTTAGCAGCAGTGGTAGTGATAGTAGTAATGTTTGTACTAGCGATGACGAAGATACTCATAGTGATGATTTAGATATTCGAGAAGATCTTCGAAATTGGGCCTTGCAAAACAATATTACCCACGTAGCATTGAATGAATTGTTACTTATTTTTCAAAAAATGAACATTGATGTACCCAAGGATGCTCGGACATTTTTGAAAACTAGAACAATAGAACTAGAAAGTATAGGAAACGGAAAGTTCTATTATTTTGGTCTGAAGGAAAATATTCTAGAAAAAATTAAAATTGGTTTACAACCTCCAACATTCCCATGTCTGTTAGGTTTATATTATGAAAGCAAAATATCTCTTGTCGTCAATATTGACGGATTGCCCTTGTATCGGTCTAATAATTTGCAGTTTTGGCCCATTTTAGGTCAGGTCCACGAATGCATTGACAAAACCCCGTTTGAAATAGCTATCTACTGCGGCTTGAGTAAGCCTAATGACCTGCAATTATTTTTCCAAAAATTTGTATCGGAACTTTTACATTTGCAAAAAAATGGTTTGTACTATGATGGTAGGCATTTCGATGTAAAATTAGTTTGCTTGGTAGCAGATGCTCCAGCTCGCAGTTTTATTAAATGTGTTAAAAACCACAACGCATACAATTCGTGTGAGCGTTGTGAACAACAAGGCATCTGGGATGGCAGGGTTGTTTATTTAACCCACTGCGCAATTTTGAGAACTGATAAAACATTTAGGAAAATGTCTGATATCGACCATCATGTAGGAATATCGCCTTTAGCACAGTTAAAATTTGGCCTTGTATCTAGTATTGTGTTGGATCCTATGCATCTAATTTACTTAGGAGCTACGAGAAAACTGCTGTTTATTTGGATAAAGGGGAAAATTCCACACAGATTACCGTCTAGACTTGTTGCAGAACTGTCCACAAGAAATTCAGACTTGGCTAAATATTCTCCCTCTGAATTTGTACGGAAACCTCGATCATTCCGTTATTTAGATCACTTTAAAGCAACAGAGTATAGACAGTTTTTACTATATACAGGTCCTGTAATTTTGTATGGAATTTTGCCAACCGAAAAATTCGACCATTTTATTCTTCTTCATGTTGCTTGCAGAATATTATGTACGAACAATGTACCAGATGAATATTTAGTTTTAGCTCAACAATTACTTGTCAAATTTGTTGAAGAAGGAAAGAAAATTTATGGAAAGGAATTCTTGGTGTACAATATTCATTCACTGGTTCATGTTGTCGATGACGTTAGGAGATATGGAGCTTTGGACTCGTTCAGTGCCTGGCCTTTCGAAAATCGAATGCAATTCT
Source organism: Allacma fusca (assembly GCA_947179485.1). Classification (NCBI taxonomy): domain Eukaryota; kingdom Metazoa; phylum Arthropoda; class Collembola; order Symphypleona; family Sminthuridae; genus Allacma; species Allacma fusca. Next base: position 38,564,993 of record OX359245.1, read on the forward strand.
TCAAAAAGCTTCTACGTGGTAAGCAGGATCCTCTGGCACAAGTTGTAAGGAGAATTCTGGAGATGAATGTCTCCGGAATTCTTCATTGTGCTAAAACATCTACAGATAATTCTGATAATTTTAAGGTTTATATGGCGAAAGGTGACTTAAGAGCTGTTTATAAAGATCACCTTGTTAGCTCCTTACATGGAGATAATTGTTTCCTTACGATTGATGGGAAGATAATTAAAGTACGAAAAATTTTAGCTGACCGTACTTCCAAAGTAGGACTCGAAAAAATGTGTTTGGAAGCAAATGTTTTACAAACATCAGAGTTTAAGCAGTATCCAGTTTGTAGTTCCAAACTGCAAGTATTTAGTTGCTCAAAGGACATTGTAAAACTTATTAAGATATCGTTTCGTGAACTTAAACAGAAATTTATTCTTTTGCCGTTTAGCGAAACTGTGGACATATGCTTTCCATTATTTCAATCGATATTTTAACGTGTTTATTATTACTTTACTTATTTAAGTTACACTTGTTGTCATTATTTGTTGGCATTACTTCTGTAGCTAAACAAAATTGTTGTCTTTTTTTAAACATTTAGTTATTATAATAATTGACCGTACTGCGAATGTTGACTGTTGTTAACCATGAATAAATAATGTCTTAATTAACTATATAGTTCTTGTGTGAATACGCTATTGTTATTAAATGCATATTCAGAATTACGTAAATACGTACATATCTGTTGGTAAATGGCTGTAAATGTGCAGAAGTCCTTGCGGATTTTTGTTGGAAAATGCATCGGCACGACTCCTTTCCGCTGTTCTTCCAACACTTACCACCCGTTAGTTCATAATGGAAGTGTATCGGAATGTTGCTGGAAGAATGCTGCTGGAAATGTGTAGGAGCAGTGGACAAAACTTACCGTCGTCCCAACTCCCATAAACCAACGTCGGGCCAGCCCATTTCCAGCAAATATTGTTACTTGGGATATATAGCGTACATACGTTTGAGATCAATCTTTAAAAGTTTCTGGTCCACCTCTTTAGAAATTTAGAAATTATTTTTGTACATATAAAGGCAGCATATAAATATTATTATTTAAATTTACATTCATAATTAGATACCATGATTGCCTCATTCCATGATCCAGGAGTGTATAAAATTTTCAATTCGTTATATTAGAATATTTACTCTTGCATAAAAGTTTAGCATACATAATATGAATGCAAAATTATTTCTATCCAACGTTCCTACACATATGTGTCAATCGTATAAGCTTTCTTCCCTAGCTGCAGTGCAAACCGTAACATGAAAAACTGACAAATACATTTTCAGGGGATCATATAATGAAATCCACAAGGTGAGGTAATAAAAAAATAAGCGCCAAGAGTTTGATATTGTCAAGGTCTACATTGTGCTGTAATTCTGAGTTTAGACTTTAGTCTTCTTCTTCTTATTCTTGTTTCTTACAATTTTATTATTAGTCAAATTTTAGTATTTTAATTTCCGACTTCACTTTAAACAGCCAAGTCAAAATTATGTCAAATGACCAGGCATTCAATCAAGTATCGAGTGTATCATTAGTTGCAAATGACAAGTACGAGCAAACAGATGAATCCGACGAACTCGGGCAGTTAAAAATTACAGAGGTTTTCAGCATCAATGCTGCAGAACCTATCGCGGAATCCCATGAAGGTTTCCAAAAAATAAACAGGTGACTTGATTTTCCCAAATTTGTGGGCATAATAAATTAGGGAAAATTCGTAGAATAAATTTTTTAGATAGATTATCAATTCATTACATACAGATCTCCAACTAAATCCCTGAAACAGAAGTTAGGGACTGATTTTGAAATCTGCAAAGATGTTGCTCCAGAAGGTACAACCACAGGGAAAAGATATAGTTTGAGGGCAAGAAATGTCCTAACATATGATGAAAATTTGGATCAACAGAACTGCCCGTCACCAGTCCGAATGAGGGAACCGTCAGCAATCCAAATGAGGAAACCTTCACCAGTTCGAAAACAAAAATCGAAAACAGTTAAAAACCAAAATATTCTTAAATGTGATATTTGCTCCATAGTATTTTTTAGTGTGGAGTCCCTCGAGGAACATGTGATCGACATGCACGTCGTGGATAAAGAATTTGACTGTATCAAATGTACCAAATCGTTCATTAGTCAAGACAGATTGGAATCTCACATGACTGACCATGCGAATGATGACCAAACGGAATACTGTGATAAGTGTCCTGTTTGTTCCAAAACAATTTCAAGGTGCTACTTAAAAAGACACTTGCTAACTCACGAAGCTGTTAAACCTTTCAAATGTAAATTATGTTCTAACTCTTACGTACGAAAGAGGAACTTAAATCTACATGAAATGAATCAACACGGGAAAGAAAAAAAGTTTAAATGTTCCAAGTGTGCCAAGTCCTACGCCCGGAATTACGTACTGCAGGATCATATATTCGCACTCATTCCAACGCTAAAACCATATTCTGTCCCAATTGCAGCGCATCCTTTAAAACTAACCAATCCTTAAGGAATCATAGGGTATTTTGTAAAGGGTCAAGACCTTCAATGAAGCTGTCTGGAAAGGATAAGTCCACACAAAATACCGGAAAAGTAAAATCCAAAAGACAGATTGCTAAAGAGCATAATCACAACAAAGCCAGTTATAAATACAAACAACACTGCTGCAAAGTTTGCAATAAAATCTGTATGACCGCTGGAAATCTGCGCCTACATATGACATGTCATTCAGATGAAAGAAATTTTAAGTGTAACTTATGCTCCATGACTTTCAAATGGAATACAGAATTAAAAGCACATCTGAAAACGAAACATGACTGATGATTATAAATGTGAGACTCTTCTATGCTCAAGGACTCATAAACGTTCAAGTTCAGATTGAAAATTTAATTGTACGGAAAAATCAATGTATATACATCTATATATACATATATATATATATATATATATATATATAGAAGAAGTACATATATATATATAGATATATATATGTTAAATTAAATTATGTTAAATTTCCACAGGAGTAAAAATATTTTGCTGATTTCTTTTTACCACAATAATAATTTCAGAGAGCGCCCTACCCGGTAATTCCTTGCCTATAACAGGATTGACTTCCGCACAAGTTGTTTTCACAGCGTCACCCTCATTATAAAATATTGTTGTCTATGAGTCTGTTTGTCCCACGCAATTTTACTCCAAAACAACTCGACCAAATTTGTTCTCCATTTTTTTGAACATTCTTTATTAGATTTTCTCAGATTAATTCATTGTTGGTTGAAATCGCTGGGCGTGTTCGTACATTCAAAAAATAAAAACGAATAAAATCTTTGTTACCTCCCAAACTGTACCACCGACTTCAATTAAAACAAATTAGACATATCAGTGTGTACTACCAACACTATTTTCAATAATAATCAAAAATGCATTTTTTAATACGTTTTTAATTTTTATTTTTGAAATGAGGTCTCTACTAATTTGAAAGAGTAGGTCGCCTTCGACTCACTGGTGCCGTAGTCTAGTCCGACTTGACTAGGAAAATGGGGAATAGACTAGACTTGTGGTTAAGGAGGAGTGAAATGAATAGACTCGAATAGACTAGCGATACGCCAGATTTACAAGAACTAGACTAGCCTAGTCATGGATTGAAAGCAGTGCTGCCCTAGTCTAGTCCGACTAGACTAGGAAACTAGGAAATTGAATAGAATAGCCTGGTTGTGGAAGCAAATTGAATAGACTAGACTTGAATAGCCTTGCTGCAAAGTAAAATGGAATAGAATAGACTAGAATACTCAAAATGTTAACATAGAGGGAATAGACTAGAATTGACTAGGGAGATAGCACTAAGGCTAATCGTCTAAGGTGGATTGCGGGTCTTTCAACTGCACTGTGGGTACAAGCTAACATACGACTAAAAAGTGCGTTTATCAAGTAGAAAATCGTTTCCGACTTCTTTATTAAGACACTTTTATCCAAATTACCCTTCTAGTTTCATCAGTATCCCGTTACTTCGTTTGATTTAACCAGATCTACAAGCAAAAAAACAAGCTTTTTAGTACACGAGCGGAGTTTGGGGATTTCGAATGAGGCTAGTTTTCATTACTGTTTGATGTTTGGAAGTAACAAAAAACCAGATTTTTGTTATTAATTTTCCCCAAAATGGGGGGAAACAATAGACAAACCCCCCACACTCGCGAAACTTACTCTACAATTAAAGCTGATCCGTTGCAAATTTTCAACCAAACATATCAGATGCTGGCAGAAGTAATGTTTAAAAAATCATCTGAACTTAACAATCCTCCGTCGAATGTCAAAATTAAAAAACGAAAAAATTGAGTAAGTCAGATTTCAAAACACAGTCGAATAAAGCTACCTAAGTAACAACGCTCCTTTAAGAATGTACCTAAAACTGTGTGATGCAAGTTTCTTTCTAGTTTTGCATGAAAGCTCAAAGAAACGCAGTTTTCCTTTCTCAGCAACGTCGCATTCTTTGAATCTGGTTTTGTTTGTGGTGTTTTATGAATAGATGAATAGACTTGGAATAGACTAGGATTTGGTTGACTTGGAGGGAATTGGAATAGGCTAGAATAGCCAAGTCACAAGCAGATTTGAATAGAATAGGATTAGAATAGTACAGCTTGTGTACGTAGGGGACTAGAATTGACTAGACTAGAAAGTGAACGGGCTGCACTGATTGAAAGCACGTTGAATAGAATAGACTTGGCTATGAAAACAGACGTCTCACAGATTTCGCTCAAATTAGGCTGCATAATTTCAATCATAAGCACCCAGTTTCTTAAAATACTTCATATTCTATTGCGATAAATATGTACACGACATTCACGCATGGAAACAAAAGGATATCATTCCTGTTTTGCACTGCCTCAACAGCTTGCAAGTAGTATTTTGTCGTTGAAGAGGTTAAGTAAACTAGATATTCATTGATTTTATTCGAGAACGCATATAATTCATTTTACCTCTTCACCGTCGACTTACCGCGTTTATAATTTTTTACAAGAACTGTATAGCTTTTTAAGCAAAAATGAAAATAATACCGCATGAAGACATGATATTTTACGTTTATCTTTTGGGAACAAGTTTACTTTAATAGTTTCTCACTTGTTTTGACAAACGTTGGTACACATGCAATATTTCAGTAGTACATTACGAAACTGAAAAAAAATTGTCAGCAAGTCTCTAGTTTCCGAGATATGAAAGGTCAAAGGTCACATTCGCTACTAAAGCATAATTTCGGGATTCAGCTTGTAAAATCTGACCGTCAAAAATTGAATATCTACGTGGTGGGATCGGTGATTAAAATTAAAAACCTAACCAGAAATATGAAAACTTCGAAGTGATTAGTCAGTAAAAAAGGTATTAATAGGTAAATACTGTGGTTGAACAAGTAGGCGTGCTAACGGAACAGAAGTTTGCAGCTCTTATATCTGGAACTAAAGGTTTGCTGACAAAAACTCAGTTTTTTAATCTACTACTGAAATATTGCATGTGTACCAACTTATTAAAAACTGGACATACTAGAGTAAACTTAAGCTATTATTTTTAGTTATCATGGTTTTAGTTCATGTCATGAACTAAAACTAGTGCTCGTACCAATTCAGTTCTGAACTGAAAATTTCAGTTCATTACAATTCAGTTCAATACTTTTTCGATTCAATTCAAGATGAAATTGAACTGATTGATTCAGTTCATAACTTTGAATTGAACTGAATCGTTTTCCTTGAATTGGAGTTCAAACAATTTATTCTGTCCCAAACATTTCAATAAAAATCTACCGTTTACAAGCTCTCAAGATCCTTTAAGTGGCGATTTGTACCCTTAATTTAGCTTCCTTTTGTTGTGCCGTTTGGAAAACACTGCCGCCATTTCTAGAAAGCGTATTTGTAAGTATGTATATCTGTAGAAACCGCTGGTTTTCGCTTCAGTTTAGTTCAATTCAGTTCAGAATTTTGAACTGAACTGAATTGAATTCGTTTTTACTGAACTGAATTGAAAATCTAGTTTCAATTCAGTTCAGCATGTGAATTGAACTGAACTGGAAAAAGCTGAACTGAACTGTTCCGACCACTATTCATGAGTGCTTAAGGTTTCACTTGTATTCATTTTTGGGCTACACAAGTGAGTACACTCAAACCGTGGAGTGTCAGGAGTGTTGATAGAATTTCACATGTTTTATTTGTGACAACTTGTCGTTAATTTTTATGTTAAAAATAATAGCGCAATAGTTTTTAGTTAAAGAGTGTTTGACACAGGGAAGGTAATCGGAATTTCATAGTGCCCCAAAACTTTGTACCTCGATTGTATGTAAATGGTCAGTTGCATTGATTAGTTGTAAGTGTAGACTACTGGATCAATGATAATAGAATCGTGAATCGGAATTTAAAAAGAATTTTTGAAATTCGATATTTACAATAACTAAAAGATGGGTTTAAAGAAAGTTTTGGAATCGGAATTAGTATCCGAAAACAATAACAAAAATTGAAAATTTGTTTCGACCATAGAAAGCCATGTGTCAAGTATTTCCTTCGTATCTCATGGTTTAAAAAAGTATTCGTATTCAAGCCCCTTCCCTTCCCTGGTTTGACATGGTACTTGCACATATTTTTGGGCTGCACTGGTAAGTGCACTGTTTCAGGGAATATTCTCAACAGTACTAAAGAAATCTAATGTTTTATTTATGAGGATTTGTTACTAGTTTGGTTCACTAAATATTGGGTGATGCTTTTTGTTACAATTTGTAATGATTTTCTGCGAGCATGTACCGTCTTCCCGTATCTGATTATAACGTCTCATCCTGCAATCTGGCAGATCCCGCATTATATCTCCTCATCCGGACCTCAATCACTTTACCCTGAACTTCAAAATCCATGATCAGGATCAGGGCATTCCCTCGTTCATTATATTCGATCAATTCCTGGATTTTTTTAGCTTAGGAATGGACTAGGAATTGACTAGGAGTTTTAAGAAAATGTGTGAAAAGGACTAGACTAGACTAGTGCGAGGAAAATCGTATAAGATTGGACTAGAATTGAATAGGCAAGGACAATCCTCCGAAAAAATAGAATAGACTAGACTAGTCATGCTCGTGGGCACCAGTGACCAGTGACTTCGTCTCGGTGTAATACGGTTTTGAGATTCAAATTTACGCGCGCTTTCTGTCTTTTTTTTATTTGAATGAAAGTTAAAAATTCTTAAGAATTCGAAATTATTAAGAACCAAATGAAGATTTTTTACAACGGAAACCATATAGCACTGCTCGGCATGTAGTGTATTCACCTATTTACTACCTTCCCAATTTACATCTGCCTTGCTGAGCCAGCAATAGCTGGCTGTGCACTGGGTAACGAGAGATGGTTGTAGAAAACACCGACGTATGCGACAAGCTTAAAAAATCGCGAAACGATTATATTTAGTACTAATTTAGCACTGCGATACATTTTATTGTAAAGAACTACAAGTGAAAAAAATAAATATTGCAGGAAAGAAATTATTTTGTTGCGAATGGAATATACCGTGACTGCTATTTTCTTTGTGCCTTGAGCAAATAAAATTGTGATATAGCATTTATAGAAGCCATTATATTAAAAGAGAAGCTTATGGGTATTCCCATTAGGTCTAACTCATGGATTACTTACGTATAACTTCACCTTTCAAAAGGGAGTAAAACCGCTAAATGAGTAGTAGTAATTAAGGATCGCGCTGAATGAAGGAAGATGAATAAGACCTTTGAATTTTGTGTTATATTAATCCGAAGACTAATTTCAATTTATTAAAAGGGAAATCAAAAGGAAACCGAAACAAAATGTTTAACAACTTAAAAATAGGTGTTACAGGAATGACACTCAGTTAAAGAGTCTAGAAGAATCTTAACATTAACAAGTGGCTACTGGAGCCGGTGCTAGTGTAGCCAGTACGTTACATAACTTGTACCCGGTCATTGCTTCTTATGCAATGAATCCCAGTTTATGCAAAACGTACATGTTCAGTACTTTCCAACGGTAGTCTTTTTTTTTGTAATGCAATGAACAGCTGCCCTGCAAAAAATTTTAATTATTCGAAATAATCTGGGTACTACCAGATAGGCTGTTGAGCCACTCTTTGTTAAGTAACTAGATCTTCAGTTGATAACTGAGTCATTTTTATAGTTTGTACTTTCAGTTTCATTAAATTAATTAAATGAAGTCTGAAATGATTCGTTTGATTGCAAATCTTGGATTTATTCCCGTTGATTATTTTAGCAAGATCCATAATAATTATTACAGTCACTTTCATCACTATTCCACTAATCTGAATATTTCAAATGACCATTGTCAGTTTAGTAGACTAATTGTAAGGCAGGGATACCAAAAGGCTAAGCGAAAAGTATTTTCTCATTGATAGTTACAAAAAAGTATATAAAACACAATTCGTTATTAATTTTATTCTCTCATATATACTCAAGTATTCATGTATTCATTCATCATTGAATTAGTGTAGTTAGAATTGCATGAGTTTTGTACATAGAACACAACATTTAAGACAATTTCATTAACGTAATATTTGACGCCAAACTTATATTTAATTTCGTATCAATTTCACAAGTATGTCTTTACCAGCAGAAAAATTTTCTTATAAGGGCTTATAGTGAGGGTGAACTGTTATTTGTATACTGTTACCCATAAGTGATTGTTTTACAATAATAACTAATTCATACCAGTTGACTACAAGAATATGAAAATTTTTTGTTTGCAATATGCCTATGTATTCATCCTTTGACTGCGATTGAGCCCTTTGTATTTTCTACAACTCCCAATCAAACGAATAAGTACAAATTTCCCATCGTAATCCACATGTTGTAATTTCTGCAAGTTCATGTGACCAATTTTATACGAAATAATAATATGAGCATGTGAGCACATAATTAATATTTGTTAATCGTATAAGCTTTTTTCCCTAGCTGGAGTGCGAAATGTAGCATAAAAAACTGGCAAATGCATTTTCAAGGGATCATTTAATGAAATCCCCAAGGTGAGGTAATAAAAAATAAGCGCCAAGAGTTTGATATTGTCAAGGTCTACATTGTGCTGTAATTCTGAGTTTAGTCTTTAGTCTTAACTATTCTTGTTTCATAGAATTACTAGTCTAATTTTAGTATTTTAGTTTTCGACTTCACTTTAATCAGCCAAATCAAAATTATGTCAAATGACCAGGCATTCCAGCAAATATCGAGTGTATCATTAGTTGTAAATGTCAAGTACGAACCAACAGATGAATCCGACGAACTCGGGCAGTTAAAAATTACAGAGGTTTTCAGCATCAATGCAGCAGAAGCTATCACAGAATCCCATGAAGGTTTCCAAAAAATAAACAGGTGACTTGATTTTCCCAAATTTGTGGGTATAATATATTATATAATATTGGTGCAATAAAATTTTTAAAATAGATAATCAATTCATTACATACAGATTTCCAACTAAATCCCTGAAACAGAAGTTAGTGGCTGATTTTGAAATCTCCAAAGATGTTGCTCCAGAAGGTACAACCACAGGGAGAAGATATAGTTTGAGGGCAAGAAATGTCCTAACATATGATGAAAATTTGGATCAACAGAACTGTCCTTCACCAGCCCGAATAAGGGAACCGTCAGCAGTCCAAATGAGGAAAGCTTCACCAGTTCGAAAACAAAAATCGAAAACAGTTAAAAGCCCAAGTATTCTTAAATGTGATATTTGCTCCATAGTATTTTTTAGTGTGGAGTCCCTCGAGGAACATGTGATCGACATGCACGTCGTGGATAAAGAATTTGACTGTAGCAAATGTACCAAATCGTTCATTAGTCAAGACAGATTGGAATCTCACATGACTGACCATGCGAATGAAGACCAAATGGAATACTGCGATAAGTGTCCTGTTTGTTCCAAAACAATGTCATCGAGGTCTTATTTAAAAAGACACTTGCTAACTCACGAAGCTGTTAAACCTTTCAAATGTAAATTATGCTCTAACTCTTACGTACGAGACAGGGACTTAAATCACCATGAAATGAATCAACACGGGAAAGAGAAAAAGTTTAAATGTCCCAAGTGTTCCAAGTCCTTCGCCAGGAATTACGTATTGCAGGATCATATTCGCACTCATTCCAACGCTAAAACCATATTCTGTCCCAATTGCAGCGCATCCTTTAAAACAAAGCAATCCTTAAGGAATCATAGGGTATGCTGTAAAGTTACAAGACCTTTAATGAAGCTGCCCGGAAAGGCTAATACCAAACAAAATTCTGGAAAAGTAAAATCCAAAAGACAAATCGCTAGAGAGTATAAGCACAACAAAGTCAATTATCAATACAAACAACACTTCTGCAAAGTTTGCAATAAAATCTTTATGTCCGCCGGAAATCTACGAACACATATGATATGTCATTCAGATGAAAGAAATTTTATATGCAACTTATGCTCCAAGACTTTCAAACGGAATTCACAATTAAAATCACATCTAAAAACAAAACATGACTGACTTTTACAAATATAACACTCTCTGGTGCTAAAGGACTCATGAACGTTGAATGTCGAATTTGAATTTCGATTGTACTGAAAAAGCAATAAATGTAGGTATTAGGTATCTATATTTATACGCTACATAGTAAATAAACAAATAAATATAGCTGGAAAGAATTTTTCCTCTTGCCAGTAAAATATTTCATGATTGTTACTTTTTTGTTCCCGGTACAAATTAAATTGTGTTATAACAATTTTTGTATAATAATAGTTGGAAACCTGTAAAAACCAAAAGCTTACAAAGACCATTGATGCTCAATCATTCCCTTATTTTAGGTTTCGATGTTAGTTTGAGAACTTATTGGTAATAACAGCTAATCTGAAGGATTCAAATCTCTGAAAAGAATCGCAATTTCATTCACTTATTAATTACAAGCTCCCGGACACGGAAGGGAAAAAACAGTCTCTCAATTAATAAGGATAATTTTTTTCTGCATACGAGTTACAAAGGGGTTAAATCAGACAATATAATTATTACATGCTGTTAAAAGGAAAAATAAACAAAATTCTTTCTAATGCAAAAATGCGTCAAAACATTGTGACTTAAAAGGGCAAGTTAATCACACAATATAATTATTACATGCTGTTAAAAGGGAAAAAAACCAAAATTCTTTCTAATGCAAAAATGCGTCAAAACATTGTGACTTAAAAGGGCAAGTTAATCACACAATATAATTATTACATGCTGTTAAAAGGGAAAAAAACCAAAATTCTTTCTAATGCAAAAATGCGTCAAAACATTGTGACTTTAAAGGGCAGGTTATGCTTAAAATCGCATGTATTGGATAAGGGCAGTAAATTGTAAATAAATTGAGCTATGTACAGCTCAAGTATGCAATAATTAATATTGCATTGTTAAATAAGGCATTTATAAATTGTTATAATTCCTGCAAATTCCTGAATAAAATTGGCATTAAATGAAAATAGTACAATTAATTCAGGATTCCATTACTTCTGCACTTTCTAAATTTTTACACTCAACGGAAAATTAAATTATGCATAAATTTTCTGGGTTAAGTTTATACAGAATATTAAGGGGCTGATTGAATTATGAAGCAATTTCCTAAAATAAATATTTTTCCTAATATAAGCGCAAGCATTCAAGCAACAATCAAGGCACGTATTTTGGCCAAGGATAAAATGTTTTCACGAGTAGCAATTTCCAGCCCGTAAATTTTCCCGGGAAACTTTTGGGTTCAAGTTTGCATTTTGGGATTGCAAATGGCAAATGGGAAATATTGCACAAATACGAATCGATATGTTTTTAAATTGGAAGTCGAATCACACTTAAAGGGTAACATTTTTGTGGATAATTTTGTAAATAAGGTGTTAGACTATAGTATTCCACTAGAAAAATAAAAGATTTAAAAAATATCACATGACTGTTTCCCAATACCTTTTTTGGATATTTGGCTGAGATTCCCTCAAAATGATTTCGGGCGGATTGATTTTGATTTCATAGTCAACTCTTGGAATTTTAGTAAAATAAATATTTGGGGTAAGTTAAAATTGGGCAGTGCCCTTTATCGTAGTATTAGTAAATTACTGTAGTAGTAAAAAAAATTGAAATTGAAGATGGTGTGAAGAAGTAAAATTTATTTGAATTTTAGACAGTTTGTAATCCTGACCTGGCCTTAATTTATCAGCCAACAAGATGTCCATTACGGAAGATCAAAATGCAAATCAAGATCCACTTATGGTTGCTACTATTAAATTGGAGCCCGAAGACAATTTTGAAGACACTGAGCCGCTAAAAATTATCGATGTTTTCAGTCTCAATAATAATATCTTCACAGAAACGGAGGAATTACCAGAAGCTAATAGGTAGATATTGTTAATGTAAACTATAGTTGCTGTTAATTCTGCAGTAATAAGATGGGAATCAAGTAAATTATATTATATGTTTGTATGCTGTATTTAACTTTTCTCATATCAGGTCTTTCAGATCACTCATTCAAAAACAAGTCCTGAAAGGTTAAAATTAGCAACCTCACTATAGGATTTGGGCTGACTTCTTCAAAATTATTTGTTCTTATTCAAAGTTATTTACTTAAAAATTTCAATATATTTTGAGATAGACCAAAGTTACTGTTTAATAGGTTGTTAATGCTGGCAGTTGTAACATTATGACTTCGGAGTTCACAATGACCTCTGGACCATTTTGCCTGAGTCCCTGATTTTGTAACAAACAATGTACACATTACTGCAACTTTTGTATGACTTTGTTGAATTTTCAGCTCAACAACATGTAGAAAAATGAATTCGAAAGAAGAAAATACCGGGGATTCATTGGAACAACCAACCGTTCCAGAATCCAGTATCTCATTTGGAATAAACTGGCTCAAGCAAGAGAATATCCAACTGGATGAAGACAGTTTCAATTCACAATCAGATCAAGAACAAATTATCCAGTCAACAGATGCGTCCTTCGAGCACCTCAAAAATATACCTTGTGACCTTTGTTCCGAAATATTTTTCTCTTATGAAGCCCTGGAAGAGCATGTGATTGACGTTCATGTTATGGACAAGGAGTTCAACTGTCCCGAATGCAGCAAATCATTCATCTCTCAGGATAAATTGGAGTCCCATATACTTGAGCATGGGAAGCGTAAAAGGGAGGATACGGCCAACTTCCAAGAAAAAGACAATGCCCAGAACCTGGAGTGTGAATATTGTAAAGTTAATTATAAAACCCTGCAGAGTTTCAGACATCATAAAGTATTTTGTAGTGTCAGGCTCCGTGAGTACAATTACCGGGAAAATGGCATTCTGAACTTATCCTCCAGTTTGGAGGAACTTCAAGAATCTGCCAAGATTAAAGCGGATATTGGGATGTTGGCTTTGCGTGTTTTGTGCCGTAAAAACAAGGAATTAATGAAAGGTGGAGAGGATTTACTAAATCAAGCGTACTTAAATATCATCAACTCCGAAGACAATTTAGTTACACGAAAGGTTCAGCCCCAACCTAGTACATCAATAACCTCTGATCATCACCAACACAAAAACAAAGATCCTTTACTTTTGGAGGATACAAAGAAGGCAGTTCTTTCATTACCGGAACAACCAGATCAGTTAGCAGAGCCAAAGCAGTTACCTTCACAACAGCGGAGAAGAAGAGTAACATTTGTTCCTACCCAGCAGCAGGAACAGAAGTTCGTGTATCCTCCGTCATCAAAACAGCGAATCAAGAAATTGACCTTGGTTTCTAACAAGCAACATCAAAAATCCTTAGACTCCTTTCCATCAAGGAAGCAAAAGAAAAACGTGCCCACAGATCCTTTCCAGCTGCTGGTTACACCTGAAAATTGTTTTCTTTCAAAAAAGCAAAATGAAGATGTGCCATCGGATCATAACCAGCGAGACGAGGAAATAATACAGTCCTCGCCTTCGAAGATGCGAAGGAAAGAAAAACAAGCACCAGTAGATCTTATAAATCGAAAGGGAGAAGAGCAAATGCAGACGTCGCCTTCAAAAATGCGAAGGAAAGAAGTACCAGTGGATCATATCAAGCTAGAAGAGGATTCAATGCTCTCCTCATCTTCAAAGATGATACGGACAGAAATACCAGTGGATCATATCAAGCAAGAGGAGGATTCAATTCAGCCCTCACCGTCAAAGAAACGAAAGAAAGAAGTGACAACGGCTCTTACACCGCAGCACGAAACATCACTACAAACTGACGGTCTAAACCGAATATCACTCAGATTGCCTGAAGATCCAGATACTTCGAGGATTCAAACCGATATAGGGATCTTGGCCTTGCGTGTTTTGAGTCGTAAAAATAATAAAGTGACGAACCAAAGGGATTTAATTCGGTCAACGTTTATAAATCTCTACAACAGTAAAAATAAAGCTTCTCGAACCATGCCAAAGGAAAAAGTAATCTCAAATCAAAACCAGCAGAGGAATAAAAAGTTTGATCCTGTACCTTTTAAGCAGAAAAGGAAAGTAGGACTTCCAGTACACAAAAAGCAAAAAAAGCTGATGGAGCAGTTGCCTTCAGTTCAGCTAAAGAAAGAAGAGACATTGGCTCCTACACATCAGAAAAGTCATACATAATTTCTTAAGTTCTTGCCTTTAAAGCAGCAAAATAGTGAAATATTGTCAAATTATTCACTGATTAATGAACGAACTGATATCCCCTACAATTAGCAGCGTACATATAAGATTTTGGAAAAATTATTCGAATGAGGAAATACTTGAGGAGGGTTTTGTCAAAATCCTCTTGAGACTTGTGGCAAGGAAATTGAGAAAGGAAACTTAAGCGTACTTAACTATAGTTTGTCACCATTGGAAGATGTTTTCATTTTATCTTGTTTTTTTTTACTGGCTGTTGAATGAGATAATGCACGTTAAACTCCTCTGTCAACTTGTAAATTACCAGTTTGTTTAATGTAACTACTCTCGTAGAGAATTAGTTTCTGCTCACTCGTTTCATCTTCTGGAGTTTCAACTTATTAGGGGTAATTGCTATATTAATTAGCATTCCAAATACTAGCTAGGTGATTTCACATTTGCCAATTTCCTGGAACAATAATTGTAACTAACAAAGTAACTCGTCTCGCTTATTTTCATTTTTATTTCAGTGCACTGGAGTTGTCATAATAAAAAACCGTGTATATATACATAGATATGCATGCCTATACTTTGTATTCGTTTCGGGTATTTATAATTGTACAAAAGTATACGGATTTTTAAATAAATCATTCAATCCACAGATTAATCCTTCTGTGAGAAATTTTACCTTCCTTTCGCTGAAAAAAACTTATTTCTACTGAGCAACCTCAGAATCGCAAAATTTATTAATTTTGTAATATTAATATCGTAATGCAACAAAACTCATGACTTTATTGAGGGAATTCACATTGTACTTTCCTACAATTTTTCTACAGAAAATTAAACCCAAGGAAGATCATGCATGCAATCTGTGTAGCTTTTATTTATTTCTATTTTGTGGTCAGTAATGCCCATTGATGATTTTCAATTATAACAAATCTCTGTGGTGGGATTTTCTGGAACACTCTTCCCAGGGACAAAAATTGCTACCAGGATCTTCTAGACAATAGAAAATCTTGTTTAGTTGAGCTTTTTTGTCAAGGATTTCCAAAATTGTTGCCATATTTCAGGACACAAATTTTCCTTCCTTTCCTGCAGGGACTTGAGATACCCAGTCACCAAAATTGCATCCAAATAATATCCTTATGTTTATCTTTGAAATTTTAATCCTACAGTTAAATATGATGGAAACCTACACTGCATAATAATAAATTATTATTAACACGATTTCAAATTTTTAATGAGGCAGCCTTTACATTTTAGCGTTTTTCAAAAGTTTACTTTCTCTAGTTTCAGGTGATCCTTATCCTTGCTAGTGATTTAAAACCGCGAAATATCTCATTCAAAATAACGTAAACAATATTTTTGCTTTCGCAAACTCACTATCATAGACTGCGTAACATTAATATCGTGTTTACGTTTTTCATTGGTGTACAACCATTTTAATTCTAAGCATGGAACCATAAACAGTTGTATTATCATTCGATAATTAAGTCTGGACAATTAACCTCATGAAAATAATAAACTTTTAAAATTATTTTTTTTAATATGTTCAGGTTGACATCAAAAGGCATTGAACGTGTGGATCCACTACCTGTAAAAATAATATGTGAATCAAAAAATGTTTCCCCACAGGGCATTTCCGGTTTAACTTCCATAAAAAATGAATCTTTGGATAAATTGCAGGAGAACAAATCTTGTATTGTACCGAAGAGGTGAGCTAGATTTCACTCGGATAAAATAATGTTTTTGATACTTTCAGCAATAATTCAGCTTATTGTTGTTGGGACGGCTGTACAAAAATACATTGTTTTTGCAAATTTTTGTAGGAAAGAAGGTATCGTTAAACGCTCCGAACAAAATGCATAGATATTGTGTTTAGATGCATAAATAAAATTGGGTGTGAAAATATGTTAGGATTTTGCTTAACCGTTCTTTAATATTGGCAGATCTGGAATCAGTTTGGAAGTACTAACGAAGCAAGAGAGACGTGTTGAAGGTAGATCAGAACCTATTCCGGAACTCAATCCTTCGAGAAATAAGCGATACAATTTCAGAATAAGAAAGTCCATGCCTGTGAATGACTCATTTGTCGATGATGTGACGGAAGAAGATCCAACGGAGGACGAAGAGTATCAACCTGGACCTACACAAGCGAAATCTTCTGAAACAGAACCTACTACAGCAGATCAGTTTAAATGCGAGTTCTGTCCTCAGGTCTTTAAATCCCAGTACCGTCTGACGAGGCACATTATTGCGACACATGTAGCAGATGAGGATCAGATGCATAAATGTGATTTTTGCCCCAAAGTCTGTAAATCCAAGTGGACCCTGCAAGAGCACATTGTCGACGCTCACGTAGAGGATAAGGAGTTTGAATGCTCAAATTGCTCAAAATCTTTCATTACGCAAAAGAAATTGGATTTACACGTGAATGCCAAGCATAGAAAACATACAACATTGAAATGTAAATACTGCCCTCTGACTTATCGCCAGGAAAAGAACTTGCGTAAGCACTTAGAAGCGCATGAGAGTTCTGGGGATCCTTACAGTTACAATAAACGCTTCAAATGCGAAACCTGTGATAAAGGTTTTGTACGTAAAGCTGGCCTGACCAAACATGAATTTGTTCATATGGATGAGAAACCCCACAAATGTAACTTTTGCCCCAAGTCATATGTCAAGCGTCAAGACTGTGAGCATCATATGGCAAATAGACATGGGGGTGAAAAACCATACAAGTGTCCAGTTTGTTCAAAATCATTTTATCGGGAGAGAGATTTAAGGCGAAATCATCTACCTTTTCATTCCGAGGAAAGGAATTTTGAGTGCGATAAATGTCTGGCAGCTTTCAAAACTATTATTTGCTTGAGACAACATTTGCGAAAATTTTGTATTTTTAGAAACAAGATAAAAATTGAAGCGGATCTGTAAAATTAGATTATGTTACGTAATACAATATAAGATACCTACAGATATAATTATACATTTATGTAATACGCTATATCTAAGTCTGTAATAGGTAAAGTATCATAGGGTTTGGAAAAAGTGGCAACAATTATTGTGCCATGAAATTATGAGTTCTTAGGAACAAATGAAAATATTGAGTAAGTTTTGAAGCGATTATAATTACAAATAATTAATTATAATTTTTGTTTTAATTTGGCACGAATTCAATTGAAGGTCTTGTATTTATTTAATTTCTAGACAGAAAGAAAGTTGAAAGTATTCCATTGGCTTCACCAGTTTACTTGTAAAAGCACGATCGACCACAAGTATCGTTATGGAGAAAAAGAAAATTAAAATTGAAGTAATTACTATAATTATAATTAGTATAGTGAAGGTAAATGCGGATTGAACCACATTAGTGAGCTGGAAGCCGACATTTCAGCATTAAATTGTGACATGAATAGACAATAGTTCTTTGAACCTTTGTGAAACCATTAGCTTTATTAATATCATTTGAAAGAATGAATTCTTCCGAAGCATGTATCTGTGTATAGATTAAAGCTATATTAATACCATTGAGGAATGTTGTGATTCCAGTACGTATCCTATTACTGTTAATACTGTTTACAGAAAAAATAAAAATAAGAATTCTTTAAAAATAATAATATGTTTTCAGAATTTTGCAAAAATATCTAGCTGCGTCAACTCCTAGAGTCACCACTGTCAAACGAGTAAAACTATGCCGAGATTTTTTCCTCTTAAAACAGGCTTTCCGACTTTTCATTTTAAAAATGCGATTTAAAAAAATGTAACGTTATGACACTAGTTTCAAGCAAATTGACAGGGCTTTAAAATTTAATTTCATACCTATAATATTGTTTTATTTGTCCTGATTCTTGATACTGGGGTCAAATGAATCCTCAGGTTACATAAAATACTCAAGTACATGGCGTACTTGCCGAAACCAATGCTGGGGTGACCCTTACTTGTACAGCCCAAACGTCCTGACTTTAAAATAGACTTCATTAAAAGAGGCAGACCGACTTTTCAGTCGATTGAAGAGATATTGAAGGTAGACTGAATCTTTTCACGAATGTTGTGGAAATACTTCATAAAATTTACTAAAAATCGTAAGCGAATATAGGGCCGGTTAGAAGTAGCCTTCGGAAATATTAAGGGTTTCGCGCGGGTGATGTCTTATGCATAAAATACAGGGGAGATGTGTGAATATTGTTAAATATTTTTATAACCTTTCTTTCATCATATTCATAACTGTTGTTCAAAACTGTTGCGTTTGCAAAATTCATGGAAGTTTTGATACCATTTCTGAAATTTAGCATTAAATGAAGGGTCGACATGTAGGAAGGCTTTTTTGAGTAACGCTGAAAGAAGTGTCTGTCCCTATAAACCCGGATAAATTTTTCTTAGGGATAACGATAACAATGTTCGCATAATGCAGGTAGGATCGGTTAAAATACCCTTTAATTATGGATACGATTATTTGTAGGATATGGGTCAGGCAAACTGAAGGACCCACCTTTGGCCAGAGTGGCAAGAAGCGCGCGTAACTTTCCGTTCCCCCTTTTCTTGTTTCACAAAGTCGTAGAGTGACAATACTTACAATAAAAATAAATACACAGATAATCCAGTCAAAGAATTGGTTAACAAATGCTAATTTAAAAAATATTAATAAATTTAAATAATTTAATTAATAAATTAGGGATTACAGACAACTGTAACATTAAAGCACGTTCACATTACCAAAGTTTTTGGGGAAAAAACAGAAGCACTTGATTCAGAATGTGGCCTTCACTGTCAACTGGGTATAAGTTCGCTTGTAATCTTGAATACATTTAATTAACCAATAAAATATTTACAATAATTATAAAAATTTTATAATAATTATAAAATTTATATTAATTATAAAATTTTATAGTAATTATTAAAATGTTATAATAATTATAATTTTTTTTAATAATTATAAAAATTTTATAATATTTAGTATATTAGTTCATATTCCTTATACCATTATTTTTTCAGGTTAAAATCAAAAGGACTTGAATTGACGGATCCATCATCAATAATCAAATATGAACCTCATGAGGGTGAAGCAAGCTCAGGGTCAACTTGGGTCAAAACTGAAGCTTGTAATGTTTCAGAAAGGTAATGATACTTGTTTCCAATATTATAAACTTTAAGACTGAACTAGAAGTAAGATACATTTTTTAATGAAAGTGAAAACAATATCTGCAAATAGCTGTCAGTTGCGACTTGAAAGGAAAAAGCTGAATTAGATGTAAATTAAAAGATAATAAAACGTAATTTAGAGAGATCATTTCTGTAGGGGTATGTTTGGGATAACCTTGGATTTAATGGGTCAGGTTAGAATCGAGAACAGAGGACAGTTGAGAACAGAGACAGGACAAAATCAATGAGGACAGGACCACTGACGACAAAATCACTGAGGACAAAGTCAATGAGGACAGGTTCAGTGGGGACAAGATCAGTGGGGGCAAAATCTGTGGGGACAAAATCACTGAGGACAAATTTATTGAGGACAAGATCAGTGGGGACAAAATTTGTGGGGACAAATTTACTGACGACAACATCGTTGGGGACAAATTTATTGAGGACAAGATCAGTGGGGACAAGATCAGTGAAGACAAAATCAGTGAGGACAAGATCACCGCGGAAAAATTTAGTGAGGACTTTTGAGGACATTGATTTTGTCCTTACTGATCTTGTCCTCAGTGATTTTGTCCTCACTGATCTTGTCCTCAGTGATTTTGTCCTCACTAATCTTGTCCACAGTGATTTTGTCCTCACTGATCTTGACCCCACTGATCTTGTCCTCAGTGATTTTGTCCTCACTGATCTTGACCCCACTGATCTTGTCCTCAGTGATTTTGTCCTCACTAATCTTGTCCACAGTGATTTTGTCCTCACTGATCTTGACCCCACTGATCTTGTCCTCACTGATCTTGACCCCACTGATCTTGTCCTCAGTGATTTTTTCCTCAGTGGTCCTGTCCTCAGTGATCCTGTCCTTAGTGATCTGTCCTCTGTTCTCGGTTCTAGCCGAAAGTGTCCTCGGTTCTTTCGTCCTCACTTCTTGTCCTCTGTTCTCGGTTGTCCTCACTTCTTGTCCTCTGTTCTCGGTTCTAGCCTGACCCGATTTAATATTTAATTAAAAATATATTCAGTTCATATTGCCGCATGCCAGCGTGTACGGTTAGGGTAACTCGTTACATCTTTCCTGTTTGTAGCTGTATAGACAAATAATAATAAAGAATAAACTCAATTAACTGACTCTTTATCATTTAAGATCTGGAATGAGCTCAGAAGTTATCCATAAGCAAGAGAGACTTGTTGGAACAATCTCGGATCCAGAAACCAGTACTTGGAGCAGTAATCAACATTTACGGAGACAGTTCAAACCTGCGAATAACTCATTTGAAGTTGCTGTTGAATCAGTTCCCTCGAAAAAATTTAACTGTGAATTATGTCCAAGGTCTTTTAAATACAAGTCCCTTCTGGTGAACCACGTTCGTAGTTCTCATGAAGAAAAGCATAAATGCGAGTTTTGTCCCAAGGCCTTTAAATCCAAATATGTTCTGAAGGATCACATTTTCAACAAGCACGGAGAGGACAAACAGTTTCAATGCTCAAAGTGCAACCGAGCTTTCGTTACGCAAAAGAAATTGGACTCGCACATGAATGGAATCCATGCAAAACAACCAACATTTAAATGTGAATTCTGTCCAAAGACCTTTAAGTACAAGTGCCATCTGGTCAACCACATTTGCAAATCTCAAGGTGTTGACCAGGGGAAGGTGATTAAATGCGAGTTATGTTCCAAGTCCTTTAAATCGAAATGGACCCTGCAGGAGCACATTGTCAACAAGCACGTAGTGGACAAGGAGTTTGAATGTTCCAAGTGTCATAAAGCTTTCATCACGCAAAACAAATTAGATTCGCACATGAATGAAAAACATAAGAAGCATCCAAAATTTGAGTGTGAATACTGCTCTGTTACTTACCGTTTGAAAAAAAATTTGCGAAAGCATTTGGAGGATCACCATAGAGCTGGGGATCATTACAATTACTAACGATTCAAATGCAAACTTGTGGTAAAGGCTTTTTTTGGAAATCTCAGTTGACCAAACATGAGCTTATTCATGCAGTTAAGAAACCACTTAATTAAATGTGAAATGTGACTTTTCCCCGGATGTGGAAAAAGTTGTTGAAAAAACGGATGGCGAATCAGTCTGGGATTGAGAGATCGTAAAAGTACCCTATACTTACTTTAGTTAGTTTTTTATACCTTGAAGGAGATCTACTCATAAATCATTTACCTTACTTATATATTCTACCAGTTTTTACGTTGATTAAATCCATAATTTTGTAATTATTAAAGAATCCTGCAGATCATTTTACCTTTAATCAAAAACGTACTTATGTAGATCTAACAATGGGCTGGGGCTTCGAGGAGAATTTTTAACCATGATGTTTTCAGGCGTTTGTGTTGTACTCATTTTTTTTCACACCGCTATGTCGGTCAGCAAAGGGGCTCATGCTAGCCTATATCCTTCCTATATCAACAATTTTGACGGCCGGATTGATCAAACTCCTACAATCTTCTAGAGGGTCTAGCCTTTGCATGGGCCTACATTTTTTAGCGAAATAGTACAATAAATTCTATACCCTTTCTACATATCCAATCTTATATGCCTTTCGCTACCCGCAGAATTCTTAAATGAATTCTATGGTTCTCCAATTAGTTGGAAACCCTGCCTCAGGTTCCGAATGTATGGGATCGGAATGAAATATAGTTTGAGTTTAGTTACCTGGGAAAATAACCCTGAGAGCAGAAAACAGTTTGTCGATATCTCGGATATCGTACCCACGTTTCATAACGTTCGTTAAAGCAATTGCGTTTAAGAATTTACAAACTGAATATCATAAGAGACATTTTCCATAGTCAACTAAACGGCAATTGTAAAACATTAACTGGCTCCTTGTAACGGCTAATCCCGTTTTAAATTTGAATAATGCTCAAACTCTCCACTCAAATACTTGAGTTTCCACTTTGGCGAATATTTAGAACTTTAAATGATAAGGTTTCCAGCGTAAATTAATTCAAAACCGCTCGAAACTTTGACGCCTGATATGTACCATAGCAAATACTATCTGGAATTACAAGGCGAAGATTGATCTTTAATTTGTATTTTACTCGTCCAAATGTCATGAAATGAGCATGATACGCTTCAGTAGCCTTCATATATGCCGATAATTCTAAAACGGCTGATTGTGAACCTACTTATTTTGATAGGGTAGGTTTTAGGGTGTATTCATGCAGTTTATTTTGCCTAGACGCCTCTTCAAAACATTCCTTTCATCCTACAAACATAGTGTATAGATTGTAATAGTGTACTCACTCTCTGCATAAGCTCAGCACAATTTGAAGCTTGTTGGCTTAACATTCCGCATACAGCGCTTCAGGCGTCTTTCGCTTGGCTTTCAGTTCTCAACATGTGCTTTATTACGAGTCCTGGAGTTTTTAAGATTAAAATGTGTAATTAAGTTTTTAAAGAAAATAAAATGGTGTCGTGTTTTGTTGTGGGATGTTCTTCGGGTTATAACAGAACAAAAACACTCTCACACGGAGCACCAAAACAAGCTGATAAGTTGGCATGGCTTAAAAATATCCCCAAAAAAACTCCTTTCGACTTCAAAAAGTCCTGTCTGTTATTTACATTTCGAGAAAAGTGGAGAGTTTATTGAAATAAACGTTGAAAAGGTGAAATTACCATCATGATCCAGGTGGACATTGAAGCCGGACGCAAATCCAACTCGATTCTCAAACCTGCAACTGCCATCCTATTATGACAAGCCGGGAAAAAGGAAGTCCCCGAAGAAAAGGTTATTCGCGGAAATTAAAATGCAAATGATAGAATCCGAAGAGGAGTTAAAGAGTACACCATTCAGCGAACTCAAAACGGACCCTTCTGTTATAAAACTCCCGTCCGGTTTGTGGACAGTACAGACAGAAGATTCTGGATTGATTATCCTCACCATTACCGACTTGGAAAAATTAATCGAAAGAGTCAATGATATGAACATCTGCGTGGGAGCTACTTTTCAGATTTAGGAATTGTGACGGGAACTTGCATCGTCAATGACCATTTATTTTCGCAGAATTGTGAGATACTCAGTGCAATTACAAAATGTAAACAGTGTCAAAATCAAAAGTTTCTATTAGTCTTTATGTATGTACATTTGTATGCATTCATGCTGAATATTTTTATGAAGTATTTTTATACTTGGAAATCATACCTGAGAAAAAATAAAGAATTCTATGCAAGACATTCCAAAATTTCATTAAAAAACTTTGATATTTGTATGTTTTTAGTAGCTTTCAAATGTGTCATCACTGTGAAGCTAGCGAAAAACGCTCGCAGCGCCACTCTGAGAAAGTTAAGTGGCGAGTCCCACCATTGCATATGCTAGTGACTACACTATTGAAATCTATACACTATGCTACAAATAGCCTACAAATAGACCTAAAAGTAGGGTAGGCGGACACCTTTGACATGCAGTGTAGCGCCAGTGACTATGACTCCCCTTCCCTCATGTAAATGTAAATATTCCTGCAAGCAAACAGGGATTATTGCTTGTACACAAATATTGCTTTATCTACGTGCACTAGAAGGGAAGCTTCAAATTGGATCCCCCATCCTTGATTGTCAGGCAAAAAGCCCGCGAAACTTTCCTATTAAAGTCTAGAGACACTGAAACAGTAAAAGCTGCAAGCAAGGATGGCGGATGGCAAGGGAGCATATCATTTTAAATATTTTACACAAAAGAAAATCAAGGACACAATCATAAAATCAAGTATACTTACATGGAACTGGGTAAAATTCATTAAAGGGAAATAAAAAATTTGGGGTCGAAAATTTCCTAACAATAATAAACTGTGACGCAAACGAAAGTCGTTTTGTTGCAGAATCAACTAGATCTGCGTCAGCTTGCTCCCAAACTAAACCTAAGCCCAAATTGCATGTTCTAGTTTTGCGGTTTGTTAAAATATGGATAAAAATTTCGGAATAATCTCTAAGAAAGTTCTATAGCATAATTTGTCAATTAATAGTAATTCTCATGGATGCTTTTGCTTGTTTTTACAGATTTGGAGTATGAGGATCGAAGCTAACCCCAGAGAAAGAAAATCTGTTAAAAAAATATGGATACGGAAATCAGCCCGAAGAGGAATAATCGATATAATTTAAGAAGAAAGTTCAAATCTACAAGTAATTCATTAGTTGTGAATGTCTCAGATAACGACTCTACGGAGGATTACCAACCAGAGCCAGAACCTCCTGAAGAACCAGGGCCCTTGAGCGAAGACCAGTTAAAATGCGAATTCTGTCCCAAGATCTTTGAATCCAAGGATCTTCTGGAGGAGCATATTTGTGACACACACGTTGTGGACAAGATTGGCATGCATAAATGCGAGTTTTGCCCCAAGATCTTTAAATCCAAGGATGCTCTTGGGAAGCACATTAGTTTGACTCACGTACTGGACAATGATGAGATGCACAAATGCGAGTTTTGCCCAAAGGTCTGTACCAACAGGTATCTTCTGGAGAAACACATTTGTGACACTCACGTTGTGGATAAGGAATTCCAATGCACAAAGTGCAGCAAAAATTTCATTTCAAAGAACAAATTAGATTCTCATGTGCTTTCAAGACACGCAAAAAGGAAAAATCAAGGAGTCAAATGTCCAATCTGCGGGAGAGCCTTCCAACGGAAATCCGACCTGAGCAAACATGCATTTATTCATGCAGATGAGAAACCATTCAAATGTGACTTTTGCCCCAAGACTTTTATCTTGCGTGCAGACTGTGGCCTCCATATGGCAAATCGGCATGGGGGCGAAAAACCCTTCAAATGCCCTGTCTGTGCAAAGGCCTTTTTCCACGAAAGAGATTTACTCATAGATCATCTACCTTATCACTCCGAAGAAAGGAATTTTGAGTGTGATAAATGTGTGGCGGCTTTTAAAACTAAGAGGTGCTTGAGACAGCACGTTAAGAAATTTTGTCATGCTAGAAAGACGGATAAAAGTTAATGAGATGTTGTTATCTACTGAGCGATAGATACTGGTATGTCTAATATTTTTTCGGTTTGGAGAAAATATAAAATCAATAACCAATTGTACTGTGATAAGGGGTTATATATTTTAAGCTAAATTTTAAATTAGTGCACTTTGATATTGTGGGTTACAATGAAATATGTATATTCAAGTGCATTAAATATTCGATGGTGCTAATGTAAAGTTCTTACAATTAAAGATCTTGTTTTAGAAATTTAGACTTTTAGAGATTTTAATAAAATTGGTATGAGTGTAAACTAAAATCTAAACTGCTCAGGTGTACTAGTCTCTTGTATTTTTAATTTGTGGAAGACCAGATTACACTCATTCCTGACTTGCACGACGTTAATTTCTAGTTGTTATTTTTCTATGCTGAATAACGCTTTGCTTGTAAGTAGCCCAAAATGTCTTCAAAATGAGTGCAAAGCAATCATTCACGTACATATAGTATTTACATGCATATTTTTAGCTCATGAGTGCAGTAACAGCACACGAAAGCTCTGAGGATCCTTGCAGTTACAATAAACGCTTCAAATGCAAAATCTGTGATAAAAGTTTTGTGCGCAAAGCTGACCTGGCCAAACATGCATTTGTTCATATGGATGAGAAACCACACAAATGTAACTTTTGCCCCAAGTCGTATGTCAAGCGTCATGACTGAGCATCATATGGCAAATGGGGATGGGGGTGAAAAACCATACAAGTATCAAATTTTTTCAAAATCATTTTATTGTGAGAGAGATTTTGAAACCATTTGAGAGCAAAATCACGTAACTTTTCATTCCGAGGAAAGGAATTTTGAGTGCGATAAATGTCTGGCAGCTTTCAAAACTAATATTTGCTTGAGACAACATTTGCGAAAATTTTGTATTTTTAGAAACAAGATAAAAATTGAAGCGGATCTGTAAAATTCAAAACATTATGTTACTTAATATAATATAACATACCTAATTATAGATATATACATACAATATGCTTTATCTAAGTCTGTAATTAGGTAAATATATTATAGGGCTTGGAAAAAGTGGCAACATTTTTTGTGCCAGTGCCAGGAATTTATGAGTTCTTAGGAACAACAGAAAATATTTAGTAAGTTGTGAATCGATTATAATTACAAGTCGTTAATAATAATAATTATTAATTTTGTTTAAATTTGACACGCATTCAATTGAAGATCTTGTATTTATTTAATTTCTAGACTGAAAGAAAAAATTCCACTGGCTTTACCAGTTTACTTGTAATAACAAGAACGACCACAACTATCGTTATCGAGAAAAAGGAAATCAAAATTGAAGTAATTACTGTAATTAGTATAGCGAAGGTAAATGTAGATTGAACCACATTAGTGAGCTGGAAGCCGACATTTCAGCATTTAATTGTGGGATGAATAGACAATTGTTCTTTGAACCATTGTGAAACCATTAACTTTATTAAAATCATCTGAATGAATTCTTCTACAGCATGTGTCTATATAGGTTAAAACTATTTTCATACCATCTAGGAACGTGGTAATTCCAATACGTATCTTAATTCTGTTTGCGGAAAAACATACAAAAAAAAATCTTTAAAAATAATAGTATTTTTTCAGAATTTTACAAAAATATATATCTACGTCAACTCCTAAAGTCACCACTGTCAAACGAGTAAAACTACACCGGGATTTTTTCTCTTAAAAACAAGCTCTCCGACTTTTTATTTTTAAAATGCGATTTAAGAAAACTAACGTTATGACACTAGTTTCAAACAAATTGACAGGGCTTCAAAATTAGATTTCATATCGGTACCTATAATAATTATTATTGTCATGTCATATTTGTCCTGATTCTTGATACTGTGGTCAAATAAATCCACAGGTCACAAAATACTCAAATCCATGCCGTACTTGCTGAAACCAAGGGTTGGAGCCACCCATACTTGTACAGTCCAGACATGCCCTACTGTCCAAGGTTTGACTTTACAAAAGGCTTCACTGAAAGTGGCAGACCGATTTTTCAGTCGATTGAAGAGATATGGAAGGTAGACTGAATCTTTTCACGAAGGTTGTTGAAAAACTCCATAAAATTTACTAAAAATCGTAAGCGAATGTAGGGCTGGTTAGAAGAAGCCTTCGGATGTATTAAGGGCTTCGCGCTAATGATGTCTTATGCATAAAATACAAGGGAGATAATTATGTGTATATTGTTAAATATTTTTATAACCTTTCGTTCATCATATTCATAACTGTTGCTCAAAACTGCTTCGTTTGCAAAATTCATGGAAGTTTTGTTAATATTTCTAAAATTTTTCAGTGGCAGTTAATGAAGGCTCTAAATGAAGAAAGGCTTTTTGGAGCAAGGCTGAAGTATCCTTATAATCCTGCATAATTTTTTTTGTTAGGGATAACGATATAGTAATGTTCGCATAATGCAAGTAGGATCGGGTAAAATACTCGATTATTTGCGGGATAAGGGCGAGGCAAATTCAGTTACCCATCTTTGACCAGAGAGTGGCAAGAAACGCGCGTAACTTTCCCTTCCCCCTTTTGTTGTTCCACAAAGTCGTGGAGTCGCAATACTTACAATAAAAATAAATACACTAAAATTCCAGTCAAAGAATTGGTTAACAAATTGTAATTTAAAAAATATTCTACAATTTAATACATTAGGGATTACGGACAACTGTAACATTAAAGCACATAAAGAACATTACCAAAGCTTTTGCAAAACAAAAAAAAATAGATACACTTGATTCAGAATGCTGCCTACACTGTCAACTGGGTATTAGTTCGCTTGTAATCTTCACTACATTTAATTAACCAATAAAATATGTTTATAATATTTAGGATATTAGTTAATGTCCCTTATACCATTATATTTTCAGGTTAAAATCAAAAGGACTTGAATTGACGGATCCATCATCAACAATCAAATATGAACCTCATGAGAGTGAAGCAAGCTCAGGGTCAACTTGGGTTAAAACTGAAGCTACTGAGGATTTACTGGAGTACAGAGCTTGTAATGTTTCAGAAAGGTAATGATATTTCCAAAATTATAAACTTTAAGACTGAAGAAGTAAGATACATTTTTAATTGAAAGTAAAAATAAAATCTGCAAAAATAGCTGTCACTTCTTGTGAATTATTGAAGGGAAAAAGCTGAATTGAATGTAATTTAATAGATATTAGAATGTAATCATTACAGAGATGGTTTCTGTAGTGACATTTAATTTTTGGATAATCTTGGATGTAATTAAAAATATATTCCGTTCATTTTGCCGCTTGCAAGGGTAAATCCTGATATCTCTTCCGTATATAACTCTGTAAATAAATAAACTCAATTAACTGACTCTTTATCATTTACAGATCTGGAATGGGCTCAGAAGTTATCCGTATCGAAGAGAGACTTGATGGAGCAAACTCGGATGCAGAAACCAGCACTTGGAGCAGTAATCGACATTTACGAATAAAGTTCAAACCTGTGAATAACTCTGACGACGATGCCTTAGACAGCGTTCCAGCGAAAGACGAAGGCCATCGACCTGAACGTAAGCCCGCGGAAGTTGCTGTTGAACCAGTTACCTTGAAAAAATTTAACTGTGAATTCTGTCCAAGATCTTTTAAATACAAGTGCCTTCTGGTGAACCACGTTTGTGGTTCTCATGAAGAAAAGCATAAATGCGAGTTTTGTCCCAAGGCCTTTAAATCCAAATATGTTCTGGAGAATCACATTCTCAACAAGCACGAAGAGGACAAGGAGTTTCAATGCTCAAAGTGCAACCGAGCTTTCGTTACGCAAAAGAAATTGGACTCGCATATGAATGGAATCCATGCAAAACAATCAACAATTAAATGTGAACTCTGTCCAAGATCCTTTAAGTGCAAGAGTCGTCTGGTGAACCACATTTGTAGGTCTCCCGGTGTTGACCAGGGGAAGGTAATTAAATGCGAGCTTTGTACCAAGGCCTTTAAATCCAAACAGGCCATGCAAGAGCACATTGTCAACACTCACGTAGAGGACAAGGAGTTTGAATGTTCGAAGTGCAACCGAGCTTTCATTACGCAAAAGAAATTGGACTCGCACATGAATGAAGTCCATGTAAAACAACCAGCATTGAAATGTGAACTCTGTCCAAGATCCTATAAGTACAAGAGTCAACTGGTAAACCACATTTGTAGGTCTCACGGTGTTGAAGAGGAGAAGGTAATTAAATGCGAGTTTTGTTCCAGGGCCTTTAAATCCAAACAGGCCATTCAAGAGCACATTGTCAACACTCACGTAGAGGACAAGGAGTTTGAATGTTCGAAGTGCAAAAAAGCTTTCATTACGCAAAAGAAATTGGACTCGCACATGAATGAAGTCCATGTAAAACAACCAGCATTGAAATGTGAACTCTGTCCAAGATCCTATAAGTACAAGAGTCAACTGGTAAACCACATTTGTAGGTCTCACGGTGTTGACCAGGGAAAGGTGCTTAAATGCGAGTTTTGTCCCAAGTTCTTTAAATCGAAATGGACCCTGGAAGAGCACATTGTCAACACTCACGTGGAGGACAAGGAGTTTGAATGTTCGAAGTGCAAAAAAGCTTTCATCACGCAAAACAAATTAGATTCGCACATGAATGAAAGACATAAGAAACATCCAAAATTTGTATGTAAATACTGCCCTTTTACTTATCGTTTGAAAAAAAATTTCCTAAAGCATATGGAGGATCACGATAGCACTGGGGATCATTACAATGACGAACGATTCAAATGTGAAACTTGTGGTAAAGGCTATTTTTGGAAATTTCAGTTGACCAAACATGAGCTTATTCATGCAGTTAAGAAACCTGTTAATTAAATGTGACTTTTGCCCGGATGTGGAAAAAGTTCTCTATCTTGCGAACCTGGTTAGTTGGGCAAATGGTCCAAGTGGTTAGGCAGGTAGAAACGGCGTGATAATAGGGAATGAATGAATTATTTTTAGCTACCTGGGTAGGAGGCAGAATTTATTTCGCTAGCCAGGTAGTTGGGCAGTTTTTTTTGGCTACCCAGGTAGTTTGCAAAAAGGTTTGGGCTACCCAGTTAGTTAAGCAAAAACATTTTTGGCTACCCAGGTAGCCAAAAGGGGAAGCAAACATGGGGTATCCAAGTAGTTGGGTGAAAAAAACTTGGGCTATCCAGGTAGTTGGACAAAACAAATTTGGGCTACCCAAGTAGTGGGCAGAATTTATTTTGTTACCCAGGTAGTTTGGCAGATTTTTTGGCTACCCAGGTAGTTGGGCAAAACAAATTTGGGCAAAAAGAATTGGCTACCCAGTTAGTTATCCAAAAACAAATTGGGCTACCCAGGTCGTTGGGCAAATACACCGCTAGGGTTTTGGTCATTTGGTATGGCGGGTTAGTTGGGAAACTAACAATTTTAGTATAGTTGGGCATCTGGAACTTTTTCCACACCTGCCTTTGCCCAAACCTTGCTTTACCCAAGTGTTTGGGCTTTGGAAAACGGATGGCGAATCAGCATCGGATTGAGAAATGGTAGAAGTACCAGCGCTATGCGAAATACTTGGTCCTCGATGACAAAATACAAAATAAAATACATGAAATAAAATATGGAAAATACAAAATACAAAGTAAAATACCTCAGGTTACGTTGGTAAAATACAAATAAAAATATAATACATCGTAGTTAATTTAAAATACTCAAATACAAATTACTGTATTTTAAATACAATACTTTCCTTAAAATACCCAAATATATATAATGTTCACTCTTTACGGTTTATAGAACACAAACAGCTTTAAGAAGCAACCTTTCAAAACATAATCAGATAACTAATCACTTCAAAGACAATAAGACGTGTAGTAACAAATTGTTCAACTGTTGCTGAATAAGTCAGTCCATTAAATTTTTATTTTAAGTCGTTTTGTCTGTTAATGAAGTAAGGTAGATTAATATGAATTTTTTGATTAGTAATTAAATGTTTTTTCGGAATAATTATTCCAAAAAAGAGTTAATATCTGAAACAAAGCTGGGCAAAACAATTTCCTATCCTAAATCATACATGCATTTTATAGTTTACAAAGATCATACATTTTGCATACATAAATTTGTCCAGAAATTTAATCATACCTATAAGCAGCATATAAATAAATGTATGCGTAAATATATGTACACGTGCCTATAAAAGCGTATGTTGAACGTAATGAACCTTAATATAAAAACTAAATAAAATTTATTATAGTGACGTTTAAAATTATTAATTTCTAGTGTCGTAGGTTTCAGTCAAAACGTCTAGAAATCGGTTGCGTTGCAGAAGGAAATAACAAATGCGAATACACCAATAGATACAGACTACTGTGCCAAGAAAATACAGGTGGGGCTCGCTGAACATACACGTGCATACATACCTAAATCTACCGGCCTTTTATACATACATACTCGTACAAACAGTATTCACAGCATACATATATCACATGTTTTTAGTAGAAACTTGCAGCATACATATATTGCATACTAAAATTCGAAAAATGTGCGAGCATACATACAAAACTGCGTATTTTTATGCATAAATATAGGATATGTGCCCACCTTTGATCTGAAATTAAATCGAGTCTGCCTTCGTCGTATTCTAAATATCGCTGTTGTAGAGGCAAAATGGTTGGGGACTGCGTTGTACAAAAGAATCCATTTTGCCTCTTCAGTGATGATAAGAACCTGAACATGTTTGTTGTAGTAAAGGGATTCATTCTAATGTGTTATTCCAATGCTAAAATGGAATTCTCGCAGATATTGCACATCATACAAGCGACAAACAATGTCAAAGACAGAAATCATACAGCTGGAAAGTATTTTGAGCCAAATACTTTATTTGAAATGCATGTCACATTTCACTGAGAGTAAGTAAATACCAAATACTTTAGTACTTACTGGCTCTTAAAATACTAACAAGGTAACGTTTTGGGATGGTACAAGCCGATTCAAACAAAGCATAGCACATGTTTTAGTACTCACCTAGTATATTTCAAAACTCATGTAACTCGAGTGTCTTTTCAAAAAAAGTTAATGTTAAATCCCATAAGGATTTTGAGTTTTTGAAAGTCGACGAAATTTTGATTTTCGCTATTTCAATGAAATTCAAGTTTTTACGTACATATTTTTGCATCCTTCAACAAAATTCCCCAAAAAGTAATCCCTCCATCATAGCGCATCTGTATGTATGTTGTCGATATGATATATTCACTCCATATTTAATCACTTATACATACGCATAAACTGGACTATTGAGATTTGCCCTATGATGTACATATGTAGAACATTAATAATTAGGCCACCCAAGCAAATATTGTCACATTTGATTGAAACGTAATCCCTCCAACATGTGTACTAATGATTTCCTCCTCAATGAATCCCTCCAGCATAGTTTGCTTATTTCTGATATGTATATGTACAGCCTGTATAGATAGCCCCCCACACAAATATGGTCAAATTTTCTCGACAGTTAATCTTTCCAAATTTATATTGTTGTTTCACTCCCCCAATGAATTATTGACGGGATTAAATTTGGATTAAATTTGATGATATTTTATGGCGGGGCAAATTATGGAGGTAGTACATATGTACGCTAGAAAAATTAAAAATGCCTTGGCATTTTTGGCTTTATCCCTGTCCAAACCGCCCTGGCATTTTCGGAATTTTCATTTGATGGTATTTTGGGCATCTATGTTAAATCCCATAAGGATTTTGAGTTTTTGAAAGTCGATGAAATTTTGATTTTCGCTATTTCAATGAAATTCAAGTTTTTACGTACATATTTTTGCATCCTTCAACAAAATTCCCCAAAAAGTAATCCCTCCATCATAGCGCATCTGCATGTATGTTGTCGATATGATATATTCACTCCATATTTAATCACTTATACATACGCATAAACTGGACTATTGAGATTTGCCCTATGATGTGCATAAGTATAACCAGGGTTACTCAAATGAAAATGTCATGGGTTTTATGAATGCCTACCCACCTGAAATTGCACTTAAAATGCTCTAGTCTGGCAGTGCCCGGGTATTTTGGGCATTTTTAGCGTATTGGTGACGTTAGAAGAAACATGTACACTGTTGTTGGTCGATCTGCGTTTTTTCCGGAGCATTTTGATATAATCGAATCCATACAGTTTTAGAAAATTTTATTGTTAAGTTTACGAAAAATCAATAGGTATAATTAATTACATAGTGGTTTAAAAAATTTTTTTAAGGATTTTAAAAGAGTTGGAATTTGAAATTGTAATTAGCGTAGTGCCTGTGTAAGTTCCGAATTTTGATGACTATATTTAAATTTTTTTAACAAAAATACATAAATCTTATAAACAATTTAAAACTTGGAGCTTATGTA